>CM023458.1:99572729-100772729 GCA_013339765.2 Haemaphysalis longicornis | reverse complement strand
TGCAGCAGCAGGAGAAACAGGTATTGTTGTGGAGGTGAGGCTGTCGGTGTCGTTTGGCGACAGCTCCATCGAGGTCCCGCACCCGGCAGAGGCCACCCCAACGCCTGGCGCTGAGGTATACAAGTTACCGGAAGAACAAGATGCTACGAACGTCTCACCTTCCTTAACCGAACAAGCGGAGCGTGTGATAGACACCGACGACCATGCGTCTAAGAACATACGAAGCCATTCCCGAAGTCTGACATCAACTGTGACGAGAGTGAGTGTTGTCTGTTCACTGTCACTGCACTTTCCTTTAGCTTACTTTGCAACCTCTCATTTTTATTTCTTGGACAATTCAAAGTCTTAAGGGTTCCTAATCAGGGTGACAGGAGTTGAACTAAGTCCGATCAGAAATTTGATACTGAAGTCAGCATAAATTTACACACAATGGGTCGTTTTCTTTCTTTGTGGAGGAATTTGTGGCAACGGAGCCTTCACACAACCGCAAAATATATTCACCCATCAATAATTAAAGCACGCCCACTTGTTCACGTTTTTCACTGCTCCCTTGATCCAGTTTGCTCTTCTGTTATGCTCGTCTGCTCTTCTATTCTGCCATCAGTTTGTCTCAGGCTGTCCCAGTCGCATGTATAGATATCTTCAGAGCACAAATCTTCCACTCCGCCCATTCCACGTGGTTCTGCCCTCCTGCGTGAATGGTGTATGAATGTAGGCACTGCAAGGAATACCTTTTCGGATGGTTTACGTTTCCTTCATTTGTCCAAAAAATTTCAGAATACGGACTTGAAGCAGCCTGTAAACCGTAAACTTGAAGCCGTTCATAGTTTTCACTTATCCAAGGAAGTGGTTAATTACGTTTATTAAAACGTTATTAATAATTCGAAATATTTCCAAAGAGTACTTGCCATTTAGGGGCCTATTGGGATGAGACGGAACAGACGTTCTTTCAAACCGTAATCTACGGAGAATCGAGAGAGATAAGGTTATGGATGGCTGCATTGCTGGCACGTTCAAAAATAGGCAATGAAGTCTTCTACTAGGTTTATTTTCGTACTACGCTTGGTGGAAATTTTACGTGCATAGCTGCGCCAAACTTAGTGGAAAGTCATTATTTCTTCTTCATGCACGCAGCCTACTTTCCACGACAAATTCACTGCTGTTTTTGTCCGTCTTTCTTTGAAATTCATCATTGCGCGACTTGTTCGACCTTACATTGTACATGAATCGACTTTCAGGAGGATACAACATATGGTACACATGTGTGCGCCGCAGTTACACTGCGAAGTGCGAATGGTTAAATATACCTCTCGCGCTCTATTTTTCCTTCTGTTTGAGAAATCAGTTCACTTCGCGGTGAACGTTCTCGCCCAATACCAGCGTCGTTCAGGTGTTGTTCATCCTCATACTTTTCCGGATTTTTCCTTAGAAAACTGCATTTTAATGCGTAACCAATACTATGTGTTGATAACATTTATTTGTTCGTGTATGTATGAAATCGCTAGACATGTTTGTTTTAGAAAGCCACAGCAGGGTGATGGACAAAGCCAGGAGCGCCTCTGAAACCTTGATTGACCTCTGCCTGTACTGAAGAGACAGATTTACTATTCCCTTTCAAGCATATTTTTAAAGCAACGCTTTACTACTTTCGTCCGGCGATTTTCTGGAGGATGCGCAAATGACCTTTTGACCGGAAACACACCCCTCGAAGCGCACCGCGCCATTCGCCGGGCCTGCTGTTGGCGACTGCGGGCGCCGACAGCGGTCGCCATTGCCGCTGCGGCCAAGCCAGCCACCCCTCCCCCCAACCCCCCTGCAGCTTCCCATGCATGCGGCGCTGGGAGAGTTTCAGGCAACGTGACTCGTATCGCGATCGGCGAAGAGGAACAGTGCGTTCGCCATGAATGAACGCCGCGATCGCCCGTCCTCCTTCTGTGAGCGTTGCACGGAACCGAACGGCTTTAACACGTGGTCATCAATATCGCTAAATAAAAGGTTAACGAAACAAAACAAAGACACAACCAGACAAAGCCAAGCTTTTGCCTTGCATATCCAAGGTTAGCGGAGCTAAGCTGCAGCCATTTTTTGGCCGACGAAGACCCTCTTTGCCTTTATTTTCGTACCTTACAAATACCCTTATTCATCAACAGCAAGCCACCAAGCAACTGGATACACTAGAATCCGTTTAAGTACAGGCTAGCATAAAACCACTGAGGAGTTGTACGTTCCACTGCATTCCCGAGGTATTCGCTTGTTTCGTGTTGCCGTGCGATCCGTTTTTTGTTCTCACCGACTTTCCTACTCGCCAACAGGTACAACGCTGTCGAAGCTAAAGCCCAAGGGAAGACACGACTTACCAGAGAGAGCGCTAACCAAGGCAGGTGACGATGGAAAAACAACCGCAGTACCAGTACAGTCATCGACAGCCGCGTTTCATAGTGCGCATCCGAGGCGACGAAATTCCACTCGGTCGAAATGGTCAAAGTTCAGCAGTACAAGCTCTGGAGGCCAACCCGTAAGTGGGACACTTTTGGTGTCAGAGATTCCTCTTTTCGACGAAGAGTGCGCTATAGGTAAATGACTTTCTGGTGACACCATGGTTGAGGTATTTCGACGACATCTGCAGCTAACGAAGAAGATACCCGGGAAATTTTACCGTACATCATGCGTTTCATGAATAAAAGATACACAGATTACGCCTTAATATCACGACGACAACTAAGCACTTAGTACAATGTACTTAATTCAGGGAAATAATGTTAGTTTGCAGAATGAGTCCTCCTATCATACATTAGCCCTGAATTGCCGATCATACACCTCATTATATTATCATAATATTCCTTTGCACCTTTCTCTTCTTGCTACGTTATCACTCGGTACATACCCGAGTGTCACATTGTCCCGCAAAGAGAACACCTAGCCAGAACGTAGTTTCGTGTTCGTCTAATGGCTAGTTCTCTTTAACATGTTCACATTTTACGAGTAAGCCTTAGAGCTTGTTTCTAACACAAGTTTCGAAGTGAAAGTTTGCAGCACAATCATTCTGTCCTCTTTTCAGCAGATAATCCGGGTTATTGTGGTAATGGGGATGTGTGGTCGTCTGGCATTCCACACGGCCCGGATTAGAGTCCCCATTGAACAATATTGGCCCATTTTGAAACTCAATTACTTTGTTTACGGGCGTTTATGAGGCAAATGTGGTGCCAGTCTGAAGCATTCGTTGCCTAATTTTTAATCTTTCTGAAGTCACCCGCCTTATGTTCCATCTCTTGGTGACCACAATGCCAGATTTCCCCCCTACCGGGCTCTATAAGGCTTTTGCATTAAAATGTATGTTGGCGTGCCTACCGTGCATGTTGCACATGACTATTTAGTATACCCCTCTCCATCCGACGGATAACTACACTTACTGAGGTGTCATTCGGACACTTGCGCTCAAAAGCACACGGTTCGTTTTAGAAAAGTGTATCGCAGCGCTGTAACTCATGAGAATGCCATCTCTTATAAGTACGGTATGGAATCGTGGACGACAAAAAATAAAACCATAAGAAATATCGTCTACACTTCGCTCCTAACAAAATTTCTTCAAGGCTCCCAACAAATTCTGTTGTTCGTTCAACGGGTTATCGTGCAAATATAAACGAATGATTGAGGTTTGCTGCGCGATAGAAGTGTCCGCCCTTGCCGCTGCAGTGATATCGTGCCGCACCAACAGTAGTAAACTACTCATTCCTTATAATTAGTGACATGCCCACAATTTACGCTCATTTTTCGATGAATGGTAAAAGCTACTCTGTACTTCACGTTGGGAAATTGCACTCTGGGTGCGGTTTGCCAATTGCTCACTGACTTCTTCCCTGAACTACCAAAAATTGACCCTTGTAAATGTATTGGTCACCGTCATCGTGCAGCCTGGCAGCTGGTCCGAAGATGTGTCACCTCCTGCGAGCTGGACTCGCCAGGCGCGCACCTGCACTCCCGCGGCCAGCGAGACGGGCACTTTTCTGCTAGATACTCCGCCGCAGGAATGCGCTTCGGCGGAATCAAAGACCCTCGCTCCAGCGGCGCCTATGACAGCAAACCTGGACACTTTGTCTCGGGAACATTCGTCTAACGACGATACCCTTCAAAGGCAAGTCGTGCCGATGAATTACAATGCCCGTGGCAGCTACCGATGCATTGGCTACATATGAGGCTTTGAGGCTTTGAGAATGAAGCTTTGCTGTAGATGTGGGCTACTAACTCTGGCTTTCGTGGGCGCTGGCTTTTATTTACTCGCTCATTCCACGATCTCGCAGTGCCGGACCATACGATAGATCAACAACCCGGACCTCTGTGGTTGCCCGCTAGACCAGTGCTCTAGTCAAGCCGTTCGTGTGCGAGTCACGGCCCTTCTGTTTTTGTCTGCCGTTGTTAAACGCAATTAACTCACGTTAGGCGAGAGCTTGGTTTCGTCGCCAACGTCGCGCAGTGGTTAAAGCGCACAGACTTGCACCGCACGAGAAAAACCAAATACTGCTCTGCGCAGTCACCGATCCAGGCAAAAATGCGCCGTGGGTTTGGATGGAGGAAAAACTCCTTGAATCATATTGTCACAAGACGGTGACTCGGATGCAAGGTGAAAGATGAAGGCTACGGCAACGTATTGAAGGGCTCCCTCTCGAGACGACGGCGACGAACGCTCTGCCTCCCCTACATCGCGGTCTTTGGCTGCTTTTAGCTTTCGTCGTAAATAGTGTAAACATATTCTTTTTTTCTGGATTCCGCATTGTGGTAATATTTTGATGGCACGTGCCCGTACCCTTTTTTCATGCCCCTCTCTGACCGCACCCCTTTGAAACGAACGACTAGAAAGTTTCGAACACAAGCGTACAAGGCGCTGGCTTTACCTTGGCTGAGCTTTAGTTGTGCATTGGCGGCACAAGGCTTTTGTCCGTTTGAGCCTGGAGTAAGAAAGGTTTTGGTGTAAAAAGGTCTGCCTCACCCGGAGTTGGCGAAACAGTGCTGGCAGCCCCCCCTCCCCCCCCCCATGCGTAGCATACACTTGCTTCTCATAAATGAATCAGGAAGCCACCTCAGTAGCTGATTTGCAAAGCATGGGCGCCTTATTCGAAGCTGTTAGGTGCAGTCCCTCTCATGCCACAATTTTCTCTCCATCTCAAGATTACAGATGCATAAAACAGTGAGAAGACATGGTTATTTTGAAGTAAAATGTTCTATATTGTATCAACTGGCCTTCAGAAAACCAGTGCAGAAAGAAGAGTGAGAGAGAGATACATAATTTTGGGTAAGGAATAATGTCAAAGAGATTAGAAGTCGTGATGTTGGTTGTTGGCCGGAAATTTAAAGTCGTCTTCCCGAGGACCCGTTCTCCTTCAGTTAGGTGGGCCAGCTCGTGAGGACCATACTCCGGTGCCTTTCGGCGACCTCTTCACCAGGCCTATGTATAGATCTGGGTAGCAGCTGCAAAGCGAAGACTCTCATCTCTCCTCAGAAGGGCCTTAGGGGATAGGCTTCTGGGGGTATGCCTAGATGGTGTGGGCCAGATTGGCATAGACACCACACCAGAAACACGCCGAGGTCGGGTATAAACGGGGCTGGATGTGGATCATAATGACCGGAATACGGAAGTCTCCAATCGGGAGTTGCGCGAGCGGTGGCTCGCGCAATGGAAAAGATTCACCTGCGTGAAGATAGATCCGGCGAGACAGAAGGTAAGAGGTAGGAATGTCGTGGTAACTAATGTCGTGGTAACATGGTAACTACGTACACGACGGAACAGACAGACTTCTAAAACTATCTAATGTCGTGGTACCCGATCGTACGGTTCATGCAGATCAGGAGCAGTGGTACAAATATGGGCTCGGCCCAGTCCTGAAAGTATGTCCCCGGGCTATATTCTGGACCGCAACCTTACCCACGACCCCTAGAAATGGGGGTGGTCCAGATGAGCTGTACAGGGGATTATGGGGGTTCCAAGGAATGTCAAACAACTGGCGGAATCCTCCGCCAACCAAATGATGCAAAACTCAGCGAAAGAACACAGTGGTCTGAGAAGGTTCGCGGCGATAAGACAAGGTATTAGTTGCTTTAAAATGATTTCGTGTATTCTTAGGAAGGCTATACTCGTGCTATAAGTGCTACAACTCAGAAGAGCTTATGCATTTTAGAATCGTCTCATGCGCAATATTTTTTGTGTGTCGTTTTTGGTGTTAGACGTGAGCAGTCCCAGATATTGTTCAAAACTTGCCATTCTGTGTCGCAGAAAAGTATTTTCAATGCCTACTCATGCACCTTGCGATGCCAAACTTGCACGTCGGGAACACAGAGCGCTGAAATGGCTGCATTTCTAGTTGTGTTTACGTTTTTCTTATGCCGTTGATCACCCTTGTGGCGTCTTCATCTCCCCATGTTCAAGATGTTTGAAACTGCGTCTCGTACGAACGACTAGAACCGATTAAGCCACTTTCTTAATTTATCTTTCACCGAGTGTGTAGAAAATTAAACCGCATCAAAGGCAAACTCCCAAATTTTTTTCCCTCTTTCCAGGGACGAGCCCAGTGCTCCTGCGCACGTGGTTTCGAAGTTTGACATCTCGTGGGAGTACACACTCTCCGTGCCCTGCACTCCACTCATCACCGAAGCTGTCGCCAAAGGTCAGCTGTTCAGGCCATCGGTACAGCCGCCAGCCATACAGTCAGCCGCGGAGCCGGCTATGGAAATCTTCTCACTGGAATGCACGCCCGTCATTCCGGGAACCCCCGCTGCTTCCGGCAACACACAAGCACCCGCCTACGCAGTGCCGACTGTCCACACATTTCCGCAAGAGCATTCACCCTGCGAGCCCGCATCACATCCTGGGTGTCAATCGCTGTCGCATGGTGCCCGAATTACTCGGTACGGGTAAGCCTCATTGATAGTCTCAAACCCAGCTTGGTAGAGCGAATACATGGCTTTTTAATTGCGAAGGTCTATACGGATAGGTGGCGGCGGTCCTGGTACGCGAGACACTGTTCTCTTGCAACCGTGTAAGCATGAGTGAAAGAAACCTCATTGACGCGGAGTTAGAAGTAAGGGGAGGTATACATAATGGGAGAAGTAAGGGAGATCTAGAGGGGGAATCTATGTAGAGTAGGGTGTCTCCCGGTGTTTTAATGCGAAGTGTCTATGGCTTAGATACGGCAGATTGTCTCCGGCAACGGAGGAATGTAGACCGAAATTGCAAGCGAACGTAGTGCAACGTCACATGGTGCCCACTCAAACCCTTGATCCTATAGAAAAAACTCATAAAAAGAAGAAAAATACGCCCTAGGACCTTTATATTTTCTAATGACGAATTATATTTTCCCTGAAAAAAGGTCATCCAAGCAAATGTGTTTGGAGGTGAGGCTGACTTTAAGTTAATCGGTGTAAGCAAGCGTGTAAGCCGGGTTATTGTGAGATGTCTTTAGCACATGGCCGGTTGCAACGGTGAAGCATGTTATTCTACGGATTAGAAAAAAACTGATCTAATACTTGTTTTTTGCAACAATCCTGAAACCGATTCTATGTCAGTTACCCGCTGATACGACACTATTGTTACACCGTGTTTTATTAACTTGTCCCAAATAGTTTTTTCGCAGTGTAGTTGTAAGTATTGTGGAATTCCCGTCTGTGAATACCTGGGCTTTTATGGGCGGGAAACAGAGAGCCCCATGTTCGTCCACTGGTAAAAAACTATAGTCCGTCCAAGTTTCATTCAGGTATTCACCTAGTCAGTACACTGAATCGCAAAACACAAAAAAAACGTGTTTTGTTTGATTCAGTCCTTGGACTGAGCCTCAGTCAAAGCGTATTGTCGCTCATGTTGAGGCTCCTCTGTGGCACTAATTTTTTTTTACAGTTTCCATCAATTCCTTGTTCTCGCTTTTCATTTTTCTAGTTGATGTTTATTACATTTTACGCCTTTTTATTTTTTCATTTTCCTTTTGGGAGACACTTTTGTTTCAAGCGGGCAAACTTTGGTGAGGAGCACCTTGATGCTGTGTTGCGGCGTGGGTTGGGATAAATGCATCTAGATACCTTACAAACATTGAATTGATCAAAGTGGTTCTTTTTTTGTTGAAAAGCTAAACGTTAATTGAAAAGTAGCTTCATTACTTTGCGAAATGTTTTGTAACGTAATTACTTTCCAAGTCTAATCATCGGTGATGTAATTCAGGGACATTTCCGGCGGCCCTGACCAAAGCAATTACTGGTGTACTTCAGGCTACTTTTTTGCAGCTATTGGTTGATGTATACGTGCTAGTTCACAGCTTCTTACAGATCGTATGTGCTCGAGTCACGGCTCTACGGTTAAAAAGGTCCCCTTTACCGCGGATTCCTTGAACGGTTGCTAGCAACCACTGATTAGGTACACTTGCTTTAAAATTCAATCCCCTCTCCCTAGAGAAAGATGGGTAAAGTACGAAGCTTCCACCCATGCTACGTCAGGGTAGGCCAAAGTCCAAAATCCTCTCTCGCAAAGTCCGACATGAAAAGCCCCTAACAAAACCAAAGTTTCCCACAACTTAGGCGAAGTTTAAAGCCGAAGTCCAACCCTGTTTAGAGAATATATTTCATCATCATCAACGCTTTCCTGCAGTGTGTTGAGAGGTGCCTTTCCTGCAAGGTGCTGAAAAGCTTTTTAAATATAATCATCGCTTTCATGTCGTGTGTTTAAGATTTCCTTTAAAGCAGAGTTTTTTCCTTTAATTGATCAGTAGCTTTCCGCAGTCCAGCTTTGCTCGATGCACAAAGCTACCAGTGACGCATAGAAAACTTCGCGTTAATAGATGCATCTACCAAGCACCCCGGCAGCTGTATTACCACGGTACGGAAGTGATATCGGAATGTCCGGCCTCCTGAATCTCGTCTCAGCTGGGCAGCCTGTTTCCTCAAATTTCCATTATTGCAGCTCTAAGGGACACTGATGCGATTGAATTGATATATTCCTCGTTGTTTCAACTCGCCTCCAAAAAAGCGATGTCAGTGCAACGGTACCGTTAAATATCACCTGCAATTCTGCGTCAGCAAAAAGAAACAAAAAGACAACGATTTCGTGAAAACGAACTGAAAAGGGCCGCTGCGATAAGCGAACATACTCGTTGCTTTAAAAATCATTTCATGTATTCGTAGTGAGGCCTTGCTTGTGCTACCTCGCTGATACATATCTTCTCTTCTTTCTCTTCTTCTTTCTTCTTCTTCTTCTTTCTTCATCATCATCATCATCAACAGCCTATTCACGCCCACTGCAGGGCAAAGGCCTCTCCCATTATTCTCCAATTACCTCGGTCCTGTGCCAACTGTGACCAATTTATCCCCGCGAACTTCTTGATCTCATCTGCCCGTCTAACTTTCTGCCGCCCCTGCAACGCTTGCCTTGTCTAGGGATCCACTCGGTTATCTTGCCTTCGCATAACATGCCCTGCCCACGTTTATTTCTTCTTAATTTCTACTAAAATGTCCAATTTTCTACTAATTTCTACTTAACTTCTACTAATATAACTATATAACACGCGTTTGTTCCCTGACCCACTCCGCTCTCTTCTTGTCCCTTAATGTTACACCCATCATCTTCCGCTCCATTGCCCCCTGAGTCGTTCTCAATTTAAGTTGAACATTCTTAGTGAGCCTCCAAGTTTGTGTCCCGTAGCAGAGCTTTCGAAGTTAATCAATAAGCGGAAGACAGCTGCATACGAAAGTAAAATACGGAGAGGATCGAATACGCTGTAAAGAACGGAGGTAAACCTTGTGGGGTTCTACATTTCACACACTAGTGATTCCCACCCCGCAGCCATCCGCGCTCAGCAAACATGCCTTGCGAGCGCGGCTGCGGACGGGTTCGTTGTTTCCGGAGACAGACAAAGGCAGGAGGCGGCGAGGGCAAAACATCAATGGCACCATTTATTGCAAAGTGCAAATCAAATACACTGCATACAGACTAATCGTAGGCCCATAACGGTAACACTGGGAGCGAGGCATTAAACAAAGCTAGAGATCGAGATGGTTCGACTCACCCATGACATACCGGAGTAGCGGAGCGCTGCGCAGTGCGAGCGCGGTTGCAGTCTCCCAGCTCGCCGGACGCGTCCCATTGTGGCGCGTTCCCAGGTGAGGACCAGCGCGCCCAAATGTCCGCGCGCAACCGGATCCCAAGACAAGAAGCGTCCTCACGTCATCCGACAACCCACCACAACCTCGCCTTTTCGTGGCGCTAGTATCGAGGAAGAACTGCGTTCTCGGGTAAGGCAGAGCGGAAAAGGGTCAACGCCTGCACCAGGGCGACAAACAACCGTCCGGTCCGCTGGTGCCCTCCCGTATGGTTCCGTCGCGTGAGCGAGGCGCGTTGTGCACGCCGGCCGCGATGGAAAAGGGGTTCACCGTGAAAGTCGCGATCCCCACAACCTGAAAGCGGTGAAGAGGCGTGGGGAAAAATCAGATGTATGCACTTAAAGATAATCAAGGCAATGTAATCACAAATAGAGATAAAATAGTCACAGTGGCCGATGAGTTCTATACGGATCTGTACAGTAGCCGGACATCCAGGATAATGCCGAACGAGAAAGTAGTTCAGAGGAGATAGACACCCACCAGTAACGACTGAAGAAGTAAGGAACGCTTTGAAAGAAATGAAATGGGTGGGGCAAAGCACCTGTTGAGGATAAGATAACAGCAGACCTCTTGAAGGATGGTGGAGAAATTGTACTTGAAAACTGGCAGACCTGTATACGCAATGCCTAATGACCGCAAGTGTACCGGAATCTTGGAAGAACGTGAACATCATCCTAATCTATAAGAAAGGTGAAATGAAGGACTTGAAAAATTACAGGCCGATCAGCTTACTCTCAGTCATGTACAAGGTACTTACCAAGGTAATCGCTAGCAGAATTCCTGCAACCTTAGGTTTAGTCAACCTAAAGAAGAAAGCAGGGTTCCGTAAAGGTTATTCAAAAAATGACCATATTCACACGATCAATCACGGTGACAGAGAAGTGCACTGAGTATACTGAACCCCTATATATAGCCTTCATAGAATATGAGAAAGCATTCGACTCGGTCGAAAGCCCTACCAGTCATTCAGGCATCACGGAACCAGGGGGTAGATGAGCATTATGTAAGAATACTAGAGCATA
The DNA here is from genome assembly GCA_013339765.2 of Haemaphysalis longicornis. Taxonomy (NCBI): domain Eukaryota; kingdom Metazoa; phylum Arthropoda; class Arachnida; order Ixodida; family Ixodidae; genus Haemaphysalis; species Haemaphysalis longicornis. The sequence goes on along the minus strand of CM023458.1, from coordinate 100,761,576 downwards.
TCTACAATGGATCCACAGCTACCATCATCCTCCATAGGAGAGCAGTAAAATACCTATACGGAAGGGGTGTCAGACAAGGAGACCCAATCTCTCCAATGTTATTCACAGCATGTTACAAAGTATTCAGAACGTTGGATTGGGAACAGGTGGGAGTAGGGGTTAATGGAGAATACCTCAGTAACCTCAGATTTGCTGATGACGTTGCCTTTCTAAGTAACTCAGGGGACGAATTGCAAAGCATGCTTTCCCCACTGGACGAACAGGCTAGAACCGTGGGCCTAAAATTATTATGCAGAAAACCAAAGTAATGATCAATAACCTCGGGACAGCACAGCAGTTTGGGATAGGGGGCGAGGCAGTGGAAGTGGTAGCGAGTATATATACTTAGGCCAAGATGTGACCCCGGATCCCAACCATGAGGCAGAGATAATAAGAAGGATCAGAATGGGGTGGAGTGCATACGGCAGACCTTCGCAGATAATGAATAGCAGCCTACCATTGCCTCTGAAGAAGAAAGTGTATGACCGCTGCATCTTACAGGCACTCACCTACATATTATTAGTTATGCATATTTATGATTGCCTCACGTGCCTAGTTCATACTTTTTGGATGTTCGACGCGAGCAGTAATGAAATGATATTCAATACGGGTAATAATGTGGTATAGAACAGTAGTTTTAATGCTTAACTGCTGTTCCCTGCGAACCTGCAGGGTGCGCTATGGTGAATACAGTGTGTTTATTTACAGCATTCCTACTTGGTTTTATGGATAGAAAGGAAGGTTGCATTTACTGAGTCGTGTCGCCATCGGTGTTGGCGCCACACGCCAAAATCTCTTCCCCAGTACTGCTGGCCAGAAATCCCCCACTCCAGTGCCCGGCATTCTGGCGGCCCTTCCCACAAGTGGTGGGCCGGGTCTCCCCATACTCCGAGCCAATTACAGACACAACCTTCTTCCGTAAATAAAGAAAAAGGTTAGCTCGCTCCGCGCGCACCGGTCGCACCATGGGTAGGCCATCCTTTGTCTGCACCGCCGGGGAGAAAACGCAGGACATACAACAACAAAAATAGAAACGCAAACCCAGGGCATTTCCGCTCGCTCCAAGCTCGGAGGAAACACAAAGGTTGGGTTGGGTTAGGGTTTGTCGAGGGTTGCCTTGTGGTTATTCAAGAGTTGGACATTTCGTTTTACAATGATTTCAGGAGGAATTGTTTCACGGTTTCATATGGTTAGGCTAGTATCGAATGCACCCCTGTACCTGGTGGGGAGTGATTCGGTTGTGTTTGATTTATTTTTCTACCTTCGCCAACTCTTTTCGGCGCCTTCATTACTCATGTTCGAGATGCGTTTTTTCTCCCCGGTCTCCTGTTTTGTGGCCCATTCACCTTAGCGTGCTCAAGACGTTTTAAATATCTTCCGCATACAATTGAAACGGATTTGCCCATATTTTCAAGTTAATTTGTTGAGATTGACTCAAAAAGTACCTAGCCTCAAAGGTATTCCCCAATCTTCTTTGTCGTTTTCTAGAAGTGATCCCAGTTCTTGTCCGGCCATGGTACCGAAGATGGGCAGCTTCTCGAGTGAGCACACACCCTCCGTGCCCTGCACTCCACTTTTAATTGGATCTACCGCCAAGGGTCATCCGGTCGGGTCATGGGAACAGCCAGCCACACCCATGACGCCCAACACGGACATCTTCTCACTAGAACGCTCGCACGCCATACCGAGCTTCCCCTCTGCTCTCGACGAGGCTCAAGCAGCTGGCCCTGCCCTGCCGACTGTCGCTACATTTACGCAAGAGCATTCGCCCCAGGAATCTGCATCACCAAACAGGGCTCAATCAACGACGCACGCTGCCGTGGTCGCTCTTAGCGGCTCACCCTCATCGACAATCACCAGCAAGCCCAGTGACCACACGGAAGGATCTCCTTACTCGACGCCAAAACCGCCTGAAGCTGCAGCCACGGCAGTGCAGCCGCTGAGCGAAAAGAACGGGAAGCCTATTACGTTGAACGCCACTCCTTGCACAGATCCAGAGAAAGAAATTCCCGCAACTTCGGCGCCGAAAAGCGCCAGTTCCATGCCTATCCTGTGACACCATAACCGGCCTTGAAGCTGCTATGAACGTTGGAGTTTGTACGGTCATTGTGGGATTTGGCGGGCCATGGCTTCCGCGTTCACGGGCCTGTTGTCTCCTCATACCGTGTACAGCTGCCGTACGTAACGTGTTCGGCAGAATTTATTCGAGGTGTGACTATCTTTTGCAGGGCCATGCCATTTTAGCTCCCGAACGTTGTTAGAACGATCGTTGTTACCTAACAAAAGTTGTTAGGGTAGCACTTGCGCTCTTTCAGCGAAAAGATCAATTTACTGAAATAGATACCAACTGCATTGTTCTACCCAGGGCATGATTTTGATATTATTTTTGCGACGTTCCTTCAGCCTTGACATACTGCGTAATAAAATTGATTTGCACGGTGCAATTAAGGCAGATACATTCTATGCGTGTACATGTGGGCTTTGCGTCTGAACTTCACCCGCCGACACGCTACAATATTCGATCACTTAGATGGTAATATGGGAATTGGTTTTCTAGCACACCAGATACAGTGCCGCCTTTTTCTTTCAGCGCTGCACGGGTAGTTCTGGCTCGTTGTGGGTACGAGCGCGGCATTTAATGTGCGCATCCAGCGGCATCTACTGTTTCGCTTGGAGCGCTTCTGCTATTATGTGCAACTCCTAAAAGGTTCCGTGGTTCTGCCTCACAATGACATGAGTAGAATTGTAGGTTTTATAATTAATGCCCTTGGTTCAAGCACCAGCACTGCCGATTACTTTCCCAAGACCCGTGATTGTTTTATTGTAAAATTTTCTAGTAGCTCCATTTTGCGCCCTATTCTTGTAAATAAACGCGGTATGGTATCTTTCAGGTCCATTTAGAGCTTGGGCGCGCCAATAAACACGCTTAATTATCGTTTTGAATCGCACCGTTAGTTCTGGAATTGTAACTATCTTGAAACAATATCGCGAGCGACACAGGGGCACTAATCGGTTGCAGTGGCCGTCATTCATATGTTATGTTTAGTCAACTATAGAAAGCACGTGAATGAGTAAACTCTGTACGTCTACATCTACGTACTTGGATTAGGATATGTGCAATATTGACCAGGCTTGCTATTCCAGAAGGCCCCAGATTGAGCGGAACTGGGGAGGTACGAGCTCTAGCAACGCCCACGTAACGTGATATTTCGAGCCGGAAGTTTAAGTGTTTCAAAAATTCGATTGATGCTATTTGCTGATTATTGGGGGTGATGCAACCCGTACAGGGCCAGCACACTCCAAAAAGGCGCGACTGGGTCGAGCCGCATTGTTCAGTGCGTTCATTGGCTTCGCTTGCTGCATTGATGGCTACATTGCGGTGTGCAAATCCAACCACTTACTTTATCTCGCTTTTATTTTATTAATCAGTATTTCAATACAAATTTCATCTATTATTTATTTAAGACGTCTATATGAGCTTTTTGCGTTAAAATGTCTTCCTAAGAGCCGTTTCTTCGTTCTGCCCTCTGGGCCGTCGGTGGCAGACAATGGAATCACACGTGTAATGACGCCGACTAGCAAAAAAAAGAGCCGGTGATGGAAACGCGCCACATTCAAAGTGATTGCTTGCGCTCGCTGTGACATTATCAAAACCATTAACCTGCTTTTCGACACAAAATTCCTTATGCACTAAGTCTCCTTACGTACTTTGAAGGCGGGAGCTTGGCGATAAGTTTTACGACATTTTTTACTCATACAATGTAGTACTTCTTTTTATTCACTTTCATTTCTGTGTATTTTGGCAGGAATTACTTCGTCTGGCTTCTTTTGGGCTATACCTTGCTTGCGTCAGTTTTTCTATCAGTTCTTAGTGAGCTAAGTCAGCAAGCAGGCTGGTCAACGCCACAGCCTCCCTGGAATTGGCGTTCTGCGAGGCTGGCGTGCACCTCTGCTAATCCCCTGCCATCACGTTCAGGTGTTACGCTGCACGCACTGCTTGAACTTTTATTTTGAAATTCTCAGCGTGATAAATTTTTTGAACCGGGCGCATTAGCTCCTGAAAGCTCCCAATTGTGGGCCAATCTATCAAGTGGGCATGGCCACTCTTTTGAACAGCTGAAGGCCGCAATTGTCGAATCTATTTTTAAAACGCACCACGATTGGGAGGTTCGTGAGTCCTCTCTTATCTATAAGTTTAAGTAAGCGTCGCTTGGCATCAATGGAAGTTATGGGAAACGACTTGTCTTTTCTCCGATTAAAATTTCGACTTTCGCCTTCTCCTCCCCCCTCTTCTTCTTATTCATAAGCTGGAATTCTGCATTTTTCAGGATAGTGTTATGCCTGTTCATTTCTTTGCCTCGATAATATTATCCCATGAGTTGGTAACCCCCAGTATACGGTTGTAGTCGCGTTCTAGCACCGCGTTCTTTACACAGTAGCTTCACAAAACCAAATCTGACAGACTGCCGTACCATTGTTAGCTTCGATACTCTCGCCTCGTAATCTATTTTTGCACGCGAGCGTGTGTTATTCGCTTTGCCTCGCCTTATTTTTTTGTATTCCTGTTTTGTATTATTAATTGCTGACCACGTCGGCGTCCTCTGAGGCCACTATGTGTCGACCTGATGTGTACCTCCAGGTGCGTGTCCTGTGCAAGCATCTGCTTTCTGTTATCTTTGTTTTCTTTTATTGACTTGTTTGTCTCCATCTCTCTTTTTCCCTGCTTCTTGTGCTCTTTGTTTAGGAATATACACTCATTTCCTGTGGAAACTCCATGCCTGACTGCTTTTGTGCACGCCACCCTTTCCTCCAACCACCAGAAGCCAAGTATAGCACTCTTTCATGCTTAGATCCCCTGACTCTGACTCTTAGAAAAGATGTGTATGGCCAGATGCGTGCCATATACGTGTATAAGAATATCTTCTTTTGATCACTCTCCTCCCGAAGTTGCCACGCGACACTGAAAATAGCAATAACGTTGTTAATTTTTTTCATGCTTCTTAGGTATGTTCGTAACAGGTAACTGTGATTTCTTTGTTATGTATTTTTTATGCCCCTGCCAAATACGTGCATATCCATATCTTGTTTTGACAACAACATAAAACATCCAACACACCCAACGCTCGGCCCACGCATGGAACCAAAGAAGAGCATAACTGTTTTATGGACAACGCATCGCAGCCTTAGTTGTTTACACATCCTCTCTATTTTCGAAGGCATCAAATTTACGTGGCTTGGCGCAGACTCTGACGAAATCACCCACGGCCAAGGATTGACACGATGACGACGTAGACAAAAGCCAAGAAATTCTGGTATTACTGTGACTGTCATATTTATAGACGCTGAAGACATCCTAATAGAGCAGCATCAGTTCGATACTTCCTCCCTTTTTATACTGATGACGATGGCGGCTAATGAGGATAGCGGCAAACGAAACACAGCTTAATTTCAAACGTCCTCAGACAGGGCATATTGGCCGCGTTAGCTGCTGAACCACGAAAGCGGGTTCACAATTGTCATATGAGGCATCAGGGCTTGTTTTGGAAAGGATAATGCTGGTCACGCAAAAAACTGTTTGATTCCACAATCAGGTCATTGGCCCTGCTACTGAAACCTACATACATGTGGAGAAATTTTCTCGTGGGCTTTTAATCGATAAAGCGTTTACTAGGCATTAAAATTAAATATGTTAACATCAGTATTTTCTCTGTTTGCTTCGTCCGTTTGTAGATTATTTTTAAATAGAAGAATGGGGTTAAAGAAGAGAAAAAACAAATAAGTTCTTAATGAAATATTATGTCCTATGGCATCAACTAGCATTTTCTTTTTAGAAGTTTGTTAAGTGCTTTCGTCGCAGTCTAGGCTTCGTTAGTCAGTTGAACCTGGTCGTCATGCCGGCAGCTGCGCTACAACCACTCTAATTACTCTCTCAAAAATCTTTCACTTTGAATCTTCTGTATTTCAGTTCAGTTATATTTCACTCCGGTTTGAAAATGACTTTTTCTGCCGACCTTCTGCGGGTACATGCGCGGCTTTTGTGGCACCACCATTATTGCACTGAATAACAAGTTTCTATGTCGCTTGAACAGCTATCGTATCAATTGTCATAGAGCGATACTAGTTTTATTAGTAAACGTTTATATTGAGTGTATTTTGTACCAAATAAAAATAACGTTTTATTGTCCATTCGAAGTATGCACGTCTGTATAAATTTTCATTATTAAGGGGTGTTTAGAGTCAAACCAATTGAAGTACAATCAGCGAGTTACCCCTGGCGATTCCCCTCTTGTGGGTACGAGTAGGAAAGCACGATGCGTGTCATCACCATCATTCTGTTGCCCCTGTCTTGGCCAATCCCCCAGACTGGGTACGCGCCATTGATTCTTGTACTAACCAACCAGCCAACGTAGGCTCGCAAGGCCTCCGCCAACCGCAGTCATGGCCGAGCCATACATCGTAGCGATAGCCACAATATTACGTTTTATGGCGGTCGTGCTAATGATGACATTTCTCTGGCTCTTAGTCCGCAAGCACGTTCTCGGTCTTTCCCAGCCGAAGGTGACCGATAACGAGGCGCTCTCACTCAGCCTTGCGACCCAGCAGAAACAGTCGGAGGTAGCACCTTCTACGCAGTCCTTGGGAGCCAGTGTGTACCCTGATGGCAGTCAAGCTACTGGGGCCACGTCCGGAGCAACCAATCCGGAGCTCCGCTCGCCCAAACGGCGAAGCAGTGGGGTCGTGCGGCGGCCTGGACCTGGAACAGTGAGTAGAGCCGTTAAGCAGGAGACTGCCGCGCCTCTGCAGTCCTTGTCGTCGGGATCTCACAGTACGCATGTAGGGTAGGGGTCCCCTGGCTCTGCAAAAGTTTAAACAAAGTAATTTTCTCTTCAGGAGGCCACTTATTGGTCGCTAAACCACCGAGTAATGTTCAGCTTTGTCTTCTGGACCACACTACCGCGAGGTGGTTCGTAATGAGCTTCTCCAAAAAGGCCTCACTTTCGTAGGCTACCGGGGCGCAAGGTTGTCCAGGACTTTAATGCTGACGGTCTGGGTTGGAGTCGTGGCAGTTTGTTCTTTCTTACGTAGTTGATTTCGTACTTCGAAGTGCCGGCTTAAGTCAATTCCCCGCATTATTTGTGAACTAGGGTTGTTTAGTATCTGTTAGGTCATAATATTTGAATGGGGCTCAACTATGCCGTGATACGGTTCTCCGAGTAAACTGCAACATAACCATGTGGTCTGGTCAAGAGAATAACGCTGCGCATTACCCGGTGTTCTGGTCGAAGGAATAGCGTCTGCTTTCACTGGTCCTACAGCCGTTGCTGAAGTAATCAACAGTGGAATCCGAAAGGTCGCAGCTATTGTTCGACAGGTATGGCTATCTGAAGACGCAGCTAAGATGACATGCTAACGTCAGGTAACGATGTAGGATGCTGATGTGATCCCCGCTAACGGGTGGGTCTCATGAAGCACTCACTCCAAATATAACATATGTATTGAAGAGCACATTTCGCCCGTTAGTCACCGATAACTTTTGTTCGTATACCCACGAAGGTGCCGTGTATACATAAGGTGCCGTGTATACAAGCCTCATACATTTTGTGCACAAAAGAATGATACTATAGAAATTATGATTATTTTCGATCCCACTGAATTTATTTTTTAGCAATCACACCACGAGCGCAATCAAAGCAGTTGCAATTATTGCGTAACGCTCAGTCGGTTAGTAGCGTTTGGTAACTAGTCATTGCAAAACAGATCAATTCGGTTGCAAAAAGATGCTTTAACGCCTGGGAAAGAGCTTCGAATATTTAAAGCTTTTCTATTACACGATGCACGATGAACTAAGGAGGGTTCTAAAGGCGGAATATTAAGTGCGTTAAGTGCACGTTACAATTCAATGATACTACGAAACAGAACTACAAGAACCAGTATTATCCGACAGGCATAATTTTGTTGTGAATCGGCAGAGAGTTTATGTGACACCATGAGAGCCAGCTATGAAGGGGCTGCTAATTACCATTGCCTCATCCGTTTTCCTTAATAGCCAGCTGAGTCCTGCCAAGCTTGAGTTAAAATTTCCGTCATTTTTCTGAAACCACACTTGTAATTTTGCATTCACGCCCCTTTTAACGAATGTCCCCAAGCCCTTCCGCGCAGAGACGGAATGATATTTACCTACTAGTCCGGTCTCGCCAACGTTCTGCTCTTTATTTTGTGCCGTTTCCACTGCGGGCCCACCTTTTTCCAAAGGTTAACACGATGCCTTCGATAGCAAAATTTTCCGGAAGACATTATTCCCCCAATGTCACCGTAGGGCACCATAAATGCCTTCCCAGCAAGGCACTTGTGTGTATGCATGAAGCCGACTTAAGCCGAGCTGGCCCTCCCACGTATTGTCGCTCACTGAAGCATGACCTAAAAAGCTCGCTTCGACCACAAAATTTCCCTGCAACAATTATTACCCACTTCTCATTCTCCGCAGGGTGCCGCGGATGACACTCTTCAAGATCACAGTAAAGTGAAAAAGCGAGGAGTAGATGCAGCTGCACCAAAAGACGGCGCTACCAAAAGCACGAAGGCATCGTCACTATTATCAGTCCCAGCGGGACGCCGGAGGTCGTCACAGTCGAGGCGATCAACCAGCAATTGTGACGTCACAAAGAAGCGAGGGAGGCACAAAACCGACCGCGAAGATGCCGCGATTGGAGCACCGAGAGCTGCAGACGCTGTTGCTAGGGGGGAGAGGCAGTCGGTGTTCTCTTGCGACAACGACATCGAGCTTCGGGCACCGCCAAAGGCCACCCCTACGCCTGGGCCTGTAGTAAACAAGTTGTCGGAAGAAGAAGACGCAATGAACCTTGCACCTACCTCATCCGGTCAACTTGATCACATGACGGAAACATGTGATGGCCTCGCGCCTAGGAACCATACTAAGACCAAGAAAACTCCCGCGAAATGTGACGCGAAGTCCTCAACAAAAGTTATCTTTTCGCTTTTAATGCCCTTTGTTTCTACAGCAAGGCTGTATTTGGCCTAGGCCCCAGGGCCTTGCATCGGCGGCAGCAATCTGCACAGAGACGTGCGGTTAGCATGTTGAAACATTTAACCAATGAAAGTCTGCGTATATCCCTATTTTGATAAAGGATGGTTCATATTACCCCCCAAAAATGCTTGCCCAGCAGGCGTTTGAGATCATAAGATCTGCATTAGTTTAGGCTTTGTAAGGCAGCTTTATCACATTGTGCTTTGCACACTGTAGCAGGGCCATCTACGGAGAATGTACTGTTGTAGCACCACTTCGTACTCCCCTCCCCCCGGTCGTCTCTTTGTCGAGTCATGCCAAGCCACGCCAAGCCAAGCCAACCTCTCGCCATGCGCGTCTCCCTCCCCTGAAATTGCGCTATCCCGGCTCTTCTTCGTGGCACCCCTGTCCCCACAGATTCGTCCGCGCCAGCCGGTTTTCCTTTTGCACCCGCTTCTCACCTTATCTTTATTGGGTGTTAACTATCCAAATGATCCACGCAAACTCTGATTGCAAAATTTTAAGCTCGGATATATGAGATTTCAGAACTTGAGTGGACTGCCATCTAGAAGGGTTTCAACAGTTCCAATTGTCGTATTTTGGTATCACTCCATAGCTTCACTATATTGTAAATATTTATTGTAACACAAAAGGTACACCAGGATCCGACCGGTGTCATATCCGTCACAAAAAGGACGTAACCAGAATAAGTTCCATTGACGCGACTGCACCCGGATTGGAATCACGAACTCTCTCGCCGCAACGGGTGGTACACCGCGCTCTGCCCACTTCTCTACCACTACAAGCGCAAGTACCTTTACAAACACGCGGTATATCTTTCCCACTACTTTCTTCATTCAGATGGCGTCTAGGAGATGCTGCCGTCTAGGAAAAGTGAAGCGAATTAGTTCATCATGACACTAATGAGCGCCGAAAGTTGGCGCCTCCTTGCCAGCGCCTTCTGGTACGCCGGATGCTAGTGAATTGAGGCATCCTGCGCTATATGCACTCCGCCAACACAGCTTGCGGTTTCGGTTTCAATTCCGTTTCGTTTTTACGGTTTTCAAAAGACTGTGGTTTCATTCTTATTTACGCAATGTTCCGGCGCGTGCAATCCAGTGTCTAACGTTGATGCGTGTAACGGTGCCATACCGACGTAATCTAAATAGCGATGTGCAAGTTCATTTGGATACGCAATAAATGCTCCTCTGAAGGCACATTTCACTTTGGTGATTTACCGATTCCTATGAAAGAGGCATCAGACAGATTTTTTATAGCGCTGTGCTCATTCCAAAAGTGCTGTGTTATTGAGACAACTGTCTTATGGGCAAATGTTCTATCAAGGGGACGGCTAAAGAATTGGGATGCCAGTAGACGGCGCTGGGTGTTTACAGGAAGTGGCAGGCTTGTGCCCACGGTGAAGCGCAATCTCTCTTAGGACTTACAATGACTCGTGAGTCTGCTGCCAGGACACTCCAACGTAAGCCATGCACATGCGATAATCTTCCGTGCTAGAAAGCGTGAATTGTGGACCATACCTTTCGCGTTATTTTCAGCCATTTTTTAAATAACTCTAATTTCTTGGAGTTCTCCACATAAAGAGCGGTGTTCTGGCATGCTTAACAATGGATGTGTAACCAACAATGTATGGCGATAAGCACACATTTTTTGTACACGTATGTGCAGTCATATAGAAATAGAGTGAGAATACAAAAATATGAAACAGATCACGCAAAAATTGTAGAATACGGTTCTTCGAGGTTCAATAATGGCGTGCTAATGGTATGATAGGGAAGACACATTTCCAAACTTTGTTGTTGCAACTACGCCACGCGTCATTCTGACTTGCTTGAAAAGAAATCGCGCTATTTTGTGTTTCGGTTTATATTTTCGATTTCGCGTGTCATTGGTCCATGACTCCACAACCCTTAAGTACGTGTTTTTTTATAATTAGGGAGAGTATTGCTATGCAATACACGAAGGATAGCCACGCAATAAAAACTTAATACTGACGTCTCCGAATTCTTCTCTGCATGATTTCCAAGCACAGGTTCATTATTCCGTCTTCAAGTCAGAAACGCTCAGTGCGACGCATAAGGTTTCTTAAATATATTCCTCCTGTATTTGTCAACAAACCGCCTCAAACTGCCTATTCATCAGCCACCGTATAATTATATCCAACCTAACTTCAATACAAAGAGTATTTTCAATGAATTCCCGGCATGTTTCGAAGCCTCTGTAATAACTAGAGCTGTTTTTTTCATCCCGTTTAATCAGTAAGAACTCGTCCCAATTCCAAAACAGGTATGATGGTGCCGAAGAGAAAGCACAAGCCAAACATTGACTTATCGCCCAAACACCGGTGACCGGGACGCTGGCGAGGACAGGCCGTCTGCTGATGCCGGACAGCGATCGGCAGCCCCGCCTCCCTTCGCGCATGCGCAACGACGACCCTCCACTCGGTCGAAGGGGTCCCACAATTCCTCCAGCAAGACCTCTGTCGGGAAAACCCGTGAGTAGAACTCTTCTCGAGTCAATGGTACCACCTCAAGACTATCGTGGTTGCGGAAATTGTGCATTATCCAATGGCAGCATGGGGGATGCAACAAATAAGGCTGCACCACAAATTCCGGATGTCGAGAGGTGATATTTCAATCAACGACAACTTAATTTATATCAGTCTCGTACAAACTATAGTGTAATTTGTAAGGAATAATCTATGCGTACGACAAATATACATACCATTATCAGTTTTATATATGCTTTCTTACTGTAGATACCTTCTCGTGTTGCGCATGAAAAAAATACCGCCTTGTTTACTCAGCCCATCAGATGCCCAAAACTGTTGCACTATTAATCCAGTTTCCTACAACCGCTTGTCCAATTTGTAGTTCCAAGGCAGCCGCCGATCCCCGACATGGCTAGCTTTTGCCGGCACGGACATTCGATGAAATCGACGCCGAGTGCCTATGGGTTTCGCATTGTAACAACAAGCGATATTCCTTTCTTGTGAGGCACCCAACTGAAATTTCTGCACCGTGCACATCGTCAATTGGGAGGCGCATCCCACACGTACAGAACCTCAGAGATGCCGAAACTCCATATTTTAAAGCCTTCACCTAGGAGAGCATTGTTATGCTAAAGAATGCGCGTGGCGTAGGAAGCGTTCATGTGTGTTTGTTGCTAGACCCACGCTGCTGTTATATCATCACTAAGTGTTATCCCTAGCCCCATTCTTTGTATGGCCCGTTCATCTGCGATAAGTTTTCTTTCGTGGCTCTTAGTGAGACCCCCAGCTTTTCTCGCAGTGGGGTCATAGGAAGTGCACATTGTTTATAAGAACGTTTTTATAATAAGTGAGGTGAAAAAAAGTTGTAGTTCGGGCATAACTGCGGATTTAGGTACTAACGACGACGACGACGACGATTTTGGTGATGATGCGTGGGATATGAGTGGCTTACAAACGCTGCAATTTTTGTAGGCCCGTATGCCAGGCTCCCTGATCAGAGGCAAAAAATGCATCACTTTAATAAGTTCTCAGAAATTAATTTCTTCGGTTGATTTGTGGTACTAGGAACAGATAGTATCTGACGTGCATATTATTATCTAACGGATACGAATAGATTTAGCCCAAGATGAGCAAGAAGTTTCGGGTCCGTGGCCTTGAGAATGTACCAGTCATTTTTATGTTTGAGTGAGGCGGAGCTGTTAACTGGAAAAATTACCCTCACAGAGTTGCGAAATCGAATTTTGGAAGCATAAATAAAGTAACTTGGTCGTTCTTGTGGACATAGGTTGTAAGCTTTTATGACGGGCTTTGCGAATAATACAATCGACGGCTTCAACGGTCGCTCTAGGGCAGAGAAGGCTAGGGGCGGTGTAAGTAGCCCGTGACCCTAGAAAGGCTCGGATAAGAAAGATAAGGTCTCCCTCCTTCATGCAGCAATGTCAATTCAAGATGGGGCGCTGCTTGCGAGGGACTTGAGAAAAGGCAGTATTGAGGTTGCATATGACCTGATCGTACCATGCGTTAGCCTGGATTTTAACAACAAATATCTTGAGGGATGAGCCAACCAGGGGGTGGATGATTTGAATTGAATCTTCAGCTATGTATGCTTTCAGTAAGCTATGCTTTCGGACCCGCAAGAGCTCAGGTTTCAAAGGGGAACAACGAAATAATTATCGATGAGGCTGATGGTTGTTCGGTCTAGGAACAGTTAACTGTAACCAAAACGCAATGAACACTTTAGAAAAAGCGCAAATAATATGTTCTTCATCCTCCGTTTTTAATATACCTCTCGCACTTCTGTCTAGGAAACCGCAAGCGCCCTGCTAACAAAAAAGGGTACCAGTTCAGCGGAGAAAGTCGAGTCGAGATCGCCTCCTACCAGTCTACTAATCCGCTAGGCAGATTGACTAAGTCGCTATTTCACTGAACGTCGTTGAGAAGCGCTGTAAAATAAATGATTTTGGCTGAGACTGGCATTCAAGTATTCCTCAGCCAAAAGTTGAGCTACAGTTGTGAAATATTGGAGTAAATATCCAATGAATATAAGTATTGGGAGTGTTCTTCGGAAGCTATTCAATTATATGCATATCTCAATCTTTCTTGAACCGAAGCGTCCATGCACCGAATTGTCCGTATACCGAAATACAGTCAAAACTCGATCCGCAGAACGGTAGCGAACCAACAACACAAAGCACATCCTGAAAAATCCGACCACCAAAGACCGAGTTGGAACAGCGCCAGGTTGTGCTTTTTTTCTTTTGACGTAGGAAAGGCTGCTAGGGCGCCGCGGTATGTGGAAGCGTTTCGCGTGGGCTCCCGCGTTTTTATTCATTTCCCTGGTTTTTTGCATCGAGCATACGAAACAGGCATCATCGGAACCTCCATGTGAAGCGGAATCTGTACACATCGAACTCTAATCAGTGCGTGAGCTTTTTTTTTAGCAAGTTGAAGACCGCATCGATGCAGCTGAAGGCGGCATCAGTCACTGGCTGTTCTCTCAGTCAGGCTTAGCCAACGAAGATTGCCAAGCCTGACTGGGAGAACAGCCAGCCACCACTTCTCGGTCCTCGTGGCACGCGCCACTCGTGCCCTTATGCCCTCGTGCTGCACGGCTCTGCTTTCGCCTGCGGTCAGGAAAGGGTGCGATAAACCCTTCCCTGCCCGTAGTAGTGGGAATAATTGATTTGTTGACAAATTACAACATAATGGAGTACATTGCAGCACGAAGCCATGAGATAGTATCGGCCAGATGATTTGGCAACCGGTCGGCGGCACTGATATATTTCAAGAAACCGCACGTACCTTTCTACGTTAAAGTACTGGGGATAATAACTCGATGCCGTTCTTACCACAAATCGGTGCCTTTTTGTAGGACATGTGGTGACATTGGCAACCGAGAAGACATGTGCCCGACACCGAAGTTAGATCTGTGCGCCAGATGTGACAAAGAAACAGCCCCCGCTAACACGATAGGCACAAAATATGCAAGGTGTGCAACCACCCTCATTAAATAGCTACTATGAAGTCTAATAAACTAAAGCCGGACTCCCTTTCTACACGTTGGGCAGTCAAGGATCCAGACATTCGGCGCGGCTTGGTCGAAGAATGCGCCGTGTTCCATCGGTCCGAAAGGTAGCACAAAATTTCCGACATTGCTCTTGGGTTTTCGAAAGCTCGTGATCGCGATGCAGGTCAAGACCCCACTTAACGTCAAGGTCTACAAGAAAATCAAGGTAAAGATCGACGTCGACTGGCCTCATCCCATCATCACCTTGGAATCGAGAAATCGAGATGCTGGGGAACACAATAACGTGGTGTTCTGGAATCACCAATTTGCACCTTTCTTTTCTGACACCGCTAATACCAATAATGACCGGAGAAGCACACCAGAGTGGGTTGCTCCGTTTCAGGCTTTGAGACGTAATGTATAAGAAGATGCAGGCATGATGAAGTAATTGTTTAAAGAAAATACAACCATGTACACGAAGATAATGCTGCGGAACGGGACGTGAACGCGAGTCCATGACTGAGCCGAACCGAGGTTTATTCGCTTCTTTCTCCTCTAACCCAAATGGTGATGATAGTAGGCGGTTAGGCGTTTTTGCCCTCTTCCTCACTAAATCCGCAACATACTCCCTAGTCTAGGTTTTCCGTAGGTGGTGGTCCGATGTCATTCTTTTGAAAGTTAGAGATGGCAGATGCCTTCTGCTTTATCCTGCGTCGATGCTTCGAGGCGCGATGCCTTCCTCTTGCTACTTTCTTGACTAAGACGGGGCACGCTGTTTTGCTTGAAATGGATATGCAGTTATACAACGGTATGTTCATTGAAGTGAGGGTATTTGTAATCAATGCGACGATGTGGCGCCCTGTAGAATGGCCCTCCAAGGTGCTCAACGCAAGCGTGCTTCGACCAAGCCCACTTCTTTGACAAAATACGTAACGACAATCGGGTACACCTGTGCTTGGCTGTCGTTACTGCGGTCAATGGCAACTGAAAACACCCCCTTTTTCAGGGCGCTCACCGTGCGTTCTTCTGCGTGGCGTGCCATCTCACCGAAGATTGTCGTGGTCTTAGTCCTAGAACATGCGTAGCACTTCACAACGTCGGAATTCCGAAACGTTTTTGCGCAGCAAAGGTCCGACGTTCTCAGATGCACTCAGCTGCATGTTCTGCTCCAGCAAGAAATCTGCGAACAGGAATTCTGCACGTATGACGTCGCTGTCGCTGTCTTCTCTACCGAAAAATTGTTGGAGACGATGTTTCTTCTCTTTGCTCTGAAGGTTGTTAGCGTGCTTCTTTGATGCAACGTACGTAGCGACGTAAGTTCTACCGCCGTGTGAGATGCTAATATCACAATTGAACACAGTGCAGAAGGCATAATGCTCTCCTTTGCGTGACACAAAAATGCACCCAAACTCTGATGTATATTGTTTCAAGCATACTAGCAGATATTATTTACGCTCTTTTTCCAACGCCATGGCTAATCCACGCACCGCCACACCCATGGAGGAAAGAAAAGTTTAGGAGAGAGCGTCACGTGACTATCGTGAAGCCTAGTCATACAAAATAAAAAGGAAAAACTGATGGGAGATGCCCCACCTCACGTGACAGGCAAGCGGTAGTTCTTTGCGTCTCATGTGGCCGCCCGCCCGCCCACGCTGCGTGCGTGCATCGGTGCGTTCGGTTGCCGGGCCGTCCGGGTATTCGGGTTTCGGCGACGAGTCCCCGTCCGGGCGTTGCGCGCAGCACTGCCTGCAACCCTAAACGCGCAGCGGGCTGATCGTGCAGGCAAAGTGTTCGGACGGGAGAGACAGAAAACATCTTTATTTATTGAGCTCTGGGATCCGTCGAAGTTCACGCCGCAGTCGAAGTGTCGTGTTCCGCCGCAGTGCAAAAGTGGAGATGTCAGAGTACGACATCCGTGCCTAACACTTTATTTCACAAAAGACACCTCACTTCCTTGGTTCTGGTCATTTTGTCTTTTCACCTCCCAGGCGTAATTTAGCGTTCGTTACCCATATACCTATCGCACGGATTGAGCAGTACTCGGACAACCAGCCCGCGTTCTGCCTGCGACGCGAGGCGGAAAATGGTTTGTTCTTCCCACGCCCGCATCCAACATCAGTGGTTCTGCACCTTTTGTTTTCTAATGCACTGAAGGAGACAGCAACGCAAAGCAGCCGTCGTCACGACAATTGTGGCACGTACAACGTGCCACCATGAAGGAGCACCGATAAGGCGAATGTATGCAAATGCGCACGCGAGCGAAACCAAAGCTTCTCGCACAACCTCTCAGCTGATGGAACACTCGTTACAGCGCTATGATGTAAAGGGAAGGTGGCGCGATAACTACCAGCAAAATTCGAAACGCAGTCGTCAAAGCACACCTGGCAAACACCACGCACCCGTAGGCCGCTCCGTGCGTGTGAATGTTTACAGCGGCGCGTTCGAGCAAATCCGGTCGTGGTTCCAGCGGTAAACGTCAAATTCAGTTCGCAGCTCGTGAAGGTGCTCCCTGAACAAGGGATCTACGTATCATGTCGCTTTTAACAGCGACAGTACTTCCACAATACGAGGGTGGGAGCGCAACGCTGGCGAAAAATCTCGTACGGCGCCTTCGGCAACGCCACTCGCTTCCACCTCCTTGGGACTCGCCACCAGGTGGCCGAGCAGATCGGTCGCTCCCCGCTTCGTTCCGGCTTTTTGTAGCCTGATGAGCTTTCTGCGACGCTGCAGCCACCCAGAATTACCACCTATCGATTCAGCTCGTCACCCGCTTTCTTCGGATACCACCCAAGGTGAGCTGGAATCAAGATTTCCCTGAGCGACAACCCATTCTTCGAAGACCACGCTACCGCTCCACGCTAACCCTAACGCCGGCCCATCACTAGCTGTGCGGCGTTCCTCGCAAGCTACGCCGCGTCCCCCTCACTTCGCCACGCGCCCCAACAGCGTCGCCTGGCCACGCGCCTTAACGGCACGTGCGCCGACGTTCATTCGCCAACATGGAGTGCGCCGTAGAAGGCCGCGCCGCCACTCCCGAAGAACTCGACGAACCCGGCTGGCTCTGCGTACGCCGCAAGCATCGCCAGCAGTCCACCAACGCGTCAACCACGCCGCCCCCTCCGGCGAACACCCCGCGACGGCCACCGACCAAGAAGCGCAATAGGCCCAAGCGTCCTAACCGCAAAGCTCACCCCATTGGAGACCCCCTGCCCGACGATGACATCAAGGTCATTCTGCGCCCGCAGGGTGGCCTAGCGCTCCACAGCGTGTCAACTGCCCAGCTCGCCGATGCGATTCAGTCTCAGGCCAATATCCCAACCACCGTCGAGGATCAAATTCGCATCCACTACCGCTCCAACTTCGTTATCGTCAGCACTCCCTCCGAAAACCGTGCTCAACAATACCTCTCGCTGACGTCTCTTGCGTTCAATGGCACCGTATTCCCGCTAGCCAACCACATTCCGCCTCCATCGAACACCACCACTGGGGTAATCTTCGACATCCCTCCCATGGACTCCGCCGACAACATCCTGCGCAGCCTCATCGAATACAACCCAGCTCTCCAAATCCTCGACGCTAAGCGTCGCCACAACTCCACCTTAGTACAAGTCCTGTTCAGCGGCACCGTCGTCCCCTTTTGGGTTCGATACCGGGCCGCCCTTCTTCGCTGCTACCCGTTCAAGCGCAAGACAGAAGCCTGCTTCAACTGCTGGACACCCGGCCATCGCAAGGATGTATGTCCACACCTTCCGCCAACCCCCCGCTGCACCACCTGCGGCACCGTCTCCCCTACGGACCAGCACCCATGCACCCCCACGTGCGTCTTATGCGGCGAGAATCATCTCACAGGAGCTGCTGGATGCACCAAACGATTTCAACCGCGCCGCCAGCAGAAGCCACCCCCCCTGCTTCGCGACGCGCAAATTGAACTTTCAAAAACTCCTGTTCGCACTACCGACAGCGAGCCACTTTCCTCCTCTGCTTCTTCTGCTGGCGGCAAGACCTACAGCCAGGCCGCCCGACAGCCTCGAGACACTACATCATCGATATCCAATGTACAGGTGAGCTCCCAGGGCCGGCTCCCACAGGCGCCCACTGCCCCCGTTACTACACCCCCCTCCCAGCCTAACGTCCCCCTTACATACGCACCCCTTTTAGCTGAAATACGCAATCTTCGCGCGGAAGTACTCAGGCTTCGCCAAGAAAATGAGACTCTCCGGCGACAAAATCAAGAGCTTACCCTCGGAAAACCTTCTTCCCCAGACACTCACATGACATCTACGGACAGCAACGCGCACCTACCGCCTCCCACCAAGCGCAAGGCCCCCCAAGACGACCCTCCCACTACCCCGACACCCCTTCACCCTGTCCTAGCGGAAGCCCTCCACGCGCAGAGGCAAGAATACCTAAACCTTCACAACTCCCTCATGGCCTCACAAACAGCCATGCAGGACTCCATTACAGGCCTACACAATGAGCTTCTCTCTTGTATCAAGGAACTGCTCCCATCCAACTCCCCGTTTCTCGCGTCTTCTGCGCCCTCCAATGTACCCTTACCTATGGAACCCGAACCTGATGCCGGCCTCTAAATCTTTCGTACTATGGCAATGGAACTGCAGGGGTTTCCAATCCAAACGCGCTACCCTCCAGGCATACATCACCACTATTCCTACACTCCCAGCTGTGATTGCACTGCAGGAAACACGCCCCGCCACGAAACTCTGCGGGTATCAGTCCTTCCAAGACCCCCGCTTTCCCACTGTAGCCACCCTGGTACAACGCAACTTGCGGGCTGGCGTCACATCCCTCCCCGTCACCACCATACCGCACCTCTTAGTCACCATCTTTCCCTGCAAACCCTCACAACCTTCAATACACATCCTAAATATTTACAGTACACCCAAACAACATCACAACTTCCACACCCTCCTCATGCACGCTATTCGCACTGCCGGCCGCAACCCCTTAATTATTGTTGGCGATTTTAACGCTCCACACTTAGCGTGGGGTTACACTCGTACCACGCGCAAGGGCCGTCTACTTTGGGAAGTTTCACACAACCTCCGCCTCACCTTAGAAACAGACCCCCAAACCCCTACCCGCATAGGCAACAGTGTTCAACGGGACACCACCCCCGACCTAACCTTCTCGTATCGAGCGCCAAAAGTGTCCTGGCAAACCCTTCCAGACACCCTGGGTAGTGATCATTACATCATTCAGACCACACTCCATCTTGCCCATCATTTTACCCACACCCCACCACCCCAACACATCACTGATTGGGACGCGTTCCGTACTGACTGTGCTACGCTACCTGCCCTCACTCACTTCGATGAAGGCGCGCTCGAGCAATGGATTCGTGATATCATGGAAATAAAACACAGTCACGACAAGCCAGTTGACCCAGAGCTTCCCAGCCCCTATGCGGATTCCCACCTCCTCCATCTGTTTGAAGCCTACCGGAGTATCGAAAAGCGCTGGCGCTCCCGCAAACGCCCAAGGGCGCTCAAACGCAAACTTGCTCGCCTACAAGTCTCCATGCATGCTCATGCCGCCACACTCGCTCGGACTCACTGGTATCAGATCTGCGACGACATGCGCGGATGCCTTTCCATGAAAAAGACCTGGGCCCTCCTCTGCCACCTCCTTGACCCTACGTCGTCGAAAACCATCACAAGTACTCGCCTGCACTCGCTCATAAACAATTACCCAGGCACGTCCGCTGAGCTTCTAGACAAGCTTCGATCCATGTACATTCCTACTTCCTCATCGCAGAACCCTTCCCTTCCCCATTACTCCGGACCTCCGAATGTTTCCCTCGATCAGGACATCACTGTCGCTGAGGTCAGGCACGCTATATCCCAACTACGTCGACAAACCGCTCAAGGATTCGACAAGGTAACCAATAAGATCTTGCGACAACTTACCGACCATACGATAGATTCCCTCACAGCCCTTTTCAATCACCACTGGTCTCGAGGCACGCTCCCATCAACGTGGCGGCATGCTGACATCTCATTAATTCCTAAAGCACACAAAGCTATTACATTGGAGCACCTCCGTCCGATATCACTCACCTCTTGTCTTGGAAAACTGCTCGAGCATATCATCAACACGCGGATCACCACCTACCTCGAAATCCATCACCTGCTCCCACACACTCTCACTGGTTTTCGCCAAGGGCTGTCCGTACAGGATACGCACCTCCGGCTCTATCATGACATTATAGCTAACCCTTCCAAGGCGGACACCTCGGCCATTCTGGCACTTGATCTCCACAAAGCATTCGACAACGTCTCTCACGTTGCCATTCTTAACTCTATAAACTCGCTTGGACTTGGTGCGCGTACCTACTCTTACATCTCCTCCTTTCTTCGGGACCGCACGGCCACTCTACGATTCGGACCCCTCCAAACCTCGAACTTCCCATTCCCCGCAATAGGCACACCTCAGGGTTCGGTCATATCTCCTCTTCTATTCAATCTGGCGATGATCCCCATGGCCACTGCCTTGTCCTCCATCACAAATCTCCACACCTCTATCTATGCAGACGATATTACGTTATGGGTTAAATCAGGTAGCGATGCTCTAATCGAACACACACTCCAGCAAGGCGCAGACATTGTCCAAGCAACTGCGTCTCAGTTAGGCCTCCAGTGCTCCTCGCACAAATCCGAGCTACTTCTTTTGCACCCCCCTTGCAAGCAACCCCCCACGGAACCCCCCATCACAGTTTACGTCGACAACCATATCGTCCCTCATGTCTCCTCCCTCCGCGTGCTAGGTCTCACCATTCAGGCCAACCGGGGCAACGCGACCACCTTAACTAAACTCCGATCGCACGTACTTCAAACACTCAACCTCCTAAGAAGAATCACCACACGGCGTCACGGCATTTCCGAACCTGAACGCTTGCAACTTCTTCATTCCTTCGTACTCTCTCGCTTTACGTTTTACCTCCCGTACTGCAAACTCAATGCCTCTGACAAAACAAAACTAGATTGCCTACTACGACGCATATACCGAGTTGCTCTTCTAATACCTCCCAGCGCCCCCACCAGCCGTCTATTAGCCCTGGGCATTCACAACACCGTCGATGAAATCATCGAAGCCCACCGCACAGCCCAGATAGCCAGACTATCGCGCACGCATCCCGGCCGCGCCCTTCTCGCAGCGGCCCACCTGACCTCCCCTTTCCCCTCACCTATGGCCTCCCTTATTCCCACTACGTTACGCCAACTCTTGCATGTACGCCCACTGCCTCGCAATATGCACCCCCACCACCACGCCGACCGCCGACTGGCCAGGGCTAGACATCTGCAGCGCACATTCCCTCCCTCCCAGCATCATTTATACGTCGACGCAGCTAGCTACCACGATAAGCCGGCTTTCGCCACAACCGTCATTTCATCGCTCGACAGCCCTCCCTTGGACGCACTCACGATACATACAACATCAGCTACCGCTGCGGAGGAGGCGGCTATCTCCCTCGCCCTAGTACAGTCTCCCACACCCAGAGTTGTCCTTTCGGATTCTCAGTCGGCAATTCGCAACTTCTCTGCAGGGCTAATCTCCCCACTCGCCCTCAAAATCCTCTCCCGCAGAACACCATCCCACCCCGTGGCTCTGCTGTGGACCCCGGCCCACACGGGAACAGACGCCAATGAAGCGGCCCACCGTACAGCTCGAGCTCTTGTCACCCGAGCAGGCCCTTCTATTGGCTCTACCCACGGCACCCCCAGCTTCCGGGACGCTCTAGTCTCGTACCGGGACATTACCCAGCACTTCCGCCTCCTCCGCAGGTTATATCCTCCCCCACACTCTTCCCTCACCCACGAAGCCGCTCGCCACTGGCGGCTACTACAAACCCACACAACCCCCTGCCGAACTCTCCTACACCGCATCAACCCCAATCTCTACCCTTCGCCTCTTTGCCCTCAATGTCTCCAGCCGGATACCCGCTACCATTCCCTTTGCGAGTGTCCCCACGACCCATTTCCCCCTTTTCCTTCCCCCTTACACTGGGAGCAGGCCCTGGAGAGCTCCGACCCGGAAGTGCAGTTGGCACTAACCAACCGGGCCGCCCAGGTCGCGGAGAACATCGCATCCTCCTCCACCCCTGTCCCCTAGACCCAGTTTGCAAATAAGGTGTTTCTCCTCCTCCTTCCACCTCCACCGGCAGCCAGCCGGAGCCACTAAATGCTACCGCGGGCCTGAGAGTGGTGCATCTTCCATAATGCATTGCGCGGGAGGAGCCCGAAGAGAAGAGAATGCGGCGTCAGAAAAGGTTGGCTTGCCAAAGCTGGGCCGCCTGACGTCATGCTCCCTCCTAACATTTTTTTTCCTCCATGGCCACACCAGACACCAGTGACCGCACTCGCCACAAAGCCCACAAAGCTCCCGCATAAGGGTGGAAAGAGCCTAGTGCTGCCAATGATGCGGTTGCCTCCAGCAACAAGAGACATACGGAAGTGGAAAAAAACTGCGATAAAAATATTCGGACCCCAGCGCCACTCAACGCGCTGCGTAGAGTCAGAACGGACGTGTTCGTGCGTAAATGAAAGCGGCGGCGGCGCTGCGTTTCTATAAACAGTAAACTCATAATGGGACAAACGGGTTCACAGTCTGCGCATGGCCAACTACACTTTTTAAGCGCTTTACTGATACCGATGCCAATTCGTGTCGGGTTGGATTGTCAGGTATACCTCCGGCACATTGTGGCCAGAGTGAGAAAAAGATTCGGCCAAAGATGGGTGCGTTTTCAGGAAATTTTTGTTTCGATCGTACAATCGTAAAAAACCATGAAAATAAGGGAATCACGCGGAAAATTCGGGAAACGAAGGCTGTTCTTGGGGAAACCTAGGGCACGATTAGTGATCAGTAAACTGAAGAGGAAAGTCAACGTCGTCCAAGAGTGCCATGTGAAGAGTCTTAACAACCCAACACAAACGATATAAAAAGTCCAATACACCCAACAGTATTACTCTCCAACTCAGCATGGAACCAACGCAGAGCATAAGCACTTTATTGAGAACACCTTAAGGTTAACTGAGAGAACTTTAAGGTTACACATCCTCTCCCCTGTCGACGGCGTCAAGTTAATGAGCCTGAGTGCAGACTCCGAGGAAACCCCCCGTGGCCAAGGTCTGACACGACGACGACGCATCCCAAAGACAGGAAATTTGGTATTACTGTGGCTTTCCGATGTCCCCATACATACTAACACTATAGCACCAGTCACATACTTCCTCTATTTTTATACTGATGAGGATAGTGACTAATTCAACCCCTACATACGACACATAGCTTAATACAGAACGTCCTCAGACAGGGCATATTGGCCAACCTAGCCACAGCAGCTTCGCACCCGTCACAATAGGCATCGGGGCTTCGTTTTTTCTTGGAGAATCCCGTCCAGGAAAGTACCTATTTAGTCCCAAAATCTGGGCATTGAACTTCTTACTACAACGTACTTACATGTTCCGCCATTTTCTCAACTGCAATCATATTGCGTATACTAGGTATTACAACTAATTTAACATCAGTATTTTCTGTTATTCTTTCGTTAGTTTGTAAAACGCCTCTTAAAATGAAGAGCAGGGTTAAAGAAGAAAAATAGGAGAAAAGGGGAGTCACCCGCAGCGGTGGCCCAGTGGCTAAGGCGTTGCGCTTCTGAGCACGAGGTCGGGGGTCCGATTCCCGGCCGCGGTAGCCCCTTTTCAGATAGAGACGCAAAGCAAAAACGCCCGTGTGTTCGAGATTTTGGTGCACGTTAAAGATCCCCAGGTGCTCAAATTTAATCCGGAGCCCTGTACTACGGCGCGCCTATTCACCCGTGTTGCGCCGGCGCGTTAAACCCTACAATAAAATCAATCAAGAATAGGGGAGTAAAACTTTTAATGCGATATTATGGCCTTCGGCATAACCAAGCGCTTTTTTACAAATAAATGTTTGCTAAATGCAGCCGCCTCGACCTTTGCTCGGTTACTCAGGTTGACCTGGTCGTCAACCCGGCCGATGCGCAGAAAGCACTCCCATCTCTCTGAAAAAAGATTACATTTATTCTCCTTCATTTTGATTTATTTATATTTCACTTAGGCTTTCACTTGATATCTTATTTCTCCCGATTATGTGCGGGACGTTCCGTTGCTCTTGTTGCACCACCATTAATAAACTGCACAACAACCGCTCGGCACGCTTGAACTAGTAAAGTATACGTAATGATGGAGTAATTAAGCTAGGTTTTCATTACAGTTAACTTTCATTTTGCGTCTTTTCTCAAGGAAAAAAAACAACCTTTGTTCTCCCATCGAAGTAAAATCAAGGATTTATCCCTGTCCAACCCCTCTTGTGGGCACAAGTCGAAAAACATGGAAACATCATCCCCATTCTCTTGCTGCTGCCCCAACGCTGGCTCGTGGAACCTTCGCCAACCGCAGCTATGGCCGACCCATACATCACAGCAATGTTCATAATGTTAACTGTGCCGGCCGTGGTACTTATGGTCGTACTTCTCTGGCTCCTCCTGCGCAAGTACCTCCTTGGTCGCTCCCAGCCGAAGCTGGCCGAATACGAGGCTCGCCCACCGTGCCCGCCGACCCAGAAGGAAACGGCGCCGCAAGAACCTCCTAGACATTCCCCGGGAGCCACTCTGTGCCCGGATCGGAACCAAGCTTCTGTGGCGGCGTTCGGAGCAACCAATCAGGAGGTCCGCTCGCCCTATCAGCGAAGTAGTGGGGCGGTTACGCCGGCTGAGCCTGGTTCCGTGAGTAAAGCCGTTAATCAGGAGACTGCCGCCTTTGCTTAGTCCTTTTCATCAGGGTATCACTGTACGCCGGTAGATGAGGAGCTGCCTCACGCTGGGAAGGATTGAAAAATGCGATTTCGCTCAACTGTACGAACCTAATTGTTCGAGCTGCCTGTACTGTGGTCCGAATCACCAAAAAATGTTCAGCTTTAGCTTGGGGACCATACCCCGAGGAGATGTTCCACTTCGAGCTTCTCCCAAAATGGGTCCTGCTCTCGTCGGCTACCGTGGCGCTGTGGTGGAGTCTCGGGTCTTTAATGCTGACGACCTGAGTTTGAGTCTTAGCCGTCGCAGTTTCTTTCTTTTGAAGTTGGTTTCGTACTTCCAATTGTTCTCGTGGATCAAATTTACTGGATAATTTGTAACCAAGGGCGTTTTGGTATCTCTTATGTCGGTTTAAATAAATAAGGCTCAATTATACCGTGGTACGGTTCTAAAATAAAGCCGAACATTACCCTGCGTCTGGTCAATGGAATGGTGCTGCGCATTATACTCTGGTTTGGTCAAAAGAATAGTTTCTTCCTTAATTGGTTCTACAGCAGTTTGAAAAGTACTCAAGAGTGCAATCCGTAACCTCGCAGTTTTCGCTCGTCTGGTTATGTATGACTAAGAGAAGACGCGCCTAAAATGGCATGCAAACGTTAGGTGATGAGGTTGGATGGTAATAGGATCCCCGCCAACGTGAGTGTCTCATAAAGCACTTACCCCAAATATAGGGAATGTCACCTCTTCGTCACCAAGAACTTTTGTTCCCATATCTAGGAAAGTGCCGGGTTCATTGCCGTTGCCATGAGTGAGGGGAGGAAATGTGATCGTTCTGCTTCTTGTGCGTACTTTCTAAGTCATACTTCCTAAGTCCGGAAGCAATAACTCACCCTTATTTGCTGTATGAACCTATGGCTGTTTTCCTGGTAATGTATTCGTGCCTACCGGTGAAACGAACTTATGACGAATTGAAGTGAATGCTTTTTATAAGCTGGCTTTCAAACACTGTGTTGCCCTGTGCAGCATGACCATAAAAAGCTGGCTTCGGCCGCAAAATTTCCACGCAACAATAATTACCCCTTTCTCGTTCTCCGCAGGGTACCCCGGATGACGTTCTTCAAGTCCACAGCAGAGCGAAGAAGCCAAGAGGAGACGCTTCTTCACCAAAAGATGGCGGCACCAGCAGCACCAAGGCATCGTCACAACAGTCAGCCCAGTCGGGACGCCGGACGCCGTCACCGTCAACGCGATTCACCAATGATTGCGACGTCAGAAAGAAGTCAGGGAGGCACAAAGGCGGGAACAACGGCGGCGTGAGCAGGGCACCGGGAGCTACAGACGCTGTTGCTGGGGAGGAGAGGCA
Organism: Haemaphysalis longicornis; assembly: GCA_013339765.2. Classification (NCBI taxonomy): domain Eukaryota; kingdom Metazoa; phylum Arthropoda; class Arachnida; order Ixodida; family Ixodidae; genus Haemaphysalis; species Haemaphysalis longicornis. The sequence continues at coordinate 100,734,841 of CM023458.1, read as the reverse complement.
GTTGGTGTTGCGTGACAACCCCGTCGAGCTCCGCGCCCCGGCAACCCCTACGCCTGGGGCTGTAGTCACGAAGTTGTCGGAAGGACAAGACGTCGGGAACCCTGTACCTCAATCAACCGGTCAACTTGATCGCATGACGAAAACATGTCATAGCCCTGGTACTAGGAAGCATACAGAGACCAACGAAACGCCGGGGAAATGGGACGCGAAGTCTCCAACAAGTAAGTTTTATTTGTTCGCTTTTAATGCGCTTTGTTTTTACGGCAAAGCTCGCACCGGTGGCAGCAATTTACACAGAGACGTGAGTTCAGCATTTGGAAAAATCAGTTAAAATTCAAACGATTTCTCAGGGCCTTCATATTTTTATATGGGACGGCCTATATTGCTCTTGAACAAGTGCTTTCCAAAGAATGCATTTGAGTTCGTAGTTGAAGCCGTCTTCAGGAAGATCTGCATAAGCTTGGCCTTTGTACGGTGGCCTTAATACATCGCACTTTTCACGCTGAACCATGGCCATCTACGGTGAAGGTATTGTTACATCACCACTTCGAGCTTTTCTCCAGCACGCCGCCTCTTTCCTTGGTCATTTATATCCCTCGCCATGCACGCATCTCTCTTCCTTAGATTTCGCGCAATCCCGGCAGTTTTCTTCGGCAACCTGTGCGGTGCACCATACTCTTAGCTGTGATTGGTTTAGCCGCGCTGTAATAAAACTTCATTGATTCCACCCGCCAATCGTATGGGCCCTGCGTTTGTGACGTAAAGATGGCTCCACTGTCCTCATATTTTATTCTAGAAATCCTCAATATAGCGAAACCTCAACATTAAAAAAACAACAACCAAAGCGCCACCTTCGCTGCTCATCGCTACTCAACAATACGGCACTGATTTTTCGTAATCTGCAACCTCTTCATTTATGTGTGAAAACTAGGGTGATGATTCGTATTGAGACAACAAAAACGTCTGAAAGTAAAACTTATACAATAGTTATATGCTTGAATCAGCATTAGGTTACTTCTTGTATTGTGCGGTTTGTTTGTCAAGAAACTTATATAAGCTGGAAGTTTACAAAGCCTGCAGATAACTTTGAAAGACACTGAACACCGAAGATGAGCAGAATGCTTCAACCCCTTAGTATTCGCCGCGACATTTCTCTTTGCCCCTTTCGCAAACACGTGCACAGCAACAGACTTTTCCCACTTCACCTTAATGTTGCCTCAACTACTTCATGGCGGTTGCATAATCACTTCAGTTTCACGCGGTTATATGGGTCAACTGATGCGTTAAACTCATTGGCTCTTCCTTGCGCCATACGTTTGTGGAAAGGTCTTCCAGATAACGTCGCATAAGTATCTGCAGACAATAATTCCTTCCGTCAATTCCAGCTTACTCTCTTCTCGCAATAAAATCTTACCAGTGTTTTGCACATTTTTTTATTCTGCCATGTCCTGTATCCCTCGTATGTACCTCTAAAAATGTACTTGAAGGCCACAGGAACCTGTCGTCTTTGTACCACAGCACAATCTTTCTTGTTTTGTTTTCTTTTTTCGGTGTCGCACTTTGTGCCCGATTATGAATGTTGTACACTGAAAATGTGTTTTGCGTGTGCGCATAGGTTAGGCGTTCTTTGTTGGAATACTTCTTTTGCGGTACTGCAAATTATAGCAACTGATTGGTGCGCATCGCGTCAGTATAGTCGGCTATCTTTGGTTGCTGTTTTCATCATCTGCTACCCTGATTGTATTCGGTTCACTTTTCATTCTTGTGCGTAGATTTCATGTGTGTGCAGTATGCAATCGAATTTTCTTTCCTCTACTTATGGTCTTCCGACTTTAACTTATCTTGCAAATCTCGTGGCGATCAGAGGTTCTGCTATGTTATGTATCATGTGAAAAAATTCTGAATGATAGGTAATACCTCACATTACCCCATTTATTCAATGCCTTGCAAAGGGGTCTGTAAGTTATTTTGAATAAATAAATAAATAAATAAATAAATAAATAAATAAATAAATAAATAAATAAATAAATAAATAAATAAATAAATAAATAAATAAATAAATAAATAAATAAATAAATAAATAAATAAATGCATGTGCTACTCGCACCAACTCCCGTTTACACAAACTCGTCCTCGTCAGTCGGTTTATCTTTCATGCATGCTTCTCAGCTGGCCTTCACTGTTTATAGACTACCCGAATGATCAGCGCTAACCTTTTTTATGCTCGGATTTGTGTTGTGGTTCAAGAGCTTGGGTAGACAGCCTTTAGAAGGCTTTGCACCGTGCCCGTTGATGTATTTCGATATCCCTCTATAGCTGCACCATATCGGGAATATTCATCTTGTATTGCGCTGTTGCTCATTCAGAAAGGGCTACGTTAATCGAAAAAAGAGTCTCATGCACAAATGTTCTATCAAGTAGCCTACTGCTGAAAGAATCACTACTCCAATGGCTTATTTGGCGTTTGCTTGCAGAATAAAAGTGGCGCTTTTACTTCCCACGTTCCCTTAGCAACAAAGTCACAACGGTGCGAACGGGGCGTCATTCTGGCCAATGGCCAATTTTTCCGCCAGAACGGCTGACGTCACCCCATGCCTCACGCGCTTTGTCGATTTCGGTTCTTCCGCTGTGTGCGCGCAGATCGACGACGAATTTTTCGGTGAACATGCAGTCGCATTGCGTATCAAACAGGAAAACATTTGACCAATAGAACCTAGCTTCTTTGTGTGGTATTGCGAGCCCTGCGCCAATTGACGTGGCGTCAACCACTCTCACCCTCCTCCGACACTTCTTTTTCACTGGCTATCAATAAAACTCGCCCAGCTCAGTTGTGCTTTTTGTCGTGCACTCGTGCAGGCTGTGTGATGAAGCCATGATAAAAACATGTCTCTCAGTATCCTGTGTGCTTATTCTTGTGTAGTCGTAAAATAGCACAACATAAAGGGAGAGACTTAGAACGAACTAGTCCCAGAATTAGATCTTCTGGCTCTTGCAACCATATCTTTATGGCACTTCCTTAAATTTCTTATTGAGGAAGGTCGATTTGGGGATACCCCGGGATAGGAATAGCACTGCATTTTTTTGATATTAGGAATTATGTAAATACATAATACGTTAAGACCAAGTCCACCTTATGCATGAAGGGAATTGTATCGCACGTATTAAGGCACTAAAATTCATTGTGAGATGGTTTAACTCCTTTTCCTACGAAACGAGCACTCATGCCCCCGACATCGCTCTATTTTGCCCGCCTTTTATGTAACTTTGTTCATAAGAAGATTCTAAAACTTGTGATATCCCGTTCCAAGGGAGATAGAAGACACTTGCTTCCGGTGGATTGTAGGCGGTAATAAACGTGGTTATACGCCATATCCCGCCATGTTCTGACATAACAGATAGTCACCACACCTTATTTAGGAAATGAATCCCCACCATCGAGCTAAATAACATACTAGTGCGCAAAAAAATCACGTGTCATGCAAATATTTTCGCACTGGTCAGGATAGAACCCAGGTTGTTCGCTCCAAATCGAGCCATATTATCCCAAAGCATCTAAGGCCGACAAGCAGGTTTCTTTAGGCAGTCGTTTAAAAGAACAGTAGAACTCTTAAAAACGAACCAGTAGATTGCGATGGGCGCTTACCCTAAGTTGCAGGCTTGTACCCACCGGGTAACGGAGTGCCAATTGAGACTTACCTAGACATATGAGTCCCCTGCCACGAGACTACCACGTAGACCATGCACGTGCGATAATCATTTACTCTAGATACTGTAAATTGTGGACCACACCTCACCAATTATATTTTGTCATTCCTGAAATAATGTACTTTCATTACTAAGATACTTCCCCTTCTAGAGTGGGGCCGTGGAATGTTTAACAATGGATGTGTTACCAACATTCTGCGGTGATAAGGCTACATTTTTTGTACACATGTGCGCTCCAAGCAAGTTTTATTTTGTAATTCCAGGGATTATTTTAGGCAATACCGGACGCATAGCTGCGCCATCAAAACTTGATACTGGCTTCTCCCAATTCTAATCTGCCTGCCTCGAAAGCACACGTTCACTATTGCGTCTTGAAATCCTGACGCTCTTTGCGACGTTTACCGTTTCCTAGATATATCAGTCTTTAATTTTCCAGCATACCACCAGAAACTCCCTGTTTTAGCTACTACCTAATTTAGTACATCCTACGTTCAATACAAAACGTATCATCCCATGAAATAACGGCATGTTTCGTCCACTCTGTCGTGGTGAGAGCTGTTTTTTTACCTAATCCAGTCAATACCAACTTGCCCCAATTTCTACAACAGGTGTGACGTTGTCGAAGAAAAATAACCAGCAAAACATCGACTTATCGCCCGAAACGGTGGCCGAGAACGCAGGCGACGAGAAACCGTCCGCAGATGCAGAACAGCCATCGGTAGCCCGGCATGCCTCCTGGCGTCTGCAACGTCGACGCTCCACTCGGTTTAAACGGTCACACAAGTCATCCAGGAAGAACTCTCGCAGGAAACTTGTGAGTAGAACTTTTCGCCTATCATCAACGACACCCCAAGCCTGCCGTTGTTCTGGAAGTTGTGCATTTTGCAACGGCTCCATAGGTCGACAGATAAGGCTGCGGGAACAAACTCTGGCTTGGGAGAGGTTACATAAAAAAAAACGCTCACTTGAATGATTTCAGACCCCCACAAGATATCGCGAAAGTTGTACGAAATATAGTATGGGACAGCACCCTCCATCCCCCGGTTTATGTATGCTTCATTGTGGCCGATACCAGCGTGGACAGTGGATGAAAAAATATTGCCTAGTTTTTTGAGCCCCTCTCCATGTCAACAGTGCCGCGCTATTTAACCTGCTCCCTAAAACAGCTTATCCAGTTACGTAGAGGGAAGGCAGTGGCTTATCCTGGACCTCGTTGGCTTTGCCCGCCCCGTACGCTCACCTATATTGGCGCCGGGGGTGTAGTAGTTTCGTTCCGTAAATACCAATGACATTGTTTTCTATAAGGTGCAAAACAAAAATTCCTCCATGGTGCACAAAATCAATTATCTGCGCTTAGCGTAAATATAATAATATTAACCCGGTTCTGGCGGATAATATCTGAGGTACGTGCTAACATCTCATGGATACAAAAATATGGACCCCAAGATGAGGACGGAGTTTTGTGTCCACGCTGTTGTGAATTTACCAGTCATGTCGACGTTTGAGTGCGGCGGAGATGTTAGCTGGACAGATTATGCTGGAAGAGTTGTAAAACCGAGTTTCGTAAGCCTTATTCTAGTACCTTAGTCGTCGTGGTGGACCGAAGTTGAGAGATTTTTTGACGGTTTGCGGATAAGGCCGTTGATGGCTTCACTGTTGCTCTTCGGGAGAGAAAGGTGGGGGCGATGTAACCCGTGACACTAGAAAGGCCGGGATAAGGCAGTTAAGGTGTCCCTCCTTCATGCCGCATTATCAAATGAAGATGGGGAGAAAGGTGCGAAGGACTTGGGGAAATGCAGTATTGAGTATGCATATGACCTTATCGTACCGTGCCTTAACCTGGATTGTAACAACAAACATCTTTCGTGAAGTGCTCGAACATATGCGCTGGCCAGGCGGAGGGGGTGATTTGAATTGACTCTTCATTGGATGCTTGTAGGTGATGATTTGAGAGGGGAAAACCAAATGCCAATCGATGACGCCATTGTTGCTCAGTATAGGAACAGTTAACTATCACACCAAAAGTTATGAACACTTCAGGAAAAGCGCACATAATGTTTTTGATCCTCCATTTTAACTATACCGTTCGCGCTTCTCTCTTGCAAACCCCTACTCTTCAGGTACGTACAAAAGTATACCAGTTCAGCGGAGAAATTCGGGTCGAGGTCGCCTTTCAAGGCTTCCACTAATCCACTAGCTTTATTGATCATTCCACTGAACCTTGCTATTGCATTAAAGTTCATTGGGAAGTGCCCTAGACTAAATTTCTTCAAATATTTTCGAATCCAGAAGTTCCGTTTAAGTTGTCAATAATTACGTTGAACGACCCTTGGTTACAAGCAATTGAGAATGTTTTTCGGAAATGTTCTAATTATACGCATATCTGAATCATGTCTCAATCACACGAAATTGAGTCACAAGCACTAACGAAACCGGATCTTAGGAATTTCCCGATCTAACGAAATAATTTGGATTCCCCCGCAGATGCCTTTATAGGTCAATGCTTTTATGCACTCGAACTAACGAAAGAGATTGCGCGCCATTTCCTATTCAACGAATTTTTTCGAGAAACAGATGCATTGTAAAAAAGTAGAAATTTGTAAAGTCATTCGTCAGAACGCCACGATTATTGCTCCACGCCAGAAAAACACGAGCATATAGTATCGGTTCTCTGGATCTCTACACGATATACTCTTCAGTCCCGGGTTATCAGTTATAATGTTAACACTGCTCGCGCACCTTTCCTTGATCTAGGCGAGGTGATGGACGCCATTTACTTGCTCAGGCGCTGTGCTACGGCTCACGAAGGAACCGACAGTGCGTTAAACGCGCTTGTGTCACGAAAAGCCTGTCTGTACTGTGTGAGCGAATCCCACGAAGGCAAAAATAAAAGTTTTTTGAGAGGAAATAACTTCGTTTCCCCCGACTAATACTCTTTTAAGGCTATTATATATAACCCGGAGTTTCAGCGCATTGCTACACTCTCTGCCGGTGAGTGCCGCTGCCGCTGCTATTACGATGTGATGCCACTTGCTGGAAAGCGCCTCTCTTTAGATATAAAATTTATGGAATGAACTCCTTGTAAAATTACAGTCGCTATTTTGCAAAGCTCTCGATTTAACAAAATAAACTTCGGTTGCCGGTGACTTCGTTGAACCGGGTTTTACCAGTATCCAAGTACACAAAACAATACCGAAACCTTAATCGGCGTTTTCACCGCAAATCCACCAGGGCTTTCACCGAAATGCACGTGATAGCTGTCAACCATGATGCGTGGGGCTGCCCCCTCGGCTTCCGTATGGACACCGCGGCCAACGGTTTTGATGCCAACAGGGCCACGAGGCACACTCAGTGAGAGGTTTTCTTTTCAAATTGTCTGGTAAGGGCCCTGATAGTTAAGGGCCCGGGAATATTTCCCGTTTAGCCCCAGCCTAATCCGGCACTTTTGAAATAACGCAGGGAGGTTATGGTTAAGCATTTACCCATCCTAAGACACTTTTCGCTTTACAAAAACAGTACGCTTTCCTGTACCTTTTCTGAACAAGTATTGGCTGCCGTGATCGTGCCGGTCCACCGCAATTCCGAGGCCATCCCAGTTCCTTCGAGCTGGTCTCAGAAGCCTAACGGCAGCGGTGCAGCAGCCGCGAAGCCCAGCCCTTCACAGCGAGAGCCTGCGGCCATTGCGCTGGCTATAACTCATCGGCCGACCCCGGCAATTATAAATTCTGATTCGAAAACGGCCATTAAAAACTTTGCCAAGGGTACTATTTCTCCCCTGGCGCTCAAAATTCTCCTTCAAAATCCTCCAACCTCCCAGGTGGAGCTGATCTGGACTCCTGCCCATAAAGGGCGGGGGGGAAATGAAGCGGTCAACACAGCAGCTCGAGAGCTTACCATCCGAGCAGGACCTAGTCTTAGTCCAGAGTTTGACGGAATACCGTCTGTTCAGGTAAAAGCATGGTTGTGACGATGAAACGTAGGTCACTGACCAAGTCAAAGAAGCGGTTTGACGTTTCGGTACCCCTACAGGTACCTTGATCACAATGAGCCTGTGCGTGGAAAACGAAGCTATATATTGGGCATGAGGCGTCGCTAATGAGGTGGCATAGATACGGTGCAGATTGCCGTCTGTTCTGTTGATAGTGTCGGCCGTCGTCTTAATGATGAGGGATTCGAGCAGCAATCGGGAGGACAGATTGCGCTCGGTTGTCAGGACTTTCACCTCGTCCCAGTCGACCACGTGTCCCGTTTTCTCACAGTGCTCCGCCAGTGCGCTTGTTCTTGCATGGCCCTTGTTTACGTCGTTCCGGTGCTGCGTTAATATTCTGTGAAGATTGCCCGTTTCGCCGATGTACACTGATTTGCAATCGGCGCACGGAATCTTGTAAACAACACCTGGGAACTTGGAGCGTGAGAGGGGGTCTTTTACGTTGACGAGGACAGAACGCAGTTTGCTAGTTGGCACGTGCACGATGTGCACACCGCGTTTCTTGAAAATGCGTGCGAGAGCTTCACTGATATGTGGGACGTAGGGAACCGCAGCACGCTTTGGCGCGCTTCTTGTGGACGCTTGTGCTTGCTCACCTTGATGCATAGTTGTGTTCGTCGCCCTCTTTGCCTCTTTTCGGATAAAGTGCTTTGGGTAGCCATTCCGTTGCAGGTCTCTTTCGATCTTCTTGATTTCTTCTTTCAGGCTTTCCGGTTCAGAGCACGTCCGTTTTGCTCTGTTCACAAGTGATGTCACCACTGAACGTTTATGGGACATGGGGTGCGCCGAATGAAAGCTCAGGTACCTTCCGGAGTGCGTAGGTTTCCTGTATACGCTGAATGATAGTCCACTCGGGGAGCATTTTACGAGCGTGTCCAGAAAAGGAATAGAGCCATTGGATTCCTCTTCCACAGTAAAGTTGATTGAAGCCTCTGTATCATTCAGATGCTGTAGGAAGCGTCGAACATGCTGCTTGTCCATGACGCAGAAGCAATCGTCGACGTACCGTACGAAGAGCTTCGGCTGTGGTTGAAATGATTCCAATGCTCTTTCCTCAATCGCTTCCATCGTCAAATTTGCGGTTGTGACCGAGATCGATGCCCCCATGGCCGTCCCAAACGTCTGCTTGTAGATGTCGCCGTTATACGTAAAATACGTATTGCTTAGGAAAAAATGGAGGAGCTTGCAAAGCTCGGCGGCATCAAACGGAGTGCGGTCCGGAAGCCTTTCGTCCAATTCCAAACGTTTTCTGCAGGTTTCGACTGCCAGTTCGACAGGAATGCTTGTGAACAGTGAACACACATCGAAAGAAACCAGGACGTCGTCATCTTCCAGAACTATACCCTTCAACTTGCCAATAAAGTCTTCCGAGTTCCGTAAATGCGTACCTGTATTCCCCACCAGCGGTGCAAGGACCTTGTGCAGGTAGCGGGACAACCGGAGGAGCGGCGAACGTGTAAAATCCACAATTGGACGTAACGGGGTTCCATCCTTGTGAATCTTGGGAAGTCCATAAATTGCAGGCGCAGACCCGTTCGTGCAGAGAAGGTGATATAGGCTTTTCTTTGACGGGGGTAAGCCACTGAATATCTCGGAGAGCAATTTCTGCAAATCCTTTTGAATTCTCGAGGTGGGATCTTTTGTAGCTATGGAGTACGTCGTACGGTCCTCGAGTAGTGCCGACAACTTGTTCTCGTAAGCAGAGCGGTCAAGGACGACTGTAACGTTTCCTTTGTCGGCAGGGAGCACAGCAATATCTGCGTTCGACCGCAGAGACTGAATGGCCTTCTGTTCCGCTCTAGTGATGGCCTGTGCATCTCTTGATCCGCGCAACCTGGAGAGAACACCGATGGCGCTTGTGCGTACTTCATCTTGTACGTCTTGCTCCAGTAGTTGAACTGCGCTTGCGACAGCGCATATCATCTTGCGGGCATCCGGTGACTTGCCTTGGTTGAAGTTCAGGCCCTTTCCGAGAGCTTGAGCCTCTGCGGTCGATAGCTCCTACGACGACATGTTCCGCACCTCGAAGCTAGGCAGAGTCTGCCTCTTACCACCTTCTGTCAGTAGGGCATTTAGCTTGCTCGCCTGAGAAGCCCCGTGTTTTTCTTTCGTCTGACGCACCTGCTGGTTCGCTACCAGCTGCACTCCAGGGAAGACATCCGGCATCATGGATTCCAGTTTCCGCCTCGCAAAGAATGCCTCATTCTGAAGCCGCCTGACAGTGCCTTTGCATTCTTCAATGCGTGCCTCTAGAAGCAGGCGTTCTGCCTTCGCCACCACTTGGTGGCCGAATGCAGAACAAACAGGTCGCTTAAGCCGCAGGGACCTTGGAATCACCTGGCCAGACTTGTAACGCAGGTTGAAGCGTAGGTGGGTCGAAAACGCCGGTATTCTTCTTAAGGTGCCCAAATATCGTCGAATTCCACTGACACCTTCTTGTACATGTTGAAGGCGTATGTTAACATAGTCCAGAGTTTGACGGAATACCGTCTGGTCAGGTAAAAGCATGGTTGTGACGATGAAACGTAGGTCACTGACCAAGTCAAAGAAGCGGTTTGACGTTTCGGTACCCCTACGGGTACCTTGATCACAATGAGCATGTGCGTGGAAAACGAAGCTATATATTGGGCATGAGGCGTCGCAATGAGGTGGCATAGATACGGTGCAGATTGCCGTCTGTTCTGTTGATAGTGTCGGCCGTCGGCTGAATGATGAGGGATTAGAGCAGCAATCGGGAAGACAGATTGCGCTCGGTTGTCAGAACTTTCTCGGTTGTCAGGCTGAAGTTCTCGGAAAGGGCCTGAACTTCAACCAAGGCAAGTCACCGGATGCCCGCAAGATGATATGCGCTGTCGAAAGCGCAGTTCAACTATTGGAGCAAGACGTACAAGATGAAGTACGCACAAGCGCCATCGGTGTTCTCTCCAGGTTGCGCGGATCAAGAGATGCACAGGCCATCACTAGAGCGGAACAGAAGGCCATTCAGTCTCTGCGGTCGAACGCAGATATTGCTGTGCTCCCTGCCGACAAAGGAAACGTTACAGTCGTCCTTGACCGCTCTGCTTACGAGAACAAGTTGTCGGCACTACTCGAGGACCGTACGACGTACTCCATGGCTACAAAAGATCCCACCTCGAGAATTCAAAAGGATTTGCAGAAATAGCTCTCCGAGATATTCAGTGGCTTACCCCCGTCAAAGAAAAACCTATACTACCACCTTCTATGCACGAACGGGTCTGCGCCTGCAATTTATGGACTTCCCAAGATTCACAAGGATGGAACCCCGTTACGTCCAATTGTGGATTTAACACGTTCACCGCTCCTCCGGTTGTCCTGCTACCTGCACAAGGTCCTTGCACCGCTGGTGGGGAATACAGGTACGCATTTACGAAACTCGGAAGACTTTATTGGCACGTTGAAGGGTATAGTTCTGGAAGATGACGACGCCCTGGTTTCTTTCGATGTGTGTTCACTGTTCACAAGCATTCCTGTCGAACTGGCAGTCGAAACCTGCAGAAAACGTTTGGAATTGGACGAAAGGCTTCCGGACCGCACTCCGTTTGATGCCGCCGAGCTTTGCAAGCTCCTCCATTTTTGCTTAGGCAAAAATGGAGGATTTTTTACGTATAACGGCGACATCTACAAGCAGACGTTTGGGACGGCCATGGGGGCATCGATCTCGGTCACAACCGCAAATTTGACGATGGAAGCGATTGAGGAAAGAGCATTGGAATCATTTCAACCACAGCCGAAGCTCTTCGTACGGTACGTCGACGATTGCTTCTGCGTCATGGACAAGCAGCATGTTCGACGCTTCCTACAGCATCTGAATGATACAGAGGCTTCAATCAACTTTACTGTGGAAGAGGAATCCAATGGCTCTATTCCTTTTCTGGACACGCTCGTAAAATGCTCCCCGAGTGGACTATCATTCAGCGTATACAGGAAACCTACGCACTCCGGAAGGTACCTGAGCTTTCATTCGGCGCACCCCATGTCCCATAAACGTTCAGTGGTGACATCACTTGTGAACAGAACAAAACGGACGTGCTCTGAACCGGAAAGCCTGAAAGAAGAAATGAAGAAGATCGAAAGAGACCTGCAACGGAATGTCTACCCAAAGCACTTTATCCGAAAAGAGCCAAAGAGGGCGACGAACACAACTATGCATCAAGGTGAGCAAGCAGAAGCGTCCACAAGAAGCGCGCCAAAGCGTGCTGCGGTTCCCTACGTCCCACATATCAGTGAAGCTCTCGCACGCATTTTCAAGAAACGCGGTGTGCACATCGCGCACGTGCCAACTAGCAAACTGCGTTCTGACCTCGTCAACGTAAAAGACCCCCTCTCACGCTCCAAGTTCCCAGGTGTTGTTTACAAGATTCCGTGCGCCGATTGCAAATCAGTGTACATCGGCGAAACGGGCAATCTTCACAGAATATTAACGCAGCACCGGAACGACGTAAACAAGGGCCATGCAAGAACAAGCGCACTGGCGGAGCACTGTGAGAAAACGGGACACGTGGCGACTGGGACGAGGCGAAAGTTCTGACAACCGAGCGCAATCTGTCTTCCCGATTGCTGCTCGAAGCCCTCATCATTCAGACGACGGCCGACACTATCAACAGAACAGACGGCAATCTGCGCCGTATCTATGCCACCTCATTGCGACGCCTCATGCCCAATATATAGCTTCGTTGTCCACGCACATGCTCATTGTGATCAAGGTACCCGTAGGGGTACCGAAACATCAAACCGCTTCTTTGACTTGGTCAGTGACCTACGTTTCACCGTCACAACCAGGACCTAGTCTTGTATTCCTCCATGGAGCCCAGTCGGCTCGCGACAGCCTATTGAGCTTCCACGATGTCACTGCGCATTACCGCCTTGCCCGCCGTCGATACCAGCCTGCTCTTCCGTAACTGACTAACGCCAAGGAGCGACTGTGGCGCCTCATGCAAACTAATACGCTACTACGTCGCGCCAGGTTGAATTTAATTTGTCCTACTCTGTACCCCTCACCCAATTGCCCTGCATGTGGTGCACACGGCACCGTCACTCATCTCATGTGAAATTGCCCCAAAGACCCTTTTCCATTAATACCCACTGGCGAGCACTGGGAGGAGGCGATGGGCAGCTCAGACCTGCAGGTTCAGTAGAATCTAACGGAACCAGCGGCCGAGGTCACAGGCAAGGTGCAGCTGTCGGTCACCACACCTCAGTAACCCAGAATGTACAAAGTAAAGTTATCTCTCTCTCTCTCTCTCTCTCTCTCTCTCTCTCTCTCTCTCTGTCTCTCTCTCTCTCTCTCTCTCTTCTCTCTTTCTCTCTCACCAAAGGAACGCTCCGGGGCTGAAGTCAGCGAAGCATATACACCAACAGGTCTGGACCCAATGTCGGGCCCTTTCTCCTGGGAACGCTCGCCCGCTGAAATCGCTGTCAGGCAAGTCTGATTTAAATGCCCAAGGCAGTGGCCTATTCACGAGTGGAACGCTTCTTTTTTTGTTCTATAGCACAGCATTTGCGTTTCACAGAACAGTTACCTCGTTTTAAAGCACAGTGTTCCTTCTGTGAGAAGCTGCATAGGGCTTTTTGTTCAATACAGCGTCTGAAATTTACACCGTATCTAGTGCGTTTCCGTTTCAAAAATGGTATTTTTTCTTGGGCTTATAAGCGTGAACATTTGTCTGTGTGCCTGTCTGTCTGTCGTTCACTTCAGCCACCCGGCCGAAATTACAATCGAATTATGAAGGAGAAGGTTGTAGATGCGGAACTGTGTCACCCCCAAATTTGAAAACAGTATTCAATTTCCTAAAAGAGAAACTATTAGGCGTATTTAAAGCAAAACATCTATACATAATTGGGATATTCCGTGTTCATTTATTAAATACATGGCTGATTGATGTTTTTCCATAGCAAGTAAAACAATACGCGCGGAAACACCTATGCAGACCTAAAACCACAAACAAAATAAAGAAAACTTAATAAAATGGATTGTTGGGCGAGTTGGTTCATGGCTTCAAGAAAATTAAAAAGAGCGCAAAGGACGAGGACAAAGAAAACACAGTAGACGGGACGCGCGCTCGTAGCGCGCGTCCCGTCTACTGTGTTTCTTTGTCCTCGTCCTTTGCGCTCTTTACGAGCGCGCGTCCCGTCTACTGTGTTTCTTTGTCCTCGTCCTTTGCGCTCTTTTTAATTTTCTTGAAAAAAATAAAGAAAGACTTGCCAAAAGACAATACGACAATTCCGCACTTGCTGGCACGGTTTCAAGTTCTAAAGTAACGAAGGGTTTCATAAGATCGCGCGCGAGTAGCAGAACGGGCAAAACATTCACCGTGTTTATCGCGGGAGGATTGCAACCGGAAGCAGAAGAGAGTGAGAAGTGGGCGGAGGAGAGAAGAGAGGCATTTACGACGCACTCGCGGCAGGAGACTATGGTCTTTGGACGACACTTCCCACGAAGTAAGCAGACACGCTGCCATTCCTCCTCCTTCCTATGCGAGCGTTCTGTGCCGTCTTGTTCTGCATATTCCAAGACGCTTGAAATGCTCCGAGGATTAGGTGTACTTGGGCATCTTTTAGAGACGGTCGCCTTTCTTGGGCTAATTGAACGCTGTGTTTTTGTCTGTCTGTCTGTTTGTTCATTGTTTAAGACACCCAGCCAATGTGAGTATTACGTTGTTCAAGACATTTATTTAGCCAAAATCGCTCGTAGGCATGTAGATCTGGTTGCAGTGTTCATGCTTGTCAAAATTGTTGGACAAAAACTATACATTATGCAGACCTTCAGCATAGAATCAATACATAAGTAACATCTGCAGTGTTCATTTATATTAAATAAAACGCATGAATGCTTGATTTTTGCGACAGCAAATGAAATACTACATCCGCTATATTGCGCTCTCGCCTGCTGTCGCCCGCACCACTCAAGCTTCTGGCGGCATTCCAAGTTGCTCAACCGTTATGAAAAATTCTAGTACATGGTGAGTGGTACGCACGTGAAGTGCGCCAGGACGCAAGCTGGCGCCTTCACTAGAAAGCTGGGAGTGGTGAGGAGCATTTGCACCAGGACACCTAGCGTGAAGGGCCTCATAGTGGAGCAATTGAACGCGGCAAACTTGAATTTGTTTTCGGGGAAGAACCTCGAGACCTTTATTGTCCTGAAACGCCATTCACAACGAACTGAGCAGATGCAAGGCCAATTTATTCATTGTAATTTTCACAAAACGTCTATTCCCCAATCGTCCTTACTCTTGAATATTCCTTTCATCTTTGCAGAACTGAGCCGAGGGGTATTCCGCCCGTTGTCCCAAGCGTGAACATCTTCGCGAGCGACCACACAACATCTGTGCCCTACTCGCTAGCTTGGTACTCACCTGGCAGAAAAGACCGGCACCGTGTGCACAGGGAAGAAACGCCACTCCAGTCCACGAACCAAAATTTCAACATTTTCTCGTGGAACGCTAGCCTTCCTATCCCTTAGCCACCCTATCGCTTCTCCAACGAAACGACCACGTACATAGCCTCGTCGGCCCGCAGAGCGATTTATTTCCGCGAGCGCCTTCACCCTGCCGGTGACCCATCATCGAACGGGATCAACAAGAGTTAGACAGTACGCTTATGAACAGTTGGTTTTTGGCATTTCCTTGTGGATCGCCTCAAATGATCGCAGCTTCTTGTGGCACCCTGCCATGCGCACCGTCCTCACCACCTGTGTCTTCACCTGGGGTCCACGGCAACCGCTGAGACCAAAAGGACAGCCTATTCAGGGGACCGACACTCCACAACTACCAATAAACCCATCATCATATAGAAGTTCCCAGGAATGCCCTTAGTCACTACACAAGGAAAGCCGTCACCTGAAGACACACAATACGTCGGGTTTTGAAGCGTGCAGTGATTTTTTACAGACCCTACAGAAGTGCGGCTGCTGAGGTGAAGTGAGCGCCTCGCGTTGTAGGACTGATGTTTATCTCCCGTCCGACAAATAGTTGTGCGTATGATTATTTGTTCCAACCTACAACCCAAACCTTGTATAAGAGCAGCGCTGCAGGCTTAGGTTCGGCTTAGCGCACAATTTTTTGCATATAAATAGCAGCCATTTAGATCTGATTTGCTCCAATATAGCGCAATAAGAGAATGGTTCCTTTGGTGTGCTATCACTCGAAATGGGATATACACCTCGTAAAAGTCAATGCTATATATGCCTATGTATATCGATTTGCGGCCGGACTTAAACAGTGACTCACCACACGGTCACTGAGACGTGAAAACCTATTTTGTTTGAACGCACGCAACACTGAGCAGCTTTCTTCCACGGCACGGGGGAGATAAACCTGTAGACACCTGCATCCGTATTTTGTGTTTTGTAAACGACGAATTAAAGTTTGACGAACTTGTACTTCTGCATCTATGGTAAAATATACTGATGTGGGAAATCGCACAGTGAGGAAGTTCTGTTGTACTTATGCATCTATGGTAGGAAATACGGATAGGGGAAATTCCAAAGGGAACAAGGGATTTTACAACTTGCCGCAAGCCAACGGAATTTGTAAGGACTGCTTCTGAAGCCTGCTTCCCACGTAGTGTTCAATTTTTTTTACCAATCAGTTTATATGGGACGGATATTAGAAGAAACCCTTAGATTTCTATGTTCTATTTTACCAATTTGGAGATACAGAAAATCGTAAGCGCACAGCGGGGAAGGAAAACAGCAGCATATGAGAGCAGGCAGCCGCAGTGGGGACCTCCTTTAGAGATGTAGGTACCGATGGAAGCGAACAGGAGGTTCTTGGCGATAGCTCCTGAGGGTGCTGCCACTTCTTTGCTCCAACTGCCGTAACAAGATGTGGTGGAAGAATTAACATTCAATAGAGCAAACGGTGCCGCTTCAGCTTTACCATGGTGGGGTATTTCAGATATACGAGATAAAGGGCAAGGGTCGGCGCTGACGGGAAAAATCTCTCGCGTACGCTTGTCGAAGTCACATATCACGGCACTGCATTCATAAAACGGTGGCCCTCACTCGCAAACACGTTCTTGAAAGGCCAAATGACTATCTATACCATCTTATCCCCACGTTTGCACACACCCGAAAGATTATTTACAAATAAAATACTGCGCTAAGTGCGTCAATCCCATCAACGCGACCTGAGCATCTCTGACCGCCAAGGAGCCTGCCTTTCCGGGGTGGTGTACATTACCCACGTAGATAAGGAGCGACAGTGCACCTGTACGTACCGCAGGTATGGTAAATAATGTTCCCTTTGCGTGATCGCTATCAGCCATACAAGTCTCGTCTTGAAAATGAAACGTTTGAAGTTAGCGCTTTTTCTTCTGCTTCGCGTCATATGAGTAAATTAACTGCGCGTAACTGTGGTTGATCATAAAGTACCGAGTGGCTGCAACCTATGCGTTGTTGTACTACATCAAGGCTTTAGCGTGCTCCTCGGCAACATTACCGAAATGATAAAATACGGTTATCTCTGTAACCAGTTAGTGATGGCACTGCTGACTTATAACTCAATATTATGACAAAGTTTTTATTACGATATTAAGTTTCCTATAACCCTGGTTCAGCTTCGTAGACAATTTCTCCCACCTCCCCTCGCGGGAACCCCTGTGTTGATGCGACGCATGGGGATGCGTCGCATGTAGATGCGACGCATGATAACGCTTGTTAAACAATTTGCTGGTGTCTTGCGTACAAGGAAGGCCTCTATCAACTCCCGGACGACGCATTCCCGGCTTCGGCTCAGCACTTTTGTTCAAGATCGGCAGTCGTAGCAATTGTTTTCAGAAACTATACAACGTGATGATAGGAGCAAAGCTGTTTGTTTTTCGCTCGTGTTCTTTCGAGCGGTCACTGACACTGCGGCCAGCAAGCCCACGTATACCTTCCTGCATGTGGCCGGTATAGAAAATACAACTCCAGTTGAGCAATTCTGAGCGGTGAAAGTGGCTTCTTTTTTAAAGAAAAGGTTTCTCAGGGAGACCGATGGCATTCTTCCGCCATATACCGGTTTATCGAACGAAAAGCTTCTGATGGGACCACTGGAAACACGAAGCGTGCGTACAAACGGGCATCTATTATGTCAAAAATGGTTCCTTGAGAATTGTCAAAAAGGAACAATACAAGATGAGCCAATACACGCATCGAACATGAAGGATTACAGTAGTACAGCTTTACCACATAAACCACGATTGGGTATACACTTCGGATCGTTCGTAGATATGCATAGAACGCGAAACCATCCCATGTATTGGTTCCTCGTTTGTGATTTGGGTCTTTGAAGATTTAACGACCGATTGGACCAATTTGAGCGAAGGTTGGACGCCCTCCTAGCTTGCGCGGACCTCTCAGCTTTCTTTAGGACGGAATGATAACTTTGTTAGCTTAGTCTTAGTTGAACTGAACCTTTCAACTAGCCAACTTGCGAGGGACAGGAATGACTACCGGCCTTTCGTGCCTGTTCGCTACATTTTTGATGTTGTGTGCCACTCTGTGGAAATTGGCACGGGTTTTTGCGCTTACGGGCGTCAAGCTAGCGGGTGCTACAACCCACTATCTTTTGCAATAAAGACTGGGCCACTGCTGTACAAACCACGATTATACCCGTAAGGCTTCTGATGGAGAACAAGGAATGCAGAGTTCGCATAAAAGAATAGAAGGAGCACTTCAGGTGAAGCAGTGGGTGTTTCGTGGTACGCACAGCAAAGGCCGGGCTTGCACGCGCAAGGAAACGGAATCTTACTGCACTGTAATTTCCCGAGCAAGAAGCAGCAACCCCCATGGTTCCACGACCATCCACGCGCCGTCATCAACCAAATGCCTTCATCTGCTGCAAACCGGAAACCTCCAGGCGAAGCTGAGTATCGCGAACTTCAGTAACTCCATAGCGCAAATTTAAAGCGCAACAAATTTAGACAAAAGACGAATGACACAAGGACAAGCGCTACTTTCAACTGGACATTTTCGCGATCCCGATCAGCGCACACGGGAGATTGTGGAGGCGGCTGAGATACATCGTGGTTGCGAAGATTGTGTGAGCACGACCTCCGTGTCTTTATCAGCAAAAGAGCTGGCCTTCCTGGGTACGCCCATGCCATAAGGAGCGTGTGTGCGCCTGTACAGTGCGCACATACTCTAGTTAAGTACGATGCCCACATGCACTGGTTTTTTGTATTTTTTCACCTTTTTGCATATATATGTTGTTTCGTAAATAAATTTGCAGTTGAAAGTAGCGCTTGTCCTTGTGTCATTTGTCTTTTGTTTAAATTTGTTGCGCTTTAAATTTGCACTATGGAGTACCAACTAGCTCGAACCCTCACGTTGTTCAGTAGCTCATACCATCCAGGTTTCCCGGGATGGCATTAAGAAGATCTGACCCGGGGAGGGGAGTAGTAGCAACAACATAATGGGTAACTTTACACACATTTTTTATTTACTTACAACATAGCAGAAAATTAACTGTTTCTTCATCAAAACTACCACCAAGCTACACCACCTAAATTTTCGACCTGACTGACGCCATCCTTTTCCGAAAGTCCTGGAAATAGTACTGCCAAGCGCAATAAAAAACAGCAGGAACTGAATTGTTTTGTTGTTTCGTCTAAACTAACAAGCTTCACCACTGGAGACTTCCTAAATCTTCGACGTGGCTGACGCCGCCTTTTTCAGGAAGTCCTGGGTATACTGTCGGGCATGACAATGTTCGCCCCTGTGACACTTTGCCAAAAGAACGTTGCCGAGGGTTGTGTCAGACATAGATTCGCGCAACTGGGTGCGATTTTTCTTTACTACGTTGAACTGCCTTTCGCATTCAGTGCTGCTGTGTGGTATTGACAGGATTCGAAGCATTACTTCTGAGATACGGCCAAACGTCAGGACTCCGTCTGCACCTTTGATGTGGAAAATTGTGTTCCACTCGAAATCAGCTCGCTCCTCTTGAAGCACATTTGGAGGAATGTCAAACGCCTGCAGCTTCACAAATTCAATCTCCAGAAAGTTGAGAGCTTCGTCTTTAGACTATTGCTGCTCCACAGGCAATATGGCTGGAAACAACTCCACAAAAAAGAGGTTGTTTCGAAATGACATGGTTTCGATGGATTTCAGGTCCGCTACACGTACGTTACAGAATGCATCGTGAGCTAATGGAAATTTGAGGCGAATATAGTCACAAGCAGTGACCATATTTCTTCGAACTGCCCGAAAAATTGTTGTCGCTCACTTGGCAAGAGCCTATCTACAACTTGTTTGCTTCTTGCCCGGTCGCAGTGTCTTCATCATCCCTCTGTGCACCGCGGCTCTTGTAACAAATCGCAAGTAGGTCCTTGTGCTCCTTTATCAGGCCTGGCTTTAAGAACCTTGAAAGGAGCTCTTCAAGAAACCCACAGAGCAGCGATCGCAACACGTGTATTTTAGGTGCTTGTGCTTCCAGGAGGCACTTCAATGCCTCAAAAGCAAGGATAGTGGTTTTCAAAAAAGGCAGCATACTTTCTTGAGATCAGAGCTGAAGAACATGAACAGCCATTCCTCACGTGTCACACATGGTAACCCTTCAGTCTTGTCTGCCACAACAGTGCTCTTAGCCTTATTCATGGTCGCTGGTGTTGTTTCTGCGGTTTTTTTTTTTTTTCACTTCTGGTTGCACAGAATGGACTCTGAATGTGCAGTGGACACTGAGGCCAAGAACGACAGAAAATGTGGACTTGTGCATTCTTTCTTCACCTCATAAAGGCGAAAACTCAACCGAGGTGCCAATTAATTTAGTAGCCTTTGCAGGCATTTCCCCAGCGACAGCCACCGGGTGGGCGCGTGCTTGAAGATTTTTCGGAACTACGTGTTGCATTTCGTGGAACTGTTTCTGGAAAGTTTCTTCTTGCAGTCTTTTCCCAATAAAACAAACATCCATGAGGACTTCGTCCACGTTAGCCGGAAGACAGGACACTGCTTTTTTAGCCGCAGTGTTTATCAAATGGCATGGACAACCAATTATGATAACATTTTCCTTTCCCTCCGACAGCACAGCCGCCACGCCATTTTATCTTCCCAGCATTACACTGGCGTCGTCAAAAAGCTATGCAGTTATACAACGGTATTTTCATTGAAGTGAGGGTATTTGTAATCAATGCGACGATGTGGCGCCCTGTAGAATGGCCCTCCAAGGTGCTCAACGCAAGCAGTTTGCTTTCGACCAAGCCCACTTCTTTAACGAAATACGTAACGACAATAGGGTACCGCTGAACTTGGCTGTCGTTACTGCCGTCAATGGCAACTGAAAACACCCTTTTTTTTTCAGAGCACCCACCGTGCTTTCTTCTGCGTCGCGTGCCATCTCACTGAAGACTGCCGTGGTCTTAGTCCTAGAATATCCGCAGCGCATCGCAACGTCCGACTTCGGTAACATTTTGCGCAGCAATGGTCCGACGTTCTCAGGTGCACTCTGATGGATGATCTGCTCCAGCAAGAAATCCGTGATCAGGAATTCTGCAAGTATTACATCGCTGTCACTGTCTTGTCTACCGAAAAATTGTTGGAGATGATGTTTCTTCTCTTTGCTCTGAAGGCTGCTGGCGTGCTTCTTCTATGCAACGTGCGTAGCGACGTAAGTTCTACCGCCGTGTGACATGCTAATATCACAATTGCACGCAGTGCAGAAGGCATGATTCTCCCGTTTGCGTGACGCCAAACTGCACCTAAACTCTAAAGTAATACTGTTTCAAAAATACTTGCAGATATTTTTTACGCTCTTTGCTCAACGCATTGGCTAAGCCATGCATCACCACACCAGACTCGGGCACAGAACAGGGAGGTGACCGGACTCACCAGAAAGCACACAAAGCATCCGGATGAGGGTGGAGAAAGCGTAGTGCTGCCAGTGCTGCGGCTGCCTGCAGCAACAAGAGACAAACGCAAGTCGAGAAAAACTGCGATAAAATAATCGGACCCTAGCGCCGCACAAGGCACTGCGTAGAGTCCAGAATGGCAGTTCTCGTGCGTAAATGAAAGCGGCGGCGGCGCTGCGTTTCCATAAACACTAAACTAACAATGGGACGAACAGGTTCACCGTCTGCGCATGGCCGACTACGCTTTTTAAGCACTTCGCTAATAACGATGCCAATTGGATTTGGCTTGGATTGTCAGGTATACCTCGGGCGCATTGGGGCCAGACTGGGAAAAGGATTTGGCCAAAGACGGGTGCGTTTACTGGAGATTTTCGTTTCGGTCGTACAATCGTACAAAACCGTCAAAATTTCGGAGTCTCCCGCAAAATTCTGGAAACCTGGTGGCAGGTATGGCCTAACTGCGACGAAGGCTGTTTCCGGGAGAAACCTAGGCACGATTAATGATCAGTTAACTGTCGAGGAAAGTCGACATCGCACAAGAGTGTCATGTAAAGAGTATTAACAACCTAACGCAAACTATATAAAAAACTGAAAACTAATGGGAACTTGAGTCGACCCCATGGCCTTCCCGTAGGGGAACCCTGAGTAGTATGCGAAGCAGCCATGGGGTCGACTGAAGTTCCCATTAGTTTTCAGTTCGATCGCGGCGTTGCGGGAGAAGAACGAGGGGAGCAGAGCGCACGCTCGCGTCATTTATACCGCGGAGCTACAGTGGCGCCCCCAGCGGAGTATGCAGCGGCTACCGTCGCGTCTCTAACCTTAAGCTGCTACGCATTATCGCGCGCGGCGCCGCAGGTGCTGCCATTCATTGCGCAATCCCGGAGAGGAGAGCAGCTTCGGAGAGGAGAGGAGAAATGCCGGAGAGGAGAGGAGTGTCAGGGAGGAGAGGAGGAATGCCTCGTATACTACTCAGGGTTCCCCTACGGGAAGACGACGACGGTGGTTGAACGCGTAGCTATCTCGTGATGGATTCTTTGGTTGGCCAATACCTAGGGGCATCCTGCCACAATCATCATCAGCGGTGCCTGGCCAGGCATGCGCAGTGGGTGTGCGGACGGCGGACAACGACAACGACAAGGGAGGGAGGGACACAGCCCCGTGCATGAGATGCTACGCATCTAATCCAATCCCTAGGGGCATCCTGCCACAATCCTCATCAGCGGTGCCTGGCCAGGCATGAGCAGTGGGGGTGTGGTACTCAGGGTTCCCCTACGGGAAGATGACGACGGTGCTTGAACGCGAAGCTATCTCGTGATGGATTCTTTGGTTAGCATATTCCTAGGGGCATCCTGCCGCAATTTTTATTAGCGGTGCCTCGCCAGGCATGCGCAGTGGGTGTGCGGACGGTGGACAACAACGACAAAGGAGGGAGGGACACAGCCCCGAGCATTAGATGCTGCGCATCTAAAAATCCAATACACCAAACAGTAACACTCTCCAACTTAGCATGGAACCAAAAAAGGTCATAAACACTTTCTTGAGAACACATTGTAGTCTTCAGGGTTAACACTTCCTCTCCCCTCTCGACAGCGTTAAATTTACGTGCCTGAGTGCAGACTCCGGGGAAACCCCCCGTGGCCAAGGACTGACACGACGATGACGTAGCAAAATCAATAAATTACGTATTACTGTGGCTCTCCGTGGCCGCCATACATACTAATTCAACAGCACCAGTTGCATACTTCCTCTCTTTTCATGCGGATTAGGATAGTGACTAATTCCACCTCTACTTACGACACGTAGCCTAATACAGAACGTCCTCAGACAGGGTATATTGGACGCCCTAGCCACAGCGGCTTCACACCTGTCACATCAGGCATCGGGACTTCGTGTTCTCCTTGAGAATCCCGTTAAGGCAAGTAACTGTTTATTCCGTAAATCAGGGCATTGAACCTCTAACTACAACGTATTTACATGTTCGGCCATTCTCAATCATATTCTGTATTCAATCATATTCAATCATATTGTGTGTACTAGGTAATAAAATCATTTTAACAACTCTATTTTCTCTTTTTTTCGTTCGTTTGTAAAACATTTCTAAAGAGAAGAACAGGGTCAAAGAAGAGAAATACGAGAAGAGGGGAGTCGTTTTTTTATGCAATATTATGACCTTTGGCATAAACAAGCCCTTTTTTACAAATAAATGTTGGTAAATGCTGCAGCCGCGGCCTTTGCTCGGTTACTTAGGTTGACATGGTCGTCAACCCGGCCGCTGCTGAGCAAGCACTCCCATCTCTCTAAGAAAAGATTACATTTATTCTCCTTTATTTTGTTCCACTTATATTTCACTTAGGGTTTCACTTGACATCTTATTTCTCCTGATTCTGTTCGAGGGGTTCCGTTGCTCTTGTGGCACCAACATTATTGCACTGAAGAACCACCTCTCGGGTCGCTTGAACTAGTAAAGTATACGCAACGATGGACTAATTAAGGTTTTCATTACAGTTAACTTTCTTTTTGTGTCGTTTACCAAGGTAAATAAAAACAATCTTTTATGCTCCCGTCGAAGTAAAATCAGGGATTTATTCCTGTCCAACCCCTCTTGTGGGTAAAGTCGAAAAAAATGGAGAGCATCATCACCGTATTCATGCAGTTGCCCTACGCTGGCTCGTGGAACCTTCGCCAACCGCAGCCATGGCGGACTTATACATCGCAGCGATCTTTCATACTGTTAACTGTGCCGGCCGTCATTCTTATAGTCTCACTTCTCTGGCTCCTCCTACGCAAGTACCTCCTCGGTCGCTTCCAGCCGAAGCTGGCCGAAAACGAGGCTCACCCACCGTGCCCGGCGACCCAGAAGGAAACCGAGGCGCAAGAACCTCCTAGACATTCCCTGGAAGCCACTCTGTGCCCGGATCGGAACCAAGCTGCGGGGGCGGCATTCGTCGCAACCAATCTGGAGGTCCGCTCGCCCCATCGGCGAAGTAATGGGGCCGTTACGCGTCCTAGGCCTGGTACCGTGAGTAAAGCCGTTAATCAGGAGACTGCCGCCCTTGCTTAGTCCTTTTCATCAGGATCTCACTGTACGCGGGTAGATGAGGAGTGGCCTCACACTAGGAAGAATTTAAAAATGCGATTTACCTCAACTGTACGACCATAAGTGTTCGAGATGTCTATATTGTGGTCCAAATCACAGAAAAATGTTCAGCTTTAGCTTGGGGACCAGACCCCGGGGAGATGCTCCACTTTGAGATTCTCCCAAAATGGGTCCTGCTCTCGTCGGCTACCGTGGCACAGTGGTTGAGTCTCGGGTGTTAACGCTGACGGCCTGGGTTCGAGTCTTAGCAGTTGTCGTTTCTTTCTTCCGAAGTTGGTTTCGTACTTCGAAATGTTCTCCTGGATCAATTTCACTCGATAATTTGTAACCAAGTATGTTTTGGTATCTGCTATGCCGCTTTAAATGAATAAGGCTCAACCATACCGTAGTAGTCACGAAGAAAGCCGAACATTACCCTGTTGTGTAGTCAACAGAATAATGCCGCGCATTATCCTGCGGTCTGGTCTAAATTGGTTCTACAGCAGGTTGCAAAGCTCTCAAGAGTGAAATCGGAAATCTCGCGGTTCTCGCTCGTCTGGTTTTGTATGACTAAGAGCAGACGCGGCTAAGGTGACATCCTAACGTTAGGTGATGATGTTGGATGCTAATGTGATCCTCGCCAACGTCATCGCCTCATAAAGCACTTACCCAAATACAACAAATAAACTAATGAGTAAAGTTCGCCCCTTGGCCATCACCAACTTTTGTTCCCTTGTATAGGAAAGTGCTGTGTTCATTGAGTTGCCATGAGGGGAGGAACGAAGTTGTTATCGTTCTGCTTCATGTGCGCACTTCCTAAGTCATACTTTCTATGTCCGGAAGAATATTTCACCCTAATTTGGTGTAGGAACTCCCATCGATGTCTTCTCAGCAATGTCTTTGTGTCCACCGGTGAAACCAACTTTAGGCGAATTGATGTAACCTCTTCTTATAAGTTGGCTTTCCCGCACTGTGTTGCCCTGGCCAACATGGCAATAAAAAGCTGGCTTCGACGTCAAAATTTCCAGGCAACAATAATTACCCTGTTCGCATTCTCCGCAGGGTCCTGCGGATGCCGTTCTTCAAGACCACAGCAGAGCGAAGAAGCCAGGAGGAGACGCTTCTCCAGCAGAAGATGGCGCCACCGGACGCACCAAAGCATCGTCACTACCGTCAGCCCAAACGGGAAGCCGTACGTCGTCACAGTCAACGCGATCTACCAGCAATTGTGACGTCACAAAGAACTCAGGGAGGGACAAAGGCGGCCACAACGGCGGCGTCAACAGAGCACCGGGAGCAACAGACGCTGTTGCTGGGGAGGAGAGGCAGTTGGTGTTGCGTGACGACAACCCCTTCGAGCTACGGGCCCCGGCAAAGGCCACCCCTACGCCTGGGGCTGTAGCCACGAAGTTGTCGGAAAGACAAGACTCCGCGAATCCAGTACCTCACTCACCCGGTCAACTTGATCCCATCACGAAGACATGTCATAGCCACTCGTCTAGGAAGCATGCTAAGACCAACAAAACGCCGGCGAAATGTGACGCGAAGTCTGCAACAAGTAAGTTTTATCTGTTCGCTGTTAATGCCCTTTGTTTTTGTGGCAACGCTCACGTCGGTGGCAGAAATTCACACAAAGACGTGTGTTCAGCGTTTTGAAAAAATTTTAAAGTTCAAACAATGTCTCAGGGCCTTCCTATTTTTATGTAGCACGGTCTATATTGCTGCTAAAAAATTGCTTTCCAAGCAATGCACTTGAGTTCATAGTTGAAGCCGTCTTAAGGAAGATCTGAATAGGTTTGGCTTTTCTACGGTGACTTAACACATCGCACTTTTCACACTGAATCATGGCCATCTACGGAGAGGGTATCGTTACATCACCTCTTCATACTTCTCTCCACCGCGCCGCCTCTTTGCCGAGTCATGTTTACCCCTCGCCATGCACGCATCTCTCTGCCCTTGACTTGGCGCAATCCCGGTGGTTTTGTTCGGCAACCAGTGCGGTGCACTATAGACTTAGCTGTGATTGGTTTAGCCGCGCTGTAATAAAACTTCATTGATTCCACCCACCAATCCCGTGGGCCCTAATTTTGTGACGCAGAGATGGCTCCACTGTCTTTATATTTCATCCTAAAAATCCTGAGTATAGCTAAACCCCAACATTAAAAAAAAACCAACTATAGCACCACATTCGCTGCACTGCCCTACGCAACAATACGATACTGATTTTTCGTAATCTGCCACCTCTTAATTTATGTCGAAAAACTGGGGTCATAATTCGTATTGCAACAATAAAGACGTCTAATAGTAAAACTTAAAAATGGTTAGATTCTTGAATATGCATTGGGGTAAGTTAGTTTTTGCCTCTCCCTCTTCGTCGTGAATGATGAAGACGAAATAATGAAGTTCTTTCGATACCCGAGCCGAGAGGACGATCTCGGCTCACTCCGATGACCGACGTCCGGTGCTTGAAGCAGGTGAGGGATGAGGACTGACTTTTCTTGCTCGATATTAGGTTTATTTACAGTATTTCCAATTTTCCATTACTCAAGTATTTAAACAGGACAGAATGACGGTTACATTGTCATTCTGCCCGTAGCATCGTGTTCAGGCCATGATCTATACTGAACTTGAACTCTCTCTCTCGACCGACCGACCCTCGACAAAACCCGACACACGTATTTTGATCCCAAAAACCACGACTCCAAAAAGGCCGTTCAAGAAAGAGCGAAAACCCTTTTCAACATGATTCATATAGACCACGGATTGGCCACAAGAACCAACCAATCCCAAACATGTCCCCAGCTGCGGTCACATGACCCAGCACTGTCTCTCATGCACTCACAGTACGTTTCCCGCGCACGTTATTGCAATCGACAAGCAAACACAAGACGTCTGCCACCTAAAGTCACGGACCGCGCGGAGGGGGCCTGCTCAAACCGAAAGCCGAACGCTTACAGCGGTCTTCGCGCGGCTAACAACTTACAGCGTCCTCGCCTTGCCGCCTCGAGCTTGTCCGCACGTGCTTCGGCACAAAAAGAGTCGTAAGCTAACCTTTATCCAGAGTAAGGGACGCCGCTGCCCGCCGCCTGACTACCGGGAAGAGCTACTTCCACCCAGGGCGAGTATTCCCGTGGAGAATGACCCATAAACAAACAGCACCGACGCCGGCTTTGCAAATCCTCAAAAACTACGCCGAGCGCCTTTTCGACACCAAGAGACACCATCCTTTCGCTTCCTGTCAGCTTGTCATGACGAACGACCGAACCACCTTCCAATGTCGGCAAGCCGTAATAGCGGCGTGCGCGGTGTCCGAGGGAACCCCGCGCCAAAACTGTTTTCACTGCTGTGCACCCCTCCCTTGTTCACTGAGACCTCCCTGGTCGAGCTGACCGCATACCAAAGCAACAAAGGTACTTGGGCTAAGCACCCCTGTCTTTTACCACACAAAAGGAAGGAATACAAAGCATGCACTCGGCAGCCCCCAACTTCGCCTCCCTGCGGTTGCATGAAACGAACGCAGCATGACAGCTGCAAGCGGAGGGAACGCCGATAAATGAGCCACGGGCGGCTTTCATCAATTAAATATCCCAAACTTAACAGGGTACTTCTTGTATTGTTCTTTTTGTTTCTCACGAACATTGTATGAGCTGAAGTTTACAAAGCCTGCACATGACTTTCAAAGTGAGTGCACACCGAAGATAAGCCGAATGCTTGTGCTACTCGTACCAACCCCCGTTTCCACAGACTCATCCTCGCTAGTCAGTTTTCCTCCCATGCACGCTTCTGAGCTGGCCTTCACTCTTTATGGACTATCCGAATGATCTGCGCTAACCTTTTTTATGCTCCGACTTGTCTTATAGTTCAAGAACTTGGGTAGAGAGTCTTTACAAGGTTTTGAACCATACCAGTTGACGTATTTCGATATCCCTCTATAGCTTCACCATATCGCGAAGATTCATCTTCTATTGCGCTGTTGCCCATTCAAAAAGGGCTACGTTAAACGAGAAAACAGTCTCATGCACAAATGTTCTATCAAGTAGCCTACTGCTGAATGAATAACTACTCCAATGGCTTATTTTGCGTTTTCTCGTAGAATAAAAGTGGCGCTTCTACTTCCCGTTCCCTTAGCAACAAAGTCACAGCGGTGCGAACGCAGCGTCATTCTGGACAATTTCTCCGCCAGAACGGCTGACGTCACCCCATGCCTCACGCGCTTTGTCGATTTCGGTTCTTCCGCTCTGTCCGCGCAGATCGACAACGAATTTTTTGGTGAAAGTGCAGTCGCAATGCGTATCAAACGGGAAGAGATTTGAGCAATAGAACCTAGCTGTTGTGCTTCCAGATTTTATTACACTAATTTACTTCTTTGTGTGGTATTGCGAGCCCTACGCCACTTGACGTGGCGTCAACCACTCTCGCCCTCCTCCGTCACTTCTCTTTCACTGGCTATCAATAAAACGCGCCCAGCTAAATCGTGCTATTTGTCGTGCACTCGTTAGACTTTGTCATGGAGCCATGTTTAAACCATTGCTGTCAGGATTTTGTGTATGTTTATTCTTGTGTAGTCGTAAAATAGCGCAATATAATGAGAGACCTAAAACCAACTAGTCCCAGATTTAGATCTTCTGGCTCTTGAAACCATATATTGAGGGCACATTCTTGAATTTCTATTTGAGGGAGGAAGATTTGGGGATACCCCGGGATAGGAATAACGCTACATTTTTTGAGTTCATGAATTATGTAAATACATAAAGTCCGCCATTTGCATGTAGGGAATTGTATCGCACGTATTAAGGCACAAAAATTCATTCTGAGAGAGTTTAACTCCTTTTCCTACGAAACGAGCAGTCATGCCCCCGACATCGCTCTATTTTGCCCGCCTTTTATGTAACTTTGTTCATAAGATTCTAAAACTTGTCATATCCCGTTCAAAGGGAGATAGAAGACACTTGCTTCCGGTGGATTGTAGGCGGTAATAAACGTGGTTATACGCCATATCCCGCCATGTTCTGACATAACAGATAGTCACCACACCTTATTTAGGAAATGAATCCACACCATCGAGCTAAACAACATTCTAGTGCACAAAAAAAAATCACGGGTCGTGCAAATGTTTTCTCACTGGTCAGGATAGAACCCAGGTTGTTCGCTCCAAATCGAGCTATTTAATCCCAGGGGATCTGAGGCCGACAAGCAGGTTGCTTTTCGCAGTTGTTCAAAAGAATAGTATAACTATTTAAAGCGAAACATTAAATCTCGCGTTGGACCCGTAACCTAAGCTGCAGGCTTGTACCCATTGGGGAACGGGGTGTCCCTTTACACTTACATAGACATACGAGTCCCCTGCCAGGAGACCCCCACGAAGACCATGCACGTGCGATAATCGCTTACGCTAGATAGGGTGAATTGTGGACTACACTTCCTCAAATATATTTTGTCATCCCTCAAATAATGTACTTCCATTCCCAAGACATTTCCCCATAAATAGTGGGGTTATGGAATGTTTACAATGGATAAGTAACCAACATTCTGCGGTGATAACGCTACATTATTTGTACACGCATGGGCGCTCCTAAAATCGTTTTATTTTGTAATTCCAGGGATTATTTTATTCAATACCGGACGCATAGCTGCGCCATCAAAACTTCATACTGGCGTCTCCCAATTCTAATCTGCCTGCCTTGAAAGCACAGGTTCACATTTGCGTCTTGAAATCCTGAACGCTCTCTGCGACGTTTACCATTTCCTAGATATATCCGTCTTTAATTTTCCAGCAAACCGCCAGAAACTCCATATTTTAGCTACTATCTAATTTAGTATATCCTAAGTTCAATACAAAACGTATCATCCCATGAAATAACGGCATGTTTCGTCCACTCTGTCGTGGTGAGAGCTGTTTTTTTACCGAATCCAGTCAATACCAACTCGCCCGATTTCTACAACAGGTATGACGCCGCGGAAGCAAAATAACATGCCAAGCATGGACTTATGGCCCAAACCGGTGGTCGAGGACGCTGGCGACGAGAAACCGTCCACTCATGCCGAACAGCCACCGGCAGCCCAGCTTTCCTGCGGGTATGCGCAACGACCACCCTCTACTCGGTCGAAACGGTCACACAAGTCATCCAGGAAGACCTCTCGCATGAAATCCGTGAGTAGAACTTTTCGCCTATCATCAACGACAGCCCAAGCCGGTCGTCGTTCTGGAAATTCTGCATTATGCAACGGCTTCATGTGTGGGCAGATAAGGCTGCGGGTACAAACTCTGGCTTGGGAGAGGTGACATAAAAAACAACGCTCACTTGAATGATTTCAGACCTCTACAAGATATCGCGAAAGTTGTACGAAATAAAGATAGTATGGGACAGCACCTTCCATCCCCCGCATTATGTATGCTTCATTGTGGCCGATACCAGCGTGTTCAGTGGATGAAAATATATTGCCTAGTTTTTTGAGCCTGTCAACAGTGCCGCGCTATTTAACCTGCTCCCTAGAACTGCTTCTCCAGTTACATGGTTGGAAGGCAGTGGCTTATCCCGGACCTCGCTGGCTTTACCTGCCCGGGACGCTTACTGACATTGGCGCCGGGGTTGTAGTAGTTTCGTACCGTAAATACCAGTGACATTCAGTTTACTCTAAGGTACACAACTAACATTCCTGCATGGAGCACAAAATCAATTAAATGCGGTTGTACAGGGCGTTCCGCACATGCATCACGTCAGAGATGACCAGCACTCATTTATTTATAAACACTTGATTTAGGGGAGCATTGATAATCTAAAGAATCCGCCTGACTTAAGAAGCGTTTATCTGCGTTTCTTCCCCGATCCACGCTGCTTTTGTCATGACTAACTGTTATCTCCAGTACCATTCTTTCCAAGGCCCGTTGAGCTGCTATAAGTTTTCTATCAAGGAGCTTTGGGAGACCCCTAGTATTTTTCCCAGTGTTTAACAATAGTGCGCACTGGTTATATTCCTGTTTTTCAAACACGTGCCGGGCTAATACCTTCTGGGGCCCGGTGCTTAGTGGGTGTTTGCGCATCTCACGACAAGGATGACGACGACAATGAAGATAGTGGTATAGGACGCTGCAGTTTTTGAAGTCCATATGTTACGCTCGCTGATCATTTGCAAGATGTCTAATTAAAAATACTTTTCGAGAAATTTATTTTTCGCATTGTTTTCCAATACTATTGGACAGATATCTGAGGGATGTGTTAATATCTCATGGGTACGACTATTTGACCCTAAGATGAGGACGGAATTTTGTGACCACGCTGTTGTGAATTTGCCAGTCATGTCGACGTTTGAGTGCGGCGGAGGTGTTAGCTGGACAGAGTATGCTGGAAGAGTTTTAACACTGAATTCTGTTCTGGTACCTTAGTCGTCGTGGTGGACATAGGATGAGAAATTTTTTGACGGTTTGCGAATAAGGCCATCTATGGCTTCACTGTTGCTCTTGGGGACAGAAAGGTGGGGGCGATGTAACCCGTCACACTAGAAAGGCCGGGATAAGGCAGTTAAGGTGTCCCTCCTTCATGCCGCATTATCAATTGAAGATGGGGAGAAACGTGCGAGGGACCTTAAAGGAAGTATTGAGTATGCATATCACCTGATCGTACCGAGCGCTAACCTGGTGTGTAACAACGAACATCTTGCGTGAAGTGCTCGAACATATGCGCTGACCAAGGGGAGGGGATGATTTGAATTGACTCTTCATTGGATGCTTGTAGGTGATGATTTCGGGCTATCAATAGCTCAGATTTCAGAGGGGGAAAACAAATTCCAATCGATGAGGCTCATTGTTACTGAGTATAGGAACAGTTACTAAAAGCGAAAAGCAATGAACGCTTTAAGAAAGCGCATATATGTTTTTGATCCTCCATTCTTACGATACCACCCGCTTCTCTAGTTGGAAACCGCAACTCTTCAGGTAGGTATAAAAGTATACCAGTTCAGTCGAGAAAGTCCAGTCGAGGCCGCCCTTCTTGGAGTCCACTAAACCACTACCTTGATCATTCAACTGAACCTTGTCATTGCACTGAACTACGTCGAGAAGTGCTCTAGGCTAAATTTCTTCAAATCTTTTCGACACCAAAAGGTCCGCTTAAGTTGTCAATGATTATATTGAACGTCCCTTGGTTATAATCAATAGAAAATGTTTTTCGGAAATTATTCAATTATACACATATGTGAATCATGTCTCAATCCAACCGAAATGGAGTCAAAACAAGCTCTAACGAAACCGGATCTTAGGAATTTCCCGATCTAACGAAATAATTCGGATTCCCCCGAAGACGCTTTACAGTCAATCTTTTTATGAACTCGAACTAACGAAACCGATTGAGAGCCATTCAATATTTAAAAAGTATTTCAAGAAACAGATGCATTGTAAAAAAGTAGCAACTTGTAAAGTAATTCATCAGAACGCCACGATTATTGCTCCACGCCAGCAAAAAAACGAGCATATAGTATTCGTTCTCTGGGTCTCTACAAGATATAGTCTTCAGTCTCGGGTTATCAGTGATAGTGCTAACACTGCTGCCACAAATTTCGTCGATCAAGGCCAAGTGATGGACGCCATTTACTTGCTCAGGCACTTTGCTACGGCTCATGAAGGAACCGAGGTAGAGTAGAACGCACCTGTCTGCCATAAAAAGCCTGTCCGTCCCGTGCGAGCGAATCCCACGCAGACAAAAATAAAAGTTTTTTGAGAGGAAATAGCTTAGTTTCCCCCCCAACTACTACCTTTTGAGGTTATTATATTTACCGCGGAGGTTCAGCGCATTGCTAAATCATCTGCCGGCGAGTGCCGCGGTCGCCGCAATTAAGATGTCATGGTACTTGCTGGGAAGCGCCTCCCTTTAAATATAGAAGTGATAGAATGAACTCCTTGTAAAATGACAGTTCCTAGTTTGCGAAGCTCTCAATTTAACGGAATAAACTTCGGTTGCCGGTGACTTAGGTAGACCGTCTTTTAACAGTATCCATGTACAGAAAACACTACTGAAACGTTCTACCGGACTTTCGCCGCAAATCCACCGCGGCTGTCTTCGAAATGGACACGAAGGCTGCCAGCCATGAGGTGCGGGGCTGCTCGCTCGGCTTCCGTATGAAGTGAAGGTTGACTCCGAGGCCACCGGTTTTGATGCCAACAGGGCCACGGGCACGCTCAGTGACAGGCTTTCTTTTCAAATGGTCTAACTTTTTTTTAAAAAAAACCAAACATCCATTTTCAATGTATTTAATATACCCGTTACACCTCGGTGGAACGGGAAGGGTTTCAGTTCATGAGCCCGTTTAATAAAATTGAGGGCCCGGGAATATTTCCCGTTTAGCCCCAGCTTAAACCGGCACTGTTTGAAATGATCCAGGGAGGTTACGGATAAACATTTACCCACGCTGAGACACTTTTCGCTTTACAAAAAAGGAGCTTCCTGTACCTTTTCTTCACAAGTATTGGTTGCCGTGATCGTGCAGGTTCACCGCAATTCCGAGGCCATCCCATTTCCTACGAGCTGGTCTCGGAAGCCTAACGGCGGCGGTGCAGCAGCCTCGAAGCCCAGCCCTTTACTGCGAGACGCTTCGGCACAGGAACGCTCCTGGACGGAAGTCAACGACGCATGTACACCAACAGTTCTCCCAGGGTCGGGCTCATTCTCCTGGGAACGCTCGCCCACTGGAGAAACAGCTGTCAGGCAAGTCTGGTTGAAATTCCCAAGGCAGCGGCCTATTCTCGAGTGGAACGCTGCTTTTTTTGTTCTATAGCACAGCATTTGCGTTTCACAGAACAGTTACCTCGTTTTAAAGCACAGTGTGCCTTCTGTGCGAAGCTGCACAGGGCTTTTTGTTCAATACAGCGTCTGAAATTTACACTGCATCTAGTACGTTTCAATTTCAAAAATGGCATTCTTTCTTGGGCTTCTAAACGTGAACATTTGTCTGTCTGTCTGTCTGTCTGTCTGTCTGTCTGTCTGTCTGTCCATCCGCCTGTCTGTCTGTCCATCCGTCTGTCTGTCTGTCTGTCCATCCGTCTGTCTGTATGTCTGTCTGTCTGTCTGTCTGTCTGTGATTCAATTCAGCCAACCGGCCGAAATTAGAATGGAATAACGAAGGAGAGGGTTGTAGAGGCGGAATGTTTTCACCCCTAAATATGAAAACATTTCACACTTAAGCAAAATGGAGAGACGAGCTAGTTGGTGAACATCCATGAGTGAAACGTAAGCGCAAACAGACACAGGGATGAGAAAGGGAAACGACACCAGAGCTGGTGTCGTTTTCCTTTTTTGTCGCTGTGTCTGTTTTCGCTGAAGTTTCACTCATGGAAGTTCACACTTGTTAATTCATTTTACTAAAAGAGAAACCATTAGGTATATATAAGGCAAAACATGTATATATAAATGGTATATTCCACGTTCATTTATTTTAAATACGTGGCTGGTTGATTTGTTTCCACAGCAACTAAAAAATACGCACTGCAACAAATGTCCTGACCTAAACCCATAAAAAAAATAAAGAAATACCCCCTAAAAAAAGTCAATTCGTCAATTCTTCACTTCGTGACACGCTTTCTAGTTCTAAAATAACGAAGGGTTTCATGAGGTCACGTGCGAGTAGCAAAATGCGCAAACATTAAATTTGGTCAGCAAGTTTTCCCCGTGTTTATCGCGGGAGGAGCGCAACCGGAGGCAGAAGAGAGTGAGAAGTGGCTGGAGGAGAGACGAGAGGCATTTACGTGGCAGTGGCGAAAGGAGACTATGGTCTTTCGACGACACTTGCGGCGAACTATGCAGTTACGCTGCCACTCCTCCTTCTTATACGAGCGTTCTGTGGCGTCTTCTTCTGTCCATTCGAAAACGCTTAAAATGCTCCAAGGATTAGGTGTACTTGGGCCTCTTTTAGAGACGGTAGCCTTTCTTGGGGTAATTGAACGCTGTGTTTTTGTCTGTTGATTAAGCCGCCCAGACAACGTGAATCTTACTTTGTTCAAGACATTAATGTACCCACAACCGCTCGTAGGCATGTAGATCTGGTGGCAGTGTTCATACTTGTGAACTTTGTTGGACAAAAACTAGAACTTACGCAAGACCTGCAGCATAGAATCAATACATAAGTAACATCTGCAGTGTTCATTTAATAAATAAAATGCATGAATGCTTGATTTTTGGGATAGCAAATGAAATAGTACAATCGCTCTAATACATTCTCGCCTGCTGTCGTCGCGCCACTCGAGCTTCTGGGGGCATTCCCTGTTTCTGAGCCGTTATGAAAGATTCTAGTGGATGGTGGCGGTACGCACGTGGAGAGGGGTGCCAGGGCGAACGCCCGCGCCTTCTCTGGGAGCGCTGTAAGCGGCGGGGAGCGTGCGTGTCTAGGAAAGGCCCCATAGTGGAGGAATGGAACGCAGTAAACTTGAATTTATTTACGGGGAAGAACTGCCAGACCTTTATCGTCCTGAAACGCCATTCACAACGAAGTGAGCAGATGCAAGGCCACTTTTTTCATTGTACTTTTTCACAAAACGCCTAATCCCCCAATCGTCCTCAAAGCTTACTCTTGAATATTCCTTCCATGTTTTCAGAACTGCTCCGAGTGCTCTTCCGCCCGTTGTCCCAAGCTTGAAGTTCTTCTCGAACGACCACACAACCGCCGTGCCCTTCACGCCAGCTTGGTGCTCACCTATCTCCAAGGACCGGCAGCTCGTGCCCAGGGAAGAAATGCCAGTTCCATCCACGAAACAAAATTTCAACATTTTCTCGCTGGAACGCTAGCCCTCCAAACCCTCCGCCCCTATTGCGACTCCCCGTAACGGCCAGGTACATAGATTCGTCGGCCCGAGGCGCGACTTATTTCCACGAAAGCTGTCATCTACCAGTGACCATCATCGAACGGTCTCAACAAGAAGTAGACAGTACGCTGATGAACAGTTGGTTTTTGGCATTTTCTTGTGGATCGCCTCGAATAAGCACAGCTTCTTGTGGTACCCTCGCCATGCGCACCGTCCTCACTACCTGTGTTTTCACCTGGGGTCCACGCAACCTCTCAGCCCCGAAGGACAGCGTCACATTCGGGTGACCGACACTCCACAACTACCAATCAACCCATGTTCGTATCCCCTCCCAGAAAGTTCCCAGAAATGCCTTTGGTCACTACACCAGGAAAGCCGTCACCTAACGACCCACAAAACGACGGGTGCGGCTGCCAAGATGACGTGAGCGCCTCGTGTCGTGCGACTCATGTTTGTCTCGCATCTGACTAATTAGTTGTGGTGGGCATGATTATTTGTTCCAAGCTACACCCCAAACCTTGTACGATAACAGCGCCGCCAGGCTGATGTTCGGCTTAGCACACAATTTTTTGCATATAAATAGCAGCTATTTAAATCTGATTTCCTCCAATGTAGCGTAATATGGGAATATAAGGTTTGCACCCATCCGTGGTTTCTTTGATGTGCTATTACTCGAAATGGGATGTGTAACCCCTAAAAGCCAGTGCTACTTATGCCTGTGTAGATCGGTTTGCGGCCGGACTTACGCAGTGACTCACCGCACGATCACTGAGACGTCCATACCTACTAATGTTTTTTTTTGTTTTGTTTTGTTTTAACGCACGCAGCACTGAGCAGCCTTTTTCATTTGCGCACGGCGCGGGGGAGCTAATCAGATAAACACCATAATCCGTATTTTGTGTTTTATAAATCACTAATTGAAGTTTGATGAATTTGTACTTCTGCATCTATGGTAGAAGATACGGATGAGTGAAATCGCACAGTGAGGAAGTTATGTTGTGCTTGTGCATCTGTGGTAGGAAATACGGATATGGGAAATTCGAAAAGGGATTGTGCACCCTGCCGCAAGCCAACAGCGTTTGTAAGTACTACTTTTGAACCCTGCTGCCCTCGCGGTGTTCGATTTTTTTATTAATCACTTGATATG
The DNA here is from genome assembly GCA_013339765.2 of Haemaphysalis longicornis. Taxonomy (NCBI): domain Eukaryota; kingdom Metazoa; phylum Arthropoda; class Arachnida; order Ixodida; family Ixodidae; genus Haemaphysalis; species Haemaphysalis longicornis. The sequence continues at coordinate 100,697,292 of CM023458.1, read as the reverse complement.
GGACGGATATTAGACGAAAACCTTGGATTTCTATGCTTTCTTAAACCCATTTGGAAGCGCACGCCGGGGAAGGAAAACAGCAGCTTACGAAAGCAGGCAGCTGCCATCCGTGTGTAGTCCCTTGAGAGATTTAGGTACCGACGGGAGCGAACAGGAGGCTCTTGGCGATGGATGGCGAGGGGAGGTAGCTTCTGAGGGTGCTGCTACTTATTGGTTCCCACTTCTGAAAAAACGATTCGTGGGAGAATTAACATTTAATAGAGCAATCGGTGGTACTTTTCCTGTACCATGGTGGGGTATTTCAGACGTACGACTCGAAGGGAGAGGGTCGGCGCTGACGTGCAACGATCTCTCGCGTATGCTTATCGAAGTCAGCACATCGCGGCACTGCATTCATAAAACCGTGGCGCGCAATCGAAAACGTGTTCCTTGAAGGGGCAAATGTCAGTCTGTGCCCTCTTATTCTCATGTTTGCACACACCCGGAAGATTGTTGGACGCAAATAAAATACTGCGCTAGTGCGTCAGTTCCATCAACGTGACCTCAGTATCTCTGACCGCCAAGTAGCTTGCCTTTCAAGGATGGTGTACATTACCCACATAGATAAGGGGCGACAGGACACCTGTACGTACCTCAGGTAAGTTAAAACATGTTATCTTTGCGTGAAGGGTATCAGGCATACAAGTCTCGCCTTGAAATGAAAAGGAAACGTTTGAAGTCAGCGCTTTGTCTTCTGCTTCACGTCATATGCGTAATCTCACCGTGCTTAAATGTGGTTGATAATAAAGTACCGAGTGGATGTAACCTATGCGTTGTTGTACTATAACAAGCGTTTACCGTGCTGATCGACAACATTACCGGAATAATAAAATACAGTTAACGATCCCTGTAACCTTATCAGTGATAGCGCTGCTCACTTATGCGCTCAATATTATCATAACGTTTTTATTACTTTTTTAAAGTTTTTATTGCAATTTTAAGATGCTATACCCCTGCTTCAGCTTCATTAATTAGATTGTATTAGAAAAAGATTAGAAGGTCCATAGCGTCCTAATTAAGGCAAGCCCTCCCTGTAATTGAGGCACAACAATGCCAACCTTGCAGACCTTTTCACATGCTTCTAAGTCACAACTTACAAAGGAATATCTGCTTTTTGAGTGAGGAGAAGAGAAAAATGTTAAAGCCAATTCCATCAACGAGCCTAGCATTATTTCCCCCTTAGTCATTATATTTGAAAATGTTTAAACCTACATTTTTACATCACAAGTTGAAAAGCCTTGTCTGTTTTGCAATAATAATCCTCACTATTCTTCTTCATGCAATTATGATGGGTATAGCACTCGTTATTGCAAAGAAACAATCAGAGAAAGAGAGAGAAGGAGAGAGAGAAAGAGAGAGAGAAAACTTTATTTGAAATTAGGGAGAAGGGAATGTGGAAAGAGTTATGGGTGAAGACCTATTTCCAGGACTCTAGTAGCAAAGGCCAGCTTGGCTCTCTCTAGCAGCTCACGCTGTGTCGAAAGGTCCGAGCAGGACAGTGCTAAATCCCAGGACTCTCTGGAGGTTTGGTAGGTGTTCTGTTGCCAAATTATAGGGCGGTTCCAGATTGCGTGGAATAAGTCTGCTCTTAACTTGCATTTGTGGCATTCTTCGTTATATATCTCTGGGAACATGAGAGACTGTTTGGATTTGTGTGGGAAAACGTTGGTTTGTAGTTTTCTTGTGTTTCGTACTTCTTCGGCATCTAACGTGTGATGCGGTGCGGGCATGGTCTTTTTGGCTGCCCTTTGTGTGTACAGGCTTTCATTAAGCGACATGAAGGGAGGGAGGGCGTAAGAGTGGTCCGTTTCATTGCGGCTGCTGATTTGCCACGCTAGGGAGTAGGATCTCTCATTTCCTTTAAGGCATTCATGTGCTGGGCTCCATAATATTCTATGTTGACCTTTCGGTTCGGCTGGTAGAATCTTCCTGATTTCAATGGAATTAAGGCCGCATATTAGATTTTTATTGGCTCCTGTAGAGTCCTTGATGACGAGGATATTGTTATATTCCCCCCAGCTTACACCGATTAGTATAACTGTGGTTTCAGCCTCTTGAGATGTTTTTTTTTCTGCTCATGAGAAAATCCAGAAGTTTGCCCCGTGCATCCACAACTGCGGCTGATGATATTCCGTGGTGGTTGGTGGCGGCATCTGTGTATACTGCACCTGGATTTTCCCTCTTCTACCTGTGTTGTAGAGAGGGCTCATTTTCTTTGGAATGGGTTAAATTTTAAGAGCTTTGCGTTGTTTTGGTTCCAGCTCTATTCTTCGTACGAAATCGGTGTGAATGGTGTGTCCCGTTCTTCTTAGGATTTCCCTGCCGGTTGTTGTTTTCAATAGGCTCTCCTTTTGTGCTTCGAGGGGGGCTTATTGGACTTATTGTAAGGTATTGCAGATGCCCAGGTTATAGAACTTCTCGTTGGAGGTGTAGATGGGTAACCCGAGGGCGATCTTGTAAGCCGTTCTTATGATAGCGTTTACTCCTCCTTGTTGTCTTTGGTCCAGGTGGTGAAACGGTAGACTGTATGCAATCCTGCTTAGTATGAGACAGAGACCAGGTTTAGGGGAAATCCCCAAGGTGGAGTAAGTTTCTGTGAAGTGAAGGAAGTTTCTGTGAGTGATTGGATGAGTTTGATTGTATCCCCTTCTCTCACACCTTTTCTGGGCGTGGAGGTTGCTTTTCTGTCTTCTCGCACGTACATGCCCAGTATTCGGACCGTTGGTTTGAAATGGATATCTTTGCCGTCTGGATGTTTATTGTTTGGATATTTGGATGCTTATTGTGGAAATGCGTTCCTTAGATGGGCTGATTCTAATTATTTCTGACTTTTCTGGAGCGCACTTTAAGCCGTTGCCTTGTATTGGAACCATTATCCTGTCTATGGCTTCTTGTAGAGTATCAAGCTTTTCGGTTAGAGTGCCTTCTTTGGTCCAGATGGTTATATCATCTGCGTAGACGGACTTGCCAATCTGCGTGTTCTCTTCCAGCGTTCTTCCTATTGCTAGCATGGTCAGGTTGAAGAGTAGGGGGAAATAACAGAGCCCTGAGGTGTTCCCCTATTAGGAATCTGGAAGGGTCCGGATCTAGTATTCCCTATTCCTATGCTAGCGGTCCTGTTAGATAGGAAGTTGGCAATGTAGTCGTAAATTTTTTGCCGCATCTTGTTTTCTCTGCCGCCTTACGTATCTGCCGCCTCTTGTTTTCTCTGCCGCCTTATGTGACACGTTGTCGAAGTCTCCTTTCAGGTCGACTGCTAGGATGATTTGATCTTTGGAGTTAGTGTTCTCTAATATGTCGTGTTTTAGCTGCAGGAAGGTATCTTGGGTAGAGAGTCCGCTTCTGAAGCCTACCATGCAGTCTGGGAACATGTTATTTCCTTCTAGGTGTCTCGTTAGTCTAGTAGTGATGATTCTCTCATATACCTTTCCTATGCACGATGTGAGAGATATTGGCCTGAGATTTTCTATGCCTAAGGGTTCTGCGGGTTTCGGTATTGTTGTTATTATGGAGTGCTTCTACTGCCGTGGCAGGTAGTTGGGTTTCCACATCCTATTTTTCATACATTCCGCAAACGCTTCCACTTGTTCTTCTCCCAAGTTTCTTAGGATCATGTTGCTGATGCCGTCTTCTGGTGTGCTTTTCTTTTTGCACTCTTGCATAGCTTGGTATACTTCCACTTTTGGGATGTCTCGGTCTAGCTTTTCGTTTGCCGGCCCCTAATATGGTCTTGTGATGGAGAGAATCTTCGTGTTTAGCTCGAATATTTCTTTCAGTGCTTCTATAAGTTCCTAGTTTGTCCCCTCAAAGCCATGGGATACTCTGTTTAGGCTATGCCTAATTTCCCTCCTGGTGTTTTCTTAGTTAAGCATGCCTTTTATTATGGCCCATGTTATTGATATGCTTAAGGTGTTCTTCAGTGTGTCGCAGAAGCCGTGCCAGTTTTGTTTAGCTAATTTGGTAGCGTATTCTCTGGCTTGCTCCGTAGGTTTTTGATCCTGGCTTTTAGGCTTTTGTTGCATCTCTTCTTTTTCCACCATTTTGTGATTTTCTTCTTTTTGCTCCATAGACTTATAACGTAATTGTCAACGCAAAGGTTTTCAGTTTCTTGTACAAATTCCTTAGTGGGTGTCTTGAGCGCTTCTTTTACTTTCTGGCACCAGGTGTCTATATTCTCTATCTCTGTTGTTGTACTGAGCTTTTTCCTGAAGGTATCCCAGTTTGTGATCTTTTGTTTCTTCGCTCTTCTTCTAAAGTTCTCCATTTGTGTGGTTTTTTCTATATTATTGTGGTCGCTGCCCAGATTGTCTTTGGTGTTCTTCAATGTTGTATGTCTACCTGTGATCGGTATTATAGTCAGGTCTGTGCACGTGTCCCTGCATCTCTGGTTTCCCGTGCTTGTGGGGTTGGTTGTATCGTTTATAGCTTGTAGGTCAAGATGTTCAATAGGTTCTACCAAATTTGTTCCTTTCACCGAGTCGAAATTGTAGTTCCACTGGCTGTGTAGTGCATTCATATCCGCTAGAATTATTAAGTTGCTCTTATTTCCTCTTTGCGTGGCTTCTTGGAATATGGGCATGAAGGTTTCTCTCGTATTCCTGGGGGAACTGTATACATTTAGGATGTAGTAGCTGTTTTTGCCTCTTTGGGTCGGTAGTATCTCTACTAGGTTTGCCGTGGGCTCCTTGGTGATTAGGTGATGCTTTCTGCTGGATATGTCTTTCTTTACAAATATGGCAGCTCTGAAGTCCTTGGATTAATTCATTCTGTTGTAGCCTTGGAGGCTCGTCTGAAATTTGACTTCTTGGACGCATAATACGTCTGGATTCTGATTCATGTCCATTATGTATGCTTCTAGGGAGTGCTTCTTGTTACGTATGCTTCTGCAGTTCCACTACCATACTACTAGCTGTTCTTTATTACTTGCCTGATTATGGGTCTTCATCACCTTCTTCTTCTCTTTCGGTCTCTGTTTCCATATAGTCATGTTCTCTCTCTACCATCATTTGTTTTGGACTTCTGATTTGTCCTGTGCCTGGGAGCTTCCTTTTGGTGGCTCGCTCCTATGTGTCAGATCCTGTTGTTTTCTCGAGCAGCTGTATTATTCTGTCATGCATTAACTTTAGCTCCTTACAGATACAGCTCCTGTATTCGTTAAGGTGTTGCTGCACTTTGGCTTCTAGTTCGGCTTCTGCTTGGCTCTCTTGCATTTGTCTGTTCTTGGGTAGGCGGATTCCTGTGGTTCTTTTTGCTGATGTACTTGCTAGGGGCTCTCTTGTGGGGGTTCCACCCTTCTCATATTTTTCTAGTTTTTTTAGCAGTGCATTTTCTGATTTTATTTCTAGTATAAGGTCTTTTAGTGCACTTATTTCCTCTGTGTATCTATCTGTCTTAGGCATTTTACGTTTTTGTGTGTTATTGCCCTGGGAAGTGGCCTCTGCCCAGCTCACCTTTGCAGCGTTGTCTTCTTTCTTCTTCCTTGGGGGGTTCTGCTCCTGGACATCCTGGGTTCGCTCTGGTTAGGTGGGGTCACCTCCTTTGGTCCTGGGGTGTGCGCCATTTCTGGCCAATCCTCGCCGAACCACCTGAGCTTGGTGACCTTGGGTCCCTTCTTCTCCCTCTTCGGGTTTCCAGAAGGAATTTCTGGCGCCTTGAATTTTAATTTGCAGTCTTTGCTGCTGGCAACGAGTCCTTCTTCTTTGCATAATGAGCACTTCTTTATGCAACTGTGTCGTTCTTTCGGGTCTTTTTTGCTGCATAGTTTGCAGATGCTGACTTCAGGGATGGGGCATACGTCTACCCTGTGTCCTGGTTTCGGCAGGTGAAGCATACTTGCCTGGTGGGCCTGTATAGATAGCAGGTAGTTTTACCTCCGCAGGCGTACACAACCCTTGGAACTGTCTCCCCTTCAAAGGCGATAAGCGCCGTGGTCCAGGTGCCCAGCATCCTCGCGTAAATTATTCTGGTTTTGGTCATCCTCGCTCTTAGGGAGCTCATTAATTCTCCTGTTGTAGTTCCAGGCTCGCAGCCATGGGCCACGCCTTTCACTACGTTCGCTGTGAAGGCGACGTATGCGGTGACCTCGTGCCTGCTGCCGCTTAGTTGTAGAGCATCGATGTTTCTGAATTCGTTGGCTGACTCTTGGTCGGAGGTGCTTACAACAATTATGTTCGAGCCAAATTTTGGTCTCACGATGGTATTCTTCATGTGTTTGGTTCCGCTGGGCAGCCTCGTTCTACGGCTTTTCAAGCTGCTGCGCCGCGTAGTTCTTGACTTGCAGTCCTTTCTTGGGTCTGATAATAATTTTCCCGTCTTCTTTGGGGAGGCTTGGATGTCTTCTCTTATTTTCTACGCAGTTTCTGTGCAGCATTCGCAAGCTTTGCTTGCTTCTGACGTCTGCTCAGGCAGTATGCCCATGAGGTGTCGTCTTTGTTTGGTAGGTCCTCCGGAAGTGTGTACATCTCGGGCCTGCAGCTTTCTGCTGTTTCTTGGTGGTCCTGAAAAAAAGTGTTGTTGTTGTTGTTTATCCTGATAATTAATGGCGCATACCCAATCAGGGGATCGGCCAAACAACAAAGGATTGTAAAAATGAATGGTATTCTTATCAATTGACGAGACGCCCAGGAAAGATAATTTAGATCAGTTGGTTTTGAGAAGAAAAAAATTCACAGCATATCCACGGGGTGAATGATGATAAGTGGGCGAAGCTCCTGAGGGGAAATCATCGGTAAAACCGTGACTCTTCAGTGAAAGTTCGCCCACTACATCTGTGTCCGAACGTAACGTCTAGAAAGTCTCGCTTAAACCGCGCGTCGGCACCTTGGGGCTGAGCTCGCCTGATGCGTTTTGCAGACGCCTCACGAGCTCTCACTGCATCGGGGTCTGCCTGCCGATACGCGCGCTTTCTCGCCGCTTCCCGTTCTCTGACGTTTTGGAGATCCTCTTCGCGCCGAAGCCGTGCCGCTTCGCGTACGGCAGGGTCCTCGCGCCGTTGCCGTGACGCTTGGGCCTCTCGTTCTCGAACGCTGGGATCTTGGCGGCGTCGTCGCGCAGCCAGACGACACGCTTCGGCCTCCCGCTCTCGTACGGCAGGATCTTGGCGGCGGCGTCGCGCAGCTTCACGGAGTGCTTCTGCCTCGCGGGCTCGCACATCTGCAGCCTTATCCATCGGGCGACTCCGAGCGCGCGCCAACAGCGAACGGATTTTATTACAACGCTCCCCGCCATCTAGTAAACCATCCAAGAACTAAACTAGAGGTAACCACGCCATCTAGTAAACAATCCAAGCGCATCTTTTCATCATATACAAGTACCGCCATCTAGTAAACAATCCAAGAACTAAACTAGAGGTAGCCACGCCATCTAGTAAACAATCCAAGAACTAAACTAGAGGCTACATACATACGTCGAGGATGAACAGACCCACGCCCTAAGGAGCTTCGCCCCTAAAAAAAACTGGACAATCAAAGCGAGGATGACCAATCTCAATCATAAAGAGAATCGTTTAGAATTTTCAATGTAGCGCAGGATAGCAGAGCATACATCCCGGCGGCAGAACCCCGTTTCGGATGCCCCGAACGATAGTATAGCCGGCCCTGTTAGTGATATCCCCAAACTGCAAAGCGGCACCTCCAGGGACTGACGTCTCAGTCGGGAAAAACGTCGGCATGTGAACAGGTAGTGTTCGACAGACTCATCTTCGTTGCAATAGCTGCACAGAGCTGTTGGCGCCAGACGAGACCTGTGCAAGTACCTATTTAACTGGGGTACTCGACAACGTAAGGCTGTGATAACCACCTCTAAGTTTCGTGAAGGGCACCATTCAGGTTTCCATGAGAATTTAAGATGATTAAAATCACTTAATGACAGTAAAACCGATTCTTGCTGTTCTCGGAGTTTCAGCATCCTACGGTACCTAGCTGCTGTTATTAAAGGTGTCGGCTCTACGACGTCTACTACAGGACCAGAAAAAAATATTTGTTCTGCTTATCTTTCGTCGTCGTTCTGTCGATTCTCGTTTGATGTCTTCTGATTGAGGGCTTCTTTCTGTCCTGCTGGCTCCGTGTCACCGACGGGCATGTCGGCGCGGAGCAGGGCCGGCCACGCCGGGGTTGGACTAAGCCGCCCCTTGTCGTCGCTGTGAAAATCTAATCGTTGGTCAGATTTCTCGAATAATTGCTTTTTGAGACTCCTCAGAATCTAGTTAATCTCATGAGATAAAAGGGTGGTTTCGATTGCTCTCAAAATCTCCCGATTCCGGTGGATATCGCAGAGCTACGGGAAGACACGTCACGACCAGCGGGGCACACGGCTGACTCTCTCGCCAACGCGAATGTCGCTCCGCTGTGCCATCGCTCAGAATACTCTAGATTGTGAAGACGAAAAGGAAATAGATCAGGCCTAATGCAATTACATAATTTCTTTGGGTAAGGCGCCCATTTCCTGGCCAATCCCCCTGAGTGGGCACGAGCCATTACACTGGTACCTAGCACCGGCTAATATTTCAGGGTCCCGTCTTTAGCACAACCGCCGGACATCGTCTGCATCATGGCAGCAGACCCGTACACCGAAGTGATAACCATTGTGGTGATCATCGTGGTCCTGGCTCTGCTGGGCGTGTGCTTGTGGGTGCTGTTCCGCAAGTACATCTTCGGGCCCTCGAACACGGGGCCTGCCGAAAAGCAGCTGGTCCAATACTCTCCCCTCGAGGCTAAGCAAGAAACGGTATCCCGGCGTATTTCTCGTTCCATCACCGGAGACAGCAAGCAGGGGAGTTTCGAGCGGCGACTATCGGGGACTGGGAGTCAGGCCACGAAGCAGGAGGTGGCCACCTACCGAGACACAGCGTCGTCGGGAGTTGAGGCAGCAAAGGTTAGCGCTGATCCCTTTCACGATTGCATCCAATACTTACTTGCACCTAACGCCGACGAGCCTGCATGCAAAGCAGAGGTTACCGACAATGCGCAGCCTAACATCGTGCCGAATCATAAAGCCAGAAAGTTGGCGATGAAATGGGAGTGGGCGAACATAAGAAGCAGTACTAGGCAGTAGCAGCGGTATGCAAAGAGATGTTTCGCCCACTGCCTTCAAATTCTAAATGCCTAGGTCTTACCAAAACGAGACACAATCTTACCCGTCTCCTCCGACCACCAGCCGCCTACGAAGAGCCCCACCTAGACCTACCCTTTGGTATCAGAGTAGCCGAACACGTTAGCAATCGCACTACGGCAGGGACGAATTTGGCACCCTACTATCGATTGTACCACGAAACCAGAAAATGACTCCAACTTTTGCCTCCTATTCAAGGGCTTGATCGCTAGCGCGAAAAGCCGAAGCTTGGTAACTTGCTCTTTGGCACTTTTCACTTTATTCTTACAAAGTAGAGAAATAAGTTCTAGTTTTCCTAAATCAAGTAGAATTTGGGTGTAGAAAAGTGACCCCGCAGTAGATACCAGCGTTGAAAGAGTATTTTGAGCTGCCCTAAAGATCGTCAGTATTCCGCTTACGCTAGCAGTTAAAACGGAATTTTCGCTTCTGAAACTGAACGGCTGACGAGCGCTGTGTATTATAATTTAAATGCTTAACGCCCACGCTAATCGCCAGGACGTAAGTTACTGAAACACATTCACGTCAAACGGCTCACCCTCGCACCCTACCAGATGAAACAATGAAAGCGTGTGCATCTCTTCTTGACTTCAACCACGGCGTCGTGTAAGGAACAGTCACGTTAATTAGAAACGTCTATACTTGGGGGCAAGCTAAGAGCGTGATTCCGAGGTGTTTAAACGATTTAAAACTTTTCGCAATCACAATAATAAAGAAAATAAACAGGCCAGGAATAAGTACTTTACAATTTCATGCAAGTTGTCACGACACAACCGCTAGGTGGGAAAAAATTAACTCGGTGTTTTTAACAGCTAGCTCGCCAAAGACAATCACTGAAGTGGTCATTGGCGGAAAAACGATTGCTGAGACAGAGCTTGCAGAGGCATTTAATGATTACTTCGTTAGCTTGTCTTTTTCAGCCGGTACTGGGGAAATTTCAAGGTACTTAACAAACCCGTGCTCTGACACGATATTTTTGCAGGCTGTAACAGAGGCTGAGGTCGACTCAACTATTATGCATTCAAAAAACAGTAGCTGAACGGGTTCTGATGACATTCAAATACGCCCAGTAAATTTTGTCGCAGATATAACTGCACGCCCGCTGTCACATATACTTAATATTTGTCAGTCTACTGGTACCTTTCCCGCGGCACTGAGAACAGCTAAGGTTGCAATTATATATAAGAAAGGCGATAAGAATAATTTGGGAAATTATAGACCCATTACAATTTTACCGGTTATCTCGAAAGCCTTTGAAAAACTTCTGCATTCACGCCTCTGAACATTTACAGACAAATACAACCTGATGATTGATTCCCAATACGGTTTCCAAAAGACGCGTTCAACAGAACTGGCACTGCTTACACAAAAAGAATTTATACTTCAAGAAATTGAAAACAAAAAAATTCTACTCGGAATATTTGTAAACTTTATAAACGCTTTTTATTCTCTAAACCGCGAACTACTGTTACGGAAATTGCAATATTACGGGATGCGAGGGACTGGCCTACAGCTTCTCCAAAGCTATTTGTCTAATCGTCATCAACATGTGGCTATAAATAAGTAAAGTCGACTGCCTATGGTGTCCCACAAGGGACTATCTTAGGACATTTTGTCGTCCTTACTCTTCTTGTCCGGTTTTCGTCTGCGCTGACCATCATGAACGCACTCCAACTCGCCAAATTCGCTACCTCATTGCAGGACCTTTTCTTTTCAATATTTATATAAACGTTATTGGACAAATTGACCCCCGTGTAAAATTCATCATCTATGCAGATGATACGACATGCTTATTTCAAATGACGATTGCGACAAGTTAATCAACCAAGGAAATGAAATTTTGGGTAAATTAACAGAATGGGCTTCCTGTAATGGCTTGGTTATTATTACCGAAAAAACGAAAGCCATAATATTCCGTGCAAAAGGCAAGCAAGCCAGTGCCAGCCAGAATCTATACAAGAACGGTTCTCCAATTTAAATCGTAAAGAGCTTAAAACATTACGCGTGATATTTTCAGACACTTTACTTTGGGATACGCAATGCGATCACGTTATACATAAATTATCGCGCATCGTGAATTTACTGTACCGTAATCGTTATGTACTTCCACTTCGAATCAGACTTATTATATACCATTCCCTATTTCTTTCTCATGTACAGTACTGTTTCTTAGTGTGGGGCATGACAACGCAGACAAATATTGCAAGGTTGACTAGGATGCAAAATAAAATAATTAGGATAATTGCTAACGTCCCACCGGATCATGAAGTAGACACGCTAATGAATCATTTTCGTCTAATTGGTATAGGAAATTTGTACTGCTACCGTTGTGCAGAGCGCGAAATTTCAGCCACCTATACGGCATGACTTGGTAGATATATTTGTACTGACTGAGATAAACATATGAAAGCAGCTGTCAGATCAGTTCTTTCTTAGTGGTTTCTTCGTGGTTTTCATACTTACTTCTACACCCGAGAATCTAATCTAGGAGGCGGAATCGCGTTATTTGTTAGAGATAGCTGGGTTTCCTTAAACGTTTCCTTTTCATGTGCAGAATCCTTGGCCATCCGTGTTCATAACTCCGTTTTTGATATAACACTGCTAGCTATATATCGGCCTCCGAATCAGAATGCTTATAAATTTGTTGAAGAACTAAGTGCGATTCCATTTCCGCCAGGGCATGTTTGCATTATTGGGGATGTGAACATTGATCTTCTGAAAGGCAGACATAGGGTAGTTGTCAAATATTTAAATGTGCTTGCGGCCGCGGGCATCGTGGCAACAGTTAGTATTCCAACAAGTGTTAAGATTTTGGGCGATAAGTTGGCATCTTCCTGCCTGGATCACGTGAATGTCCGGCCAGAGCAAAATGACACCCTTTCTTTCATTATTGAACAGAAAATGCCTGATCAATTCTTTGTTGGTTGTGGTATTTTATCGCAATTTGCAAACCAAACAGGAAATAAAGGGCTTCTTAATCAGATTCAAATTACGGACCACTGCGGCTGGGCCGATATCTCTCAGAGAATAACTGGGTTTCCCTTTTAGACGATGTACTAGAGTGCAACGTTTACGATCGCTTCGTCAATATTTTTACGCAGATGGTCAATGAATCAAAGAAAATGATTACAGTAAATCGAAGGCGGCCCACTTGTCCTTGGATTAATCAAAATGTTCTTTCTGCTATTGCCGAAAGGGAATGCACACGGACAAAACGTCGCGCTTCACCTAAAAATGCTCAGCTGCAAGCAAAACTGCACGTAATAGAGCGCATACGTTTCTTCGAGCAGAAAAGTGCAAACACTTCAACTACCGCTTTCAAGAATTGAGGAATAACCCATCAAAAATATGAACTCTTGTCGATGAATCGCGCGGTCGAGCGTCCAAAAACACGGTCTACACTATCACTAAAAACTTCGGAGGAATTTATGCTGAGCTGGCTGATCACTCTAATTCCTCTTTTGCAATGGGGGTGACGGCTGGGCGTTCCACTGCAAGTGTGGCAAATGGGACCAAGTCTGTCCTTGATTCCGCCTTCTTGCCGCTTTGTACTGGGGAAGATACTCGTTATACTCTGTTTAACCTTAATCGACGAAAATCTCCCGGTTTATGGCATATCGGTTGATGTTCTGTGTAAGCATTTTGAGCAGCTCAAACATGTGTTGCTTGCTATTATAAATAACATATTCTCTACTCAAACTGTACCAATTGGTCTAAAACAAGCCTTAGTTAGGCCAATGTTCAAAAGTGGTGAAAAAACCAACGTCGAAAATTATAGGGGTATTTCAATCCTACCAACCATAGTTTTGATACTGGAAAAGCATGTTTGTTCAGTATTAGTTTTTTTTTCGAACTCGTAAGGTCTTTTCACCTAACCAGTTCCGTTTTGTAACTGGTCGAGGCATGCAAAAAGCGTTAGAAGTAGTTTCTGTTTTTCTGAATGAGGAAATCGATCATAATGAATTCGCTTGTGCTCTCTTTTTAGATGCCACCAAGATATTTGATTGTGTTCATCATGGGATATTGTGCGACAAACTGTATAATTATGTAATTCGTGGTCCATTTCTTTCTTTACTTGCCAATTATCTTGCTGACAGATCTCAGACCGTTGTCATTGGAAAAGTTAGAAGTGCACAAATTTCTTTGTGTAGTGGAGTGCCACAAGGGTGTATTCTTGCACCGGCTCTGTTCAATTTATATGTAATGATCTGAGTGATTCGATACTTTACTGTCGCGTTGTTCAGTACGCGGACGGCACACTTTTGATTTCTAGACACATTGAATATGCAACAGCTGTGAAGAATTTACAATACGATTGTGAACAACCAATGGAATGGTTTGAAATCAACGTGATAGGGATTAACAAAACTAAAACACAACTTGTATGTTTTCGCAATCCTCTCAAACCTGCCTCCCAAGAAATACCAATCGATCGTCTTGTAATAATTGCAGTTACTCCCCGGTTTATTGCAGTTACTCCCCGGTCTCCACTGTTAAGTACTTGGGAATATTTTTCGATTCTGACATGTCATGGAACAGCCAGTTGGTCTACATTTGTTCTCATCTTCGTAAAATTATCTGTTTGTTATTTTCAATGCGCTCAATATGTCCGGTTTCAGTCCGTAAACAGATCCTGCACGCTCTTGTTTACAGCGTACTGCGCTGTGGTATTTGTTCCTTTTATTTTTGCTCGGGCTTCTGGCGCAACAAAGTAGAGAGTTTATTGAAACTGGTATTGAAATCTATCTTGTATGGTACAAATATTGATGGCAATGTCTGTATTTTCTTATGGTCTCAGATGCCAAAATTCTTAGTTCTGTATACAAAAACAGTAGTTCTGAAATACGTTTGGAGGAAAGACTACTGTGCTGCTTACATTCCTGTGATGGAACTTCGCCAGCGCAATCGTTTTGTTTTGCCTAGGACACGAACTAGGTATGGGGAGCGTATTTGTGCTTTTTGTGTCCCGCATACAATGAATCAGTTACCAGACGATGTTTTCTCCTTCCGTAGCCAAAAATTAATCAAGAAATGTCTGTTTGAACTATTTTATTAACTCTTTGTTCCTCACTTACCAGATTCTTTTATTTTTATTTTTATTTATTTTTTATTTTTCTTCTCTTTTTTTCTGTGTGTAAGTTATAAATAAACATGTCCATGAAACACGTCGCGCGGAGTATTGGAAGGTGTGTTTAAATAGAACTATTTATGGAGATCGATTGTTACGAAAAGTAATTCCGGAGATTTTGAACGACTTCCATGAAAAAAATATAGATTCTACAAGTTTCCTGCTAAGGAGATAAATGAATTGTTCCTGTAAACTTTAGGGTAGTCATTTTCTATATAGTGTGTTTAATTCAGAGTTTCTTCGATATTTCTTGTTTGTTTAAAGTTGTTGCTTACTATACTGTATGCCACTGTACTGTATTTTTCAGGATGCCTAATGATCACGTGTGCTAATATGCATAATTCTTTTACTGTTGTAATTCAATGTGCATTGTTAGGTTGTTTCTCTTGTATGATTGCTTAGGGAAGTTTCCAACCCAGTATATTGTAACATTTATAACGCCTTCACCGATTGTTACCTGTGAAACAATCAAAAACCTAGACCGTTTGCTATCGCACATTCCTGTTATTCATGTGTGTCTGTATGCTGTCCTTGTAAACAGGGGGCGGGAGCTGGTCAAGCTGCCAAGAGCAGCTTTTTCTTTCGCCCCCTTATGTGGTACTTGGAACAAGAAAAAAAGATTATATTATAACTGCAAAGGCTCATGTAATGTGCCACTGCGCCGAAGCATAGCTTTACATTTATTAGTGTTTAGTTCCATGTGTCACTTCCTACACCTTACGGATACCGCGTCAATATCAGTCTGAAGCATGTTAGTGTCGTTATCATTAATTATTTCGCGAAAAATAACGCAGTCATAAGCAAATAGGGTAATACTAGACGAAAAACAATCAGGTAGATAATAATATCAATTAAAAAGAGAAGGGGGCCTCATACCGAGCCTTGCGGCACGCCAGAGTGAGCAAGGCTAGTAGACGATTCTTGGTCATTACATGTTACGTACTGTGAGCGGTTCAGAAGAAATTGTTCTATCCACAAAAAAGTGTTACTGTCTTGTTAAGTTGGCTAAGTTTGAAGAGAAGGGATTTATGGCATATTTTATTGAAAGCTTTCGAGAAATCAAGAACAAGGCAATATGCCCATGAACCGCGGTCAAGAATTATACTATGATTATGAGGGAAACAAAGTAAATGCATTTCGCAAGAAAAAGTCTTCCTGAAACCGTGCTGATAAGGCGAAAAAACGAATCTGTTTCAAGAAACGTTACTAAGTCTGAGTACAAGATATGTTTTAAGATTTTACATGGGTTGCTGGTTAACTGTATGGGTCGATAATTGTTAGGCGAGCTGTTTTACCGGACGTATGATTGGGCACCACCTTCCCGACCTTTCAGTCAGCAGGGACCGTATGGCTGTCTAGTGACTGCTGAAAAATATGAGCCAAAATACCCGAAGAATGCAGTACAGTGTTCCTTATAAATTTTGCAGTGATAAGGTCAGAGCCGGGACTAGACACTTTCAACGATTCAATAATTTTGCAACACATTGTGGATCAATTATGCCAGGGTTCATTGGCGGGTACTCACATTCGGTCTCACAGGAAGGTAAATCACGAGGAGAGGTTACCAAATTTTTCCGAAAAATCCTTACATACGGATGGACAGTCAACATCCGGTATAGAAAGGCCACTGGAATCGACGAGCTGTATAGTGTTACGCTCTCGGGCATTAATAACAAGCCAAACTTTTTAGAATCGCTAGAAAGCATAGAGGGCAATGTTTCCGGAAGATAATTATTTTTTCCACAGTTTAACTCCTCGACGTAGGCATTGTTAGCGATTTTATAGGAAGCGAATCGCTGTTCGAAGGAAAGCGCTTAGCTGCCCTGAAAAAAACGTTTCTTACGATTAGATAGCCGTTTAAGGGGCGGGTAGTACCATGGTGCATTTGGGTCAGAACGGAAACTGCGCAAAAGGATGCCTTTGGTTATCAGCTCGTGCACTTTATATTTACAAGCGTTCCAATCCGTTTCTATCGTTCTTTCATGAAAGTGTTCTAAGAAAGGGCAGATAAACCTGGAAAGTTTGGAGCTAATAATGTCAGTTTCCATTGCGGTAATCGCGTACTGTTTGCTTCTGCTGATCGCTTTTGTGACAAAGGTTCTAACTTCAAATGAGATAAGCAGGTGATCACTAAGTTCAGGTAAGTATGCCACTTCAGGGACGAGTTCGGGGATAGTAGTCAGGACTAGATCATGGGTTTTAGCGACTGCATTTGAGGCTCTTCTGGATCTAGAATTATTTGGGACAACGAAAATAAAGAGAAGTGGTATAAAAATTTGCTACATTGAGCAGAGGACGGGACGCATCTCAAAGGTACAGCAGCCCCTAAAATTTACGGAAAATTGAAATCGCCAAATAAAAATAGCGAGGCATTGGGTTATCGTGTAGTAACAAAACTGAGAGCATCGTGCAATTCGGAAACAATACTAGGAGGGTAAGAGGGATGGCGGTAAGAGGCCCCAAAGATGCATGTGCGATACCCAATTTCGACACATGCCCAGACAGCTTCAAGCTAAGACTGCACATGAATGACACGTGACGGTATAGATTTCCTTATTGCCAGCAGTACACCACCGCCCTGACCCAATGTTCGGGCACGTAGATAAATATTAAAATCTGACTGATTCAAAAACATTTCGTGGTCATGAACTCTTGAGTGCAACCATATTTCTGTAATGATATTATGTCGGCGCTACCAATAGCAGAGGTACGAGGTTCACGCTTGTTAATGGCGCTTCGCGTGTTCACAAGAAGTAAGGAAACATTTGACGCTCGTGATAAAAGACCGTCTCCCCTCTCGACTTACAATGCTGAGGAATGGTGTGGCGCTGGCGCTGAGGCGTTAACAGAGCGAGGATTTGCGTCTTTCACGCTACCTGTTTTATGCTCATTGGCAGCAGCGTTGCGTAATGGCACCGATGCAGCAGAGTTTGAAGCTCTGGACGTTACGTTAAGAATGAAGTCGGTCTCCGCGTCATAGGCAAAGTACTGATTATTTATGAACAACTTACTGTATCTTAATGTAAACTGGGCGGGGGGGGGGGGAGAGAGAATGCGGTTCACGTTTGGCGAATTCCAACAATTTTTTGCGAGCGTGTCGACTTTGAAGTCATCGGGCATGAAGTCATTGAATGTGAAGTCATTGCGAGCATGTCCACTGTGAAGTCATCGGAAACCGAAATGCCGTTCTCTTTAAATTTGGGGCGCAAAGAGAGTATTTTTTCATGTATTTCAAATTGTTTAAATTCATAATTACGGGCCGGTAATTCGCCTCAGAAAATACAGCCGAACCATGCGCACGTTCAACAGCACTGGAGGAAAAGTCCCTGCCTAGTACTGAGGAAATAGCCGCAAGTGTTTTTGTTCAGTTTACGCCCACGTTTTGCGCGCGTCAGGAATACCATTGAAGATCGCACTATATCTCTAAGATCGATCTTCGAGATCGTCCAGCCGGCAGTTTAAATTTACGTGTTTTGACGTCAAACGCTCAGTAGTTTCCTGAATAGAAGCAATGTTGTCCCCGAAAGCGTCTATGCTGTTGTATGACTTGAGTTTATGCTTAGTTTATGCTTGAGTCTATGCTGTTGTATGACTATGCTGTATGACTTGAGTTCAAGGGTTTCAATACGTGTGAATATGTGGGACACCTTTGCGTCAAGTGCCAGTGGGTTGGTTATAAACGCCGCCTCACCTTGTGCCAGTTCCTCAGTTAGTTTTTTTTTAATATCTCGTAGCATAGGTAAAATCTTCACTAGTTTCTACTGAATTTTCAACTTCCAGTTCATGAGAAATCAATGGTTTAGGGGGACCAGGGTTGGCGTCGATATCCCATGAACGGAGCAACAAAAGGGCGACACACAATCTCTGAGGGTATCCCAAAGAACCCGCGGGCGCTGGAGCAGCAATAGACCTCTACAATTCCATCGCTTAGCATATAAACATGTTTGGTTACGATCCTGCGGGGCGAATAGGTGATACACGTAAGCCATAGTGCGCTGAAAGTTGCTCTTGTGCCATCTGCTTGACCACATGAATGTAGGGAGTAGCCTGACCACCTTAAGGTAGGGAGTTAGTAGGCGGCATCCACGCGTTCTTCTGATTCACAGGCCTATGGCCCCAACAAAAATTTGTTAAAATTTTAATGCGTGACCGCTTAATACACAGAGATTCAGTGAACACATCTAAATTTTACTTTATAAAAGACAGTATATTACCAACGACGCCGTCAGAACAAATTTTGAATCTACGCTCCAGGTAGCGGCGTCTATTGTGGTTGTAGTTCTAGAAACGTTATTCCGAAAATTACAAGGCGAAATGGGCGATGTGAGCGGCCCGAGTGCCAGTGGTTTAGGCTGTCGTGAATACAGGGTTTAGGAAAAGTGCTACATAACGAAGCTTAACCATGGTTGTAAATACCTAGCATACATCGGCCCTTCCTCAGGGGTTGTGATTGCATATATTTTCACCCCTGTGCTAATTATAGCAGATGACCGCTGCAAACCGCTCCGAAACTCTCGATGACAGTAAAGCAAAAGCTTGTGCCCCATCGGAAACGATCACACATGGAGGCATCCGGGAAACAAAGGCTTCGTCTGAAGAAGGCCTGGACCAGGAAGCCCGCGCGAAGGCTTTTGAAAGCCAAGATGCGGACCACCCAACGCAATCTCAAAGCACCCGAATGGACCCCAAGACACCCGGCCCAGACAACCAGAAGCCCTCGATGCCGGCTGGAGACGATACGACGAAGGCGGACGTACCACCTACTACCGGCGCATCTGCCGCCCCTGGTACCGGTGCCCAGATAGAGAACCCCCCCAGCCAGGTTTCTCAGGACCATTCCAAGTCCAAAGAATCCCGTCGCCGTAAGAAACCCAAGACGAGCAATGCAGCCGGATCAACAGGCGCAACCCCAGACGGGATCAAGACGTCTGGAATTAGTGAGTGTGATATTTCTAGGTTTTTCCCTGTCATTTGCGCTAGATTTCTTTTTTAGAGCGCAGTTCCTAATTAAGCGCCGTCTCCTATGGTTTCGAGGCGGCCCACGCCGTCGTCAGTGTTGTATAAGAGAGTACGAAGAGGACACCTGAAGGTATAGCGAGGGGGGAAGTAGAGGAGGAGAGAATGACAAAAGTGTGAGGAGGACGGCGGAATGTCGAGGGCGCCGCGCAAGCCGTGCTCTGCCACAGATAAGGAAATACTACTAAGAGAGGACACTCCCTTCCAGCCCTGCGGCCGAATTGAGTGTAGCACACCGAGCGGCTAAAAAATTAACTAACTGCTAACCTTCGATTTCGGTTTCGCGGAAACCGGTTTTAGCGGACAGTTTGAATGGCTAGACAGCGCTGCTGACGGCGACGGGCATCTTAACGGTGTTGCGATGCTATCATACCTTGGTTAGAGCGTTGATTTGAATATATGATTCTTAGCTTGGTAGTCTCCATGCTTTTGAAAGAAAAAATAAACCTTTGAAATGCGAAATTGCGACCTTAAGGTATCATTTGCAGACCATTACGACATAGTTCTGTTGTGCGTTCAACATCATGTAACGCGAATTAAAAGGGACATCTCATAGATGAAGAAATATTTATTGGAGGGTACTTATATAACACAAAATTCAAAGCTCCCGTGCTCCAATTACTTATGACGGCACCTGTACGTACACTTAGTCAACCGACAGGTTCCAGGATGAACCAACGCTCACAAATTCACGGCTTCCACAGCAAGTGTGAACAATCTAGTATAACAAACAGGCAAGCAGCTTACGCCTGTTGTGAATGACACAATGGCGACACATTATAGAGTCCCAAAAGGTAACGTGACCTCATTTGTTGGAACACTTGCCACATTGCTACCATATCGTACAAACAGTCGAGCACAATTTCAACAGTCCCGCGCCCAGGTCCCGAATTGAACTTGACATTCTCTGCTTTGCATCTAAACATTTCAAAAGCAGGAACCAGGCAACGAGGAATGCTACTACAGAACGGTCTACATCAGTTGTGTTTCCCAATCCACCATGTGTCGTCACAGAGGTAAAAATGTGTGCCTCCTATATGCTCGTGCATCACGCAGCATGTGTGCATACAACGTGGCATTATACTTTTTATCTGGCTGATTACAACAAAAAGAATTACAGTGCAATTTGTTTTTAGAATTGCATCAATGGCACAGAGCGTATATTTGCACGCTGTTTTTCACATGAAAATAGAGAGCACCGAAAACGACCATCACACACCCCAGTCGGCGTATACTTAATTTACGACAGGTGCACCGATTTACCCCAATGTGAGCACACAATTGGCAAGAAAAACACCAACTAAGTTTTCGCTTTCGAGGTGTTACACAAAGTAATGAAGAACTAAGGCACAGCGAGACAGCCATTCTCGCTTCGTCCCTACACGGTTCTCTTCCATCAAGATCAGTCCGAGTATACGCAAACCGCTCGGTGGCAAGCAACGACATATAGTATCACCTCTCACCCTGGCAACCTTTATATAGTAAAAAGGTTTTTCCACGGATGTACTGTTTTACAGTTTGAGTTTTACAGTTTACAGTTTTTTTACAGCAACGATAACTTCCGATGGATTTTGGAGGCTGGACGTTGTGGTAATTTTAACGAGTAGAGGCAGGTGTGAAATAAAAATCCTTTTCTCCTTGCATCAGAGCTAGGCTTTTCACTTGTCACGCCTTATTGATTCCCAAGGCTTGCATTCGATTTCCGAGTGCTAATGGCAAGGTTGAAAAGATGGTATATATTTGCCGTACCCACCACGAGCACCAATAAAGCAGCACGAAGCACTGCAGGGAGTTATTGATAGAACTGAATAACACTGCGAAAACAGTTGGCATGGCCATTTTTGTGCGTCGTATGTGGGCAGGATTCATGAAACCCTGTGCCATGAAGTGCTTACGGTATATCTGGTATGACCAATGAAGTTGGCTGGTTGGCTTTGTCTTGATGTCACCTCGTCTAACCTAGGTCACCCATGCTGTAGACCTGGATAGGTGAATAAAGAAAGAGTGCACCAACTGTTTGCAATGACCGATGACTTCCTAACATAACTGCGAACAGTACGTCAATATCACTGCAACTAGTACTCCAGGATTGCACATAGCCATTTATATATAAGATAAGGAGTTTTCTTATTTTATTCAGCGATAGTGCAGTAGCGCTTTCCGCCAACCAAAAAAATATTCATGCCTTTGTAATTGTCGCAGCGTTGTTTAGGCACATTCTAATGCAATTAAGGCATTGTTTGGTGTAATAAAAATATAATTTCTGCTCATATAGCCTCGAACTGCTTTGCCTTTTTGGTCAACTCAGGGCGAGAAGCAAGAGTGAAAGGAAGCTAATACAAACCCCAAACATACCTGTTGTCAGTACAAGTACAAGCAAACGTAAATAAGATACCCCAAACCGGCACTTTTTTTGTCTTACCTTTCCTTAAGGATGCAAAATTGGTGTCTCACAGGAAGCACTCGGCATTTCTTTCTCCACAAGACAAGTTAGCACGAGGCTGCAGAAATGCACGTGTAAACTCTGCCGAAAAAGCCAAGTCCCGCTTCAGCTTCCGGCGTGGGCAGGGTCGCCTTCATGCCGCGAATAAAGGAGCCCCAAAAAACGTACATTCGCAACTATTCAACTCGTTACATAAATAAAAGTGTGAATTAAATTAAGCAACACCATTTTCAAAGTATAATGTTCTTCGTTAACGTAAATTTAAAGAATTCTTTTTACCACTCCCGCCAACTGCCGGAAGGATTAAAAGTTACACGTTCACATGGCCATTACGCAATAATTCGCCGGGATTTCCGAGTATCCCCTCCTTAAATATTTTTTTTTTCTCTATGCCTCTGCGGCGGCGGCCCACTACAAGATAGCCACAGAGTAGAGCGCGCCGTCGTGCCGCTTGCGTGACCACGCGCGCTCACGCTATCACTTTCCGAGACAAAGGAACTGCGTAGTTTGCCACTGAAGCTAAAAGAGCTGCCCGTGCAGAGGCTCAGCGCCACCGACGCACGAATCCAGGGGTGGGCGCCGCCGAACCAGCAGCTATGCGAGAATGCCGAATTTCGCTATAGGGAGTCGTGTAATCCTCAGTCACTAGTTTTCCCATATTTTGAGGATTTTAAACGATTGCAGTTTTATAAAGACTGAAAGATTTAAAGCATAAGCATGGTATAGCATTTTTTCGCATGGAAATACTCGAACATAAAGACACATAAATGACCAAACTCACGGTATTACATACCCCTGGGAAAACAACAGAATTCCCCGGTCCCCGTTTTAAGCAAGTAAAATTCACTTAGGCGCACTTTTGACAATTTCAATTCAAATCAATCAACCCACGCTAAGACCACTGTTGAAAAGTGACATTTTCCTCACTTATATTCATATTATAAGGGCATTTCGTTCACTACACAAGTTATGTTTAAACGTTCCCTGAATTTGTATGGCCCTTTATTAGCACTAGACGTAGTCTGCTGTGAATGAAAACCAAACTTATATCATCTTACCTATTAGTACTTTCCCAGCGGGCATCGTAAGATGCCCTGGGATTTATTACAAGGATCGCTATTTTTAGGCCCGTCTTTTGACGAGCCTTTCCGCATATCTTCTTATTCTTGGCCAATGAGCAGCGTCTTGCTAACTGTGCATCTAACCCCAGGTTCTGTGTCATCGAAGCGGAAGAACAGACCCGGTCACGATTCACCGTTCAAGACTTCAACTGGGGTGGCCCCAGAGCCTTCCACAGAACGCGGGCCACCGCAGGAAGCGAAGGAGAAACCTGTACGTCCGCAACGACGCCCCTCAGCATGGTTCACGGGATTCTCAAAGTCCAACAGAACGCGCCCCTACCCGATTCTTGTGAGTGTAAATAGCTTGGTAAGTGGGATGGTAATTCTCTGCATCAGTACTGAAAAAACTGTCGTTTTCAAAACATTCGAGTGCATGTGTAGAAATGGGATTAGGATGTGGTTCTGCTGTTCCAATCTCCGCGGATTCATTCTTAGAACCCATTCTACGAAGCGCCGTACTCACTGTGAGAATGAAAATACACTCTAAATTCCCTCTACGAGCCATTTTTCCAAAAGTATGTCTCCGTAAGTAGTTTTAGGTCATGTACCTTTAGGGATACGCTACATTATTTCGAAGGTATGAGCCCGTGGCAATGATCGTTGAAATGTTATTTCATTTGTGCCGTAAGGGACCCTTACAATTTACAATCAAATGTTTCTCAGTGTATATTTTAAGCAGCGTTTTGAAAGATAATAAATGTGTGTGCCGTGTGCACTCGAGCTCGAGCACAAGTAGTTATTTCATGGGGTGCAATCTAAGTAATCGTAAGAGCGCAACGTTTTATTGTTCGCCACCCGATTATCCGTTCAGAGCCCTTAACGCCATGCTCCACTGTTCAAAGTAGTACTTTTTGGTACCGTAGCACCGAGTACGGCTAAGAGGCTGAAAGAATGGCCGCAGCATTTGAACGGCACTACAAATGTCTGCTTGCAATGGCGACGCGTAGACCGAATACTAAGCGTGGTCGGACAAGATCTAGCACTGCCACAGTGGCGCCATGCCAGCACAAACGTCGAAGCTTGTATTCACTAGCGTCGAATGCATGGCGGGGTAACCACGCGCGTGTGCCGCCATGCTGTTGCCCAAGCATCTGGGCAGCTAAGGCGACGCCGCAAAGGTTACGTCGGGCTCCACGAAATGGCAGTACTTGCCCGTTCTGGCGCCTGATAAAGAACAGCACATGATAAGAGCGAACTGTTCGATTTACAAACTATGCCCCACCCGAATCGAAGTAATGCCTCGACGGCCAATACTTACGTGCAGCCCCCTACCGATCTACTTATCGCCCGACACGCTGGAAATTGGCTCACTACTGCTGTAGAGCGGTAAAACGTTCGAGCCTACTTATGCGTGAAACTACGAGGTGATAGACCAAGTCACGTGCCTATTCAAGGTAAAGTGCATTGTCACTCAAGGTCTGAGCCTATTTAAGGAGAACATCAGAAACATTCTTGCCGAAATATGTTGCCGCATGGAAGACAAACTCAAGTGATTCATTCAGCGGTCACCCAGCGAGCAGAGCATGGCTCGGAAGGCGGCCTGACCATAGAGTTTCACACTAATATACACTAGACGGAAATGTGGCGCCACCGTATAGGGGAGCCGCGCTTCGGCGAGCGTGCCGTCATGTACCGGGCAGGCACGTTCCACTTGTCCTTGGCATGGCTCACGAACAGGCTGAAAAGTCGCCTCTGGCTGCAAAAATGCAACAATATTACGGCAGAAGATTAATCGAATTTGTTTCATTATTATAAAATTAAACATCCAGAAAGATATATTTGCAAGGGATTATTTAGAAGGTTAATGCAAACTGAATAAAAAAACAATGTTACCAGTTTTTGTTGATTTGGCTTCAAAACGAAAAAGAAGCCATGTGGCTAACCAAGCCAAGGTGGCGAGGAACGTCGCTAGCTGCAATGGCGCCGCCTACGGCGGCACGCCAATGCAGACCAGATTTCCCTCTAGTATATATTAGTATGAAACTCTATGGGCCTGACATGCACTAGATGCTAAACTATCGTCGTATCTAAATCAGAGTACTAGTGAAACATTTCCTTAAAACCGTTATTTGGTTTTTGCACTCAACCACGCATTAGAGAGTACAGGCAACTGCAGCGGCGGCCTTTTGCGCACCGTGTCGCTTTTGTTCGCTGCGGTGTATTTGCCGGTGATGCGAAGTGCTTGAAAGCAAGTAGACCGGCACCACATAATGTGGGCGTGAATATTAATTGGGAGTTTTAGTACAGCGTTTGTTGCTTTGCGTACGATAAACACTAAATTTTTGCGTCAACACCGCGAGAAGCGTTTTAGTACAGCGTCTTATCAGTTTTGCGTAGCGACACGCTAATGCTTACGGCGCCTCCTGTCAAGTGTTTTGCGAAATGAATCGCCGGCTGATCTGCCAGAGGAGTGCCGGAGTGCTTGGACATTTTAGAACTATCCATATAATTGTAAACAAACGCTTTCCCATTAGTATTGAATGCAACACGCCCATAACACGACGTGAATATTTTCTTACCTGAGTACGTTCAAAAAGAAAGCGTCGAAGCCCCGTGGCACTTCTTTCGTGCAATCCCGGAGAACGGCCTGAACGTTCACGAATGCCCAGGTTTGATGCAGCACATTCTATTCTACTTCAAAAAAATCCAGAGATGCGTTTCGAACGAACACAACGTCATAACATGCGTTGCAAGCCTGAATCGCGATTGACAGGCGATCGGTTGCCTCTTCCTGCCCGTCGTACATTCGGCACTCACCTCGCGCGCGGTTTGCGGGGACGAACAGCAAGTCACTTAACTCTGGCGCGCAAGCCCGAGTAGGATTTTAGCCACTCACACTGCACGTACCCGATGCGAGGTTCAGTCGTACGTCGCTCGAGAAAGATAATCCAGAGCATGGGATAATCCAGAGCCAATGATCCAGAGCACGCACGCACGCACAAGCACACGCACACGCGCACACAACACAGCTTCCGTCGCTGGCTTGGTGCAAGCATCATTCGGACAGTCAACGATGTCACGACGATACAGAGCTGCGCGAGGGCGACGTGCTAATCACTTGACGTATTTAAAAACACAGGCGCAAAGAACTAGGTCTATCGTAAGCATATTACTGTCCACAGAAGAGCGGCACCGTGGATGGTTGTCCCGCTACTTGTCTCCATGTTGGAAACGCTAGCGGCCTCACGTACGCACGCTATTTTGCTGAAATAGCGTCCGCTCAGCTTCCGTCCGCTAAACGCAGAAGCGGCTTAACGTACGGCGCATGCGCAGTGCGAACGACGCAAAAAAATAGCGTTCGCTAACTGTTTGCGTACGTCTGCGTACGTTATTCTAAAGCTCTCTATTATATCTATTGAGGCCGCCGCCAAGAATTGCGTTGAAACGCGTCCGACGATGCATACTGGTGTTTTATTTTCCGCGAAATGCGGGCGAAAGCGCATGCGCAGGAACCGTGTGCGCTGTCATGGCGGTTTTCTGTGTTGTCAAGCGAGGAAGTCGCCCGCTAAACTTTTTCAGTTAATACTACAGTGAACTAGAATGTCTTGATCCAGTGGCGCGAACGGGAGCGCTTTGCAGCGTTCGGCTGAAGCAAAGCGCGTCTACCGCCGCCAGGGGCGCCACTGCGCCTTCTCCGAAAACGGTACCGCGGTTGAACGGGCCGTTCCTTGGGGCGCTCGCCAGCTATTGCCGCTGCCGTTTTTTAGTGTGGTACCGTAATTAAGTAATTAACCATTACGGAAGAAAGATGCTCACTTTTGTTGTCCCTGTACTTTTCTATGAACGTTTTGTTGCTTATCAGACCCGTTTGAGCCATCGGGCAACCGCTACAAACAAATCGTCTGCTAGCGGCGCAGACGATACGAGCGGATGTGCGATACGTTGGCGGCGCGCGGTCGGACAGACTCTCCGTCTGTTTATGGCCGAGGCCGGCCTTTCATTTTCTGCGTGTTTTACGTTTCCGTGATGTTCCCCTACAGAAGCAAGAGGTATGCAATCGTCAGTAATATAGTTATTGCGAGTGCTGTCGAATAGAGGTTGGCCAGGCCGGGTACGCGCGCGATGTCAAAACGAAGGACGGGCACCTATTGCTTTGCTCCGGGTTGTCACAGTGGTTACCCTGCAGGTGCTCCCAAGGCGTCTTTGTTCGCCGCTCCCCTGGACGATGAACTTTGCAAAAAGTGGGAACAAAATTTCGGAAGACTGGACAAACTCTTGACCATATCTTCAGCCGTTGGTGAGCGCTACTTTGAGCCCGAGTGCTTATTGCGGGATTACATCCACGTAATAAACGGCTGTGAAGTGCGACTTGCACGCGGGAAGCTGTCACTGGCTCCAGGTGCTGTACGTATACCATCCTGCCTGACTGTGCGTCGAATTCTGTACGGAGCATGCACGCGGAAGCCGCAAAGGAAAAGGCGGGCAACGACAAGAGTTTCAGTTTCGGCAGCCAGCAAGCCACGACAAAGCTGAAGAGCCGAAAAAGATGAGTGCACCATCCACACCACGAGGCTTCTCTCCCTCCGCAGTGCTCATCAAATGAAGTCGCAAGTTCTGTGGAATGGGATGCTTTCACAATGAGCCATCTTCAAGAAGTCAAGCTTCCTTCAAAGCTCTGGTGCCGATGATCGAAACGTTCTTTTCGCTACGACATTGACGACATCGATACGAAGAAAAAAAAAAGCTAGACATTTTTCACGAGAAATCTGTGCTCTTCTATCCACATGACGACAAAGTGTCGTCGCAAACATTCTTTTCGTGGTGTGTTGTGCGGAAGCGGTGAAATATATTCCCTAGCTGTTGCGAACAGTGTGCAAGAAGATGACAGCAGTTCGGCCTGCAAAGGGGCCATGACGGCTAGGAGGTTAGGAGATCGGCTAGGAGATCGCAGCTTCGGTGCTAACACCGAAGCTGCGATCTCAAACGACACATTTGGAGACGCTGCCTTCAGAAGTGCCTGGGGAAAGTTTCCTAATTTGTTCATTGCAAACTTTGCTGCTGAGAAAATCAGCCGGGTGCTACTGGACGCGTGAATACTGGGTATAATTTGATTTGTAGAGTGAAATTCCGAAGTAGGTTCATGCCGGGACTTTATTACAGTAAATATAAAAAAGTAATCCATTCGTAAGAATTAAACATAGCAGTTGTCCGCCGCACACATCGAACGCGTACGCTCGCATCGATCGTCTGCGCAGGTAGCAGACGACACCAAACAACTCGATTTATAGCCATTTCCCTACAGCTCAACAAGCAGATTTGCAACAAAACGTTACGGGGAGGCCAAACGCAAGTAGCCTTTCTTTTTTTTTTTTTTAAGGGTTAATTACTACCCAACATCGGAACAGCGACAGCCTGCCGCGGCGGCGCCTTTCGAAGATGGCGCAGCAGCGCCACCTGGTGTTTTCTACACAGAGAGCACGCCCCTTCCTCGCCGTTCGCGCCACTAGATCATTCTAGTTCACTATAGTTAATACTATCTCTAGAACGCACAGCAAACTTTCTTAGTGTACCGCCATAATAAGTCAAGTTTATTCAGTCACCCGCAGAGATTGCGCCTTTCTAATGCGGACAACTTTACGGTTTTTCAGCATTCTTCAGAGCATTTCTTTTCTTCGCTAACAGTACCCACTCATCGTGCAGGACGAAACCTGGTTCGAGAATGCGTCCCCCACTGGAAGCTGCGGCGAACTCGGCATTACCCAGATAGCCTCGATGCCGGGCAATTTCTTGCCGGAATCCACAGTGCAGGATGAGTCATTGCTGTCCTGCAACAGCCCAAGACCCCCCGCATCTAGGACTGCGGGTCAACGCGACTTCCTTAGAGAGCGTCCGTCCCCAGAAGATAACTCGATAAGTCAGTGCGCGGCACTTCCGCAATGAGAACATATTCCCGTCACACCAAAGCTTCACAGCTGCGGTTTACATGCAAAATTTTGTGTAGAGTGTTTGAAACGTATTTTTCAGCGAAAGGCCGGACAAAAAGAAGTGGTGACACACCGTCCACTAAATTTCTTCAACTATGGCACTGTGCTAATAAAATCTTCGCGAATCTTCGTATTGTCATTAGTTGCGGGCCCCAGAAGATGTCCGAACATTTTGTTGAGCACCTGGCCGGCACGGTTTATCACACAGTAGGTATCAAATCTCACCGCTGATGGCATAATGTGGTTGTTTCCAGTCCTGTAGTTTCTACAACGCGACGATCAAGATCGCGAGATATCACGCTCTAATATGAAAACCGCATGGCACCCAGAGCCTTTGGGGTATGTTTATTTCCCCAAAGCTAAAGAATATTGGAGATGAACATCCATGTCAGTCATGGGGGTGGGTCAGTCAGTCAACCAGCATTTTCTTGTGTATCACAAAAGAAAGGAGGTTGCTCAACCGTTCGCATGTACGTATGTTGTGTAGACGCCCCGAAGTGGGTGGTGGTGGTTCCTGGAATCATATGGATTATAATTAGTCCTAGTAAACCTTTTCTTTTTCGACGCCGGCCTTGTTCATTCTGGCAGCCAAATCCTTCGGTTTAGCAGACAGCGGCAACACTGACAATTAGTGCACGGTTACAAACCTAGTGGCAAAGAAAATCTGGCAGAACGTTCTGAAGTACAAGAAAGTAACGTCTAACCACGCGTAGCGACGCCGACGAGGGACGCGATAAACATGATTCGAAGGGCACAGCATACAGACTGTGTGGGGACAGTGACGAGCGAAGAACACCGTGACACTGTCACTAATGCCCTTCATTGATGTGTCTGTATCACTCCTGCGTAGGCTCCCTCTGGCCGGCTGAACGCGGGCGACGGTGACGGCCCGTCGCTGTTGCGCTCGTCAGACCCGGCTGTCTGTGCATACATTTTTTCGGTCGTCGTTGTCGCCCACAATACCTATTTCCTGGACCCATTCAGTTACGTTTTTCGCGTAACTGCCGCTGTCGTTGCATGTCGTCATTCCTTAAGTAGAGCACGTTGCTGGTCTATCGCCGTTGCATTATAAGAAGAAAAGCTGCACATAAGGAACACTCGACGAGATAGTGGATGGTCGCACACTAACAACGAATTTAGTCGACAGACGAACATGAATATATACCGATTCATCCAAATACACAGTTGGCAGCGAGTTTTATTATGGAATCATCGTGTTTAAGAATTCATATTCACTCCTTTGCAAAGTACGGTGAGGCTCGTTAAACAATTTGCTGGTTGCATGCGTACAAGAAAGGCCTCTATCAACGCCCGGATGACTCCTTCCCGGCTTCGGCTCAGCACTTGTTTCATTCAAGATCGGCAGGCACGGCAATTGTTTTCTGAAACAATACAACGAGGTGGGTGGAGCAAAGCTGTGTGTTTTTACGGGGACAGCTCGTGTTCTCTCGAGCGGTCACTGACACGGCAGCCGGTCTACCCACGTATACCTTCCCGCATGTGGGCGGTAGAGAGAAGACAATTCCACTTGTGCGATGCGGTACGGTCTATCTTGCTTATTAAAAAAAAAAGGTTTCTTAATAGAACCGATGGCGTTCTGACACCATAGGCCGGTTTATCGACCGAAAAGCTCTGATAAGGTCACTGGAACTACGACGCGTGCGTAAAACAGGGCATCTATTGTGTCAAAAGGGTGCCTTGAAAATCGTCAAAAAGTAACGGTACAAGCTAAGCCAATACATGCATAGAACATGAAGGAATACAGTAGTTCACCTTTACCACAAGAACCACGATTCGGTATAAATTTCGGATCGTTCGTAGATGCGCTTAGAACGTGAACAACCGTTGCATGTCTCGGTTCTTCGTTTGCGATTTGGGTATTTGAAGGTTTGACGATCGACTGCACCAATTTGAGTGAAGGTTGGACGCCCTTCTACATTTTCCCGCATCTCAACCTTCGCTGAGAAGGAATGGTAAATTTTTTAGCAAACTGTTGCCTCATATGAGCTGAACCTTTGAGGACCTTCAGGAACAAGCTAGCCAACTTGCGAGGGACAGAAATGACTTCCGCCCCTTCCTGTCTGTTCGCTACACATTTATGTTGTGTGCAACTCTTTGAGAGAGAGAGAGAGAGAGAGAGAGAGAGAGAGAGAGAGAGAGAGAGAGAGAGAGAGAGAGAGACAAAATGCAGTTTAATGATGCTGACGAGGTCTGTCCAGCAGATAGCCTAACATGCTACGTCAGGTGAGTAATGACACAACAAAACGACATGAGGTCAGTAGACAGAGGTCAGTAGTTCGTGGTAAAAATAAAAGAAGTGTTAAAACACACTGGAGAAATTTTCGGACGCACTGGAGAAATGTTCGCTTACAATTTTAGCTGAGTTCAGGCAACCTCGGAGTGACTACACGTGATCATGAGATCACTAGGTCAGGTTAAAAATAAAAGAAGTGGTAAACACGCACTGGAAAAAGGTTCACTTTCAATTTGAGCACAGTTCAGAAAACCGCGGCAACTCTGTGGACATAGGCTAAAGCCACGGGGTTTTTGCGGCGCTACGGGCGTCAGTGTCATGGATGCCACCATCCTTGATCTCTTGCAATAAAGACTGGGCCAGTGCTGTCAAAACCCCGATTCTACCCATAAGGCTTCTGATGGGAAACAACGAATGTAGAGTTCGCATTAAAGAATAGAACGAGCATTTCAAGTGAAGCCGTGTGTGCCACTGGGTACGCAAAGCAAAGGGCCGGGCTTGTAACCGCAAGGAAACAGTTTTGCTGCAGTTCCATTTCGCTTGAAAGATGCAACCCCCCCTCCCCCCCGAATGGTTCAACGACCCTCCACGTGAAGTCATCAGCCAAATGCTTTCACCTTCTGTAAACGTGAAACCTCCAGGCGAAGCTGCGTATCGGAAACTTCAGTAAAAGTCAGTTTCTGGGGGGACACTAGGCACGAATACTCATTAGTAAACTGCCGAAAAAAGTCAACGTTTTCTAAGAATGCCTCGTGAAGATCCTTAAAAGCTTGACGCAAACAATATAAAATAAATCCAATACACCCAACAGTAATACTCACCAACTAAGCCTGAAACAAAAGAAGAGCATATACGTTTTATTGAGAACACGTTGGAGCCTTCGGGGTTAACACTTCCTCTCCCTTCTCCATGGCATAGAGTTTACGTGCCTGGGCGCAGACCTCGATCAAACCCCCATGGCCAAGTACTGACCGACGACGATGTATCCCAAAGCCAAGAAATGCGGTATTACCGTGGCTCGTCGTGGCTGTGGCACCTGTCCGCGGCCGCCAAAGATAATCTAATACAACAGCATCTGCTGCCTACTTCTTCCATTTTTATACTGATGAGGATGGGTAACTAATTCCACGTCTAAATAGGACACGTAGCTTTATATAAACATCCTCAGAGAGGGCACATTGGACGCCCTTGCCACTAAGCATTTTAACATCAATATTTTCTCTTTTTTCCTCCGTTTGTTTGTAAAATATTTATTATAAATAAGGAATACAAGAAAGTATAGAAATAATAGAAGAGAGGAGTGGCTTTTTTATTACGATATTGTGCCCTACGACCTAAACAAACGCTTTTTTTACAAATAAAAGTTTGGTAAATGCTGCCGCCGCGGCGGCTACTCACGTGAACCTGGTCGTCAAGCCGGCCGCTCCGCAGAAACCACTTCCATCTCTCTAAAAAAAATACATTTAATCTCGTTTGTTTTGTTTATATTATATTTCACTTAGGGTTTCACTTGACATATTATTTCTTCGGATTCTGGGGGCACGTGCCGTTGCTTTTGTGGCACCACCATTATTACACTAAAGGACAAGCGCTCGGGTAACTTTAACTAGCAACGTATCGGTAATTATGGAGTAATTAGGGTTTTTATTACAGCCAACTTTGATATCGCGTCTTTTCGCGTAGAAAACAAAAACAATCTTTTATTCTCCCACCGAAGTAAAATCAGTGAGTTATCCCTAGCCAAACCCTGTTGTGATTACAAGTTCAAAAAGATGGAGAGCATCATCAACATCATCATGCGATTGCTCCTACGCTGGCTCGTGGGGCCTCCGCCAACCCCAGCCATTGCCGACCCATACATCCCAGCTGCCGGCCGTCATTCTTATATTCTCACTTCTCTGGCTCCTTCTGCGCAAGTACCACCTCGGTCGCTCCCAGCCGAAGACGGCCGATAACCAGGCACCCCCACCGTGTCCGGCAACCCAGCAGGAAACGACGACGCAAGAACCTTCCAGGCAGTCCTTGGGTACCAGTGGGAACCAAGCCCGGGTGGGAACTAAACCCGGGTGGGAACCAAGGCCCTGGGACCATGTCCGGAGCAACCAATCCGGAGCTCCTCTCGCCCGCACGGCGAAGTGATGGGGCCGTTGCGGGGCCTGAATCCGGTGCCGTGAGGCGAGCCATTAAGCAGGAGACTGCCGCTCCGCCGCAGTCCTTGTCATTGGAATCTCACAGTACGCTGGTACGTAAGTCGCTCCCTGACACTGCGAAGCATTGAACGATGCGATTTTCCACAAATGTAGGACCCTAATTGCTCCCACTACCTATATTGAGGTCCAAACCACCGAATACGGTTCAGTTTTGTACTGCGGACCGGACAACGGATACATGTTCCGCTTTGAGCTTCTACCAAAAAGGCCCTGCTCTCATCGGGTACCGCGGCGCCGAGGCAAAGTCACGGGTTTTAACGCTGACGGCCTGGGTTCGAGTCTTAGAAGCTGTAGTTTCTTCCGAAGTTGGTTTCGTACTAAATGTTCTCCTGGATCAATTTCACTCTATAATTTGTGACCAAGAACGTTTTGGTACCTGCTAGGTTGGTTTGAATGAATAAGGCTCAACTATACCGTGGTACGGTTCACCAAATAAAGCCGAACATTACCTTGCGGTCTGGTCAACAGAACAACGCTGCGCATTATCCTGTGGGCTGGTCCAAAGAATAGTTTCTGCCCTAATTGGTTCTACAGCAGTTTGTAAAGCACTCAACAGTGCAACCCGAAAGCTCGCAGTTCTCGCTCGTCAGGTTATGTATGCACTCGGAGAAAACGAGACTAAGATGACATCCCAACGTTAGGTGGGGATGTGGGATGCTAATGGGATCCCCGCCAACGCCAGGAAATCATAAAGCACTTGCCCTATTTATGATTAACGAGTAAATTTCGCCCCTTGGTCACCAACAACTTCTCTTCCCATGTCTAGGAAAGTGCGGGGTTCATTGCCATTGCTACAAATGAGGGAAGGATTCTGTAATTGTTGTACTTCATGCGCCTGGTTTCTAAGTCGTGCTTTTTTAAGTTTGGAAGCAATCATGGTCATCATCACCAGCCTATCTACATCCACTACAGGGCAAAGGCCTCTCCCGTTAATCTCAAAATATCCCGTCCTGTGCTAACTGCGACGAATTTATTTCCGCAAACTTCTTGATCTCACCTGCTAATAATATGACTTTCTGCCGCCACCTGCAACGATTACTTTCTCTAAGGATCCACTCGTTACCCTTAATGACCAACGGTTATCTTCTTTTCGCATTACGTGCCCTGCGCACGTCCACGCACGGAAGCAATAATTCACCCTAATTCGCTGCTCCTGCTGCTGCTAATGATGATGGTGATGACGATGATGATGACTGCTAGTGTATCTCCTTTGTAGCGCAGTGATAATGCGTCATCTTACCGTAGGATCCCGTAGATGTCGTCGGACCCCTCGAATGTCTTCCCAGCAATGGATTTGTGTCTATAGGTGAAGCCCACTTACGGCGAATTGTCGAGGGGATGTCGAGGGGACGAAAGGATGTCGAGGGGACGAAAAGAAGATTGGAATGCTGGTGGACGAAAAGCAGAAGGGGAATATTGCCTATGACAATTACCACCTGTAGCAGAAAAAAAAGTATTTTGGGCCTAATGAGCTTTTTATGCCTGCCCAAACAGCGCTAGTAAACCAAGAGTATAAAACACAGGTTTTTTTGTCCTTTTTGGTAAGATGACATGTCATCACCCCGCTGCAAAGGGAAAAACCAATAGCAATCATCATCATCATCACGTAAACTTTTTTATAAGTTGGCTTTCCCGCACTGTGTTGCCCTGGCCAACATGGCAATAAAAAGCTGGCTTCGACGTCAAAATTTCCAGGCAACAATAATTACCCTGTTCGCATTCTCCGCAGGGTCCTGCGGATGCCGTTCTTCAAGACCACAGCAGAGCGAAGAAGCCAGGAGGAGACGCTTCTCCAGCAGAAGATGGCGCCACCGGACGCACCAAAGCATCGTCACTACCGTCAGCCCAAACGGGAAGCCGTACGTCGTCACAGTCAACGCGATCTACCAGCAATTGTGACGTCACAAAGAACTCAGGGAGGGACAAAGGCGGCCACAACGGCGGCGTCAACAGAGCACCGGGAGCAACAGACGCTGTTGCTGGGGAGGAGAGGCAGTTGGTGTTGCGTGACGACAACCCCTTCGAGCTCCGGGCCCCGGCAAAGGCCACCCCTACGCCTGGGGCTGTAGCCTCGAAGTTGTCGGAAAGACAAGACTCCGCGAATCCAGTACCTCACTCACCCGGTCAACTTGATCCCATCACGAAGACATGTCATAGCCACGCGTCTAGGAAGCATGCTAAGACCAACAAAACGCCTGCGAAATCTGCAACAAGTAAGTTTTGTCTGTTCGCTTTTAATACCATCTGTTTTAATGGCAAAGCTCGCGTCGGTGGAGCAGTTTACACAGAGACGTGTGTTTTAAAAAAATTTAAAGTTCAAACAATGCCTCAGGGCCTCTCTATTTTTATGCAGCACGACCTATATTGCACATAAAAAAATGCTTTGCCAGCAATGCTATTGAGTTCATAGTTGAAGCCGTCTTTGATAAAATCTGCATACGTTTGTCTCCATTTTACTACCGCAAAAAACAGGCGCGGACGAGGCATTTTATACGCCTCCAGTCGCAAGAGTAACGACGCATTTTGTATCTACAGGGAAGGGGTTAGTTGTGTGAGCACTCCTTCAATCACCCTTGCAGAAAAGGAGATAAGCTTCTTACGAGGGCGCATGTGCGAGTCATAGGCTGGCGTGTGTGGGGTGGTGTAGGGGAATGAGGTGGTGATATGTTATTTTTCTTTGTTTCACGGACGCTTAGTAAAATTTCAGTTGTAGCCTAGCGACTGTCCTGTGTACTTCTTGGTCCGCGTCTGTTTTCGCAAGTAAAATACAGACAGATAACCAACTAGCCCAACTTTCTGCCTGAACTTAAATAAGTTTGTCCTTTGTAAGTCGGCTTTAAAGGGACGCTGAAGTGAATTTGACATGCTCCCGTTTTTGCTTGCACTCCGTAGACCGGCTCAAATGAACTCACTCATCATTTATCCGGGAGTTAAGGCGTTATTTCTTTAGAAAACCATGAAAGAAGAAAAACTACCACGTGCGGTTTGCGGCTGACGGACCAAATTTCAGCAGTGACGTCAGTAAAAGGTGCTACGTGATAGAACAACGTCCAAGATTGCAGTTCAATCAAGTTTCGGTTTTGGTTCTGTGAAACAACATGCTTAGCATCCGACCTGATCATTGGGTGGGCATTCTCGATATCTCAGTAACAGGCATACCGCACTTCTGCCATGTTGTCGGCTGTGAAATGCGTCAGATAAGCCTACCTAGGACGGTTTGGAATCGTGGCAATCACTAGCCGAGCCGTACGCAGTGGATGAACGCCCTCCACGTCAACGCAGACGCTCAAATCCGATGCGCTTTCCCTCTATCTTTGGAGCTTTCGTGGATCATGCCTGTATCGTAAAAAGCGTGTTCACACGAGGCCAAAGGTCTGTTGATTCGGGACTGTGGCTACTGCCTGCAAGCAGTCGGCGCTTATGGCAACAGCACGCCAACGAGAACTCGTTAGCGCGTCAGTGTCAGTCTGCGCGCGTCCTGCTTACTCGCTCGTGCAGCAGTGAACTTTACATTGCAAAAATTATGAATTCGGTATAGAAAACATCGCCCAAAAACACAGAAATCAACTTAAAAAGGCCATGCACTCTCGGGGATTCCATCTTGCGACTTGCAAACCAACTTATATCTACGTCTCCAGACACCTTGACCACAAGCCAACGCTGTTGGCGTCGGAAATATAAATATCTAATGTATAGCCAGTTCACGTTTTTTTAGTTTTAGAATTTCAAACAGCTTCGGTGACCATTTGTTGTATAGCGCTCGTCCAGTAAGCGTCCCCCAAATTTCTGCAATATCTCACGTCTCCCAATTGCATTTCTTAGGCAGAAAAGCGTTCGCAGATGCGTAGTCGTGCTGCTAACCTCTGTTCTTCTTCACCCTGCGCAAAAAGTGCTTCCTACTCCCTAGTTTTACGCTGCACGGTAAAAGTGACAGTTGATTTTATTTCCTTAGTACCTATATTGACTTCGCTGACTTCTACCGCCTTCAAGTGGCCTTAGATTTACCTACTAGCGTGCCAGTCAGCGAAGCGTCGCATGTGCGCTTGTGCAGCGCTTGTGTGGAGCGACCTGGAGTTGTAGCTTGATACAGTGTACAAACTAACAAACTAAAGAAACGCACATTCTTCCATTCCCAAACGTGTCGTGGCTTGGCTTCAACAGAGCGAACGAATTGCGACGACCTGTCGGCCGGCAGACTAGATGCTGGGCCGACTGATTCTGTCGGTGAGCTGTGCAGTATCGTAGTCGAGCCAAGCCGCCTTTTTCTGAAGTCATACGCAACGCCACGAAAAATTGGCCAGGATGCAGAGAGGACGAAAGCATGTTCAAATTTATTTTTCTAGAGAATAAACTCCCGTAAACGCTGCGACGGTGGTCGAAACGTGGCTGGCAATCCAGCAATGTTTGCAAATCACTCCAGCGTCCCTTTTACATATGGCACTTTTCACACCTAAGCATGGCTATCTATGGATAGCGTTTTCTTACATCACCGCATTATACTCCTTTCCACCACACCGCCTCTTTTTTGAGTAGTGTATATCCCATCGCCAAGCACTCGTCTCTCTCCCCTAGACGTTGTGCGATTCCGGCGTTTTTCGGCGGCGACCTGTGCGGTGCACTATAGGTGGTATTCGTTGAAAAGTATAGCTGTCAATTTCTTCGCTTGGCAACACTGGAAACGGCTACAGACATGGTGGATGCGCCACGGACATGGCGCGGCTTGGGCCAGTGCGCCCGCACGCCGAAGAAAAAAAAACACCGGCGTGCGTCGTCTGCTCCGTTTCAACCAGATTCTCAACGGCGATGCCAACAGAGATGTTATTAGTCGCACTCACATTGGACTCGAGGCAATACTTTGCGTTCGGTGAGGTAGAGTTTGTTAAGGTGCAAGACAGTCATGTGCTTAGCACGGACAAGTACCGCCATCCCACGGAGCACGACGTAATGAGTGACGGCGCACTCACACAGTTGCCTGTATGCGCTCCTCGCCAGTGAATACAACCAATAGGCGTAGCTGTGATTGGTTTAGCCGCACTGTTATAAAATGTCATTGCCTCCACCCAACAATCGCGTAGGCCCTGAGTCTGTGACGTAAAGATCACTCCACTCTCATTTTATTTCATCCTAGAAATCCCCAAAATAGCAACCCCAACATTAAAAGGAAGCCCAACTAGAGCACCACCTTCGCTGGACTTCCCTATTCACTAGATAACAGGACACTGATTTTTTTATAAATCTGCAATCGCTTATTTTAGGTGTGAAAACTGGGGTGATGAGTCGTGTTGCAAAAATTAAGACGTCTGAAAGTAATATCTGTACAATATTTCGCATGCTGGAAGTAGCATCAGAGTACACTTCGTACTGTTCTGTTTGTTTCTCAAGGAACCTGTATTTGCTATGAGTTTGCAAAGCCTGCCCGTAGCCGCTAGAGACTCAACAACAAAAATAAACAGAACACATGTGCTTGCCATACCAATTGGATTGAGATTTCTTTCCCCAAGACTCTTCCTCGCTAGTCGGCTTTCTTGTGATGCAGGGTTTTCAGCTGGTCTTCATTGTTTATGAACTATCCGAATGATCTGCAGAAACCTTTGTTATGCTATGACTTTCCTTATGATTCCAGAACTTGGGTGGACTACCTTTACAAGGCTTTCAACCGTACCAGTTGACGCATTTTGAGATCACTCCATAGCATCAGGATATTGCGAAGATTCATGTTTTATTGCGCCGTTGCCCATTCCAAAAGGACTGCGTTAGTCGAGAGAAGAGTCTCATGCACAAACGTTCTGTCAAGGGGCCTACTATACAAAGAATCGCTACTCCAGTGGCTTATCCTGCGTTTTCATGTACAAGAAAATCAGCACTTCTAGTATCCGTCCCCCTAGCAACAAATTCGACAGCGGTGAGAACACCCAGTTACTGCAGCCAATGCCGCCGCCAGAATGGCTGACGTCACCCCGCGCGGCATGTGCTTCGAGTCTTCTGTTCTTCCGTCGGTGCCCGTGAATCGACGGCGAATTTTTTTCTGGCCTTGCCGTCGGATTGCCTGTCCACCGGGAAAACATCTGTCCAGGAGAATATGGCTGTTGTGCTCACAGATTTCATTACACTAATTTACTTTGTGTTTCCGTCACTTCTCTTTTAGTGGCTATAAAAAAAACTAGCCCAGCTCAATGGTACCTTTTGTCGTGCACTCGTTAGGAGTTGTCATGGCGCCATGTTAAAAACATGTCTCTCAGTATCCTGTGTATGTTTATTCTTGCGTACTCGTAAAATAGTGCAATATAATGAGACTTAAAACCAACTAGTCACAGAATGAGGACTTCCTGGCTTTTGAAACCATAAATTGAGGGCACTTTTAATTTCTAATTGAGGGAGGAGTATTTCGGGAGACCCCGCGATAAAGATAACGCTACATTTTTTGCGTTCATGAAATATGTAAATATATAATACGTTTAGACCAAGTCCACCATACGCATATCGCGAATTGTGCCGCACGTATTAAGGCATCAAAATTCATTGTGAGAAGGTCTCACTTCTTTTTGTACGAAACATGCTGTCATGCCAACAAAATCGCTCTATTTTGCCCGCCTTGCATGTAACTTCCTTCATAGGCCGAATTTTAGATTTGTGATATCCCGTTCCGAGATAGGTACAAGACAGTGCCTTCCGGTGAATTTTAAACGGTAATTAAACGTGGTTATGCGCCATGTCCCGCCAAATACTGTACATAAAAGGTACTAGCCAAACCTTTTTACGAAATCACGCCATCGAGCTAAACAACATTCTAGTGCACAAAAATCACGAGTCGCGAAAATATTTTTGCACTGGTCAGGATTGAACCCAGGTTGTTTGCTCGAAATCAAGCTATTTTACCCCTAATCTTCTGAGGCCGAACAGCAGATTTCTTTACGCAGTTGTTCGAAAGAATAGTAGAACTCTTCAAAGCGAACCAGTAGATCGCGCTGGGTGCGTACCCTAAGTTGCAGGCTTGTACCCACTGGGGAACGGGGTGTCCCTTTAGACTTACTTAGACATATGAGTCCCTTGGCACGAGACTACAACGTAGGCAGGGCCCGTGCGATAATCGTTTACTCTAGATAGTGTGAATTGTGGACCACACCTCACCAAGTATATTCTGTCATCCCTGAAATAACGTATTTTCATTCCCAATACATTTTTCCATAAACAGCGGCGTCATGGAATGTTTAACAATGTATGTGTAACCAACATGCTGCGGCGATAAGGCTACATTGTTTGTACACCCATGTGCGCTCCTAGGCACGTTTTATTTTGTAAGTTCCAGGGATTCTTTTAGGCAACACAGAACGCATAGCTACGCCATAAAAACGTGATACTAGCGTCTCCGAATTCTAATCTGCCTGCCTTGGAAGCGCAGGATCACAATTGCATCTTCAAATCGTGAACACTTTCTGCGACATTTACCGTTTCCTAGATATATCCTTCTTTATTTTGCCAGCAAACCGCCAGAAACTCCCTATTTCTGCTACTATCTAATTTAGTATATCATAAGTTCAATACAAAACCTATCATCCAATGAAATGCTGGCATGTTTCGTCCACTCTGTTGTGGTGAGAGCACTTTTTTACCTAATTCAGTCAATAACAACTCGCCCCATTTCAACAACAGGTATGACGCTGCCAAAGCAAAATAACAAACCAAGCATCGACTTCTGGCCCAAACCCGTGGCCGAGGACGCTGGCGACGAGAAACCGTCCGCTGATGCAGAACAGCCATCGGTAGCCCCGCTTTCCTTCGGGTATGCACAACGACCACCCTCCACTCGGTCGAAACGGTCACACAAGTCATCCAGGAAGACCTCTCGCGCGAAACCAGTGAGTAGAACTTTTCGCCTATCATCAACGACACCCCAAGCCAGTCGTCGTTCTGGAAATTGTGCATTATGCAACGGCTTCATATGTGGACAGACAAGGCTGCGGGTGCAAATTCTGGCTTGGGTGGGGTGACATAAAAAACAACGCTCACTTGAATGATTTCAGACCACTACAAGATATCGCGAAAGTTGTACGAAATAAAGATAGTATGGGACAGCACCTTCCATCCCCCGGATTATGTATGCTTCATTGTGGCCGATACCAGCGTTGTGTTCCGAATTAAAAAATACCGCCTAGTTTTGTGAGCCCGTCACCATGCCCATAGTGTTGTACTATTCAACCTGTTCCATACATCTCATTCAGTTAAGTAATGAGAAGGCAGCGGCTTAGCTCAGGCCTCGCTGTCTTTGCCCGCCCCGTGCGCTCACTGACATTGGCGCCGCGGGTGCATTAGTTTCCTACCGTAAATACCAATCACATTCAGTATTTTATAACGTACAAAACCAAAATTACTGCATGGTGCACAAAGTCAATTAAACGCAGCTGTGGAGTGCGTTCCGGACGTGCAGCACTTAAGTGATGGCCAGTACTTATTTACTTATAAACACTTCATCGAGGGGAGCATTGCTAAACTGAAGAATCCGTTTGACATAAGAAGCATTCCTCTCCGTTTGTTCCCCGACCCACGCTGCTGTTGTCATGACTAAGTGTTATCTCCAGTACCATTCTTTCCAAGGCCAGTTGAGCTGCTATAAGTTTCATTTCAAGGTGCTTTGAGAGACCCCTAATATTTTTCCCAGTGTGGGATATGAAGTGGACACTGGTAATGTTCCTGTTTTTCAAATACTTTTCAGGTTAAATTCTCTGGTCCGGGATTAGCTGCGTGTTTGGTGCCCTAACGACGACGACGAGTATGATGACGATGATGATGACTGGTTTAGGACGCTGCAGTTTTTAAAGCCCATACGTTACGCTCCATGAACATTGAAAAAAATCTATAATTTTATTAGGTTTTAAGAAAATTATTTGTTGGATTGATTTGTAATACTATTAGACAGATAATATCTGAGGTACGTTTTAATATCTAACGGATACGAATACACTGACCCCAAGATGAGGAAGGAGTTTTGTGTCCGTGCTCTTGTGAATTTACCAGTCATTTTGACTTTTGAGTGAGGCGGAGATGTTAACTACGCAGATTACGCTGCAATAGCTTTAAACCGAATTTCGTAAGCCTTATTCTAGTACCTTAGTCGTCGTGGTGGACATAAGTTGAGAGATTTTTTGACGGTTTGCGGATAAGGCAATCGATGGTTTCACTGTTGTTCTTGGGGTGAGAAAGCTGTGGGCCATGTTACCCGCGATACTAGAAAGGCCGGGATAAGGCAGATAAGGTCTTCCTCCTTCATGCCGCATTATCAATTCAAGATGGGGCGAAGCGTCCGAGGGACTTCGGAAAAGGCAGTATTGAGTATGCATATGACCTGATCGTACCGTCCGTTAGCCTGGATTGTAACAAAAAATATCTTGAGTGAAGGGCTGAAACATATTGTCACGTAGCCAAAGACGACGCATTTGTCTTGAAGGAAAAACAAGTTTTTTGGAGCGAACTTGTGCGCTCCTAACAACTCAAAGAATACACAAGTGGCGAAGCAGTAGTCAACAAAGTTACTCGCGCAGGGCATAAAGCGGGTGCTGCGGCGTCTGCTTTGCTGGCTTTTATCTTTCACCGCGAGTGTTTCTCGAACTGTCGATTTACATTCAAGATAAAACAAGATTATTCCAGGCTAGTGACGTTAGGGCGAAACGCTCTCCTTATCAATATCAGATAACCCGTGCAGCATAAAAATAACGAATGGAACACGCGCTTCGCTTGAGACACGAATAACATAGCCGGGCGCGGCAGGGCACTAAAAATAAAACAAACAAGCAAACCCAATATATGGTTCGCGGCATTGTGACTTGACCGGGGAGTGCTCTGTATAGGAACAGTTAACTATAATACCAAAAGCAATGAACACTTCAGGAAAAGCGCACATAATATGTTTTTGATCCTCCATTTTTACTATACCGCTCGCGCTTCTGTCTTACAAACACCAACTCTTCAGGTACGTATAAAAGTGTACCAGTTCAGTGGAAAAAATCGCGTCGAGGTCGCCCTTCAAGACTTGCACTAATCCACTAGCTTGATTGATCATTCCACTGAACTTCGCATTGCCCTGAACTTCGTTGACAAATGCTCTAGACTAAATTTCTTCAAATATTCTCGAGCCCGAAAGTTCCGCTTAAGTTGTCAATAATTACATCGAACGTGCCTTGGTTGGAAGCAATTCAGAATGTGTTTCGGAAATGTTCGGAAAAAAAAAGCAGACAATACGACAATTCTGCACTTCATGGCCGGGTTTCAAGTTCTAAAGTAACGAGGGGTTTCATAAGATCACGCGCGTGTAGCAGAACGGGCAGAAATTAAATTTGTTCAGCAAACCTTTCCCGTGTTTATCGCGGAAGGAGTGCAACGGGAGGCAGAAGAGAATTAGAAGGGGGGCGCTGGAGAGACGAGAGGCATTTACTTGGCAGTGGCGGCAGGAGCGATGATCTTTCGACGAAACTTGCCGCGAAGTAAGCAGATACGCTGCCATTCCTCCTTCTACCTATGCGACCGTTCTGTGGCGTCTTCTTGTGCCTATTCCAAGACGCGTAAAATGCTCCGAGCTTCTTTTAGAGACGGTAGCCTTTCTTGGGCTAATTGAACGCAGTGTTTTGGTCTGTCGGTCTTTCTTGAAAGGATAAATTTATCAAAAAGTCCTGGTATCAGTGATACAACGTAAAATCCAGAAACAATTAAACAAGTTCAGCGCCTGGTGCTACAAAACCAACAGAGCCCGAATGCTGCCAGTTACAGACACATACAGAAACACACAAACAGCTCTAAGTTGCTTTTAAATAAAAGATTAGCATACAAACAATTTAGAGTTGCTTACAACCAAAAAATTGCATGCGAGAGAAACAAGGATACAAAAACGTTCCCTTCAAGAATGCAGCAATATACAGAACAACGTTGGTGTTAATGTCACAACGAGTACTGTAGCGCACTAACAACCAATTCTAACACCAAAATCAACAACGAAAATCCCAAGGGACACAGGTCTCTAAAGCTGGCATTAATATTAACCTTTTT
Organism: Haemaphysalis longicornis; assembly: GCA_013339765.2. Taxonomy (NCBI): domain Eukaryota; kingdom Metazoa; phylum Arthropoda; class Arachnida; order Ixodida; family Ixodidae; genus Haemaphysalis; species Haemaphysalis longicornis. The sequence continues at coordinate 100,653,018 of CM023458.1, read as the reverse complement.
GTTCGAAAGCTCAATAAACCGGGTAGACCAATGTCGCAGAAACTCTTCCTCACCCAACAGGGCCAACTCGCCTTCCTGAAAGGTCACGAGTTGTTGTCTCAAAAAGGAAAGGAAGGGCAACTGCATACGTAGCCTGCGATTCTGTGCAACGGCCCTGCAGCCATTACGCCATAGTACATAATCGCCAGTTACTACAATAGTTGGCCCATGGGAGTGCCAGGGCACGGTTCTCTCATTTGAGTCTGTGCAAGGCCCAAAATTGGAGCGGAACGGTGTATGATGCGCCAAAAGCAACGCCCAACTGTGCAGCTTGAGAAAGCGTGTGCCGTGGATTCTGGTTGGCCGCCGCTGGGACCGGAAGTCTGTTCCTGGATTAAGCCAGCCAATGTCAATCTTACGCTGTTCAAGACATTTATATACTCACAACCGTTCGTAGGCATTTATATCTGGCTGTAGTGTTCATCATTTTTAAGACTGTTGGACAAAAACTAGACATTACGCAGACATTCAGCATAGAATCAATACATAAGTAACATTTGCAGTGTTCATTTATTAAAAAATACATGAATGCTTGGCTGTTGCGATAGCAAATGAAATACTACATCCGCTTTATTACGTTGTCGCCTGCTGTCGCCCGCGCCACTCAAGCTTCTGGCGGCATTCCAAGTTCCTCAACCGTTATGAAAGATTCTAGTATATGGTGCGTGGTACGTGCGTGGAGAAGGTTGCCAGCACGCACGCCCGCGCCTTCGCTGGGAGCGCTGGAGCGGCGGGGAGCGGCATGGAGCGTGTACGTGCAGGTACCCTAGCGCGAAGGGCCTCATACTGAAGAAATAGAACACGGTAAACTTGCATTTATTTACTGGGAAGAGGCGCCAGACCTTTGTCTTCCTGAAACGCCATTTGTAACGAAGTGAGCAGATGCACGGCCAATTTTTACATTGTAATTCTCACGAAACGTCTAATGGCCGAATCATCCTCAAAGCTTACTCCTGAATATCCTCTCCATGTTTTCAGAACCGAGCCGAGTGCTATTCCGCCCGTTGTCCCAAGCTTGAACATCTTCTCGAGCGACCACACAACCGCTGCGCCCTTCACGCCAGCTTGGTACTCACCTGTCCCCAAAGACCGGCAGCTCGTGCCTAGGGAAGAAACTCCAGTTCAATGCACCAACCGAAATTTTAAAATTTTCTCGCTGGAACGCTAGCCCACCAAGCCCCTTGTCCCTTTCCGCTACTCGAAGTAACGACCAGGCACATAGCCTCGCCTGGCCAAGGAGCGATTTAGTTCTGCAAGAGCCTTCACATTACCGGTGGCCATCACCGAACGGGCTCAACAAGAGGAAGACGGTACGCTGATGAACTGTTGGTTTGTGACATTTCGTCGTGGATGGCCTAGAGCGAACACAGCTTCTTGTGGCACCCTCGCCATACGCACCATCGTCACCACCTGTGTCTTCACCTGGGTCCACGGCAAGCCGCTCAGCCCTAAATAGGACAGCCTATTCGGGTGACAGACACTCCAGAACTACTAATACACCCATCTTAATATAAAAGTCCCGAAAAATGCCCTTGGTCACTTCAAGTCCCCAAAAGCCCTCACTTCAAGACCCACCGAACGGCGTGTCTTGCGGTGTGCAGTGATTTTTATTTACCCTTCAGAAGTGCGGCTCCCGAGATCAAGTGACCGCCTTGTGTTGAGAGCGTGTACGACTCCGCTTGTCACGCGTCTGGCGAATTAGTTGTTGTCCGTGCGATTATTTGCTCCAACATACACCCCAAACGTTGTGTGAGAGGAGCGTGCATATAAGTAGCAGCTATTTGAACCAGAATAACGCCAATATAGCGTAATATCGGCATATTACATTTGCACCTGTGCTTTTTCCTTTGATGTACTATCACTCAAAATGAGATGTACACCTCGTAAAAGCCAATGCAATATATGCCTGCGTATATCGATTTGCGGCCGGACGTACAGTGACTCACCGCATCATCACGGAGTCATGCATCCCCGGCCACTAACTTGTTTCAACGTAGGCAAAACTGAGTTGCCTGCTTCATTTGCGTTCGAGGCAGGGGAGCTAATCGGGTGAACGAGAAAATAATGTCTGATGAAATTGTACTAATTCATCCCTGGTAGAAGATACGGATGTCTGAAACTGCACAGTGAGGAAGTTGTCTTGTTCTTACGTATGCATGGTAGGAAATACGGATACGGGAAATTCCACAGGGCTCAATGGAATCTGCACCTTGCCGTAAGCAAACGACATTTGTAAGGACTGCTTCTGAAACCTGCTGCTCATGTGCTGTTCAGTTTCTTTACTAATCGGTTGGTGTTGGAGCAGATATAACGAGAAGGCCTTACATCTCTGCTTCATTGAACACATTTGGAAGTAGAGAAAATCGTGAATGCACGCCGGGAATAATTCTGAGCCTTCTGAGAGCTGCTGGCACCGACGGAGACGAACAGGAGCCCCCTGGCGATGGACGGCGAGGGGAGAGTTTCGGAGGGTGCTGTCCACAGGGCGAGTAAAATGTTGACTTGCGCGGAGGCAATGTTCGACGAAGGTTGAACTAGGCTTCCATCTTCACATTCTGTTCCAAATGTGAGGGTAAAGGAGCGAGATAGGCGTGATTGGAGAATTCGCTGTCTGCCCGTCGGCCATTGTCTGGGTATATTCTGTAAAATGCTTATTGCACCCTTCCACTATGAATGAGGGATGTAAGAGGCTGAACAAAGGGTATCACTTCTGCAAGAAAGCTTCTTAAAGCGAAGGTTTAATGTTCTCTTTAGTGGCGTCTGTAATTCGAAAACGGCCGTCAGGAAAGCCAACTTTCTCTGACGGTGATGATGAATGATCGTGGGTGAAGTGAAAGAAAAAAAAAATGATTCAATGGCCGGAATCAGACATGGGTTCCTCGCGTTATGAAGCCGCAGTCTATTCGAATGCTCTAAACCAACGTGGTCGAAACTCAATCCGAATTAATACGACAACAAAAGAAGCCGTCGTGACAAAGATTCGCCTTGAACCATCATCGTCGCTAGACTGAGGGGTGCAGCAGTTTTTAATCTAAATCAGGAAAATCTGTAGAACGCTGTCATAGATTTATTTAAATTCCTTTTCTAGCTCCCATTTCTTCCTAAGAGAAATAGGTGAGTAGAACTAACGTTTATTCGAGTAAATGGTGTTCGCTTAGCTGTCATTGGGCTGGGTATTCTAGTCGTACGACATAAAGTGCAAGGACAGGACAGTTCGAGCTCAATAGGACGGGCGTTCTTCCTGCAGTAGACCCTGAGTGGGCTGATGATGCTGATGATGATGATGGCAGGCGGGGGCGTGCAACAATGTCCTGTGTGGCTTTATCGGAGTCACAGAACACGGCAGGCCATACACAAAACCGTAGCGTGCACTCGCAATCCTGGCCGGAAAGGCCAATTTTACATCTGTGCTATTTTTTTCTCGATTTGCTTGTTTACACAGACGCGGGAAATTCTTGAGGCAAATAAAATTCAGTGCGAGGGCTACAATTCCATCAGCATGACCTCAGTATCTCTGACCGTGAAAGAGCTGACCGCCTTGGCAAACGCACATGGCCAAGATGGACAAGGAACGAGAGTGCACCTGTACAGTGTGCGGGGAAGTTATAAAATGTTCTCGTTGCGTGATTGCTGTAAGCTATACACGCCTCCTCTTGAAAATAAAAATCAGTTTGAATTTGCGCCTCTCCTTCTCCTGCACGTCCTATGTCTATATTATCTGCGCTTAACGGTTGTTGATCCTGATTTCACTGATTAGCTATAATCCATGCCTTCTTAAGCTATCACATGCCTTCACTGTGAGCCGCGATATCATTGCCGAAATATTCAGACTGTTAACTAGCCCTGTACCAGTTTACGATAGCACTATTCAGCTTTTTTCGGCTCATAACAATGTTCAGTTTTCCTTAGCCCTCGTTCAGCTTCGTGGAAAACCATTTAAATGGGCCGTCGCATAAGAATCAAGAAAGACCGTCCTTGGTATTGAGGCAAAAAATGTCATCCCTGTAGGCGTCTACATATACTTCTTATATCATCGCTATCAAATCAAAATATGTTTTGAGTGAGGAATATGAGAAAACGTGCTTATGAAACTTTCTTCCACTGCCCCAGTCTAGGTAGTCACCATTTTATCATCAATGTATCCGAAAATTTTGAAACATACACTTCTACGTAACAGATTGAGCAGCTCTTGTTTGCAATAGTTCTGGTTGTTGTACCTCGTGGAATTTCGATGTGTATAGCACCCTCAAATGTAAAGAAACAATCACAAAATTAGTCCACCACGAGCGACACAACCCAAGCAGTGATGATGATTATGTACAAGTGGTGATGATGATGATGACTGATGTGATCTGAACTAGCACTGACGATAGTGTACCACTATGCTGAACAAGCCGTAAGCATCTTCCTCAGGCCCAGAAAGAACGTCTCTTCAAACCAGCACGTGTGGGGTCACCTACATAAGGCTAGCCTGTGAAGCGAACTTCACCTGCTAGCGCTCACGCAATCGTCCCGCCGTATAACTTGGCGGCTCTCACGCGACTCCCAACCCACCGTGCGCAAAGTCGCGCGTGGCTCAGGGTTCAGCTGAAAAAGGACACCACGGAATCGCAACAAACAATATACAGGTTTATTGTAGCTAATATCGTTCCGCATGCACACAGACCAGCAGCCACAGCAGGGAGGATATTCCTGTTCTACTGCAGCGTTCTTGCAAGGGAAGACAAAGGGTTTGGCTTACCCAGTGATGGTCGCGGGTGCGGGTGGATTCCGGGGTCGGGGCAAGGGAGGTCCTTTCGCCAGTAGGTCTATTCGTCGAAAGAGAGCAAGCCCTGGCTCGCAACCTCTGATCTCGGCTCTTGCCGAGGACCGGTTTTTCCCCATCCTCCTCCCGGAGCTACGAGCGCGCCCTCCGAGGCGTCGCGGAGGAAACGGGCACCGAGACCCGAAACGGGTTGTTACCGCCAACGTTTATAGATACTTATGTTACCGCGGCTGTTGGCAACGTGCAGCGCAGCGCAATTGCTGCGAGAAGGTTGCCCCCTTGCCGGCAGCGTCAGCCAGCTTGGCCATAGCCGCCGGCGTGCAATCGAAGTGGAAGAGGGGGCAGGGCGGGACTGCGCTCCCCACAAACGTGAAGAGAAATTCTTGTAATATCGATACAGGAGGTCCATACAGCCTTCATTAATAGGACGATCCACATAAAGCCCTATCAAAGAAGCTGTATCAAGACTTCTATTTCCAAGAAAATGGGCCTCACTCACAATAAGGGCAGCAGATCGGCAAGAGCTCCATACATTTGGAGAACATACAAACATAAAACAAACGCTACCTACAGCGATGCTGCCGTAGGCAAGCAGGGCAACACACCGGCCGAAGTTACCAACGGATACAAGAACATGTTTAATTTCATCATTAACCAATACCGGAATATTCAATGATCAAAACCCACTGTCATCAGTGTGGTGGTGGGAGACGACGGCGAGTTTGCCGGTAATGCGCGAGAATCTCCGTGTAGCCACTCAGTGGGTGGGGTTGATCGTGAGGGGGTAAACATTGGCCACCGTCGGCAATGGCTCGGTGTATCATATCGCGAGCCGCGGCGTGAGCCGCTTCATTGCCGGGGATGGCGCAGAGAAACTAACATCATAAAAACGCCAATGCCACAGCCTGTGCGCTGAAGAATCAAGAAAGCTTAGACAAATACAGACGAGCACCAACCACATCCAGACACGGACTTAAGTTGTCAAAAAAGTACAATAAAGACTGCAAACAATGTCGCCAGAAAGCTGAATTATTCCATGCGGTTTAGAATTGTCAAATTACTTGAGATGAAAGCAACTACAGAGATTTATCTCTCCGCCTTGTCCCTCACCTATAAAGCCTATTACTACTAGGACTGCCACTACTACTTCTACTACTACAGTTAAACCTGGATGTAGCGAACCTCTATGTAGCAATTCCTGGATTTATCGAAGTTTTGTAGCGTAAGCTACACTGGCCGAGGTTGAGAGTTTCGCGTGGACCTTGAACGGCCGTGCTGCGAAAGCGCGAGGAGCATGGATTGGATCGGGTTCGATTTGGATTGGATTGGATTGGTCCAATCCAATTGGAGTACAGGTATGTAGAGAATGGGGTCTGCATATTCGCCGGTCTGCGCATTCCAGAGGAATGACGTCATAGCCGCGGCAGACGCACTGGCGCCGGCGCGTGCCCAGCTGTGCGCCTCCGTTGCACACGCTGCGCCGGAGCCGTTGATAGCCGTTTCGCGTGGCTTCTGGAGAGCCGTGCTCCGCATGCGCGAAGAGCAGTGACTGGACTGGACTGGACCAGACTGTACTGGATTGGACTGGACTGGACTAGACTACATTGGATTGGATTAGATTGGATTGGATTGGAAATCGTTTTAGCAGCAGTAAGCATGATAATCAGCTAATATTATACAACCAGAAAACCTAAGAATAACCAGCTGAACCGTAGCTCCCCCTACGTATATCCTGGCATAGCCGAGCTAAGCCACTGCTAATTATTTTCTTTTCCCCATTGCCAGCCACATTAAAACCCATATTTTCGCGACCTGTATGTAACGAAGGCGGGGCGAAGCTTCACCTTGATGTAACGAATTCGCTAAGCTGATGAGCCATTGATTTTTGCACTTTTTCTAAAAAATCGGCTGTACAAATGCACTAATTTAGCAAACTTTGCCAACAGCGCAAAGCTACCATGTGTTTCCAGTGTGAGTGCGGTGTCGGTTAGGTGCCAGGGGTGCCTGTCGGCGTGTAGTCGAACTTCTCCACTAGCATCTGTGGAGTCGGTTCACCGGTGGTGAAATCTGCTGCCAGAAAATGCGAGTTCTCATTGAAAGACAAGCTCGCAATTTTAAACGACCTCTGCGCAGGCGAGAAAGAATATTGTCGCTGCCTGGTACAATATTCAAGCTAGCACCCTCTCAACGAACTTGAGTGCGGAGAAAGCATCAAGTTCGGGAAAAGGCGTCTTTTCGGCATATGTTTGGTCTTTCAAAAGGGTTAAGGCACCGAAAATAGTTAAACGGAAAAAGCGACACTTACGTTTTAGGGGGGTAAGCGGCCTTGCTTTTTGGGAGTGCCGTGTAGTGACTAATTTCGTGGGAAAGCAGCAGACAAAAATCACGCAGTTTTTAGATGTGAAACAAATCTTTTAAGTGTATGTCCACCATCACTGATGTCTAGGATTTTGGTTTCGTTTCTTCTTCTTTTCTCGCAAACCTGAACTCGACACCTGCATGTAACGATGTATGAAGGTTTAACTGTACTTTTACAACTTGTGTGTGTATGTGTTTGTTTGTTTGTTTGTATCTTCATTTGCTTAAATGCTTTCTTGCTTGTTTGTCAGTTTGTCTTTCTGATGGAGGCGATAAGCGAAAACACCCGTGTGATCAAGATGTCCGCGCACGCCAAAGATGCCCACGTAATTAAAATTAATCCAGAGCCCTCCACTGCGCCTCATCACCAGTGGAGCGTCGCCGAGCTAAACCTCACAATCACGCAATTGTTTGTTTGTAAGCCTTTCCGTTTGTTTGTTTGTTTGATTGTTTGTTTGTGTTTGTTTGTTTGTTTGATTTTTGTTTTTTGTTTTCTTGTTTGTTTGATTGTTTGTTTGTTTTTCTGTGTGTGCTTGCGTACGCGCGTGCGTGTGTGTGAAGACCCTGGTTTGGAACATGAGACGCGCTCATAGTGATACCGAAACGTACATTTTCTTGATTTTTTACCACTAAAGTGTTTTATTCCGGGACACACCAAGATTTCGCAAACGTCATATCCGTCACGGAAATGACGCCAGTAAAACGAAGCAAGCGGCCTGTAAAGGGAGCACCCCTGCGCACTGGGTCTTCTTGCGGGGAACCAACCTTTAGAACCAAACAGTACGTTGTACTTAGGGTTATTCGTTTTCGGGTTTAATACTTTAACACGAAAGTGTTTTATGCCAGGATACACCAATATATATTTCACTCACGTCATATCTGTCACGGAAATGACGCCAGTACACCTTTACCGAAGGGACACGCCAGCAGGACGTCGCTCGCCAAGCACACCCACAAGACAGCCGCCAACCCGCAAATCATGCTCAGCTGCAAATTTCGCTGCACATTTCACTTTCGTGTTCCACCGGCTATGGCAGAGGAATCGACCACACTTTTTCATCATACCAATGCATTTTCATCATTTATTTGTATTTCAGGAGGGCCCTTCACTGCAGACTAAAGTGGGATAAGTATTCTAAAAGGTCTTCTGTTAAAGACGTGTTTGATGATAAGGCGCTGTATAAGGCAACACTTATTGGCGAAAGCACAGAAAACCTAGCCCCGAGTATGCGATTATCAAAACCAATACAGGAAGCGTATACGAAGCATTACTTAGAAGTTCAACAAATTATCACCATTACGTGTAAGGTGCCCTCTGGGAAATCTGAAAACGCCTATTTTTTTAATTCTTACACTACAGTCAAAACTCGACTTAGCGAAGTTGAGGTGATCACAAATTACTCGTTAATTTGGAAACTTTGCTTGATCAAGGTAGACATTTCTTGGCTGTCTGATTCGCTGCATACGATTATATGCTGCAGCGGCATCCAAAAAGCTTTTTGCGGCGTCGTATTTGCGAAGGTTAAATGCTCTGAAAACAAAATTACAGCCAGCGCGTATGACGAGAGACCACGAAAGTTGTTACCGAAGCAGTAACGGCCCCGGGGAACTACAAATTAATTTCCTACCTAAGAAGTCAGTGATGTTTGCTAGCGTCCGCTTTGTAAAAAACGGCCGCACGGATGTCTTATGTGTTTCTACTATGTCCTGTGCGTCTTCGGTATTCAAGGGTGTTCCAACAGACAACCGCAGCAGGTCAAGGGCATCCATCATTTTACCCGGTGCCGGTGCGGAAGACTCGACATCTTCAACGTATTCATCAGCGTCTCAGGCCACCACTTAGTCTTCAGCGCTTTCTTGCGTGACCAGTTCCCAGCAAAGAGGTGCAAAAAACGTCGTCTTTGACTTTCCATATTCTAGAAAGTGTACTGGCTGAATTGCCATGTGCTGCAAGCCACGTCACATTTCATTTATTCACTTGTTAAAGCACAAATAATTATGGATTCTTTGTTGAAGGTAGGTTTTTTTTTCTTTCATTGACGGGCTCCATGTATAACACGTTCTCACTAAGTTACAGTTGTGTATGTTCTACAACACTGTAACTAGGTTTAGTGGTGCGCTTCCTTGCACACTCCACTTTCGCGCGCACGAGTAACAACGCTACACGTACTGTAGGCCTAACAACTTAACAACTTCACCAAAATAACATGCATTCTAACACATAACGATGTAAAAAGAAGCTAGGGCACGAACCACCCACTGAACGATGGCGAACGAACAACACTAAGCACGCCCTGAAAAATCCGACCGCCGACGATGGAGTTTGAATAGCGCCAGTTCTTCTTTATTTTTTAACATCAGATGGAAACGTTTTTTTTTTTTTTGTTTTTTTTTACCTCTGGCGCCATCTGGTGAGTTCACCTCGAAATTACAACCCCCGTTCACGGCCGGACTGGAGGAGCGGCGAGCGCGCACTCCAGCCCGGCCGTGCCCCGTTTTGCGGTAGGAGCTTGCGTAAAATGGGGACAACGGGGCTCCGCAATGGTGTCTTTGGCGCGCCATGACTCAATTTTAAGGCGCTCTGTACAAAATTGAACGGAAGTGATTCTTGAGCTGCATTTTTAGAAAACAATCGTTAAACTGGTACAGATTATGATATCGGTTTCGTCATTTCGAGTTAGTCAAAGCATTGGGCTCTATGGCGCCTGAAGGGGATCGGGATATCTTCGTTAAATCGGCAGTTTTGTTAAATCGGTTTCCGGGAAATCAAATCTTCACAATAACAATATTTCTCTACATTAACACGTTTATTATTAGTTAAACGCAGTTCATGAATTTTGTGACATTTGGTGAGACATCTCGGCTCTTCCCTAGAAACAGAGAGAGAGAAAGAGAGAGGGAGTAAACTTTATTTGAAACTGTGGAAACGGGAATGTAGGTAGAAACAGTTATGGGTGAAGTCCTATTTCCAGGACTCCAGTAGCAAAGGCGCTCAGCTTGGCTATCTCTAGCAGAGCGCGCTGCGTCGAAAGTTCCGAGGTGGACAGTGCTTAATTTCAGGACTCTAAGAGGTATGGTATGTGTTCTGTTCCGAAATTATATGGCAGTTTTAGACTGTGTAGAATAAGTGGGCTTTAAATTTTCATTTTTGGCATCCTTGGGCCTATACCTCTCTGGGAAATTAGGAACAGCCTGTTTCTGTGTGGGAAAATCTTCGTTTGTAGTTTTCTCAGGATTTTTGCTTCGTCGGATTGTGTAAATTTGTAAAATCGCAGAACAAGAAGATAAAAATAAATGGAAGAAGAAGGTCACGAAGGAGAAGGTGAAGACTACGATGATGATGGAGAACGTTTTATGTCTCTATGAGCTCCAAGGCGTATGATGATTCGATATCCTTAGTTTAAAGTGAGTGAGTGAGTGAGTGAGTGAGTGAGTGAGTGAGTGAGTGAGTGAGTGAGTGAGTGAGTGAGTGAGTGAGTGAGTGAGTGAGTGAGTGAGTGAGTGAGTGAGTGAGTGAGTGAAAAACGTTTTATTGAACCGGTGAAGTGGGAGGGGTTCTCTATTCTAGGAAGCCATGTGATGGGTGGGCAGCCTTCGCTGTGCAGGCCAAAAGTGTCAGGACATCCAGATCGCTGCTAGTCACCTGGTTCTCCCACAGCTAAGGGGTGGGAAGCGGGGATGAAGAGGGGAGGTTGGGGTTGTTGGTTCACCCTAATATGATGTGAGGAAGAGTACCGGGTTGTAAACACAACTTGCATTCTGCAAAAGATTGCGTTGGGATTATGCGATGGAGGCGGACTGGGTGAGGGAAGGTATTGCTCTGGAGTCGGCGAAGTAGTGATTCTTCTTTTGGGAGTTTAGGATGTAGAGGAGGGAAGTGCTGTCGTTCGGATCGTGATGTTCACGATTGTGCTCATACTGCTGATACGCGGATAAGCCCTTGGTATCCTTTGCTGCAGAACCACATCAGAGTTTCCTGCTCGCCGCGCGGTGCGTTCGCTGAGAATGTCTCTGACTCCGCAAACGCCGTTATTCACCTCATCGGTCCAGCAGCCGTCTGTCTCTCCATCCCGTCACCCAGAGCTCTCATCTGGAAGCGACCACTCAAAGCCGCCCGATCATTCACGCATCGCAAGCATCGGCTGAAACGTTGCCTTAAAAGTTACCTGCCGTCATAACATACAAAAGATGAGCTAACATACGCAATTCACGAACTAGTGTACTGCCACCTCGAGAATAACGGAAATATCATCCGCTTGGCTGTTGCCATCTTCTTTGCCTACCATTTGCAATTGGTACAAAGTACCCTCACCTCCAAAAGACTGTACAGGTTGAAATTAGTGGCACAAATGAAAAAAGTGACAATCATGAGCATTAACTGGAAGCAATGTTTGCGATGAAGGTTTCCCAATTGTACGATGTTAGATGCGAACTGCAACGTCAGCATACATTAGCCAGACCAAGCACTTGTCTAAACTTCATCCGTGGAGAATCTTTTCTTATGCTCATCTGTTCACTTTTCCTAGTCATAATGGGGTCACATATAACGCCCTCGGGTAAAACAATTGCTTCCAAAAAATTAGGCGCACACAAAAACTACAAGAAAGCAACACATGCACCGCGGTGGTTCTACCAACCTTCATGTGAAACTTGGAGTTTTCAAAACATACGAACTTGAGTGAGTGGGAGGAGAAGAGAATTTATTATAAAACCACATATCAGCTCGCAGCGACTAGTGGTAACAGCGCTGCCCGAAAAAACAGAAAAAAAATATAATCAGTTTCCAAGTACTCCGGGCAGCCTACACTTTGCACAACAATTGTCTGTGGTGGTGAAACAATTAAGCTTCTCTGAAATCAATGCACAAAAAGTTCACATTTGTTCGAAGAAAGAGTTCAGAAACTCATTGAAAGTCAGTACGGCGCAATAGTGATGGTCAGGATGTTATTCCTGACCGCTATGAAACGCGTGGACCAGCGTAACAGGAAGGCTTCTTCACCTAGAACTGCCAACTCATTGTCTAAGTGATTCATAAGCATTGACCGCACACGCCACAGCAGTGGAAACATCGCCCGTTGCGGTCGGGCGCGAAGACACGCGGCACCACGATTTCGCCATAATACAAATGCACCAGCACACATCAGGAAGTTCACCAACGTGTCATTTGGACGTATGCTCATTCTAAGTGTAAGACCAAACAACCTGCTTAGCACAGTCCAAAACGTTACCGCTACACGACACTGAAACAAGGCGTGTTCCAATGTTTCAGTGTGCCCGCAGTGCGGGCACCGTGAGGAACGCACAGTGCCGAATCTCGCCAGACGGTCACACGTCGGAAGAACTTGCCAGCCACGCAACCATCCGAAATCCCTAACATAAGAAGGAAGCTCCGTCGAAGTCAGCTGATGCCAACGGACACCGCGTGATCTATTGTGCTAGGCCTCCATGCTATTGTGCTTGGCCACCACGTGTTGTTCAAGCTGAAGGGTGCGCCCCTGCCAGTGTAGTGCACCCAATATTTCTCGTGCCATAACCTAATTAAATGCAAAGTGTTTCACACAACACGACGTAGGCACTTTCCATAGTTTTACAGCTACGACATTCCACTGCACCCATAGTTCTGTTGAGCTGACGATCCCATCTTTTTAAAGCAAAGCTTTACAGCTTTACTGTCCAGCCTGATGCCGTTGTACGCCAATACGCCCTCCCGGAAAGCAAACATTCTCTTATAATGATGATGAATAATCATGGGTGAAGTCGGAATCGAACATGGGTCGCCCACGTTATGAAGCCGGCGACTATCCCATTGCTTCATTTTGATATTGTAGAAGAGAACGCCAAGCAGCAGGTACCCATTCACCCCGTAGACCCCAAACCCAAATGTTAGGCCTACGGAGTGCACACCCGGAAGTTGCTCTGGGTATTCTAAAAAATTGGTGCCAACCTCCAGAGTAACATCTACTCGCAGTGTGGGATTGACCAATCAAAGAATTCATCACGAGAAAGCTTCCCGTTCAACCATCATCATCGTCGTTAGACGGAGAGGTGCATGATTTTTTTTTTATAAGCGGGTTTTAAACCATATATTAAATAATCTCCTCGAGTGGTTTTGCCGCCGCAGTAAATTAGACCTTAGATGACTGCAGCTGCGCTGTATATTTCGCTTTGCGCAGAAGCTGGACGCTCTGAGCCGTCATCGGCAAGCGGCTTCTGAGCACCCCACGGATGTTGCCCGCCAAGCCTTTCGGCTTGGAAAACGCAGGAAGCGGGACCACATTCGTATACAAAGGCCAGACATTCGACGAATAGTGTCATAATGACAGCTAAATCAAAGGTTAAGCAGGTGAAACCAAAACTAACAAGCCTAGACCAAGAGTTCGGTTTGTATCCTCAGGGTTAGCTGAGGTAGGGTTGCAGTCATTTTCTTTAATTTTTCAGAGCGATCCATTTATTTCACCTCCTTTCATACCGCGCATTATCAAAATCTGGCCCTTTACAAGAGCTATATTATGCCTTTTACTGAATTTCACTGCCGATTTACCCCCCAAATCTTAGTTGTACCTCACACCACTTTTATCGATTAGCAACTTATAGGACCTCTTTTCCCGTAGTTGAACTTATGCCAGTGAACCCAACCAATCCCCATCAATACTTATCATGTGAAATCTTAACGGGAAAATTTGGACATATCAACTAAAGGGACGGTGCGTAATATTCTAAGTCCCCTCTGTGGCCTGCTCAGTCAAGTTCGAAGCTTTCAATTATGCCTACCAGACCAATGGAGAATAAAAAACGCTAAGTAGAACGGAAGGTTCAGCTAGTTCGACCCGATTCCTATTTATAGCGCAACAGACGTGACACAAGAAGTAGGCCACACGAGCGCTTTCCATCAACTCTTTATTTAATGAAAACACACATTTATACTTTTTCCTTTATTGAAACAACAAAAACAACGTCAGGGCTGCAAAACGTATACAACTGATCTATACCTGCAAGCAAGACACGTTATCACATGGATACAAGATGAATTGAAGTGAACAGGTGAATATTTTATTCCCAATAAATCCTACGCTTGCACCTGCTTCGGTGTTCTAACTTCTCGCTGCGTCACAAAGTGGTCTGGCACACTTTTCAAAGTGTGTTTCATAAATGTTCTACATTCACGAAATAAATTCATTAGTTAATTTACATTAGGTGGCGAATGACGAATCTGTTACGCAAACTTTCCGAGCGAAGCTCCCACAAGCTTGCTGTGCCCTCCAACCTGGCATCTCGCCTCAAAATGCAGCTGGTCTATACTGATAAATAATTTGGCGGTCGGTGAGAGCTCGGGGTTTGTGGGCGCTGTTGTGGTTTCTTGAGACGTGGTTCTCGGCAGTTGTGGGAGTGGATACTTTTCTTTGGTGTCTTGAAGTCTTTTCTTGCAACCCGAACATAAATGAAATCGGTGAACTAGACGGCGTGAGAGTCTCGGTTGAAGAGACGTGAGACTGAGACCTGGAAGCACGATTGAGAAACTTTGGGTTACAGTGCTATCGTAACAGCGCAAGATTTTTTCCCTCTACATGTACTGCTGAGAAACTCTTTGTAAGTTATAGGAACATCGATCATCCATCGGGCTGTTGGCAAGGCTTTAACTTAGTTTCGCTTTTCATCAAATAAGCGAGAGCTATACTCGGGAACAAGTTAAGAACGGTAATAGCTTATGTACGGTATCCCTCCGCCTAAGCGACGGACCCAGATGTCAACGGGCGCGCGCGTTTTGAAAGGAGACTGCTATGAATGCGTGGTATCGTCTGCCTTTCCTCACGAAGTTTGTTTGTCGTCGCTGCAGTGGTTTATAAGCATTATAAATAAAAAATAACTAAAACGGCTCTTGCTGCGTTCACAATATCCCAGTAACGCACTACTTGCGCCGCGCGGAGTAACATCCGGCTGCGGTGACGAGGCACAGTGGCAACTTCCGTTGCCGTTCTTAAGTGTAACCGGGTATAGGTTGCGCTCTGATTTTCGCCACATAACCGGGTAAGGTTGCACTCGTGATTTTCACCACAATGTTAGAAGGAGGAGGTAGACTGAACGTTCGTTGACCAGAACGAAGGTGGTGGAGCTGATGGAGGTAGAGCTGTAGAGCTGGTGGTGGAAGGTTGGTGGAGCGTATGGGACACTCTTAGACATGGACACCCTGGGCGCATGCAGCCAACTGCGCCCGGGAGGTCAGCGGAAGCGGATCCTCCAGGTGGGATCTGGCCAGCTGGCCCTGCCACTGCTCTTGGGAAGGCGTTTGGAAAGGATGATGATGATGTTTGTATTTTTATGGCGCAAGGCCGACTGAGGGCAAAGAGCGCGAAATGATGGTTAGTTCATTATAGTGACATGAAAGTAAAAGTGAAGCATTTCAGTAAAAATAAACGAAGTAAAACCCAAGCTAATGAAGATGACTGGTGTAAAGGGCCAGGTTGTCATGATGCATGATAACAGATGAGATGTAAAAAGTTGGCATCAGTGAGAAACTTAAAAACACGCTTGATGGAAAACATGGGCTCGTTTCTTTAAAAAATTGATGGGTGAAACGGGATGCGTTGTTTGTATAGTTGTGGGAAGTGTTTGTGTCGTATTGTGTGGAGTGCTTTGCATTGAAGTAGCACATGGGTCACGGATAGGCCGTCTCTACACCTGCTACACAGGAGTCTTGGAGATCTCATGAGGCGTTGGGAGAGGAGCAAAACTGGGGGCGAGAGAGCACCCTTATGTGCATAAGATGTGCAGCGTCTGTCCATTGAAGAGCTCACGGGAGGATAAATCGCATAGGCTTGAGTTCCATGGGCAAAGGTATTTGTCTGCATTTTTCGAATCCCAGTTTCCTGATATCCAGTTCTAGATGGATTGAGGGGCAAAGTTCGTCTTTCAAGTCGATGTTGAGCCAGGATGTCGTGGAATCGAGATGAAATGGAGAAATCACGTTTTGTTTGGTCGTCTGAGTCAGCAGCTCCGAGGATCCTCGATGTTCACGAGCACGTGGGGCATGGCATGAGCCGATTTATTCCCTGGGAGGGATGCGTGAACGGGAGTCCACGCAATGTGACACTTAGCTGGGAAATTTTTGAATAGTCTGTCCTGTTCTTCGCTCAGTTTTCATTCTCACGAGTCTATCCTAAGCGCATGAATATAGCTTTTCACCTATCCGTGGTTAAGGAAGCTGTACTCAAAGCCTTCAGCCACGGCTCTGAATTTTCTTTTGCTAATACGTCGCAGTATAAAATCTGCAGCACTCGACGAGTTATTACCGTTCACTCCACCTGTTCACGAGAAGCTGCTAAATGTGTGGCTCATAAGAGCAATAGGGCTGTGTTACTTTGATATCACGCTGTTTGCATGTGGCCTGAAAAAAACGTCTTTCCAGCAACACATGTGCCCAGTGGTTAATCCGAATTTGAATATACTCGGTGTACAGTAGAGCAGCTTACCGCTTACTAGACAATTGCCCTTTAAGAGTTTCTGTCATTTCTTGTCCTTCGTGGGATGTATTTGCTTTGGGAGGGGCATACAGGTTTTTGTTTTCGCATTTCACCGAGAATTGAAGTCTTTCCACAAGAAACTACGGCTGAGCACAGAAAAAAAAATTTTAATGTTTGTCCACGTCGTATTTCTTTCCGGTTCTCATTCATTCTAATTCCTTTTATTCATACTTAAAAGCAAACTGAAGGGATTTGTAAACATTGCGGGATTACTAGCGCAAATTGTGGTCATGAGTCCCTAGGCCATGTTTCGACCACTCGGGGTTCGTTCACGCAAATTTATTTGTAGAAAAATCAATTTAAAAATGCTGTACTCCCCTCTGCATCCTCGCCCATTTTCCATAACGTTTTCTTGTGACGTCAGAAAAAATTACTTGGCTTGACTGCGCTGCTGCCCGGGTCGCCGACCTACCGACAATCATTCGGCCCAGCGTTTAGTCCACCGACCGCCGACGGGTCCTCGCAATTCATTCACTCAATTGAAGGTAAGCCACGACACGTTTGTGAATGAAAGAGTGTGCCTTTCTTTAGTTTGTTAGTTTGTACACTCCATCAAGCTGCAAGTCCACGTCACTCCACACAAGTGCTGCACAAGCGCACCTGCGACGCTTCACTGACTGGTACGCTAGTAGAATAGTCCAGTAGGATAGGCCAGTTGAAGGCGGGAGAAGAGTAAGCGAAGTTAATATGGGTACTAAGGAAATAAAACCAACTGAAACTTTTACCGTACAGCGTAAAACTAGGGTGCAGGAAGAACTTTTTTATGCTGCGTGAACAAGCACAGCTGTCAGCAGCACGACTACAGATCTGCGAACGCTTTTCCGTCTATGAAATGCAATTTCTAGACGTGAGATATTGTGGAAATTTGGGGGACGCTTACTGCACTAGCCCTATACAACAAATAGTCATCTAAGCTGCTTAAAATGCTAAATCAAAATAAAAAGGTAACCTGGTTATACATTATACACCTTTCATTTCCAGCACCTGCAGCGCCGGCCCGTAGCCCTCTGGTCTGGTGGCGCTAGGCATGCTATTTGGAAATCGCGTGTTCGAGTCCCCGAGGGTACAGTTAATTTCTTTGTTTTCGGACCACGGTTTTTGTACTGAATTACACCATTTTTTGGGCCGTAACGTTCATTGCTCCACGGGCGAATTCGCAGAACGCGCGCAGACTGACACTGACGCGCTAGGGAGTTCTCGCTGGCGTGCTGTTGCCAGAAGTACCGACGGCTTCCGGGCAGTGGGCGCAGGCCAGAATCAGCAGGTTCTTGGCCTGGTGCTAACACGCTTCTTACGATAGAGGCATGAGTGAGGCAAGCTCCAAAGATGGGGGAAAAGCACGTGGCATTTGAGTGTCTGCGGTGACGCAGAGGGCGCTCATCCACAGCGTAGGCCTCGACTATTGAATGCTACGATTCCAAGTCGTCCTGGTAGGCTTATATAAGGCATTTTGCAGCCGACAACATGGCAGAAGAGCGGTATGCCGATAACTGAAATATCGAGCATGCCCATCTAACAATAACATTGGATGCCAAGCATGTTGTTTCACAGAACCGAAACCGAAACTTATTTGAATGCTAATCTTGGACCTCGTCCAATCACGTAGCACCTTTACCTGCCGTCACTGCGGTTAATTGGTTCGGCCGCCGCGCATGGTAGTTTTTCTTCTGTCAGGCTTTGTAAAATAAATACTGCCTTATCGCCCGGATAAACGATGAAAAGTGTGTACATTTCAGCCCGTTTATGCAGTGCAAACAAAAACGGGAGCTGGATAAATTCACTTTAGTGTCCCTTTCAGGGCACAGAGGCATTACATAAGGGATGGCGTACATCAAATTTGTCACACAAGGCTGCGTTGTTTGCGTGCTTTTTTGTGCAGGCTGCACAAAAAAGCGCGCCAGCAGGTTTGTCACCTGTAAAATTGGCGTTGTTTACAGCATCCACTTGCCCTGCGGCAAATTCTATGTAGGGCATACGGGGCGGTGCATAAATGACCGTCTGAGGGAGCACCGAGCTGCGATGTCATTTCAAGCGGTGTCCTATTTGTGTCCCAGCATTTGATGCCACACGTGTCTTAGGCAGCGGGCGCGACCAAGCGAAACCAGAGATTTGTGAGGCCTTCCATATTCACAGGGAGGCAGATAACTGTATCTGCTTGCCTTCCATCGCTCTTACGGCAAAAGAGCTAAGCTTCTTGCAAGGGCGCATGCGCGGGACGTAGCTTGGCCGTGTGGGGTGGTACGCATCTATGACTGTAGATTGTTTTGTATAATTTGTGAATGCTATCACCTTTTTAGCCCTGTCAGCTTTTTCATATATCACGTTCCTCAAGTATAAGCTGTTCAGTTGAAGTCTAGCGATTGCCCCGTCTACTTCTTTCTAGGTCACTGTCCGTTTTTCTCTAGTAAAATGGTTCTAAATCAAGTACGTTGTAGCCTCCAATAGGTGTGGTTATCGATTGGTAAAAGTTGAAGTCTAGCACCAATCCGAGAAGTCCTCTTCTGTATTATTAGCCTACTTAAGTGACACACAGTTGCCATGAAGTCGATTTGGATACACCGTATTGAGTTGTTTGAAGGAAACCAGTACATTTAACAGGGCTTCAAATTCAAATTATTATCACCACTATAACAGTTTTCGCCCCGAAGACTGTCACCCCACAGCGCGAATTTAAATTTATGCTTGTCTCTGACTATAGAATCATACCTGTTAGCCTTCCGCGATGTTTCGGACTTTTCTGAGGACCGTCTTCGGATAAGCTGCTGGTGGTGCTACGGAAGCGTCTGATCGGTAGTGTTCCTCGGCTGCGCTGTTAGCAGCTTGGGAGGCTCCAGCGAGAGGCTCGTGGGAGGCTTCTTGGGACTTGCTGCTTCTCTTTGAGGTCGCATGGCCTGGCCGTACTGTGGCTGGAGAAGGAAGAGAGGAGACGGCGCAGCTATGTATAAATACATTACTGCACACAAATACTCTAGAGAAGCAACATTATATGTTCAAAACCAAGGAAACTCTTGCAAAATAAGCATGATTTAAAGCAAGGTGTTATGGAACAAACTATGTTGTCCAAATATCACAGGTCTCTATAAAGGTAAAGCGGAGCAGCTGTGTGCATATGTTGCCTGTCGTCCCAGCTTTTTCGTCTGCCGGTATGGCTCAGTTGATGACTTCGAAGTGGAATGGTTAATATTGTTTAATTAAACCGAAGGCTGGATACACCTCATTGGAAGGTGATTATGAGTGGCATCGGCATGACGTCGACACGAATGATACAAAATCTTTCATCACATTTATCACGTGCCACAAGCGAAACCAAAGCATGCAAAGCTTGAAATGATATTATGATTACCAATTTTATTCGTGATTTATAGTAATGATTACTAATTTAGGGTTAAGATGAAATAATGTTTGATCTACGTGAATTATTGCGGATCATAGGTTCATCAGTGATTGATAGCAATGGTTAAAAAGTTGGGATTAATGAGAATTAAGGCTGGACAACGCGTATTAAGGCAGATTACATGTAAATGTAATTACGGGTTTATTTTTAGATTATGTTGAGTTAAGCTAGGAATAAGGTAGGGAATAACGTGGGGCGATTTCGACGTCGATGGAGCACTGTGACAGTAAAATAGTGGGGCGTTAAATGTCGTGGCTTCTGCGTAGTCGGGTAAACGTGCACTCAAAAAGATACCCATTACCAAATTACGGCCACAACTGGAACCACCCCATCCCCGATGGACATGATTAACAATCGCAACGCTTTCGCCTTCTAGCAGGTAAGGCAGGGTTAACCGTCGTGAGAATTTTTGACACATTGCATAACGTTTCCTGTTTAATTAAAAGATTAATGTGGAATCATTTCTTTCTGTTTCAGCATTTTGTTAGTAAAATCTTTGCGTCTTCTGTTGAGGACAGTGCTTCCCATCAGGTACCAACCAGCCAAAGTCGCCAGTTAGGACTCGATTTGTAACAAAGCACGGTTTACAGACGTTGGACCGCCTTTTCCGTTTCTTCGTCGAGGCCCCGCCTAATCACTTCTAACCTTACCTCTACTTCCGCGGCACCCGAGCTATAGTTAATTGAATATAAAGACCTGTGCTGCACTGCCCGGTAGATGCAGGGGAAATTGCGTTCCCCGATACATACAAGACCCGTACGTTTTTGCGCACATAGCGCCGTCTGCTGGTTCGCTTGGATATAATGCTATTACTAGTATTTTGAACAACTGTCAAAATAATTCCTCTGTTCGGCCTCCGGAGCCTGGGGGCAGATTCTGTGGTTCTGGCGCCAACGACCTCGGTTCGAGGCGAAGCAGTTGTAAATTTTTGCCAAATGCGCGTGCTTTTTTATTGCAACATCCTCCCTTAGCTCAGTACTACGCCTTCCTTTCGTAAGAAAGGGTGGTGTGGAATTTTTAGGATACGTTTAGGAAAGGAGCGTCCCATATCAGCACGCTTAATTAACGTTCTGCTCGCACTGGAAGGGCCGGGCTTGCACCTATCTGGGAACGGAAAATTGCTAGATGCCCATGATGGACGAGGGCGGCAGAGCGGGAGGTTAATGAGGCCGGGTTCCTGTTAGAGTGGCCAGACATCCCCGTATTTTCGCAGCGTGTCACCTCTATCGCCTTTATCGCCTCGAAGAAAGTTCTGACAATGAAAAAAAGACAATACTGCCAAGAAAATAACCAAAAAATGTCCGCACTCGAGCGCTGAGGGAAACGTTCTTTTGCCTGCACGTAGAGACGAAAGAGATCAAAATAAAATCGAAGCGATGCTGTATTGCTTTTATTTCGCCGCGCTCCAAAAAGCCGGATCAATCCAGACCTCAAATTGTTCTCCGTACGTCGCCATAACAGTTTTTTTTTTCTGGGGGTGTTGCGGTGAGTTCACTGTGCCGATGCTTCACCGGGGCTAAGAGGCGCGCCTAAGTGGAGGGCTTCAGAATCATTTGATACATCTGGGGATCTTTAAGGTACACCTAAATTGCGACACACATGCGTTCTCGCTGTTCTCGTACATCAGGAAAATAGCCATTCCGGCCGGGTTCGAACATGCATCTTTGGCCTCAGCAGCAGAACGTCTAAGCCACTTCCCCACCGTGGGTGGCACCGGGGTACCTTAACCCTTTTTGCATCGGTGGAAAATGGGGAGAGTCGGGGATACTACTATAATTTTATATCTGAAGGACTGCGAAATTCGATTTAAGTGGTTGAGAGGAGACTCATTTGCCGGTGTTTACAATACGCAGACTCAAGCGCAGTTTGACTA
The DNA here is from genome assembly GCA_013339765.2 of Haemaphysalis longicornis. Classification (NCBI taxonomy): domain Eukaryota; kingdom Metazoa; phylum Arthropoda; class Arachnida; order Ixodida; family Ixodidae; genus Haemaphysalis; species Haemaphysalis longicornis. Next base: position 100,631,071 of record CM023458.1, on the reverse strand, counting down.
GATACTTTTCAGTACACCTATTAACCTTAAGTTCTTTAGAGCGGGAGGAGTAAGCATTAGTGGTCTCCCACGAGAGGGCACTTAAGTAGGCAGCTGACATTAATCGCCAGAAAAAAAGCGTATCTTCATGCCTGATCGCGATTTCCCTCGGTTCCTCACGCGCCCTTTCCAAACATTGTTTTCATTTCGTCATTTTGGTCGTCGTCATCAGCGTCATCAGCAGCCTGTCTACGCTCACTGCAGGGAAAGGCCTCTCCCGTAGATGTCCAATTATCCCGGTCGTGTGCTAACTGCGACCAATTTATGTCCGCAAACTTCTTGATCTCATCTGCTCACCTTACTTCCTGCCGCCCCCTGCAACGCTTGCCTTCTCTAGGGATCCACTCTGTTACCCTTATTGACCAACGGTTGGCTTTCCTTCGCATTACATGCCCTGCCCATTTCTTCTTCATTTCTACTAATAAGTCCTTAACACGCGTTTGTTTCCTGACCCACTCCGCTCTCTTCCTGTCCCTTTATGTTATCATATTCCTTATCGTCATCCCTTAATGTGATCATCTTCCGTTGCATTGCTCGCAGAGTCGTCCTCAATTTAAGTTAAACCCATTCAGTGAGCCCCGCAAATCTCTGCCCCATAGGCGAGCACCGGTAAGATACACTCTCTTCTTCAGAGACAATGGTAGGCTGCCAATAATTATCTGAGTATACCTGCCGAATGCACTCCACCCCATTCTAATCCTTCTAATTGTCTATCCCATGGTCAGGATCCGCGGTCACTCCTTGGACTAAGTAGATATATTCGCTTATCACTTCCGCTGCCTCGCTACCTATTTCATACGGCTGTGCTCTCCCGGGGCTACTGATCATTAGTTTAATTTTCTGCATATTAACTTTCAGGCCCAGGATTCCACTCTGTTTGTCCAGTGCGGTAAGCATGCTTTGCCATTCCTCCCCCGAGTTACTTAACCAGGCAACGTCATCAGCAAATCTGAGGTTACTGAGGTATTCTCCATTAACCCTTACCTGTTCCCAATCCAATGTTCTGAATACTTCTTGTAAACATGCGGTGAACACCATCGGAGAGATCGTGTCTCCTTGCCTGACGCCCTTCCTTATAGGTATTCTACTGCTCTCCTTATGGAGGACTATGGTAGCTGGGGACCTATTGATATCCTCTAGTATTCTTACGCAATGCTCGTCGACACCTTAAATTCCGCTATGCCTTCATGACTGATCAGGTTTCCACAGAGCCAAAAGGTTTCTCACATTCTATGAAGGTTATATATAGGGGTTGACAAACTCCGCGCATTTCTCTATGACCTGACTGATTGTATATGATCTATTGTTGAAAACCCTTAGGAAACCCTGCTTGTTCATAAGCTTGATTGAAATGTAAGGCGGCAGAAATTTTCGTAGCGATTACCTTAGTGAGAACCTTTAAGACGACTGAAAGTAAGCTGATCGGCCTGTAATTTTTCAAGGCCTTCACGTCATCCTTTTTATGCATTCGGATGATGTTCACGTTCTTCAAACATTCCGGTACACTCACGCTCATTATACATTTCGTATATAGGTTTGCCAGTTTTTATAGTGCAATTTCTAGTTCAATTTGCACTCATCTGGTAACCACCGTCTTCCTTGGGCAGTCAATAATTAACATACCATGGCACTGTTAAAAACGCGAAGCGACCTACATGAAATGAAATTTAAAGTTCGGTTTATGCACATTCGTAATGCCTGATCTCAAATGCGCGATGATCTTCAGCAATGCCCAAACAACCCCATTTTACGACGTGCATCAGCTGTAAACATGTGCTTTTTCCAGTGGGTCTCAGCAGTTCCTCTGGAAAGATCTCAAAGTGCGGCAACGGAGAAGTATGTGTTTTTAGATGGAAATCGGTAACACATAACCTTAGTTAAGATCGCCGATACTTACTTGTGAGCGAATTTTTGACGAACGAACTCCAGGCACTGTCTTGTGACCTGTGCTTGGATTTCTTCCCGTGAGCGCCGCCATTGGTCGTGGGCACGGCCTCGGACACCGGGTTTTTTGCTCGCTCCGTCTGATCAGCCCTGCCAGAGCCAGGATTCCCCGGTCACGTCATCACCTCCTCGTGGCAGCCCGTCCACAGTGGAACCACGTGGAAAAGCGACAGTGGCAGCCGCTTCGGGAGGCTCGACAGCATTTTCCGGACCCAACTGTAACGGCTTCCGTTGCTCGGTGACAGATTTTGTTTTGGGAGCCGAACGGGCTTGAGACGCTGGTTGTACTTTGGGCACCTCCAGGCTGCCCGAAGTGCGGTCGTGCAGGCGCGAAGAGGGAGGCGGTGATGATCCCTTCCTGAAAGGGCTGCCCGACCTGAAGGGAAACTTCGCCCCGCTCGTGATGAGCGCTGTGGCCGCTTTTGGTGGCGACGGTTTGCGTCTGCTTGTCGTTGGGAACCTGTGTAGGGAGCAGTTATTAGTATCCACATATGTAATTTCCAAATTCTAGCACGCTGTGGATGGCAAATTAGCAGTGGCTTAGCTCGGCAATGCCAGGATATACGTAGCATGAGCTAAGGTTCGGCTGGTTATTCTTAGGTTTCCTGGTTGTCTAGGATTAGGTGATGCATTATGCTTACTGCTGCTAAAACAATTTCCAACCAAATCCAATCCAGTCCAGTCCAGTCACTGCTCCTCGCGCATGCGCAACACGGCTCTCCGGGAGCCACGCGAAACGGCTATCAAGGAGTTTCGGCACACTGTCAGACTTGGCTACTGCGCAACGGTGGCGCACATCTGGGCACGCGCCGGCACCAGTGCATACTGCCGTGGCTATGATGTCACTCTTCTAGAATGCGCAGACCAACCAATGTGCAGACCCTAATTCTCTAAACACCCATACTCCAATTACAATCCAATCCAATTTAATCCAATCCTATCCAAATCCAATGCAATTCAATCCAATCTAATCCAATTCAATCCAATGCTCGTCGCGCTTTCGCAGCATGGCCCTTCAACGTCCACGCGAAACTGCTCAACCTCGGCAAGTGTAGCTTACGCTACAAAAAGGTTCACGTTTAACACTTCTTAACGCTGCTCTCCCGAGTGAACGAAAGACTATGTAACCAGTGTTTTGGGGAAATTTTCCTTCTTTTTGTACTCCGCAGCCTGCCGTGTAGCTATATCGACGGGAGAATCCTATTCTGCCGTCAGCTTGCTCTGAAGCACACCCACAGCTGGCCCAGCCGACGCCGAGAGATCAGGCACACGCGGAGCTCCCGTTTCACCCTCACCTAGTCACGTGGTACCGCAGCAGCGAAGCTCCAAGCGAGCGAATCCACACGGCACAATGGTGCAGCTTACGATGAATGATCGTGAAAGATATAGCGTATTGGAGCTATCGCTTTAAAAGGAAAAGTCTAACAATAGTTTCGCTAGAAGGAAAGTACGGCGATCCACAGAAAGCATAAAACAGAACCACTACGTACGTACTTACTTTCTGCAACAAGACCTGGGAAGTGTCGCTAACAGGTGCATGTGCGTCATTTCGCGAGATCATATATTTTTGAAGAATAACCACTGTACACTTCTTCGGACTTCTACAATTTTTTATCGCACGAAATAGCACTGTGATCAAACTTTGACTAGTGGCAAATCTTAAGTGGAACAGAGGCGATTTTACTAGGTTAAAGAGAAACGCAAATTGTCTGGCGTAACTGTGGGGGGGAAAACTACAGAAGCACCGAAGCCTTCTATGAGTCTATTGGAGTTGGTATTTTAGCTAATTAAAGCATGTGACATTTATACACGATCCTGTTCTTCAAACTTCCTTTATGAGCAACGAATTTCAGAAATTACAGAGTGTGGAACCTCGAATATTCTCGCACGTGATTCCACTACAGCTTCAGTTCGGTAACTACAACGTGGAACGAGTAATAATCTGGCATCAATGCGGCATTTACCCGGATCATACTATCATGGAGAACAAATTAAAACAAGAGTATGACTTAAAAAGTCGAAAAGCACGCATCAAAATTCATGGGAGTAAACGATTTTTTTTTTCAATTTGCTACATTACCATCTCAACGAACGTAACTAAAACTGTAGCAACAGAGAACTAGAATTGATTTCGTGTGCAAAAAGCAGAGTGAAGCAATTACAACGTTTCGCATCCACAACGTTACAATGTCCACTACTATGTCAATGTAAAATCGCTCAACGGCATCCTCGACCCATCTATCGGACCTCTCGAAAACCGGCATTGCGAAACCTTGCATGGCTGAGCACAGTACACCTCACCTAAATCCGCTGCCAGTAATCTAGGGTCTGCATATGCGTCGTACACATACGCAATACCCGCGTTCGTGACATGGCATGACACGTAAAAAAGGCGTGTATAGGCAACATGTCACGGACTATGCTGTGATAGATTATAGGGTTTAACGCGGCTACACAGGCGATCAGACACGCCGTAGTGGAGGCCTCCGGATTAATTTTGTCCAACTGGACATCTCTAACGTGCGCCGAAACCTCGAACACGGGGGCGTCTTTGCTTTTCGCCTCCATCTGAAAAGCAGCAGCCGCGGTCGGGAATCGAACCCGCGTCCTTGACGTACTATGGTGTGGCGCCACCACATGTGGAGTATGGGGGTTGCTGCAGTGCAAATAACTTCGGACATAAGTTTAAATTTCCGTACTCCTATTTACGGGCGAATATCTATACCAGCAGTACCATGTAACTGGTCATTTGCAAGTCATGCCTACCACACCCACCGACGTCGCGTCTGGTCCAGATGAGGGCACCCGCCGGGGTGCGGAGGTGGTATTCTTGGCCACAAATTCACGAAACATCGATGAGAACCACCCGGTGCTTGTGATACCAGACTGGTCAAGCGGCTTTGAATGGTCGCTTCCAGGTGAGAGCACTGAGTAACGGGCTGGTGAGACAGATGGCTGGCGGACCGATGATGGCTGCTGTGCCGCTACAGGCTGACGGACCGATAAGGAAAAGGATGGCGGCTGCGTGGTCATAGACATTCCCAGCGAACTCACTGTGCGGTGAGCAGGACCCTCTGACGCGGTTCTGAAGCCAAGGATAGGCAGAAAGCACCTGCGGATCAGCAGCCAGAGAAATATAACGAACAGAATCGTGAACATCACGATAGCAAGAACCTCTATCGTATTGTCATACGCATTGGAGCTCATGGAGACCCAAAGCGTGGTTCATCGTGGTCTTCGTCTTCTTCTTATTCTTGTTTCTTTTCTACCTTCTTCTTATTCTGCCCTTTTTGAACCTGCTACAAGCTTTTTCTGGGGGGACACGAGATAGCCCAACAAACTATCACAAAATTGAGAATAGCGCGTTTTAATTGGTACGCTACCGTGCTCCTCAACGTATAAATGCAGACAATACATTATTACACTAAGTTTTTTAAAGGCATGCTTCGCCCCACTTCGCTTAGTTCATCGAAATGAATCATGGAACTAAAGTGAAAAGTGGCACAGGTGGAAACTGGGCCATGATTCATTGCCCACGATTGTGCATCACGATTGCGAGTGTTCGGCGGCCGCTATTTGATAATTACTGTTGTTTTCTGTGAGGGTGATGACCTCACGCGGGAGATTTTTGAAGTAGCACAAATGCAGCGCGAGGGCAGTAATTACGAAGGAGCTGCCCTACACAAAGGGCACATATGACCTCAGTGGTTAAGAAACGAGTGCGCGCCTATACAGAGCGTTTACGCTGTAAAGTCTTCTGTTCGAGCGTTTTTTAAAAAAGCTTCATACGTCTCGTCTTCAAAAATTAGCCGCGTATCTGCTCCTTTCGTTGCAAATGCCGTCAAAAGACGATAGTATTTATCGACTTTTGCCAAGTAAATGCCTCCCTTCGCTTTCCCGCTCACCTCTCATGTTGTTCCTCTTGCGTCGCGCTCCTCTCAAGGTAAAGACGCCAAATGTTTGCTTAAATAATTTTAAATTTCCCGCGTTCCACTGCTCCAAACCGGGTGTCTCGATGCCAACGCTGCCGTACGGCGAAGACGCGCGTGAATCGAGGCGCCCTACTTCAACGTTTATAGAACCTCGTTTCCCTACTCCACGTGCGTTGCAAGCAGAACGTGGAAGGTGTCTAGTGGAACCTTTCCTAACTATTGCCGGTTGATTTCTTAAAATGGCGCCAGAAGCTATAGTGGCGCGGGCGACAGCAGGCGACGTCGGAGTCAATTTTAAAGACGATAGTCTTTCTTCGGCTACTTAAACCCAGAAATTTTGGTCTGTTTGTATGCCTGTCTGTCTGTCTGTCCGTCCGTCTGTCTGTCTCTGACTCGATTCAGCCACTCGGCCAAAGCAAAAGAATTCCTGCGCAATAGTTTTATATAGTCACAGCTTAATCTACCCGTCTATGTCCGGTGTAATGTTCATACTTGTCAACATTGTTGAAGAAGAACAAGACATTCCGCAAATATGAGACAACAAATCAATACAGAAGTGATATTTGCAGTGTTCCTTTATAAAAAATCAAACATGCTTTTCTTTTGCGAAATTAAATACTTCATCAACTGCAGAAAAAGAATTCACTCCGCCGTCGCCTGCTGTCACCCGCGCCACTATAGCTTCTGGCGCCATTTTAAGAAATCAACCGGCAACAGTTTACGCAACGTTCCACTAGATAGGTTTCACGTTCTGCTTGCAACGCACGTGGAGTAGGGAAACGCGGTTCCATAAACGTTGAAGTAGGGGGCCTCGATTAACGCTGGTCTTCGCCGTACGGCAGCGTTTGCATCGAGACACCCGATTTGGTGCACTGGAACGCGGAAAATTTAATATCATTTAAGCAAACATTTGGCGTCTTTACCTTGGGAGGAGCGCGACGCAAGAAGAACAACATGAGAGGTGAGCGGGAAAGCGAAGGGAGGAATTTACTTCGCAACAGCCGATAAAGACTATCATCTTTTGACGGCATTTGCAACGAAAGGAGCAGATACGTGGCCAATTTTTTTTCTGGAATTGATGAAGTATTTAATTTCTCAAAAGTCAAGCATACATGGTTTTTTATCAAGAAACACTGCAAATATCACTTCTGTATTAATTTGTTGTCTTATATTTGCGTAATGCCTTCTTCTTCTTCAACAATGTTGACAAGTATGAACATTACACCGGACTTAGACGGGTAGATTTAGCTGTGACTATATAAGACTATTGCGCAGGCATTGTTTTACTTTGGACGGGTGGCTGAATCGAGTCACAGAAAGACAGACATACAGACAGACCGAAATTTCTGGGTTTAAGTAGCCCAAGAAAGACTGTCGTCTTTAGTGAAATAAATGGAGCACTTGCACTTGTGGTGCTGGAGGAACAGCGGAGCTGCGGGTCGACCCAGCTTCTCCTCACACTGACAGGGATCCGACGAAAGAGGGAGAAACCTCCACATCCCGAGGCGCGGCACTCGCGATCTTCCGCTCTTCGCTCGGGGTTGAATCGCTAACTGTCTCATATATTCTCTAACAACGACACGACGGCGTTTGCACTGCGCCTCTGCTTCCTCGGGAGTTACAGGTGCCGTCAAAAGTAATTGGAGCACGCTAGCTGTGGCCGAGCCGCGTAGGAGGGCCGTGTAGCTGCACTGGAGGTAAACTACAGGAGCAGAACACGCATGCGTGCCTGCCGACGCTGATAGCCCTTCTGTGAATCTCAACCCACTTCTTTTAACGCGGTTTCGAGCGTTTTTCGCGACATACTGGTATCGGCAATAGCGCTGATAGCAGACCCACCTAAAAATATCAGAAAAGAAAAATTGTCACTTCAGGTCCCTGCAACTGCGACGCTTCTCTAGCAGCTCGCGTGCGCTGAAAGTGTATGAGCGACGCTGCCAGATGCCGCCTCCGCTATCAGCGCCATCGCCGAGAGCAGTATGCTGCGAAAAATGCTAGAAGCCACGTTAAAATAAGTGGGTTGAGAAGTATAGATGGGCTATCACCGTCGGATGGCGCGCATGCGTGTTCTGTTACTGTCGTTTACCGCCGGTGCAGCTACACGGCGCTCCTGTGAGGTTCGGCCACAGCTCCCGTGCTCCAATTACTTATGACGGCACCTGTACATATTTCTTCGGCCGACTCATGTTTTGCGGGATTTTAAACGATGTGCTCGGTGCTGTGTGACGAGGTGCTGTGTGCCGGCGGCGCAGTGACGTGCGCCGCGTCGGCGCAGTGACCGCCTGGCACCGAAGGAGCTTTAATTCTTTTAGGGGCGAAGCTCCTTAAGGCGTGGGTCTGTCCATCCTCGACGTATGTATGTAGCCACCTCTAGTTTAGTTCTTGGATTGTTTACTCGATGGCGTGGCTACCTCTAGTTTAGTTCTTGGATTGTTTACTAGATGGCGGGGAGCGTTGTAATAAAATCCGTTCGCTGTTGGCGCGCGCTCGGAGTCGCCCGATGGATAAGGCTGCAGATGTGCGAGCCCGCGAGGCAGAAGCGCTCCGTGAAGCTGCGCGACGCCGCCGCCAAGATCCTGCCGTACGAGAGCGGGAGGCCGAAGCGTGTCGTCTGGCTGCGCGACGACGCCGCCAAGATCCCAGCGTTCGAGAACGAGAGGCCCAAGCGTCACGGCAACGGCGCGAGGACCCTGCCGTACGCGAAGCGGCACGGCTGCGGCGCGAAGAGGATCTCCAAAACGTCAGAGAACGGGAAGCGGCGAGAAAGCGCGCGTATCGGCAGGCAGACCCCGATGCAGTGAGAGCTCGTGAGGCGTCTGCAAAACGCATCAGGCGAGCTCAGCCCCAAGGTGCCGACGCGCGGTTTAAGCGAGACTTTCTAGACGTTACGTTCGGACACAGATGTAGTGGGCGAACTTTCACTGAAGAGTCACGGTTTTACCGATGATTTCCCCTCAGGAGCTTCGCCCACTCATCATCATTCACCCCGTGGATATGCTGTGAATGTTTTTTTTTTTTGCTGTTAACTTGGCGCCAGCCCATACGCAATCCTGGACGACCCCCGGCGCTCCTCACGAAACGCACGCTCACGTGGGCTCAGTATTTTGTGTAGCTGTGGTTGCTAATCTCACATCGTCAAGATCGCGCTGGGCGCCTCTCACTAGGGGATTGTTTTTCTTCGTATTTTTCTCCTGCGAAAGCAAAATACTCCAAGCTTTAGCTCCATCCTTTCGGCCAAGATTTTGTTATTTTGACGGCAATTTTTTTTGTGCATTTTTAGTGCTTTTATGAGTCAAATAACACTCCTGTAAAGTATTGCACTGTAGGTAATTACTGAATTAGTGATGTGGCGTCGAAATAGGAAAAATACGACATCACGGCTCAAGGGTTGTAAATGGCAGTTGGGAGTTCTTTATTGCAAAGCTTGCCGGAGAGGTTATGAAGACTACATTGTCTTAGTTGCCCGAATGAAACACCTTGAAGCAGTTCCGTGACTTCGTTAAGCATAAGTGCACCTTGCATTTACCCCACATGCTGCGAGTTAGTCCAGTGCACTCCTCCATTTTGCATCGTTGCTCCCTTGATTCGTCGTGGAAGGGCCAATGTCCCACTTTGTCAAGCCTGGCGTCTTCACGGGGCCTGTTTTCTGTGCACCTGGCTAGCTTTGCCGGCTGCAGAGGGTAAGCTAAGCGCCTTCCTCTCTTTGGGGTCGCAGGTTTCCTCTCCACATCTGAAAGTGCCTCAGTGACTGCTAAAGTGAAGTCTAGTACGTCGAGCTGTTTTGTGGATACGATAAGCCGTCTCTCGGCGTCTTTCCGGTACTCAAGCCAGGCATTCGCAACTTCCAGGTTAAGAAAATGGAAAGTCATCCTGAGGGGCCATTGTCTAGATCTAATGGTCGCGTGGTACAAAGCTACAAGAAAATCTACTTTGTCTACGCCACACATGCTGCTACTGTAAGCCACAACGACAGCTGGTGGTTTGATGTCTACAAAGCACTTCTCGGCTTTGCTCCAACGGCGAGCACTGTCCTCATGCTCCACAACTGCAAAGTTGGACGCCAAGGTCCCCACTACATTGTCCATCCACTCCGTGACTGCAATTCCCCCATCCGCGCTGACGAGGCAATTTGAGGAGCCACGTCATTCCTTCTTCAGCTCTTTTTCGCTCATTATAGGACCGGTCTCACATCTGTTTGACCTGACTGCTCCGGTAGCGGATATTTTCTTCTTCAGCAATTTGCGAAGCAACTGCAAGGACGTGAAATAGTTGTTAAAAAACAACTTGAGTCGTGCGCCTGCTGGAGAAATGTTGCACCTGTGACGCCAAAGATACATTTTAGAAGTTCTGCTATGCGAGTTCTGGATCCTTGGTAAGGAACAAAGTCATAAATCAGGCCAGATTCACCGCACAGCATACATATTTTCACGTCCCACGGGTGTGGTTTCCCTTTTCTGTACTGCTTTGTGTCAAGCCGGCTCTCTCCAGTGAAAATTAGTTGGCACTCTCCGCTGTTGTTCAGTGACTAAGTTGTTCTGGTGCTCAAAGCCCTAAACATGGGTTCGATCTCGGCCGCAGCGGCTGCTTTTTCGGGTACAGGCGAAAAGTGAAAAACCGGGCGGGTCGAAATTTCGACTCAGGTAAAAGATCCACAGTTCGTCAACAGTATTTTGGAGCACCCACCTACAACGTGCCTGCCAGCCCAGGTGGGGCTCCGGGCCGTTAAACCACCTACTTTCCAATCAGTTGGAAGTCAGCGCTTGTCCGTTTGGTCACATCCTATTTCGAAAAAATTTTCCCTGCTTCGGATTAAATGGGAACCAAGAAAGGAAAGCCAAGATTGGCTTGGTAGCGATTTTGCGGCTTTAAATTATACGTTTTAGCAATGTTTTTTTTTTCGCCGCTTTCATACAGCAATCGTAGCGGGAGGGTGAAAAAAACTATTCAAAAGAAAAAAAAACAATTATTGGTGACTGTGCGGTCTCCACAATTTCCCACTCCCGCCATCCTTGCCGCTCCGCCTCGAAAAAATTTTAGGGAATGCGTTTCAGTTTCGACGAATGTGAAGGCCGCGAAAGCTTAGTTGGTGCGTATTAGAACTGTGCGCATTAGAAACCTGCAAATATGGTAAGTGGCTTACATATTTAGGCACGCGAGAAAGAAGTTCACACTTCCACAACATCGCCATGGTGCTATGGGGCTGTGGGAAATACATTACCTGTACATCCATCTGGGGGAACTTTCCACATGTCATAATATACCTGTCACGTGGAACATGTCTTAAAAAAGAGATTGTGTTTAGTGCCCACCGTCTACGCGACAGTATAAATAGCAGACCTGCCTACAGAAACCCACAAATATTTCCAGGTTGTGTGGAAGAACGCCTAGTCTCGTATTAGTACAACCTTGAAGGAATAATCATTGTTATTGCTCGCCTATTTTTGTTGTATCAAATAAACGATGTACGCACAGCCTATACTAGCTGTAGCTTCTTTCACGCGAGCATTTCCTGTACCACCTTATTGAGCTCGCACGTATACGTGACACCGGGGTTCACTATTATGAAATTGTGAAACCCAATCTGACAAGACGAGTGAAACAGCCATTATTAGGGCGAAAAGTCTTAGATCTGCACGTTTCATGGATCCTTGTCTGGTACACAATTTCGTACAAAAATGGGTAGCACAAAAATTCAGAGCGCGAGCCGGGGTGCGCGTGTACGGAAAATGACTAAAGGAAGAAGAAGTTAACGCTCTGCGGTAAGTGTACGGCCTTCAGGCAACCAACCAAAAAGCCAACCACCCAACCAACAAGGCGGTACCGATTTTTGCTCCGCTCCTCCCGCCATGTCCTCCGAGGACGGCAACTCACTGCGGGACCTGCTGTCCATCATTATCCTCACGATCATCGTGGCGCTCGTGGCCCTTCTTCTGTGGCTGCTCCGGCGCCGGAACGAGCGTCTCCGTCGCGAACTGCAACAAAGAAAGGATGTGGCGACGATGGTCGAACCGAAAGAGGCAAGCCGTTTGAGCATGACCCCTACCATGGACGCAGCGCCTGCTGTCACTTCCGGCACCCCTACGGCCAGCCTGCTTCATATCGCTGCCGAAGTTCCCATGGCGCCTACCTCGGACGTAACACCCGTCGTTTCCGGTACCCGTCGAACGAGCATGGTGAGGATGCTACCGGACGACCGTACGACGTCCCCCCCGGACGAATCACCTGTCACTTCCGAAAACCGCAGGCAAAGCGTAGTGCGGATTTCTGAAGAAGTGGAAGTATCTACTTACTGTCCCGACCAACAGGGGCCTTCCTCTGCGGACCTGAAGGCCAGAAAAGCAGCCCGACGGGTAAGCCGTGATCTTAGATGCACATTTTGCTCATATTTTAGTTTACCTGCAAGTCAGATCGTTTGAAGACTTCTACATTGATGAGAATATTAGAAGTGGTAAAAAAAACTAACCTGCCTCCTTATTGATCAACACTATCGTAAAGCGCGATATACGAGGGATTAATTATAAACCGGAGTACACCGAAGCAAATTTATAATCCCTATATGGTTTTCAGGACGGATAATCTACAAGCACGGCTGCACATTCTTTTTAATCAGCTAGGAAGACACGCTCCGCATCCTGATGATGATGGTTGGTGCTTAATGGCGCAAGGTCAACACGGGCAAAGAGCGCCAGAGAAGAAGTTACTGAATTTTTGATGAGACCGTAAATACTAAAACATGTGAGTAAAAGTAAAAGTGACGCAAACCAAAAGACAATGGAGATGGCTGGTGTATAGGGCCAGGATGATTACACGTGATATGACAAGAGCTGTAAAAATTTTACCTCAGCTAAAAACTGAAAAACACGTTGACGAGAAAACATTAGTTTGTGGGCTAAAAAGTATGATGGGTGCAGTGGAATGTGTCGTCTGTATAATTCAGGGAAATGTTTGTGTCGTGTTGTGTCAAGTGCCTTGCATGTGATTAGTATGTGGACTACGGATGTATAGGCCCTTACCACACCTGCTACGCATGGGTCCCGAAGTTCCAGTGACGCTCCGCATTCTGCTGTAGGGCAACGCATCCAACTTGTGTACTAAAGCTGTTTGTGAAAGAACTGCACCTTTTATTTTTTTGCACAGGCGTGTTTTTTTGTCAAGGCAATACGTCAGTTCATTTTACTTTTTCTAATTTTTCTTTGCTGAAGTTGCGGGTAAGGTTTTATGTATTGGGATACTCAGGACATAAACCGCTGCGTTAGACTTTTGGAACTGACGTTTCCAAGGCAATGGCTGAATTACACTTAAAAGAAATATTTGGCGATGCTGCCTGTGATTGCGACCTGTCATATCGCTGCCGAAACAGAAAGTATAAAGAAACTGTCTCAAATAACGACGTCGTCCATACAGCTAACGTGTGTAGCAATAGCGTCTAACTAGCAAAATAATGTGTTATCTGTTGTGCTAAGTTAAATAACTGGCAGAGCGTTTAGAAGCTCCTGATGTACACAGTGTACGCGATTAATGCCACAAAATGTCCATTGCGGATACGAGCAATGATTTCCAAGGCAGAAAATTAAAAAATTTACAGAAACAGCTGTTGTCGAAATATTTGGCGGGTTCATAAGTTTTACACCGGAGTATTCTGTTGCCCAGGTCGGTACGTATTACAATTCTGCACAACTCAGCCAATGTTTTCGATATCTTATCTTCTATGTAGTACTTCTTGTCTTAATTGCTTGTATCTATAATGCCTGCCCGGACGCAGCCCACTAAATATTTTACGTTCATGCGCACGCAGAGGTCTTCTAAAGAAGCAACGCCTGACTCCTCCGTTCCTCGAGATGACTTTACAGGCCAGCCAGACATAGCTGCGTCAGAGGGTCCCTCGTCAAGTGTAGCACCCAGCAGCACCAGGTAACAGCACGGGAACACGCGATTGTTAATCGAAATGACAGTCTACGACCCTCTTCAACACAGTTGTAATTCCATAGTCTAGTTTTATTGTAAATTATTAGGATTCAAATGCAGCCCTGGGGCTGAATTCTCTAAAACGACGAGGCGTCGTTTTGAAACGACGGGGCAGCGCCATGCAAATGCATGTGTTCTGGGGTTGGGGCCGTCGCTTTGGGGCGACCCGCAAGGGGGAGTCACCGCAGAAAAGCGCTGTGGCAAGGGCGCGAAGCGACACCCACTGCCCCCCCGTCGTTTTACTTGTCGCTTCGCGCCCTTGCCACAGCGCTTTTCTGCGGTGACTCCCCCTGCGGGTCGCCCCAAAGCGACGGCCCAAACCCAGAACACATGCATTTGCATGGCGCTGCCCCGTCGTTTCAAAACGACGCCCGTTTTTTAGAGAATTCGGCCCCTGGAGGACAATATGCATGTGTTTTCTCGCCTTGTTTTCCCGTGGTGGGTGCATGCGCAATTAATGTGTTGTTCAAAACACCAGAAATTACGACTTCAAAGTGCATCGCATGCTGAGGCACGCGATTTAAGTGACACCGCAACTGAGGGAAACGCACCTCACCCTTAAAACATGCAGGGCTGAATGGTCGGTAAAACATGAGCAGGCACCACGACGTTGCCCGAAACAAGAAGCAAGGCGTCACGTTTTAGAAACACCCGCTAAAAGGAGCGATCCATTGGAAAGGGTTCGCATATAGCAATGCGTCGTAAATTCAATAACAGCCTGAAAGGATGCCTGGCTCGTTGGTTATGCAGGTGGTTGTGTGTTGCAAAAAGGCTAATTTCTTAGGTTTCTGATACTCTTGACGGCTTCCCTGCAAATACGTTCGTACAAAATAACTGGCGTTCTAATTATTGAGATTTGAGGCTTATTGTAACAATAGTACTCTTGTATTTGTCATTTTAGACTGGTCTTGCCGAACTCTTCCACAAGAGCTACGCATGTTATTTCTCACAAACTTTCTAACCCGACAACAATTTCGAATGTAGCAAAGAGTTCACAAATGTTCTGCAGGGGGAAAAACAACCGCTCAAACAATGCCCAAAATCCTTCTTCGCCATACCCAACGCCTTTCGTCATTACACCCTCTCCGTCGGGGAATAAAATGAAGCAACGGCGGTTGTTTAACATTATTTTAAAGATTTTCACTAAACTATTTTTGTTTGGTTTCTGAATGGCTGGTGGGTTTTTCTTAACTACTGTGAACTGGTGTAGGCGCTGAGTATCGTTTGGGGCAACGCCGCTGCACAATCAACTTCCACCTCACCCTGGACGAAACCACATCATTTTTTTTCCACGTCGTGTACAGAAAGGGCTGACTCTTTACCAGGCGCGTGTGTCTTAAGTCACACGCTGCGTTTATGAACCTTACTCTGAAGCTGTTTACCTGTAGTATCTCTGTGTCATGGGACCTGGCGTCATATATTTCCAACTCTATAAATTACGCTATAAATACTACTACAGCGGTTCCAAACTAGTTGGGGAGTAATAGTAGTCGTAATCACTCGGACGTGGACCGGCTGGAATTGACTCATGGCCAAAACTTTGCCATAACTAAACGAGCATTGAGGAAGGAAATACAAGTGCGAGCACTCCATGCTCATCCTTTTAAGTCCTTTTTGGTTGATATCTGTTTAATACAAATATTTCGTCCCCGTGTAGCACAGCCGGGTTCTGGATTCACAACGCAATCTGTCTTACAGAATATTCTAATTTCTGACTTTCGACCACGGCCTCTCGGTCGCTGTTTAGCTATTAGAATGTCCAATTTCGGAGGGAGCAGATCATACACCACGAGAATGTGGAAAAGCATGCAACATCACATTTACTCCCTTAAGTTTCCTCAGATCATTACATGTATCCGTAAAAGAAGCGGAATCATTTGCAGACAACGCTTTCTGGACTAAATTGGGGCAAAAAGTTCTGATCTTTGTGCATTTGCCTGACTTCCTATCGTTAAGTGAGCACTGCCGCACGCGTGCATTAGTAATTCCGCTTGATCTCTTGTTCAGCTTCCGGAATTGGAGAAGGCAGAACTTAGGCACACGAACGAATGGCGTAGTGGCGGCCATCTGCAATACCTTGAGTGGCTCAATGCCTCGCGTGCGTGTTGCCATACGGGAGCAGTGGCTTATGCGGGAATGAAGTAGCCTGGCATTGCCAAGGAAGGTTGGCTGCGAGTGCAGGCCACAGGGGCACCGTACTCAATACAGGTATGGTTGTGACGATGAAACGTAGGTCACTGACCAAGTCAAAGAATACAGGTATGCGACTGTCAGAAGCCGCTCGGAGTGTTCCATGCCAGTCACCATGGTTCTGTGTTCGCCAAGAAACTGCGGCACCAGGGCGCATATTATGGTGAAGTATTGCGTATACAATATTACGTTTGTGTCTGTAGGTAGGCTCATTTACGAGACGTTGCACGCGTGCGTCAGTAAAAAAAACCCTATTACAGCACTACCAATTGCATTGTACAGGACGGAGATCCCCATCGTACAAAATATGAACACGGCTTAGCTGGAATTTTTACATTTTGCCCTCACCCGCGGCTTAAGCTTCCCTATATGCTCGGTGGTTATCAAAAATCAGCTCGTAGCGTGTGCTTCAACGTGGCGAGTATATTCGCCTGTGTTAGCATCGCACCAGCAATGTATGCAGTAAGAAATAAACTTTTTTCCTTCCATGTTCCCATCTCCATGCGAGGTTAGTTCTTATGCGGACAGTTAAGTACACATACCAGTAAATTGCTGTAAAGAAAATCTTTTTAAAAGAAAAGAGGACATGAGGCGTTATACAAAGATACAGTTATAGCTTTGGTGGTGCCTCTGTTTCGATAGTTCATTAGTGTGAAGTTACACTGAGACCAGGGCTTGGTGTTTTGAACAGAACTTTTATCCGCAAATATAACGTGGTTGTCAGCAGAAATCTGCAAGGCCCTATTGATAAATAACTGTATCTAATCAATTACAACTGAAAAAAATAACACGGAACCATTTCGTTCGGTACACAAATGGAAGCCTTACTCGCGAATATTTCGTTTACCCAATGGTCATTAGGTCAACGGGTAAACAAACTGAGATCTAACAATGAAGTCAATCAATCGATAGAATGATTGATTTAATGATTCCTGACATTTCTGCACGGAGCCCGAAGGTGCTGTTTCGTTCGTTTGAGTTCGTGTTGCCTGTTAATATGTCTGTGCTTGAATGTGTTTATATTCCTGTGCTGTCTCTGCTGGACAGAAGATGGTAGGCTTTTAAGCGCTGTCAAAATCCATTTAATCAACTACACCCGTAACAGCCCATTTTGTTACAGGGAAATCAAAAATGACGAAATATCGTTTTCAGAGGGTCGACCTTCATTCAGTCCCCGCACCAACTCACCTGGCGTTGCCTCCATGAATACGCCGGCCCCACCCGACACAGCACAGAAGCCGAAGCACCACCACCGGGGCAGCGGCAGCCACAGCAGTTCCGAATCCTTGTCGAGCCGGGCTTCCCTGACGGGCTCGCACATCTCGTCGGGCGGCAGAAAAATGGCCGCCGGGGGGAAGAGCTCGTCGCAGCTTCTGCGGGTTCCCGCGCTTCTGACCCGCCGCGCGTCGACTGACTCCCAGAGTTCGAATCACCCGAACCGTCCCATGCGCTACATCGGTGATGAGCCCAAGGTGAGGATCGTTGCGGGGGCAGGGTAAAGGGTTTTAATAATTATCCCGCCAATCGACAAAATAGAGATTACAGCCACCAAGTTGATTGGGGGATTGAGCTAAAGTAACAAACAGATCAGGTTTGGTGTTATGGCCACACAGAGTACATCAACATTAAAATGTAGTTTTAAGGACGCGAGATAACGTCCTATACCGGTTTGGCGGCAGCAGTGCCGTATCGTAGACCATGGCAGAGCACCGACGACCACAGAGACTTTATTTGAAGCGAGAGTGGAGGCACTCAAGCGGGACTGGTCCCAGTCATTGGTACTTTTTTTGCAACAATGCGAGGTCAGCTGTACAAGGCCATCTCCAACACTTAGGCCAAAGAGTTCATGTCTGAATTACACTTAAAGTAAACACTTTGTCTGCTACCTGTGATTGAGACCTTTCATATCGCTGCCGCAATAATAAGCTTCAAAACACTGTCTCAACTAAAGAGGTCATCCATACAGCAATGGCGGGCTAACTAACCAAATAACGTGTTATTTGTCGTGCATAGTTAAGTAATTCGCTGAGCGTTAGGGAGCTCCTCATGTACACAATGTAGTACATGATAACCCCCACAAAATGTCCATTACGGATACGAGCGGCAATTTCACCGGCAGAAAATAAAACGCTTCCTGAAAGCACTGTTCTTCTCAAACAATTTGACGGGGGCATTAGTTTTGCACTGGGGCTTGCTGACGCCCAGGTCGGTACGTGTTGCAATTCTGCCTTACTAAACCCATTTTTTCGCTCTTATTTCTCTGTATAGTACTGTTTGTCTTATTTACTTTACCTATAGTGCCTGCCCGAATCGCAGCCCACTAAGTGATTTCCGTTCGTGCAGACGCAGAGCTTTTCCAAAGAAGCCACGCCCGACTCCTGCGCTCCTCGAGATGACTTTACAGGCCAGCCAGACACAGCTACCTCGAAGGGTCGCACGTCACGTGTAGCACCCAAGGGCTCAAGGTAAAAGCACGGGAACGCGATTGTTAATTCAAATTCCAGTCTAAGACCCTCCTCCCCACAGGTGTCAATGTACAGACAAGTTTTAATGACGATTTTAATGCAGCATTTTAATGCAGCCCTGGAGGA
This sequence comes from Haemaphysalis longicornis, assembly GCA_013339765.2. NCBI lineage: Eukaryota > Metazoa > Arthropoda > Arachnida > Ixodida > Ixodidae > Haemaphysalis > Haemaphysalis longicornis. Next base: position 100,612,410 of record CM023458.1, on the reverse strand, counting down.
CAACATGCATCGATTTGTCGCCTTGTTGTCCCGTGGTGTGGGCATGTGCAATTCATGTGTTGTCCAAAACAGGAGAAATTACGACCGCAAGATACGTCGAATGCTGAGGCAAGTGACACCACAACTGAGGGAAACGCACCTTACCCTTAAAACACCTTGGGGCCGAATGGTGGCTAATACATAAGCGGGCATCCACGACGTTGCCGGAGCCACGCAACAATGCTTCGCTCTTTTGAAGCACCCCTAACCAGAACGATCCCTTTGGAAGGGTTGACATAGCCAATGCGACCGCAGTTTCAATGACCGTATGAAAGAATGCCTGGATTCTTGGTTATACAGGTGTTTCTGTGATGCATGAAAGCTTACTGCTTACATTTCTGATACTCCTGACATCTTCTCTGCAAATGTGTTGGCACAAATAACAGCTTTTTTATTAGTGAAGTTTCGAAATTATTGTAACAGTAGGGCCACTTGCAGAATTGTTACAAACACACATCCCCACATTCATTCTTCACCAATCCTATCCCCGAGACAATTTTTTAACTCCCACACGGCAACTGTTCTGAACAGGCAAAAAAAAAAAAAACTGCTCAAACAATATCCCAGAACGTTCTTTGTCATCACCAGATGTCTTCCCAATTGCGCCTCTCTCAAAAATTAAAATGAGGAACGGTGATTTTTTAACATCATTTTAAAGATTTTCATACCTACCGTTTTTGCGTTTCTCAGTGGTTGGTTGATTTTGCTTAACTACTCTGAACTGGGGTAGGCGCCGTAGCAATGGAACTTGGCGCCTTATAACACGAGGACTATATATAGACTACATACAGAAGTTATATACAGATACCGTCTGTATACAACTTCTACCTCACCTTGGACAAAACCACGTTGGTCTTTTTGCATGCCATCTGCAGTCAGGCCAGACTCTTTAGCGGGCGTGTTCGGGTCTAGTCAGAGGTGCGTGTATGACCCCACTATACCGTTGCTTACATATAGCCTTTCTGTGCCATAAGACCTGGTGATACGTCTTGAAAACTCGATCGGTTAACGCTATTAATACGTCCACATCGGAGGGTCCAATCTACTTTGGCAAGAATACAAGTTGTAAGCAATCGGAAGTCGCTCAGCTGGAATTGATTCATAACCAAACACTTCAGCTAAACAAACGAGTATAAACGAAGGGTATACAAGTACGAGCATTCCATGCTCGTCCTTGCAGGTTTTTTTTGGTCGATATTTTTTTAGCGGAAACATTTTGTCCGAGTGTAGGACCGCCCGCTTCTAGAATCCGAACGCACGCTGCCTAGCAAAATGTTTTTATTTCTGACTGCCCAATCCGCCCTCTCTGACGATGTACAGGTATTTGAATGTGCCATTTGGACGAACCAGAGGATACACCAGGGGAATGTCGCAAAGCCTGCCACATTACATTTACTCCCTTAATTTTTCTCAGCGCATTACATGTCTCAGTAAGAGAAGGGGAATTGTTTGGAAACAACGCTTTTTGCCTTAAATTCATGTAAAACGTCCTCTCTGCTTGCGGCGATGGGAGGAGAGGGATTTTCTCGAGTTCCCGAAATGTAAGCCTGTACGTCCCTCGCGTGCATCGGTAATGCTGCTCTACCCCTCATTCAGCTTCTAGCCGGAAGAAAGCAGAACTTAGGGACCCGAACAAATGGTATAGTGGCGGCCATCTGCAATGCCTTGAGTGGCTCAATACCTCACGTGCCTGCTTCCTGAGGGGAGCAATGGCTGATGGGGGAGTGAAATATACTGGCATTACCAAGTAAGAATGGGAGCGAGTGCATTCCGAAGACACACTCAACTAAAGACAGGTATGTGACTTTCATAATCCGTTTGGAGGGTGCCATGCCAGTCAGTGCGGTTCTGTGTTTGACGTGGAGCAGTGGCACGAGGGCGACTATTATGTTGTACAACTACATACTGAAAATTCCGTTTGTGTCTGTAGGTAGACTCCTTCAAGAGAAGTTGAACACCTTCATCAGTAAAAAAACCACTGATACAGACCTCTCAATTCATTGCTAACAGGTGGTTTGTAGACCATCGTAAAGGAAATAAACACGGTTTAGCTGAAATGCTCACAATTTGCCGTCGTCCACCCTTAAGCTTACGTATGAGCTCGGTGGTTATCAAAAACCAATTCGTAGGGTTCGCCTCAATCCAGCGTTTATAATCGCAGTGTTAGTTTGGCGCAAGGAATGTATGCAGTTAAAAATAAACTGTTTTCCTTCCGTGTTCTCATCACCATGGGAGGTTAGTTCTTATGTGGCCACTTAAGTACATCAGTAAATGGCTTTGAGTGAAATCTGTTTAAAAGGAACGAGTACATGAATCATTATGCCAGGATACAGTTGTAGCTTTGGTGGTGCCTCTGTTTCGATAGTTCATTAGTGGGGAAAGACATTGGTAACCGGAAGTTACAGTGAGACCAGGGCTTGGTGTTTTGAACAGAACTTTTATCCTCAAATATAACTGGTTGCCAGAAAAAATCTGAATGGCTCATTTTACAAATAAATGTATCTAATCACTTACTACTGGCAAAAAATAACACAGCAACATATCATTCGATATACAAATGGGAGCTTTACTACCGCTAATGGCCATTGGGTAAACGAACTCTGATCTAACAATGAAGTCGATGGATCGGTAGAATGTGTGGGATATGAGGGGTTCCTCGGGGACCTTGCCAGCACTCTGGGGTAGGTCCCCACGCTAGCTCCCGGCGTGTGAACCACCCGGGCTCCCATGCCTACGGCAGCCCAGCGAGGTTCGCCGATACGAAAACACAGTTGACAGTAGTGCCGAAGCACAGCCGTTTATTTGGAGAATCCCAAAGCATGCGAGCACAAGGCTCGACGGCGTTCACGAATCACGCCGTCCTTGTCGTGATCGCGAACGGGAGCCAGGCACTCACGGCGCGCGACAAAGTTCCCACCTAAAATACATGTATCCGCCACCGCCGCGATGTTCCGCCGGAACCAGCCCCGACCGGGTGGGTCTCCGACGAGACTCTGGCGGCTCCCTGCGCGCAACACGTTCGCGCCGCCCGCGCACCGCGCACCCTATGCCCGCACAGATCGGTGGGTGCCATCTCTCGGGGGGACGCCGCCGAACCAGCGGAGCGCCGGACCGGTTTCAGCGCACAAGTCTCTCCCGAAGCGCGCGTCGGCTCTGGATCGCGGGTCGCGGTTCTCCACGATTCCCACAAATGATTGAGTTTCATGATTACTGAAAAACCTGCACGCCGCGCACAGCTGCTGTTTCTTTCAGTGAGGTTGTTCCTGTTTGATATGTCTGTGCTGAAATGCGCTGATACGTCTGTGCTTCTGTACCTAACAGAATATATGGTAGCTTGTTAGTCGCTGTCCAAAGCGATTTCACCAACTACGCCCGTAACAGCTCATTTTCTAACAGGAAAATCAAAAACGAAAAAATATCGTTCGCAGGGGATCGTCTTTCGTCAGCCCCCCCGGCAAGACACCTCGCGTTGCCTCCATGGATACATCGGCCAGACCCGACAAAGCAAAAAAAGCGGAAGCACCACCACCGGTGCAGCCACAGCGCCAGCAGTTCCAAGTCGTCGTCGAGGCGGGCTTCCCTGCAGGGCTCGCACATCTCTCGGGCGGCAGAAAAATGGCCGCAGGGGGGGAGGAGCTCGTCGGAGCTTCTGCGGGTTCCCGCCCTTCTGACCCGCCGCGCGTCGACTGACTCAAACCAGTTCTATTAAGTCGAACCGCCCACGCGCTACATCGGTGACGAGCCCAAGGTAAGGATCGTTGCGGGGGGGGGGGGGGGGGGTAAAGGGTGTTAATTCACGCCACTTTCACAGAATAGAAAATACAGCGGCCAAGTTGGTGGGGGATTGAGGAAAAGAAGCAAACAAACCAGGTTTGGTTGATAGGCAATTTAGTTTAAGAAGCCGGATGACGTCTTTTACCGGTTTGACGGCCGCATGCCGATTGAGAGACCATGGCAGAGCAATAACGACCACAGCGAGTTTAATTGTAGCAACAGTGGAGGCAACTCGAGTGGTACTGGTCGCAGTGATTGGTACATGTTTTCCAACAATGCAATGTCAGCTGTAAAAGGCCATCTGCGATACTTAGGCCACAGAGGTAATCTCTGAATTACGCGTAAAAGAAACATTTTGTCATGCTGCCACTGATTGCGACTTTGCATATCGCTTCCTAAACATCAAGCATCAAAAAGCTGTCTTAACTAACCATGCCATTCGATACAGCTAACATATTTCGCAAAGGCGGGTAACTAAGTAAGTAACGTGTTATTGGTCGCGCAAAGTCCAATAATCAACAGAGCGTTAAGCACCGCCCTATGTACACAATGTACGTGATAAACGCCACAAAATGTCTGTTGCGGATAGGAGAGCCATTACACAGCCAGAAAATACGTTTTCAGAAAGAAGTGATCTTGCGGAACTATTTGACGGGTGCATAAATTATACACTGGTGTTTGCTGACGGCCAGGTCGGTTCGTGTTCCAATTCTGCCCTACAAAACCAATTTTTGTGCTCTCTTATCTTCTCTGTACAGTACTGCTTGTCTTCACTTGATTGTACCTATAGTGCCTGCCCGGACGCAGCCCACTCAATATTTTACGTTCATGCACACGCAGAGGCCTTCCAAAGAAGCCTTGTCGGACTCATCCGTTCCTCAGATGACTTTACAGCCAGCCAGACACAGCTGCCTCGAAGAGTCGGCATGTCACGTTGTAGCACCGAAGACCTCCAGGTAAGAGCACGGGAATGCGATGGTAAATTCAAATCCCAGTGTTAAGACCCTCCTCCCCACATTTGTTAATGGACAGTCAAATTTTAGTGATGATTATTACGATTTAAAGCAGCCCTGAAGGAAACCATGCATGGATTTGACGCCTTGTTTTCCCAGGGCGTGGGCATGTGCAATTGATTTGTGTCACAACAGGATAAATTAACGACCGCAAGATGCGTCGAATGCTGAGGCAAAGTGACACTACAACTGAGGGAAACGCACCTTACCTTTAAACACGTAGGGCTTAATGGTGGATAATACATAAGCGGGCACCACGACGTTGCCGGCACAAGCAACAATGCTTCGCTCTTTCGAAGCACCCGCTATTCAGAACGATCCCTTGGAAGGGTTCACATAGATAGCAATGCGTCGCAGTTTCAATGACCGTTTGAAAGGATGCCTGGCTTCTGGTTATGCAGGTGTTTCTGTGTGCAAGAAGCTTACTGCTTAGGGTTCAGATACTCCTGACTTCTTCTCTGCGAATTTTTTTCGCACAAAACAACCGCTTTCTGTTAATGATGTTTCGAACGTAATGTAACAGTATGGCTCCTGTTTTGTCATTTTGAATTGCTCCTGCAGAATTGTTCCAAAACACTTCCACATTTTCATTTTTCACCAAATTTCTAATCCCGAGAGCAATTTTGAACTCCAGACGAACTTCACGTGAAATCTCCTGGAGGGGCAAAAAACTTCTCATACAATATCCCAAACTGTTTCTAATCATCCCCAATGCCTTCGCAATCACACCTCTCATCATGAAGTAAAATGAAGAACAGTGATTTTTTAACATCATTTTAAAGATTTTCACTGAGCTACCGTTGTTTCGTTTCTGAGTGGTTGGTGGTTTTGCGGAACTACTTTGAACTGGGGTAGGCGCCACTAGCAATGGAAATTGGGGCCTTATAACGCGCGTGCTATCGTTAGGAACACTGTCTGTATATTTAACTTCTACCTCACCTTGTACGAAACCACATCGGTCTATTTGCACGCCGTCTACAGTGAGACCATACTTTATCGGTCGCGCTTAGAATCACGTCAAGAGGTGTGTTTATGATCCCCACTATAACACTGCTTACGTGTAGTCTCTAGGTGTCCATAGGGATATGGGGATACCTCTTTAAAACTCGATCAGTTAACACTACAAATACGTCCACTTCAGCCGGTCTTATCTACTTTGGCAAAGATACAAGTTGTAAGCATTCGGAAGTCACTCAGCTAGAATTGATTCATGGAGAAAAATTTCAGATAAACAATCGCGTATACAGGAACGGTATACAAGCACGAGCATTACATGCTCAACCTTGTAGGTCCTTTTGGTCCATATTTGTTTAGCGCAAACATTTCGTCCCAGTGTAGGGCCGCCCACTTTTGGAGTCCGAACGCACGCTGCCTAGCAAGATGTTTTTATTTCTGACTGCCCAATCCGCCCTCTCGGACGATGTACGGATATTTGAATGTGCCATTTGGAGGAACCAGAGGATACACCAGGCGAATGTGGCAAAGCCTGCCACATACATTTACTCCCATAATTTTTCTCAGCGCATTACATGTCTCAGTAAGAGAAGGGGAATCGTTTGGAAGCAACGCTTTTTGCATTGAAAGCGGGTAAAACGTCCTGATCAGCTTGCGGCGACTGGGGAGCGTGGAGGAGGGATTTGCTCTACTTTCTGTAAGGTAAGCTTGTACGTCCCTCGCATGCATCGGTAATGATGCTCTATACATCATTCAGCTTCTAGCCAGAAGAGAGCAGAACTTAGGGACTAGAACAAATGGTACATTGGCGGCCATCTGAAATGCCTTTACTGGCTCAATGCCTCGCGTACCTGCTCCTCGGGAAGCGCAATGGCTGATGGGGCACTGAAAGAGCCTGGCATTACAGGCAAGTTTCGGTGCGAGTGCAGTCCGAAGACACACCGAACTGAAGACAGGTATGCGATTTTCAGACGCCGCTCGGAGGGTGCGATGCCAGTCAGGGCGGTTCTGCGTTTGACGTGGAGCAGTGGCACGAGGGCGACTATTATGTTGTAGAACTACATACTAAAAATTCCGTTTGTGTCTGTAGGGAGACTCCTTCACGAGACGTTGAACGCCTTCACCAATAAAAAACCACTGATACAGACCTCTCAATTCATTGCTAACAGGTGGTTTGTAGACCATCGTAAAGGAAATGAACACGGTTTAGCTGAAATGCTCACAATTTGCAGTCGTCCACACCTTAAGCTTCCGTATGAGCTCGGTGGTTATCAAAAACCAATTCGTAGGGTTCGCTTCAATGCAGCGTTTATAATCGCAGTGTTAGCTTGGCACAAGGAATGTATGCAGTTAAAAATAAACTCTTTTCATTCCAAGTTGTAATCGCCATGTGAGGTTAGTTCTTATGTAGGCACTTAAGTACTTATATCAGTAAATAGGCTTTGAAGGGAATCTGCTTAAAAGGAACTAGGACATGAGGCGTTATACAAGGGGTCCAGTTATAGTTTTCGGTGGTGGCCTCTGTTTCGATAGTACATTAGTGGGGAAAGAACCTTGGTAACCGGAAGTTACAGTGAGACCAGGGCTTGGTGTTTGCAACAGAACTTTTATCCTCAATATAAGTGGCTTGCCAGAAGAAATCTTAATGGCTCATTTTACAAATAAATGTATCTAATTCACTACTACAGGACGAAAAATAACACAGCAACATTTCATTCGATATACAAATGGACGCCTTACTACCGCTAATGGCCATTGGGTAAATGAACTCTGATCGAACAATGAAGTCGATGGATCGGTAGAATGATTTGCGTTAATGATTCCTGAAAAATCCTGCACGCCGCGCGCAGGTGCTGTTTCTTGCAGTTGAGGTTGTTCCTGTTGATATGTCTGTGCTGAAATGTGCCTGATACGTCTGTGCTGTCTGTACCTAACAGAATATATGGTAGCTGTTAGTCGCTGTCCAAAGAGATTTCACCAACTACGCCCGTAACAGCTCATTTTCTAACAGGAAAATCAAAAACAAAAAATATCGTTCGCAGGGGATCGTCTTTCGTCAGCCCCCCCGGCAAGACACCTCGCGTTTCCTCCATGGATACATCGGCCAGACCCTGACAAAGCAAAAAAGCGGAGGAGCACCACCACCGGTGCAGCCACAGCGCCAGCAGTTCCAAGTCGTCGTCGAGGCGGGCTTCCCTGCAGGGCTCGCACATCTCGTCGGGCGGTAGAAAAATGGCGCTGGGGGGAAGAGCTCGTCAGAGCTTCTTGCTTCTGCGTGTTCCCGTCCTTCTGACCCGCAGCGCATCGACTGACTCAAACAGTTCGATTAAGTCGAACCGGCCCACGCGCTAACATCGGTGCGAGCCCAAGGTAAGGATTATTGCGAGGGCGGGGGGTAAAGGGTTATAATTCACGCCATTTGGCAGAATAGAGAACACAAACGCCACATTGATGGGGGATTGGGGGAAAGAAACAAATAAACACGGTTTGGTGTGACCGGCCACACGGACTAGATCATCATTAAACTGTAGTTTTGAAGACGTGCATGACGTGCTTTACCGGTTTGGCGGCAGCAGTGCCATTTCAGAGACCATGGCAGAGCAACGACGACCCCAGCGCGTTCAGTTGAAGCGATATTGGAGGAGCTTAAACGGGTACTGTTAGCAGTGATTGTTGCATTTTTTTTGACAACAATGCAATGTCAACTGTAAAAGGCATCTGGGATACTTAGGTATCAGAGGTAATTTCTGAATACACTTGAAAGATGCATTTTCTGCTGATGCCTGTGATTGCGACTTTTCATATCGCCTCCTAAACACCAAGCATCAAAACACTGTCTCAACTAACGAGGTCATCTATACAGCTAAACGTGCTTAGCTATGACGCTTAACTAACCAATTAACGTGTTATTTGTCGTGCCAAGTTCAATATTCGACAGAGCGTTATGCAGCGCCTGATGTACACAATGCACGGGATAAACGCCACAAAATGTCCGTTGCAGATGCAAGCGCCAATTTCACAGGCAGAAAACACGTTTTTAGAGAGAAGTGATATTGTCGAACTATTTGGCGGGTGCATAAGGGTGCACTGGGGTTTGCTGATGGCCAGGTCGGTACGTGTTCCAATTCTGCACTAGTTAATCCATTTTTTGCTGTCTTATGTTCCCTGTGTAGTACTGCTTGTCTTCTTTGCTTGTATAATATATATAGTGCCTGCCCGAACCGAGCCCATTAAATTTTTGTTCGTGTGCACGCAGAGCTTTTCCAAAGAAGCCACGCCCGACTCCTGCGTTCCTCGAGATGACTTTACAGACCAGCCAGACACAGCTGCGTCGAAGGGTCCCTCATCAAGTGTGGCACCCAAGGGCTCCGGGTAAGAGCACGGGAATGTGATTATTAATCCAAATGCCAGTCTATGACCAAATTCCCCACAATTGTGAATGTACAGTCTAGTTGTAATAACGGTTATTGCGATTTAAATGCAGCTCTGGAGGACAATATGCACGGGTTTGTCGCATTGTTTTCCCGTAGCGTGTGCATGCGCTAATAATTCAAAAGCATAGAAATTGCGACTACAAGGTACATCGCAAGCTGGGGCACGCGATTTAAGTGACACCACAACTGAGGGAAACGCACCTTACCCTTAAACCACGTAGGGCCGAATGGTGGATAATACATAAGTGGGCACCACGACGTTGCCGGGCACAAACAAGGCTTCGCACTTTTGAAACACCTGCTAGGAGGAACGATCCCTTGGAAAGGGTTGACACAGCAATGCGTAGGACTTTCAATAACCGTTTGAAAGGATTCGTGGCTTCTTGGTTATGCAGGTTTTTCTGGGTTGCAAGAAAGCTTACTGCTTAGGGTTCAAATACGACTTCTTCTCTGCAAATTTGTTCCCACAAAATAACCGCTTTTTTATTAGTGAAGTTTCAAACCTAATGAAACAGTTGGGCTCTTGTTTTTGTCACTTTGAACTGCTCTTGCAAAATTGTTCTAAAACACTTCCACATTTCATTTTTCACCAAATTTCTATCCCGACAGCAATTTCGAACTGCACACGAACTTCACGGAACTCTTCTGGACGGGCAAAAAAACTGCTCGAACAATATCCCAAAACGTTTCTTGTCATCCCCAATACCTTCCACAATTGCACCTCTCTCATAGAGTAAAGGGAGGAATGGGGATTGTTTGACATCCTTTCTAAAGATTTACACTGACCTACCATTGTTTCATTTTTGAGTGGCTGGTTGGTTTTACTTAACTACTTCGAACTGGCCATAGCACTGGAAATTGGCACCTTATAAAGCGCCGACTATCGCTGGGAACACTGTCTGTACATTTACCTTCCACCTCACCCTGGACCAAGCCACGTCGGTCTCTTTGCACGCCGTCTGCAGTGAGACCAGACTCTTAACCGGGCAGTATGACCCCACTATACCGCCGCTTACATATAGTTTCTCTGCGGCATATGACATGTCCATACGTCTTTAAAACTCGATGAGTTAACGGTATAAATATCCGGGTACAATGAGCAAGGATACTTGGGAAACAGTACAAGCCGTGATCACTCCGAAGTCCCCCGTGTGTAATTGATCCACGGACAAAAATTTCACATAAACAAACGAGGATAAAGGAAGGGTGTACAAGTACGAGCACTCTATGCTCGTCCTTGTAGGTCCTTTTTGGTCGATATTTGTTTAGCGCAAACATTTCGTCTCAGTGTAGGACAGCCCGCTTCTGGAGTACCAACGCGTGCTTCCCAGCAAAATATTTTGATTTCTGACTGTCCAATCAGAACTCTCGAATGATGTACAGCTATTAGAATGTGCCATTCGAAGGACCCAGAGGATACACCCCACGAATGGGGCGAAGCGTGCCACGTTACATTTACTCCCTTAATTTTTCTCAGCGCAACACATGTCTCAGTAAGAGAAGGTGAATCGTTTCGAGACAACGCTTTTTGGATAGAATTCGGGTAAAACGTGCTGGTCTGGTTGCGGCGCCGGGGGGTTGAGGGATTTGCTCGACTTCCCGAAAAGTGAGTACGTACCTCGCGTGCATTGGTAATCCTGCTTTATCCCTAATTCAGCGTTCATCCTGGAGAGAGTGGAACTCAGGGGCGGGAACAAATGGCGTAGTGGTGGCCATCTACAATGCCTTATGTGGCTAGATGTCTCGCATGCCTGCTCCTTGAGGAAAGAAACGGCTGATGGGCAGTGAAACAGCCGGGAATTGCCAGGGAATGTTTTCTCCGAGTGCAGGCCACAGGCGCACCGTACTGAAGACAAGTATCCGATTTTCAGAAGCCCCTCGGAGGGTGTCATGCCAGTCACTGCGGCTCTGTGTTCGCCATGGAGCTGTGGCACGAGGGTGCCTATTATGTTGTAGTATGGCGCACTGAATGTTCTATTTCTGTCTGTAGGTAGGCTTATTTTTGAGACGTTGGACGCCTTCGTCAATCAAAAAACACTAATACAGCTACTACCTACTGATCGCAAGGGGGCTGGAGGCCCAAACAGCCTATGGAGCCCGTGAAGAGGGTCCACTCCATCTGGCGCCTAACGGCGCCAGCATTTCAGGTTTAAGAAAGTCTTCTCTCTCTCTCCCTCTCTCTGAGAGCTATCAATTGCATTACATGAGACGGAGATCACCCTCGTAGAAAATATAAACACGGCTTAGCTGACATTTTCATATTTTGCCCTCACCCGCGTCGTAAGCTTCCGTATAAGCTCGGCGGGTATCAAAAACCGGTTCGTAGGGTTTGCTTCAATCTGGCGTTTATATACACCCGTGTTAGCTTCGCACAAGCAATGTATGCAGTTAAAAATATACTGCTTTCCTTTCATGTTCTCATCATCGTATGGGATTAGTTTTCATGTGGACCATAAAGTACCTATTTCAGAAAAATGGCTTTAAAACTGTTTACATGGGACGAGGAGATGAGTAACTATGCAAGGATACAGTTATAGCTTTGGTCGTGCCTCTGTTTCGTTAGTTCATTAGTAGGGAACCGACATCGGTAACTTGACGTTAGAGTGAGAGGTGGGGTTGATGTTTTAAGCAGAACTTTTTTTTCGCAAATATAACGTGGTTGTCAGCAGAAATCTCCACTGCTCGTTTTATAAACAAATGTATGTAATCAATTACTACAGACAAAAAATAACACGGCACCATTCGGTTCAGTATACAAATGGGAGCCAAACTAGCACGAAGTAATCACCATTGGTAAACAAACTCTGATGGAACAATTAAGTCTATCGATTGCAAGAATGATTGATTTAATAATTCCTAACATTTCTGCACGCCATCGCAGGAGCTGTTTCTTTCGGTTGAGTTCGTGCCTGTTGATACGTCTGTGCTGGAATGTGTTGATATATCTATGCTGTCTGTGCAGGAGAGAGAAGGTAGTTTGTTAGGCGCACTCCAAAGAGGTTTCACCAATTTTGCCCGTAACAGCTCATTCAGTAACAGAGAAATCAAAAAACGACAAAATCTCGTTCGCAGCGGGTCGACCTCCGTCAGTCCCCGCGTCAAGTCACTTGACGCTGCCTACATCGATACATCGGCCATACCCGATCAAGCAAAGACGCCGAATCACCACCGCCGGGGCAGCGGCAGCACCAGCGGTTCCAAGTCCTGGTCGAGGCAGGCTTCCCTGCAGGGCTCGCCCATCTTGTCGGGCGGCAGAAAAATATCCGCTGGGGGGAGGAGCTCGTCGGAGCTACTGCCGCTTACCGCCCTTTTGATCCGCCGCCCGTCGACTCACTGCAAGAGTTCGAATCAGTCGAACCGGCCCACGCAATACATCGGTGACGAGCTAGAGGTAAGGATTGTTGCGGGGTCTGGAGGAAAAGAGTTTTACTTCAAAGCCAATTGACAGAATAGAGAATACAGCCACCAAGGTGATTGAAGGATTGAGGTAAAGTAATAAATAGACCAGGTTTTGTGTGATGGCCACACGGAGTACATCACCATTAAAGTGTAGTTTTAAGAACGCGGATGACGTCCTTTACCGGTTTGGCAGCAGCAGTGCCGAATCAGAGACCATGGCAGAGCATCGATGACCACAGTAAGTTCAATTGAAGCGAGAGTGGAATAACTCAAGCGGGACTGGTCGCATTGATTGGTACTTTTCTTGCAACAATGTGAGGTCAGCTGTACAGGGCCATCTCCGACACTTAGGACACAGACGTAATAATCGTCGGCTTCCCGCATAAAGCGACTCTTTTACTATTCTGCAAGCGCTCGGAAGCCCCAGGGGGCGACGAAACTGCTGGAAAGCCCATTTCCAAAGCAGGCATGCGCGAATAGGCCTCCTGCGCTGCCCAGGGAGCGCTGCGCAACCGGCTTCCGGGCAGTACTTCCGGGTAGTACAAAGCTGCGCGGGTCCCATAAGATCCCGTGTTGACAGAAGCAAAATGAGCTCGACGCTCCGGATTATTTTGCGACGTGGTCACCAGCTCATCCCCGACGCGTCCGATCTATTTCAGCGATCAACTTGGCATTAAGGGAAAAAGCTTTGTAGCGCTAAACACGTTTACAGCGCCGACGAAAGTGCCGGGACCGTGACGACGTCTGCTACTCGCAGGTTCGCCGATCGATGGTCGTACGAAGTGAAATTTTAAGCGAAATTTCTAGTTTAAACTAATACTCTAGGTGACAAAGACTTCTCAAAAATAGCCGATCAAAAAAGAAGAGTGACGCAATCGGCGATGATAGCGCTTTAAAATGCCAGCGAGTCCGGCGGACCGCAGGCTCGCCTGCTGCGGTGCGCCGCTGTTTTGCGTACCTGCACACTATGCGTGCACTTTCACTAAACAGTGCTCGTTTGCGTCGCCGTTACGAATACATGGTGCAGCGTTAGCTTGCCGTTTTGTTGCGTGTGTCAGTGACAAAATGCCGCGACCGTCAGAAGCGTGAAATCTGTTTTGCGATTCCGAAATTAGTGGGCGTAAAACAAAGTGGTCGGCGAACTAAGAAGCCGCTCGCTTTCCTTGTTAGCTCTCATTTTACTTAATTACGTTCTTGCAGCATACATTTCCAGTTCGCACTTAATAGCCTAGAATGAGGGTCAGCAAAGGCCGAGTTCCATGCAGCCGAGACGGCGGAGGGCTGGACGGCAAATCGGAGGGGGGGGCCTTTGAATGCAAAACAATAGCGGAATTTCTAATAATATTTCACAATAATCTGGCGAAGTGAAGATGGGGGGGGGCAATTCAACTGGAGGACGCCAATTCTCTGTTCTTGTCTCGCTGTCTAACTCCATTTGAAGTCAAAACTGGCGTGTCGGCGTTCAGATTCGACGACCCCTGCACTAGAAAACCAACACAGTCAGTGATGATCGTATGTAAATATTCGGGGCCCCGCGCCGTGTATGCGGCTGTGTTATGTTATGTTGTGTTGTGGGATGTTATAGAAGTACACATCTCTGCAGGCAGCGGGCGTGTGATTTGGTGCATGTTTTGCGTCCTTTAATAGCGCTTAATTTGTTTATTTGGCGCTATCACCCCACCTACGCGCTAGTATACATGTACCCTGTCGTTCGTAAATTGTGCGGCGTAAAACGTTACGCAAGAATCATTTAGTTTGCGAAAATACGAAACAAAAATTCCACTCGTTTCAAAGGCGGTGCCAGGCCAGCAGTGTCAGCTGGGTCGGCTGCGCAATCCTTGCGTTCGCTTGCATGCTCCCACTGAAGCAACCTTTTGCAGTTGCCTCAGGATAGAGGATGAGCAGCGTTCCGTGTTTATGCTACTCGTGAACTTTCCTTTGTCGACCGCACGCAAGAAGAAAAAACTAACTGTCGTCAAACAGAAACCACCGGACCTGGCGATACTGTCCCACGCCGCGACCACCGCGACAGCTCGCTCAAAAGAAAGCAGACAAATCGGCTTCTTTTAGCGGATATTATTTTGTTTAGCCTCTGCAACTACTTTAAGAGCTATTTCATACAGTATGCAGTCATTTAAAAACGCCACAAAGCGCCACAACCAACTTTCACTCTGGCTTGTAATTGAAAACACATGGAGGGCGGCGAGGGTCGTCTGCTTTTGTACTACCCAGAGGCGTCGGCCGCTAGGGGCGCTGCATGTCGCCAAAAATCCAGCGCAGGAGGCCTATAGGTTAGCAAAGAATAACGCAACGGCTGAAAGTGAAGGCATCGATTAGGGTACCCAAGAAGTCTGACTGCGAAAGCAAAGCTAAAATAGGGAATAAATTCTAAAGTACGAATCCTGGTGGAAATCATTCTCAGATTGAGGAAGCGAGCGAAGATACTTTGAATATTATGACGTTTAAGTATGCAGCGAGAGGGCAGAGCATGAAGAAAAACAAAAACAGCCTCAGCGGCAACAAGGAGTACGCTGTGGACAGGAAGGAAAATGCGGACGCAAGGGTAGAGAAAGACAAATTTCGCGACACCGGTAATGTTCAAAGCCGTTTTAACGTCGACGATATTGTCCATTCGCGTAAGAAGTAGCGGGTCGCTCACGGCTCTGAATGTCTTCCTGGTCATTTAGGGGAAGATATGCAGCGGTGAGATGGTGGAGGCAGAGGCCACAAGAGTAGCTTTCCCACATGCATGGCCTCAGTACATCGATAAACCGGGAGATGAACATCTATCTTGTAGACTGCCGCCTTTCGTGTCCTGCATTGTTTGTAACGTTATTTGCCATTAAATAATCTTTTTTGTGTAATTAGGAACGAAAAAAGAACAATACAAAATAATGCTTTTCTGTACCGCCGTAGTAAAGCAGTAAATCCACTTATGCAACAAATACTGTTACGTGGTGGCCGCGCAAGTGAAACGAGCCATGGTGGGTAATAGTGCAACGTCTGTTTACAATGCGGCCAAAGCGAGCCCGAAAAATATTCGTTGGGTGAGCGGTTCACAGCGCTACGCGACATTTCCCTCCTAATCCGAGTCTTGTGACAATATTTCTGTAATTCTTTTAAAACGAGATTATCGAATTGAAAGCACAGAATAACCGAAAATGAAGCAACACTCAAGGAACAACTCCTACAATACCTCCATTGCTCTTATCATGTCCTGCTGATCTCCTCGGCAGGCAACCTAATTGATCAATGGCGGTAGCGTGCGATTTCTAAACAAATGACGTCTTGCGGTTGATGAAGATGTGGAAATGTATTTCTATCATTGTGGGAGGTGGACGTAGTTTTTAGACAATTTTAATGCGTGATATTGGAAAAAAATGGATTGTTGGTCGAGTTTGTGGGTGTTCATCTTGAAGTTGTGGTACAGCGCGAACAGACGAAAAATAAAAGAAGAAAGAAGAGGACGGCCCGGGCCGCATTTTGGAGGGGCCAGGAAACGGCGCATGACCTTCTTTGCGACGTCAAACAGGGTAGAGGCTATGTGGGTGGTAATTTAACACTAGCTTTGGTCGCGCATAAAACAGTTGGTATTTTCTCTCATGTCGGCATGCACATTAGCCTGTACCGAAACTGGCAAGCCTGGTCCCGGCAAAAATGGTGTATTCACGGTGCTCGTGGCGCTTTTAGTCCCATTCTGCCCATTTACCGATATCACCACCCCCTCAGGAAAATTTCCCGCATGTTGCATGCGCCGATAACTATAATTCGAGCTGGGGAAGGTTCGAGCTGGGGAAGATGGTCTTTGAAGGTTTTGGAGCCAACGATAAGGCTAGCGTCTCACTTGCACAGAGAACAAGACAGTCGTGTAGTTTCGTGCGGTTCACTAGGACTCTCCATGTTTAAAGAGGCCCTAAACAGGGTTCCAAAGGTTGCAATCTTACGTCTGGAATCGCCGGTGTACTATCTAAGGAACATCATGCCCCAAAAGTGGTTTAACCGCGCTGGGCATTAGCCAAGTTATCGTTCATTAAAAAGTGCCAGCAATGACGTGGAGCTCTTACCCTTTCATCGCGCATCCAAAGCAGTATGGAAGCTGTGACGTCACCGACCAGGCGCAAGAACATCTAGAGAAACCGCATATGGTTCGAGATGCCCGCAGCAATGGGCTCAGCTCGGCGGTACGCGACGCTTGTTTTTTTCAGCAGCCCTCGCGCAGGCTCCTCCTACACCTGCTGCGCGGGGCTGGTCGGCCCGCTCGAGCTGCTCTGCGACCGTGCTCCTCGAGTCGGCCGTGGTCGCGCCGGCACGTCAGTTTTAGAATAGGTGAAACGAGCCTTTGAAGGCCAGATAGGGAGGTCCCAAACAAAACATGCTCGCTCATGACAGTAATTGAAGGTTTACACCGACGACTAGCAACACGGTAGCGTTTCCGCATGCGGCGCTATCGCGGCGAAAAGGTCCATCCGAGGCTCAGATGCTCACAAAAGGCTGGCAGCAGTTATACAGTCACTGCTTTACGAGGCCGTGCGATGACGATCACCAGCGCGATCTTTCACTGCACTATCACCCCCTGTCACGCATTAATAAACTGGTTTTAAGCAATGCTCCCGCTCTGGCCGGTGGTAAAAAGTTTTAGCTGCTGCGGTGTATGCCGTATCCTGCATACACCGCAGAGAGGTCCCCTCGGCGACCGTGCAGGCACATTTGGCAGGGTCGCTCGTGTAGCGGCATTTCTGCCTGCAAACTCTCTAAATGTTTTTCAGCGTTGTTCATACCTTGTAAACTACGCGCTATATCTACAAACTGAGCTAATCTCGTGTGACTGATAGCGACGATCGACATTCGTTCCTACAAGATACGCCATGCCGCCGGTGCCGGAGCGCCTCTCGCCGGAACCTCACCCGCGTTTCCCCGAGACCCGGGAACGCTGATTGGCTACAACATTTAAAGGCCCCCAACGTAAGCGGCGCCGTACTGTTCAGTGCTCCGTACGTCATAGATGCTCCGTCCGAGAATTCTGCGGCACATCTTTGCGCGGCAGTATGGCGGAAAGGAAAGAAAAAAAATTGGCCGCGTATCGCTCCTTTTGTTGCAAATGTCAAAAGACGATAGTCTTTGTAGACATTTGCCAAGGAAATGCCCCCCTTTGCTTTCCCGCTCACCTCTCATGCTGTTCCTGTACCGTCGCGCTCATCCCAAGGTAAACACACTAAAGGTTTGCTCAAGGCGATTTGAATTCACCGCGTTCCACTGCTACAAGCCGGGTTCCTCGATTCCAGCGCTGCAGTACGGCAGAAACGCGCGTAAATCGAGGCGGCCGACTACAAGGTTTATAGAACCGCGTGGCCATGCTCCACGTGCGTTCCAAGCAGAACGTAGAACCTAGCTAGTGGAACCTTTGGTTGCTGTTGCGCGTGATTTTTCATATGCCGCCAGGAGGTGGCGCGGGCAACAGCAGGAGGCGGTTTTCTGCAGTAGACGTAGATTATCATTTGCTATCGAAAAACCAAGCATCTATAAATTTTTAATAAAGAAACACTGCAAATATTTCTTGTGTACCAATTTCCTGTCTTATATTTGCGTAATGTCTTGTTCTTGTTCAACAAAGTTGACAACTATGAACATTTAAACCGAGCTTAGACGTTTACATTTGGCTGTGAGTATATAAGACTATTGCGCAATGTCTGTTTTACTTTGGCCGGGTGGCTGAATCGAGTCACAGACAGACAGACAGACAACAACTACAGACAGACCAAAATTTCTGGGTTTATGTAGCCCAAGAAAGACTATCGTTTTTAAAAAAACGTTCTATTTTGGGCGTTTGTGTGGCCCCTTCTGTAGCGCAGAGGTGTATTATTTGGAATACGTTGTCGTGAAGGGTATTCCAGCGATTGCGCGATTGAGATGTCGACCTTCGAATGCCTATTTAGGGGCCCTGTAACAATAAAATTGACGACAGGAACGGCGCGGTCATTATTATCGCCCGCCCCTTGGCTTGCCTTATCGGTGCAACATTATTTATCGGTTTGCAGGACCTCAACTAATGAAAGCAAACACCCAAAAAGAGAAATTTGGGGTCTGTGCTCTATTATCAAGTTTATAATGGTAAAACCCGACTTCCTCAGGAAGGTGGATATTCGGAGAGTTTGTGGCTCCATGAATGTTTAAGTTGACTGTGGCGATATGCGCTCTCGACTACGTATTTTGTCATCAGAGTTCACAAGTTTCATCGTGTAGGGAGCATCTGCTCACATCAGTTCCATCTGTAATCCAGACAGCTGTGTGCTAAATTGGTCACTAACAAACCACCTCTCTGCTAACGTCAAAAAGCTTTTTTTCTTGCTCGCCGGCTTTACGCAGTGTCGAAACTCAAGAAGGATGACATTCCAAAGCGTATTGTTCCTTAGGGAGGGAGGCGAAAAACTCTCCTAGCTGCCTGCTTCGAAGGATATGTTTAGTGGAACATGTGAAAGGCCCCTATGCATTCTGCGCTTCTCGTTTTTTGTCTTTTTCATTAAACAACCTGCACAGCATTAGTCTATTCCTAGTTTTGCCGCCTCAAGCAGGCTCCAAAAACCGGATGGCAGAGTTTGCTGGCGCGGCCGGAGGGAGGATTTTTGAGGTTCTTTAACAAAGCTTCCCATTATTCCAGGTTCCACCTGCTTCCGACAAATTTTCGAGAGAGCACTCGTCCATGGCGGAGTCTCCACCTGCGGTTGCAGTGCCTACTGTGGATTCGGGACCAAAAGGAGCTGCCTCCAAGGAAACGAAGTGACTTCCGAGGAACCGTGCAGAACACGCGTTAACATGCTCCCATTCATGTTGACGGAGGAACAGCACTGTGGCAGCAGCCTTTTCGTATTTTATTTGCTTTGCGATGTCTAAAAAGACTTTTTTCGCGTGTTTAGCTTTAGGAATGCATCTGCGTTTCGTAGGTATTATTTAGATAGGTATTTTTCTGTTTGGGCGCGAATTATAACGTCTATTGTAACGTGTAACGTACGAATACTAGGACTTCCTGCGTCTTAACATTTTTTTTCCGCCAAATAGAGGTCAACGGACGAAATTTATTAAACAATGGTCGTTCTTTTTCTTTTAAATGTGGGCCCCGGTGACCGGCCGAAGTAGGGAATCTTTCGGCAGCCTCATGGCTGTGATCATCTTTGTGTTGCACTTCGTGGACTTTGTTATTAGCAGATAGCACTGTGTTAAAGCACTGTGCGGGCCTGTGTGTGTTAATGCTCCCATTGCTTCAACGCTGCCAGGTTCGGAGTGCAGACTGTGTAGCCCTTTGTCCCTCTGCCTCGTTAATAACCGTTAAAGATGTGTAAACAAAAGAGTTTGATAAATAAATAACAAAAACAGTTTTACTGCAGGTCGTCATGAAGCATTTGGGCCTGAACTTTTGGCCAGGTGTCTCACCTTTGCAGCGGCACGAAATGGGGATGCCATGCGCCTTCAACTCCCAGAACGTTCCCTCCGGAACCGATAAATAAAGCATAGATTTGCAAAATGCGCATGGCGAGCGGTGCAGTCGTATTTCATTTCGGCAACTAGTTTCTCAGTCTCCCGGCACGCAGAGCTTCCATAGGCCACTAATGCGCGAAATGCGCACATGCGATGTCAGTACTGCAAGGTGTCTTGAAGAACAGACTCAGGGGAGGAGTTTTCAAAAGGCAAAACATGGGGTTTTCACAAGCAGAAGTTTGAGCTTGCATGAATCTCGGCCTGCGTTTATGCTACTTTTCGAGGCACCGCCAGTCTCTTAATACATGCGGTGTCTAATTTCTTTTGCCCTTGTTACAACTCGGTACTGTAGTTTCCCTGCATCATAGCGCATTTGATGACGCACGTATGATCTTCCCCTGGGTCATCTTTACCACACTTTTCGTATACTTTGGCGTCTGGGTCAGCACACACCTCCACCCAGCTGTTTTTATAGGGAGCTTGGTGTTTCAAGGCCATGGCGTTCCGCCTAGAAGGCAACCTTCAGGTCAGCAAAGGTATTAGCTGCCGCTGCAGCTTTTCCGAGTTCCCTGGCTACAAGCACAACGTGCCCCCTTGCGTTAGTGTACTTCCATATTTCCTCATCTGTCTCGTCTAGGCCGATGTCTGCTATCAAGCCTCTTCACGTGTCTTGTGGCGCTGTAGCATCAGCTTACTGCGTATGTATGTCTCCTCTTAGATTTCATTTGGCTTGTTTGCTCACTATCCACCGTTTGTAGTCCTTTTCCCTTGCGCACCCTGACAACAATAATAATATGCTCCTGCCCTCGCCTTGTGTTGATTCGAACGCCAACTCCGCTGTTTGAGAAAAGATCTCATTGGGTGGGACTGGGCATATTTTTACACCTTAATCGGTTTTCTCATAAATACTGTATTTTCTTTTTCATTGATCAAGCTATCCATAAATGGTACCTCGTAAGGTGTACTGGAGCAGCGTGTCTAATTGCATGAGTCGGTTGAATTGCATTTGTGGAGGACAGGGCGACGTAACAGCGACAGCAGAAGGCGAATGAAACAATCAGGGCGAGCACTGATTTTCAAGTCATTTTTAATGAAAACACACTACCGTATATGCACGAATATTCTCGTCAACTAGTGTCCAAACTCGCCAACGACACACGCCCACAACCGAACCACGAATCCAAACTGCGATCACACCATTGCTACAACTCGACACGGGTCTCAACTTTTCACACCGAAAGGTTTGAGAAGACTGATCCTGTCATCTGATTTTTGTTGATTCATTGATCGATTGTAGGGTTCTACGCACCGAGGCAACGCACGCAATGAGGTGCACCGTAGCGGAGGGCTCCGGATTAATTTTGACCACCTGGGGATCTTCAATGCGCGCCGAAATCTCGTAAAGACAGGTGGTTTTGCTTTCGCCTCCATCAGAGAAGCGGCTGCCGCTGCCGGGAATCGAACCAGCGTCCTCGTGCTAAGCAGCACAACGCCGTAACTACTGAGCCACCACGGCGCATATCTCATTTTAGATGCAAAGCATCTCTTGCTCGGGGCTATGTCCGGCGTCCGTCCGTTGTCCGCACCTCTCCCCCTACACTATAAAAAAAGAAATAGCGGCGCCCGGTTTCGATCCCACGACTCTCTGGCCGCAACGGGAGGTACGCGGCGCTCTTCCACTTGCGCTACAAAACCGAGACAGGAGGAAGTGCTACGAACGCGCCTTATGTCCTTGACTACTCAAAACTACGTCAATAAGCTACGATACAACGAGGGCACGCGAAGCTTGAACGTATCAATAGAAAACGACGAACTGAAAACTTTAGAGGAGGATGTTAGCGTCTCTTGCTCGGGGGATGTCCCGCGTCCGTGCCCCATCCGCAGCGCCTCTGATGATGATTGTGGCAGGATGCCCCTAGGGACTGGCCAACCAAAGAATCCATCACGAGATAGCTTCGCGTTCAACCACCGTCATCATCTTCCCGTAGGGGAACCGCTGAAGACGAAGAAGTGAGAAGAGAGCCGATCCCCCTGATGGGTATGCGCCAATATAGTGAAGGAACAACAACAACAACAACAAAGCTGCGAAGAGGAGGGCGTGTACGTTGGCTCTCGCCCCGTCCGCCGGCACTTCTGATGATGATTTTGCCGAGGATGCCCCCAGGGATTGGCCAACCAAAAAATCCATCACGAGGATAGCTTCGCGGTCAACCTCCTGTCGTCATCTTCCCGTAGGGGAACCGCTGCAGAAGAAAGGGGGAAGACAAAGCTGCGAAGACGAGGGCGTGTACGTTTGCTCTCAGCCGGTGCACCAACGTCAACAACCTTTACCTCACCAACGCTGACGGAGACTACCGATTCTACCACAGAGACGACAACATCTACAAGAACATGATGACGAGTTTCGGCGCCTCCGAGCACCACCGCCTACTCACCGTAACACAACAGCTACTTGCTGTACCTTTGCCACCATGTGTGGACCCGACGTGGGAATTCCCTCTGGCGCTACTAAACCACCAGTCACTCAACATAATGGCAAACACGCCAGCTGCGCGATAAGCGCTTCATGCGCGTTTCCTCTCTCATCTCCTCCTCTCCACTCCATCTGCTCGATATAATAAACCCGGTCCGCGCGCCGCTTCCTCAGCTTGCTGCTTCGGTTGAGAAACGCTGCACCGTCCGATGAGCTGAATGGACGCCAACAATTCTGCTTTGCATCACCGAACATGTTCTCTTCGGGGTAGATGGGTGTAATTTTTTATGTTTCTACAGACTCGATTTCGCTGTACAAGAGGAGGTTGTGGAGTGAGTAGCTAATTTTGCTGTCCGTTTCTTGCCTTAGGTCGGCGTGCCCCCGAACTCGACCTCTGAAAACCGAGACGAATTTGAAGGAGGGAAACCCTTGGATGATGCCTCGCTGCACAAGTTGCCGGAACACTTCATTTCTTTGTGTTGTTGCTTTTTTAAAACCAAATGATTTGAAAAACGACGCGTCTTAGAAGTGTAAGCCGAAAATGCATGAAAAGGAACGGCGCTCGGATTCCAGCGCTAAAGCTACGTGTAGATACGTTCTCTGAGACTCTTTCAAAGACTACTTCAAAGATCCTGAGACTACTCCGAGGCTATGTAAACCACAGCAGTTGGAATGAATATACAAAACGAGTCCGGTGATGATGAAATACCTGAACGACAATACAAATATTCAACAAATAAAACGCAATCCGTAGTAAGCAAGCAAAGAAAGACTAACAGCAGCGTTCGTTCCTTCCTCCTTTCTTTCATTTTTGCGTAGGGTCTCGAAATTATAATTCCGGAAAGTTTACGGTCACTAATATCGGCCGTAAAAAATGGCGAAGCTCGCACTTAGTCGCGCAATGCTTGAGACCATAGTGAAGCCGGAGTATTTCTGTCTAAGCACTGAAGGACACACCACCACGCATTGCTCTAAGTTTCACATTGTTTATATACATGTTCCGTCAACGCTTTTTCACTGCGGTTGTAGTAGTCATCGGCATAGCCATCTATATCGTCTGCCTTCATGCATGACTGGCGGGCCCAGGAATTTTGTCGGCAGACTTTCACATTTTCTCAAAGTGGAGCGCACACCACGCGCTGGAGCTGGCGGCAACCGCCGTCGCGATGTGGGCGTCCGATGCGCGAGCTGTCTTGCTCTCCCTCCTTAAGCGCGGACGCATGTGAACAGTTTCCTTCTATTTTTTACGAGCGCCTCGTGCAAGCCTGGACGGGTGCTCCTCGTGAGGCGCGTGCTCACGTGCGCGGCCAAGAGCTTGGTCACACCATTGAAAACACTAGGCCTATAGCGCTAACATTGACCCCTAGTTAAAATGATTGAGAGTGCTTTGCTTCTTCCATATTAACAAGTTTCTGAAGTGCTAAGAACATCCTAAACCGCAGACAAATTGGTTTTAGAGACGAATGGTCCATCTGGTGGGCGCATATAGCTTAGAAAGATGATGATGATGTTTGGATTTTAAAGTCCCAAGGCCAACTATGGGCAAAGAGCGCCAAACAAAAGTGATTCCATGAGAGCGAAATGAAAATAAAACTAGAACATTTCAGTAAAAACAAAGTAAAACAGAAGGATGATGATGGTTGGGTTTTTATGGCGCAAGGCCGAATAAGGGCAAAGAGCGCCAAGGGAAGTTGTTTTATGAGAACGAAGTGATAGTAAATGTAAAACATTTAGCTAGAAATATACATGAGACGACATAAATTACAATGTAGATGACTGGTGTAAAGGGCCAGGGTGTCAATACGCACGCTAAGTAAGGAGGTGTAAAAACTGGGCATAGCTAAGGAACCTAAAAGTAGCCTTGTAGGTATTTATGGCGTCGTATCCTAAGTACGATGGGTTTAGTGGAATGTGTTGTGAGTATAGTTGTGCGAAGTGTTTCTGTCGTGTTGTTCTAGTGCCTTGGATTGTATATGAGGATGTAGATCACGGATAGGGCCTCCGCACCTGCTGCACCGAGGTTCTTGGAGATCCAGTGAGAAGGTGCGATAGTGCATTGCATGTGTTTGCCCTATCCGTATTCTAGCCAAGGCTGACTTCTGTGTATCTATGCTTGTGTCGGTGGCATATGGTCCCAAGTGTGGTTTTATTACGTGCAACCTTGTCCTGTTGTCTGTTGTCTGCTTGTTCACTCCAGTGTGTTTGCCATGTTTTGCGAAGTTTTCGGATGTGTGGCTTCACCGCGGTGTAGATTAATGTGATTATGTCTACTGTATTCAAGAGTGTAGCATCAGCAGCCATTCGACCCGCGGCTTCGTTCCCGGCTATAACACAGTGGCCAGGGACCCAGAACAAGACCAGTTCAATTTGTGGACATATACAGAACAATAACCTTGACGATCAGACCATGGTTTTTGTAAGATTTTGTTGACGAAATGCACGCACAACACTGAGGGAATCTGTGTAGATAATGGATTGTTGGATGTGGCTTTGAAGTATATGGTTCACAACAAGAAGTACACCATAAGCCTCTGCCGTAAGATACTGGTATTTACTATTCAGAGTTTTAGTGACATTGAGGCAGGGTCTATGAGAAAGTTGCAGGACACAGAGGTGGCAGTTTCAGAGTGCTCATTATAAATTCAGAACACTGATACTCCTGCTGGAGATAGAAGACGTGCTGCAGAATTGCACATCTGGGAGTTCGGTTTTATCTATATGTGTGAAAGATGTGTCGCATGATACAGGGCGGAGATGCCATGGTGCTATAAATCTGTTACAGAAGCTTGAATGATATCTAAAAAGGAGACAGCAAGCTCTGACGCTTCCTCTCTAACTCTGTAAAGAAGGGGGCAGAGAACGATGGTCGATTTAGCAGGGAGTACAGTCATGGATGCATCATAAAAACTGATTTAAAAGGATGGTGAGGCATGGATGAATTTAAAAGCATAAAGGAGGTCTGTATACGCTCGTGTCATTGTAGGTTCCATTTATTACGCCTCCACATAGAGGCTTTTGACCGGGCTAGTGCGGAAGGCGCACATGCCAGGCGAGCCCCAGATCAAGCACTGGGTGGAGCATTTGAGGAATATTTACTTGCTGACCCATAAACAACACTTCCATAGTACAATCGCGAACCCATCAGGCTTAGTAATAAAAAACGCGTAAAGAAGTTGTTTGTCAGCACCATGTGAAGTGTGGGAGAGAACCTTGAAGAGAACCTTATAGCCTTTAAGCATTTATGAGTTAAGTTGTTTTATACGTGGTACGAATGTGAGCTTCTGTCAAGGACTGCACCTAACAACTTGCCTTCATTTCTGACTGGAATTGAGACCACCCATTGAGTTTGATGTCTGGATCCGGCCTGAATGCCACGCCTTTCGAAAACAAAACACAAGTACACTTTCCTGGATTAATATAAACGTTGATATCTGCCCAGGACAGCTACTTATTAACACCAAGCTGGACTTGGCTCTCGCAGATAGACAGGTTACAAGACTTAAAGGATAATTGTATGTCGTCTGACATTAGACTTGAGCAGGAAATTCATGGTGGCAATGCCTTCCTGAGTGAATCATTTTTACAGTAAACAGAGTGCACTGAAACCTCCGCCTTCCGGCACGCCGTTTCCTGCACATGAACCCTAGAGAGCGCACTTCCAAATCTTACACGAAAGGTTCTTTCAGACATGTTAGCTGTCAAGCGTTGTTTAGCATGTTACCCGATATGCCAAAGGACTCAGGTCACTCAGGATGCCGTACCGCCACGCGTTATTGTACGCTTTTTCCAGATCAAAGAATACCGTCATACAATCCCGCTTGTAGAGGAAAGCATCTTTGATATACGACTCTAATGCAACCTACTTGATCGTTGGTAGATCGTCACACCCTAAGTCTGCCTGGCAGCTCACGAGAAGACAGTTGTACTCCAAGAAGTACACGATTCTCCTGTTTATCATCTTCTCGAAGAGCTTGACACAGGCAGCTTGTCAGGGCAATGGGACAATAACTTTCGGGAGAGGAAGGGTCCTTCCCCTCCTTCCTCTAAAAGCAACTACGATGGCCTCCATTCTAGGAACCTGAAGGGGTCCTGAAAGGAAATATTTTAGTTGTAGAGGTGAACGCCGGTTCAAGTTGTTCGTATGTAAGTATTGTATTCATTGTGTATTAATCTTGTCTGCACCGTGGAGCTGAAGGTTTACAAGTACTGAGTGCGACCTTCAGCTCATGAAGTGAAAAGGGGCTGTTATAATAGGAGTGGACTTATAATTGTCTCGCAAGGACTTCTTCTCATGGGATCTTTTGTGTTTTATGAAAGTGTTGGTGTAGTGTGCTGAACTGTACACTGGTGGAATTGTATGTGCGAGTTGTTATCCTGGTCTTCCAGTGTGTCCCCTGTTGTACTAACCAAGGGCAGGCTGGTGTCTCATGTCCTTCGAGTTTTCGTTTGTCCAGACTTTGTGTGTGTCGGTGTATGAGTTAATGGTGTCCAAGAAGGTGCGCCAACTCTCTCGTTTTGCCTCACACCGCACACGGTTTCCAAAACGCCTTTGCCCGCTTGAACGTCGGAAAATTTTCCCTTTTTGTTACCCCAAGCCTTGCTCTGGGCCTCTTGCGCCCGCCTACAGTCCTCATTCCACCACAGACTCCTCGGGTTGCGCGGGCCCAGAGGCGTGGGGAATGGACTTTTCGGCGGCGTCGAGGATGTGCGCCGTGAGGAGTTGGATAGCTTATTTGACGTGTAGGGTGTCCTGTGGATGTTGTGGTGCAGTTTGGTGTCTGAACCTGTTTTGGGAAGACGGACTGCGTGGGGCCTTTACCTATGATGTTAGTGAGGTGGGGAAGTGGTCAGTACCACATGGGTTCGTGCCCACGCCCCACTCAAGACATGGAAAGAGAATTGCAGAACCAATAGCCAAGTCAAGACTTGAGTATGTATTGTGTCCTAAGTTATGGTATGTAGGCTGTTTATTGCTTGAAAAGGCATGCTGCAGAGGATGTTAAAAACTTATCTATACAGGCGACGTCGAGAATTCCGTGCGAGAAGAGCCCCAAAAAGAATTGTCGTGCAATTAAAGTCGCCTGTGAGGAATATGGTTCAGGCAGCTGGTCACCCAGCGCCTCCACGTCGGAGCTGGAAGTGCGAATCGGGAGGAATGTATAGGTAGCATACCATATCAACCTATTAAATATTACTGGTGCGGATTGCCTACAGCCTTAACGAAGTGTTCAAAGTGGCAGGGTGGCATGCTAAGGACTTCCTGGTGATTACTGCCACACCGCCCGAAGAGTGTGTAGCAGCCATCCCTGTCCGTTTCTGAATACCATGTAATTATTCAAGAAATTTGTTGTGATTAGAATTCAAATGTGGTTCCTGATCACACATGGACACTTGGCTGATTAGCATGCAGTATTTGTATACATCGTCAAGATTTTTAAGAAGGCCTCCTGCAGTCCGTACTGGATTATGTTTTCTCTTCCCATTATGAAGTGTTCGGAGCTACTAGATTGTGTTGTTTATGTATCGTCTGTCGGGGCTTGAACCTCCGGAGGGGGCTTTTTCGGCCTCTCTACAGGTTTGGACTGCAGGGACCCGTTCCTTCCACTGGCGACAAAGAGAGGAACGGTCCCACATCCATCTCATCCTCGGATGTCCTAGGGGTACCCACTGGACCAGGCCCCCTGTACTTGCACCCATTCGGGTGCCTTTCGTGTTTTGGGCCGCTACCAGCGATAGGTGTCACCACACAGCACCATAGGGGCACGGGCGGTGCGGCATAGTTGGAGCCGATGCGGGACCCCCGGTGTCCATCAGCCTCCGCAGCCTCCAGTGGAAGCAGGGAGGGTGAGGAAGGTTGGGCCTGGAGGGGCATTGGTCCCGACGGTGACTTTGCCACCACAGCCTCGGCTGGCCTCAGCAAGCGCTGTGGTGACGGCTTGGGCTGTGTTACGAATCGGCCGCCCCGCTATACTTTCCCGCCATCACTCCTCGGCTGTGTGGCGAAGCCACTGCGTGCGCTTTGAAAAACTGGCCCCATCTTGTCGGTGAATCATACTTTCACGTCGAGACGTGCCCCAAGGACACAGAGGCCCCGCGATCGCAGCGGAGTCCCCCTCTCTCCCCTCTCTCGGACTCAACGTGCGCGATGCTACCGACTGCTCACGAACTCTGCAAAGAGCGTTGTGTGTGTCTGTGACGTTCGTGGCGTGTTGCCGCTTGTTGGCGTTTTGACCGTTACCGCTTTTGGGTTATAAATAGAGTCCGCCAAGCGCTGTAACCGCATTCCTGTTTGAGCAATGAATGCCATGCCCTGTCACTCTGCTCGAGTCCTGTACTGTACCTCGCCCGTCGGGGCATTGTTCTTTGGCATTCGCCTCACCTCTCGCTATGAAGGTAAACAGTTACGTTAGCCTACGGCTTCTGGACTTCTCACGGCTGCAACAGCGGCTGGCCGCTCGTCACACCACGCTACCACACGTATGCCGACGGCGACGGAGCTCGGCTCGGGTCGGCCCACACGGTCGCAACAACTGGTTGGCCAGCGGTCTGATGGCAACTTCGTAACACCTGGAGCCAGCGGGCGAGATCCAACACCACGGACGTCACAGGCGGCTTCTGACTTCGCATAATTCACGGCGGTCAATGGTAAGTGCGGGACTTTTCTTTACTGAGTTTTACCAGGCTTCTAAAGAAGCTGGTAGGGCGTGTGTTTTTGTCGCGTGGGTTATTCGCGCAAAACATTTTTGGAGCAGTGGGAAAGCAGTAGTCTAGACCGGCCATTAATTTGAAGGCGTTGAAAAAACCGCAGTTGTTGCAGCTTGCAAAAGAGTTGCGCTTGGATGTTACGGACGCGCTGAGAAAGCCAGAGCTGATACAGGATATATCGCTGTTTGGGGCTAACGATGACGAGCTGTCGGAATGCATTGAGATGATCAATGGCAGGGAGACCGCTAAACGTCAGGCTGCAGAGGCTGAGCGCCAGCGTGAGGAACCCGAGGAGAAAAAATTGGCCGCGTATCTGCTCCTTTCGTTGCAAATGCCGTCAAAAGACGATAGTCTTTACGGCTTTTGCGAAGTAAATGCCTCCCTTCACTTTCCCGCTCACCTCTCATGTTGTTCCTCTTGCGTCGCGCTCCTCCCAAGGTAAAGACGCCAAATGTTTGCTTAAATCATTTTAATTTCCCGCGTTCCACTGCTCCAAACCGGGTTTGTCTCGATGCGAACGCTGCCGTACGGCGAAGACGAGCGTTAATCGAGGCGCCTACTTCAACGTTTATAGAACCGCGTTTCCCTACTCCACGTGCGTTGCAAGCAGAACGTGAAACCTATCTAGTGGAACCTTGTGTAACTGTTGCCGGTTGATTTCTTAAAATGGCGCCAGAAGCTATAGTGGCGCGGGCGACAGCAGGCGACGGCGGAGCGAATTCTTTTTCTGCAGTTGATGAAGTATTTAATTTCGCAAAAGAAAAACATGTTTGATTTTTTATAAAGGAACACTGCAAATATCACTTCTGTATTGATTTTTGTCTCATATTTGCGTAATGTCTTGTCTTCTTCAACAATGTTGACAAGTATGAACATTACACCGGACATAGACGGGTAGATTTAGCTGTGACTATATAAGACTATTGCGCAGCCATTCTTTTGCTTTGGCCGGGTGGCTGAATCGAGTCACAGACAGACAGACGGACAGGACAGACGGACAGCACGACATACAGACAGACCAAAATTTCTGGGTTTAAGTAGCCCAAGAAGGACTATCGTCTTTAAAAGCGAGAACAGGAGCTCGAGAGGGCAGGAACAGGAACGCGAGGAAAGAAAGCGCGAAGAGGAACGCGCGGATAGAAGGCGAGAACAGGAGCGACAGCATGAGCTGGAAATGAAACGTCTAGACATCGAGGCATCTCGATCTAGGCGTGAGAGTGACAGCAGCGCGCCAAGCGTGCAGTCTGCGGCGACTGAGCGACCTACGTTGCGAATGTGTGACCTAATGCGACCCTACAAGGTAGGAGAAGACATCGGTCTTTTTTAAATGCAGAGCATTTCAGTAACTCACGATGTCACCCGCGTTGACGTCCGTAGTCGTAGTCCGCACCCTTCCCCCTACACAATATAAAAGAAAATACTATCCGGCGCCAGGTTTCGATACCTCGACCCTGCGGGCGGGACGCAATGTACATGGTGCTGTACCCACTGCGCCACAAAGCCGACACAGAATGGAACGCTACGAACGCGCCTTATATCGTGACTCATTCAAATTACTGCTGACGAGCGCTCTCTCGTCAGCAGTTGGCACAAGTGCAACAACATTAACGTAACGCAAACTACTTAACGTCGTGCGCCCCCGGAAATGCTCTGCATTTGATCGTGCCCTCGCGAGGGGGATGTTTCGCACTTGATCGCACTTCCACTGCTCTCTGCGCATGCGCCCCGTCGCTATAGCAACGGAGGCGCGTCGTCTGCTTCCAGGACGCCGCGGCGCCAAATTGAAACGGGTGGTGAGCGGTGGTGCCGCACGCCGCTCGTCGAAACGCGCCGTCGGAAGCGAGAAACGTCGTCGTCACATCTACGATCGAGATAAATAAATGCAAACGTAAAGCGCCAGACATATGAGTTTTTTTGTCGACTTCGAGCGTACGTGTGAGAGGGCCCCAGTTTAGCCGAGACTCATGGCCGGAAAAGCTGCTTACGCTTTTGCCAGGTGAGGCATCCGACGTGATGGCCCGCTTGCCAAAGGAGGAGGCGGAGGACTACAGAAAGTCAAGTCGAGCCTCCTGCGTAAGTACAGGCTGTCAGCAGAGGCGTTTCGCCAGAAGTTCCGTGAAGCCGAGAAAGCTAAGGGCGAGTCGTACTCGGATTTCGCCTACAAGCTGAGGGCTAACATGGAAGAGTGCCTCAAAGAGGCAAAGGCTTTCGGAGAGCACGACAAGGTAGTTGAGTGCTTCGGTCTCGTGCAGTTGCCTTTGGTGAATCTCTTGCCTTTGGTGAAGCTCGAACAACATTCTTGCACTGCCGCTTAGGCCTGCCCGGTAACGTCACAATTCGGGTGTTGTATTTAGAAGCCGGAGTCCCAAGGTTTAACTCCAAGTTCAGATAGCTAGCAGTCAATGCATTCGCAAAGGTCCTTGAGTCTCCGCTGGCCAGACCACGGGCTGTTTTTCTCCAGCATGCAAACTGGTTTTTCCTTTCCTATTTGTCTCGTCTCCGGCGCCCCCAGGTCATCTTTGCCAATTCGTTGGTTATTCCATTAAACACCATCCTCTTTTAGGTTCCCACCTTGCCCTTGCCGTACACAGTAGTAAGGATTTCGTTCGCTAATATTTTTCCGAAAAATGCTGTTTTTCCCTGCTAACATAACAACATTCTCCTGGCTCACCAGTCCGAATACCGATACCACGTGGTTATTGCAAGTGACGCTTCGTAAAAAGATGAGAAGGTTGGGGTGAGTATTTTCTCTGCGGCATTGAACTGGTCTTTTTTATTGCGATGACCAGACTTTATCCCCATTCTTTATGCCGAATTTCTTGCTCTTCTTCCTGCATTCCTGAAGCTTGCTTCGGTGCATTCTTCCGTAATGTTACTCACCGACTCCCTGTCTGTGTGCATTTCTCGCTCCTCAGAAACTTTCAATCACTATTCTTAAAACTTTATTCCTGCGGCTCCATTCGCAGTGTGGGAGATTTGGCCCATGTGGCCGCCAGGCCACTGTGGGATAAACCTCCATCAAACCACTGACATTTTAGCTAAAACAGCTTTGGCTTCACAGATTTTAGAGGTGCTCCCCCGTTGCGGGTTTTTGGCACGCTTATCGCAACTACCTATTGGTTCGAGACGCCTCTGTTCACGCGCTGTACACTTCTGAACTTGAACACCTCAGGTTCTGTTGGAAAAGAAGTATCTGCCAGACTCGCTTGTGCGAAGCATAGCTAACCTCTTTTCGTGTGGTGTGCCTCCACTTAATCAATACCTATATCGGGCAGATTGACAACATCTCTCTTCTGCCGCTTTTGTCACAAAATTGAATCCGAAGAACATTTCTTCCTTTTTTCCGCCGACTTTCTAATCGTCCGAGAAGGCTGCTCGATACTCCCCTGCGACGTCTTGAACTGCCATTGACTGTCGTTTTGGGGGCACTAAGCTGGGCCGATTCCATAGGGACGTGCGCAACGCCAGTCACTTCTTCATTTCGGAGACGGCTCATCTGCACTGCAAAAAATATTCCGATTAGGCTGGCTTTGCCTAGTTTCCTACTCTCCTCCCGGTTATGTTTTCGTGTTTTGTTTCTCTCTCTCTCTTGAACTTAGACTGAAATCTTCCTTCTACTCCACTACTTTGCTTTATCTGATAGATTACTGCGAAAAAAAACTTTTCTTTGCCAATCCCCCTAAGTGGGTATGCGTATTTTCTGACCCACCACCACCAGCAGCGCGAGTAACTACGACCCTTTTTTTTTCGGATGATGCCGCACACATTAAGGGCAGTAACAACAGCTCCGGTATTAAAAAAAGGCATCACGCCTGGAGGCTGTGACGTAAGGGCTCCGTAAGGGGGGTGGCAATTGCTGGTGTGGCTTGGGGTGGGAGAGGTTCACCTTTTCCCTTCTCCTTCCAACGCCCACGCTCCGCAGATGTTTTCGTGGGTTATGGACAGTTCCACAGAAACCAACTGTAGATACTTAGTCGATCGATGGGTCTTAGTCTACGCTGCCTTATATTTTGAATACCAGGACAGCCACAAATGCAACCACTGGATTAAACACAGTGTTATGCACGTGTTCTGTCTAAGTGTACGCTACAAGGAGTCCCTAAAAAGCAGCGCTACGCTACAGTCGACCAGAGTGTTCTTAATTCTGTCACCCCGCAAGCATAACCGCCAATGTACATTCCAGGGCAGAGAGGGTTGTTCTTTCCCGAAACAAAATTTCAGTTTTCACATTAAGAAAAAATGTTTGACACCCCTCAGGTAACAAATGCGGTTATTAGCTTCCCTTGTGATTCCCGCGGTAAAAGACGCGGGTCCCGTCGTGCCACACGAAGCAAGGACAAAGACAACGAAGAAGATCGCTGTCTCGGGGAAGCACGCGTTCGTTCCCCGGCCTGGGAAGAAGCGTAATTATAGCGCGGACAGCCCATTGAATGACGAGATCCGAGGTTCACAAGAAGTGCCACCTAGAGGCCTTCTAAGAGGCGTCCGCCGGGCGCGCGACGACGGCTGAGCGCAGCGGCGCCCATGCACAAGCCGCAGCTGTACTGGGACCTGCTCGCTCTCGCCCTGGTCCTCGCGGGCGCCCTCCTAGTGGCCGTGCTGGTGTGGCTGCTCATGCGCAGGTACCGCGAGCAGATGGCGCACAGCGTCGAGTGCACGCCACCCAAGCTTTGCAGCCCCGTCACGTCGCCGCTGCCGCCAACCGACGACGGCTCGTGGCTGCAGATGAGTCCCGAGCCACAGACCACAGACCTGTCCGACCCATCCAACCGACGGGCCGCGCACGAGGCCCCGTCCCCATCGACAATGCGGGACGTCAAGGTGCGCTTTGCGAGAACCTAGTGGAACGCTCTAGAGCGAATTCGGAAAGCTGTCGTTCACAGGAGGGTACTTGAGCCGGGAAATGAATGCGAACAGGGTGCGCCTGCCTGCAGGGAAACTGGGGAGGCAGAGAGGGTTCGGCATTCCCGCTGCCAATGTACAGGACCGGGCGGGGCGTCTGCCCTCGGCTTTGCAGTGTAGCGGCGGACAGCGAGTGGGCGGGACATGGTAGCTATGGCAGTAGTAGAAATGTGGCGCTGATCGAGATACAGCTGCTCAGGCAGGCAATAAAGAGGATAATGCCATCCTGCAAACCGCAGCAGTTTTGTGCATTCCTTTCGACTTCGCCCTGTCAGTATGCAACCCAGTGAAACTGAAGCAGCTTTGTTGGCTAATCCATTACCGATTGAATGGTGCTGCCCAGCTTTTTTTATGCACAAAATACGTGACCATTGTTTCAGCAGCTGTTATAATGAACCCACAGAAATATTACTGACGGTTATCTCCGATGGAGACGGTACACTCTGACGGTACTGACGGTACACTCGATGGAGACGGG
Organism: Haemaphysalis longicornis; assembly: GCA_013339765.2. Taxonomy (NCBI): domain Eukaryota; kingdom Metazoa; phylum Arthropoda; class Arachnida; order Ixodida; family Ixodidae; genus Haemaphysalis; species Haemaphysalis longicornis. The sequence continues at coordinate 100,577,769 of CM023458.1, read as the reverse complement.
AACTTTATACGTTTTAATGTATGGTCTTTTGTAGGCTTATTGTTACCGCTCGATTTCTTCGTTTCAAAGTATGGTATACATACGGGGCTTGTGTTCATTTCAGCTATATTAACGAACACTAGAGCAAGAAAGGGAGCCCTAACGTCAGTTTAGCTTTTTGAGCGAGAAATGGCCCAACCTGCACTAAAGTGCTAACAAAAGGACTAACGAAATACAGTAAGGAAAAAACACCGCTAAGGCCAGGACGAAAAAACGACAAAAACTGGAATCGTCGTTGTCCTTTCGTTGTATTATTATCGCTGCTCTGCCATTAGCATGAATTAACTATCCCGGCTTCACCCTTTTATACACTATGTGTCTTCCACATCGGGCTCAATTACCTCCAATAGCGTCATCTTGTGGTTTACAACGTCCTTTTGTGCTGTCCTTAGCTGTGTGTTTTTTTTTTTCGTAAAACTGACCCGCACAGCCAGACAAACGCAATGTTTGTTGCGTGCGGTTCAGCCCAGGAAACGTTGCAACGTTGACTGTATGAGACCCTTGTGGCAACATCCAGCACAAAATATCCTGTTTGGTTATAATGTTTGTTCTGCGTTTTAACGTGACACTAGACGCGATTAGGCGGTAAAAAAGGAGACGACTTTTTGGAGACCACCTAAAACTGAAGCTACGTACGACTGTCACGCCGGCGAGCACGATGTGGGCGCGGGTGTCACCACTATCAACCTGATTCCTTGGTTGTCTGGTAGCATAGCAACCGATATGTGAGCGAACCTTCACACAAACACCTTCAAGTTCCTACAGCAACCACCGTCACCACGTGCTTGGGCACCATGCACACATGGGATTAACTGATACCTCGCGCTGCGTTCCTATATTACATAGCGACGGACTAAAGCACGTTACCTTGAGTATTCATGGTGACTGTATTGGCGACGCCGCGGACTCCGAGCCCCCAAACATTAGCTGTAGCCGACCGTGGCGATGTGCTTATGGGTAGAGGATAAGAATCCACGAACGGTGGCAGTGGGAGCCTTGAACAAGCTCTGGCCGATGGGCTCCCAGTCTGTTTATCAGGCAGGGGGCTCCCGGACCTCTCTCGACATCAGGGTAATTCGAGCGAAGGAAGTGCCCACGTCTCCTGCTTTCTTTTTTCTGATATTGTAAATAGAACCTGCCCCCCCCCCCAAAAAAAATGGTCGCCCCTGATAACAGGCCGCGCCGCAGGTCCATTTCCACTCCTTCAATCATCACTCTTCCCAATCCTGACAACTATCCCCGTTAGTCAATGAGAGCTTGCTTCTGGGCTAGTTGGTACATGATTTCTTGTAAAAACACTGCGCTAAATTGAAATTACGAAGACGAAGGACGGCAGGACACACGATGCAGACTTAAGTCTGCATCGTGTATTCCGCCATCCTTCGTCTTCGTAATTTCAATTTAGCGCAGTGTTTTCGCAAGAAACTATCCCCGTTTCTTGGTTATCGAATCTATTGACAAATCAAACCCTGTTTCTTTGCAATCCGTATTCCTTATCACTGACTTTCTCGAACGCATCCTTGGAAAGACATTCCATGCTAAGAAACTGAGAACCAGTGAGGGGTACTAGCCGAAGTGAACACTCAGCAACTAGCCAATAACCTGACCCAATTCGAATGGCAGATCTGGACATCAGAGATATACCCCACCGCAGCCGGAACCGCTCTCAGGGTGTGATTTCTGTGTCAGATGTGATGAATGAGACAAAGGCCGATCTGTTCGAAGGCCTGAAAAATCAGGGCGTGATGGGGGTAAGACTTATAACGATGAGACGAGATAATAAGGAAATCCCCACAAAACGTATAATCTTGGTCTTTAACCATACCACACTTCCGAAATCCAGTACAGTATTCTTCATGCGGCGCTCCGTCCGAACGTACATCCCATATTCGCGGGGCTGTTTCAAGTGCCAGCGCTTCGGACACAGTACCACCTCGTGTCGGGGCCAACTAACCTGGGCCACGTGCGCCCAACTTGATCACCCGACAGAACTAACACTGAACAACTTCACTGCATAACTGCCAGGGCCCACACACGGCCTACTCCTGAACCTACAAAAATTTCCAACTAGAAAATAAAATAACCAAAATCACGGAGAACATCTCTTTCCCAGAGACGAGAAAAAGGTTTGTTTATTTGCTCCTGGGGAGGTATGCCAACGCAGCTCGCCGGCGGTCCAGCGATGCCAGGTTTCGGCGGCGACCCATAGGTCAGAGGGACTAACTTGGTCCCACCCAACCTGTGACCACACCGCCTGCTCAGTCAGCAGCGATTGTGGTGACAACCGTCTACGTCGGGAGTGAGGCTGCTTCAGCCACTTCCGCTCCGCCGGCTCCCAGCAATGTTTGGGGCACGGAGGAGATGGACACGGGGAAGCCCGCAGCAGCTCCCAGCCTCCCTGCCCCGTCCGTGCAACGCGTGGAACCCCTGGAAGCTTCGGCGGTTGCGGTTGCAGCAACGAGCACCCAAACGGGTGTGGGATTCAAAGAACCTGATCCGTGGGACACTCTGAGGATGTCGGAGGAGGACATGGACGTCAGACCTTTCCTCTCTGCATCTAGGCGAAAGGGACAGGTTCCTTTGTCCATACCTCCATACAAGACAAAAAAAGACAAGATTCAAAAGACAAGATTCACACACACACACACACACGCACATTTCCAGTCGCTGCAAACTGTAAATATTGAGAAGAGAAAACACGCTACAGTGGAACTGTAAAGAACTCATAAAATATTCACAGAGTATGAGATACTGCATGCCAATCATCCCCCAGTTCAGTGTGTCTGCAGGAAATGCATCGAAACAGCGCACGCACAAATTTTCTGAACAATTATGGTATTTAGAAAGTACCGAGATTCCTACGCACACTCTTCAGACAGTGTGGCCATTGTCGACTGGAAATCCACAAACGCACGTTACATAACGAGCCGTGCGTTTGCACCAGCCAACACGCTTACCTTCATCCCTAAGCAGCGCACGCTCACGGATTTGTCCTTTCTCAATACGAATATACACGACCGTTTGTATACGTATGCCTGAGAACGTAACCCGGCAAAGTTTTAGTGGCGCAGAGCGGTCTTACAAAGGTTCTACCGGACTTGTAGATGGCGATAGCTAAACCATTGGCTTCGGTTCAAAGGACAGGGTACCACAAAATAACAAATGTTTTAAGCGTACTTACACGGCATGCGTTCTCTGTAACAGCATGTTCACGATTGCAATCCATTTGCTTTCTTACAATTCTGTTCATAGGATGTCTTAGACAAGCTTTGGTGTTTTGTAGGGCGGATGGCTCGGAACAGCGTCCCAAGCCGAAGGCCGTTGCAGAGCCAGAAGCAGAGAACAAGACGAAGCTGCCCCCCGAAGCGAATGATCAGCAGAAAGAAAGCCAGTTAACCAAGCACTCACAAAGAAAGAAGGGCAAGAGTCGTTCCGGCGACGAGAAGTCTTGTTCCAGTAAAGGTAAAAGACTTTTTTTAAAGCGAAGCTTTCTATCCCTCACTGATGGCGATGTAGTTACGCCAGAACTCACCTGCAAGGAAGCTACCTTCACACAATGGGTTTCCACAAAGGCATATGAATCATACCAAACACGTAGACAATGCGCGGTCTTTACGCACAAAGCACGATACGGAATAGCAGTGGAAGACACATTCACATTGTGATAGAATCGCTTATGATGACGAACCTTCCATCATCGCATTCGGATTCCTCAGGACTTTCTTGGTTCGTTGCGCGGGCGTCTGCTTTGAACTTTGGGTGAATTGAAATGGACTTTGGAATTCCAATTTTCGGACTTTGAGAACGCAGATTTTGTACTTTGATTTGGCTCAGTTTTCAAAGAGAAAGCATCGAGTTCTAACCATCTTCTGCTTAAGACAGGAGCTTCGATTTTTTCCGGAACGACAGTTTCTCCACTAGAGGCACTTGAGGTCATTTTTTGTAATGGTACACACCGAAGAGAAACCCAGCGTGCCCTTTGGCTCTGATGCGCCCCCCATTTCGCCTACAGCACATCGTTGAACAGCACATTTACACTCATGATCGGTAAAGCACCTGCTAGTTGTATAGACCATGGTATACACAAAAGTTGATGGGATCTCGTTCCATGTGCGACACATCGGAAGGTCATTCTTATCCTTAGCGAGACGCTGCTGCTTGGAGGAATCTGGGAGTGGCACCATCATCCCCGTCCTCCTAAAAGATGATATTTGGGAGGATACGATCCATGACTCCTATGGAAGTGTGATGTGTCACCTGGGTGTCATGTGTCGTCCACTGTAATGAAAATGCTCAGGGTGCCTCTTCTCAAGGACGAGTCAGTCATCCACTCATAATTGTCGTTATACAATAGGCTCTTCCGAATTCCTTGGGAGTAGGAATCGCCAATTAAATTTTGCTACGGCTAGACTGCGTCGTTTCTTACATTGTTAATAGCCGTAGTGGTGTCCTTTGTTCTTTACTGGCAGACTATTTCGCTTGTGCCTACGATAGAGTTTAAGAGACAACTTCACCGGCACGCTATTAAGATGGCGTCCGGGTGAAAGAAATCTTTCTCCGGCGCTGACATCGACGCCCACACGTGGTCACTTGTCGTGACACTGCTTATTTGAAAGCGATAGCCGTAGGTTATCCGTTTTTCAAAAACTGGCGTTGATCAGAATTTTCGCGGAATATCAATGCGAAGGCCTAGATGGACACTTCTGTTGATCTGCAGCTGAGCTTTCTGTTGTGCTTTCATGCTAGCCGCCACAATGGGGCGCTACGCAATTTTGTCCATAGCCTTTTCCTCCCAAAGGCGGCTTCTACCAGTGTCATTTTGAGCCTCTCTAGACATTTCTCTTTTGTGTTACTTTCTCGACCTTACCTCCAGCGAGTAGGGCATGTTGCATCGTCAACCTCAGCGAAGGTTAATGTACCTCTAAGCCCACATGGCAACCTACACGAAGCGAGTTTAGAACGTGATGTTGGTGATGATTTTAGGTTTTATGGCGCAAGGCTAGCAAAGGGCAAACAGCGCCAAACAACGTAAGAGCTACGTCGTACTGGTGTCAAGTATAACCGCGAAATCAGGGCGTGTAAATTGAACGTGTAATGGAGAGGATGACTAGTGAATAGGGCCAGGATGATTAATTTATGCGTGATAAAAGTTTGACACCTGTAAAAACTGAAAAACTCGGGTAAAAGAAATCCCCTAAGAAACGTGATGAATGTAGCGGAATGAGTTGTCTGTATAGTTGTGGGAAGCGTTCGCATCGTGTTGTGCCGACCGTCTAGAACGTGCTACGGTCCATCGCCTTTTCTCAGAACTCTCAATGGCACTGCTGCTTTCTTTTCCCTCTGATTTTTGTACGCTTTCTGTGCCCCACACGCTCTAAAAAACATGGAGATCTAAGATTTCCTGCTGAAACTCTGGCGTCGGCGCGACTGCGGACCGTAGCAAATAACCACGGGGGCAGATAGTGTCAGCATAACCACCGATACGTACTTACCCGAAGCGGTTCTAACGCCACCCGTTTCCATGGCAGACCCAAAAAACTTGGTACGCTCCGTTGAATCGCGCACGGGACTTTGTGAAAAAGATGCGAAGAAAGGGCGATTTCAATTTCGCGAACGTTAGCAAATCTCCCACTGTCGCTCTTCCGGAGCCACAACATCTCGGCCTCTGCTGCGCTCAGCGCATTCCATGCCACACTTCATAAAACGCAAATGGTACGGGGGTGATGTTTAACTGCAAACAGACTGGAAGCACTCACTGGCAGAAAGGATATCAGGGACTCTAGGACGTCTTACGCGTGAAATATTTCCTGGCTCCGGCGCCAGGTGCGATCGACTCTTTGCGTCTGCCTTAGCGGCAACCCACAGCGACATTGGATATGCGAAGGCCTGACGCAGCCTTGCGCTTTGTGGTATAGCGCCAAACGCTATCGTCTTAACGTACAATGAAGGTTCGGCGCGTATTCGCACGCGTTTTCCCTCTCTTTGAACCGGCCCGGCTGCAGTCAAGAGCACCCATGCAGACTAAAGGACCGGCTTTAGAGCAGGAAAAAACCCCTGCTGAAACGCGTCGCTTTGCGCACACGTGTATTTCCCTTGTGATTGACTTCGCTTGCACTTCGCCGGGCTTTCGGAGGTCAAAAATCTCGTGGTACGTTCATGGGAGGGGAAAAACGAACACAAATGCATTGGTAAGAATAACGCACTTTCACGTATCTTTGACACGGCGCGACCGTTCACAGCGTGCACTTGCTCTCCTGGGGTGTTCGGGTCTCGCAAGGGGCGGTCGAATAGCGGCACAATGTCCGAAGAGAACACCTTAAACTAGCTGTTCCGCAGGTGTATCGGAAACGTTTCGCTTTAGTTTCTTCTATAACCCCCCATTAGGCAGTTTTAGACGGCCGCGTGCAGGATAATCCCCGCTATCTTTCGCTATAGGAGCATGCTTCCTTCTCTGTTTGTTTGTTTGTTTGTTTATTTATTATTTATTATTTATTTATTTATTTATTTATTTATTTATTTATTTATTTATTTATTTATTTATTTATTTATTTATTTATTTTATTATTTATTTATTTATTTATTTATTATTATTTATTTATTATTTATTTATTTATTTATTTATTCTATACTCAAGCCCACAAGCATTTGTGAGGGTTGTTGGTTACATATAAAAAACAAAAAAACATCAACACAAAGTGCGCAGGTAAGCACAACCTTACTTGGGCGATTATCGTGCAATGTTTGCTAGTTCGGTGCGATACCGAATGTTGCTGCGACGGCGGTGGTGAGAACAGGAAGACGGTCTCACTTTTGTGAAATCAGGGATTAAATGACGGGAACGAGTATTTGCAAGGCAATAAATCACTTCAACATTATATCGGCGATCAGTAAGACAGGTGGGAATTCTGGTAGACACCTTGGTTGAACACGTATAGGTGAAGTATTCACGACGCGAAGGTAGAAGAGGGTATTCATCTTTAATGTCCGCGGTGCTCTTGTGCGCATGCGCAGTAGCTTTCATATGACTTGGAGGCCAACGTTCCACGAATCCACTTTCACGTCTCCTCCAACTCTTAATACCGGTGTTGAAAAAACCGTACCTCCGGAAGCACCACAAGCAGCTGCATTTCCTTACCGCTTTCGTTTCACTTCGGATCCTCCGAATCATTGAGCCTTTTTTTCCTTGGGAAAATCATTTGCACGTGTTCTCGACCTCTGCAGTGAAACGCAAGTCTAAGCATCATGCAAAGGCGCCGCTTCTGGTGGACGATGCGAAGCCTGCAGTTGTTTCGAGGCCTGGCACGGAAGCTGGGGGTGTGGTTGCTGCCACGGTAGCCGATGGTGACGCGGTCGGCCTTAACATCAGTCCCACTGGAGCCAAGGTGTGTACACCGGTAAGTCGGCAGCGTATGGGTATGAGAAAATCCCGCGTTTCCCCGAGGGTAAGAATGTGAAAGTGCGAATGCACGAGTTGAATTCCGCGTTTTTCGTAATGTTCGCGAAAGAGAGATCACACACACCACAAACAACTACCAAAAGAAAGAAAGAGAATTTATTCACAGACACCTTATTTGTTTTGTCGTTGTACTTGATGCTAGAGCGGATCTCAGCGTTTGAACATTTCGTGTCAGTACTCCTTGAAAGCGGTTTTTTTGTTTATTTTTTTTTTTTTAGCCCTTCTCACGCCCGATTTCCTGGCAAATCCCCACGTGGGTATGTGCCATGTCAGCGGCCAGGAGCGCGCGCCCCATCTCACGTGAGCGACATAGCGGTGGACGCAGGTTCAGGGTTCGCTAAGAAGTGCATTGCACCTTAAAAGCACGGCTCACTTTGACTGTGATTGCGAGCATGGTGCCAGTGCCTGTGGTAGCTGCACCAATCAGAAGCTTTGCAATGACGTGGAAGAAAGTTTGGCGGCACGAAAACGCGTGTTTTCCAGTTCAGTAAAACAAGCTCTTTTATTGTACTCACGAATAATAATGCCGGTCTCCATGAAAAGAAAAAATCATCCTTTATTTCTAGTCGTCCTAAACTAGCCTTAAATGTTGTGGAGTGGATCAGCGATGTATTGAAACGGGCTAATGCAGATATTTGTCTTCATGCAAGAGTACAATTTATATACCGGAAATCGCGTTTTTGACATTCCAGATGATGGAAGTGCTTGCTTAGAAAAGTTTTTTTTTTTTTTCTCACAGTGGCGCCTAAAGCTTTACCGACTTCTCCGAATTGCGAAGGTTGCCGAATTTCTTAAACGCCGTCACCAGTAGAAATATATTTTCAGATATGGTTTCTCGCGCCAGGTTTTTACGGCGACGATGTCCGCTGATATCTCCAATGGCTCGATCGTTTCCCGTGGCTCTACACAAAATTAGCTTTGCGGCAAAGCCACCTTTTTCACGAATACGTTAGAGATGTACAGGGCGGAGAAATTGAACATCAAAAAGGAAAATTTCTACAATAATTCACAGGGCAGCGCTTTGCTTTTCGAGGCTAGAGCAGGTTGCCTGCGAACTAAAAGCTTTGTAGGCAAGTATTCCCAAAATGACGGGGTATGCGTGGTCTGTGGAAAAGAAACAAACTATGCAGCACATAGTGTTAAAATTTGAGGGTATCCATGCAAATCTACATGAAGGAAATATTCGGCTTCCAGAAGCGCTAGGATTTAAGGGTAGTACAGAGGAAGTGAACTTCAAGGCGGTCGAGGGGACGAAAAGAAGATTAGAATGCTGGTGGACGAAAAGAAGAGAGGGAAATATTGCCTAAGACAGTTACCACCTGTAACAGAAAAAAAAGTATTTTGTGCATAATCAGCTTTTTGTGCCTGCCCTAAGCAGCGCTAGTATTAAACCAAGAGTGTAAAACACGGGTATATTAGTCCTTTTTCGTAAGATGACATGTCATCACCCCGATACAAAGGGGAAACCAATAGAAATCATCATGAATCATCATCTGTGTAGCTGTCAATTCAATGTACATACCACGACACTATTCATACTTCAAATTGGTCGCTACGCAACTCTGTTATCACAAGTCTGCCATCAGGAGCAAGGTGGGGGAGGAGAGAACGGGGGCATGTATACGTGACAGGGGCGACAGAAGACTGTCGTCTTTCAACGACATCTGCAGCGAAATGAGCAGATAGGCGCCCGTTCTTTTCCAACCTTCTGTGCTTTCGTTAGACGTCGTGTCGAACCACCAGACTTGCTGGAGGTATAGCAAACGACCCTTGGTTTTTCTTTCATTTCTCGATGTAAAATTTTCTTGAGATGTTATTGGTGAAGTGTGCAGTCGATTCTTCGCAGCTTCCGGCATCCGAGGAGACTCCGGCCTCCCTGCCCACGCCGGTTTCGATAGCCTACACAGCCGCAAGCGCGCAAGTGTCAGCCGTGGCTGGGTCCCAGTTCGTGTCGCCTACCACGTAAGCTCAGCGGCAGTAGCTGCATCGTCCTTAAACATCGTCTTTGCAACCTCATTTTAACAAAAGCGTTTGCAATATGGTTTAGAGCAACTAGGAAGAGAAAATGGAAGCTTATTTCATTAAAACGACTTCTTTGTCCCAATAACAAGGATACAAATTTTGTCCAGAACTTCAAGCAAATAATTGTGATATTAAAGAAAACAGACGAAGCAGTGGCGACTCTGCAGCCAATTGCCGGAGACTGCTGTGTGACGTCTCAGAAATTTGGTGCGATTGGCGGTCGTTTACGCAAGCCTTGTACCGCCAAGAACCATGGGTGGGCGATTGAAATGGGGCCTCTAGTCACGTTTGGTCGCTTTACATGACTGCTAGCGGGCAACTCACACACTGCAGATTGCGTTTTTAGTGCTAGCACATATTACGTCACTCCTGGCCATATTACGTCACTGTCGCGCGAAATTGAAACGTTTTTGAACATTTCTTGCTTATTTTGTTAAAAGTACTCCTTTCCTGGCTGGAGAGGAAGTGCTGAGTTACGAAACAATAGTTCTTTTAGATTTTGCAAAATTGTATTTTGCCATCAAGGCCCCTATAAATTAACAATCTAAACTCGTTTGCAACCGGTTGTGCGTTACTCAAGCACTCGCGCGCGTGCCCGCATAGAGAGATAGGCAGACTGTTCATGCAGGAAACCCGGCGTTTGCAGTTCTCAATATGTGTACAATTATCAAATACCAGCAAGCGTAATCCAGAAGATTTTTTTATTGAGGAGTTTGGTGTCACTCGTGGCCCTCTGAAACAAGGAAGTCTTAAAGATGGGCTATGCACTAACGTGTTGGAACGTTTAACGAAATCGCTGTTCCGCTGAAAGCTTCGTTACACGCGTCACGCAGCAAGAATGGCGAGCATCCGCCAGGGCTCGTCGCCGCCGTGCCATCGCCCGTGCCATCGTCGACGACGCCCGCACTGTGGCCGCTGTGCGAGCCGTTGCCGCAGGCGACCGCGGCGCCCTCTGATCCCACACCATCTCCGTCACGACGACGACGGTTAACGCGCTCGAAGGGATCCAAAGGCAGCGGGAGCTCACGGCGCAGCGACCACCATCGTGAAACCCAGGTGAACGGTTGGTCTAAGATACGTGCACGGCCAATCACAAAGCTCCTAGGTAGGAATTACCGCCACTTCGCTCTAGCGGTGGCCTTTAGTTGGTTTGCGCATGGGAGCGTGTTTACAATCTCGTCAGCTCTGTTGTCCAAGTTCGGCGCTACTTATTATTGCGAGAGCAATGGATGGCGCATTTCGGCAGAAATTTCGCGTCAAACTGCGGGAATCCACGGAGGGAGAGTGCCACAAGATTCGAGCGCAGAGCGCGGGCGTAGAACGGCTATTTCAGCCGAGCCGGCAGCTGCGTTGGCAGCGGTGCGCTACGTCCGCACCCCTGCCGACCCAGTGGCTATGGGAACGTCATGTCAGCGTAAAGGCTAGCCCTCCTTACGCCCCACGCGGGCCATGCAAACGGGCCTGGGCGGGATCCGTCACCGTTTGTACGCACGAGTTGAGAAATGGGGTGTGCATCGTGTACAGGGCCGAATAGGCGGTGAGGGAGTATGGAATGGGAATTACAGCGACGAAATTCCGATACTTGCGTACAACAAAAAGACGCGACATACCGCTGATGCAGCTTCTAAGGCGAGAAAACGTGAGCCCTGAGCTTGTTAGGGTACAAAGTACGCTTAGCGCGGAATTCGAGGGGCGTTCGAGAAACGCCGTGTTCTGGACATCTAAAGCCGGAGCAAGGCTTACGCATACGGTTGAGCCTCAGTTTGCGAGGGTAATGGAATCCAGCTCGAGAGAGAGTAATGGAAAGGAATCGAGAAATGTAGCTGAATGAGTTGCCAAAGGCTAGTTCTTCCAGACTACACGAGGTTCTGTTTTGTGTTCATGGCCCTTTGACCTTGTCACCCAGGCCCACCATTCACCGGCACAGCTCGGAGCCATCCCTCGTGATCAATCCACCACGCAGGCGGCAGAAGACGCAGCACAGCACCTGTCTCAGGTCTTCGGCGTCAAGGCGCCTGGCGCGGACTCTCCGGCGGTCACTGCCAAAGCCCGAGCAGAGCATGTTCCTGCAACAGCTTTGTTCGCTTGTTCTCCACAGGAGCCAACGCGAATGTCGGGAACACACTAATTCCTAATGCTGACCGAGTGCACGCACGGAGTCGAGGGCGGCGCGCAGCCGGCTTCGGCGAGCTGCTGCCGAAGAAGGATGCAGTTTTGTTCCGCTGCCGAAGCCTAGACGGCGCAGAAGCTGTCAAGGTGCATCCGCCGTGGACGCTGGAAGTGGTCCGACTAAGCTTCGGCTGCTGCAAAGAGCTGTACGAAGAAGTTCGACGAGTGACGTGCGGACGATACATCCGGACGAAATGTGCGGAGTGCGGTGGTAGCACCCTTCGCTGCAGGACCTGGCACTCTTTTCGGGTAGTTTTAACGATGGGATGAAGTATTTTTAGTCTCCTAGATTTGAAAACACAGTGGTGACGCCATTCCGAACACTTGAGTCTTCAATGTCGCCAGATGTTCAATTACGACCTTTTTGTATTATTATTTAGCTTCATCCCCGGTCTTGTGATCGATCAGTTTTCAACCTAGTTCTTGTTTAGCACAGTCGTCGTGCTGAACTTATAGCCGAGCGTTAATCGCTCTTTTAACCGTAGTTTTTGTGTCCTCTTTTGGAACATGAATTTAGCACTTTCGAATGATCGTACCTTGTATGCTGTCCAGAAAAAGACGAGCATCTTTTCTTGCTCAGGAAGCGGACGTTTACACGTACTCTTGGATTTGGGATAATAAAAACGAAGTGTCTAGGGTGCCGCCCGATGGCACTCCAGCTCAGAGTGTTGCCCGCAGAAATTCGAATATTTGAGACTGGGCACACACTGGCCATAGCGTCTGACGTTGTGGCGTGGAGGTTTCGTCTTAGCTACCTGTTACTGAGGGCGCTTCTTCGAGTCCGACTCGATCTAGCCTGTTTTATTTCCTTTTGTATTCTCAATTTTTATTATAGCTCTCCTGGCGTAGGTTAGTTTTCGGTGCGTTAAAATACTTTTTCTGTTCGTTAGGTTTTGTTAGCTTAGTTTACGTTATGTTATTCTAATAGAGGGCTACGTAATGCTGTGAGCGGCACGTTTTCATCAATAAGATGATGGACGCCACTTTAATGGTGTTCTTATAGTGCCGTCGAACGTCACTGTAGAGAAAACCTTCTAAATACATAAGGAGGACTGAAAGAAGCGCCCTGTGCACATCGTGTGGCCAGCCTTTGGAGCCTTCATTTCTTTATTAAGGCGAAAGCCGTAGGTGGACCACCAAACACGAAAAGGGACGGTTGTTGTTGCCGGAGACAATACGATTGGTACCGAATGGCCGCCACTGTAGAGAGATATAAATAAAAATCAAAGTGCCGTTGTTAAGGGAAATGGGGTTAAACGCGAAGCTTGCTCCCATGCAACCTGATGATGATGATGGTTAGTGTTTAATGGCGCAAGGCCAATGAGGGCAAAGAGCGCCAGAGAAGGGGTTATTTAATGAAGAGAAGTGATTACTACACACGGGTAGGTATAAAAACGTGTAAACCGAACATAGTAAAATCAATTAAAGATAATGGTAATGGCTGGTGTAAATGGCCAGATTTGATTATGCGTGATAGGAAATGAGGTTTAAAAAGTTGACGACTGACAAATACTCAAACTCCCATGCAGCCTGAGCCAAAGTCCAAAATCCAAATTGCCTCTAACGTCACGGAATGGCGTGACCGTACATACATCGGCTTCATAACGCGGGGGAGCCAACAACGATGCCGACTACGGGAAGTGTGTTTCGACGCACTTGATGTGCGTTTGTAGAAACCCGTCGTCATGATGCACCCTCGAATTTTGCAGAGTTGTATTCCCTGCAGTGCGTTCTCGTGCACGGTCACCATCAGCGCGTTATAAACCGGCGGTTCATATTATGAAACCTTTTTTTGTTGTTGCAGACATTTCGTCTTCACCATCATAGTCCTTAAACGCTGAGCATTGGCAAATCGCCTTGATGGTCAGAGCTACATGTCAGAGGTCATCCCCGAATGACTATTGCCCTGCTGGTCTTAGAGCCAGTAAATAACCTACTCTAGCTGGTCGTTCAAACCGAACGATTGTTCGCTGTCTCCCCAAGCCACGAGTACAATGCAACCCAGCCCCCTCCGCCCGCCACTCATCGTTCGGACCTGTGAATGGCCGCGTCATGAGCCCCAGTGATGCGAACGCCGACGCGGCCACCACCGCGGTGCAATTGTGGCGGCCATCGTGGTGTTCACCGTCCTCTGTTTCCTTATGCGCAAGTATGGCATGATGCCCTGCATGGCCATGCTCAGCGCGCCGCCAGAACTGCTAGTCATCACCGTGCCCCTTCCTTTCGTCACTCGACCATGTCGCCATTGTCCGCGCCTAGGGATTCCGTGATGCATGCGCCTAATCTCCGCACAGTTCACAGCAGGCCACCCCCGCCGCCCAAGCATTGCCAGCACTTCACGCCGGGGCCCCGCTGCCCTGAGTCGAATCAAGGTTCCAGGTACCTGCAGGGACTCCTCATTTTTTTGGTGAAATACCTGGCACAAACTGTGTTTTTACGATCGCAGTGTCTATAGTGCCGTCCGACGGCACTCTAGCTGATCGTTGCCAGGCATGGCTAGAGTGTCGTCCGACGACATTTGAATATTTAACATTAGGCTAGCACCGGCCAAACTGTCATGTCATTATGCTCCTCAGCCTTCATAGTATATGGAGGCCGAGAATGGCGGTGAGGAATGCGGATATAAATGCCCGGCCTGTCAGGGAAAATTTCATTGAAAGCGACAGTATATACGGGAAGTGTTTCGTGCTGAGGATGATCCCCCTGAGTGGTTGCCTGTGCTTGACGATTTAGTGTGTCTTAGAAGTTTTAAAGCCGACGTAGTCAGCCAAGTAGGGGTTGACAGATCATTACATGACATGATGTGTGATGTGCTGTATAAATGTCAAAGCAGGCAATAAATAAAAAAAAATCGTTGTAGTGTAATAAATCATTTCATTTCATTTCATTTTCATTTATTAATACTGTTAGCCCAGAAGTGGGCCCTTACAGGTGGAAGGACAAAAAGTTTCACTCGAAAGCAGGTTATCAAGTTGAAATCCGTCTTAGCTTCTTGATCGCAAAGTCCGTGGTTCGAGACCGGCACTTCCCTTGGGTTTTTTTTTTCATTATTTAAATGAAGTGTAATTTTTATGCCGTACTTTAGTTTTTTGGGGTTTTAAATGATTTCTTTGCGTACGTTAGGTTATCGTATGTTATGTTTAGGTTAGGTTGTCTAGCTTTACGTTATCTAGAGCGATGTACTGCCAGACGCGGCAATTTTGTTATAAAACGCCGGTGGACGTCGATATAGTGGAGTGCTTATAATGCCGTCGGACGGCACTCTAGACACGCCCTTTTACGATTCTAACGCGCGCCCTCTTTTAGGGGCGAAGCTCCTTAAGGCGTGGGTCTGTCCATCCTCGACGTATGTATGTAGCCACCTCCAGTTTAGTTCTTGATGATGGTTGGATGTTTATGGCGCAAGGCCAACTAGGGCAAAGAGCGCCAAAAAATAGTCATATATGAGGGGTGAAACCTTAAAAACTACGAACAGTCAGCAAAAACAAAAGTAAAATCACAAAATGACAATGAGCATGGCTGGTGTATAGGGCCAGGGAGTGATCACGCGTGGTATGAAATGAGGTCTAAAAATTGAACTTCTTCTAAATATTTAAAAACGCACTTGATAGAAAACATGGGATCATCAGAGAGGAAAAACGCTGGGTGTAGGGGGGACGTGTAGTCTGTATAGCTGTGGGAAGTGTTTGCGTCGTGTTGTGTGAAGTGCCTTGCATGTGATTAGTATGTGCACCACGGATAGGGCATCTCCGCACCTGCTGCACTGGGGTCTAGAAGATCCCGTCAGCAGATACGAGTGCGTCGCATGGGTGTGCCCTATCCGCAGCCTACCCAAGGCGACTTCCGTGTGTCTGTTGCGTGAGTCAGCTGTGTACCGTCCCAAGTGTGGCTTTATTACGTGTAGTTTGTTGTCTGTCTGTTCGTCCCAGTGTGTTTGCCATGTTTTCCGCAGGTGTTGTCTTATGTGTGGCTTGAGGTCTGTGTAGGGTACGGTTGTTATGTCTACAGTGTTCCTGAGTGCAGCAGCAGCAGCCCTCTCATCTGCCAACTCATTCCCAGCGATCCCAGCGTGTCCTGGAACCCAGCAGAGGAGCAGCTGATGCTTCTTTGCATACACAGACATGATAGTGTTAAATACAAGATTAACTATGTGGTTTTTGGGGGGTGTACGCGATGACAGTGCGCGAACAACACTCAAGGAATCTGTGTAGATGATAGACTTTGGAATTTGATTTTCAAGTATGTGCCGTACAATCAGCAAAATCCCATACGCCTCTGCTGAAAAAATTGTCGTGTGGACGCTCATGGTTCTGGCTGCACAGAAATTCGGACCATGAGCAGCGCAGGAGACCATAGTGGAGGTTTTAGACGCGTCACTGTAAAATTCTGCAAGTGGGTATTTAAACTGCAGAGACAGAAAGTGCTGCAGTATTGCAGCCTGCGGTACCCGATTTTTGTCAAGTTTCATAAAAGAAAGGTCGCACGACACAGGACGAACTTGCCAAGGCGGTAAAACTGTTTGAAAAGGATGACCTGTACACATCTAAAAACAAAGCACTGAGATCCGAGGCTCGCTCTTTCACTCTAAGTGAAAAGGGCAGAGGAACGGATGGGCGATTTACAAAGAGCAGAGATGTGGATGTGTCGTTAAAGACAGGATAAAAAGGATGATTATTCAGCGATGAAATTTTAAAAGCATAAAGCAAGTCCATGTATGTTCGTTGGTTCTCAAGGCTCCACTTATTACACTCAACATAAAGACTCTCAGCAGGGCTAGTGCGAAAAGCACCCGACGAAAGACGAAGGCCCAGGTGTAGAACTGGGTCAAGAATTCGCAAGGCTGTCTTAGTCGCCGACCCATACACCACACTGCCATAGTCCAAACGAGACCCAACCAAAGCAGTATACAAGCGAAGCAAGAGTTCTTTGTCGGAACCATAGGATTGGTGGGAGAGAACCTTAAGTATATTCATTGTTTTGAGACATTTATTTTTAAGTTCCTTGATGTGGGGAATGAATGTGAGTTTGTGATCAAACACCACACCTAAGAACTTGTGCTCCTTGTTCACAGGAAGCGACATGCCATTAAGAGTAATGTCTGGGTCCGGATGGACCCCGCGCTTCCTGGAGAACACAACGCAGGAGCTTTTTGCAGGATTCAATTTAAACCCATTCTTGTCTGCCCAGCCGGCAAGCTTCTTGACGCCGAGCTGGACTTGACGTTCGCAGATGGACATATTACATGATTTAAAAGATATCTGCACGTCATCTACATACATGGAGTAAGAAATTGTAGGTGGCAGTGCCTTCCCAAGGGAGTTCATTTTTACTATGAAGAGAGTGCAGCTTAGAACTCCGCCTTGCGGCACGCCATTTTCTTGCACGTGTACCTTTGACAGTGCAGAACCAACTCTGACGCGAAAGGTTCT
Organism: Haemaphysalis longicornis; assembly: GCA_013339765.2. Lineage (NCBI taxonomy): Eukaryota > Metazoa > Arthropoda > Arachnida > Ixodida > Ixodidae > Haemaphysalis > Haemaphysalis longicornis. The sequence goes on along the minus strand of CM023458.1, from coordinate 100,560,654 downwards.
CTCAGACAAATAGCTAGCAAGGGTGTTAAACATATTACCAGAAACACCGAATGACTTCAGGTCAGTAAGGATCCCATAACGCCAAGCGGTGTCATAGGCCTTTTCTAGGTCGAAAAACACAGTTAAACAGAACTGTTTATGAATGAAGGCATCCTTAATATATGACTCTAGTGCCACAAGTTGATCATTCGTGGATCGCCCCGCCCTGAAGCCTGCCTGGCAGCTCTCGAGAAGGCCGTTATACTCCAAAAAGTACACGAGCCTCCGGTTTATCATCTTCTCGAGAAGCTTGCACTGGTAAAGGGCAATGGGTCGATAGCTAGCGGGAGAAGAAGAGTCCTTCCCTTCTTTCAAGAATGCTACAACTATGGCATCCCTCCAAGACTTTGGAATGTGCCCCGAAAGCCATATCTTGTTGAAAAGGTGAAGAAGTGTTACAAGAGTGTCTGTGTGTAAGTTCTGTATCATTGTATATGTAATGTTGTCTGGGCCTGGAGCTGAGGGTTTACACGTGCTCAGAGCACCCCTCAGCTCATGAAGCGTGAACTCGGAGTTATAAGAGGTGGCTGACCTGTCATTGTCATGTAAAGGTTTCTTTTCGGCCACGAGTTTGTGTTTCATGAAGGTGTTTGTGTAGTGTGCTGAACTAGAAACGTGTTGGAAGTGTTGTGCGAGTGTGTCAGCCTGGTCTTCGAGTGTGTCCCCTGTTGTACTGACCAGAGGCAGGCTGTGTGTTTGATGTCCCTTGAGTTTGCGTATTCGTGTCCATACTTTCCGTGTGTCTGTGTAGGAGTTAATTGATGTTATGAATGTACGCCAACTCTCTCGTTTTGCCTCACGGCGCACACGTTTTCCTAACGCCTTGGCCCGTTTGAACAAGAGGAGGTTACTCGACGTGGGGTACCGGCGAAGGATACCCCACGCCTTGTTCTGGGCCTCTCGCGCCCGCCTACAGTCCTCATTCCACCACGGCCTCCGCTGGTTGCGCGGGGCAACAGAGGCGTGGGGAATGGACTTTTCGGCGGCGTCGAGGATGTGCGCCGTGAGGAGTTGGGTAGCTTCCTCAACGTGTAGGTGTCCTATGGATGTGTGGTGTAGTTTGGATGTCTCTGTAAATGTGTTCCAGTTAGCTCGTGCTTCATTGAACCTATTATGGGAAGATGGACTGCTCGGGCCTTTACCTATATACGTTATGAAGTGGGGAAATGGTCACTGCCATATGGGTCCGTGCCCACACCCCACTCGAGAAGAGGAAAGAGAACTGCGGAGCCAATAGCCAAGTCAAGACATGAGTATGTGTTGTGACCTATGTTATGGTATGTAGGCTGTTTATTGTTGAAAAGGCATGCTCCAGAGGATGTAAGAAACCTCTCTATCAGGCGACCTCGGGCATCCGTACGAGAAGAGCCCCAAAGAGAATTGTGAGCATTAAGGTCGCCTGTTAGAATGTATGGTTCGGGCAGCTGGTCAACCAGCGCCTCGAAGTCAGAGCTCAAAAGTGTAACATCAGGAGGAATGTGTATGGAGCATACCGTTATCAACCTATTAAATATTATTAAGCGTATTGCTACAGCCTCAAGGATAGTGTTTAAAGTGACAGGGTGGCATGCTAATGATTTCCGGACGATTATGGCCACACCGCCAGAAGAGTGTGTGCAGCCATCCCTGTCTTTCCTGTATACCAGGTAACTATTCAAGAAATTTGTGTGTTTAGAATTCAAATGTGTTTCCTGAACACACATTACACTTGGCTGATTGCTATGCAGAATCTCATACACGTCGTCAAGATTATTCAGAAGGCCTCTGCAGTTCCATTGTACTATGTTCTCTCTTCCCATTATGAAGTGTTCGGAGCTACTGGACTGTGTTGTTTATGTGTCGTCTTTCGGGGCTGTGACTCTCGTCTTTTTTGGCTTGTCGGGAGGCTTTGGCGTCGGGACGCGTTCCTTGCGGTGCACCGCAGACAAGAACGGACCGACGTCCATTTCATCCTCGGATGTCCTCGGAGCGCCTGAGGGATCAGGCTCCTTGGACCGCGAACCCTTTGGGGCGCGCTTTTCCTTGCCCGCAACCACCGAGGGATTCAGGAACGCCTCGGATGGCGCAGGCCGCGCGGTGGGGGTGGGAGCTGCCGCTGGCTCCCACAAGTCCATCTCCTCTGCGCCCTCGCCTGTGGCTTGGGACGCTGGAGTGGAAGTGGAGGATGCAGCATCGCTTCCACCAGACGTGGTTGCCCCCACAGCCGCTGCTGGCTCAGCGAGCGGTGCGGAGGCGGGTTGGGCTGCCTGAGGCAACCCAGGGGGGGGGGGGGGGCGGGGGCGGGACCAAGTCCGACTCGCGGTACTGGGTCCCCGCCGAAACCAGACGCCGCTCTCCCCCCGGCGAGCTGCGTCGGCGTACCTGCCCAGAGGGAAGGAGGCGAACCTCTTCCGCGCCTCTGAGAAGCTGATGTTTTCGGTTACCTTGATGTTTATGATTTTCTTTTCAAGTTGAAATTTTTCACATTTCCTGGAGTAGGCCGCGTGTGGACCCTGGCAGTTTACGCAAAGAGATTGTTGCACGTTACAATTTTCGGACGGCGTGGTCGTGCTGGGCGCATTTCGCACAGGTAAGTCTGCCGCGACAGGAGTTTGTGCCGTGCCCGAACCGTTGGCACTTGAAACAGCGCCGCGGGTTCGGTATGTACGGCCGGACTGAACATCGGATGTAACCTGCGTTGATGAATTCTGGAAGGGTGGACTTGTCAAAGGTTAGGATGAGGTGCTTTGTCGGTATTTGTTTATCGTCTCTGCGGATGGTTATGCGCCTGACCGCTGTTACGCCCTGACTACGAAGGCCCTCCAGCAGGTCAGCTTCAGATTCATTTAGTAGGTCATACTCGGAAATCACGCCCTGGGAGCTGTTTAGGCTGCGGTGGGGCGTGACTCTGATTGGCAGATCGGCGATGCTGGTTTGAGCAAGGAGTTTATTGGCCTGATCCTGGCTACTGACCTCGACAAGAATTTCACCGGTTCGATGTTTTTTGGCCTTATACGACCCTCCAACAATACCGTCAAGAAACTTTGAAATGAGAAATACCGACTGTGAAGCAAGAGGTTTTGATTGGTCTACAGATTCCATCACGATGAAGCGAGGATAGTTGTTCGGTTTTGGAGGACTCAAGTGAGGAAGTGGTGGAAAGGAAACTTCGGTGCGGCCCCTTTTCGGGGGCCGATCACGTTCGGGGGGGGGGGGGTTTGGAGAATGCCATATGATACATTGAAAAGCAGGGGACGGGGGTACTTTCTCCTTTGACCTTACCCTGGTAGTCAAAGAGGTCCCGGAGCTCCCTGCCTGGTAGACAGGCAGGGAGCCCATCGGCCGGAGCTTGACCAAGGCTCCGACGGCCACCGTTCGTGGTTTCTAACCCTCCACCTATAAACACATTGCCACGGTGGATCCAGCGTATGTTTGGGGGCTCGGGGTCCGCGGTATCGCCAGTACCGTCACCAAGATTGCTCAAGGTGCCCCGTGCGGGGCTAGTTTAGTTATTGGATTGTTTACTAGATGGCGTGGCTACCTCTAGTTTAGTTCTTGATTGTTTCACTAGATGGCGAGTACTTGTATATGTGAAAAAGATGCGGCTTGATTGCTTTACGAGCTGGCGTGGCTAACTTCATTTTAGTTCTTGGATTTTTTACTAGATGGCGGGCGAGCGTTGTAATATAAATCCGTTCGCTTTTGGCGCGCGCTCGGAGTTCGCCCGATGGATAAGGTTGCAGATGTGCGAGCCCGCGAGGCAGAAGCGCTCCGTGAAGCTGCGCGACGCCGCCGCCAAGATCCTGCCGTACGAGAGCGGGAGGCCGAAGCGTGTCGTCTGGCTGCGCGACGCCGCCGCCAAGATCCCAGCGTTCGAGAACGAGCGGTCCAAGCGTCACGGCAACGGCGCGGGAGCTTGCCGTACGCGAAGCGGCACGGCTGCGGCGCGAGAGGATCTCCAAAACGTCAGAGAACGGGAAGCGGCGAGAAAGCGCGCGTATCGGCAGGCAGACCCCGATGCAGTGAGAGCTCGTGAGGCGTCTGCCAAAACGCATCAGGCGAGCTCAGCCCCAAGGTGCCGACGCGCGGTTTTAAGCGAGACTTTCTAGACGTTACGTTCGGACACAGATGTAGTGGGCGAACTTTCACTGAAGAGCCACGGTTTTACCGATGGTTTCCCCTCAGGAGCTTCGCCCACTCATCATCATCACCCCGTGGATATGGCTGTGAATTTTTTTGCTAGAAGTAGCTTTGAAATTTGTACGTTACCATCGGGGCCAAAGCGCAATCGGCTTCAAAGAGGCAGCAGCATTACCATGGACTACAAGTCCCGCAAGATTTCAACGCACCACTAATTCAAAACGAACCATCAAACATCAAGTGAGTAAGTCTGGCGCGCCATTCCATAATGGCATCTTCAGGCCGCTGTTGCACCTATTTCTGCTGCTGCACTTGGCACCTCGTTTCAGTCGCTATGACTCCAAAGAGGAAGTGCTCACGGCCCAAGTCCAAGGTAATTTTACCCCCGCGGGCTCCTGCATTAAGGGACACCACCCTTCACTACCGCCTCCTCGCCGCCAAGTACCCTCACCACATCCCCAACTCACCCTAGACGCAGCTCCCTGGCCTGCGCGTCCTCCAGACCCACACCTTCCCCCACCGCACTCAGCTCTTCACAGCCACCCACACCCTTTGACTCCCCAACATGCCTTGCTTGCGGGGCCCTCGACAGTGTCGACACGCACTATCATTCTTTGTGCGAGTGCCCAGCAGACCCCTTTCCTTCCCCTTCCCTCTGGGAGCAGGCGCCGCGCGACCCGGAGGCATCGAGTCAAGACTTGGTGACACCCGGGCCCTGGCGGTTTCATTGCGGCCACACCTGTGGAACCCCCCCCCCCCCATCACCTGATCCTTGAGCATAAATAAAGTTGTTTCTCTCTCTTCCCGTCTCTCTATCTTCTCCTCTCTCTCTCTCTCTTCCCTCTCCATCTCTTCTCTCTCTTCTCTCTCTCTCTCTCTCTTCTCTCTCTCTCTCTCTCTTCCTTCCTTACTCGTCGACCGCGAAGGGACCGAGCAGCATTCATGCACCGCTGTGCACCCCGGGGACATCAGTCCCCGTTAGACGTTAGCAAAGCCGACCCGCGTTTCCATGAGGAGCTTTACCGGCCCTGAGTACCGACGTTTGCCACAACTTAGACTCCCATGTGCAATGTATTGGTTAGCACCCGAAATATCCCATCGACACTCAAGCTCTAACATTTTGCCGGTCAAGGGCATCTAATGTCAGCAGGCGACTATTAGGCAGAGGGGCTTTACCGCCCCCCAGTTGTCTGCGTCAGATAGGTTTCTGCAGGTATACGTGGTGTCAGTCTTCTACACCTGCGCCGCATGAATAGGCCTCTAAATTGCTTTTTTTTTTATTTTCCTATAGGTACATTTACCTACGCGTTACAATCGTGCAGCTACGGTAATCTGGCACACGGTTTTCACTCCTCCATAATAAAAAAATCCTGCGTTTTTGCAGCCACCTCTTTCCATATAGGGGCGATTTCCTGTGCAAGCCGGGTGAACTTACCAAGTGTTGTAGTCCCACACAAGGGCCGAGCGCCAGGCAGGGGAGTCGCTTGTACCTATTTTATCGGTAGGTTCCCGGTGCCACCAAGGCACACGAATGCACATGGTGCCTTCCACAGCCACGGTGGACGCTCAACTCGCAACCGCCTGCGACAGGACATGCCGCCAGACTCTTTCAACCCCGGCAATGGCGCAACGCGGCATGATGGCCGGGGGCCCCGCCAGATGGACCAGGGTCAAGGGCCCCTCGCAAGGGTAAAGGCAGCTTTCCAGGCGTGGATTCTCCTTTCAAGGGTCCGCACTCGACCAGGGACGCCTGTACCAGTTATAGAAACCGGTGGGTGCCCGGCGGTACCAAGATTCAAACCCAGTACCTCCCGCATACGAGGGGAGTGCTGTACCTCTGAGCCATCGCTGCGGTTCAAATATGGCTTTATACTGAAGGCACGAAAAGGCTTGCTGCTAGCTTTGTGCGTGAACGCCTTCTAGATAACGATAAAACCTCAGCCCCATCTCATTGTAAAATTGAAAAGAGCGTGGCAGAACTCAGACGGAGACAAAAAGGGACCACCGCCTGCCCTATGTCTCTTGCTTCCATTTTCATATTGTCGCGCTGGTCTCCACGCAAGAATGTCGTTCCAATTCATTTAGCTTGCAACACTGTCATTGTAGCCCCAATGCAGGTGAATTTTCTCTTATTCGCCGAGATTAAGGGACTCTTTTACAGGGACATGAAACCTTCATTCATTTTGCATGAAGTACAAAGGGAGGACGTAAATCGGAAGGCTTTCCCGATGCGCAGGAAACATTTCCTGTGAGTGCTTTTGTCCCAAGCCGGCATGTCTGGGGTCGTTCCAAGCAGCGTTCGGCACGCAGTGGTTAAGTGGTTTCTTCACCAGAGAGGAAAATTCAGAAAGTCACGTGAGGCGCCCCGCAAAGTGCGTTGAGCTTTGACCGATGTGCCAGTTTGGTACCACAAATAGCATCTTCGAGTGCTCATTCATTTGTCGCTACAGACCAAGTGCAGTTGGTTCATAATCAAAAAAGCATCGCCCACAGAAAAAGTTTGTTAAACCCTTGGTGGGTGAACCTCCTTTGACTATAAATCTTTTACAGATCAAGTGGTATTTTTTCAAACCTTTTATTTTATTTTATTTTCTGTACGATTGCTTCTCATTCACTTTCCTTTACACTTTGAGACATTTTTAAGCAGGGTTTCATAAAGTTCTGTTTTCTCGCCTCAGGCTTGGGAGGGAAACGTTCTGCACAGCTCGGATGCGTTTTTTAACTACAAAAACTGGCGCCACATCTGGTCCTTTCGTTGCAAATGCCGACGAAAGACGGTAGCGGACTGGGGCCCCTGCCAAGCGAATGCCTACCTCATCTCTTCCCGCTCATCCCCGTCTCGTTCCTCCGAAAATACAGGCTAGGGGTTCGCTCAAGTCAATTTAAATTTACCGCGTTCACTGCGCCAAGTCGGGTGCCTCGATGCGAGCGCTGCCGCATGGCAGAGGCGCGCGTGAATCGAGGCACTTCACTACAACGTTTATAGAACCACGTTGCCGTACTCCACGAGCGTTCCAAGCAGAACGTGAAACCTATCTAGGGGAACCTTTCGTTGCTCTGATTTTTTAAATGCCTCCAGGTAGCGCAGGCCACAGCAGGCCACGGTTTTCTGCAGTTGATGTAGTATTTCATTTTCTATCGCAAAAACCCAGCATCCGTGAATTTTTTAAATAAATGAACACTGCAAATACCACTGATGTATTGATTTTCTGCCTTATATATGGGTAAGGTCTTGTTCTTGTTCAACAATGTTAAGTAGGAACATTAACACCGGACCGGATTAGTCCCTTTCATGCTGTGTTCCCCATTCACCACACCCCCAGACCAGCAGGCGTTCCGGTGTCCACATTTAGCTGAGACAAGGAAGCAGCTATCTAAACTACTTCCTGGGCACATCGCGAGGTGTGTTTTACAGTGAACCTTACATCGGCCTTTTGGCAGATGAACCGCCGCCGTTCTACGCCTATGTCCCGAAAACCTTTCGAGAACTGTTAGCACAGATCCCCGACTTGGAAATTTCGGACATTGCCCCAAGCGAAATTTGCGAACAACTTGCTGTGGCGGAACTCACTGCGGAGCAGAAAGCGCGCTCTAAAAAGGCGCGCTGGAGGCAGCTGACTTCTTCCGTCCTCCCAGCGGACGTCAAAGATTTCGGGTGGGAGCGTGGTTGGGGCGTTCTGCCCACTAGAGACCGCTTGACAGCGTGGGGCGTAACACCGTCAGCGCGGTGCTCTCAATGCGGACAAAATGAAACTTTGCGACACGCAATCTTTCAGTGTTCTGTAGCGAGGACGTTTTAGACGCTGATGTCTAGAATGTTTAAAGTACGCCTAGGGGAGCGCACAAAAATCTCGCGATGCCCTAGTAACTTTTCTGTTATGTGTGGGGGCCCTGGTTGTGTGGAGGCGTCGTGGTGTCGCGGCACTCCGGTCCCGGCCTCACAAAGCTATGTTCCCCATGTTGCTGCGCATGCGCACGCGTCTGTTCGAACAAGCGGAGCTCGCCACGCTGGGAGAAGAGGCGTTCCTCTTGCGTTGGTCGTGCCGCTTCATCAAGGTCAACAACGCACGTTTGGAAATAAGAATAGTTGAATATTAGCCCTGTAACCACCAGACTAAATACGATACATAGTTATTTGCAGTGTTCACTTTACCATGTGTGTATCTGTAACTATCTAAGACAGTAGCACTTCTACCCACATTCGTGGTGTTTCGACCCTGAAACTACTGTTCGCGTTTGCCGACAACTCAACTTTGTACTCTGTTTATGTTGTACCCTGCGTGGTACAAAATGTTACAACTTGTGTGTAGGCCACCGGCAGCCACTTCTTAAGCGAGCCTGAATCGTCCGCCACCGTAGTCCGCATAGCAACAGCTGCGGGTGCGCGCGCTCCTCGTCTTCCCTAGCAACGGGGGAGATGGGCGCGCGCTGCCTGGCCGCGTCCCCATGGCTCATTCTTGTTGTTGTTCCTGCTGACATGGCACATACCCACGTGGGGGATTGGCCAGGAATCGGGCGTGAGAAGGGCTAATGCACCCGCTTAAAGGAGTATACTGACACGAAATTTCAAAGCTGAGATCCGCTCTAGCAATCAAGTACAACGACAACACCAAATAGGTGTCTCTGAATAAATGCATCTTTCTTTCTTTGTAGTTGTGTGTGTGTGTGTGTGATCTCTCTTTCGCGAACATTACCGAACCGCGCAAATTCAACTCGTGCATTCGCACTTTCACATTCTTCCCCTCGGGGAAATGCGGGGAATTTTTTTCTGTGTGTTTCCCTTTTGTAATGTATATTTGTTACCCGATGCGTAGTTCCATCGAGGCATGTTATGTATCTGCTTTGATGGACAAATAAACCTCTTCGCCTACACCAGCAGGCGTTCCGGTGTCCAACCTTAGGTGAGACAAACTACGCCTGCTGGTGGAATTTCTTTTCCATTTTGGCAATAAATTCATTCATTCAGTCAATTAAACCTTTAAGCAGGTCTGGAAGGGTACCAACCGATGTTTTCATGACTCGCTATCCACCGGGACCCCTTGAGCATAAAAACTGCTACACCTCTTTCCTTTGGAGCCATCAGCCTAAAAAATAAACAAACAATAATTTACTCGTTGCTTCACGATCATACATCGGCCCTATTTTTGTTAAAACGATCTTTTCATAGTGTTAGTCCTGCCCCTACGGAGCGAATTACGATATATTTTTTTGTCTTTTTATTCCTATTTTTATTAAGGCATTACTTAACTAAATGACTGACTTTATACGCACGACGTCGTGAAGTCTGGCGGAAGCCACTATACGCACGACGCGAATGACGCGCCAACGCGGCAGCCAAAGCAACCGGCGCCGCGCTGTTGCTCCGCCGGTCCCAATCGCCCTGATTGAGCGTTTTGGTGAATTTCCAAGCGGCTCTATCGCCCTTTTCCGTCGCACCATGGGTACCATACCACGGGTCGCGAAGCCGGTGGTTCAAATGACAGCCGTACAACGCTCCTCGAAATGGGTTTTCTTTTAGCTTTGCGCTCCGTATCGCAAAAAAAAAAAAAAAAAAGCACAGCTGATGTTGTGAATGCAAAGCAAGACATAGAACCGGATAATGCATTTATTTCACCTACGATTGCAGCTATGCGACTTATTTAACATGCTCTGTGCCACATTACGTCCTTGACACACCGACCGTATTCCCAATTGCCGATGGAAAATTTGGGGCTCTTAAATAACGTCCAGCTCCCTAAAAATAACCTAGGTTATAATTTTCACGTATTTCTTATCTCGAATTACAATTTGCATAGTCAATGCAGTTCAGAAGCGCTCGGGTTGCGATCGCATCGGACCCACAACGGAAGTTACCGCGAACGGTAACTTATACGGCACAGGCTTCATTGTCGCCAGCGGCTTCCGGTAACACGACCGGTAAACGGTAACGCAAACACCGTAAGGATATGCTAAAACTGCCTATTTAGAATTAACACGTATATGGAGGATTACGTTGACCGATAGCCTGAACGATGCGGCAAATTGTTCTACTCATGCGCGTTAAGAAAGTTACAGGTTCAAGTTCAGTTGCAGCAAATTATAAAAAAACGAAGTCAGATGCACCCCCATTTCATTTTAGTCTTAGACGGATTTCCGTGGCCACATGCAAGCCAATTTTCACCATTTCGAGATGAATACCCACGACATTTAACTTCAAGCACATCCACATGTGTTGAGCAATGATAACAGCTTTCATGTTTCTTTGAGCATTAGCCATTTACGTACAACCAAATGTGCACTGAACGTTACAAGAACTGCTTGGTTTATGTATACGTCGTGAAGGAACTTTCTTTATGTGCGAAGGGTTCGCGAGCCTGACCCCCCTCGACGAAATGACGCCGACACGCAAGAAACAGAAAGAACCAGTTTAAACACTCACGGCGAAGTCCGAGTCCGATTCTGTTGTCGCGTTTTTGTACTTCAGTTTCTTTTGCAGTCGTTCAAGTCGTACACTTATCCGCGAATTGACGACGTCCACTGTTTTTGTAGCTTTCGCTACGAAAAAGGCGTTGTTCCGGAGCTGTAATTCTCTAAAGGCGCGATCGAAATCGCTAAAGCAACTAAATCGTGCCCCAACTTCGAATGCCATGCCGCCTCCGTCGACGCCGCCATGGTGCTTGGGGAACCCGCCAACACCGTGCCCGCCAACCCGTATGATGACGGCGCTTTCAGTTTTCAGCAACTGCCGCATTGGTTCCTCAGTCGCGTCGTGCGTATAATGGCTTCCGCCAGACCACACGACGTCGTGCGTATAAAGTCAGTCTAACTAATAGCTCTTTTGAAGCCCTGGCTAATCCTCATCCGTGCTTAGGAACCACTGCACTACGGAGAAGAAAAAGAATGCGCCGCGCACGCTCAACCATGTTCAATGTGCTTTTGAGCTCCATACCCATTCACCGAGATGTGCATATATATGTCTATGCAGATGACATCGCCTTTTTCTCTTCATCGCAAGACATCCATTCCTTATTTCATTCCCTTCAATCATATTTGAATGCCCTGGAAGCATGGTTGGATACTTTGAAATTTTCTTTAAACATTGACAAGTGTGCCATCCTCGTGTTACCTCTTACGGACCAAATATCGATTTCGTGATCGTATCACCAACAAACCATTCGTCAGGTTGATTCGCTAAAATATCTTGGGGTCATATATGACAGAAAATTGAATTGGCGCCTACACATTGAACATATAGCTGCGAAAGGCTCCCGTGCTGTAGCTCTTCTGAGGGGTCTTAGCCACAAAAGAACAGGTCTGAGGGTAGATACGCTCTTGATGATTTACAGCATGTATGTTCGACCAATTTTAGAATTTGGGTGTGTTGTATTCTCTGGCGCTGCGACCTATAAGCTCATGCCTTTGGTGAAGCTGGAACGACAAGCTTTGCGTTGCTGCTTAGGCCTACCCGGTTACGTCCCGATTCGGGTATTATACTTGGAGGCCGGAGTCCCAACGCTGAATTCCAGGTTTAAATATCTCACCATCAATGCATTTGCAAAGTTCCTAGAGTCACCGCTGGCCAGATCACAGGCTGTGTTTGTCCAACACGCATTTGCGTTTTTCGGCTCTAATTGTCTCGTATCCGGCGCCCGCAGGTCATTTTTGCCAATTCTTTACTTCATCCATTAAACTCCACGCTCCTATCACTTCCCGTCTTGCAGTCTCAACCCACAGTAGTGGAGGTTTCTTTTGATGATATTTTCCCAAAACATGCTAAGTTGCTTCCAACCAAATTAATTAAAAACATTCTCCTGGCTCACCAGTCTGAATACCCATCGTACGTGGTTATTGCAACCGACGCCTCTGGAAAAAATGAGAAAGTTAGGAGGTATCTTCTCTCCGGCATTGAATTGGTCTTTTTCATTGCATCTACCAGATTATATTCCCATATTTTATGCAGAATTTCTGGCTATTCTTCTTGCTGTTCTGAAACTCGATTCGGCGCAATCTTCAGTGATGATACTCACGGATTCCCTCTCCGTGTGCATGGTCCTTTCATCAGAAACTGTCAGTCGCATGCTTAAAACTTTGTACTCCTTCGTTCCCACGTATGTGCGGGCAATTAGGCTTGTCTGGCTGCCTGGCCACTGTGGATTAGCCCTTAATGAAGCCGTGGATACGTTAGCGAAAATGGCATTGTCGTTACCTATTGTGGAGGTGCTTCCCCCGTTTGCTTGCGTGTTGCTAGCCCGTTATCGACAATACCTGTTGGCCCAGGACGTGTCCGATCACGGGCTTCACACCTCCCCGGAACTCGAACACCTCAGGTTTCGGTGGAAAAGAAGCCTCTGCCAAACTCGCTCGTGCGAAGTTTCGCTGACTTCTTTTCGCTGTGGTGTTCCCCCACTTAACAGGTATCTATACCGGGCAGATCTAGCAACCTCACCCTTGTGCCACTTCTGCCGTGAAATTGAATCGGATGAGCATTTCTTCCTTTTTTGCCGCCGATTCTCGCATCACCGGAGAAGGCTGCTGGAGGCTCCCCTGCGGCGTCTTGGAATACCACTACCCTTGCCAGCGCTTTTGTCCATGGGGATGTCTGTCAAGCCATTCATTCCTTCATTTCAGAGACGGCTCGTCTGCCTTGTTAAAATGATTCTGATTAGGCTCTCTCGCTCCTATTTCTTGTTCTATTTCTGTCTGCAACCTATATACTAAATTATTTCTTCGACTGCACCTTTTTGACTATCTGGTTTTTTAATAATAACAATAATAAAAAAAACTCTTCTTGGCCAGTCTCCCTGAGTGGGTATGCGCCACTTTATGGGCCACCACCACCACCACCGCCACGTTTACGGGGCACTACAACGACCACCATTGCACCGAGTGCTCCGTAATACCGTCTTCTCCACAACGTCCTAACAGCCCGCCAGCAGCATGATACCGAACCTATTGGCCGACGCTATAACTGTAGCGGTGACAGCAATGATTGTGGTTCTGCTGGCCGTGTTCTTGTGGGTGCTGTTTCGGAAGTACATCCTCGAGCCGCCCCCGATGAAGGAGCCGGCCGAAACCCCGCTGGCCGCAACGCTCTCCTCAGGAACGATCCTCAACACGCCGGTGCGACAAGCTGGGGCCCAGTCGCCCACATCCGCCACTGGAGCCCGACACATTCTTTTTGCCACCGGAGGCGACACAAATGCAAGGAGCCTTGCGCGACGGGCGTCCCTGGGCGGAAGTCGAGCCACCAAGCGGAAGACGATCACCCTCCCGGAGACGGTGTCGGAGGGAGCCAATGGCTCACAGGTTAGTACTGATACTTTGCGATTATATCGAACACTTGTTTGGCGATGAAGGCCATGAACGTGCATTTAAAGAAATGGTGTTTTCTACCCCCCACCCCCCACAAAAAAATAGGCGAGTGTAACGGGCGTTATCGCAGCGAAACAAATGTGGTAATGGTTTACGAATCGAAGTTTTGAGAATTGGAATGCTTTGTAAGGTTCCCACGGGATTCAGCATTATGTGATTTCCTTGATCCTACCTAAATGCCACATGTTAAAATCCCAATTCTCAAAAGAAAAATATGGCTGTGTATCAGCTCATTTCGCTGCAACTGTCGCCTAAAGGCGATAGCCTTCTGCGGCTCCTGCCATGTCGATACCCACCCGCCGCGGTGGCTCAGTGGCTAAGGCGTTGCGCTGCTGAGCACGAGGACGCGGGTTCGATTCCCAGCCACGGCTGCCGCTTTTCTGATGGAGGCGAAAAGCAAAAACGCTCCGTGTGCACGACATTTCGGCGCACGTTAAAGATTCCCAGGTGGTCAAAATTAATCCGGAGCCCTCCACTACGGCGCGTCTCATCGCCTGCGTTGCGCCGGCACGTTAAACCCTACAATCTGTCAATTAATGTAGATAACCTCTCTTTATCTTTACCGCACACCTCTCACTATTTTCCCCTCCTGCCTCGCTCCTCCCGCGTAAACACAGTGGAAGTTTGCTCAAGTCAATTAAATTTTGCCGCGTTCCGCTGCTCGCGCTAATTCTGAGGAACATTTCGTTTCTGTTGGACTTTTTAAAGCACCACCACGAGGTCTAGGCCTAAACGCAAGCGCTTTAGTATTTTTGGTCAAAACATCGTTGTCAACGCGTATTTTTTTTATTATTATTATTGCACAAATCAAGCAGTGGTGTATTTTAAATTAAAAGCGTTTCAAGTGATCCATGTATGTATTATTACTTTGCCTCAAATATGTCTAACATTTTATTTTTGAAGAACAATGTTGACAAGTATGCAGCCGTATGTTTCAAGGTTTAGTTGGGAAAACGTTTGCCTGTACAAGCTTTTCGTTCAAGAATTCTGTCAAGGTTTGGCCGGGTGGCCGAATGTAGGGACAGACGGCCATACAAACTGAAATTTTCTGGTTTAAGTAGCAAAAGAAAGACTATCGTCTTTGAAAATATGGCTTCCAACTACAATGCGAACTAGTGTGACGTCATCCTGCTACTTCCGGTGTGACCGCTACAGCCTCCTGAGGTTATCTATTCTAGGATGAGATTGTACTAAGCAGTGAAATAGGGTCATGGGAGTTAACTACGCAATGCATCCACAGATAAGGGTTTGACAAAATAACTGGTATACTCAGTGACAACTTAAGAACGGCACCGGGAGTTGCCGCTGTGCCTTATCACCGTAGCCGGATGTTTCTCCGCGCGGCGCAAGTAGGGCGTTAATGGGAATATTTTGAACATGGCGTGCGCCGCTCCCGTGATTTTTTGGACTTAATATGCTTATCAACGACTCCAGTGACGACAAACAAACTGCGTGAGGCAAGGCAGACGATATCACGCATTCATAGCAAACCCCTTTCAAAACGCGCGCGCACTGACGTCACGGGTCCGGCGCTTTGGCGCAGTGATACACTACATGAGGTGGTGCCGTCCTTGAGTTGTAACCGAGTGTAGTGTCCATTATCCCGGCCACTTTGAGAATTGCCGTCAGAAATTTCTCACGGCAGTCGCCTCTCATTGGCTAAGCACGCTATGCGGAGTTTCTATGGGGTAAAGCCGTGCTTGCAGCTTCCTCTGTAGAGATGTGGTACAGTACTTGGTTTTAAACGAGAAGGCGCAGGTTCGTATACGACAATGCGATGTTGTTTTTTTTAGCTTTCAGAATTTTTTCGGGCATCGTTGTTTTGTTAATACTTGTTTTACTCTTGTTTTTACTATATCAAGAGATCGACGCACAGTACTTCTAGAATGGGTTCAATTTCGTTTAATATAGGTTGTGTTCTGTGTCGTTGCGCTGGTTTAGATTAGGTTTCTTGGGGTGGATTTGGGTAGGTTATGACGCGTTCAGTTAGGTTACTTTGGGCCGTAATATTATTCAGCAAATTTTAGGCCATCCAGCTTTTATGGAAACTGCCGCGAGAATTTTCCGGAGGAAATTCTCACGGCTGCCGTGAGATTAGACGCAGCCAAAATAATTTTGTTGCCACTTTTACACTCTATATTTCCCAGGAGAAACGCGAATCGACACTACAGCGTAAGCACGATAAGATGCGTTATTATTGCGTTATTACTTATAGCAGGGGAAGACACAAACGGAAAATAATTCGTTTTAACTTTGACTTGCGACTGGACTTAACTTTCCTCAAGCTGCACAATTTTCCGTGAGAGCTCCCAGCCGAAGGCGTCATAACCGCGCTACCTGTTATTTCTGGCTAATCCATGCAATGTAGTCTATTGAGTTGCAATGTTATTATGATAAGGGAGACATTGGCGCAAGCAGTAGAACTAGCATACGCGAATACTGCTTGCAGTTAAGACCATTGTGGAGCTACACATGCTAGGTTTAGGCATACTAACGCCTCTTTCGGCGTAACCATGTCGTGAACTTGCAGTCACAATTCGACACTTCATTTCAACCCCATAAAATTTCGCTGCTGTCATAAGCAATGCAGAAGCCAGTGGCGAATCTCCGGAAAATATGCGTGACAGTGAAGGGGAAAAGCCCTCTCCGGGAAAAGCATTCAAACACGACGGCAACTTGATTGTGGGAAATGCCCTTTATTTATTATTTATTTAAGCATACTTTCAATCCTCATTTGAGTGTCGTTACAGGGAGGGAATACATCAGACAAAACTTACATCAATTCCCTTTCAACTAACGAAAAAGACTAAAATTAAAAGCACACAGATATCACCGAACACCATCTATATTATCAAATAAGAAGTGCATGCAATAGCTTCCAAGGAACAAAGGCCACATTTAGAAGTTTGCATTATTCAGAGTACCCGTGTCGTCAACTCACAATCACAGTTCGGCACTTTACTGAGGAATTTGACAGAAGATCCACCGCTGTCGTAATCAACGCAGAAGCCCACTGGCGACGGCGCGGACACTATATATGACAGAAAAGAGGTCAAGCCCCCTCCAGAAGAAGCACTCAAGCCCGACGGCCGCGGCATTGGAAAATGTCCAGACGAGGAAGGCCGCACGAAGGTGACCGAGACACCAAATACTGACGGGCCACCACCATCTCAGAGGAGCCGAGAGACCTTAGAAACAGACGACGCAGACACAAAAACGCCTGCGGTGCCCACTGGGGACGACGCGAACGAGTCACAGGTAACATCAACGACCACCGCATCCGACACAGTGGCTCCTGTGGCGCTGAAGCCATCCTGCACAGAGGACACCGCAGGATCCAAGTTACCAACCCCTAGTGAGGGCGGCCAGGTACCGGAGAAAAGAAAACCGGCTTCTCGGGATCGTACGAAGACCAAGGACTACTCTGGTCGGCGCAAAAAACACAAGAAGAGCAGTGCATCCGGGTCGGCAAGCACTAGCCCAGCGCCAAGCGCTACGCCTGACATTAGTGAGTGCCGTCTGCGTACTTTTCTCTTGCTTCGTTCGCGCTGAACCTGTGAGCCTTTTCTTCTTTAGTTTCAGATATTTTAGATGATTTTGCAACATAATTAATACTGATAAACGTAATAACTAAAATAAATATTCGCCCACCTTTCGCGTAAAATCGCTGTATAAAAGACACATAATAACAACCTTACTGTTAAACGACTGCATGTACATGGGCACATGACAATAGCGTTCACTTGCCCGGTTTTTCAAAGTCAGTTACAGTCCACCCGATCAGTTATAGAGCGGATCCCTCGAGAAGGTAAGCGTGGCAGGCGGCGGCAGAAAGTTAGATGGGCAGATGAAATCAAGAAGTTTGCGGGGATAAATTGGTCGCAGTTAGCACAGGACCGGGATAATTGGAGATTGATAAGAGGCCTTTGCCCTGCAGTGGGCGTAGATAGGCTAGTGATGATGATGATGATAGTCCACCCGACGGCGTTCCCAAATTTGCACTCGAAATTTGCACTTCACAGAAAGTTATAGTTCACACTGGGCCGTTTTGAAATTTGCACTCGGATGTAACAAACCGCACGCGAATTCGCCGTGACGGTGTGACGCGAAGTGAGCCCGCCAAATAGATAATTTTTTTTCCATAGGTTTTGTCAACGTTTGAGCGAGAAGTTATGAGGCCACATGGTATGAAATAGTGGCGCTGCCGTTGTAGCAGTTCCTGTCCGGTGCAGCACGTAAAAAATGGCGCAGCTGGTGAGAATAGCGAGCGGGATGCTAGCTTCTTCAGGTTTTGCTGTTTTACTAGGCTTTGCTAAGATTAGTTACGTTTGGCGATGTTCTTGCTAGGCTGGGCTAAGTCCATCCGCCATTACGTAATCACTCACGTCCCGCAATCCCAGCCCTGTTTCGTCAACAAAATGGTGCGGTGACCAGAATTAAAAAAACACACAAGGGGTAAGACTAAGTTTAACCGGATTTTACAAGGCTGTTCAGTTGTGTCACTCACAACAGCGGACCCCAGAGGGGGGACAAGATTCGTCGATCCCCAGCTCAGCTTTTCTCCACCCTTGCACAATTAGTTACAAGCTGCGCCAATTTTTTGCGTTTTAGTAGCCCAAGAAAGACCATCACCTTTAAAATGGTATAGTAACCTTTTTCTGTCAACAAATGGTGTTAAATGTGGAAAAAATCCACAAAGTGTGAGAGAAAAACACTATCGTTTGAGTTGTTGCTCCTGAGCAACATTGCTCATCAAAGGGTTAACACCTCGTTACCACCGCACTTTGCTAGTGGCGGAACATATAGTGGTGATGATGATGATTTGATTTTAATGGGGTAAAACCGACTATGAGCAAAGAACGCAAAGGAATTGTTATTTACTGACAGTGGTGCGAAGGTACATGCTAACCTGTCAGTGAAAACAAAGGCGACATGAGTTAATCACCAATTGAGGATGGCTGGTGTGTAGTGCCAGGTATGACTATGGGTGGTAGGTTATGAGGTGACGTCCAATTCTGATGTCAATCGAAAACGTAAAAACGGCATAAAGGGACGGAAAACCGATTTTTGTGGAGTATTTGCTCGCATGAAAATCAGCGTTTCATATACTCGGGTAACCACAATGAATTTCTGAACAAACAGCCGGTAATAATTTCAGTTTTGCGCTAAAATTTCTGAAGTCTGAAAGGTGGCGGGCGCCATGCGATGTCTAAACGTGGCACTACTTAATGTGTTCTAACAACTCCGTCGGTTTCGACGTGTAATTCAAAAACCGCATAAAGGAATCGGGATGGTTGTACGTTATTGTTTTGTTAGCCGGGGAAAAGCTTTTAAATACCTCTTTTTAGTTCACGCACAGTTAAGAGTGTGTTGCAGCACGGCTCAGTGTCATCGTTGCCAGCATTCCTTCTGGCAGAACACTGACTCGTAGGTCTAAAACTTCCAATTTCAAAAGTTCCACGGCGCTATCAGCAAAATGTTTCGGGTGAACGTGTTTGAAGTGATGCCCTTTCATTTAAGATAGAGAAAATAAACCCAACAAAAAAAGGGTGTCTGTACATTTAACAGAAAACATGGGATGGTCGGCATTAAAGTAAGAAGGGTGTAATGAAATTATTTGTCTGTACAGCTCTGGGCAGTGTTCGCGTCTTGTTGTGTCGAGTGCTTTGCACTGAATGAGTATGTGGGTTACGGATAGGCCCTATCCGCACCCGCTGCACAGGGGTCTTGGAGAACCAGTGAGCAGGTGGAGTGTGTGACATCCTGTGTGGCCTATCGATAATCTACCTAAGGCAGGTTCAGTGTGTCTGTTCTGTGTCAGTTACGTATCGTTCCAAGTGTAGTTTTACTATGTGTAATTTGTTGTCTGTTAACTACAGTCTGTTGGCCATGTTTTAAGTGCAGTGCACTTTAGGCGCTCGCCTTCTCGTCCTAGCTCGCTCGCTCGACCCAAGTATATAGAGCACCAAGGCGGCGTCACGGGGTAACGCTGTTCGCGGCGTACCCCAGAGGCTTGGAAAGCCAAGCGGTTTATATAGTCATAAGCGTTCGAAACTCATGAAACACTGGCGCTTGTCATACATCTTCCCGTTGTTTAGCGCAACGAAAGCTATAGCTACATTTAAGGGAAAATATACGCAAATAACTGGCAGCGTCCGTGTTCCTTTAGTTAAGGACGCCCCGCTGGGTTGGTTTTTACGACAGTAAACGCAGAATGTGGCAGTGCAGCGCCTGCACGTGCGGGGAGAAAAGCACAAAGAGAACATAACTCCCGCTGGCGCAGTTTCGGGCAGGGGGCGCGCGAGCACTGCGGAGGCGGGAAATTTGAATTGCATGTGGTGGTAGCAGTAAGTGGATAACGGCGGTACAGCCCATTATGGCGAATCATTGCTCTGCTCTTCCGACAGCTTTCACATTGAGTGGAACGGCTTTAATTTTTTACGAATTTATCGCCATATTGTGAGGCTTGAAATCTGAGTAAGGTGGTTTTGTTAAGAAGCTATCATAGTGCGCGCCTCGTGACAAGTAAACCTTACTGGACGTGAGTAGCACTCGTTCACACCAGCCACGGCGAATTCTGATTCTTGAGAAGCTGTGGAGTGTCGTCAGTCGGGCCGTGGAGTAAAACACGAAGAAACGTCAATACGACGTAGCAGTAAACACGTGTGTACGTATCGTAATGATTTCTCCTTCAAAGCGCGTAAACGAAGCACAAGCCCATGTGCTCCGAGTAATTTTTTGGGGTCATTCACCATTACTCTGCTCATTTACCAGTGAATGAGGTATGACCAGCATGTTCTTATCATCAGCATTTTCATTAACACCTTCCTAAGATGTTCACCATAATTTATTTACGAGATTCCGCTCGCTATCAAGTGAGAATCCTAGCGAACGTGTTCGCTTTTCATCTTATTCTTCACTCAGACCTGCCTCTTTCTGTCTTTGCACATTCCTGTGCCTCGCGCGATCTAGGTTCTACCACATCGAAGCGTAGGGGCAAACGCAGTCGTGACTCGCCGTTCAAGACCTCCACTGGGGTAACCCCCGAAAGGGCGTCTGTTGCGGAAGGCGAGGAGCCGACGGCACACAAGCCACCGTGCCCACAACGACGCCCCTCAACCTCTTACAAGGGACGGCGGAAATCAACTAGAAAGAGCTTTCTACTCGAGTCTTGTGAGTTTACCTTCTTTTTCGAGATGCAGCGTTATACCCTCGGTGCTGTAAGCAACGTCGTTCTTCAAGGCATTGGAGCGTGCGCGACAGTGATACCTTCGTTGCTCCTCTGTACGAAGGGTTCGTTTTCCCATTCTGAGCGCCGTACTCCCTCTCATAAAGGTTATTTATTTATTTATTAAGTAGGCGCTCGCCTTGTCGTCCTAGCTCGCTCGCAGGAACCAACCATATCGCCATGGCATTACGGTGTAGCCTGTCACGGTCCCTTCGCCGCGGCGTAAACCAGAGGCTTCGAAACCAATCGGCTATGACAGGATTTACGAAGCGTGAGCTAAGGTTCAGCTGGTTATTCGTAGCTTTCCTGGTTGTCTAGGATTAGCTGATTATCATTCTTACTGCTGCTTTTCATCAAATCCAAATCCAATCCAAATCCAAATCGAAGCCGATCCAATCCAATGCAAGCCATAACTCCCGCTGGCGCAGTTTCAGGCAGAGGCGCGCGAGCACTACGAAGAAATTTGAATTGCATGGGGTGGTAGCAGTAAGCGGATAACGGCGGTGCAGCCCATTATGGCGAATCACTACTCAGCACTTCCGACAGCTAGGACATTGAGTGGAACGGCTTTAATTTATTATTATGTATTATTATACCTTACAGGCCTATTGAAGAGCATTGAGTAAGGAGGTTACATTTCTGTAAAAGCATTAAAAAATGGTGAGGAAAAAGAATAAAAAAGAAGTATACAATATAAAGTTTGGGTAATCATCTTACACACGTAAATGAAACACGTCATACACATTTCTAATAAACAATTATTACACACGTACAGGGTTTCTGCGGAGTCTAAAGCAACAGAAAACAGTCCAGTAGGAAAACATCCATAAACAGTAACAATATTAATCTGGCAATACATCATTACATAATTACTAAAAAAATTGTCGGTGCAGATTTTTGGTAAAGATATCACGACTAAGTACGGATGCAGTTCGGTCAGGAAGATAATTCCAGTGCATGATTGCTCGAGGCGATGCCGATGAATTTAAAGCAATAGTCCTGCCAAAATTGCGCGTGAAAATATGACTACTGTGAAGGCGTTCGTGACGTGCGTACTGGATTAATGGAGTACGCTAGGATTACGATCGTCTTGGACATGACGTTTGGTAGAAGCCGCTTGGTTGGGGTTATTAAGTGCTGCAGTGCTGCGTGTACTACCTGAGCAGACTTCTCCGTTCGGGTTAAAAATTTACACGAAGGTCGCATTTTGTAGTCTATTTTGTTTAAAAGCAGGAATGGCGACGTCACGTACCTACTGGTTTAGACAACGAATAAAAACGATTTTAACGTATGGGACATCCAGCGGCCGTGACTGAGGAGCAGGAGGATAAATCTCTTTATTGTGTACCAAATTCATCCAGGGCCCCATATACTTTGCCAGCCGCTACAGCCCGCTCCACCAGTCGAAGCTGGTGGACAGGCATGGGCTGGACAGGGCGCGCATCCAGAGCTCAGGAGAGTTGTAAGGATTCGGTTTGGGGAAAGGGTGTGAGGGCCATCCACCAACCATAAGGGACAGGGTGCCGTCCGCTCTACAGACGTGAAAGCTAGGGGCGGTAATTTGAGCGTAGTACGGTGGAACCCCGCTGATACGTCCCCCGGACTTACGACGACCCTCTTCTTACGACGGATCACTGCGGTCCCGGTAAACTCACCATTGAAACAATGCATAAACAACAATGCAGAAACCACAAACAACAACCCCCGATGAAATGACGCTCGGGTGCACACAGTCCGCTTCATACGACGGACCCTGGTGCTGATAAACCGGCGCTTTTACCATATTTTACACCGCTTCGCCGCCTCGTCCTGACCTTCTGTATTCTTAAACCCCGTTTGACGGTGCTTGACGCACAGAATCCAAACTTTTTTTTCCAAGACCTTGCAAAACTGGGCCCTTTCCTTGCAAACGGCACGCAATATCCATTGTGCAGGATGACACCTGGTCCGAGAATTTTTCTCCTCCTGGAAGCTGGGCTCACTGCACGCCGGGCCTAACCCCCACAGCTTCAAATCCAAAGATTTCCCCTCCCGGGTCATCTGCGGAGGAATCATCGCTGCTAGACAAGAGCCCGGAACTATCCGCATCCATGGCGGAGACTAGAGGCGTCTACTGCATCGAGCGCGTACCCACCGACGATACCCCTATGAGGCAAGTCAATGCCCCCGCACAACCTGAAAGTATTCCCGTGACAACTGTAATAGTGCACATCAAGGCGCTTAAAGGGACGGAAAACCAATTTTTGTGGAGAGTAATGTCCTCTAGATGATATGAAAGCTAGTGAAGTAACCAATAAAATTCAAAAATTAGCGGAAATGACATTCATTTGGGCTAAACGTACTTCGAAAATCTGAAAAGTGGCGCCATCTAGTGTCTAAACGTGACACTACGCGATTCTAAAACCGCGTAAAGGAGTAGGAAAGCATGCATTTTCTGATTGTTTCAGCTGCGAACAGGATTTTAAATTCCTATCTTTGTCTCGCGTACCGTTAAAACTATGTTGGCGTGTGGCTCCCTGTCATGGCTGCCAGCCTTCGTTCTGGAAGCATACATGCGTGAGACCGGTAGATCTACTAATTCATCTTTCAGACGCTCTGATGATGATGATGATGATTTCTATTGGTTTCCCCTTTGTATCGGGGTGATGACATGTCATCTTACAAAAAGGACTAATATACCTAGTTTTACACTTTTGGTTCAATACTAGCGCTGCTTAGGGCAGGCACAAAAAGCTTATTAGGCACAAAATACGTTTTTTTTCTGTTACAGGTGGTAACTGTCCTAGGCAATATTCCCCTCTCTGCTTTTCGTCCACCAGCATTCTAATCTTCTTTTCGTCCCCTCGACAGCCTTGAAGTCTAGGGTCCCATCAGGGAAACTTTACAGCCAAGCTGTATCTTTCTACCCCCCAACGTTTTCATCGCCGTGGGCAAAAACACCAAGGTGTCAAGGTTATAAGACGTCGAGCGCATGCGTCATGCTAATCAAGCATACAGGACAGAGCTTAGAAGTCGTTTAAGGAAACCAGCAAACACGCATCGAAACCGTATTATGGATGATAAGGCGCCTGTGAATTATGGAACCTATCGAAAGTAAAGATTATAATTTAAGATTATTATATATCCTAGTAAAGATTATATTTGCAGATTATTCTTGAAGGATAGGCAGGTCTAGTGTCGCTAAATAGAGCAGTTCTTCCCCATGACGCCGACCGCATGCGTCAGGATAGGCAGCACCCAGCATTTGCCGCCAGAAAAGCCAAGCTTAGCGTCAGTAGATAAGCTATTAGAGTACCGTCATTTAGACACGCAAGTCAGCAACGGCGACCATTTTGGCGTTTATCCGTGTTGCGATATTTCCGTATCTGCTGTCGCGCCGTTAATTTCCACCGGGTCGTTTGTTAACAACCCTACCGAAGATGCAGCAAAGCGGCATTTTCGGACACACTTCTGCTGCTGAAATGCTGTTGCACGCGTTATCTTTGATTCGCATTCGGAACGACGTCAGTAGCGCAGAGCCGCAGAGCAGGGAGGACAAGCTAAGCCTACCAGGGTTGACCGACTAAAACGCATAAACAACAAAATGGCGGCGCCCATGAACCGTCGCAGTGTAAACGAATGTCACGTCATGCGAACTGACCAGTGACAATTGCGGCGGTGCGCAACAATAGGAGAAAAGAGTGCCGATACTCTGTACCCTTATCTAGGGATACTAGCCCAGCGCAAGCGACGAGCCCGCCGAGACGACGAGAAACATTTCATATTCTCCTCCATCACCATTCGTAGTGGTTTACAACGGCTTTGCTGGATATCCACTTTCGCAGGGCGGGATGGCGACCAATTTCTTTCCGTTCATGGTGTTTCAAGGAATGCGCTTTCATGCGGGATGGAGAGCGCAGACTCCACAAAAATCGGTTGTCTCTCCCTTAAAGCATATTTTTAACGACACAGTAGAGGGTGCGGTCCCGGGAGAAAAGCAGGTTAACAGAACTCGTACGGCGCCGTTACCCCTAAAACGCTCCACGAGCCATGCTGCTTCATGCAGATAGAATATGCAGGAAGACCATGACATCAGAAATTCTCAGCCCTTCGAGCTGTCAGTAATCGCGCACCTGATTGGTCGCAGTTTTCACCGAATCACTTATGCTGCAATATAGTTTTTTCCCGACTTCTGTCACTTAAGTTGTACAGCACGACTATCTAGCTGCTGAGAAATCTCGCTTGCGCAAACCCAAGGAACTTTCATATCAGTAATTTGGCCTATCCTTTAGACTGTCCTTGAGTTTTGGAAGGCATTTTCAGTTACAGTAAGATAAGGGGTTTACCACGGCTTCAATACTATAATCAGTACTTGTGCCCACCGTTGCATTTTTAAAGCGAAGCTTTTCATGCCCACTGATGGTGTTGACGTTCGAATAGAACACACTGCAGGAAAGCCAACTTCTACATGGTAAAAGGCGCGATAAGACGGGGACACTAGTAGAAACAGTTACACGGGACGAGCGCTTTAGTGATCTAGCGCTCGTCCCATGTAACTGTCTGTTCTTGTGTCCCGGTCTTGTCACGCCTTTTACCATGTCGAAGTCGTATCACCAACTAGCCCAGATTTCTGCGTTGAAATGAAAGCCAACTTTAGACAATGGGTTTCCCAAAGGGTAAATCAATCATACACCACACAGCATAACAAATGGGATGTCTTCGCACACATAACGGACCTTTCGTAATAAGCAAAGTATAGTTTGGCACTACCCAGGGTTACGATGACGATGAAATACATTCTCTAAGCAGGGTCGGACTTTGCTTGGCTGAGCAGAAGTGGACTTTGGCCTTGAACTTTGGCAGTTTCAGTTTTGGAAATTGGGGGAGTGTATTTTGGAGTTTCGCTTTGATTCACGTTTAATAGGAGAAACCTTCCGGTTTAGCTATCTTTATCTTAATTAAGGAGAACAAGGCGAAGAATTTTATTGAAGTGTGTTAAAAAAGTGCATAAAACACTACACAGAAGGTTTCTAAATGAACTTTGATTATTTAAAAACATCGCTGAGAGAGGCAATCTGGGAATCTTAAGTTGTTTTTATGTCACGATGAGCAAGAAGATAACATCACTCGTGATGACGAATGTTTTACTAGCCCGGAATCGGGTCCCTTCTTTGCAGGACTGAGCACAGTGCTTCTTCGCCCAATCTCTTCAAACTGAACACGTCAACGAGGCACTCACCCTATTTGCCGTCCCCGCATGCATTTTATTCGACCGTTGCACAGGGCGGGCCACCCCTTCTGGACGAAGACCAGCCACCTAAACTTGTAAAAGCAAACTCACCCTCGGCGCCGCCTGCTCAGGCTCAATTCGGCATACATGAGGAAGCGCCTAAGCCTATGCTCTCGAAACTCGACATATTGCTGCGTACCTGTCCAACCCACAATCTCGAACAACCGCAGACGCCACCTACTGTGGATCACGGAATTCCGTTGGATCCGACAGACTAAGCTACGACTGCAACGGTTCAAACCATTGACGACTCCTATTGCGACGTGACCATTCACGTGCCCTCCACCTCAATGGCTCCAACTACTGTAAATGGAAAACCTCCAGGTCAAGACGAGTTCCCCGAACTTTAGTGACTGGCGCTACGGGTGATCCCCAGAGGAAAAGTAACCACGATTAAGTAACCATGATCAACGAATCTGTTTAATTAGTTGATTCATAGCAGCATTCCGCAATGAGTCGATGATGCCACCCACCGGCATGACGCTGTTGCGTTTCAGAACTCCTCTGGTGGCCGTGTGGCTCATGGTCTCGATTTGCTCAATATTGAACCTAATAAAACACCTACCCTTAATTGGACTTCTTTACGAGCGTAAACCGAATAAAACTGTAAATACTAAACCGTACATGAGGTGTTACAATGGTACCTACTTGAAGAAACTAGGCATTCGAATAGGCTCATGTATTGCCCATTATTAGTGACTTGTCTTGTGTCTTACCTACTGTGACAAAGCTGTCCAAAAACGTGAATGATTCGCGAATTTTTTAAGCGTGTATATTTGTGGACGATTTTAGAATTCAGATTTACACAGCCTCCGGGGCTTGAAGCAAACTTTTTAAAACTTTTTTTACCGTTTATCCCTATTGCTTGTATTCACTGGCGAGGAGCGCATGTAGGCAACCGTGTGAGTGCGCCGTCACTCGTTGCGTCGGGCTCCGCGGGATGGCGGTACTTGTCCGTGCTAAGAACATGACTGTGTTGCAGGTTTACATACTCTACCTCAACGAACGCAAAGTATTGCCTTGAGTTCAATGTGAGTGCGATTAATAACATCTATGTTGACTCCACCGTTGAGGATCGGGTTGAAAAACGGAGCAGACGACGCGCGCCGGCGTTTTTTTTTTTTTCGGCGTGCGGGCAGTGGCCAAGCCGGGCCATGTCCGTGGCGCATCGGCCATGTATGTGGCCGTTTCCAGTGTTGCCAAGCGAAGAAATTGACAGCTAAACGTTTCAACGAATACCACCTATACAGTTTGAGCTCACGAGCTGCCTAAAAAAATTAGATCCTAAAGGGGCCCTAAATACGGTTTCAAAGGTTGCGATGTTACGTGCGCAATCGCTGGCGATCCGAGGAACGTCATGCCGCAAAAAAAAATGGTTTAAGAAGGTAAATATTAGCCGAGTTATCATTCATTAAAAAGGGCCGGCAAAAAGGCCTGCTGCTTTCCTCCTCTAATCGCGCCTCCGAAGCACTGTGGAAGCCATGACGTCGCGGAACAGGTGCAAGACCACCTAGAGAAACAGGACAAGGCGCTTGCGGCTTCGAGATACGCGCAGCCATTGGCTCCGCTCGGCGGTACGTCACGCACTTGATGGCAGCGACGCGCAAGCTCGCCTACTACTGAGCGGGACCGGTCAGCTGTCGGACGGGCTCCTCGCGTCGGCCGTGCTTGCGGTGGCACGTCAATTACAGAACAGGGGAAACGAGCGTTTTAAGGCCTGATAGTGGGGCCCCAAACACAACATGCTAACTCACGACCGTAATTGGAGATTTCCACCGACGACTAGCAGCCCGCTAGCGTTTCCGCATGCGGCGCGGTCGCGGCGAAAAGGTCCCTCCGAGGCTGGGTTGCGCAGAAAAGGCTTAGCACCGCCGCAATTATTCAGTCACCGCTTTACGAAGCCACTCCGACGATGATTCCGAGCGCAATCTTTCCCCGCACAGTCACACCTTTCACGCATTTATAAACTGATTTTCAGCAATACTCCCGCTCTGGCGGGCGGGGACAAGTTTTAGCTGCTGCGGTGTATGCCGTATCGAGCATACACCGCTCAGTGGGCTCCTTGTCGACCATTGCAGGCAGATGCTTGCCATGATTTGAAGCGCAACAAAAGCACACGGACGAAGAACAAAGTAGACGAGACAGGCGCTGTCTCATCTACTTTGTCCTTCGTCCGTGTGCTTTTGTTGCGCTTCAAATCATGGCATCTATTCACCAACTATAGCTCAGCAAGAAGTTCTTCTCAGGCAGATGCTTGCTGCGGTCGTAAGTGTAGTGGCGTTTCCCCGTGCAGAGACGCTGCGTGTTTTTTCGGCGTTATTCATATTTTGTAAACGGCGTGTGACGCATGGCAACGATCGACATTCGTTCCCCCTAAGATACGCAGTGCCGCTCACCGAATCCGCCGAAACATGCACGCGCGTTTCCCCACAACCGGGAACGCTGCTTGGCTGCAGCATGTAAGGGAGCCCGCCAATAGCTGCGCCATAGTTTTCAGCGCCAGCCGCGTCATAGAGGCTGCGTCAGAGCCTGCAACTACGTCAGAGAGTGAGAGAATGGCGACGAGGATTGACAGATAACAAGAAAGGAAGGCTCTTTTTTGTATGTTTGTGCGGAGTCTGCTTTACGTGGAGGTGTGACATTCAGTATACAGAGTGGTGCGACGATAACTGGAACACTTAAAAAAAATTTCCTGAACGAACCGCCGCTCTGTTCGCGCTCAAACTTCGCCCGAAGGTCGCATTTTGTGGTCTATTTTGTTTGACACCGGGAACAAAGATGGTACTTGCCTGGTTATTTGAAAATAAATAAAAACGATTTTCGTCTATAGGACAAGACGTGCGAGCCAGCGCAAATTGATCTTGGAACAACGGCGCCACCTGTAGTATGCAGAGCGAAACGCACGTTTGGTATTCACGGTAGGAAGGAGGCAAATGGTGCAGCAGACGATCAGAAAATGCTCCTAGGGAAGAGCCAAATAAGCTAGAAGACTAAAACCCGCTTTCGCATTTTCTGATCGTCGTCTGATTTCGTATCATGCATAATCAAATCTGGCCCTATACACCAGCCATCACCATTATCTTTAATTTATTTTACTGTCTCCAGTTTACACGTTTTTATACCTACTTTTTGTGGTAATCACTTCTCTTCATTAAATAACTTCTCTGGCGCTCTTTGCCCTCGTTGGCCCTGCGCCATTAAACACCAACCATCATCTCTCGCGTTATGCAGCCGACATCTATCCAATTCGCCATTTCGAAATGGCCAAAGCATTTTGGATTTGGAGAGGCGTAAATGGAAAGGGGTGCACACTTCGTATAATGACTACGGGTGAACACGAAGCTTTCATGCAAAATCAAATAGCGAAGGGTCAAAGTCAAAGCCGCTACGATCAAAAGTACGAGCTGCGCGCGAGTCATAATCAGCGCTCAAGGAGCCAAAGTGCAAGTCAAAGTCCAAGCTCAGACAACAAAACTCTGCAAGGAACCCAACTTTTTCTGATGATAAATCATGCACCCCCCGCCTAATGTCGATGACGGTGGTTGAACGCGAAGCTTTCTTCGGGAGCATGTAAATGCCGAAGGGCTAAAGTCAAAGCCGCTGCGATGAAAATTCCAACGTGAGGGCCAATCAAATTCAAGGCTCAACTAGTAAAAGCCCAAACCCTAACAGCCCACTGCAGGAAATTAAGCCAACTTCCCCTGACGATGGTCGTTGAAGTGCCTCGTGAAAAAAAAAAAACATTTTTGCAGTAACCAAACATGGGTCCGCGAGTGGTGCGTGTTGAATGAATGTGCAGGCCAGAGAAATTAAGTTACTGCCCAGAAACGCCTGCCTTCTATGGCTAACAAAGCAAAAAAGCTGGAATTAGCTCAAACTGGACCGTCGAGGACAGGCAGCTTGTCGACTTACCTGAGTATACGGTGTGCAGAGAATGGGACCAAAAGCTGAGTATACTAGCCAGCATTCATCAGGCCTTTTTGGGGCTTCCTTGTTTCAATAAGACTGGGCAGACATTTAGATAACTTGATTAGCCGTAATTGCATTTTATCCTTCAACAAAGTTGGACGCATTGTGTTGATGCTTTCAGCGGAAATTATTTGTATTTCTATAGGTATGATTCACACTATGTGAAGGTAGGGGCAAGTGGCCGTAGGAGTATTAATGTTTGGGGAGAGAGCGAGGACACAGAGGAGGAGGGATAAACGTTGATTGCTTCCATAGAATAGGAAGAAAGGAGCGGGGATAGTTGTCGGTCATTCATGGTGGATGGTGTCCCCTAGTCCGGGATGTCATGGCCAGCTGCAGCTCGAACGGCCCGGGTAACCAGGCCACACTCGCTTGAAGACCAGGAAGCAGACGCGGTTGGAGGAGCAGCAGTTTATTGGCGACCTTCAAATAATTAGTCAAATTCTGAGGATGATGAGAATGGGGATGAGGAGGGCCACGAGCCTCGCTGCCCGTGCGGTGCCTACTCGCTCCTTGGTTCTATTTTGTCTTCTTCCTCAACCAGATCACACTTCCCAACAGGCTCCGGCCGGCCACATATAATGGATCTGGTTAGCTTCAGATGGCTAATTCCTTAAGATTGCAATGTGCTGTGCACTTGTGTCTGTAGCCGCAAGACGATGAAGTGCTGAGTTGGCCGTCTCAAAGTCATTCCGGTAAATGCAGGTCACTATGCATGAGCAGACGCGTCCATCCATACTTTCATGATTTCGCGCATCGATCTTTTCCAAGAGCCTCCCCACCAGGGGGCTCGCTAGCTATTAAATTCAAGTGTCTCGAGTTGCTTCAAAAATAACTTTGCATTTCTTGAGTCCATGGGATCGAATTTACTTTCAGTCTGAAGATAACGACTGCGCTTCTTGTTGAAATTTCGTGAACCTCTTCTGCCAAGCAGTCAATCATGCGAGACGGCTGTATGACATGCAAAAGTCGATTTCGGCAATAGCAGAACTGCGGTTTGGAGTTTTCTGGTGCAGACGCACTTTCCACGCCCGAGTTGCCAACGTCTTCATGGTCGAAGGCTTTTAAGAGCTTTGGACCTTCTTCAGAAAGTTCTCGCTGCTTTGTAATTTCTAGGTGGTCAACTCCGCAAAAGTCATTCATCTGCATAAATATGCGCTGTTCAACCACCAAGTTAAAGCTTTTCACTTTTCCTGAGTCGATGGTCGGCGAGATGGATGTCACATCACCTCGCACAGTCCACCCGAAGATTGTTTCAACAGCAGTGAGGTTTTCATTAAGACGCTGAATGTTCCCTGTCACAAGTTTCCACTAACAGTCCACCCCAATAAGAATTCCGAGGTCTGATTTATGATGATGGTGGTTGGTGTTTAATGGCGCAATGCCAAGAGGGCAAAGAGCGCCAGAGAAGTTATTCAATGAAGAGAAGTGATTACCACAAAAAGTAGGTATAAAAACGTGTAAACTGGACATAGTAAAATCAATTAAAGATAATGATGATGGCTGGTGTATAGGGCCAGATTTGATTATGCATGATACGAAATGGGGTTTTAAAAAATGACACCACCTTCCCGCGAGGGAACCCTGAGTTGATGCGAAGCACCTCGGAGGTTCCGAAACGTTCACGAGATTGGGTATCCAAATAACGGAAAACGACCGAACTTCGGACGGCGCAGCGTGACTCAACCGAAGCAGAAACTGAGGGAGCGGCGCGCGGACCAGGTTTATTATATAGAGCAGATGGAGTGCAGAGGAGGAGAGGAGACGCGCATGCGCGCTTATCGCGCAGCTGCGTTGATGAGTAGCGCGCGCGCTGTCGCACAGCTGGCGTGGAGAGGGGAAGCGGAGGAGCAACGCGTGCGCTATTGCACAGCTGGCGTGGAGAGAGGGAGAGGAGAAGCACGCGCGCTATCGCATAGCTGGTGCGGGCGAACGACGGACAGAGCCGAGAGCAAGAGATGCTGTGCATCTAAAACTTAACGTCGGACAAATAGATAAAAACGCGTTTCACAGTAACCATATATGGCATCGTCACCCAGAAAAAAACGATGTCACACGACATCCAGAAAAAACCGAAGTCACAATACACAGGTTGAAGATGCCAGGGTGGTAAAACGTCAGTAAAAGATGTCTATATGTCCCAAAAGGAGATGTCGAAATCCGAAGCTTCCTGTCATCACTCTAAGTGAGAACGGCAAATGAACAGACAGGCGATTTTCAAACAGCGGTGATGTGGATGTACCATTAAAAACAGGTTTAAAAGGATGGTTATTCCGATATGAAATTTAAAAGCGTAAAGCAAGTCCATGTACATTCGTTGGTCCTCAAGGCACCACCTGTTACTCTCGACATGCAAACTTTGGACGGGGCTAGTGCGGAAAGCACCCGACGCAAGGCGAAGCCACAAGTGTAGCACTGAGTCGAACATTCACAACGCTGTTTTTGTCGCCGACCCATACGCCACACTGCCATAGTCCAGACGAGACCCAACCAAAGCAGTATAAAGGCGTAGCAGGAGCTCTTTGTTGGAACCATACGATTGGTGTGAGAGGACCTAATGATACTCATTGTTTTGAGACATTTATGCTTCAGTTGCTTGATTTGAGGAATTAATGTGAGTTTGTGATAAAACACAAGAACTAAACACTTGTGCTCCTTGTTCACAGGAAGCGACACGCCATTCAGAGTAATGTCTGGGTCCGGATGAACCCCACGCTTCCTGGAGAACACAACGCAAGAGCTTTTTGCAGGATTGTTTGAAACCGTCCCTGACTGCCCAGCCAGCAAGTTTCTTGACGCCCAGCTATACATGATGTTCGCAGATTGACATATTACATGATTTAAAGGATATCTGGACGTCATCTCCATACATAGAATAAGAGATTGTAGGTGGCAATGCCTTTCCAAGAGAGTTCATCTTAATTGTGAAGAGAGTGCAGCTCAACATGCTAATTTCGGCACGCCATTTTCTTGCACGTGAACTATAGTGCACTACCGACTCTCACGCGAAAGGTTCTCTTCGGCAAGTAACTAATAAGCCTATTTAACATATTCCCCGAGACACCGAATGACTTGAGGTCACTAAGTATGCCGCAACGCCATGCGGTGTCATAGGCCTTCTCTATGTCAAAAAACACCGTAAGACAGAACTGTTTGTGAACGAAGGAATCCTTTATATATGATTCCAACGCAACCAGTTGATCGTTGGTGGATCTCCCCGCCCTGAAGCCAGCCTGTCAGCTCTCGAGAAAACCATGGTATTCTAAGAAGTACGTGAGTATCCTGTTGATCATCTTCTCGATAAGCTTGCACAGGCAGCTGCTGTCAGGGCAATGGGTCGATAGCTAGCGGGAGAGGAAGGTTCCTTCCCTTCTTTGAGGAAATCCACTACAATGGTCTCCCTCCAAAAAGGAATGTATCCCGAAAGCCATTTTTTGTATAGGTGTAGGAGTGTTTCAAGGGTGTCTGAGTGTAGGTGTTGTGTGATGGTGTATGTGATTTTGTCTGCACCTGGAGCTGAAGGTTTACATGTAAACAGAGCGGCCTTCAGCTCATGAATTGAAGAATGAGAATTGTAGGACGTGTACGACTTGTTATCACGCAGAGACTTCTTTTCTGCAGATGTTTTGTGTTTTATGAAAGTGTTTGTGTAGTGTGCTGAACTGGACACGTGTTCAAAGTGTTGTGCAAGTGTGTTAGCCTGGTCTTCGAGTGTGTCCCCTGTTGTGCTAACCAGGGGCAGGCTGTTGTCTGTTGTCCTTTGAGCTAACGTATATGTATCCAGACTTTGTGCGTGTCCGTGTATGAATTAATGGATGTCAAGAAGGTGTGCCAACTCTCGTTTTGCCCCACGTCGCACAGATTTTCCAAACGCCTTGGTACGTTTGAACAAAAAAGGTTACCCGACGTGGGGTACCGACGAAGGATACCCCACGCCTTGTTCTGGGCCTCTCGCGCCCGCATAGTCCTCATTCTGGTGCGCGCGGCAACAGAGGCGTGGGGAATGGACTTTTCGGCGGCGTCGAGGATGTGCGCCGTGAGGAGATGGGTAGCTTCTTCAACGTGAAGGTGTCCTATGGATCTGTGGTGTAGTTTGGATGTCTCTGTAAATGTATTCGAGCTAGCTCTTGCTTCATTGAACCTGTTCTGGGAAGATAGACCGCATGGGCCTTTACCTATATATGTTAGTGAGGTGGGGATGTGGTGACTACCATATGGGTCTGTGCCAACGCCGCACTCAAGACAGGGAAAGAGAACTGGGGAGCCAATAGCCAAGTCAAGATATAAGTATGTGTTATATCCTAAGTTATGGTATGTGGCTTTCTTGTTGAAAAGGCATGCTCCTGAAGATGTAAGGAATTTTCTATCAGGCGACCTTGGGCATCCGTGCCAGAAGAGCCCCAAAGATAATTGTGGGCATTAAAATCGCCTGTCAGGATTTATGGTTCGGGCAGCTGGTCCACCAGCGCCTCGAAGTCAGA
The DNA here is from genome assembly GCA_013339765.2 of Haemaphysalis longicornis. Classification (NCBI taxonomy): domain Eukaryota; kingdom Metazoa; phylum Arthropoda; class Arachnida; order Ixodida; family Ixodidae; genus Haemaphysalis; species Haemaphysalis longicornis. The sequence goes on along the minus strand of CM023458.1, from coordinate 100,526,198 downwards.
GCTCGAAAGTGCAAGATCTGGAGGAATGTATATGAGCATACCCTTATCAACCTATTAATGATGATGATGGTTGGGTTGTTTATGGCGCAAGGCCGACTAAGGGCAAAGAGCGCCAGAGAAAAGGGTTATTGAATGAAATGAAGTGGTTACCACAAATAGGTAACTAAAAAAAATTAACCGAACATAGTAAAATCAGTTAAAGATAATGGTGATGGCTGGTGTATAGGGCCAGATTGATTATGCGTGATAGGAAATGAGGTTTAAAAACTTAACGTCTGACAAATACTCAAACACACGTTTCACAGAAACAATGGCATCGTCACCTAGAAACAGCGATGGATGTAGTGGGATATGTTGTCTGTAGAGTTCTCTGAAGTGTTTGTGTCGTGTTGTGTGAAGTGCCTTGCATGTGATTAGTATGTGCACTACGGATAGGGCCTCTACGCACCTGCTGCACAAAGGTCTTGGAGATCCAGTGAGCAGGTGCGAGTGCGTTGCATGGGTGTGCCCTATCCGTAATCTGGCCAAGGCGACTTCAGAGTATCTATTGCGTGTGTCGGTGGTGTATGGTCCCAATTGAGGTTTTATTACGTGTAACTTGTTGTCTGTTTGATCACTCCAGTGTGTTTGCCAAGTTTTTTGTTGTCTGATGTGTGGTTTCACGTCGGTGTAGGGTAATGTGGTTATGTCTACTGTATTCGAGAGTGTAGCAGCAGCAGCCATTCGGTCCTCTGCTTCGTTCCCGGCAATACCACAGTGGCCAGGGACCCAGCAAAGAACCAGTTCAAATTTGCGTACATACACAGACATAATACCCTTGACAATCAGATTGACAACGTGGTTTTTCGAAGGCACTGTTGACGACAGTGCCCGCACAACACTGAGGGAATCTGTATAGATAATGGATTGTGGGATGTGGTTTTGAAGTATATGATTGACAACAAGAAGTACACCGTAAGCCTCTGCCGTAAAGATACTAGCATGACTATTCAGAGTTCTAGTGACACAAGGCCGGGCCCATGCGCCGCGCAGGACACAGAGGTGGCAGTTCTAGAAGCGTCCGTATAAAATTCAGAGCACTCATACTTCTGCTGCAAATACAAGAAATGCTGCAGAATTGCACATGTGGGAGCTCGCTTTTTATCTAGATGTGTAAAAGATGTGTCGCATGCTACAGGGCGGAGATGCCACGGTCCTATAAAATCCGTTAGAGAACTTTGGATTGTATCTAAAAAGGAGACAGCAAGCTCTGACGCCTCCTCTCTAACTCTGTAAGAGAAGGGCGCAGACATCGATGGTCGATTTAAAAGGAGTTCAGTCATGGACGTATCATGAAAAACTGATTTAAAAGGATGGTGAGGCATGGATGAAATTTTAAAAGCATAAAGGAGATCTGTGTAAGCTCGCTGACGTTGTAGGTTCCATTTGTTGCACTCCACATAGAGGCTTTCGACCGGGCTAGTGCGGAAGGCGCCACACGCCAGGCGGAGCCCGAGATGGAGCACTGGGTCCAGCATTTTGAGGGATGTTTTACTTGCTGACCCATAAACAACGCTACCATAGTCCAATCGTGAACCTATCAAGCTGGTAAAACACGTAAGAGAAGTTGTTTGTCAGCACCAAAAGAGATGTGCGACAGAACCTTCAGGATATTTATTGTTTTTAAGCATTTATATTTTAGTTGTTTTATGTGTGGGATGAATGTCAGCTTTTCGTCAAAGATAATACCCAAGAACTTGTGTTCCTTTTTTACAGGAATAGAGACACCGTGGAGTTTAATGTCTTGATCCGGCCGGATACCACGCCTCTTGGAAAACAAAATACAAGTGCACTTCCCGGGATTAAATTTAAAACCATTGCCATCTGCCCAGCCAGCTAGCTTGTTAACACCAAGCTGAACCTGGCGCTCACAGACAGACAAGTTACAGGATTTAAAGGAGAGTTGAATGTCGTCTACATAGACTGAACAGGAAATCGACGGTGGCAGCGCCTTCCTAAGGGAATTCATTTTCACAATAAAAAGGGTGCAACTTAAAACTCCACCTTGTGGCGCTCCATTTTCCTGCACATGAACCCTAGAGAGTGCAGTTCCAACTCGCACACGAAAGGTTCTTTGAGACAAGTAGCTGGCAAGTGTGTTTATCATGTTACCTGACATGCCGAAGGACTTGAGGTCGCTTAGGATGCCATACCGCCACGCGGTATCGTACGCTTTTTCCAGATCAAAGAATACCGTCATACAATATTGTTTGTGGAGGAAAGCATCCTTTATATAGGACTCGAGCGCGACGAGTTGGTCGTTCGTGGACCGCCCCGCCCTGAAGCCTGCCTGGCAGCCCTCGAAAGATCATTGTACTCAAGAAAGTACACGACTCTCCTGTTTATCATCTTCTCGAGGAGCTTGCACAGGCAGCTTGTGAGGGCGATGGGCCGATAGCTAGCAGGAGAGGAAGGGTCCTTTCCTTCCTTCAGGAAAGCCACTACTATGGCCTCCCTCCAAAAGCGAGGAATGTGCCCCGAAAGCCATATGTTGTTGTATAGATGTAGGAGTGTTTCAAGAGTGTCTGGGTGTAGGTGTTGTATCATGGTGTATGTGATTTTGTCTGCACCTGGAGCTGAAGGCTTACATGTGCTCAGAGCAACCTTCAGCTCATGAATAGAAAAAGGAGAATTGTAAGAAGTGTGCGACTTGTTGTTATCATGCAGGGACTTCTTTTCTACAGATGTTTTGTGTTTCATGAAAGTGTTTGTGTAGTGTGCTGAGCTGGACACGTGTTCGAAGTGTTGTGCAAGCGTGTTGGCCTGGTCTTCCAGTGTGTCCCCTGTTGTACTAACCAGGGGCAGGCTGTGTGTCTGTTGTCCTTTTAGTTTTCGTATTCGTGTCCAGACTTTGTATGTGTCAGTGTATGAGTTGAGGAAGTGAGGAAGGTGCGCCAAGTCTCCCTTTTTGCCTCACGACGCACTCGCTTCCCAAAAGCCTTTGCCCGTTTAAAAGAAATTACGTTATCTGACGTGGGGTACCAGCGAAGGACACCCCACGCCTTGTTCTGGGCCTCTCGCGCCCGCCTGCAGTCCTCGTTCCACCAGGGCCTCCTTGGTTGCGGGACGCACTGGAGGCCTGGGGCATGGACTTTTCGGCGGCGTCGACTATGTGCGCCGTGACGAGTTGGGCTGCTTCCTCAACGTGTAGGTGTTTTATGGTTGTGTGGTCTAGTTTAGATGTTTCTGTGAATGTACTCCAGTTTGCTTGTGATTCATTAAACTGTTATGGGAAGATGGACTGCATGGGCCTTTACCTATGTATGTTAGGAATGTGGGGAAGTGGTCACTCCCATATGGGTCTGTGCCCACACCCCACTCAAGACATGGGAAGAGAACTGCAGAACCAATAGCCAAGTCAAGATGCGAGTATGTATTGTGTCCTAAGTTATGGTATGTAGGCTGTTTTTTGTTGAAAAGGCATGCTCCGGAGGATGTAAGAAACTTCTCTATCAGGCGACCTCGGGCATCCGTTCTAGAGGAGCCCCAAAGAGAGTTGTGCGCATTAAGGTCGCCTTTTAGGATGTATGGTTCGGGCAGCTGGTCGACCAGCGCCTCGAAATCAGAGCTCGAAAGTGCATGATCAGGAGGAATGTAAATGGAGCACACCGTTACCAACCTATTAAATACTATTGTTCGAATTGCTACAGCCTCAAGGATAGTGTTCAAGGTGATAGGGTGGCATGCTAAGGGATTTCCGGGCGATTATGGCCACGCCGGCGGAAGAGTGTGTGCATCCAGCCCTATCTTTTCTGAATATCATATTGCTATTTGAGAAATTTATATGTTTGGAATTTAAATGTGTTTCTTGTACAAACATCGTCAAGATTATTCAGAAGGCCTCTGCAGTTCCATGAACAATATTTTCTCTTCCCATTATTAAGTGTTCAGAGGTAGCGTAGTGTGACTATTTATGTAAGGTCTTTCGTGGCTTGGACTCTTGGAAGGGGTTTTTGACCTTCTCTACTGACCGGGTACGTCGCAGCCCGTTCCATTTGCTGCGATGAAAGCGGGAAGGGCTTTCCGGAAGGTCTTTCAACGTCCATGTCATCTGAAGGCAAGGGGGTGCCCAGGGACGGGGCCCCCTTGATTTGGGTATGCTTTCGGGTGTTCTTTGCCTGCGCTGGCAGTACCGAGGGTGTGGGAAGCACCACAAATGGCACAGGCAGCGAGGGGGGAAAGGGGTCGCTGCGGCTGCCTCCATCTCCATCTCCTCCATGCCCTTGCGTGTGCTTTGGGCCGGTGGAGAAGAAGCAGTGGATGCAGTGACATCGCCAACAGATGTGGATGCCACCACAGCCGCTGCCCACTCAGCGAGCGGCGCGGTGGCGGGACGGGCTGCCGGAAGCAACCCGAGGGGGGCTGGGGCGGGGCCCGGTCCGACTCGCGTTACTGGGTCCCCGCCGAAACCAGACGCCGCTCCGCCCACCGGCGAGCCGCGTCGGCGTACCTCCCCAGAGGAAAAGAGGCCAACGGGAAGGTGATGTTTTCTGAGACATTGATGTTTATTTTCTTCTCTAGCTGGAACTTCTCGCATTTTCTGGGTACGCCGCGTGTGGGCCCTGACAGTTAATGCAGAGGAGCTGTTGTGAACTACAATTATCTGTGGGATGATCATGTTGGGCGCACTTGGCAAAGGTTATTTGGCTACGACACGAGTTAGTATCATGCCCAAACCGCTGGCACTTGAAACAGCACCGCGGATTCGGAATTTATGCTCGGACAGAGCACCGGACGAAACCGGCATTGATGTGGTCAGGAAGAATGGAACGGTCAAATGTCAAGATGATATGTCTAGTCGTACTACCTTATCGTCTCTCCTAATGGTGATGCGCTTGACTGCCGCACGCCCTGCGAGCTGTTCAGGCTGCGGTGGGGCGACCTTGATGTCAACATCGGCAATACGGGTCTGCTTCAGGAGTTTTGTGGCCTGCTGCTCACTATGTGCCTCGACCAAGATTTCACCTGTTCTTTGTTAGCTTTATATGATTCACCTACAATACTTTCCAGAAACTTGTGGGAATAGTTATCAGGTTTTCGGAATGTCATGGTCGAAAGGGGTGGAAAGGATACTTCGGTGCGGCCCCTTTTAGGGGGCTAATCATTGGGTTTGGGCTCCCTGCCTGGTAAACAGACAGGGAGCCCATCCGCCGGAGCTTGACCTGGGCTCCGACGGCCACCGTTTGTGGTTTCTGCCCTTGACCTTACAACTCATTACCACGGTAAGTTATAGCGTGAGTATGGGGCTCGGGGTCCACGGTGTCGCCAAGAATCCTCAAGGTGCCCCGTGTGGGGAGGCCTGATTCAAGGTGAACGCCGAAGTACGAGGCGTCGGCGGAGGGCATCTCGTTGGCTTCAAGTTCGTGCAGAATCTTTGGTTCCATCAACCAATGTAGGTCATTGCGTATGTCAAGCACTTCAATAACCTCAATTTTAAAGCTTTCTTTCATTCTAAAGGAAGTTAAACCATGCAGTCGTTCGTGCTATGAGTAGCAGAACAGACATCACTAGACAACCTTACTGTCAGCGTGGAGGCAGAACCTTGAAGGCTAGCGTGACTTTCCTCTTGGTGACTACGTTTGAATTGGCGTGTCCATTGCTGCTCCAGTCATAATGTACGCGATCTCCCGACCCAGCACTTGTAGCTGCACCCGGTCAAGTAACATCGAGAGTTCATCGGGCCGTTCACCTCCCGGTTCTCGTGATGATATTTCCGTTATGTTTGTCGTTTGAACTTTACAGCACCAGCTCACGAGGCAAAGTCTGCAACAGTAAAGTCCTCAACATTATTCTGCAGGCCGCGACTACCACACTGAGATTTTTCAGCGATCTCACGTTGGTCTGTATCCGTTCATGAAGCATCTGTAGGCCAGTCACGCAAGTCGCTTTAGTGAGACTTAGCAAGTTGTTCATAACCGCATTGATTATCAAGGTTTTGTCGCCAAACTCTGCTGCAGCAGTTCGATGGCTGAGGTAGCTCCCACTTGTTGCCGACAAACCGCCAATGATGCCTTCCGCTTTCCCCTTCGGATAGTGCGCAGGTACTTGAATATATCAACGTTGGCTAGAAGTGGGTTCTTATGCATTGTCGACTCGAACTGGTCCTAAAATTGCGGCCAGTGAATAAATTCTCCAACGAAAGGCTGTATCTCCAGTTTCGGTAGTCAAACTGAACTCTTTCGTGAGATGAGGTGACCTCTTGTCTAGTACTAGTCAAAGGGCACACGGCCGCAAAATGTCTCTCAGAGCAGCTCATGCGAGCAATTGAATCCTCGTAATGTTCAACTGTGACAAATTCCTCATCTGGTTCTTCATCAGGAACATGCTGCTTTACCTTGTTGTCCAAATCGGTTAGAGCAGTTTTTTTCCCGTTTATGCATATTGATGCGTTCGACAGCTCATCAATAGGTTGTTGGGAAACCTCCTCCATGGACTTCATCTCGTTGATGACCTTTGTAGTTGATGCGCAAAGCACAGCACGCTTCCGTTTCAGGCGGTCCATGGGAGGCCCAGTACATTGATGTCGCTCTGGCGGGAGCTGGTTCGATGCGCCGTTCGTGGCTGGTGCCTCCTCTTCAATCGACTTGCCTCATCGGTGGGGGTCTTCAACTGAGTCGTCCTTCTATCCTGTTCACTGCACCTAATAGTTGAATACGAGGAAGCAGAAACAGTTAGAGGGGCATCAGTTTATTAGCGACCTTCGAATGACTAGTCTAATTCTGAGGATGATGATGATGTCACAAGCCTCGCTTATCATGGGGTGGTGCTGGTGGTGCCAGAAAGATGGTGGCTACTCGCTTCTTGGTTCAATTTCGTCTTCCAAACCAGATCACATTTTCCAACACACTCGTTTTCCAGGACATTGTTGGTCAGCAGGAAATCCCACTGCTCCGGTGTCGGTGCGATGATTTCTGGTAGTTCCATGATGCCCTTACACTCCCATACTATGTAGTACAGGGTGTTGGGCATCACAGCACAGAAGTTGCAGTCGTAGCTGAAAAGCATGAAGAGAGAGAGAGAACACATTTTAATGAGCACGGAAGTGGTAGTGTAACACTATTCCGGGAACCGATCTGTTGTTCTAGCCGTATTTTCCCGGGTCGCCAGAAATTTGTTCCTCCAGTCAACTGCTAGTCAACAGCGTCTCCCACAGCTCAGGAAAGGGAGTCGTAATCACACTAAGGGCGGCCTGGGTCTACTCTGTTGCATATCAGGCCATTTCTGCACATTGACATTATGATGAGCAACTTGTTCAACTCATGCTTACGGTCCCTTCCGAGACATATTCTTCCACTTGCAACATGATTTTCTTCCCCAGCTGCACACTGCTCGTGCTGTGAACTTTGTAAGAACTTGGCATCTGACGTTGTCTTGGCCATCACAGTAGGCAGATCTAAACATAACTGAAAACATATGGGGCATCATACAATCTAATTGAATTAGTTGAAGCTGGATCTCCACTACGCATCCAGCAATCAAGTGTGGGATGCCGTAAAGGAAGCGTGAAATGCCCTCAAGAACGATCCAGAGTACCTGACCCTTCCACTCCCTGCCAATGCGAATTTGCTGGAGTCGCCCAGCTGAATGAAGCATTCTAGCGGTACTAACTTCCCAGTATGTTCTGTGCAGAAGCTCGTTGAAAGTCTGCTTGAAGTTTAAAGCAGCCATGAAGACAAAACACAAGCTTGGTTCATTCGAAAGATTGCCTCGTCAGAATCAAACTGACACCACTTTTGACGTAAACTTCACTAAAATAAGCTTTATAATTAGAAAAAAAGGGAATGGCCACATCACCCACTAGCCATGTTCCCGCAACAGAACCTATGATGTCATATGTGCCAGCTTTGCGATTGGCGGAGGCTGGAAACAGCAGCCGCAAATTAGGCACGGCTTATAAGCTTGCCAAGAGAGCTATTTCCGCTTAAATTTAGGGCACATTTTTATAGCAGTAAGAATGGGGGATAAATAGTGGAAGTTATGAAAGCACACGTAAACATAGAAGTACTGATGAGTACTGTTGGTACTACGCGCACTATGCTTGTTTTAGCTGCACAGCAGTCCGCCGCTTTCGAGTTGTCTTGGACGACACTGGCCGATTGGCGTAAGCGACGTCTTACGTGACCCTGTTTGTCGAGGATATTCAATGTTTCACAGAACAATTAGTTTCTACAGTAACAAAAGCAAGCCAGGTGCAAATGCGGTCAAAAAATAAAGCAACGCCAGACAACGGTCCGTGCATGCGTATGGTAGCGCCATCTGGGAAGACTGACGGCAAGCCGTGCTGCAGCCGAATCACGCAGTGCAAGGTCATTTGTATACGCGCGCTTATGACTTCATTGCCGACGTCCCGAAAATGCACGATTTCGCAGAGAATCAAAATATAAACCTAAATTGATTAATTTTTCAGTGAATAGGGCAGCATCTGCTGCCGGACAAGCGCTAGGAGCACTATAAAACAGGAAATCATTCGAATAAAACAAACTTGTATTTTGCCCTCCTGGCCCCTTCAAACAGAGACAAGACATTTACTAGTACTTGAAAAAAATGAGTTGCCCTTAACTCCCGCAGTTCTTTTCAGTAATGCCTTAAAACGAGAATAGAAAAACGTGCTAGTAGGCTCCATGGTCTGTAAGTTTACTTCGGTTAATGCAGATACGGTAATCCCTCATTACCTCGGTCACGGTTTGGCCCGCATTCGTGAACGTGGGAGGGTCGGGGTACCCTCCAGCCAAGTGACAACCCGCAGCAGGCTGGTGCGAGCGGCTGTGCTCGTCAGCTTTTATTCGCCAGCCACACACAATGTTGCCCACCGAGCCTCGTAGGGCCACTGAACTTAGCGGCCACCGAAGAGTAGGGTCGGGGGGCGCCACACACTTGTCACACCCCTCACCCCAAAGTTTGTCCAGCACAACCACAAAACCACACCCGTCACCCTGGTGAGTAACAGTTCAGCGGTCTCCGCAGTCTCACACTCCGCCTGAGCACAGGTATGGAGTAGCTGCCGCAGCATCGGGTGCTGGCTGTGCCACTCTCGCACGGTCCGTTGGCCTTGCAGGTGGCGCCACAGTGGCGCAAGTAGCACCAGCCCCTGGTGCTGTGCTGGCAGCGGCCGGTGTTCTTGGCTCCCCTGCCTGCTGTCTTCCTGAAGGGGCGGCTCAGGTTGCCAGGCGAGGCCTCACATGGTCCGCGTGCCGGTGCCACGTGGTCCCATCCGACATGCAAACGAGCAGTGATGACGCACTGGCAGGAGAGACCACATGCCCGGCGGACCAGGCTGGACCAGGCCGGAAGTTCCTGGCGAAGACCGGATTCTGGGGCCAAAATATCGCAAAATATCAGTTAAGTCAAAACTTTTTTTTCGCCATGCATTTACCTCCCATAGGCGCAATATATTTGCCCCTCTTCATCTCGAAACCGTTTTTTCGGAGCATTGCGGATATCTCGAAATATTGACAGTGAAAACACAAGGCAAAGTCCGCTACAGACAACTGATAAGGCCTCCATTCAAACGCTCAGCTCCCCCTACACGCCGAACGCGGTCGGTCATGAACGGCAAGTTTACGCTGTAAGAGGCCAATGTTTCGTTACCAGAATGCTGTCCTTGCAGAACAGAAAAAAATATACTGGTACTTCCTTTCAGAGTTTACAGTATTCCCTGTAATGTGTCTTAGGTAGGTACACAAGCCTTGTGCACAGCAACATGTAAAGAAAATTCAGCACGGCAATGGTATAGCAGCTTTGCACAGCAATAAACAAACCTTTTTTACATAAAATAATACACTAATTTTCACCCAACCATACAAAATTGAGGTGTGGCAATTGGATTTTTCTGCGAAAAGAAATGGTGAACACCAGCCCCCAACTCCACAAAATTCATTTCGACTTACCTTTAGTTTTCATATCTGTATGAGCACATCACCCCTGGGCATTTTATGTGTGGCATTCTTTCATTGAGTAGCAATTCGCAGTTTTTACAGGTCTAAAATGGGTTCATTTTTTGTGCTTTTCTGCTAATTTTCTTTAGTATAGGTGCATTTAGGTAGTGGCATTCAGATCCCAGAGGCCAAGATGGCCTATTTTATCAAGGCCAAGGACGGCCTTAAAGTCACCAGGAACTTGGCGTGACACTTCTAGACAGCGAGCGATATGAAACTGCGGTGTCCGACGGGGCAGCCTCGTCGGCGGATTAGTAATAGCGTCGCCAAGTTACAAGCACCATAAAAAGTGAGGGCCATTATGAGTGAGTGGTATTGGATGTTTCTAGACTATACATATAAGGCTCAAAGTGTTTAAACAAAGGAGATTGGATATGAAATGCGGTTCTTTCTTCAGGGCCCCTCGGCAGTTTAGCAATAGGGGCCCCAAATTAAATTCACCATAAAAGTTTGGGGGGCATTAAGTATAGTGGTATTTGGGTTTCTAACTTATAAATATTAAAAGGCCCAAAATGAAAATTTAAAACAGAGGAAGGGGGTTTTGGAAAAAAATGCCCGTTCTTTCTTCGGTTTTAATTGTTTTATATATTTAAGCAGTTTTATGCTTTGGCAAACAAATACAGAATCATGGGAAAAATGAAAATGTTAAACTAAATCCATTCAAATACCCAAATGATTTTATTTTGCAGATGTGTTTCAAAAATTAATTGATGAGATGCTTTGCGAGCGTCCTGTCCCAAAGAGAGTGGCATTGGCAAAGACGGTCCTGCGAGACCTTTTTGCCGACATGGCCCGCACCCGCCACAAGACATTGAAGGATGTGGAGGACTACAAGGAAAGCGACTAGAGGAAGAGTCCTGAAAGATACAGAGCACATTTCCCAGCCTTGAAATGGAAGGATCCTCACCAAAATAAAAATTATTTGCTTAGCGCTTGTCCAAAGCACTCTAGTGAGCGAATGAACTTTGAGAGAGCTTTACTACGCTTGGACACTCGCCCTCTGTCCAAACAAAAGATTTTGGGCACGTAGGCTGACAACAGGAAGCAAAGCCTAGCCGTTAAAGCCCTGCTTACATTTCTTGGCGACTCCTCTTTGGATTCTCGCCTCTAGGTTGCGGCAAAATTGAACAGACTGCGAAATAATGTCTGAGCAGTTTCTTTTTTTTTCATGGATGATAGTCATGTGCTGAAAAGTGGACGGTAGTCATCTGATTCAGCGCCCCATTGTTTATTGGTTTTACTGCTTGTACATACTTCATTACTCTCTCTCTCTCTCTCTCTTGTGTGGTCAACAAGTTCTTGCGAGCGTCCTGTCCCAAAGAGAGTGGCGTTGGCAAGGAAGGCCCTGAGGGACCTTTTTGCCGACATGGCCCGCATCAGCCACAAGACATTGAAGGATGTGAAGGACGGCAAAGAAAAGGACTAGAGGAAGAGTCCTGAAAGATACAGAGCACATTGCCCAGCCTTGAAATTTATTTATTTCCAATACTGTTCGCCCTTGCGGGCTGTTACAGTGGAAATTGAGTTTGTAATAACAGTTTTTTGCATCGAACCACTTGAGCAAGAGTACATAAATTATTCTTATGGAATGCAATGAAGTCTAATGAAGGAACTTGTAATGAACAAAAAAACCATAACATAACTGCCATACTTGGCCGTCTTCAAAGGAATCCGTTGGAGTTAGTTCTCTCTGCAATTGCACACAATTTGGTGTCCCGACCCCATGTTGGCTATGTTGTAGCCAATGGTCAGCTCTTTGTTGACGGGGACGTCTCGACTCGCTAAGAAAACTATTCGTGGCATGGCGAGAATTAGGTTGTCAACCCACAGATAGGAGGCCACCCTGCTGGAGTTGCACGAGTGGTTGACGAAGCGGCCAACATTGACAAAGGGACCGGCATCCACCGTGTAGCCATCATCCGATTCATAGTAGCCGCGAACAGGTACGTGTTGCCTGCAGCAAGATACTCCTTGGCCCAATCGTCAGCGTCCTTTTCTGATATAGCCTAGCTGTGAGGAAGTAGGCAGTAACTTTCCGTTTTGAAGACCATTTCGTCAAAGCAGACAACCAATTTCCATGGTCGGGCTATGTGCAACGAAAATGAAGAAGTGGAGAAGAGAATGAGGATTCCGACCAAGGAGACGGTGTGTTCCGGATTGCCCGGCGGTGGTCATGGGCAAGAGGGCAGCCTGCGGACCAGACGCCGCTGTTCTACTACCGGGTGCGCGACCGTGGTTCCCTGCGACGGCCTAGAAGGCAACGGCCACGGAACGACAGCACGGACCAGTGCCCCACGACCTGCCCACCTTCAAGAAAGTTCCACCGGCGCACTGACGAACCTCCAGCAAGCCTGCACCCTCCCGAGCAGCTCGTCCAACCTCTGAGAGTGTTAAGGTTCTTCCTACTTGTATTCCGTCAGAACGGACTTGTCACGATTTAGCCCCGCGTTCGTGAACCTGGGAGGGCAGGGGTACAGCTGAGAGACGACATGCAGCGTGCTGGTGGTGACGGTGACTGACTGAGAGCAGCCGTGCTCGTCGGTGTTTATTGCCTGGCCACCCACAATGTTGCCCACCGAGCCTGGTGGGGCCACTGAACTTAGCGGCCAACGAATATCAGGGTTGGGGGGCGCCACACACCAGAGCTATTCGATGTAGGCATTTGCGAAACTCCACATCAAAAAACGGCCCGCACCTGGACCCCCCCTATTTTGGATCGTGCGTACCGTGGCGCCACTGCGGCCGCCGCATGCACATCCAAAAAACAAAGTAATTATTCAAACTGACAATTTAAGGTTAAATTTTGTTTTAAAGTGCATAATTCGTTATTTTTGTGCTTTCTTAAGTTATTCATTGTTATCTTAACTCCGGTTTTTAGGTGGTGACTGTTTCTGCATCCGCGCATCTGCCTCGACCAATTAGCGCTTGTGCGGGCACTCCGGCACAACATAGGTCCGAACTGAAGTACCAAATTCGGAGTTATCCTTTGGCCTACAGCTCATTGTATGCCAAAAATAATCCAGTAGCCGATCAAGCGGCTCTAAATAATGAGTTTCAGGTGGCATAAAGCCGTCGAAGCGACTTATTTTTGTTGTGGCCAGAAGACCGAAGAGGACGCGCAGCAGACGACAGTGCGTAAGCGACGGTTGACCCCATGGTCGCATTTCTGTTTACTACTTTTGCTCTGTATGTATATAAAACACTTGCATAGTTCAACACATTCGGCTCCTTTGGCATAATAAATTTACGTAAGCACTCAAATACCATTTTTCGCCCAGGTCGTCGAGCGGCGAAGCAAGTTTATAGTTTATTTTGTCACCAAAAGATGGCGCCACTGTAAAACAAGATCCAAAGCAGTGGACCAATCTCAGGGCCACTTTTGCATACATGGGGCCTATGGGGAGTTTCGCAACTCCTATATCCAGTAACTCTGCCACACACTTGTCACACCCCTCACCCCCAAGTTTGTTTGTCCTACACAAACACGAAACAACACCTATCACCCCGGCGAGTAACGGTCCGGCGGTCTCCGTAGTCTCGCACTCCGCCTGAGCACAGGTGTCGGTGCAGGTGAGGCAACATTGGGTGCTGCCTGTGTCATTTTCGCACCGTCCGCCAGCCTTGCAGGTGTCGCAGGACTTGCACATGGCGCCACAGTGGCGCGAGTAGCACCAGCCCCTGGTGCTGTGCTGGCAGCGGTCGGTGTGGTTGGATCCCCGGCCTGCTGGCTTCCTGAAGGGGCGGCTGTGGTTGCCAGGCGAGGCCTCACATGGTCAGCATGCCGGTGCCACGTGGTCCCGTCCGACATGCGGACGAGCCACAACGACGCACTGGCAGGAGAGACCACGTGCCCGGCAGACCAGGGCGGACCAGGCCGGAAGTTCCTGGCGAAGACCGGAGCCCCAGACTCCGGCAAGGGCCCAGGAAGGAGTCCAGGCTGAGGCAGTGCGGCGGGCCCGTGGCCAGGCAGCCCGGCTGCACCAGCAGGGGCGCCAGCACCTGCCTGGGCGCGTACGGGTCCCCCGCACAGCATGCACAGCATCAGCCGCATGTCCGGCCGGGGGCCCCGCGGCCGCGGGCAGCGCCTGGTAGATGTGCAGCCGGCCCGCCCGCCGCTCAATGTTCTCCACCAGCGCGCACTGCTCCTGCTCCAGCCGCACGGGGTCCCAGGCCGCCGCCTACTGTCCACTAAGGGGCACTGCAGGCTCTTGGCCCGGTGCGACGGCCCTCCTCGCGCAGGAAGTCCCCTGGCCCGCAAACCCATGACCAGGGGCAGGCCGTGAAGGGCAGCCGGTCCTCCTGCTTCCAAGTTGGCCAGCAGGGTCTTCTCGAGGCTCTCGCGGATGTACTCCAGCCCCGGCTGGCTGGCGTACAGCGCACCAGGCAGCCGTGGGGCAAGGGGCTTCCGTGCGGAACGAGTTGTGCGGCAGGCCCACGTCGCCGTCGATGATCCTGAAAGTCCAGCGCGTACCGGGCCTTGTCGTCGAGCCGGAAGCCCTGCGGGTGCGCCTGCCGCATGGCCTGTGCCACCTGCTGGGCGCTGCCCCTGGCGCCCAGCACCTCCAGGTGCAGCAGGCGGCCATTGGCGCCCAGCACCCCACCGCCGTTGGTGCCGGCACCCCCCCCCCCCCGGTGCAGCAGCTGCTCGATGACGCCAGTCCATGCAGTCGGGCTGGGCGGGCAGTGCTCCCTCTGGCACATGAATGCGTGCCGCCGTGCCGGTGGAATGTCCCACCCCGGCTTGGAACAGGGCCTCGAACTTGATCAGGAGGCGCGGGGGAGCGTCTTCCACCGCACGCACTGCTTCCTGGTACTTGTCCGGCAAGCCGCACGCCCCAAAGCCTAGATCCGTTCCGGCCCAGCAGCGTCGGTGACGGCCCCTTGGTCAGGTACAGGGGGAGGGTGGCCTCAATGTCGCCAAGGCGAACGCTGACCTGGGCTTGACTGTCGAGCTGGGCCAGCTGTCCGGAGTAGCTGCGCAGCATGACGCCCGACGCCTCGACGGACACGCCAGGAAAGGTGCGCTTGAAAGGCTTTCCCGTCCATGACCGACACACTGGCCCCTGTGTCCAGCTCCATGAGATGGGGCGCCCGCAGACTTCGACGGTCGCATGTATGGTGGCACCGAGACGGCTGCACTGTGCCCGCGTGCCACATTGTCGAAAAATCTGCGGGTCTTCGGCCATGACGTGAAGCCTAGCCGTTGCAACTCGAACTCTGCCGGCACGCCCTCGCCGCCTACCCTTGCGCCGACTTCCTTGGCCGTGGGCTGGCGCGGAACCTGTGCTCGACGCCGGCTGCTGCTTCCGTCCGTCCGCCGTCGTCCCACTCGGCACCCCGAGCAATGTGCCCAGTTCTTCCGCACGCAAAGCACTCCGCTTCCGCGAACTGGCAGTGAGGGGGGTGGTCACCACCGCAGCGACTGCACCTGCCATGCCGTGTCGCCATCTTGTTCACCGCTGCCTCCGCCGACGGCGAGCCGGCCGCACGCGCTATCTCGCCCGCGTCCTTGGCCGCAGCATCCATCGCCAGCGCTGCCTTCACGGCGTCGTCTAGCGAGGGGTCAGGAAGCTCCAGGAGTCGCGTCTGCATGGCGGGGTTCGGTCGATGCCGCAGACGAAACGGTCCCAGAGCAGCGAGTCGAGCTGCCCCCGAAGGCGCAGCCGCTCGCCAACCCTCGCAGCGCTGCGACGAACTGCCCGAGCGTCTCCTTAGCCGTAAACGCTCCCTTAACGTCGACGGAGCCGGGCTGAAGTGTGAGCCCAGCGTGGCGAGCAGCTCACCCAGCGACTTGTCGTGCGGCGTGGCCGGCTTGAGCAGGTCGAGCAGGAGGGCGAAGACGCGGGTCCCGCAGCTGGCCAGGAAGATGTCGCGCTGTTTTGCCTCGGGAGTGTCCGTTCGCCCGGAAAAACACGCCGACTTGTTCCTCGTAGACCGGCCAGGCGGACCCTTCACCCTCGAACGGCTCGAGCCTCCCTTACAGCGGCATGGCGTAACGGCGCTGGGCTTGAGGGGGCGTGTCTCGCGTTCTCGACGGCGGCGCTCTCGGTGGCTTCGGCCGCTCCGCGGGCTTCGTCCCTCGTCGCCACTCCACGATTAGCCCCGCGCTCGTGAACCTGGGAGGGAAGGGGTGAAGAAGGAGTGGCCACCTGGGCCTCCACTGTAGGGACTGTAGTGTTAGCGGATGCAGCCCTATTTTTTTCTGAAACAAAGGTCATAGCAAAAAAATAAGCATAAAACCACCAGAGAAATAACTGAAGCTGCCGAAATCGCCCGCCTAAAAGATAAACGCGTAAGCATGCCCTCTCTGACCCTCTCCCCAAAAGAATTTTTTGACCCCAGGTTAGTGCAGCACGTGTTTTTGTGGCGCAGAGCGAATGGTGATGTGTGACGAGCGATGGTGATAAGAGACACTATCGTGGTAGTCCTTGCTTTTCCTTGTATTTTTAACCCGTGGCTGGTATATATATGCCGAGCGGTAAAGAATAAACTGTTGTAAGTCAGGCGCTGTGCGTGTCGTCTCCTTCTTCTCGTGTCTGTCAAATTTGCGCTGTTCCCCTCCTCTTAGTCATGAACCAACATGCCCAAGCCTCAGTCCTTGTAATGAGACTGGTCTGCTGGAATCCAAGTGCAGCATTGAAAGCCTGCAGAAATTGCTAGAAAAAAAAGCTGACGGGTATGCTGACTTCCCTATGTGCCATAATGTTGCTGAGAAAGCTGTGAAGCATTTTTTTCTTTGCCGAATGCGGTTTTGCACTGAAGCAAAAAAATGCGCAGCTCTTGTTGAAGTGCAGCAGTCTGGGGAAGTGTGGCTCAAAAAGTGTCGGGATGCGTATTCTGAGTCAAAGTGTCCATTAATGTGACTGTGTTTTGGCATTCATGGTGCATTGTTTTTTTCTCTCCAACCGTGACTGCTTTTCTGCGCTCTTATCGACATGTTTACGCAACTGAAGATAGTAGGCAAAGATGGCAAAACAGGAGTGGAAGCCTGTACTAAGCCGGAAGTGTGGCTCAAAAAGTGTCTTACAGCTGGCGTAACTTTTGTCTGTGTTTGGCTGTTAAAAAGCCATTTAGGGAGGCTGTACATATTACTCTAGTTTTGAGGTCATGGGTTTTTTTCAAGCAGCATTTACAAGAATTTGTGTTGCTCATCGTTTTAAATGCCTCAGCGATTGTGTGCTGAATGAGTGAATAATAAAAGGTTATAACTCGAGAAACTGCTTGTCTTTTCTGCTGCATGGCTGGACACCCTCAATTCCTGTAACATCCTGGGCATATGAGCCAAAGTATGCTTCTTTCCATGAGCTGCATTGTCTGTGAAACGTAGAATTATAAATTAGTGATTTCACTTTTAAATGAAGGTAAGAAAAATATTGAATGGTCAATTAAAGCCCTCTTCTGTGCATTATGAGTTACAGGTTTAATGTTTATTGCTGTTATGTTCTTCCTGTATATGCTCCTGCAGTGCCATTCAAGCCACAAGGAGCAGGTATTGAAAAACTATTGGCCACCATTTTCGTCTAGTTCCGCTAATTATCCACACCCCGTTTCAGATGGCGAAGTAGATATATTGCTCGCTCAATCCAGAACGTTTAAGCTGAGCAGCCACTGGCCGTAACGCATATTTTTATATCCGTAGCTGATAAAAAAAATTCTTTGTGAAGTTAATCAGGTTACAACCATGATTTAAAACGTCTTGGCCATGTTCGGGAACTGTAAATTGATGTTCACTCGGTTTGCAGGTCGTATGCTTCAGACGGGAAATAACAATATTCATTCAAAGCAGCTAACGCGTGCGACTGCGTTTTGCTGCGCATGTGCGACGTGAAGCCTTAGCATATTAGGAACAGTACATGTAGTAACTACTCCCTGCTGAGCTTCCCTGCTGAGCTAACCTGCTGGTTAGCTCAGCAGCTCACCTGTGCGATGAACGGCGTAGTTTTGAGTTTGTACATCAGTTTCCGCATCAGGACGTCAGTTATAATAAAACAGGGTTGTGCGAATACCTAATAGGACATTTCGAATCGAACAAATAAAAGATGCCGAATATAGAATCGAATATCAATTTTTTTTTTTTTCACAGGTCTCGGTTTTCCACAGATTTCTTTAGAAGAATGAAGCTGCTGCACATGTTTGGGACCCATGACTTTTTCTATAACCCGGAAATCACGCTTTTCAACTCCCATTCGCAGCAGTCCAGCCGCCGAACCACTATCAGTCAGTGCTTAAGAATCCTGAGTGAGCACGATATATGGGGTTGGAGAGACTACACAGCGCCGTGTAACTCCGAAGCGAGCACGTTGCGAGCATGAATAATATGATGCGAAAACACGGGAGAACTACAATCAAGGGCCGTGATGAGGCACGCTTTTGGAGAGCCGCGGGGCACTTCTGAAAAATCTATTCTACTATTAGAAAAGTCGAATAGTAAATGTTCGATTCGCGAAGCGAAGTATTCGCAGAGCTGCTATTCTATTCGTATTCGAGTATTCGCACACCCCTAATAATAAAGCAAAGCGCGCGTTACAAAAAAAAAAAAAGCAGCGACGTCGGGGCGTGCTCACGCTCCCCTCGCGCGGTGCGCACGACTCCTTCAAGCCCGACGGTTGGCTTTCCCACGCTGCTTTGGATGCTCGGCGGTCAAGATAGCGGACCTATGCGCAACTCTTGCTCCAGTAGGGAGCATATACAGGAACTCTAATCTAGCTTTGTCTGTACTGCCAGAAAAACTCCCCCCACCTCCCCGAAGGGGATCGTGCGGAAATGCGAATGCATTGGGTGCACCGATATATTTTTCCGAGCGCAGCGAGCGGAGAGGGGGTACACGGAGGAGAGAGAGACCCGCGCAACACGCCCGCCCCGCGCGCGAGCTCTCTCCGCCGAGCTCCGCGATGCGAGCGCCCTCACACGCCCGAGCGCGCTCCTCCTCTCCACTCACTCTCCGCTACTCCGCCCGAGCTCCGCGATGCGAGCGCCCTCACACGCCCGCGCGCCCTCCTCCTCTCCCCTTGCCCTCCGCTGCTCCCGCCCGAGCTACCACCTGCTCCGGTTGCTAGGCGCGCCACAGCTGTTGCTAGGGGCGAAGAGGAGCGCGGAGAGATAACACCTGTGCGCGCACGCCGGCCACCGCACAACCCCCGACTAAGAAATGCATTCGCATTTAAAAAAGCGTAGTGGTGGCGTCGTGAACTACCGAGGACGCCCGCTTGATGGCGCTGTAAACACAACTTTGTAACCATGGCGGATGCTTTTTGCACAGGCCGCTTGAGCTCCTTAACAACATGGCTGCCCTCGCACGGGTGCCGCCGGCTCGGTGCTCTACGGCCGGACTCGACTCTCCTCCCGCGCGCGAAAGGAGCGTCGAGTCCGGCCGTGGCTGCTCCTGCTGGTTCCTGGCTGGCACGCTGGACGCGTGTTTACTTGCGCCGCGCTAGTGAAGTGATGTTACGCCAGGTGACCAGATGGCCTCGACTGGCACAGACCACAGTGAGCAGCAAGTGAGAACAAATCGTTTATTGACATCCGCAAGTTTACAGAGGCCAGCTCAGCATTTCATTTCGATCGCTGCAATTGTACATCGCTTTCGTGACATTTTTTGTCCATAACTCGTTCACTTCCGCTAAGATTTCGAACGAAGGGTACATTGCTTCCAATATTCTGCTGCCCGTAGCGGAGTGCATAACACTCACCTTCTGTTGGAAGAATCAAATATTCTGGCCTCGACAGCTGTCTTCCGATGCGGAATTTCCCACATTTGTCACTCCACAAGCACACAATTCCCGTGTTTTGCCAGTCCTCTCAACAACTGATGGACGCAAAAGCACATAACAGCAATAACAGTCACGAAACCAGTGCTCCGCGCACATAGAAACGGTGGGCCGTTGCAGTGGTTTTAATTTGAATTGGCGGCTTTGTGGTTGCGAATTCAGAAGCGAGGTGGTGCACCAGTCGGCTGTTCGTAAAGAGTTGCGTACATTTTTGCTCAACGAATGTTTGATGCGGAACTTGTTGATAATATTTTTAAACAAAAAATTGTAAGTGAACTTTGTTGGCTCTAGAAGAGTATGCTGACGGGCCAGTTGGTACATTGTTAAACTAAGAAAAACAGCGCAAACGACGGGACGAAGAAAGGTAAGACTACGCAACTGAGTCACGGAATGAATGTTTTGTATTCTCTACCAAAAGTAACCTTTCGGTTGCGCCGTCTGGTGGACTTGATTGTCGAAAACTGCGCTGTAGGTTGGTCACGTGGGGCGTCGATTTTTGCGCCGGCTATAGGGAAACCAGGAAACGTCCAAGCTTGAGACACGGCCTCCGCGATCGGCTGCCCGCGGCGCGCAACGGCGCGCCGCCGGCAGCCGATCGCGGAGGCCGTGCTTGAGAGGCCTGACTGAGAGCAGCCGTGCTCGTCGGTGTTTATTGCCCGGCCACCCACAATGTTGCCCACCGAGCCTGGTGGGGCCACTCAACTTAGCGGCCAACGAATATCAGGGTTGGGGGGCGCCACACAGTTGTCACAGGACTCGTTTTTTTTTTTTTTTTTTTTGACAGTTGGTTTCGCTATCAGTTGGCAACCATGATTAGTTTTCTCCCTTCGCCTTTCGACTCGGCGTGTTTCTGCCCATCTTCAGTTCTTTTCCATGTTCCGATGCCCTGTCTCATTCTCCCATCCATAACGCTGGGGATCGTTAGGAGCCTGTATTCCATACCAACTGGCGTCCGCGACAGGACTCTTCATTAACGTAACCCGGGAGCTAACGTCACCAGCAGGACGATTGGAGAGTGTGAGGCGTGACATGGATCTGGAAAAACTAGTCACGCTTGGTACCCAACTGGGTCTCAGGGACTCTGAGCTCCGGGAATGGGTGAGGGCAGAGCAAGATCGCATGAGAGCTGAGAGGGTAGCAGAACGCGAAGCTAACAAGGCAGCGGCAGACCTGGAGCATGCGAACCTTCAGCTACCGTGAGAGGAACCACTGCCAAACTTTATAGCGTTAGTTTATTGTTCCAAATTTAAAGCTTTGCCAAAAGCATCGTGGCCATGTCTCTACCTGGGAGGGGTGGTGCCTGCACTGACAGCTACGTGTTCATCAAGAAGCCAGATGTGGATTGGTCTTAACGTATATGTGTAAAAATGTACAGCATTAAAGCTCTTTCAGGCATACAATTCGGTCCACAGAGGTCCCACTGTTGGCGTGCATCCTATACAGGACAACTGAGCTTTTACAGAAGGTGCTCTAAAGGTCCACAGAAATACTGTCTGAAACATCTGCCCTGTTTCAGCGCCTTTTGTAGCAAAATGCGTTAGCAACTCATGCTGTTTCTTTGTCAAATCAATGATAAACTCATCGCTAAAAATACCCTCTATTTTGTTGCTTTTCAACCTTACAGCTTTTCAGCATGATGGGAGGGAGTGCAGAGAGGCCTATGCTGTGATTGCTGGCAATGTGCAGACAAGGATACAATGAATTATTGCCTACAAGAGGACGACACCATGTAAAGTCATTCTTTTTTAGAGTATAAATAAAATTCAAGGTATGAACCCAGTATCCATGTATCCCAAATAATATGGTGTGTCCCCGTCTTTTGACAGCTGTGTGTTTACTTTCCATGTAAACCTACAACCTCTGAATGTGTAGCCATGCATGCAAGCAAACAAAGAACAGCCAAGGTTTACTCAGAAAAAAAAAAAACCTTACACTGAAAATTACTCTGAATAAGACGCACCTCTTCCCCATCATTAAGTGCAATTAGGGGAGCAGTCACTTCTAAACAACGTGCTGACTCGCGTTAATCCCTTCTGTTTGCATCATGCTATGAACGGCTGGTGATACCCATGTTTAAGTGAAATCATTGGAACAAATAGAATTCTTGAATTAAATTTCCTGTTAGCCAAAGTGGGAAGAAAATAGCCCAAACTCATCACAGTGAGCGACATTTTTCCTGCGTGGCTTGACGTACTGGCTGCCAACATGAAGCGGTTCATTGTCCGGCCATCTCGGAGAACACTTGCACCAGTTACACTTGCACCAGTCGACCAGTTGCATTTCAGAACACTCTCTTTGACAGTGTCACAAGAAACACTGACTGCATGGAGATATTCATACAAAGGCCTATACTAATGACTGCAAGGAGCAAGACGTACTCAAACTACAAACACCACAATACGGTGGAGCTTCTTGTAGTAATATCGCCTTCATGAGCCATAACATTTGTGTCGAAAGCGTGAGGAGGAAGAACATACAAGGAAGTCACTCTGCATAGTGGCTTTTGGGACAAGGTCGAGCAAGGGGACGTTTTCCTGGTTGACCGAGGATTTCAATGCAACGACATGTTTGCTGCACGAGGTGCAACACTACTGATACCATCACAGACCAAGAAGCGTGCACAGCTACCAGGTGCTCAGGTTACTGTGTCTAGGAAACTCTAGGGTATGCATGCATGTCGAAAGGGCAATACACACATGGAAAGTTTTCAGGATTTTCCTAACTAAGCTGTCTCTTAAATTTGTGAGAATAACGGGTGACAAGGACTTTGCAACCATTGACAAAGTGGTGGTGACATGCAGTGTGCATTGGTTAATCTGCAAACACCATTTACTAGCAAGGAACTGTGCCACATAACTGGCACATAATAACACACCAAGATGATGAAAGGACTGAAAGCTCAAATACCCTCCAGTGTGCCATAGACATTGCAATGAACTGGAGGCATTTCAAGCAATGCCAGCAAATCTTTAAGATGGAAGCAAGAAGCAACACACGGCAACTGCAATACTCTTGCTTGTAGCTGGTGATGATGTATACAACACGTTCTGACAAGAAGGCCTGACACGTTAAGACACAGTGCTAAAAAATTTCACTACTGTTCGCCAAAGAAAAATGAAACCAACACCCGGTTCGCCTTTTGCTGGCTTGCTGTGAGCTGTTCGGCAGTTTTACCAGAATATGTTGCTGAAAGTTCAGACGTGCAGCAAATGTGGCCATTTGGCAGCCCCTAACGTTACAGAATGCATTATATACAGAACTTCGAATACGAAGCTCCAACAAAAAAACTGCTGCCTGAATATTTAACTCTTGAAAAGGCCGTCGACATGTAAGGCCGACGAGTTATCGAAGGAGCAGAGTAAGACGTACGGTGAACAGGAGCAAGTAATTCACAATTAATTACGCAGCATGCACGGATCCTGGATGCCAGGCAATCCTGGAATCTTGGATGTCCAGACGTTGCAATGGTTACATCGTGTGTCGCGTAAGGCTACACAAGGGATGGGACAAGTGGACGTGCCGGAAACGCTAAGCGAAAGCCCAGTGGCGTTTTTGAGAGTTGCAAGCCAACTTACACAAGGCAGCAGAAGACACGAAGCTTGTTGCTGGTCACCACCAAAGTAAGTACGCGGCCTATTACAACCGCAAAAGCAAAAAACAAGCAGTTTGACGTGGGAAAATAGGTAGTCGCGTTCGAGACAGGAACCACGAGTAAGATGCATGCAAGGTGGGCCAGTCCACTTACAGTGATGGGCAAGGAGCGCGTCTAATCATATTACGCAGAGGACCAACAGGGCAAGCGAAGGCTAGTGCATGCGCACGGACTCAAAAGATTGTCGCTAAGCTCCCCGAGGCTTTCAGGCACACCCTGGACCACCCAGGCTCTGAAAAGGCGACCCCAACGAGACGGCTACTTGCCACGTTCTCAGGGCTCTTCAGCAAGGAAATGCGAGCAGAAAATGTACGCGAACACTGCATCACCCTCCAGGAGGGCAGTTCGACAAAACCACCACACAGGTACCGGACCCTGGAGCTGCTAGGACTCTGGGTTAGCAGAGTGGTTACTGTCGCTGCTCATGCATGCCTCTACTGTGATCAAGCCTTTAGGCAAAAGGTTCATCTGGCACGGCATCTACTGATCCACACGAAAAAAAAAATGCATGAATGCCGCTGATGTGGTCCGAGATTCACCTGGGCTGCTCACCAGTAAGTACGGTGCCTATTACAACCGCAAAGCAAAAGCCACGCAATTTGACATGGGAAGGCGGTAGCTGTGTTCGGGACAGGAACCACGAGTAAGATGCATGCAAGGTGGGCCGGTCCACTTACAGTGGTGTGCAAGGAACGCGGCCCCTCATACCACGCAGAGGACAAAGAGGCGAAGGGAAGGCTAGTGCATGCGAACAGGCTGAAACGTGTCGTGGCTTGCGTAGATGAAGTTGGAGTGATAAACCAGGACGATAAGAAGTTTGGGGAAGTAGGCTACATTCCCCTGCCAGCCAAGAAGAGCGTCGCTGAGCTCCCCGAGGCTCCCAGGCACACCCTGGACCACCTAGGCTCTGAAAAGGTGAGCCCAATCATTCTTGTCTGCCGAGCCATGCTGGCCTTGACTAGGCGAGTTTCTTGGTTGTTCTTTTTTGGCCTTTTTTTGTTAACAAGAAAAGCAAATTCAACTTATTTGGGTATCAGTGAGAAACAAATACTGTTGAAACAGGATAATATTTCAGATCAAGTAAAAACCCTGTACTGCATTCATGTAAAATCCCTATTGCACTCGAATGCTGGTTCCGATTTTCACATCAATGACGACAACCAGTTCCCGGGCCTTCTGCTGTCCACTGTGCCAATGAGGAGTGCAATGGCAGTGTACTCAGAATTCTTGGGAATAGATGCCACATACATACTACTGGACCTCCGAACACCTGTCTACATTATCTACAATGAAGCCGCCAATGGTTCAATAGATGTAGTGTGCATCGGAATGCTGGTACGAGAGGATGAAAGTAGCCTGGAGTGGCTGCTCCAAATGTTCCAACACATCAATCCCTCTTGAACCGAAACCAGGTGCACTATGGCAGATAAGGATTTATCAGGACGGGATGTTCTGAAGAGGTGGTTCCCGTACACCAACGTGCATATATGCGTCTTCAACACGCTGAAAACATTCCGTCGCGAGATAACCTGCTCAAAATGGAAATCTCTGCTATCCAGCGTAAAGAAGCTCTGCAACTTCTCCAGAGGATGGTTTACACGAAGACCGAGGAAGAATTTAACCGGGTAGAGGAACAGTTCGAAGCCAGCACACCTGAACGTGTATTGGAGTCAAGAACTGGAAAAATATGAAGAATGAGTGACACAAGGATCCACAAAGCAAAGGCAACTAAGCACTCAGAGTACAAACTCAATATTTCACAAATTAAACTGTGACTGAACTTTTGGGAAGAGAATGTCTTAGATGAATTTTCGTTACAATACATTCCGAAGCTTCATACAGATTTTGTTTTCTATAAGCTTCCAGGAGCTTCTTGCTTGCTATTTCAGGCAGGTGGCCGTAACTGCCACAATGGGCATTTTCTAAAGGCTTGTGATATCACTCACAAACAGGATGAACCAGCCACCAAGATATACGTATATAGTCACAGCTCGGACGGAAACATTTTGAAGTTATCTGGTGTTTCTAGAGGGCAGAAAGATTTCTCCTTCGACATTTTGCCCAAGTGTTACAGATTTCTCGCACATACATCTTGAAACAATATCTGTTCCATTTTACAAAACATCAGCGAAACATGCCAGCTTTGCTCCTTCTTTCCCACCAATTTCAGATATGCAATTATTTATTAGGCAAGTCAAATAGTTACGAAGGCACTTGCAGATTATCTGCCATTTTTTCCACAACAGACGGAAGGTGAGTCAAAAACTTAACTCCTAATGCGTATTTGCACGACCCTAATGCGCTCCTTTTTTAGCTAGAGGTAGCCTCAAAATTTGCGTGCGCATTACTAGCGGGGCTTAAAACAACCAAATCAGCTTTCAATGCTCCCCGCTTAAGTTTTAATGCCAGCAGGATCTGGAACAGCAGTTTCTGAAGCACAAGGCATCTTTCCTCCTGTTAAAATTGCGTGCATCAATTAAAATGTGGTTTGCCAGATACTTGATGCCGCGCAGCTCAGAGAAGAGTTGGGAACACATATAGAGTTGGAGGGGAGCCTAATCAGGTACGTGTACAATCACGTCGGGGCGAACATCCCCGTGGACCACCTGGCAGAGATGTTCAACACTTGGATTGCGGATGTCCAGAACCTCTCTCTGCGTCTGAGAGTGACGCTCGAGCAAGCTGCAGATACAGGCCTCACTCAGTACCACACTATCAGGAAGGCACTTCTCGAGTTCCCAAACTTTCCTTGGGATAAGATCGCTGGAGTGTTGTTGCCAGAGGATTTCGCCAAATTCTCTGCTGCGTTAGAGGCTGTTGGCGGCAACAGATTTATTTTTGTTTATTTTATTTATTTAGATAAGTGCCCACAAACAGCATAATGCCTTCAGCGTGGTGCACTGAAGAAACAAAGGAAAGGATAGGAAAGAGAGATGTGTACAATGGGGAAAAAAAGAGTATAATAAGAGTATAATACTATGGGTTCAGGAGGAACCTGAGCCCTGCCGCAGCAACCAACTTCGCGAGCCTAGCGTGGGTTGCCAAAGAGTTATTCATCCGTCGTGGGGGAGCGGAAGCCAGCGCGCTTCAAAACTTCAGGGGGTGGATCGGTGCCCCCCTGCACAAGAATGCCTTGGACACCCTACTGACCAACTACCGGGATGACGATGACCCCGACGCCGTAGCAGACCCAGGAGCCTCTGAGCGGCTGTTGGCTGCCGTGAGGGCCAACGCGTTGTTGCTTGCCGGGGGTGTGGTCCAGCCCGACGCGCCTGCTGTTGCTCCCGCAAACCCTCCCTGTCGGGCGCTTCGACGCACGAACTGGCGCGGACCCTGGGGCGAGCAGCGCGGAAATAAAAAAGCACGTGTTGCGCGGGGCTTTCGAACGCCGTGCATTCCGACAAACGCCGAGCCTGCTCACACCGGATCCGCTAATGGCCACCACATGGGGTTGGACCCCAACGAAGGACTCGCTTTTCCCTCTTCCCTGGCTCCAGCGGCAGGGTGGAGGGAGGATGAAACAGAGAGAGACGACATCGGGACGCCGCAGCTCGCGGGTCGTCGTCTTTGGGCTCCGCCCGAGCACTGTTTCCGAGCCGCCCGCCGGCTTGTAAATAAATGTAGGGTTTTTGCATTGGAAGCTGAGTTTGTCGGTTGAGGATACCCGGGGTCAGATCCTCAGCGCTGCTGCGGCTTGGAGGAGAAGCCCCGGGGAAAAGAACATCGACGAAGATAACTCTCCCCCACCAAACCCGCCCGGAGACGGAGCACCCCCTGGAGGAGGCGCCGGCGGGGGAGGAGGTGGAGCTCCGCCACCGAGAGGCCCGCCAGGAGGACCTGGCAACCATCCGTTGGGACCAGGCGGCGGAGGACCGGGACACGAGCAGCAGCCTCCACCGCACGATCATGACGCTGCGGCCGTTCAGGAGATGGAAGATCTTGCAGAAATCGAGGCCATGCTCGATGACTTCCCAGAAGATCAGGTCGAAGTTCCCCCCCCAGGGTCCTTGAAAAGTCTGTACACAAAGCAGCCGCGTCGGCGGATTGCCTCGAAAGCGCGTCATCCCTATTTCATATTTGCCGCGCTTTCGAGGTGCTTTTTCAAAGAAAGTGCTACGAGTTGTGCCGCGCCTCCGCCAGATGGTGCTACGGGTCCCGCGACCGAGAGAAGACGCAGTGAAACATCCCCCTCGCGAGGGGCACGATCAAATGCAGAGCATTTCCGGGGGCGCACGACGTTAACGTTACGTTAATGTTGTTGCACTTGTGGCAACTGCTGACGAGAGAGCGCTCGTCAGCAGTAATTTGAATGAGTCAACGATATAAGGCGCGTTCGTAGCGTCCCATTCTGTGTTGGCTTTGTGGCGCAGTGGGTAGAGCACCATGTACATTGCGTTCCGCCCGCAGGGTCGAGGGATCGAAACCTGGCGCCGGATAGTATTTTCTTTTATATAGTGTAGGGGGAGGGGTGCGGACGACGACGGTGCGGACTACGACGGGACAACGCGGGTGACATCGTGAGTTACTGAAATGCTCTGCATTTTAAATGGTGCCCGATGGAAGACCTGGACACCAAGAAAGACAACCTCAACGGGGCCGACGTGCCGCCGGTGGTGCCGGACAACCAGACCGTGAGGCCAGAGGAACGCCGTTGTGTGGTCAAGGGGAGGCCAGCGGACGCCTTTGGCTACAGCGACAGGGCGTTGGGGTCACTCCAAAGACCTATTTTTAAAGTACCGGTGCTAACTTGCTGCTCGACTCAGCTGCACACTGGGTATTGTGAAGGTTGAAGCAGTGTCTGGAAGTTTGTGGATGTTTGGCCCCAAGCTGCCAAAATAAGAATGCCTCATTGCCTCCGATGCTGAGATCGTCGTCTTTGATTCAAACCTGAGGAACTCGAGCAGCAGGGTCGTGCTGGGGGCCCCGATGCGGGGCACCTTGGTCCCGAGGTTCTCGGGGGTGTAGCGGGGAAAGCGGTAGGCCAGCAACTCGGAACGCAACTCGATGCCCGGCCAGGTGCCCTCCATTGAGGTGTCCAGCGTGCGGAAGATCAGGTGCAGCTCGTCCTCCACCGTCGAGCCCGGGAACAGGAGTCGCCTGCTCGCCATCTCATAGAAGATGCATCCCACATGTCGATGGAGGTGGAGTAGTCGGTGGAGTCCAGGAGGACGTCGGGCGGCCGGTACCAGAGGGTGACCACCTCGTTGGAGAAGGTCTTGATGGGCACGGACTTTGCGCGGGCGAGGCCAAAGTCGGCCAGCTTGAGCTCCCCGCGCTCGTTGATGCGCAGGTTCTGGGGCCTCAGGTCCCGGTGCTGCAGGATGCGCCGGCCGTGGCAGTACGCTAGGCTCCGCAGCAGCTGGAACAGGAAGCACTTTACAGTATTCATTCAGAGGAAGTTTCCACAGTCATCCGTATACTGCTTCCAGTCTTTTTGCAAGTATTCGAATGTCTGCGTGGTAGAATCGGCACCATATTATTTCTCAAATTTACATCAGTAAACTTAATTGCGCGTTACAATTGGGGGGTGCGTTTGGATCATGAGAATACGGTACTATGAACTCAGGGGCAATAAGGTTAGTGGTCTCTAGATCGCCCGCCCTTGTACAAGCACCAAAGAGACAAACTGCATAGACTACAGTGTGTCACCAACTTCATTTCCTTTGTCATGCTCCTAGGTACCCTCCTCCTAACAGACCCTACGCAAAATTTTCAGGAACTGATCAAGGACGGTCAATCGTTTATGGCAAAAGGGAACACTTTGACACGCCAGACGGGCCCGGAATTCAAATCCGACCATGTTTGGCTATACAACCAGCCTGTCTGTGACAAAGTGCTGGAAATAACTATCTGTCCTAAAACAAGAAGCACAAAAATGCTTGAGGCATGAATGTAGGGAAGATTGTGCTTAGGCTTGCTTCTTGAAGAAGCCCTAACCACAGCGTGGTTTCTTGAGCAAGTTTTTAAGTGGTTCACACTGATGACGTCTCGCTACATAGGAACCGCCATGAGCAATTTCAAGGAGAGCAGCCATGATGAAGCCGTGGCCTTCCTGGAAGAATTCATGGTGATGTTTTCGAGCCTCTCCATCAAGGCCACTTCCACTGACCGGGACTGCTTCAAACCTGTGCAGAATGGGGTGCTCATCTCAACGACAAGTGCCCTCCGGATCCAGCACGAGCTCCTGAACGTGTACAACTTTCTGTTTGTACTGCTCTGCCGGTTCACCCGAGACGCACTAGAGAACCTTTTTTCGTGTGTGCGTTCTAAGAACCCGGTGCCAAGGGCCTTGGAGTTCAAGCTCACCCTGCGCCTGGATCATGGTAAGCCAGTTCTTCAGGCCAAGCAAGAAGGGGAGCTATGCTGTGGACGAATGGACGCAGTTGCTCGAGTTTGTGGAGCTGAAGAAGGCTGCCTGTGAGGAGGGTGCTGAGGCGTCAAACCTTCTTGACGGGTGCCTTTTGGAGGACGAAGCCACGGCCCTTGATTTGTAAAGATGCAGTCGCTCGTTTACCTGGCTGGATACATCACTCACAGCGTCACCAAAAAGTTTAAGCTGTGCAACACGTGCAAGGAGTACTTGCAGGCTGACAAGGTAGACGAGAACGACCACCTGTTGGCCATGAAGTCGTACCGGGCACAAGCAGACCCAAGCCCTTTGGTTCGCCCATCGCGCCATGTTGTAAAGCTGTTGCAACACGCAGAGAACGTCTTCTGCACGTATGAGAGTCAGATCTTGACCACCCCCAGGGCAGACTGCAGGGCAGGGA
The DNA here is from genome assembly GCA_013339765.2 of Haemaphysalis longicornis. Classification (NCBI taxonomy): domain Eukaryota; kingdom Metazoa; phylum Arthropoda; class Arachnida; order Ixodida; family Ixodidae; genus Haemaphysalis; species Haemaphysalis longicornis. The sequence goes on along the minus strand of CM023458.1, from coordinate 100,496,035 downwards.
CTGCCCTGCAGTCCCACACACTGCCAGAAAACTTTCCCCCGTGCCACGATCTGGACAAGCGTTTGACTTCTGCCTTCCTCATGCTGCGACTGCGTATTGCCCTCCGAAAGCTTAGCAGCAAAGCAAAAGCCGTAAAAGCTAAATGCGGTTCAAAAAGCGTTGGCATGCGAGCCGCATTTTCGCAGATCCGCTGACTTCCTGGCAGCCGAACAGAGTCTGCGTGACGTAGTCTTTGTGACTGTGACAGCATGTTCTGCCACCATGTTGCCAACAAAGATCCTGATGGACGGTTGGAAAAAGGGAACACTTTGACATGCCAGACGGGCCCGGAATTCAAATCTGACCATGTTTGGCTATACAGCCAGCCTGTCTGTGACAAAGTGCTGGAAATAACTATCTGTCTAGAACAAGAAGCACCAAAATACTTGAGGCATGAATGTAGGGAAGATTGTTCAATTGATGTGGCAGGCGTCAGATCACCTCTGTGAGATTAACGAAGTTTTATACATTGTGGCAGTAGCCCAAAGTGTTGACGTTTTCCTGCACTTGTTGCAAAGAAAGCAAGGGGCATGCCACAGGATGTTTTTGCAGCAATAATTGATTTCCAGAGTGTAATTGGTACAAAGAAGAGCAGCTGTCGGGGCTTCCTTTTCGCTTACTTATCGACGTCAAGCCATGGGGCATGTTGGATGATTGATAGTGACCACGTCTTACAGGTTTAGACACACGTGAGGTTTTGAAACCTTACCTAAAGGTAGACCATGTGCATCTATCTGCAGCTTACCTCAGCCACTAATAGCCAAGTAACGGTGACTAAGCTTGTTCATTCATGCAAGGCGACGCTGCTGCACAGAGGGAAAAAGAACCGCCCCGTACAAAGAGGGTATGCCTCAAATAGGGCAGGGTTGGATCATCAAGGAGATCAGTGGAGATCGCTTCATATTGGCTTCGCAGTTTTTCGATGATTGCGCCGGATTATAACCTCGTGTTCCAAAAATTCTTGCACCAAGTTTTCCATGAGGTAGTCAGGACCACGAGGATAACCACCTTCGAGGTACAGGACCATTTTTGACTTAAAGGTCAGATTTTGTGCCCACACGAACCGAGTCGACGCCAAGCCAAGGCGTGCTCCGTCGACCGCTGGTCCTAGCCGCCGCTCCCTCAAAGGGCAGATGCTGCTGGAACCGACATTACTCTGAATTCCACCTTCATCATCGCCACTTCTGTAAGTGCTGAAGTAGAGGGGGTGGATATTCACCCCGAAAGAGGTAACCTAGACCCTGGGCTGGCGCATCACCGGTGAACGCAAGACCAGGCCACGTCAGCAAAACCTAGGCCTACCCAACGTACTCCAACCAAAACCCTCCGATGCTGGTCGTGGACCCGAGACATTACCAAGAGGGACACTCAGCCAGAGACCCCGGCAACGGCTATTGAGGCAGCAGAGAAAATTGAATCAAGTCTGTCTGAGCAGTCAGTGTGGGTCAAGTCCATTCAAGCCCTCACCGCGACGGTCACAAAGCTTATCAGCGAGGTCACAAAGCTTACCAGGATAGCCAAGTTCAATGCGCTAGAAGCTAATGCCAACCAGCTCATACTAACCACTCAGAAAGCCAAAAAGGAAGCCCCGTATGGAAAACAGCGTATGGTAAAATGTCCCACGATCGCCAACCTGAGCCAAGACTGAGGACAGGCCTAAAAATAAGAAGGAAGATACGACCTTAGTCCACTTGAACTGTTAAGAAATCAAGGACAAAATCTGAGAACTGCAGCAATACACAGATAATGCGGAACACAAGCCAGATATCCTCGCATAACAAGAAACGAACTCGCGACCCAAACTCCCGGGGTTCATCACACACGACAATCAAAGAGAGAAAAGCACAGCAATCCTAGTCCGAAGAAACATAGCTGCAACGCAACACATGACCAGCCCGAGAGGGTGTAAACATGTTCTCTTGGAAATTCACAGCAGAAGCATAGGAAGCAAAGACAACATCTTTTTGCTGAACGCATACTACTGGCCCTCCAAGAAGGACCTAGACAGACATAAAGCGCACGTTACAGCAAGGGAAAGGCGGGCAGCTGACCCCTATTTACATTAGGAGATTTCAACATGCCTCACTCAATATGGGGCTACAAATTCTGCTCAAAGAGAGGCAGGGTGCGGGCGAACCTCATGGATCAGCCCAACCTAGCCCTCTTCAACGACCCAGACCAACACCGCCTGTATCGAGATTGCGTAACGCGTGAGAGAAACATCTCTGTTGCTCTCTCCTACCCTTTCCCGCTCCATAGCCTTTCTGGGTGCTTTCGTGTCCGCCAGCCAGCACCACTTCCCAGAAACTATGCAAAATAGTTGACAGTGTCTAGCGTTCTCAGGGCGGCGCTTCTACGCCTTGTTAATCACCATGCCAGTCCGTCTTGGTCCGTAGCTGATAAAACCAGCTCTGCCACGGCGGACGCAAAACCTTTTGTGCTGCCGCAGGCTGCTGCGGGCTTTGCGCGCTGACCTACTTGGATCATGGGCACCGAAATTTTCCCGGGTGGTGCATCCCCCCCTCTCTCTCCTCCGCATTTCGGCCTAGTTTTGCCCACGCTGTTCAAACTCCGCATCGGTACGCAGTTTTAAAATTGTAGACTGTACTATACAAGCGCCCAGACAGTGTGGCCGGCCCCCCAGCTGTTTATCCTTTTGTCTGAAATTAACGAGTAAGCAGGTGAAATTTTTTTGGAAAATAATGGTATCGAAGCGAGCACTTGAACAAAAAAATGCGCCCACATTTTTTTCTTCACTTAATCCTCCAGAGACAAAAATATCAGTAAAATAATGGCTGTACCATCCGAAAATATCATTTTTCTGTTTGCTATCTGTCTACCCGACAATTAATATGTTCATACACTATTTCAGCTCCATCTTTATTAGTCATCTTTCGAAAAATGCAGCACGTATGAAGCGAGCGACATGTTGAACGAGATCCTCAGCGCGCCCCAGAACTACAGGGTTCGTACAGGCTTCAAAAGCAAAAATTCAAGGACTTTCAAGGACCAGGAAACACATTTTCAAGGTCCCCATCTTATGTTTTATCTGGGATTATTTATAACTTTCTCAACACAATGCAAAATTTTGTTATTGCCGAATACCCAAGAACATTAATGCACATTTAGATAGGTGCTGTGTGTTCATGAATGCTCCCCCAGCTTTATTTTTTATTTCATAGTTGGTATTTAGAGGGTTTTTTTCTTGGTGTTTTGGTGAGGTTGTTTGATTTCAAAACTGATTTAATGTTGCCTGCATCTCCTGCTTTGTCAGCAAGAGTATCAGCTGAAATTATCTCGGCAAGTGTTGCTGCAAGGCAGGATGAACTATGTACACGTCCACCATTTGCACGTAAAAGCAAACGCAGATGGAGCCGTCCACAGACTACATGGAACATGCAAGATAGAGAACAAAAGCCGGCTTTCACGGGATTGTATCGCGACATGAATTCTATTGAGGAGTGCTGCTGCCAATGTTCCCTCGTAATAATGAAAATCCAAAACTCGTAATTTCACGCAATACATTGGAACTTAAATTGTTACAATGTTTCTTTAAATTTTTAACCCCTAAAATTCACGACAAACACTTTAAATTCTCGTGAAAAGATAGGGTCATCGGTTCCCTCCAGAAAAATCAAGGGTTTTCAAGGACCCTTTAAAAATTTCAGGACTTTCCAGGCCTTGAAATTTATACTTCAAAATTCAAGGGTTTTCAAGGACCTGTGCGAACCCTGGAACTACCACCTCATCGCGGCTAAGATGTGAGCAAAACGGCTCTCGAAACCCAACAGGCAAGCTGAGAGACACACGTCGTAGAAGTTGGTGCAGCGTTCGCAAGTCACGAGCAGTGACGTGAGGCGGGACGTCCGCCGGCGCGCGCGACATAGCGGATGAGTGCCTGAACTAAGCGTCCCTACCGTTTTCATTGGGAAGCAGGCGACGCGTTAGGCAATGTTTATACAGGCGACGTTGCCCGGACACTCCCACCCGCATGAGCACAAGTACGTTGCGAGACACCACTCCAGAGCTTACCCTGCTGAGTGGAACCTTGGACGTGTCGTGGCAGAACACAGGGGCAAACCTGGCGTCTGACCACGACATACTGGAAGGCCCACATTCAAGGCCAGAACGGGATCAGCAACAGACGAGGACACGAACAGCACCAGACCGTATGGGGAATGGGCCGAGGAACAAACTGGGCTAGCAGCGAGATAAACCCAGAAAATTGCGACCACAGTGCAGACGCCCTGTGTGGGGGCAAGGCTTCCCCACGTCCGGGAAGCACAAGCAACAGAACAAAAGGCCCCCGACGTGTGATGTCGACAAGTCACTGGACGCTGTGCTGGGAAACTGTTGAGCAGCACTGGAGGGGATACAGAAACAGAACACCGCGCAGCCAGACATCAGGGAGGCCCATGTGGAAGCCTCAAGGTGAACTGGAGTCGTGCTGAAATGCCGCCCAAAAAGGAAGCGTGCCAAAGTAAAGGTGCAAATCACCAAGCTCCTGCAGCAAGCTGAGATGGAAATGATGGGGTGATACAACTCTTACTTGGTGCCCTTCGTGGGGTAAGCTCCACATTAAGTACAGACAGCAAGCCACATTTTGCTCAAACGAAGCACAAATCTTGCACGTCCAAATTGTTGAGGTGCTGGCAGCCCTCTAGTTCAGAAAACAAAGCAAGACGTTGCACTCTTTCGAGGGGCGCTTGTAAATGCAGGGGACGACATAGCTGAAAAAGTCTTTACACTTGATCTGAAGTTTATCAAAAAAACTTGAAAACATTTTGTGAATGCTGTGCGGAAACACATCGGTGCAGGACCTAGAGGTCAGTGGCACTCACATTCAAGCGTTAGCACGCGATGACCAGAGAAGCTTAACATTCCAGCTACCCAAGTACAAGGAACTCGTTCTTGCCAATCTCCGACAACCACTTGTGCACTGCTCTCAAGTGCTTCAAAGTAAATATGGTGAATATCCCACTTGCACCGGGATATTCACTATGAAGTAGGAGACCTGGTGCTTCGATGTAACCATGTTCTGAGTGATGCTATCAGGGGTGAGACAGCCCAAACAGATTTGGGAGCAGTTTTCGGAGCAGCAAAATTTCGATTTTGGAGCAGAAGAATCTTGATTTGGAGCAGTTAGGGACATTTAATACATCGTCTTGTGAGCTTAAAAAATCATTATTTCAGTAATTTGCAGGGTCAAGTGCACATTTCAATCAGTTTTGAATACACAGAACACTCAAACAGCCTTACCTGAAAGAGTTTTTAAGAGTATCACAAAGTACTAACTGCACTACCTTTTTCCTAACTGGTGATATTGTGTTGCGCCTGCACGCAACACTGACAACAAAACTGCCGTTAACATTAGAGAGTTTTAGCAGTCCGTCTGTTCTGTTGGTTACTTTGTTACCGTGTTGATGGGACCGGTCTGCGCCTGCGCGCGCGGAAGGGCGAGGAGGCGCGGGCAACTAATCCCCCTACGGCTACGAATGCCCAAGTGCCCAGACGAGTCCCGGTGAGCACGGTAACTACGTACACGATGGAACAGACGGACTGCTAATACTCTTATCAAATTTAAGGGCTCTGCAATTGTGGCGTTTTTTTTTTCTGTTTTAATGATAAAATTATTGTTTTTGTAATCCCAGGCTGTGTTGTACGAACGACTGTAGTCACGGCAACAGCAGCTTCGAGCTAACGGTCGCATAGCCCAACCAGCCTACCCGTTTCAGTCCCCGGGGCGCAGGTTCACCCTATGGTCATTTGAGTAGCGTTAATGTTTAGCCACCTAGATTTTGGTATTAAATTTCACGTTGCATACATCAAGTGTTATAGTCGCGTTCTATGGCAACCGTGTAGTCCTGCAGCTATTGGGCGCTGCCTGAACAGGTCGCGGCGCCGCAGCACAGCCCGCAACTTTCGTGTCGACCGTTCCATCCCCGAGGCTCGCGATCGCGCTTCGAAGCACAGCAACACCTCAACATTTTACAACAGCACAACAAGCCAAAAAATTCACTTCACGAACCCGATTATAGACGCGCGCACCGCGTTTCGCACTCAAGGACAAACCACGCCGAAGTCGTAGGCCCCACATTTCAATGAACTTTTTTTCGAGCCGCCCAACTTCCCGTAATCTGGCACCAATCTCAAACCATATCCTTGCGTTAACGTCACTGTTCAGAGCCACAACAGATAGAATGAATAGACTGGAACTCAGCTGATAGCGTAAAATAAACCAGGGAAAATATCGGCGATACGCACTGAGCGCGTTGGTAGCAGCCAGATCAGGCGGCGGCCATGTTTGTTGCCACAGCGATGCCTAATCGACAAGGCCGTTTCTGCGAACCCGGACGGAAAGCGAATCGAGTTTTAGAAGCTATCGCTTGCTTCGTTTCAGTCTTTCTATTTGTGCCATTTCTGTGTTTGCGATTGACCGACGATAAAAGCGGTGACCGCGGGATGCTTTTGTCCCCGCCGAAACTGACATGAGCATCAAAATCCGCGCCGTTGAGGCTCTTCTGGAGCAGTTTGGCGCAATTTTCGCCATTTTCGTGCTTTTGGAGCAGCTTGGCGCAGGAAAATGGAATTGTATCAGAAAGGCGCAATATGCGCAGCTGTCTCACCCCTGTGCTATCAAAACATTCTCAGCTTCTCTGCCGCCAAAGTGGTCAGGTCCGTACCGAGTGAAAGAAAGGATGTCATCACTCGTGTACAAGCTGGGAGACATGAGGTCAAACCTTCTGGAAGACGAGTACATGTGTGCGACCTCAAGCATTATACAGAAGGTCACATTAAGGTCAGTTCCTGCTTCAGTGTGCACTTTTCTACATTTTTCTGCACCGATGAGCCTGCCACGATGTTGTCTTGTTGCGTCATCGACTGCTTCTACGCGCTCGATGATGAAAAGCAGCTCATGCACTTTCCCTTGGAAAAAAAGGACGGTGAGAGATTCCGCGCATGACTCGAACTCGTCAGTCACGACAATTTTAAGCCTATTCCTTGCCGGACATGACGTAGGCGAAGGAATGGGAGCCGTCGCACCAGCACCGGCAGCCACTCACAGCAGCCTCTGAATCTGCGTGGAAGGCAGCACATTTCCCTTTGTTTTCATAGAACTTCTGCCAATATTTTGCTGTGGCTAGTGAAGTTATGTGCCATAAAGGCGCAACCACATGCGACGTTTCGGTCGCTTTTGGAGACCGTCCACAACGACGTGCGTTCAGCGCGCGCCACCAAATACACAGCAGCGCACTCAGAGCGCCGGTGTCTCCGCATCCCAGATTTTCCGTTCGTTTTCGGCGTCTGCGCCGGATGTTGCTATCCTCAATTTCCGGTCCCCCTCCGCATGCAACATGGCGGCTCTCGGATGCGCGACGGCCATGGCGACGACACGCGAAATAGATAATGAAAAATTGATTGGCGCAATGAAGGCGGGGCCAGCCCTTTGGCAGTCGAAACACCCGGAGCATCGCAACCTGTTCAAGAAGGGGGTGCTTTGGGACGAGATTGCGGCTGCAGTGCTGCCCGGCGCACCCGCCGCCGATGCAGGTAAACAAACCTAGCCTCTCGATTGTTCTACTTGGCGTGTGCTGCACTGTTTCAGAAGTGAATTCAGTTTTGTACTCTTTGCCCTCGCAGTTCGCTGCCTGCAGAGACGGTGGAAGTATCTCCGTGATAAATATCGCCGCGTGCTAAACGAGAAGCGCCGCAGCCACAAAAGTGGCAAAGGCGCCGAAGATGATTACGACGTGAACGACGACGACGACAACGCCACCAGCACCAACACAACATAGCACTTTATTTAATAGAACATCAATTTAACGTGTTTTGTTTGTTGAAGTTTTGATTATTCTTCAGTTTATTAGGAATGAAAACAGAATGATGCTGCCTTTGCCAAAGTAAGTCTGGCAACTTGGATCGGAGAAGCGCTCTTCGCGCGTCTCGTGGTTGCTCGCCCTCTCCAACGCCCGCCCACTCACCTGATGAATTTATTCCAAGCTCACAAGCAGAACTAGGCGAACCAAACGTGCGCTAAGAACGCTTTTTTAAAAAAACATTACACAGCAATAGCTGTCACATTTATACAATTATCGGGATAAGACTCGCTGATGCCTCCGATGTTTCAGCGGTCACCGCAGCCTTCCTGCACCCACTGTAATGGCCCTCGCTCATTGAAGTAGAACACGCGCAGCAACTTTCTAAATTACCGCTGTTGGTGATTTACGTCGTTCTTAACAATGCTGTGCAATTTATAGTCGGCAAATACTTGCACAGCTAGCATTAGTGAGCCAAGAAATGATCGTTACATAACAAAGGCGCCTACCCCCCCCCCCCCCCCCCCCGTGTGGGGGTGCGGGCGGGCTCCCTCAGGGAGGATGCTCCCTTGTTTGTAGAAGGTGAAGTCGCCTGGGCCTTAAAGAACCTGCAGGCCAACACGGCACCCGGTCCGGATGGCCTCACCGTGCGGGAGCTGAGAAAAATTCCAGCGGATGTCCTGGCCATTGTTTTCAACAATTGGCTCTCTTTTGCTTCGCTTCCTGCCGAGCTCCGCGGCTCCCGCACGGTGTTTATACCGAAGCACGCTTCGGAGCTGCGGCCCATTACAATTTCTTCGCTGTTGGTTCGTACGTACTCCCGCTTGTTGTTGGGTAGGCTCCAGGGAGAGCATGCGTTCCACGAACTGCAAAGCGGCTTCTCTGTGGATAGAGCGGCTCAATCGAACTTAATTCTACTGCAGGGTCTGATGAAAGACGCGAAGCGGCGCAACCGTGCCTTTTACGCCGCTTCACTCGATTTGAGGAAAGCATTTGACTCTGTTAGTCACCATGCGCTTCTCTCGTCCCTTGAGGAGGGAGGGGCGCATGGTGCCTATGTGTCAACCGTCCGGGATCTGTACTCCTTACAGACCACTACGTTCACGTATCGCGGATTGTCCGACGGGGTGAGGGTTTATGTGCAGAGGGGGATCAAGCAGGGCGACCCGCTGTCTCCTTTTCTATTTAATCTCTGCCTTGATCCCCTTTTGCACAACCTCAACTCGTCGGGCCTCGGCTACCAGCTACAAGGCACAACTCTTGCGGCTCTGGCCTATGCAGACGACCTACTTCTAGTAGGTTCAACTCTCGAGGAACTGCAAGAGAACCTGAGGGACCGCCGAAAGCACTTCAAAAATCTTTGGATTGGCTTTAAATAAGAAGAAACCATGTATTTTGTTGGACCTACGATTCTCCCCCGGGCGAAATGGTTCAAACTATGAACATCCCCGAAGCTTCGGCTCGGTGATGATAGTAGTTGCTCTGTTGCCCGGAACGTACCGCTTAATTACTTGGGCGTAGAAGTTTCTTTGTTCAACAAACCTCCTCGGGTCTCAGTGGATCTTATTCGGCATCAATTGGACTTTAATTACTGGGCCCCTTTAAAACCCACTCAGCGGGTTCATTGTATCAACACTTTGTTGATCACCTAAATTGCTTTATTTGGCCCTCCGCTGCTCTTGCAGTTAAAGGCCAACTGCACTCCAAATGTTCGACTTCTTGAACCAACCCTATGTTGCCGTTATAGTCTCCTTAAAAAGAAAGCAACATTGCATGCAAAATACAACGCTGAATACGCACTTTGTGGACGCCGCCAGCGGCCACCAAAAATCGGCGATTTTGATAACCGAACCGAGGCAGGAGCGCGGGCCATTTGCCGAGTGACGTTGCAGCCGCTTCCAGCGAGCGGTCCCCGGAACGGGTCACCAGTTCGGAAGAATGTCTGCGCGCAAGCTCTACGCGCTGCCACGGGCAGCAAGAGCTCGACCGGTTTCTCCCGCTACGTGGCTGGCCAGAGGAAAAGGCCACCAGTCGGCTGGCTGGAACGTCCACAGGCGCGTCATGGCTGTTTACGCCGATCCGCCGGCAGGTGCAGAAGTGGTCTGCGGCGGAAGCCTTTTTTACAACGCTTCTGACTGAATTAACGAGGGCGTTTCACGGGGCTACCCACTTGTGTCTCAGCTTATTTGGCGGGGTACTTACTACGGCAATTAAAAAACAAATTTGGCCGAGGTGTGAAATTTAGTGCAGTTGGCTTTAACCAGGTAGCAAAAAAAATCGACCTCGAGACGCGCCAGATTGTTAAGAAAGTGTTTGCACTTGCCGCACAGTTTCCCCGACATCATGATTCATCTTCCTCGTCGAGCAGGCGGCTTGGGGGTGCTGGAGCTGTCACGGGTCGCAGCGGAATGCCAGTTCAAGGCATTCGCTAGGCTCCAGCGCCTTGGCTCTTCAATGGTGGACGCTATTCTGGATGGTCCGCTCCTTGAGGACCAGGGGGTCCCTGAGCGAAAGCTTGGGAGTGCCTCTGGGAATCTCGGATGCGGACGAGCTCCACAGGGCCCTGAACGAGGCACGAGAGGTGCACTGGATGTCCTGGAAGGCCCGGTACAGCAACGCAAGTCTCTTCTCCTTTGAGAGGGACAGGGACAGTTTGGATATCACGGACATCGAATAAAGCGGACACATTTCACCGGATTATCGAGGTCCATTGTAACGAGAGTCCACTGTACCAAGGTTTTTGAAATCGTACACGTCAGAATTTCCATGCTTCGTGTCATCGAAAAAAGGAGAAAAGTTTGGATTTTGCACCACGTGTGCCTGTGATGTCAACCTTTCGCATCGTGGCTAGTCGGTCATCATGGCCCACATTGCTTCGAAAAATCACCAGGGATACATGCGAGCCGAGGACAACCACCCAAGCCTGACATGTTTTGTGCGCAACGATAGTGAATTCCGCGTCATCCAAGCAGAATGCCTCTTCACAGCCTTTTTAGTTGAACACAACATCCCTCCAAGGGACAGTGACCACGCTGGACCACTTTTGCGAAAAATGTCCGTGCGAAGGAGCCAAACGCTATTCCTGTGCCCAAACAAAGACAACCCTATTGAAAAATCCTGTTCAAATCAAACGGGTTCGTACCGGACCAGTCTGACGGCCGTACAGGTTACACGGGTTTAAACCAGGCCCGTTTAAGAATTATACAGGTCTAACCGGGCCCTGCTTGTGCATCAGACAGGCCTAACAGGGCCCTGTATGACGATCATACAGGCCTAACAGGGCCCTGTATGTCGACCATACAGGCCTAACGGGGCCCTGTATGGTCGACCATACAGGCCTAACGGGGCCCTGTATGACGATCATACAGGCCTAACGGGGCCCTGTTTTGGCTCCGTATACAGTGCAAATCAGGCCTGCTCGACCGCGGACAGGACTGGTTCGGCAAACGGGTTTAGATCGGCGGCTTTACTGGGGTCAGAGCAGACTTGTTTGAGCTCATACGGGGCCGCATATATTGGGCGCTTCCGCGCTATGTCGGACTGCACTGGGAGAAAGACAACTGCAGTGGGCACCTAATTGTGAAACTCGGCCGGGCAGCCAAACAGAAGCTTATGAGCGACTGGCTTTCATCAAATCAGTTGCAATGTGATAATCCGTCGCTCAAGCCAATGCCTAAGCGTTGCAATTAAGAAATAGAAGACTGATTAATTAAGTGCTTTATTTTAGCTGTGTGATATGACGCAATAAAATTCCCAATGCAAGTGCGTCCTATGAAAGTTTGCTTCTCATGTGAAGAGTAAAATTTGAAGAATGAAATCTTATTTATCCCACTGTAGACAATTTAAGCCAACATTTCCCCCAAATGAGTACACAAGCAAAGAAATAAACGTACACAAATAACTTTTGATGTGAGAAGTTGGCACTTGCACTTTTAAATTTTAGAGGTAAATATTGTGGCACACTACATATTCTCGTTTTCAATCTCATACTTCAAGAAGTTATTAGGTATTTCATGCTACATGACTTGTACTGAGCTCTTTTTTGCATGCTTAAGCTTCATTAGGACTCCATCGTAAGTATTGTATCCTCCTCAACTGCCTGGGTTATTTGTGTACTAGACCTCGGAGTCAGTGGAATGCTGAGCGACCAATGCATTTTTGTACAGGGTTTCGAAAGCAGTGCTGTCAAAAACTAAAAAATAAAAGGGGGTGGGGAAGACATGATGATGCACCAAATGGCTACGCTTATGCTATGGTACACCAAAGTGTCAGTAGTTTCACTTAAGATGTGCGGCTACCCGCAGTTCCTGCAATGTGGTGCCACTTATTGGTACCCTAGCTGTAAAAAATGGCTCATAAAAGAGACATTTATTCTTAAAACAGAAATAACTCTTCTAAAGAAGGTCAACCAACGTGAGTTGTCAATCACTTCCCTGCTGGGATACAGGTAAATTTCCAAGCACATAAGCTGCGAAGGCCACAATTCTGCTCCCACTGTTTTTGAGCGCACCACTTTAGGTGCATATTTTTTTTTCTTGCAAAGCATCTGGCACCTATCTCAAAACTGGAATGCAAGATGGCACTGCAAGAATAATTGCGCACCACGCAAAGTGCACGTTTAGGTTTAAAAAACAGCTGTGTATTGTGTGTCCTGCGTTACTTCTCGTGCAGTCACCAGCCCAGCGGCCTCCAGAAATGCACGCGGCAGCCGGTCCGTCGGCAAGCGGCTCTGCTCAGGTAAAGTGGCATGCCATTCTAGATACTGGTGAGGGTGTACGTCTTAACGTGCCACCGTTGCGGCTAGGACGGGTGGCAAAAAATTGTGTGTATTGTGTTTCCTGCGTTACTTCTCGTGCAGTCACCAAGCCAGCGGCCTCCAGAAATGCACGCGGCAGCCGGTCCGTCGGCAAGCGGCTCTGCTCAGGTAAAGTGGCATGCCATTCTAGATACTGGTGTAGGGTGTACGTCTTAACGTGCCACCGTTGCGGCTAGGACGGGTGGCAAAAAACTGTGTATTGTGTTTCCTGCGTTACTTCTCGTGTAGTCAACCAGCCCAGCAGCCTCCAGAAATGCACGCGGGCAGCCGGTCCGTCGGCAAGCGGCTCTGCTCAGGTAAGCTCTGCATGCCATTCTAAATACTGGTGCAGGGTGTACGTCTCAACGTGCCACCGTTGCGGCTCGGACGGGTGGGAAAATGCAGCTGTGTATTGTATGTCCTCCATTACTCAGTAGCCTCCCCAGATATTGCCTGTTCAGTTCCATGCGAATCTCATCATTGCACTGGTGTAGTTGTGCTTGACCATCGCCTCCTGTATTTTTACAATGCCGAAAGCATCATCCCGGACTGGCCGACCGAAGCCCTCTCCTTCTACTCCGGCCATTCTCCCCCCAATCTGTAGCCTTCCCGGCACTTCAGTCACGTGACCAGTTCATCTCGGGGTGACGTGTGGTGGGAAAGCGAGCAACGTTAGCAAAACGTGCTTCGCCGCGGATCTGAGTTTTGTATTGCTGGCGCGAGCGCTATTACTTTGGGCAATCTCAAAATCGGGTGCCTTGGCAACCAGGCACAAGCAGCTCTCGAATTCAGCTACAGTTGGGTGATCGCGGGTCAACTTTGGGCCCCACCTTACGACAGGTGGGCACTGTAGGCGTACCCCTCGCTCCCACTGGGAAGCGCACGATGTGTTTGGCATTGTAAAATACAGAAGGCAATGACATGACCCTTTGCAAGCCACTCTACCCTGGCATGTTGCATAGACACCAGGAGGCATTTTGGCTTCTTAACTATTCCCTCACCGCACCTGTTCAAAATCATTCAATTTGAATGATACTTTGGGAGTGCCTTTTCATAGCGCTCCAGGCGCTGCTCGAACAAGTATAGCTGTTTGGAGTTAGATCAGAAAATGGCCTTTCAAAATAAGTTTTTTTTATTTCTACATGATTTTTGACGCGAGTTTGAATCATGTGGGTGTGAAAAAGGGGCGTGGTCATCACGAGTCACTGCTACCAACGAAGAATGTGTGCCACTCTTAATTATTCCGCATCAGTGTTCGGCGTTTGTTATCAGGGTGTGAATGACGTACTGGCAAATGATTTTCGATCGTCAAGTTTGCACTCTGACTGTGATAATCCCAGAAAACGGCTGAAAATGTCAAGCAGTGCCTGCTTGCGAAGCTACTTGATGATTTTAGGCAGTTTTATTGCCTTTTCACACGTTGTTCTAAGTTGTGTGATAGTTCTACTTACCCCAGGACCATTCGCGAACAGTTTACAACAGTTTCGGTTTCGTTTCTGCATCGCGTGATTCATATTTAGTGCTGCTACGCAGTTATCCAACTTCAAGGCTACCTGCCATGGCACCATGAGCGTCCGTGACATCCTCGAACAAAGCATGCTGCTCCTGATTTCATTGAACCCTAACCCGATTTGTGCAATAAGAACTTCAGATGCAAGTCAAAAGGTCACACCCAGTCGCCAAATATCTGTTCCGACGAGGTTAGCGCTTCAAACTGGCCTTACACACTGCCAGCTCATCGCCTTCCAGTTTCGTTTCGATACGAGGGTATCTCCGGGGGTCTAGTGTTGCTGCTTAGTTGAACTGTCTATTCGGACGGAGTCTCCGACAAGTTTTTGTGCTGTTTCATTTCATAAATGTTAGGTGGCGCTGCAATTGAGGAGGCTCATTGTGCTGATCTTTTTTACCGGGCAACAGCTACTCAGCCAAAGTAGGGCATGATTCTAGCGCATTGCTCCTCATTATTGCAAGCAAGGCTGGAATTGCTAGTCAGAAGGTGATGATAAAGCTCAACTTTATGTTTTTAGAGATAACTGACCGTGAACGCCAACAAGCATCAACCACGCAGTTCTGTTTTCAACTTCATGCATGTTTTTCCTCATCGCATGCTTTGTCCCAATTATTGTGCTGGCTGTAAATGCAAAGTCAGTCATTGGCAAGACGTTTTTACATTACGTGGGGCAAATTGGTGCCTTTGATAATGTGAAACCGCCAGATTTCTTCCATGGAACCACCCGAAATTGCACATATTGAATTGGAGGTTGGGCTTCACCGCATGACACGAGGACCGCACGTGCTAACAATTTTTTTTATATCTGAAAAACTGTTCCGCGCACGGCCACATTTTTTTTCTAGGGCGTGTTTTTGAGCATGACATGTTAAGCTGATTTCTGGGATTATCAGTGTCAGTGCAAACTTGACCATCTAAAATCGTTCGCCGGTACATCATTCGTGCCCTGATGAGCACTGATGCGTAACATTTAGTGGCACACATTCTTCGTCGGTAGCAGTGATGCGTGATGACCACGCCCCACGATGACCGAACACCTTGTCAATGATTATGACAAGCACAATATCGTAGGCAAGCAAGCGATGTGAAAAAATCTGGTTGGAGTTGAAAGCCAATTCTGTGTTTGATGCTTGTTGACGCAGCACTTTCATTTTAGGTTTATTATGTTCTGGCTTGCTATGATAGCCATGCTTGCAGGAATAAGGTACTATGCGCTAGAATCATGCCCAGCAAGCTTTCACTCAGGCGCTGTCGTGCTATGAAGTGAGTTCAGCACTACGAACCTACTACATTGCACTGCCACCTAACGAATTTCGACAAGGAACAATATCAAGCCTGTTGGAGACGGTCAGAATAGACCGTTTCTACTAAAAAGCGACACTAGACCTCGGGAAGTAGCTTCGGACAAAAACGAAACTGGCTGGTGGGCAGCAGGCAGTGTTCAAGGCCAATTAATTGGAAGTGTTGTCGTCGTCTGAACTGATATCTGACGACTCGGTGTTATCTTTCGCCTTTCAGCAAAAGCTGTTATCGCAGAAGTAAGGCGTGGGTAAAGTGGAAGTACGAGCGGCACGCTTGTTTCGAGGAACAGTAGCGGGCAACTGAGGCACCATGGCAAATGACCTTGTAGTTGGGTAACTGTGTAGTTATATTTTTTTATAAATTTGAGAACACCTTGATAATTACTTCTCATATTTTGAAATGATGTGCAGCCCTCTGTCTCGGAGCCAAGCAGCGAAAGGGAACAGGAGGGGCCGCCACTTTTCATGGACATCGAAGGCATGGTATGTCGCAGAACATGCAAGATACAATTGTTTTCTTTTTGAACTTACCAAGTGTTGCTCAGCCTTTATTATCTTTCCACAATCCTGCGCTCTTTCTGTGCAGGTCCACATTGGAAACCAGAACTTCGTGCCGTCTGAAAAGTGGCAGCACCTCCTGCGCATCCCTCGCGACTCCCTCTTTTGCAAAGAGGGGGCGCGGTCCCTGTGGACACCATTAGAGCTGCGAGTGCGCAGCTTGACTGGGCTGCCCTGCCGGCGCTTCATTCACGCGAAGGAAGGGCCCCCCCCTGCGAAGCTCGCCATGACTCCGCAGAAGGTGGAGGCGCTGGGGTTGTAAGTATATGCTTGAGTCAAACATTTTGTATGTGTAGGGCAAACTTACACAGTCAAACATTTTGTATGTATAGGGCAAACTTACACATCACTACATTATTCTTTGTTTTTGAAGGGGCTTTCGACCACTTCATCGCTCTTCACCCAACGGAAAAGGCTGCGCCGGCAGACCGGCGCAAGCGGATGAACTATTACATTGGGGAGCTCGTCCAAGACATGCGCAAGAAATAAATGTTTTCCCTGTGTTCAGATGCTTCTCTTCAATTACTAATTTTAAATGCAAATATATACACCAAATAGTTACCAGCTGCATGAAAACAATAATTGATGCATGACAATTTACGAATGCCTATATTGATTGGAAATGGAAAAAGTGACTTGCACTATAGACAAGCAGAAGGGGTAGACCTGTGATAGAGGGTCCTAAACAGGTTCATACAAGTTCAGCTTTTGCGGGTCTGGTTGAATTGGGTCGGCCTGTACGGGGTCTGGTCTGAATTGGCCCCCGTAGGGCGCGTCTGAACAGGCCCCTGTAGGGCCCGTCTGAATGGCCCCCGTAGGACCCGTCTGAATGGCCCCCGTAGGACCCGTCTGAAAGGCCCCCGTAGGACCCGTCTGAACGGCCCCTGTAGGGCCCGTCTGACTGGGTGGACGGGATCCTGTTCCATAATCCCGTATAACAGGACCCGTTCACCAAAATTTTTCAGTAGGGAACGGCAATTGTTTGGGAAATGGTTGCAGACTCCTTTACTTAATGCCCTAAAACAGCAGCTATTTTCGATTGCCGTGGAAGGCAGCAACAATAGGGATACGCAGCTTTACCCCATTGTTGCGACATATTTCGCTAGAGAGGCCAGTAGAGTTGAAAGCCGCCTTCTTTGCCTCGGAATAATACAAGGGGAGGCGACGGTGTGAGGAGGCGCTGCTCACCAGACAGGGGTCAGCAGGTCGAAGCGAAGAAGACGAGGTGTGTGCGGAGGCCGAAGAAGGGCCCGGGAGAGAAAGAGGAAGAGGAAGCCGGAGGACCATGGCACGAGGGCTGGAGGAACGACCTGCTGGACGAGAACGTCTGGGGAACCTCCGTTACGAGCCCCATCTTCCCCGCGGACATTGAGGCAGCACTGCCGAGACTGGCCACGGAGCACCCGGGCCGAATCGCTCATCAGTCGCAGGACCGGCATCGATAAGGGCACCGTGGCAGCGCCCCGAGCCTGGCGCACGGGACCCGACTTTGCGGCAGCCAGCGCCAGCATCAAGGAGACAGCGCCTGCAGCCATCACACCAATCAAGTGTACCGCCACAGCTCCTTGCCGCCAAGTACTGCCAGACGTGAGCGGGAACTCTTTTGAGTTAAGAACATTGTCTTGTCGGACATCTAGACATTTGATTAGATTAGCTCCTAGTTAATTTGTGCATTTTTCTAATTCTGTCCCGCGAATAGAGTCTGTCCTTGTCTGACGACACGTGTCTCGCTTCTTCTCCGTCAGTTAAACTTGACCTCCTCATCCACACAACAACCCGCATCACAGACGGGTCAGAAGATCGGAAATCTGGTTCTGGACGAGATGAAGTGTCGGAATTTGCCTCTTGAAAACCTATTGGCAAGGCCCTCAGACAATGCCAACCAAGCAAGATAGATCTCGCGAACACCCAGTGGAAGAATCTAACCCTAATGGGCTGGGCCAGCCAGACCGACCCCACTGCATTTAGGTCCGATGTCCTTGCATACCATGATACAGCTGGCTTGAACCCGTTTCACAAGCTCGCAGTTGATGTGCTCTCCTTGTCACACTCAAACACAGAGGAGGAAAGAGTTTTTAGCCAGCTAAGCGTGGTTAAAACAAAGCACAGAAATTCTCTCAGCACTGCCAGTACAAGCGCGGTCTTAAGCATCCGTCGCGGACTTCGCCTTCTTGGAAAGTGCTGCTACACTTATGACCTGCATGACACAGTGACAAGAAAGGTTGGTACAATGCAAGCGTACTCCTCAGCGTTGCTCCAGGAAGCAGTGCATGTGTGCAAAGCAATGGAGAGTCTGCAGACGAGGAAGCGTGGTGAGGTGGAACTGTTGCTCTATTTGTCGTATGGACTTTAGCAACTTGAGTGAATGCGTCCAACAAAATGATTTTAGGTTTGATTGTCCCCTAATATTGTGTTAATATATTACATAAAGCATTAGATAGCGACAGTGTATGCGGTAGGTTATTGCTGAAAGTAAATTAACGCAAATTGCGGCACCTTCATGAAGCGGACAAAGCATGGCGTGCATGTGGAAATTTTACACATACTACGCATTCCTCTGCTTCACGAAAAGTGAGAGGAAAACTTTTAATTTGCGGCAAGATTCCTGGGCTGGGCTCCCAGTTAGAAGACAAATGGAGAGACCGCGTAACCGCATCTCCTGGCAGCTCCGGCAGCTTCCTCGGCTTGCTGGACCGCCCAGAGTTGCTTGTCTAGGCCACAACTGAGCAGTGCAATCCGACGCTAGAAGGTATTTTCATATTCCGATCGTTGGCTTCATTCGTCACCACAGAATGTGATTTGAAATAATGTTAAAAAAAAGCCTCTTCACGTGTTTTATCTGGTCCAAAACTAAAAAACTTAGAAAAAAAAGTAATCATAATAAAAAAATGTAATCAAAAAGTAATCAAAGAAAGGTTGCTTCCAGATATGGGGTGCAAGTTGCCGTATCAGCACCAAATAAACTAGGTAAAGTCTGCCTTAGTAGACAGAAGGAAACGAAACCCCAACTCCGCCAGTTCTGACAATTGCACTGTTAACCACAAGAACAAGTATATCCCGTGTAGTGTTGGTGGTGTTTATAAAATACCTTTGTCTTGTGGTCGGGTTTACGTTGGCCAAATGGGCCGGTGTGTAAATGTGCGCTTGAGAGAGTGCTTTAATTCTTTGAAAGGTACACCTACATCTCATTTGTCCGATCACTGCCATTCGTGTCCCACGCGCTCCTGTCAGCCCCAATTTGAAAAAACGGTCTTACTGTTCTGTCATTCTAACCAGCTAAAGCCCGAAATAATAAAGGCGTTCATATAAACAGGCTTGGTGACGAGTGCATTAGTCAGGCTTCCATTCCTTTACTTGATAAAGAAGTGGCTTAATTTGCTTGTTGTTGATACTATGTAGGAGCAAACTTGTTTCCTCTTCTTTATCTCTACAGTCAAACAACCCCTCAATAATGAAAGCCCTCAAGAACGAAATTCTCGCGGCAACGAAATATTTTCGTCCATAGACGAACGTCCATAGAAGCCCATGTATTTCATATCTCGGGGCAACGAAGTGTCTTTGAAAAGCGATCCCGCGTTAACGAACGTTCGAGGCAGAGGCCTGCAATTTTTTTTTCGCCACATGAACTATTTCGCAACTCAGAAGCGTTAAAACTGCTGCGGTACACTCATCTAACTGGTCGGGTACATTCCGTCAACGGTGCGCCGGGCGCGGCCATTGCTGTTTACATTCGGGCGGACGAATAATGATGATAGCAACAGCAATTTCTTCTGTCCGCTAAAAGCGGCCGGTTCTGAGTTTATTTGTTGGAAACTATGCAGCTACGTGTCTTTTCACAACCTGTTTGTGGGGGCCTCCTCCTCCTGTGACGCCGAAACGAGTCTTTTTCTTTCTTCCTCCGTCCGCCGCGTGCACGCCAAGAGCAACCGCGTCTTGCTTGCGCTACCCTGTGTGGTCTGCCGGGAAGATGCCGCCGCCCGTCAAAAAGCGCAAATTTCTGACCCTTCAGCAGAAGTCTGCAATAATCGCCGAAGCTGCGGAAGGCAGGAAAAAGTCTGACATCGCGGAAGAGTACGGCATCCCATGCAGCTCCCTTTCAACGATTTTGAAGTGTAAAGTAAAGCAATATCACGGCGGCACTGCAGAATGGAGCGCGCGCACAGCACAGGACAGTAGCAACGCCGGTTTACGAAGACCTCGACAAAGCCCTGTTTCAGTGGTTCATGGATAAACGAGTGAACAAGCTGCCTTTGTCCGGAAGCCTACTCCAGCAGAAGGCGATCGACTTTGCGTGCATGTTGGGGCATGACAACTTCAAGGCGAGCACCGGCTGGCTAAGCCGATTTAAGGCACGGCACTCCATCATCGCGAAGGTGCTGTCTGGGGAGTCGGCGCGTGTCGACGCTGAAGCCGCATCATCCTGGATGCTGGAAAGTTGCGAAGAGATCCTGCAGGAATATGAGCCTTGCGACATTTATAATGCACATGAAACTGGGTTGTTGCCGTCAAAGACGCTCGACCTGAAGGGCCAAAAATGCCATGGTGGCAAACTCAGCAAAAAACGGGTCACCATCCTCTTGTGCTCCAGTATGGACGGCTCTGACAAGCGTCCGCTTCTTGTGATCGGCCGGAGCAAGAAGCCACGGTGTTTCAAAGGCAGCAAAAGGCTGCCGGTTGAGTACACCACGAACCAGAAAGCGTGGATGATGCGCAGGTTATTCAGCCGCTGGCTGGAAGCCTTCGACGCGGACATGCGGCGAAGTATATTAGTATTAGTATATAGTATAATAGTATATCCCTAACAAACCAAATCCTGTGGGCCTGAAAAACTGTTCTCTCAGGAAAGGACGGGTAGATTTATGATTTTGCAATTTACAAAGGCAAAGAGACATTTCCAGACTTTGGCCTTGGCATATCGGGCAACTCAGTCTTGAAGCTGGTTGAGAGAGTGTCTGCGTGCTCCACGCTTTACTGTGACCGTTGGTTTTCTTCGGTCGGTTTGATGGATGAGCTCATGAAGAAGGACATTTTTGGCACAGGCACTCTGATGAAAAACAGAATGCCAGAAGAGGCCCATTTCACAAATGACAAGGATTTGTTGAAGAAATCTCGGGGCACTTCGGAGCAGCGACTGCGACAAGACAGCACGCTTGCATGCACAAAATGGCTGGACAAAAAGCCCATTGTGATTCTGTCGGCTGCCTTTGGAGTGGGGCCTGAAGATAAGTGCAAAAGATCGTGCAAGAAAGACAAGAAGTTCCTGGATGTCCCGTGCCCATCCGTCATCAGAAACTACAATGCAAATATGGGTGGTGTTGACTTAGCTGACAGAATGCTCACCCTATATGCTCAAAGGAGCCGCACAAACAGGTGGACACTGCGTACAATTCTTCACATGTCTGATCTTGCTTGCGTAAACAGCTGGCTTCAGTACAGAGCAGTCAAAGAAGGCAAAGGGCGTCCAAAGGAAAAGCATTCTGGACTACCTTGATTTCAAGCTTTCCGTGGCAGGAGCATTGATATGGCAGAAGGTGATCGCAACTCGTCAAGATGACGAAGATGACGTACACATCCCGCCAAGGAAGAGGCCAAAAGCTCTGCCATCAGTAAATTTCTGCAAAACAGACGCACTTCATTTGCCAATGAAGGACGACCTGCCAAATGGAGCAAGGTGCCGGAACGCTGGCTGCAGCATGAAGACACGCCACAGATGTGCTCGGTGCGACGTGTACCTTTGCATAGAAGTTGGCAGAAACTGCTTCTATGAATTCCATTCGTGAGTTCTGTCACAAAGGAATTGCGCTGATAGCTCGACTCACTAGTGTGTTGGGTTAAGAACACCCCAAAAGTGCTATTGTTGTGCTTGAAATGTCTCACAAGAACACATAAAATCAATTTAATCTCTCTTTCTCTAAAGTTCATCTTCGAAACAGTTATTTGCGGCCCTTTCCAATTACGCAAAAATGTATACGTATTTCTAGCCATGCCTAAGGATAGACCCAGTGTCCCTGCAGGGGGACAAGCAATTACTTGTTAGGCTCTGCGCACATTCAAATTATTTTTTGTGGGTTTTATGCAACACAAAAGTAAGTATAAGAACTTGGTCAAAGTTATTTCTTCGTGCCATTATTCTCGGGTCTGAGGAGGGTATATGTCACTTCAACAATGGAAATAGTGGCACGCTGGACATCTTGAGGCAGGCTGGTGTTGATCCTGGCTACTACACCTGTAGTGTGTGGGGTCTCGCCTAGATAGCGCCACGGCAACCATCATCATCAGTGTACAAACTAGCACACTCTAGGTGCGAAGCTCCCCACCGGATCGGGTTATGTTCCTGCTGGAAGCATCGTGGGTGTGTGTGTGTCTCAGGGCTGTGTTGTTCTGCCGGGGCAGTCCCTCACGTACCCGCTCGGCCACCCTCAACAACACCACAGTAGTTTGCCAATTTTAATGAAAAGAGACCAACCTGGTCTGAAAAAACAACCTGTCGGTGCGTAGTCCTCAGACATTTGTAAACAAAAGCATATGAACACATGAGAGGGGAGATCTATTAAGTAGGAACACTTTGACAAACTTCATTGAAACAAGCGGTGAGACAGGCTTCAGCAAGTTGGTGGAGGCAAGACTGCTGGCTGAAGCAAGAAACTTGGAGAAAAATCAACAAAAGGTCTGGTCGCTTGTCGCAGATGCGATGAGAATAAAGGAAAAGCTACAGCACCACAGGCATAGAGATTGCTGTGTTGGGCATGCGGATGCTCACCTAAAGCAAGGAGAACAAAAAAACAGCGACCTTGTTTTAGCGGATTCACTTTTGCGTTCCGTTATAAGCGGGTTGACAACACCATTCAGAACTCCTGTTGCTTACTACTTCACAAAGTGACCAGCTGGACGTCGGCTTCACGAACTGATCATTTTTGTGATGAAGAAAGTAAAAGCATGAGGATTCAGGATTGTGTGACTAGTGGCTGACAATCACAAGGCGAATGAAACTGCCATGAAGCTTCTTGGAAATGGCATACCGACCTACGGGACTGAACAACCCCGTGACCACGGCAGAATTCTTTTCACGAGTTTTCACCCGTGCGACGTGCTGAAAAATGTTTGGTCACAGTTTCTGGCGCATGGAATTGGCCCACAATCTGAAATTTCTTCTTCGCACCTGAAGGACCTGTACGAGCTGCAGAAAGGCTTGATCATTAAACCTGTCTGTTATTCCAGCCGCACGCACCGTCTTCCCCAACAACATTGAAAAAAATGAATGCTGCAAGAGCGATTCGGTTCCTGTCCCCTTCAGAGCACCTCAAGGACCAAGCGAGACACACCTGCTCTGTACCACTTTCAACTACAGGTCCGACGATCACCTTCACAAGTAATCTGTACAGCTGGTTTGTGCTCCACAACACGAGGAACACCATCCAACAATCCAGCAGGATTTCGCTGATGCTCGCCACTATGACGACATTGAAGATGCCCGGCAAGCCACTTTTCCAATGTGTTTGGATGAGCTGAAGAAAAGGTGCACCCATGCTAGTAACTTCACACCAAATAAACATATGGGGCTTTTGGGACGAGGTACCGTATTTTCCGGTGTATAAGATGCAGTTCTTTTCCTACATTTTCAGCAGTGCGTCTTATGGAACGATGCGTCTATATGTATTTATTTTTTTTTTCATTTTGGCAGGTGATGATCGAACTCGTGTTAATGCCTATAGACAATAATTTCCACTGTGCACTGGGCGCCGCCATTTTTTAACGACCGGTGCGCCATCTGGCGGGAATTTCTTGTTCGAAGGCGGTCGAGGCGGTCGAACGTAACAGCGCAGTGTTTTTTCTCATTTTTCTCGATAGATGTGCCTAATCCGATTGGTTTTTAACCGAGTTTACGCAAGTAATGTTCAGGATCACACTGGATCCAGCCTTCCCGGGTGCCTGTGATCCCGTACATCATGCGGTCGAGCTGCAGTGTGTGTCCACTGTGTACCCGGGAGAGCTCCGCGCCGGGATACCGATGGCCGTTGTCATCGCCCTGGCCGACGCTGGCCTCACGGCTGTTTTTTGACATCTAGAACCGACGCACACTGCTGCTGCCATCAGCAGCTACCACGTAAAATCGACAAGGGGGCCATATTGCAGGTGAGACGTCCGTATTACAATCCCGCGATAGCACCCAGCCCGTCAGCATGATGCCACCAAAGACAAACCGTCACCCTACCGCAAAAAAAGCACACGCAGATTTCAGAGGTAGCATGGTTCAATGCGGTGACTGTGACAGCTGGGTCTACTCCTCGGACACGTCATCCCCGACCCTCGAGGAAGCAGACGGAGCAGATTTCAAGTGCAAAATATGCACAACGCTGCACGCCGTACAGGCGAA
Organism: Haemaphysalis longicornis; assembly: GCA_013339765.2. Lineage (NCBI taxonomy): Eukaryota > Metazoa > Arthropoda > Arachnida > Ixodida > Ixodidae > Haemaphysalis > Haemaphysalis longicornis. The sequence goes on along the minus strand of CM023458.1, from coordinate 100,471,641 downwards.
CATCACGCTCCACGAAAAGAAACTGAGGGGCGATCTCCAACTGGAAATTGACAGCCTAAAATCACAGTTGCGACAAATGGAAGCCCACAACAAAGAGGAAGTAGAAAAACTCACGCAGGGCCTATGAACTGAGAGCGACCATTGCAAGGTGCTGGAATCGGAGGTGAAGGCACTCCGAAACACAGTTCAACTCACCGGGAAATCAACAGACAACGTGCCAGAAACCCCAGTTCTCCCACGCAGTACGCAGACGCCCACCCCAACTTCCTACTGCCTCGACTCTGCTCCTGAAAGCCCCAAGACCCCAGAGCCGAATAACCAAACGCCAGAGCCGGGGAAACCAACAGGGCCACTTAACACCAGAACTCTGTGGTCCAATGTGGCGGGAACAAAGCAGCGCGAAACAACAGCTAAGGACCCAGCTGAAGGGTGCCCCCCTCCTGAAGGTACTCACAACACGACCTGCAGCAGACCCATGTCAGGCGGCGGGCACCAGCCGCAACAGCAGCACCAAAGGGCCCATGGGTCGGGACTGCGTCGCGAGCGGACGACACATGCAGTTGCTGCCTTTTCAGTCAGTGACATGGCTGATTCGGGCGCGGAAACTACTTTAAAAATCGGTAAGTGGACTTTCCTGCCGCCTTACTGCAACACGAAGTTTAACAGTGCAAACAGGGGTCGGTCAAAGTGTGCAAATAGTTACTAATATCTAACGTAATACCATCTTAAACTCGCAAGCGCAGTGTGCTGTCCGGCGTGCTACATGCGACGCCGTCACTGGTAGCATGGTCTCTGCCTTCTTGCGTACGATATATGGTTACTGCTTACTGATAAGGAGATCGGCGGTAACTCATTATTAAATCCGATGGGCAGCTTAGTGTGCGCCGACATCGTACTGCAGGCTCGATCGGGCCGCTTGTTTTGCTCTCGCTAATCCAGCCGCGCCTTTCTTGTGTTGATCAATATGCGCTTCTCGTGTTGTTGGGCGGCTTGAAAAGAACTTGCAAGTGTCACGCAGAGGCATGAAATGCAAGCAGTATTTCATTATTGCGCTGGTTGGCGGGCATTGTCGAGTTACGTTCAAGGGCTGACAGAAAAGCTCCGGTAGCCGCGCTTACGCGTCAAACAAGCTAGCCCCTCATAGAAGGTACTGCATGGAGCAAGCACATAATATGAGTTATCAGAGCGGCAAAAGTGTCGGCCTGGACGGTCGTGGTAAGGGCTTAAACGGAATGTGGGAATGCGCGGCCGACGCTTGTCGAATGCATCCTACGTACGCTCACAAGTCAGTGGGTTGGCGCATTCAGCGAACGATCGCGCGGTGGTGCAAATTTGTAAGCGTGGCCTACTGCCGGCGGTGCGCGAACTTGTTGTCATTTAATACGCAGCTGTGTAGGACGTGAGCCACGCAGTACCGCGCTTCCTTTAATAAAAAAAAAACGTGCTTAGGGCAAGAAGTAACATGAAGGGATTCCGACCAGCAGTCTGTGTCTAGGTGCAGGGCGCAGCGTCCGATAGCGCGATGGGACGGGCACCCGTTAATATGGCATTTCCGCTTTTGACTCACGATTAGTCTTTCAGTCACGCTGCCACTTACCGGTTTAGCTCGCGCATTAGAAATTTCATTTAGGGAAACATTGAGAAACAGGCTTAACTTCTTTGTTGCGTTTGTTTGCTCTCATTTTTTAAACTTCTAATTGTTCGATATCCCTGTTACACGCCAGTTTTTCTACCAGTTATATTGCACGGCAGTAGTTTAATGAAGACAAGATTTTGATCAACGGTGCAACATATTTTTCTTACGAACAGGTCCTCGTGTGCTGCCTCACCCCCTGACCATTAAAGCTGCAGAGTGGAACGATGACTATGGCCCCCCATTCAAGAGCCCCACATCACATACTACTCATTGAAATCAAAGGCATGTGACCTAGAGGATGTTCAAGCCTTGAAGAGTCTGGACTCGTACAATTATGTCATTAGTGGCAAAGTTGGACAGTTGCTGGTACATCAAGTTGCGAAGGATGTCGTTTTCTTAAAAGGAGAAGTTGGGCCTTCACAGGCGGACGAAAACACCGGTATGAAGCATGGGTGTGCATCACCGAAGACTGCCACATGCTTTCTGCGTCCTGTTCGTGCAAGGTGGGACTGACCAGGGTGTGCAGCCATGTAGGTAAGAGTAAATTGATAACCAAGATGTTTTTTGGTAAATGCAGTGGTGCAACAAACAGACTGCAAAAGTTAGCTTCCTTGTCGCATTGGTGTTTTCAGCATACTGTCTGCTCTCTTGCACCGAGCATTAAATCCGATCAGCTGCTCGGTGCAGCACAAACATCTACGATCCCAGCGTTTCTTGCATAGTGGAAAGTAGTTTACGTGCAATTGTGATAGTTTTCAGTAGAAAAAATTGGGCTTGCACAACTGTGCGAAAACTGTTCAAACAGCAGTGCACGTGCTCATTGCCAGCGTTGAAAACATTCCATATTTGGTTACTGTGCGTTGTGATGCCTTTGATTGCACACTGCCATAATGTAGTATATATGCTTGGTCATAAATTTGTCTTCGTTGGTGATTTGCCCAGCAAGTCTCCTTACCAGTATATTTATGGAGAACTATTGTGCCTGCTGTGAGCATCATCTAATGTGTGGCACACAAAAACACCTAGGGTGCATCTTCATGTTATATGGAAATTTATTATAGCATAATTAATCTACACAAGAATATGCAGAGCTCGACATTCATCAGACCAAACATGTATTTAACTTTGTGTCGCTTTCTTACCCTGCTAGGTGCACTTTTGTGAAAAATCGAGTTTGCTCAGCGGCAGGGCCTCACCGGGGATTCCTGTACAGACCGGAATGCCCAGTGGAACAGAGGCACAAGACGCAATGTATTGCCAGCACAAGTTGGCAGCATGGATATTCGAATGGAAAAGAAGATGCCTGACGTCACAGCTGCACCTGGCAAGGTTACAGTTATAGCAGGCACGACGAGTACGTGAAAGCAATGCGAGAGTCCGTCATTGCCCCACTTCTCAGTGTAAAAGAAAGCTTGTTGCAACAGATGGTAAGCGTCACCACACCAGCCCCTGTAGCTGCAGCTACTCCGAGGGAAGATTTTCACACTTCCCACGAAAGCTCAGACCTCTCATGCAGTGTGTGTGGGGAGTTTCATGAAAAGTGGGTGTGCATTAAGGGGTCTCCCCGAGCACAACTCACACGACTGACAATGCAACAAAAGGGGAAACTGCGGCAATGTAGTCGAAAGCCGAGGCTCACTGCACCGAACATTTCGTAAGTGCCACAGAGAAAGGACACCCCTCCAGAGAAGTTTGTCCAGGCATGCTTGTTCGGCCATTTCAGGGGCAACAAGGCTACAAGCCACGGAATAGGTTTGAGCCTGTTGCCCGGCAGGTTTTTGAGAAAGAGCATCATTTGACTGTGGAGCGTTGTGGCACCGTAGTTATTGAAACACACCTTTTTCTTTCTGCAAGCCCAGATGGGTTAACTGGGTCAGACAGCATTATCGAGATCAAATGTCCCTACACTGATGATTGTAGACCAGCAGCTTGCCCCCAAAATAGAGCACGGGAATGAAACTGCGCTCAAAGCTGCCACATGTGACAAGACTGTTCAGGTCAACAGCAGGTCAACATATAGTCTGCTAGTGACAGGGAGAGCCAGATGGAAAAGAAACAGACTTGACAAGCCGCATTCCAGGATTACAACATACTGTGGACAAGTACAAGGTGGAGCTGGATTGCTGCAGACATGGCTGCTGACATTTCATACATCAAAGAAACAGCCACACAAAAACGGCCGGCAGCTTTGTTTCTGATGGATCAGATAACCAATTTCAAGGAAAAGAGACCAACCTGGTCTGAAAAAACAACCTGCCGGAGCGTAGTCCTCAGACATTTGTAAACAAAAGCATATGAACACATGAGAGGGGAGATTTATTAAGTAGGAATCACTTAACGAACTACATTGGAACAAGCGGTGAGACAGGCTTCAGCAAGTTGGTAGAGGCAAGACTGATGGCTGAAGCAAGAAACTTGGAGAAAAATCAACAAAAGTTCTGGTCGCTTGTCACGGATGAAATGAGAATAAAGGATAAGCTACAGCACCACAGGCAAAGACATTGCTTTGTTGGGCATGCGGATGCTCACCTAAAGCAAGGAGAACAGAAAAACAGCGACCATAGCGGATTCTCTTTTGCGCTTTGTTATAAGCGGGCTGACAACACCATTCAGAACTCCTGTTGCTTACTACTTTACAAAGGGACTAGCTGGACGTCAGCTTCACGAACTGATCATTTTTGTGATGAAGAAAGTAAAAGCATGTGGATTCAGGATTGTGCGGCTGGTGGCTGACAATCACAAGGTGAATGAAACTACCATGAAACTTCTTGGAAATGGCATACCGGCCTACGGGAATGAACATCCCCGTGACCACGACAGAATTCTTTTCACGAGTTTTGACCTGTGCCACGCGTTGAAAAATGTCCGGTCACAGTTTCTGGCGCATGGCATTGGGCCAAAATCTGAAATTTCTTCGCTAAGGACCTGCACGAGCTGCAGAAAGGCTTGATCATTAAACCTGTCTGTTATTTGAGCGGCACGCACCGTCTTCCCCAACAACATTGAAAAAATTAATGCTGCAAGAGCGATTGTTCAGGTTCTGTCACCTAGTGTGACTGCTGCTTGAACACCTCAAGGACCAAGCGAGACACACCTGCTCTGTACCACTTTCCACTACAGGTCCGACGATCACCTTCACGAGTAATCTGTACAGCTGGTTTGTGCTCCACAGCACGAGGAACGCCATGCAACAATCCAGCAGGATTTCGCTGATGCTCGCCACTATGACGACATTGAAGATGCCCGGCAAGCCACTTTTCCAATGTGTTTGGATGAGCTGAAGAAAAGGTGCACCCATGCTAGTAACTTCATACGAAATAAACATATGAGGCTTTTGGGACGAGGTGCCGTATTTTCCGGTGTATAGGACGCCGTTCTTTTCCAACATTTTCAGCAGTGTGTCTTATAGAACGATGCGTCTATATGTATTTATTTTTTTTTCATTTTGGCAGGTGTTGATAGAGCTCGTGTTAATGCCTATTGCGAATCATTTATTGAGCGCAAAAGTGTGTGGCTTTCTTAGTTTAGAATGCCGCGAGCTAGCGCAGCAGTGTTCCTCGTCCTTGCACCTGAGCTGGCCCGCTCATCAATCTTCAACAGCTCAGTGCAAACGACATGTGCAAAAGGCATAGCCAACCCTGCCAAAACTAGAGCTGCATACGAAAAACCAAATCAAAAATCAAGGAGACCGAAAAAATAACACGCCTCACTTTGCGAGTTCTCGTGTCACGGAGGTTGCGCAAGTTTCGAAAGGCGCAAGCAGTGAGTCGAAAAGGAGAAAGATGGCGACAGTTGTGCTGCTCCCGACCGGTTTGGCACTTACGTCTTTGTACGCTAGCATCGCGAGTTGCCAAGTATGATTCTGCGGCGACTCTTGACTGTTCCTGATTTCTGTAACAACATATTTTTTTTCTGCTGTTTTTCTGATTTTTGTATAACTTGCTCTACATGCATGCTCCATATCTGTTACTTGGATGCAAATAAATTGCTACATTCAGACACGTACACTTCCCAGATCTGTTCTGCCAAATTTTGTTGAAATATGAGTGGCGCACTTTCATTTTCTTGTCGACACCAAACACCTGGCTCTGCAAACAAAACCTGCATGTTTCCGTTTATAAGCTTCAATAATGTTTATTCACCACTGTTATGATCTACCGAGTATTATTACTGTAGTTATCGATGTCTATTCATTAGGGATGGGCGAATATTCGGTATTGTCGAATATTCGATCGAATAGCTCTCTATTCGTTATTCGCTTCGATCCGAATGCAGATATTCGATATTTTCGAATTATTCGATGCTCCCGAATAGGCAGCTAAAAGCCAAGTTTTCGGTCAAGCTTTCCGAGAGTTAGGGGCTTGGCTCAAGACCCACAACGCGGACATTTCTATTATCAGTGCCGGCACTGCCGAGTTGCTGCTTGCCTAGATTCGACGAAGCTCTCGGCCGCCAGCACACTTTGGGTAAAGGCGGCACTGAAAGGACACCGCGCCGAACATAGCGGCACCAACCCATGCGGGCCCCTTGTACATGCCGCCATTTTGAATAGGCATGCCGCCATTTTGAATAGGCATGCCGCCTTTTTGAATAGGCCCCAGCAGTACGCCGCACTAAGCGAGCCTATTCAAAAGGGCGGCCACCATTGCGCTTTGCTTGGCTACGGCCGAGGATACTAGTGGCTACAATACTTTTTTTTAGCGGAGCTTCTAGGCGGCGCTTACTCTGCGAGTTTCTAGGCGGCGCTTAAACTTGTGAATGAGCAGCCCGAAACTGCTGCACCTAGAGCATGTGGCGCAACAGGCATTTCTTCATGAAAACTTGTGAATACAGCAAAGGAAAGCTGTGTGTAAGATTTTGCAATAAATGTTCAACTGGTATAGTTTTACACAATGATGCCTACGTGAGTTTAATTATTAGAAAAAATTGTGTACATTAGTCAGGTCACAAGTTGCTCATTGTGATTTGCAATGTGTACTATTCGAACTATTCGATTCGAAATTATTCGACCAAATCACTATTCGCTTCGAATTCGCTTCGAACCTCAAAATCTATATTCGCCCATCCCTACTATTCATGTATGCCTACCAGCTCTGGTCTCAAGAGACTGGCAGTATTTCAAAAAAAAATGTTACGAAGCATTGTATGATGCTTCCCATCAATTCTGCTTCTTGGAAAAGTTTCTCTTTGTGCTGAGAAAGGTATACAAACGTAGCACCTTACAGGTGTCATCTACTGAGCTATCAGTGAACTACTGCCAGGCATGCCCCACAAGCAACCAGTTGACTTAGGCAGGACTAGAAATGTAATCGTAGATTCCTTATGCCGCTAATATTATTAGCATCACCACCACCACCATCATCATCATCATATGGCACCGAGCAAGTATGTATGTATTCTTTGCTCTGAGCCTTTCCTTGGAAAACAGAAGTTCTTTCGCTGTTGTCAATGCAAAAACCATGCTCACACCAAGTCCATAGCCTCGCTGGATGAGCTGCTTCAATTAAATCCTGAGAGCCGCCAGTTAGAGCGCAACAAGTGTGATTGTGCCACTTTGGTCGTCAGAAGTAGGCCTACTAACGACTTCGATGAGCGTTCTTTGGCAGCCCTGTCCCCTCCTCGTTCTTCCCCTACGGACGCGACAACGCCCTAGCCGGTTGACTTTGAAGAGGAGCCGGTTTGCCTGCATAAGCTCCTGCACAGCGCAGTGGAGGGAATCTCTTCCCTCACGGACCAAGCAGCCTAGTTGCAGCAGGAGAACGAGAGTAGGCGAGGGGGAATGCAGCGGCCGTCGAGACGCAGGTTGGAATTGTGACAGCACTTCAGCGTGAAATCTCGTCGCTGCGCAGTAAGCTGGTGGGGCTGTGTGGTTCCCCAGAGCCCGCAGCAAGCCTCACTCCGGCCCCCGCCTGGAAGGAGCTGCCATGACAGCCTTCATCGCCCACTCCCCAAGCCAACAATGCAGACGGTGAGCGCATTTTGTTGATATTAGAAGGGCGTCCAGCATTGGCAGAGCTGCATGAGCCAGGTACTGCCTTCGGCTCAACAGGAAAGACCCAGCGGCAAACATGCTTTGGTGTTGATGCAACAAGTGCGCCATCGGTGGTGACATCACGGCCTCCCAAAACTACTGCCGTGGAGAACGCCGTCACAGTCGTCTACCACTTGAGAGAGCCCACCACATATATTGACAACAGGCACTCGTCGGACAACCAAGGAACCATCTCTGGCGTGCTTTGGACTGGCGACAAGTACAGCGTTGTCAGTCACCAATGAACGATGACCCAAGGCCCTATTGAAATGCCTTCAAGCTAGCTCCTGAACATCGTCTTCCCAGCTTTCACCACGTTTCCAGCTTGGCAATCGCACCGTTAGTGTGCAAACGACTGAAAACAAAGTATGAATTGTACGCCTTGTTTTACGTTGCAGTTGACGACGAAACTTTTTGGAAGCTGTAAGACCCGGGCCAATGGCTGACAAACTGCCTCTTTAAGCCCTTTAAGGGAATTCTGCATGATCATCATTTGCATGCATCTGAGATAGAACATGAACAGGCCACTTATGAACAGGTCACCAGTGTTCTTTATCAAAATGTTCGAGGTCCAACGACTAAAGCAAATGAGTTTTTTTGTAATGCATCTTCTACAATTTTTTTGGGTGTTCTAACAAAGACCTGGCTTTTATCCAGTATTTCGTCAAAAGATTATTTTCCATCTTACTACAACATGTTCTGCAGTGACCATAACCACAACTGGGCTTAACTGCATGGGAGGGGGAGCTTTGATGTTGCTCAGTAAAGACTTTTGTAATCAATGCTCTCGTGCTATTTTTCGGCAAGCAAAAATTTTTTCATTGTGCATCGTGCCAAAAATGGGCACACGTGAAGTGAACTGTGCGGCCAGACGCAAGGGTTGCAGCTTTTAAAGTCCGGTGCTCGGCTGTTCAGTGCAATTTGTGTGAAACAGCCAAAGCGGTGGCACAGCCTAGCGAAGCTTTGCCGGAAGCAACGACCCCGGCCTGTCCGCGATCAAGCATTCTTTCCCCTGCTCCTTCCGACAGTCGCCAGCCGCAGGGACCCACCGTGCCGTCGTCCCAACCGGTCTACCTTGGGGCCCCAAGTTGCTTCTCTCCGCGCTCTCTTCTCCTACGTATTGGAGGGCATCTCTTTCCTGAGCGATCAAGTGGCCCGGCTTCATGAAGAAAACGAACAGGTCCGTTGAAACAGTATGCAGGGTTTTGCACGGAAGGCCAATGTTGACTCCCTCCGAAAAGTTCGCCACTTCCACAGTGAACTTGCTGGACAGCCTGAAATGCGGCTTGCCGCCGCATCTCAGTCTGCCTCGGTCACCTCTACCTTGAAGCCATCGGTGACTGCTGCTAACGTGCAGGGCAACGGGTCTCCTGCATTTGCCCCTCTTCCGGACATTGAGACTCAACAGCCAAAGGGACGCATGGCTTGCCTACAACCCTCTTATGGCACTTGTGACCCGGGATCTATCCCAGTGGTCTCTAAAAAATTACGTCAGCCTGACCACCAGCAACCGACACGCGACGTGTCTCGGCGGCCAACTGCTATTTTTTTTTCTAGGTTGCCACCGGGAACTACAACCGAAGCCTTATCCTTCCACCTCACCAATTCGAACTCCCCTCCTGTGACCTGCAAGCAACTAAAAACAAGATTCATCAACTATGCGTCTTTTTATGATGTGTTCTTCAATGAGTGTTTCAAATGCTTGCAAGAACCTTCGTTGTGGCCGAAAGGGTGCCTCTTCAAACGCTTTTAGGTCCTCTCCATGAATCCATGCATTACGCATCTGAAATATTTAGGAATTATCCTCCCGGATGCGTCTCAACTTTCTGTACCAAAACGTTCGTGGCCTACGGACAAAGGCTAGTCGGTTTTTTTATTCTGTATCTTCCAATTTTCGCATTATTATTCGTACCGAAACCTGGCTTCAACCATGTATTTCCTCCAGGGACCATTTTACCATGAAATTTTAAAGTTTACCGAAGTCACCGTGATTGCAAAGAAGGTAAAAGTCTTGGTGGGGGTTTCCTTATAGCTGTGGGTCATTTATAACTTCCTTGAGACGCAATCATTTTGGAACTGTGGGTGAACCTGTGTGGCTGGAATTATGCTGCCCAGGAAAGTGGAATATATTGCTATCTACATTTGATTTTCTTCCCAATCTTTTTCCCGTGCGTTTGAGCCTGGTATTTCTGCCATTTAAATGTCATTACCTCAAATCCCTGGCATGACTTTTGACTTTTTTTTAGGACAACGGTCTCGAGTGTTTGATGAGACGGCTGAAGCAATTTTGCGAAGTTTCATGAATCTGTTGCTGAGGCCCTCGCAGCTCCAAAGAGGAAGCAGGATGAAATGGAGAATGAGTACAAAGCCAAGCATAGCATCTGCCATCAAAGGATGGCTGGACTATCTCCAGGGAAGCTTCAATAAAAGAGCGCCAGCCACCTCCCACAGCCGGCAGACACTGCCAACGCTACCCGTTACAGACTACAGGGTTGTGACATGAAAACAAAGTTCTTTCGCACCAAACATCTTTTTTTTCTCCATCACAAAGGACAGAAGGTGTTTCAAAATTGCCCACAGGAAGTGAACGCAAGAGTGAAATTTTTGTTGAGCTGGCGAATGCTCTTTTTATGTCCCTTATCCACTACTTTACCTTTCGAGTTAATAAAACGTCTTTACAAGAGTTTCAGCGCAATATCTCTTGTAGGTCATTACATACTTGCAGGGAAAATAGACCCGGTAGCATCTCAGTGTCCAACATATTAGACATCTCGCTGAGCTGAAACTATGAGGGCCATTGAAAGAACACTTAACACTTTTCACTTTCATAATTCCACTTATTCTGAAAGTCAAGAAAAAATGTGCGCACCGAAATGCATCCGAGTCTCAGGAGGATATTACAGATCTCTGTGCAAAGAGCTCCACAAGTGGGATTGGTCCGGGACCCCTGCTGTTAAAAGTGATGCGACCCAGAGCTCCAAATGCTACTGGCAGTACATTCGTTCCCACTCCAGCATGATGAGTCGAGAAAACATCAGCCTTCTCGATTATAGAGGAAACGATATTGCTTCTGTAGCTGACGCATTTGCTGAGCAATTTCGTTCACTATTTGAATCCAACCCCCTTATCACCCTTATTCTGATCACTCTTACGTGCGAAGAGGACGTTCTCAGGGCACTAAAAAGCTAAAACCATCTCTTTCCTCTGATCCAGATGGGATTCCCCCACTCTACTAAAAGCTTACGAGGTCATAAAAGCTCAAATTCCCGCTTCTATATTTAACAAATGTATAAAATTATCTACCTTTCCACGGCTTTGGAAAGTTGCGCGTATTGTTCCTGTGTACAAGTCTGGTGTGAAAACAAATGTTGAAAAACTACAGGTCAATTTCTATACTCTGCTCGGCAAGCAAAATGTTCCGAGTCAATTTTACACGAAACGTTGTAGAGTAGTGTCAAAAACACGCGGCTTCCTGAACACAGTTTTTTTACCTGACCGTTCAACTACCACGAATCTTCTGTGTTTTATGACCCTTGCCTTGGAAGCTGTGCATACAAGAGGTCAGCTCGTTGCTTTGTACTGAGTTGTTCGTATTAGTGTAAAACTTGATTTTACCCTATTTTTACACCCTGACCATGTTTCAAGAGGATTGGGTTACACCCGATTGCTCCCCAAATGGACCTTTTCAATGTATCGATCTGCACCACTGTGCACGAGAGGTTCCCATTCGAACCCATTCCCATTTCATCCTTCCCGCTTGTTCCCTCCCATTTCAGTCCAGCACAAAATGAGCTTCCCTTTTCGCCCTTTCCCATTTGAACCTTCTCGTTCGTTCCCTGCCGTTTCCGGGAATTTCCGTTTGCCGCTGAAAATGGTAGGACACGTTTTAGCACACCATTTGCGATTTGTGTTCCGGCCGCCGCGGCACAAGAGCGAAACCTGATGAATTAGCCTCAAACCAAATCCCGCATAATTTTGTTGCTCATACCTATTTGCTTTCGTTTAAAGTAGCTTGAATATTTCATTTTTCGGGTGAAGCGTTCACAATAATTGTAGTTTTGAGAATACTGTAGCCATCACCCATAGATCTTTAAAAAGAAAATGTGTCGGTGGTGCCATCTACCGGGTAGGGATAGAGGACCGACGGGTGCGCATCACCACCAGGTCAGAGGCCAAGGTCGAGGAAACACTGGTCTGGGCAGAGGAAGAGATCGCCCACGTCAACTCAACCAGCCCAACACTGCAGCTAGTGCTCTATGTGGGTACAACCGATATCCTTCAAAAGGAGGATATGACAAAGCTAGCTGAATTGCTCCACCAAAAACTTGCGTCATGGAGCGAGGATGCACCTCAGCACTCGTTACTATGTCTGTGCTGTCCCCGAAATCAACACACGGGGAGCAGAGATCGAGAGGGAGTGCTGCGAGTGGAACGCAAAAGTGGCTTCCATGTGCAACACCTTTCATCAACACAGGGGAACATGAATGACATCCACTACGACCATCGCCTGGCAGACGACGTTGGGCACCAACTAGCCCAAAAAGTAGAGTTTTTTTTTAGGAACAAACATCCGTCCCACCGAAAAAAGCAAGGGACATCAAAAGAAGACCCCCCTGCCTCATTCCAAAGCCATGCAGCAGTTCATCCACATAATGACTGCGTTTGGACAGTTGACGAAGAGCAGTCAATGGCAGTAAGCCCAATCATGCCTCAACCTCATGCGCCTGCTGAAGTCAAGGACAATGCCAAAATACGCTACCTCAAATCAACACCAACTTGCAGCCAAATGAAAAACACAAGAAAAAGGCATCAGCACACGAAAAAGGTAAACGAAACCTAACTATATGCCTTCTTAAGATTCCGTCTATGCGGCCAAAGGGCTGCCTATTCAAGGCGTTCCACGGCAAGTTCCACCCTGGCATGATGCACAGCTCTGAAATAACTGAACATGACAAGAAAGAATGCTAGTCTTGACATCCACTATCAAAACACTCAAGGTCTACATACTAAGTCCTCTAAATTTTTTAGGAATGTTGTGTGCTCTAAATTTTCTGCTATTGTTATCAGTGAAAGTCGTCTTCCAACTATTTTCCTCCTAGCTACAAAATTTTTAGAAGCAACAGAAAGTTAACTGGACATAAGCAAAAGGGTGGTGGCGTTCTCACTGCCTTTTGATTGCTCAGTACAATGCGTGCGGTGTGCTGACCTCGAGACACAAGACGAATCAGTCTGGCTTGAGGTAGGCCTCACGAGGGGCGAGAAGCTGCTCATCAGTGCATCTACACTGTAAAAAATTTCTGTAAATTTACAGAGTTTTTACATACAATGTCTGTTGCCCTACAGAAGTTTTCTGTGATGGTTAGTAAACAGAAACCTGTTAGCAGAAAAAACACACATTTTCTGTTATTTCCTCGTCTTGACCAATAACAGGCGTGAAATCGTGAAAATATTGTACTATTAATTTGCATAAAATAGAATAAAATATGGATAATTTTTAAAATGTTTAACAAGAATTTACTTAACCATCGAACAGCGCCTTGCCGACGACATTTTGTTGCGCTCCTGCAATTCTGAAATGCGGCCCTTTGCAAATGGCCGCCCTGTAGGTACCAGCACAACGATACAACGGCGGGCTTCTTTCTTCAATTTTTCATCTTCCCAGGGTGAGTACTAAATTTGAACTATGTCGTGTGGAGGCTGCCAGTAGTTCCTGCTTATGCCTCTCTTTTTCATGCCTGCACTGTTGTTTGTTGGCTTGTTGGATGGAAATAGATTGTTATGAAGTGCTCGCCCCGTAGAGTAACGTTACGTTGCCTCGTGGGACAAGAACGTTGTGCCGTGTCTATGTAGTGACGCTCGCCTTATACGCACGACGCAGCCGCCGTGCTCACCTTTTCAGATGCCGTTTTCCGTCGTGGAGTTTAGTGTAAAAATTACGTCTCTGCTTACGGATGTTATAATTACGGGTTCGAGTCTCCCCAAGCTTTCCTCTTTCTTTTTTTCTTTTTGTGGCCGTGGCTTGCCTTTTGTAACAGCTGTAGCTATACTTCACGCCCCGTATGAACAGATCGCTACTGGAAAAAGTTCCATTGGGCCTTTTTCCAGTGGCGACCTGCACATGCGCGGGCTGCCGGTCCACCATGATTGGCAGTTGCCTCGGGTGAAATAAACAAAAGCGCGCCCCCTCAGCTTGCTGCTTGGGGAGCGGCTATGCTTCTTAGGGCTGCACGTTTTTATTTTCTCTTTTCCGGGAAGTTCGCAGTGAGTTCGTACATGCACACAAAAAAGGCTTTCAAAGAAAGGGCCAAAAATGTTTGACGCTGCGCGCAGTGAGCACTTGGCTACCTGTGAGGGAGCAAGGAAAATGGAAAAAAGTAAAGGCGGTGCTTCGGCCACTGCAGGTTAGTCATGCGAGCGTGCGCCTGCTACCGTGGCATTAATTTGAGAGGCACGGGTGACAGCTGGGTGCGGGAGGGAGTGCAGGACCAGGATATTTCGCGCACGGGTTCCCCGAAAGCCAAACATTTTTGGGGACGTGCCTAACAGCCAGTTTGATACGCCGTGGCGGCCGCCTGGAGGGCCGGTACTGGACAAAGGTCCATTCATTCCAAAGGTCACTCCGCGAGGAAGGTCGGTCTTAATTTTTATTCAACCGACCAAACCGCTGCCGCTTAGGCTGAAGCCAAGGCTGATGTAGCCATTGATAGAGCTACGTAGGATAATCTGCAAATATTAATAGTGATTAATAATTAACACTGACTGGCTACTCAGTGAGCGGGAGCAGTTGGCCGTTTGGGAAAAAATCGAGGTTGACTGCTCCCGCTGTGTACTGTGAAGCGGGTAGTGAAGAAATGCAGTAAACTGTATTCACCCCCTATTATTCACCCCCTTGCAATGTTGGTAGTGGTAGTCTGCTATATATATTTCTTGCCTTTGCTCAGGTGGAACGTCTGGATCGCCTCAGTAGCACAAGAAAACGGAATGTAGTTATCAAACGCCTGAGGCTAGCTTAACACTTGATTTCAAACAACTGGCCGCTATTATTACAGCATGATACCATACTTAAAACCCCGCAAACGATGTTGTTTTGTTGGTGCACATGTATTTTATTTGCGGAACGTATGCTATTGTTGTTGCAGGGTTATTGCAGCCATCAACCCTGACATGGAGCAAAGGTGGAGAAGTCAAAGCAAAAGCAGCATTTCCTGTTTCCAAATGTCGCATCCCTGATCACTGTGGTGGAAGACCATGAAATCTACTAGGCCCCCCACTACAATTTCCCTGAGCAGCAATGAAAATGTCTGTGACGGAAGCGCCTTGCACCAAATGTGCCGCATTCTTGGTTACGTTGCTATTGTACGAATTGACATTTAAATGTTCTCTGCTTTTTTGTGATTTCATTAATGTAGAAAAGATGTTATGTTCCTAGTCTCACAACACTTCCTCTCTCATTTTTCATTACCGTGGTATTTGCATTATGTTGCATCTTTCTGCTTCCAGAAAGCAGGAAAAATGTGGGATGTTATTTTATTGATGGTCTTTTTTTTTTTGGAAGTAGAAAAAAATGTTCCTAGTCCTTTCGGAGCTCTCACCGTAGTAGTATTGTACTGTAGTAATATGAGATGTGAACATTTTGTAGCCTAATGTCACTGTAGAAAAAGTGTTCTTAGTTTAACGTCACTGATTACGTTCTGTAAATAGTTTGTTTTACCTCAGTGGCGTGTTTGTGGGAATTTCTGAAAGTTGAAAAAAGGCGATCTTCCTAGTCTAACAAAACCTGTGTCACTGAAAGTCTCATTTTGTTCACTGTGCCACAATATCATGAATTGTGATTTTGTTTTCATACTCAGATCCTCATATTTGAGATTGTTGATACGTTGTTCGTAACTAAGTTAATTCTTGGTAGCAACAGCCTTAAGTTTGGCAGAAAAATAAATAATGTTATTGATACTTTCACCCTGCTTTATTGTGTGCCTGAGTGGTCACTTTATGCTATGTACTGCACACCAGTAATTGTGTGGGCAGTTTCAAACAATACGATACAGGGTGATGTTTTATTTTCAAGGCATGATTATTGTCACCCATGAAGCATAAAACCGCGAATTCAACTGCAGTACTTTCAAGATGTGAAAAAGTAACAGGACATGTATTTTTATGAAGGACCATAACCGAAATTGTGTCACGGCGCTGAATACTTTTGCTTTGACTTATTTTAGCAGAGATTGATGTCAAAATAAGTCAGAGCAAAAGAATTTAACCTGCCTTGTTAAGTGAGCAAAACAATTTAACCAGAAACGTGAAACAGTACATTATTATAATTTTGGTAAAAAAACGATGTATGCACAACACAAATAGTCTATAAAGCTGCCAGTGAAAAACATAACGTTCACAGATTTTCTGGAGGAAAACACAACCTTAAAAAACAAAAATTTTATAAAAAAGCAGAAAACTAAAAACCGAAAACAGGGAATTGACATAAATTTTCTGTATTGAGAAACAGAAAATGCTTGTAAAATAACAGAACCATGAAAAACCGCAAACAGGGAATTGACATAAATTTTCTGTAGTGGGAAACAGAAAATGCTTGTAAAATAACAGAAACATGAAAAACAGAAAACACAAATTACAGAAAATTTCTGGCAGGACAGCTGCCAGAAAATTTCTGTTTTTTTGAGCAAAAATTTTTTACAGTGTACCGCATATGCTCGTGTAAGGGCCGCCCTCGTGTACAGGCCGCACCCCTACTTTGAAAGGGGAAATTTCGAAAAGAAACTTCAAAAAGTCCTGCCAGAAAGGTGTATAGTTAGTTCAACTGCAGCTAGGTGGCGCTGCCAGTATTTCCACTTCTGCCCTACAGCACTCCAACTCGCTAGGGGGGGGGGGGGGGGGGGGGGTTCGGCGCAAAGGCTGGTGGAGCGGGGAGGCGAGGGCGACTCTGAACACGCGTCGGGCAGCCAATCGCCAGCACCGGGCCACGGTGACAGAGCTGCACTCCCCACAAACCAGTGCCAAATGCTGTGGGAACAATACTTGGCCTGCAAGCGGACCATGTCGCAGGTCGTACAACGCAAAATCGCAGCTGACGACCACGCCCAGCTGTGATCCTTAACTGCTGGGCGACAAAAGCCACAATTTTCGGGGCGTATGTGTCAACACTATCTGTCAAGGCATATGTGCCCACGAACGCATAGCCGTTGAGACCACCCAAGGTGACCTGGGATGGCTGTCTTTCGAGGCTCGAGAGGCAAGCAGCAGGCTAGCCTTCGAGGCTCGACTTCGACACGTGGACGACCAGCGGTGGGCTCGACGTGTCTTCCGGTACGTCGGCAGCGGAAGACCTGCGTACGCTGGTTGTTCCAGTGAATGGAACCCAGACGCCGATTAGCATCATCGGCGAAGGTGGAAATCGAGTGCCACTTGGAGATGGTTTCGCCTACAGAATGCCTGGTATGTTAACTTTTGGACGCACGTGGTTCAGTGCCATCGTTTTCAACCTGCGAAATTCCTGTTACTGCACTTGTACGACCTCGTTAAGTTGCAGAAGTTCGATTGTTCGTTGTTATTCCAGTACCGATAGTGCACGGTGTGAATTTCGTTCCCACGTGCTGTTCACATGTGAATATGAAATTTTTACGCACTGTTCCTCGGAAAACGAAGTCCGCGGAACAGCAACTGGCACCGTGAAAGAAAAACGAGCAACGAAGGCTACGGTAGCAAATAATTACAATAATAACAACACGCGTGTGCATTTATGGTTCTAACGTTTGCCAGGGCTACGGCCATATCCCAACTCAACGCGTTATTTTCTGCTGCAGATGGGACGGTGATATCCGTGGTTTTTCGAGAGGCACTAAGCACCCCCAGGACGCTTCGCCCGTCATCATGCCCGATGCTGCACCTGCGGGCGAACTGCCTCGAGGTCTCCGTGCTGCACAGGTGGCTGGGCGCCCCGGATCCCCCGAGGCCGATCTTTGGAACGGCCAGAGGACCCGGTTCGTCATTGCCAAATATAAAGAATTCAACCCTTTGGTCGAGACCAAGGGCGGATTTCGGCAAGTTTTATTTACCTTGTCAGTGAATTGCTAAATTGTACGAAATAAATTTGATCCTTGTTTGCTTAGGCGTTTGTTAGCATATATTGCTTTTAATGGGCTGGAATTGTCCACGTTGTAATCCATGACGTTTCCCTACAGGACAAAAAAGGCCATGTGGCAGAAAATGGCTGAGCTCATCTCGGCCGAGTTCTCCACTGAAATAACCGCTCTGCAGGTGCAGAACAAGTGGAAGAGTCTAGAGAGGTCGTATAAGAAAGCGAAAGCAAACAATGGATCAAGTGGTGCTGCAAGAGTTGTTTGCGAGTATGAAGAGTAAGTGCTGTTGCTGACCACTGCATGCACTGACAGGTGCTCTTGAACTAATTCTTTTTTCTTATTAGTGAACTCAGCGACGTGCTCGAGAAAGAACACCATATAAGCCCCACAGTTGTCTTGAGGCCTGGTGCAACCATTGAAAAAACCAGCAGGTGTGACTGCCTCCCTTTGATTTCAGTTCATTATTCCTCCTCATGCTGCTTTTGTTTTTAGCCAACCTCAAGACTCAGATGACGAGAACAGCAGCTGCTGTGAGGAGCTACCGGCCAGCCCCGCATCAACTGCAGCACCTGGGAGAAGGCAGGAGCACCCAAGGAAAGAAAAGAAAACGGAGCAATGGCTCAACTGTGGAAGCAATGCTTCTCGAATTCAGAGAGGCGAAGAAGGAGCGGGCAGACCGCTTGAAAAAAAAAAGTCACTATTGGACCGCCTGGTCACCGCCGTTGAAAAAGTGGCTGCTGGTTACGACCAATAAAAATGCTGAAAAAACTGAAACTTGGGTATGCGAGTTATGACTACACCAAGGCGACAAATTGAGTAGCCAGGGTCCCAATACGGGTCCCCACATCTTAATCCTTTTATCTCGCAATCAAATGACATGCAATCTTCACTGCAGCATTTGAGATGCAATGAGAAGCAAGTAACGTTCTTAATGGCACAAATGAAATTACAAAATGTAGATACAAATGTACTGTGCTTCAGCACTGCGCTTCAGCAATTTTTTTTTTTTTTCGCAGGCACTCACTGTACCCTGCCACACTGCGGTCAACAACTACGCCACTTTCTTCGCTGTTGCCTACTTCTTCCAGGTCTGGTAGATCCTCCCCGCAGGGGCACCTTGTACGTTCAAGGTGACGGTAGTGGCGACACCGCGGACCCCGAGCCCATGTGGGTTGGACCCACCCACGCTTTAGGCTGTGCGTGGCTTAGCCGTGTCCAGAGAAAAGGGGATCCTGGTGGCTGAGCCGACACCGAGGTTGTTGTGGACCTTAGGGCCCCTTGGTGGAGGCAACACGCCACTTTGGCCCTCGCTTCTTGTAGACGGCACCCCCGGACTGACCCGGCCGAGGGGGAATCAGCCAGTCGCCCTTTCCTGTCCCCCTCTCCACTCTTTCGCTTTCCTGTCTTCTTTCTCCATCTTTCCTGTCCTCTATTTTTTTCTGCTTTCCGATCTCCTCTTCCAGGCGGCAAGGGTTAACCCTGTGTGAATGGCCACCCTAGGTTTCTTTATGCAGGGTTATAGTGGCCACGTATGGCTAACGCAAGTTTGCGTTCCCGTGTTGGGCTCCGAGGTGGGTGGCCAGCATGGCTGCTGAATGTTTATTTGCTAGTTTATGGCTACGACAAAACCTCCTCATGATCGGGCTCGGAAACGAGTTCGCACCGCAGTAAGCCTACCCTGTATCAAGGGTCCCATTCCAACTAAAAGAACAAAGCTTTCGAAGATTTCTTGTTATCGAATCCACCGACAGCCAGTGCCCCCTACGAAAGGCCTCGCCATTCGTAGTCGCTAAAGAACTGGAAGCTGTCCTCGGCGGTAAATGCAAAGCTACAAAGATGTCCTCTGGAGGTATCCTCATTGAATGCGAAAACAAAGCCCAGGCTGATGCAGTGTTTGCAATGCAAAGGTTAGCAAACCTAACTATAAAAGTATCGGCTCACCGAAGCCTAAACTCATGCCAAGGAGTGATTTCAGATCCTGACCTCGCAGACCTCACAGAGGATGAAATCTTAGAGGGCCTGCAAGAGGAAAATGTTACTGCTGTCAGGCGTATCATGATCCGACGTAACGACATTGACATCCCCACTAATCACCTTGTCTTGACTTTCAACTCCACCAAGCTTCCTGAATCCCTGAAAGCTTGGCTATGTAGTCCATCGAGTCCGTCCATACATCCCAAACCCACGCCGGTGCTTTAAGTGCCAGAGGTTTGGTCACACACTGCAGAGCTGTCGGGGCAAAGAGACGTGCGCCAAGTGCGCGAGTACTGATCATCACGCGAACTCCTGCGCAGCGCAGGAAGTAAAGTGTGTCAATTGTGCAGGGCCACACCCTGCGTACTCACGGAAATGCCAGAAATTCCAAAAATGAAAAAGAAATAATGTCTATCAAGATAAAAGAAGGTCTGTCAATTCAAGAAGCGCGAAGACGCTTCTCGTTTGTACAAAAAGGCACTTTCGCCGAGGTGGCGCGACGGGGGGCCGGGCCGCCTCGGGCATCGGTAGGGACGCAGTTTAGCTCTGCTGACCTGGCGGTAGGGACGCAGTTTAGCTCTGCTGACCTCGCCCTTGCCCAGTCTCCCCCCGTGCAGCAGCCAGCACAGCCACAGCCGACTGCACGCGCTCCGGCCCCCGAGGGTGTGCAACCACCGGCCCTCTCTGCTCCGGCTGAGGAGGCCATGGACGTTGTTCCCTCCATCTCGTCCCTTTCAGGGCCCCAAAGGGGCTCTGGAAGACACTCAACATCTCTCCTACCCGTGCCTTCTAAAGGTACTGGGAAGAACGCATCCAAGATCCCTGCAAGGAGTGAACCTCCTGCAAGGAAACCACCTGACAAAAAAGTAAAAAAAAAAAAGTAATTGTACCTCATCCAAAAAACTAAAATGCCGGTTCCCTTCATCCACTGGAACTGTAGAGGTTTAATTCACAACATTGACGACATACACAAGTTGTTAGATGAATATGAGCCCCAAGTGGTGGCATTGCAGGAGACAAATTTAACAAAAAGACACGATAAATTCTCCGCAGTTATCACCTCCTCAGAAAGGACAGAGAAGAGAGCACCCGCGCTTCAGGGGGTGTGGCTTTGGTTGTGGCACAGGGCACAATTCTAAAGTCAATACAACTTGACACTACATTGGAGGCCGTTGCAGCACAAGTTTATGTCAACAAACTGGTCACAGTTGTCTCACTTTATCTGCACCATCTGATAATGTGTCATTACAGGAACTTAATGATCTTATTGAGCAACTGCCTGCACCATTTGTTATTATGGGGGACTTTAATGCCCATCACTGCCTATGGGGAGGTGACAAAATCGACAGTCGGGGAAAACAAAATCGAACAGTGGTTGATGAATAACAGTCTTTTTGTGTTCAATAATGGAGACAAGACATATTTTTCTGCGGGTACGGGAAACTTTTCTGCGATAGACCTTGTGTTGGGTCGCCAGAGCTCGAGATGGACTTTGAGTGGAGGTGTAGTGAACGATCCACACGGAAGTGAACACTTTCCCGCCTTGTTGCGAGACGTGCAGCCACTTCCAGCCGTCAAAAACTGTCCACCCCGATGGAGGCTCGAGAGAGCAGACTGGGGAAAATTTAAGGATCTGGTCAGGTTTGAGGGATGTTGACATTGAGCAGTATGTCCATTAGATGAAGCAAATGCCTACATTTGCGAGGAACTTGTTAAAGCTGCTAAAGTAGCCGTCCCACAATCATCTGGCCGAATCCCTAAGCAGCCAAAAGCCGTGGTGGAATGATGCCTGTCGCGAAGCCCGGAAAAAGCAAAACAAGGCCTGGGGTGTGTTCAGACGGTACCCTACCATAAACAACTGCTTGAGCTTTAAGGCTGCCCGAGCTGCTGCCAGAAAAATCAGAAAAGAAGCAAAAAGAAATTCGTGGCAAAACTTTGTAAGCACAATAAACACTACCACTCCCGCAAAAAAAGTCTGGGACCATGTACGCAAAGTCAGAGGCATCTACAGACGGTTTACGGTACCACTTTTTTCTACCGACGGTGGGAACGATTTGTTGCAAACGCAAGCAGATGTTTTAGGTGCCCACTTTTCAGAGGTTTCTAGCGATACAAATTACACACAAGAGTTCATGAGACATAAGGCTAGTGCTGAAACGCTCAGGATTAAAAATACTAGCAACAACACTGAAGACTATAACCAAGAATTTACATTGTACGAACTTAAAAGAGCACTAGCTCAGTGCAAGGCTACTTCTGTTGGCCCTGACCTCATTCACTACGCTTTTCTACAACACCTATATGATAGCTGCTTAGAAGTGCTTCTGAAGTTCTTCAATAAAATCTGGAAAACGGGTAGGCTGCCCAAAGCATGGAAAAAGGCTGTCGTAATTCCGTTACTGAAAGATGGCAAGCCACCCGACTGTCCATCAAGCTACCGACCCATAACGTTGACCAGTT
The DNA here is from genome assembly GCA_013339765.2 of Haemaphysalis longicornis. NCBI lineage: Eukaryota > Metazoa > Arthropoda > Arachnida > Ixodida > Ixodidae > Haemaphysalis > Haemaphysalis longicornis. The sequence goes on along the minus strand of CM023458.1, from coordinate 100,449,449 downwards.
GTCTGTGCAAGACATTCGAGCGGATAGTCAATTTTAGATTGGTCTTTGTTCTCGAACGTTCAGGTTACTTAGACAGGTTTCAATGTGGTTTTCGGCAGTTTCGGTCTACAACTGACCACCTTGTTCGGCTTGAAACAATGATACGAGATGCTTTCGTTAACAACCAGTTTTGCCTTGCTGTCTTTTTTGATATGGCTAAGGCTTATGATACCACTTGGCGGTATGGAATTCTGCAGGATATGGCAGCAATGGGAATCAGAGGGCGAATGTTTTCATGTGTACAAGATTTTCTTCAAGAACGAACCTTTACTGTGAGACTGGGCAATGCAGTCTCCCGTTCTTTCAGCCAGGAAAGGAGTATCTCAGGCAGTGTGCTAAGTGTGACACTCTTCGCCAGTTAAAATAAATTCCTTGGCAAAGGTTATTCCTCGACCGGTATGTACTCCCTTTACGTCGATGACCTGCAGATTGCCTTTTCATCATGTAACCAATCAGTCTGTGAAAGACAAATCCAGACTACGGTCAATCAGTTGCAACGATGGGCAGATGACAACGGTTTCGCTTTTCTCCTGAGAAGTGTGCATGTGTGTGCTTCGCGCGGAAACGAGGTATTCATGCCAAGCCTGAAATAAAAATCAGGATATGCTCGTTCCAGTACACAGTGAGCACAAATTCTTGGGCATCATTTATGACTCCAAATTAACGTTTGGGGCTCACATAAAGACACTCAAAATGACCCTGCATGAGGACACTTAACATATTGAAAATTTTGTCGCACAAGTCATGGGGGGCTCGACCGTCGCATGTTTGCTCAGAATTTAATGGCTCACTTGTACGGTCTCGTCTTGATTTACGGCTGTATTGTTTATGGGTCAGCTCGCCAATCTGTTCTCACCTCACTCGATCCAGTGCACAACTTGGGCCTCAGACTTGCCTCAGGTGCATATCGTACCTCCCCTGTTGATAGTCTTTACGTTGAGTGCAATGAGTGGGCCTCTGCAGTACCGTCGAGCGTACCTAAGTGGAAGTATATGGCAGCCAAAATAGCATGCATAAATGACCATCCTTGTGCCGAAGAATTGTTTGAAAATAAGTACAAGAAGCTCTATGAGAACAAACCAAGAGTGGTCCGCCCTCTTGCCCTCCGTTTGGAGGAGTACATGACTCTGTACTCTTTCAAGATATGCCCGCCAACTCTTCTGAGTTATCGGATGCTTTAGCCCCTGGGACTATAGTGCTGTCAAATGTGACCTGTCGCTGTTAAAATACGACAAGAAAGCTTTTCCACACCAGTTTTTGCGCCAAGAATTTCTTGCACTTAAGGATAAATACAGTAGCTATTGCCACTACTTTACTGATGGTTCAAAAACTGCTGGTCATACTGGTTATGCTTTTGTAAACTCGTCGGCAGTTACTGTAGCTGAGAGGATAGCTGATGAGGGCAGTGTCTTCACTGCAGAGGTTTTTGGTATAACCTCAGCTATTGAAGACGTAATAGCAAATGGACTACAAAAAGTGGCAATTTTTACAGATTCCTTAAGCGCCATACGTGCTTTGACCTCCCTTGTCCCTTCAAAAAATGCGGCTGTAGGTATGTTAAAAAAATCGACTGTGCCGCCTTACATCGGCAGCGGTTAGTGTCGTCTTTTGTTGGATACCAAGCCACATTGGCATTCCAGAAAATGAAACTGTCGATAGAGCAGCATACGATACTAAGCATTGTGCAATAACGAAGTCCAAGGTTCCTTACCAGGACCTTCGGAACACCATACGAAAGTCCATTACAATGTACTGGCAAACTGAATGGGACAGACAGACTGAAAATAAGTTACACCTAGTGAAACCATACCTATCTGAATGGAAAAGTTGCAGACACAGAAATCGTTTTTATGAGGTTATTTTATGCCGACTGCGAATAGGTCACACTGTGCTCACACACGGCTTCCTGATCCAGAAAGAACAGAAACCCGTGTGTGACCACTGTGGAGATCCTCTTACTGTACTCCATGTTTTAATAAGCTGCCCACACCTTGAAGCAGCACGCATTAGACATTTCAAAGCATTATACACCTTTTGCATCCCTTTACACCCTGCGCTTTTACTTAGTGATGAACCGTTGGTGGATTTTAGTAACGTTTTCAAATTTTTTGAGGACACCGGCCTTCTACACCGGTTTTAGCTATGTGCATCTTTGAGTCCTTTTAAAATGTTTTTAATCTTCACAACACCTTGAATAACATCTTTTAACCGTTGCATAACTATTCTACCCTGCGTCTGGCGCATTATAACCGAGAGGTTGCTGTGCCAAAAAAACCACAACTTCTTCTTCTTCTGGTAGATCCTGCAGCTCATCGAACAAGTCTCGCTCGTCCTTTCACAGGTTATGTAGAGCACACGCACCCGTGATTATCAAGCAGCACTGCTTGATGCTGGCTGCATCTACAAAGTACAGCCTCCGGAAGCGCTGCTTCAGAAGTCCAAATGCAACCTCAATGGCAACTCTTTGCTGAAAGTGGCACTTGTACTTCTTTCTTCCAGGTGGGGAAGCTTTGAGCAGTGTCTTTGTAGGGGGTCATGAGCCACGGAAGCAGCGGATAGGCACGGTCCCCTAGTATGTAGCTGTTGCTGCACCTTTGTGTTGCTTCCTCAAAAAAGGGTCCCTCACGGAGCACCCTAGCATCATGGGCCGAACCCGGGAATCCGATAAGCACGTTCGTGAATCTGTTTGCGTTGTCGCAAATCCCCTGCAGAATCAGTGACTGAAACTTCTTCCAGTTGAAGTACGACTGCGGGGATTCCTTTGGGGTGTTGATCTCCACATGGCTTCCGTCCACGCAGCCAATGGTGTTGCGTGGCCCCTTGCCAGCACTCTTTAGCAAGACGCCAGCCTTGATGCGTTCTTGTTCTCGCTCGTCCGGCCAAGAGATCACTTCAGCACTGAGGCTGTGCAAGAGGTTGAGCACCCTCTCAATACACGCGTGCACAGGCGATTCTGATATGTCAAACCTGTCGGCGATCCAGTACATGTTGCACTGGTTCCCGGGGTAGGTCAGGACAACAAGACACGTTTTCTGAGCACTGACTCGTGGGCACCCTCCATGGAACTCCGGGAAGAAAGGAGACGCTTGGTAGCGGTCTGCAAGATCGTTGAAGGTCTCGCGTGACAGTCGGAACATCCGCTTGAATTCGAACTCAAAATATCTGCAAACGACCTCCTCACACTAGAGTGGAATACGATTCCTGTCCTTTCTCACCAGCTTTACAGCTAGCGCTGCGACCAAGTCGTCGAACTCCTCGTCTTCACTGTCGAAGTCCACGAGCTCCTTTGCTACTTGAACGACAGTTGCTAATGTGGCACAGCACTTGGTCGTCCTTCGGTGCAGCAGCGATGCACAGACACGCAAAAATATCCTTCGCACGTGCCGCAAAGTGCGCTTAACGAGTTCTCTGGCGCGCAAACCACCTGCACAGCAAAACAAAAATGCGGCGCGCACGACAACACGAAGCAGGCGGCCTGCACAACATCTGCACTTTGGCATTCGTTTCTCCGTGGCGCTAGTGTCGCGCTGCAGCTGCACCCCTTGAACTGGCGCTGCAAAAAAACGGAACCCGTCCGTGCGCCATTGTGAACTGGTGCAAGCGGTGCAGCCGAAACGAATAGATCCTTTACTTCTGGCAAGAATGGCTTTCTGGGAAACGGTTATGCCTGTAGCTCTAGCTACGAGTATCACTACGAGTATCAGGGCCACTCCTAGGCTACATCACTTCTTTTCGCTCTCACGGAGTGATGTCACGCTGATGTCCATTTGCTGCACGCAGCTCAACTGTTCCGTCGGCGCGATAAATCAGATCAAATTGGAGTATGCTCCACGCGTCGCAGGTCGCTCATATTTCAGCTAGGGTATTCAGTTGAGTAAAGGAAGCGAAATGTGTCATATTATTAACACCAAAAATTTGTGTCAGTACCCCTTTAAGTCAGGTGATAATTTAGTTTTTATGGCGCATGCCCTGACCTTGCTTTTCCTTTGAAATTTTGTTCATTAAACTGTTGTATCCTCGTGTACACATCTTCAAGGCTGGGTTCCACCGTTCTTCAAAGTATATGTACCAACAGGCCCAACACTAAACTCTTCTGGTGATAAGTCAGACGTTACAACCTATTGCCTCATCTCACTCCTTTGTATCGCCCTACAACTTTGAGTCAGCCCTGCACAAAGTTCGTGCTGCCTGCATCAAGAACATTAGATACCAAATCAGCACGGCTTTTCCTTGGTTCGATCGACAGTTACAAGTCTTGCCAGTTTTATGACACAGGCTTCGGCTGCAATTTGTGAATACAGTCAGTTGGACATCATTAATCTTGACCTCAGTAAGGTGTTTGATGTGGTTAACCGGTATACCGACAGAACAGCACGCGACGAAACGGCACGCGACAGAATAGCACCGACATAACAGCGCGGCGTCAAAAGGGCACGCGTCAAAACAGCACGCGTCAAAACAGCACAGCGACAAGAGCGCACAGCGACAAAACCGCACACGACAGAAGAGCACGGCGCCAAAACAGCACGGCGTCAAAACAGCACGCGACAGAAGAGCACGGCGACAAAACAGCACGGCGACGAAACAGCACGCGACAAAACAGCACACTGCAAGAGACGAGCACTGTAAAAGTTGGGTGCGGTGGCGTTGCTAGGTAGTATGGCATAGTGCACTAGCCGGAACGGAATCCAAACTCTGCGGCAAGTAAGGAATAGAAAAGCACATTCATTTGAACTTATTTTTACACGACTTATCTGTGCAGGAACATATCAGTACATGGACATTTAGGCACCCCGCATATTCCAGTGGAGGCGATTTCGGTACAGGAAGAGATTTAGGTGTACCTGTGATAGGCTGAAGCAACACAAAATAGTGAGCCGTTGATATCAATTACAGATTTTACTTGTTCGTATTACTTTCTTTTTCACGCATGGTTATATGTGCAATTATTTCTATGAAACGACTACTCCAGTAATTGCCTATTAAAGGTGGTTCCTCGATCCCGTTGTATTGATTGGTTTTTGGTCATGAATTCAGGGATCTATTTTTATGAAGACGGCATCTGTGCCCTTTTCGTGGTAATTAACGCAGAGCCATGAATCTGCATATTTCGTGAACACTTTTTTCTGTGTTAATTTACTGAGGATTGTTCCTGGATCCTCTATTATTTAATACTTTTCTTATAAATGTTGTTTGAATTGTTCATTTGCTCATTGAAGCCATTCTTTTGAAAACTTCGATGTATAGTGACGGTCTTTTCACTAAAGTGAAGAATGTGAGCTGCCGGTTCACCAATGAGCCACGATCCACAGTAGCTCATATTCGCGGACGCTGCTTTGACGCGCAATATTGTTGCGGAAATATTTCTTTACCACTAGAGCTCCTCTGTGCTGTTAAACAAATTAAACCCCATGTATAAATTAGAATTAAGTGGTGTAGGACTTCAGTAAGAAGCAAATTATCCGTTCAGGATAGTAGCGCTAAGGATTACACTTCGGCTTTTTCGCTTCCATCATATTCCAGGTGATTTGGGTTGCAGCGGCTCATGATAACCTGAGGCATGCCTATTGCAACTGGCACTTGTTCTTTTTTTACACTTTCGATAAAACAGCAGAAAAAGAAAACAGCAGCAAGAGAAAATCTTCTTGTGGGAGCCGAAAGATCACGGCCGCTGCAAAGCATGCCTCGGTACCGGGTTAAGGTCTTTTCTTGCCTTGATGCCGTTTTTTTTTTTGTATTCGCAGTGCGGACTCAATAAAAGAAGCACACATAAGCTTTCATTTCTTTCAGCTTTTTTAGGCTTCACAACCAGAACGCTAAATTTGGAATATGGGATGCTCCGCAGTGAGGGACTTCACACTTCTTCGCGTGCATTTAACGGCGACACTCCGGCGTGTTCGCTCTTCTCCTTCATTTGAAATGCAACCACCATTGCGGGCATCTAACTCGCTTTCTTTGGCTCGGCGGCTCAACCACGGCCTCCGCGATCGGCTGCCGGCGGCGCGCCGTTGCTCCGGCCGTCCCATTCGGCGCGTCCCCCAGCAAAAACATGTAATGCGGCTAACGCCTGAACGCGCCGCGAGATGGCGGTGTTAGCCGATGGTTGGGAAGCTTGCACCTGCTCCCCTGGACGGCTTTGCGGAGCCTTTGTTGCTGCGTTTCTTCGCTGCCGGGATCAGGCAGAACTGTGTTGCAGCTTTATTTTTGTTAAGCTGACCAACCGAACGACCAGGTCATGAAGTCCGCTTGTCTAGGAGCTTCGAGGAACAGCACTGAAACACAGGTATGTCACTGTGTCGTCAAAAGTTAATCGCGCTGTGATTGTTGCGCTGTGATCAGTGCATGACATTTCGGTGCGGGGACATTTGGGGACGAGAACTTTTCGGCGAGCGAATTATCGGGTGCCTGCCTGCTAGAACAGCCGTTATATTTTTATTTCCGCGTAGGGTGGGTTATGGATAACAATCAAGCGCAGTGATTGCATTTTTATACAGGTGCCGTGTTTGATTTTCGGCAAGTTATTTTTAGAAATTTACTTTTTGTATATTTCGTGTTTGAAGCCTCGTTCACGGAACACCTGTTATGCAAGCCTATTGATTATATGATTTTGCCCATGCTTTTTTTTTATTTACGACAAGATATTTATATTCGTTGTTTGCGGCATGCAGCTATTTGCGGCGCGTTGTAAGTCATTTGAAGAACCCGCGCATGTAAGCAGCTGTAAAGGCTGGCCTGAATATTACACTGCTGAAATGGCGTGCAAAATATTGTGAAGCTTTCGGCGCTCCAGCCTGCGAGCACTCGTTGCTCGCAGGCTGGAGCGTGATCTAGATTTATGTGATCGAGAAAAACGACAGCGATGGGCTGAGAAAAGCTCGAATAGCTTTCGAATATCCCGAATAGCATTCATTGAAGCGCCGCATCCGACTTTAATTAAAGGATTCAATGCAACTGGCGTTGGTGCAAAATATGGATTTTTTTTTTTTTTTACCGAAATCTCGGCATAAACCATTGTTTGACTTTTACACTTTTTTTTCAGCCACTGCTTGTCAATGTTGGTGCAACTGTCACGGACAAAGCCGCGTACCGCAAAAAACTGCTGCCCAAGCCCTGCATCGCAAGTGCTTCGTGTGTGAACTGTTCCGTTTTGAAGACATGCAGATGCCTTGAAAGTGTAGATTTGTGAATGTAAGTGCAATATAGTTTGTAAATGACTGTTTAATAAACTATGCAGCTCTTGAACGAGCGTGCAGTACACATTTGGTTTCCAACTTTTAGTGTGTACATAAGTGGCTAATGTCCAAAACAAACATGAAAGCTGTCATCATTGCTTAGCACATAGACGTGCTTTGAAATCAGTAATTGAAAATTTAAATGTGCCGGGTATTCATTCCAAAATAGGAAAAATGGGCTTGCCTGTGGCCACCGAAATACGTTTAAGAATACAATGAAATCAGAGTGCACCTGACTAAGTTTTTTAAATTTGTTGCGAGTGAAATTGAAACCATATTACTTGCTTAACGCGCATGTGTAAAGCAGATTGCCGCATCCTTGAGGCTATCGCTCAACGTAATCTCCTTAAACGCGTTAATTCTAAAAATAAGACGGGTGCTTTTCTGCCAAACAGGCATTAATTCGAAGGCTAGATAAGAGCACAGCCATCTGTCGTGGGTACGACGCGATCGCGCCCCACGCTCTACTGAACTGCATTATCCATGCAGACTATATAAAATACATAAGCCGGAATACGAAATACCCGAAAAAATAATGACATTTTAGCGAACCGAACGTTATTTCGGCGCCAGAAATTTTCCATCGGTGGTAGCGAATATTGTCCGTGCGTCGAGGGCATAAAGCGGCACAGCCCTTAAATAAGTCGCATTGCTGCAATCGCAGCTAAAATAAATGCATTTTCAGGTTCTATGAGCCGCTTTGCACCATAAAATCAGCTATGCTTTCTTTTTATTGTGATAGGAAGCGCGAAAGTTGACGAAAAGCCATTTCGATGAGCGTTCCAGCATACATGGCTTTCGTTCCAACCATCGGCTGCGCGCGCCGCGGTGCGGCCGCATACGCGGCCACGCCCCCTTTTCAACTTACGCTCTCTCCGGGCGATTGGGACGGCCGGAGCAACGGCGCGCCGCCGGACGCCGATCGCGGAGGCCGTGGCTCAACGCTATCCGCTCTTTCCAGCCCCTACAGGTGGCGCTGCGGAAAACGGCAATAGGGGTAGGTGGAGGGCTAACCCGTTAGGGTAATAGAGGGTAGGTTTAATGAGTAGAATAAGACAGGCAAGTTGGTTGGTGGCAACGGACGTCCCGATACAGATGGAGGGCTTCTAATCATCATCATCATAATCATCTTAATCATCATGGCTTACCAGACTGTGATCCGGCCTTCATACCAACATGCGCGCCAGCATCAATAGAGGCCCAAAAGCCCGTAGCTCTACTAGAAACAATTACTTTATTAAAGATAAACGCAGGCATATGCTGCTAAATGCGAGAGAACGTTACATTTGTTTCAGGGTGCCTGGTGCGGCGTAAAAAGAGCCACGTTATACGCAATCCCGCTGTGCATGCTCCGGCCCGCACGGAAGTGGTTCGCGAACACCCGCCTTATTGCGAAAAAACTGCTATAGGATGTGCAACGCTAATCTCGTGGGGTGTTTGCAGTGTACGTCATCGCAGTGTACGTTAAACTTGAGGCGTGTTTGTTTTTTTCCTGCGTAACTGCTGAGCAGAAGACCATACGCACGATGTGCGAGCGATATGGTCCCGGCACAAATGGTCCCGGAGCTACTGGCCCCGGAACGATAGTCCCGGAACAAATGGTGCCGGAAAACATGTCCCAACTTCAAAGTAGGAAAAAAATGTCCCACCACTACTTCACCTATGCATGAGCGCCTGTATAAGGGAAGCAGGGAGGGGGTCAGTTTATTTGTCTTTACAGGTTTGTATTTGTGCACAATGTATTCGCATCGGTCCGTACATAATATATTTGCTAAGGCTGAAATTATTTGAAATAAATGCTGCATGCGAATTTGTCGTCGTACGAGTATGTTCTCCCGTGCTTCCATTGCTTGTATCCTTTCGTTGATTAACGCTTGAGAAGCGAGTATCACGATTCAGGCTGTGCAGTGAGCGCTTTTACACGCACAATATTATTTAGGTTACATGATGTATCGAAAATGGGAGTGGGCCGGCACCACTGAATATCAGACAACATAAAGCTGTACTAGCGATCACGCTCACCGATTTCTCGCTATTTAAAAAAAAAACGAACTTTACCCGATGAATGATTTATTGCGTTACCTAAGCTGCGATACTGTGCTCTTCATCTGAAATGCTTCGATATCTGCAGTTAGAATCAAGCGAAGCGGCACTAAGGTTTTGGACCTTGATACTTTGCAGCTTGCAGCTTCGATACTTTTGATTTTTCCCCGAAAATATGACATATAGCTATTATCTATGACGCCTATTATCTTGCTGCAAGGCTTAGAAGACTGCTGGCTGACATGCTTTGTTCAATTTGCCGGCGTGTTGCGGGAGCCTAACAATTGCTGACGGCAGCAGGTGAGCTCATGAAAACAGGTCACCCACCATAAACAACAAGCTCTGTTTTTGGGAACCGCGTTTGTGCAGGAAACATATGCAGTTCATTCGCTAAAATACATAAACATGTTCGTGTGCATCTTTCTGACGGCTTTACTTTCCCAGAAATTGCGAGAATCAAAGACTGTCACTTGTCATGGTACAATGAAAAGCCAACGATTGATGCAACGATTGATGCAAGAACGGGTGGACCATGAAACAACCCGAACGCGTTTTGCCTGTTTCCAAGTCCCGCTCTCAAAATAAACTGGCTCGTGTTCTCAATCCCTCCACTCAATGCGCATGTTAGCAACTGCCCCCTCTCGTTTCCCCTCGACCACCTCCCTCTTCTCCAAGAAAACGAGGGTTGGGTCGGCTTTTGTTGCCGCCAAGACGAACAAAGGAGCAGTGGCTGCTGTGGAACGCAGAGCGTACAATGCGCACGCGGAGACGTACAATTAGTTGCCCCCCTGCTATACAGCATTTTCCATAAGCAGCCGGGAAAGGAGGAAAATACTCCAAAACCAGTTCTCTCGGCGGCCGACCAGCGTTGCCTGAGCACGCTGGGCTGCTAACATCGCTCGGCTGGCTCGGCGTGGTGTGCTCCACTGCGTAGTTCAGGAGTATTTCGCACCGCGTGCTTAGTTTTTGCGGAACTTTCAACTGTTTTAGCCAATGCTGCGATGCCGTTCATGGCGCAAACGTCGCCTGGTCAGCACTGTGCGGTGGTGGGTTATTGAACAACCAGAGAAAGCGAGAAACAGTCGCTGACAGCAACGCATGTGCACGACACTGCCTGGAGAAAATGCAGTGCGGTTGCGGCGTGGTTTCTGCGGCATCGCTTCCCAACGCACACAGAGTTGAGATATCGGTGGATTCCGTTGATTCGCTCTTTCCAGCGACGCTAGTGACACCGCGCGGAATTTGTCTGAAGCCATGGAGACGGTGATCGGCGGAGCCGGACGCTCCGGCGGAGGGCGGCCGGGGGCACCCTTGCAGCCTCGCAGAAGCGAAAGGAAAATAGTAATCGCAGTATAGTAATCGACAATGCCGTGTAAATAACCGGGAAATACAGGCAGAACGCGCGTTTATATTCTCTCAACTTTCTTGAAGCTATAGAAGCTGCAGGTAAATGAAAGAGTTTTAGGCCTCATCGGCGTCTGCTGCGGAGAAAAACGGGAAGTCTTTCGGACCCACACATGCCTGCGTGGTGCCTAAATTATTCTTTCCTGAATTATGGCTAACACATTTATTGGTTATTTGCTGTGAGGGCGCCGATTTTGTAGGAACTTTGTACAACCTCGTGATCGCCTTTTTCGGATACTATTTACAGTCACTGCCGCATAATGTGTCAACCAATCTTCGCTTATATGAGCTTAAATTGGCTCCATTCCACTGCTTTCAAACATATAAGCAGCAGAGGCTGTCCAATCCGCTTGCTTTTATTTTCAGTAAAGAAACAAATGAAACGTTTTTGCACGCGAAGGCGAGAAGCAAACGTGGGGATGCGTTTATTGATGAATGACTGAAAAAATACATACAGTCGGACACGGATATATCGAACACGGATATATCGAATTACTGTCTATATCGAACTGTCTGAGCATCCCCTTGGAAACCCTTTGCAAAAGTATAGCGCTGTTGTACGCGTATATCGAACTCTCGATCACGGACACATTCGATATATCGAACGTTGCGCCCCAACTGCCCCTGCAAGTGCGCTTCTCCTGATGCAATGGATGTGATGATGATGGCGACTTCTCCTACCGCGTTCGGTTTCTGGTATGTTTTCTGCATGCTCTAGCGGTTTTCAGTGGTTGATCGCGCAGGGGGACCCATGTGGCATGTTACGTGTTTTTGTCCACGGCCCACGTTTCGGAGCCATGGTCACGGAAAAGCGGAAGGCTTTGGATTTGTTAACTTATGACGCAGAAAATGAAGCAAGCGAAGCTTACAGATTTTGTTGTTTGTGTTAAATTGTCGTTATCGTAGCGGTGTGGCTTTGAATTTACTGGGCTGTGAGGAACAAATCGGTAAGGTACCGCTTGTAGCGACTTTGAAAAGCTCTCAGTGATGTGCGGAGTTTTCAGATACGCTTGAGATAGGCATATTTTATATTTCGAATTATCGATATATCGAACTATTTTTTTATCCCCTTGGAATTCGAAATATCCGTGTTCGACTGTATATATGTCGAAGCAAGATGTTTTAGCAATGACAATATAGTAACCTCATCTGGTAGTTCAAATGCGAGCTCTTGAATGCATTTTGTAGCCCCCGTTTTGGTTTTGGTTATAAGCATTCACGCACTTAAAAATCTTACCGGCAGTCAAATCAACATAACGTACTTACAGCCAGGAGGTTTCTCTAATTATCACAAGCCAAAAGCGCACCTGTAAAGTACTGCCTGTATTTTCATGTACGCTTCAATATCACACGTACGCTTACCTTTTTTTTTACATATATAATGCTAGCATGTTCGTTTGTATACCACTTGATACGACGTAATAGGAGCCTCGTCTTCGCGGTTTTACTGCCCAAAGTCACAACTAGGTTTTAGGACATCTAAGAAAACACCGCAATACGCACATATCGCCCAGCGCATTGTGCGCATGGGCTTCTGCTTAGTATGTACACAGCAAAATGAACACGCCTAAGTAAAACGTGCACTTCGGCGACTTACACTGCAATAATCTCCCAAAATTTAGCGTTGCACATTATGTATTAGGTTGTTTGCCCAATGGCAAACAACTTCGGCGACTTACACTGCAATAATCTCCCAAAATGTAGCGTTGCACATTATGTATTAGGTTGTTTGCCCAATGGCAAACAACTTCGGCGACTTACACTGCAATAATCTCCCAAAATGTAGCGTTGCACTTATGTATTAGGTTGTTTGCCCAATGGCAAACAACTTCGGTCGGCGACTTACACTGCAATAATCTCCCAAAATTTAGCGTTGCAACATTATGTATTAGGTTGTTTGCCAATGGCAAACAACTTCGGGCGACTTACACTGCAATAATCTCCCAAAATTTCGCGTTGCCATTATGTATTAGGTTGTTTGCCCAATGGCAAACAACTTCGGCGACTTACACTGCAATAATCTCCCAAAATTTAGCGTTGCACATTATGTATTAGGTTGTTTGCCCAATGGCAAACAACTTCGGCGACTTACACTGCAATAATCTCCCAAAATTTAGCGTTGCACATTATGTATTAGGTTGTTTGCCCAATGAGGCGGTATTGTTCTCAAACCACTTCAGTTAGGCCTGAGCCATGCACAGCGGATTGCCTCGCATGCAGCGCTTTTTACACCGCAGCAGACACCCTGAAACGAATCGAATGTTGTCTCGCAATCGGCAACGTATGCATGTGTTAATGTTTCATGAAAGTAGTTGTTTCAAGCGGAACTGCGAAGTTTCATTTAGGCCGCTATTGATGCTGGGGCACATGCTGCTACGAAGGCCTGATCACCGTCTCGTCCGCCATTGCTGTTTTCCGCAGCGCCACCTGTAGGGGGCTGGAAAGAGCGGATAAATCGCAACGACTTGTACCAACGACCAACTCCAGGGTTTGTTGGGTGCACTTGGACGGCAAGCAGACGGATCAAAATCCATTTATCACACGCAAAGCTGCTACAGGGAACGGAACCCCCCGAAATGTTAGAAGCAACTTTATCCTTTACAATACAGCATTGATTGGTTGGTTGATTGATTGATTGATTGATTCATTCATTCATTATGGTGTTTAACGCCCCGACGCTTCATGGGTGATGAGGCGCGCAGTATAGGCTGCGGGTTAATTTTGACCACTTGGGGATCTTTCACGAGCGCCGATACAATACAACACTACAATAACTTCTGGTTCCTTGTAGTTCAATTTAAAATACCATATATTGTTTGGTCATTACAGCCGATTGGCATTAAACCATCCCCTTTTAATCTAATCTAACCTTTAAAATCACGGCGTTTTGTTTACTTTTTTTCAGGCCAACGCATTACACTGCCAAACGATTTGAAAGGATAACTTTCTCCATCGCACACTGCTGGTCGATAGCAGGATAAGCAGGCAGCCAAATGTGGAAACGCAGCTCGAGGTACGCGTGAACGCTGCATTTGGAAAATAGCTCAACCTGTTCACAACGCGTGGTCAAAGGAAAGCTTTTAATCCTTTTGCGTTGCCACGGAATCTAAAGTATTACAATTACAAAACAGTTACGGCTGGTCGCGTAAAGCATTTGTGGTGAAAGCAGCGGTTTCACAAAGGTGGGCTCCGAGCGACAGGCCACATGCGCTGCGCAGAGTTAGGTCAATCATGATCACGATCATGATCAACCAATATTAACTCGCCCGAACGTCACCCCTTTTGCTCAACCTTCGAATAGTAATTTGACTGGTTGTGCGGTCGCGTTATTTTTCCGCCCGGGTAATTTCGTTTCGTCAGTAACCTGTCATAAGTCTAGTTAAGAAAGATTATATTGCATTGCAATGCCAACAGCGTAGCAATCGCCTCGTCGAAGTCCATCGCGAGCACGATCACCGTGACCCACATATGCTATGCGCGCTCCGCATTCGACGTCCGCGCTTTCCGTAAACATGACTAATCGGTGAACATAACAAGCACGGTGGCATTGAAAACACGTATTTACTCCCCGATATCGATTTCTATGTCAGTCGGTGCCATACCGGTACGTTTTCATCGCGGAACTGCGGAGCCCCACCGGCACCACCACCACACTGCTACTGCTGCTGGTCTCAACAGCCGGAGTCGGAATTTCCCGCTCTGGCAGCAAATCAGGACCTAAAATCCGTCCGCAGATGATGAAAACAAAACAGAACACACACACACAAGCACTGCAACCGCTAACTTAACGCCAAACCACTACGGTTCACTCGGTAATGCACGGATTCCGAGCAGACGCACGCAAAGAACGGCGCACTTAACAGCCCAGCGCGGAGGTTTCGGCGGTCGCTTCATAGACGGCGCTAAAATAAAAAGCTCGTATAAAAAAATTGCACAATGTTTCTGCGGCGCAAAGCAGACATACCAAGACTACCCTGCGGTTTTTATTACCGATTTTGCTCTGATCGCATTCCGGGCGAACAGTATTTCCATTGGGTTCGTAGCGCAGGCGTTGACTTTAGACTAGGTCACCGGTTTTAGCGCGTGCTAACGCGGTCCACCTTGGGAGAGATGTGAAAGCCTGCGGACGAAATGATCCGGGCCTACCAGTCTTGGAGAACTGTCAGCGGCAAATTCGGAAATAAATTATTCTTCTTATTATTATTATTATTATTAATATTATTATTATTATTATCATAAAATTGTAGGGCTACCTAAAAAGGAACAAAAGTTTTACCAAATGTCGTCCCTGGCTTTTGCTTCTTTCATTTCAGATATCCCACATGCTGTAATAATTAAAGCCGTAGTATTTTTCCCGAGAAAGAGTAACGAAACGTGAAGAGAACCTCAGAGAGAGCAATTTGCGCCCACTAAAGTGTTTTTATCCATGTTAAAATCAAAATATTTGCCCATTTAGGCGTTCCATAAAATCGTGCCGTTCTGTCGCTGTGCTGTTTTGACGCTGTGCTGTTTTGTCAACGTGCTGTTCCGTCGCGTGCGCTTTTGACGCCGTGCTGTTTTGTCGCGTGCTGTTTTGTCGGGTGCCCTTTTGACGCCGTGCTGTTATGTCGGTGCTCTTCTGTCGCGTGCCCTTTCGTCGTGTGCTGTTTTGACAGCGCCCCGGTTAACCATCAATTATTAATAACAAGCTTACTGTGTCTGGTGTAGATGCAGTCCTTGTTGCCTTGTTGTCCAATTATCTCCTTGACCGGTCCTTTTACGTACATGTAAACAACAAAAAGTCTGGTGCTTACATTGCAACCAGCGGTGTCCCTCAAGGTTCCGTGTTGGGTCCACTTTTGTTTTCTATTTTTATCAATGATGTGTCAACTGTCCTAAAAAAATCATTTCTTCTCTATGCTGATCATGCCAAACTGTGTTTAGGCCCGTTAGCAGTGTTCAAGACTGCAGTACCCTGCAGAGTGATGTGTCTGCATTATCGGTATGTTGCAGCAAAAACTGTCCCAATTTTGAACCCTGCTAAACAAATGTTATTATGTACAGCCGGAAGACTCATCGTCTACTGTTTTCCTACAGTATTGAGGGAGCTCCTCTGCGAAGGGTTGAGGAGATTAGGGACCTCAAGATACTCTTCAACAGTACCTTCTCTTTTCCTCTTCACATTAGGCTCATCACGCGAGTTGCGCTCCGCAGCCTTAGAAATGTGTGTCGGATTTCAAAAGAACTCTCTTCTCTCGTTCCATTTCTAAAGCTATATAAGAAAATACGTATCCCCCACAATATGCTACTGTTGCCTGGAACGGCATCTCCAAATCGAGTAGCATATGCAAAAAAGTTTATATCCATATTTAAGCACCATCATCACAGTCACAGTCCGGATCCTAATTCTGACTTACACATAGTTCCTTCCCTGCCTTCATAGAACTGTAGATGTAAGCATGCAGACCTTACATTCCTTTACAAAATTGTCCATAGTGGCCTTTCTTGCGCAGACCTCCTTAATTGTTTAGAGCTTAGTGTTCAACAAAAGCCCAACAGGTCGCATCGCCCGTTCTTGACCGGTGCATGCCACATTAACCACTCTCCTGTCCACAGAACGCAGAATTCTTACAACCACTTCTTCGGACGCCTTGACATCTTTCAAAGTTCCATTCCAATTCACCATACTGAACTGTTCAATACAGACTGTAAGACATCTATGATGTGTCTGTCTTTTTTTGCTGCAATTTACTTTCTCCACTGTTCTCTTTAACCAAGTGATAGTTGCATATTTCTGAAACTGTTTTCTGCGATTTGTTCATCCTATCATTTATCTCTATACTCCTGCCGTTCTTTTCTGGTTACTTTTCTATAAAACTTTGTTGCTCTGCTTGTTGTAGCGTCTTTACAAGATTAGAAACTGCAAAAGTGTCGTTCGTGGCTTATCGCTAATAATTTCGGGCAGTGCAACTTATCTCTTCCCTGCTAAGCTGCCATACTTTTACAAGACCAGTTTTGGTAGGCGTCTGTTTTTTACCTGTACTCACCTTTCACTCCGACTGTGTTTTATTTATTTCATTTACAGCATTTCAATTTGTGTGGGTTGTTTATGTTTATTTCTTGCAATATTTTCCTTGTGCTTTGTTTTTTATGTCCCAATTTGTGCCCCAGCACTCAGGCCATTGGCTGTTCCTGGGCACGTCAATAAACATGATTGATTGATTCATTCATTCACTATTATTATTACTATTATTATCTTCTCCAAGATCGCACCCAGTAAGGATGCGTGCGTTCCGTGCTCCTGCGTCTTTTATGGAAAACAGAAGTTTCTTCGTTGCGGTGAGTGCAGCAAGCGTGCTCGCGCAAAATGTTTAAAATTGCCGGACGATGAGCTCCACCTAATCAACTCTGGTGCGCAGCCCTTCGTCTGAAATTCTTGCAAGTCTACACCATCGCTCTCTGTGCAGTCTAGTCCTACCAATGACTACGGCCTTTCTCCGACGGCGGCAGCTTCAGCGGACCTTTTGTCGGCCCCTTCCCGCTTTGCTGCCACCACCCTACTCGGACACCATGGCGCCAAGCTGCTCTCCCTGCACGCCCTCGTCGTGGATGCCCTGGAGGGAGTTTCATTCTTGTCCGACCAGGTCGCCAATTTGGGGGACGACAATGAGCGGCTGCGCTGGGAAAACGTGGCAAGGGCAAACGCTCTTGCTGTTTTCGTGAAGAAGTCACGACGAGAGGTGCATTCCCTGCCCAATGACTTGGTTCGGATGTGGGGGGCGCCTCAGCTAGCTACGTTCCCGCCCCTCCCAACCTTGTCGATTACGGAAACAAAACGTCCCACGCCGCTGACGCTGAGACGTTCGCTTTCTGCACCTCCCCTCGCTGCTGCTGCCAGCACAGCTGGTGTCTTCAAGAACTCCTCTCGGCCGGGCATACCCACTCAGCAATGCACTCCCAAGCACCCTGTACCGCATCCCCTGGCTTTTCGCGTCTCGGAGGGAACTAGACTGGTGGCTGTCAACAATGGCAGACCCCCAAAAGCAGTGTTTGTCACAAAGCTGGTTCCCTCAACAACTTCGGCACAAGTATTTGCGCACCTGACAGGCGTGGGGGCCAGCTCAATTATGTGCAAACGACTGAAGACCAGGCATGACTCTGATGACTCTTTCTACGTCTCTGTGGACGACTAGTGTTTTGGGCGGCTCAAAGACCCTATGCTCTGGCCGCAGCGTCATCTTTTCAAGCCTTTCCGTGGTGATTTGCATGAGAAAATGATTCATGCTGAGGAGCTGGGTGCCGATGATGGCAAGTAGTAAGAGCCTTGATTTGTTTTATTAGAATGATGATGATGATGGTTGGATGTTAATGGCGCAAGGCCAACTGGGGCAAAGAGCGCCAAAACAGCGGTTAAATATGAGAGGTGAGAACGTAGGCACTAAAATCAGTAAGCAAGAACAAAAGTACAATCAATAAAAGACAGTGAGGATGCCTGGTGTAAAAGGCCAGGTTGTGATGGTGCATGGCATGAAATAAGGCTTTAAAAAACTACGCGTGATAGGAAATGAGATGTAAACACTTGATGTCACTGAGAAACTTAAAAGTGCGTTGCACACGAATCACGGGATCATCCGCTAGAAAGAGTGCTGGGTGTAGTGGAATGTGTTGTCTGTAGAGTTGAGGGAAGTGCTTGCGTCTTGTTGTCTGGAGTGCTTTGCATGTAATGAGGATGTGAAGTACGGATAGGCCCTCCCCACACCTGCTACACAGGGGTCTTGGAGATCCAGTGAGCAGATGGGAGTGTGTCGCGTGTGTGTGGCCTATCCGTAATCTAGCTAGGGCAACTTCGATGAATCTGTTGTGTGAGTCACTAGTGTATTGTCCTAAGTGTGGCTTTATTATGTGTAACTTGTTGTCTGTCTGTGTATTCCAGTCGGCTTGCTATGTTTTGCGAAGGTGTTGTCGGATGTGTGGCTTGAGGGTATTTTTGTTATGTCCACTGTGTTTGCAAGTGCAGCAGCGGCGGCCATTTGATCCGCGGTCTCATTCCCCGCGATTCCAGCATGGCCTGGAACCCAGCACAGGATTAGTTGGAAATTATTTGCATATATAGACATTATGAAATTAAAGACAAGATTGACAATGTGGTTTTTCCTGGGTCTGTGTCAAGACAATGCACGCACAACGCTCAGAGTCTGTGAAGATGACGGACTTAGGAATTTATTTTTTAAGAATGTGCTGAACGATGAGTAAAATGCCATATGCTTCTGCAGAGAAGATAGTGGTGTGTACACTCATGGTTCTGCAAGCAATAGAGTTGGGACCATGAGCAGCGCACGACACTGTAGTTTAAGTTTTCGAGGCATCACTATAGAATTCAGCACATTTATATTTATCCTGAAGCGACAAGAAATGCTGCAGAATCGCAGCTCTCGGAACCCTGTTTTCATCTATTTTTCATAAAAGAAACATCACAACAAACAGGCTGCAGTTGCCATGGTGGTTTAACGTCAGAAAATGATGTACAGACATCTAAAAACCCAACGGAAATACCTGAAGCTTCCTCTCTCACCCTCAGAGAGTAGGGCAAAAGAACAGATGGACGATTTGAGAATAGCTGGGTTGTAGATGTATCGTTGAGGACAGGTTTAAAAGGATGGTTATTGAGTGATGAGACCGTAAAAGCATATAATAAATCAATGTACATTCGTTGATGTTCCAGGCACCATTTGTTACTTTCAACGTACAGACTCTGGGCCGGGCTAGTGCGGAACGCACCACACGCAAGGCGCAGGCCCAAATAGAGCACTGGGTCAAGCATTTTTAGTGCTGTTTTTGATGCCGACCCATACACAACACTACCGTAGTCTAGCCGAGACCCGACTAAGGAGGTAAAGACGCGAAGAAGGAGTTCTTTGTCTGCACCATTTGACTGGTGGGAGAGGACTTTGAGAATGTTTAGTGTTTTCAGGCATTTATGTTTAAGTTGTTTGATGTGTGGAATGAACGCGAGTTTTTCATCAAATATGACACCTAAAAACTTGTGCTCCTTTTTTACAGGGATAGAAGCGCGATGACGGGTAATCTCAGGGTCTGCCTTAATCCCGCGCTTGCGAGAGAACACAACACAAGTACTCTTTCCAGGGTTCAGTTTAAAACCGTTTGTGTCCGCCCAGCCAGCAAGTTGTTTCACCCCAAGCTGGACTTGGCGTTCACAAACTGAAAAGTTACAGGACTTAAAAGATATTTGAACGTCATCTACATATATAGAACAGGAAATGGTTGGTGGCAATGCCTTCCGAAGTGAGTTATCTTAACAATAAAGAGTGTGCAGCTCAAGACACCGCCTTGAGGGACGCCATTTTCCTGCACGTATACATTCGAAAAAGCACTGCCAACCCTCACTCGAAAGGTCCTTTCCGACATGTAGCTACTGAGCGTGTTCAGCATGTTGCCGGAAACACCAAACGACTTGAGGTCACACAAGATGCCGTACCGCCAGGCCGTGTCATAGGCCTTCTCCATATCGAAGAAGACTGTTATACAATACTGCTTACGAATGAAGGCATCTTTTTGATATGTTTCCAATGCAACCAGTTGATCATTGGTGGATCTCCCAGCCCTGAAGCCAGCCTGGCAGCTGTTGAGAAGACCAGGGGTGAGACAGCCCAAACAGATTTGGGAGCAGTTTTTGGAGCAGCAAAATTTCGATTTTGGAGCAGAAGAATCTTGATTTGGAGCAGTTAGGGACATTTAATACATCGTCTTGTGAGCTTAAAAAATCATTATTTCAGAAATTTGCAGGGTCATGTGCACATTTCAATCAGTTTTGAATACACAAAATACTCAAACAGCCTTACCTGAAAGAGTTTTTAAGAGTATCGCAAAGTACTAACTGCACTACCTTTTTCCTAACTGGTGATATTGTGTTGCGCCTGCACGCAACACTGACAAAACTGCCATTCACATTAGAGAGTTTTAGCAGTCTGTCTGTTCTGTTGGTTACTTTGTTACCGGTTGGCGGACCGGTATGCGCCTGTGCGCGCGGAAGGGCGAGGAGGCGCGGACAAGGCGAAGGCAGGTCCGCGGGACCAATCCCCTACGGCTACGAATGCCCAAGTGCCCAGACGAGTCCCGGTGAGCACGGTAACTACGTACACGACGGAACAGACGGACTGCTAAAACTCTTATCAAATTTAAGGGCTGCGCAATTGTGGCGTTTTTTTGCTGTTTTAATGCTAAAGTTATTATTTTTGTAATCCCAGGCTGCGTTGTACAAACGACTGTAGTAACGGCAACAGTTGAACAGCTTCGAGCTAACGGTCGCATAGCCCAACCAGCCTACCCGTTTCAGTCCCCGGGGCACAGGTTAACCCTATGGTCATTTGAGTAGCGTTATTGTTTAGCCACCTAGATTTTGGCATAAAATTTCACTTTGCATACATAAAGTGTTATAGTCGCGTGCTATGGCAACCGTGTAGTCCTGCAGCTATTGGGCGCTGCCTGAACAGGTCGCAGCGCCGCAGCAAAGCCCGCAACTTTCGTGTCGACCGTTCCATCCCCGAGGCTCGCAATCGTGCTTCGAAGCAAAGCAACACCTCAGCATTTTACAACAGCCAACCAGCAAAAAATTCACTCCACGAACCCGATTATAGACGCACGCACCGCGTTTCACACTCAAGGACAAACCACGCCGACGTCGTAGGCCCCACATTTCAATGAACTTTTTTTCGAGCCGCCCAACTTCCCGTAATCTGGCACCAACCTCAAACCACATCCCCGCGTTAACGTCACTGTTCAGAGCCACAACAGATAGAATGAATAGACTGGAACCCAGCTGATAGCGTAAAATAAACCAGGGAAAATATCGGCGATACGCACTGAGCGCGTTGGTAGCAGCCAGATCAGGCGGCGGCCATGTTTGTTGCCGCAGCGATGCCTAATCGAGAAGGCCGTTTCCGCGAACCCGGACGGAAAGCGAATCGAGTTTTAGAAGCTATCGCTTGCTTCGTTTCAGTCTTTCTATTTGTGCCATTTCTGTGTTTGCGATTGACCGACGATAAAAGCGGTGACCGGGATGCGGGAGGCTTTCGTCCCCGCCGAAACTGACATGAGCATCAAAATCCGTGCCGTTGAGGCTCTTCTGGAGCAGTTTGGCGCAATTTTCGCCATTTCCGTGCTTTTGGAGCAGCTTGGCGCAGGAAAATGGAATTGTATCAGAAAGGCGCAATATGCGCAGCCGTCTCACCCCTGGAAGACCATTGTACTCTAAGAAGTACACGAGTCTCCTATTGATCGTCTTCTCGAACAGCTTACACAGGCAGCTTGTGAGGGCGATGGGACGATAACTTGCGGGAGAGGAAGGGTCCTTCCCCTCTTTCAGAAAGGCCACTACGATGGCCTCCCTCCATGACCCTGGGAGGTGCCCCCGAAAGAAATATTTTGTTGTAGAGGTGAAGGAGGGTTTCAAGTGTGTCTGTGTGCAAGTGTTGAATCATAGTGTATGTAATGTTGTCTGTGCCTGGAGCTGAAGGTTTACAAGTACTAAGTGCAATCTTCAGCTCATGCAGTGAGAAGGGGGTGTTATAAGATGAGGTCGACTTATTACTGTCTCGCAAGGACTTCTTCTCACAGGATGTTTTGTGTTTTATAAAAGTGTTGGTGTAGTGCGCTGAACTGGACACATGTTGGAAGTGTTGTGCGAGTGTGTTAGCCTGGTCTTCCAGTGTGTCCCCTGTTGTACTAACCAGGGGCAGGCTGTGCGTCTGTTGTCCTTTTAGTTTACGTATTCGTGTCCATACTTTCCGCGTGTCAGTGTACGAGTTGATGGAAGTGAGGAAGGTGCGCCAACTCTCCCTTTTCGCCTCACGACGCACTCGCTTCCCAAAAAGCCTTTGCCCGTTTAAAAGAAATTACGTTATCTGACGTGGGGTACCGGCGAAGGACACCCCACGCCTTGTTCTGGGTCTCTCGCGCTAAGTCTCCGCACAAAGAGCACGTTCAAATTGATTGAAGCTAGGCGTGCACAATTTTGCTCTACCACTGTAGTGAAAATATCTCGTATATGAATATTTTAAGTTTAATATGCTCGAAACTTCGATGCAAAGACTAAATGAATTGTCTGTCTGCAAACATATCTGTGACAAGAGAAGTTTTCTGAAGGAAGTGTGGCATAATGTAAAAAGCCACTGTGAAGGTGCACTTCCAGCTATCATTCGTTAAATCATTTTAGCACTTGACTGTTAACAAAAACCTGAAGTGTGCTGCCAGTTAAATCGAATAACAAAGAGCAGTCGTGCAGTGCTGAAAGTTTCAGACATTTGCACAACAATACTGGGACGTCTGGAGAAATCTCGTTGCAGTGGTCTTCTCACAAACTCTCCTCTTTTATTGTTTTTAGACTAGTTAGTTGCTTCCCATTCCTACGAAGCTCTTAATTGGCTTCTTCTTTCTCTTTTCCTCAGTTTGGGCTTCCTCTCTTGTGCCTGTGCTCACCTGTCTTCATGCTATCTGCAACAAAAGCCCCGAAAACGACTGGCCTGTTTGCAGTCTTGTTGCGGGCACTGAACGAGAATCACTCGGCATGTTTGAACCCCTTGCCAGCATATGTTCCGAATAGATTCCTGCAGGAGAGAAAAGGTCAAAGAGCCTTTTTGTTGTTCTTAGCGGGCCAGTGTTCTGTCGATTTCTGGCTGGAAATGTATGCCACAGTAAGGATGCTTTTCCAGTGACCATGGGGAGTCCCCACTGGGACTCCGCACTAAGTCAGTGGAATTTTTTTCACATGTCGTTTCTTCTTGCGTGCCTGTTATTATTCTGACCGAAACTTGGCTGTGCCCGGACATTAGTTCGAATTCTTTTTCCCGTGTACCAAGCTTTCCGCAATGACCGTGACCCTCTGCACGGTAAACAACGAAGCAGCGGTATACTTGCTGCCCTACAGGACTCCATTAGGTGTAAACGGCGCCTCGACGTTGAATCAGAAATTGAGTGTATTTGGTTAGAGCTGCATTGTTCTTGGGGCAAGCTCCTCGTGTGTACCCACTACATATCACCCGAAGCACATCCCAATGACTTTAAAGGCATCCTAAACTCAATCCAAACTACTGCAACGTCCCACGGTGATTACCATTTACTGATCACTGGGGCTTTTAACGCACCCGGAATTTCATGGGAAACTCTGCTAATCAATCAGGTTCTCATCCAATATCCCAGAAGTGTGATATTCTGCCAGATTTCGTCTTATTTATTTCTTTGCATCAGTGTAACCTTATTAAGAATTCATGTGGGAACGTTTTGAACCTGTGGCTGACTAACTTGGAAGCTGTCACGGTCTCGTGCAGTAATACTGACCTTGTAAAGCTCGACAAGTTTCCTCCTCCATTACACGTTTCATTAATAACTTATCTCTCATTAATCACAGCAGCCCTGCTTGCACACCAGGAAGCGGTAGTTACGCCTTTGCGCATGGCAACTACATTGGTTTATTTCACTTTCTCAATAGCATTGACTGGTCGCCAATAGCCAACCTCAATGACGTTGACGAGAAGACGGATTTTTTTAATAAAGTTCTCCACGGCGGCTTGAGTAAACTTAGTAAATTTGCACCTAAAAAATCGAAAAGAAAGGCAATTTTCTGCAATGATTTTTGCTGAACTGAAACAAGCTTTGGCGAGGAAAAATCGAGCTCCCTAGCAAGCCAAGAAAACTGGGCAAAAAGGTGGCAAAATGAGTTTCGCCAACTCAGATCTTCTGCATTGACGCTACCACGATTAATCTCCAGGCGGAATAAGGCAGATCTTCTTTACCTATTCAAAATTATTCACGGCTCAGTCAGTGTCTTTGTGTAGTGCTGCTACAGCATGTTCTACTCTATGTGCCGCAGAAGTTGACCAGGAAACATGATGTTTTTTCATAATCCAAAATGTCTGCACCGCTTGTGCCCCCTGTTCTGAATGCAGTGGTTGTACGACTACTGCATTCAGGTTGCAGGGGGGAATACTGTAATTACCCGATTCTAACGCGCACCCAATTTTCCTGCAAAAAAAAAAAAAACTTGCACCTCCGACTGTAACGCGCACGGAACTTTGTGAGCAAGAAAAACGAATGCGAGAGAAACCGGCGATTTATTTCTCGAAGTAATCTCACTCATCTCACTCCTCGTCGCTCTCCGCTGACCACAACATCTCGTCCTTGGTGCCATCAAGCACGTTCGCCATGCCACACTTCACAACCAACGTTCAACCATGGTTGATGGGATCGTGGCCCACACCTCGCACGCCCATCCCGCGGGCTTCTCCAGAGGCACACGCTTCAGCCGACCGCTCGTTTTGAACGCGCGAGAGCCGCTGCTGCCATTGCTGCTATCAAGCGCGCAAGTGGAACGATTTGACGATTTGTGTGAACGCCGATAGAAAAGCCTAGGCGCCTATGCTTCCTGCGTCCGAAAAAGCGATGCTAAAAGCTTTGGCGCCATCTTGAGATGGCGATGGGTGGGACGAAATTTCCGCTGTTTCGGTTCCGTATCATATTCTAACGCGCATGCGATTTTTCGACCAATTTTTCAGGAAAAAAAGTGCGCATTAGAATCGGGTAAGTACGGTACTTAGTTATATTTATCAATTTCCCGACCCTCTTTCGCAAGCATGTCCGTGGGCTTGTCATGCCATAACTTTTCGCTTTTTCATTCATGTCTTCACTATGTACGACTGACTTTTACGCTGTCATTTCAGTGTAGCACACAAGCAACACAATCCTTTTTCCTTCTTCATGCTTTTTTTTTATTTTCCCATATCTTTCCACGTACACACTCCTTTTATGCTGTTTATCTCAAGCGTGAGCTACCTTAGATTCACTGTTTTTGTACGGCTTACATTAATCCACCTGCATATTTCTCTCGCCAGTACGTGTGCACGTGCAATAAACATTCGCATGCATTGCCCTACTGGGGAGGAGATTTTAAAGTGGCGCCTGCAGCAGCTCTGAGAAACTGAATAGAGAGGAAACAAAGCGGACAACACAGGCTTTTTCACGCGGCCAAAGAGGTACCCGATATTTCTAAAGAACAGTATTTAGCCATTTATCCAATTCTAGGGAGCACTTTTGAGTATATGTTGATCTGAAAGAATTACTCCAACTGTACACATTTCCCGAGAAGATTTCGACAGCTGTTTTACAGCATTTTGTCCGAACTCAAACCGCTAAAACCTCACTTAGAGACCTGACATTCAGCCGTCCCTCTACGAGAGCAGCCGCACATGGTCATTCTTACCACAGCTATGAGAATCTGTACAACTGTTTCACGAGAAAAGTTACTAAAACAAAAAACAGAGGCGTGAAGTCTCCAATGTTGTTTAGTTCTGGGTGTTCGAATGATATTCCAGTTAAATCAGTAAGAAACTGCATTAGCGCCTGTGTACTGGTTCCCCGACATGTGCAAAACTTTGTCTCCCCCACTGAACACAGTCCCACCCAGCAGACGCTTAAGGTGGCAGAGATACCTTCACAGGCTTTCGCAGACCATATATGCGCATATACGTGCGACACTGACCTGGTTATATACGCATGAAAAGCTTCCGCGAAGTTCGCTAATCACGCGGCTGCCCGCCCTTTCTTGGCATGCTGTCATTCAGGAGAGGGAAACAAAAAGAGCAGTGACCTCCAGAATTTTTGTGTGTTTGTATTGATTCCGACCATCCTATAAGCGCAGAGTGCTGGGGAAAGAATGGAGGGAGGGTGGTGGAGGCGGCGGCCAGCTTCCCCCTCCGTATCGTTCCCTGCCTCAACATCAACTTGTCTTTCTTTCTTTGTAGGCATTTATTTGCAGACAGCCACGGGTCGCGTGATTGTTTAGACCAGTGAGTGTTGGTGTCGCAGCGACAGCTTGTTTTAAACGTACTGGTTTTCTCGACGTGCTAAGGCTGCGCGGGAAATGTTCGCTTATCGCTCGTTGAGTTAGCTCGCCTGTGTCGGTGTGCAGTGTGTCCCATAGAGTTATGAAACTCTATGGTGTGTCCATCTCCAGGGTTCGTACAGGATTCAGGGACAAGAATTCAAGGATATTGAAGGACTTTCAAGGCCCAGACAAGGCACTTCCGACGGTGCAGGGGAGCACGCGTACTAACGTTTCACTACTGTTTACACACACTGAACGTTTGCTTCTCCGCATTAAAAAAAATGACCTCAAGAAAAACCGATTTGGAACAGCTCCACCCTTTGGAAGTGGACAAGTTTACCCCCACTGACAGCAATATTGAGGGAGCTTTACAAAAGCCATGCCATCTTGAACTTTTCTGAGCTCTGCAAATGCTCTTACTACACAGTCCTGAATAGCGAGGAACATAACCTAATAACCCCTGCCATTCTCATTCCCAAAATATTTCTGCTGACGCAAGACGACCTCCAGCGTGACGCAAGACGACCTTCCAAGTAAGTACTGGGCAAATTTCCGAACAACACGGATGTTGTGGCCTTCTCCGTGTGTGCATCAAGTGGTGGAACACTGTTTTGAAAAGTTACTTTTGTGTTCATGTAATGCTTCAACCTTTCATTGCACGGCATATGTACAGGGTGCCGTGGTACAAGCAGTGGATGTCGACAGCATTAGTGCTCTTAAGGACCTTCTGATCGAAATTGATGCCTTGGTTCCTTGCGAGGGGTTTGAGATGGAAACAGGAATGCAAAGTGCGCAGATCAGAACAAAGCACAGGCTACATGGAGGGAAACTGCACAGCGTGAAGTGTTGTGGGACGGCCCAAAATAGAAGCCGATGCTTGCAGTGCAAGTACCTTCGTAAGATCCTGATAAATCAGGCATGCTACAAGCGTACGAAAGTGAGACAGGCAAGAGCTAACGTCACAAGGAAGCTGACGCAAAAAAATGCGCAGCTGCGACGGCAAAAGCGTAGCACTGCAAAGTTGAGCGAGACTGTAGAAAAGATGAAGCACAATAACGAAACCTTAAGTAGCTCTAGTTTTGAAGAGAAGTTGCAAAAGCCTGCCAAAAGAGCAGCAAGTGCAGGTACGTGAATGCTTCAGTGCATCTAAAAGGAGAAAAACAAACGGAAAGATTTTTCAGCAAGAGTGGATCCTTGAATGCAATATGATGCATGTGAAAAGCCCACGTCTCTACGAGCACATTCGTAAGCACAAGATTATGGTTCTACCGAGCCCTTCATGCTTGCGCACTTATGTCCGTAAGTATGAGTGGTTTTTGCTTCAACGAAGAAGTGCTCTCAGCTATCGCGGAGAAAGCACAGGCTATTGATCCTTATCACCAACACGGCGGCATACTTGTCGATGAAATGAAACTGTCCGAA
Organism: Haemaphysalis longicornis; assembly: GCA_013339765.2. NCBI lineage: Eukaryota > Metazoa > Arthropoda > Arachnida > Ixodida > Ixodidae > Haemaphysalis > Haemaphysalis longicornis. Next base: position 100,421,435 of record CM023458.1, on the reverse strand, counting down.
AACTTGACTGTAAGCAGCACCGGGAAAGTAGACGGTTTTGTTGACCTTGGCAAGTATAACTCGCCTGGGCAAGAAAGTGTTCAGTGTGACCATGGCCTTGTAATTTTGTTTCAGCCATTCACCGGCAACTGGCAACAAATTCTCGGTGCGTTTGGTGCGCAAAGCAACGTAAAGGCAGACATTCTGGCCAAAATAATTGTTGACGCTGTGCTTTGTGCCGAGAAATCGGGGTTCTTTGTAGATTTTTGTCACAACCGATGGGGCTTCGTGGAACCGCAAAATGTGGAAAAATTGTCGGTGTAAGCGGGACGCTCGAAACGACAGTGTAGCAAAGTGTGGATCCCAGCTCATATTTGCATTTCTTGTCCGACTTTCCCCATTTGGTGAGATGTGTGCGTAACGCTGTAACCTCCAAAGGGCTCGAAACACTAGATGGCCGAGTTGGAAATGAATATGTAAAGGAGGCCTGCGAATGCGACGCTTCAAACTCAGTGACACTCGGGGCAATGCCGCACGTCACAATGTCTGTTTGCCAGCCTAATGGCTTTGAAAAAATGCGGGTTAACTTAGCCTTCACTTTCTTTAGTGAGGAAGTTTTAAGGGGCCTGTATGTTTACCAGAGTCAAGTAGAAGACCGGTATCATACCGGCTGCACCAAGGCTACTTCTGCGTTCGTATCTGTGATGCGAGACCTCATAGATGTCATGACATCGAGGTACTCAAAGCGAGGCTTAAGACCAGACAGCAAAGAAGTAGGAATCATCAGACGCTTTCTAGAGTTCTTAGCGACCTGGGAAAAGGCTATGCCTAAGAAGACTGGGTTCCTGAGCGAAGAAACAGCCAAAGGCTTCCGTGTTACCCTTGCCAGCATGCTTTCCCTCCTGCTCTATGTCCCACAGACCCTGGGGTTTAAGTATTTGTTGACCTCGTTTGTGCCAAGACGCACTTGAAAACCTTGAACCCCCAGTGGTACAACTACGACCCTCGTCGCGCATTTGAAACGACAACCGGGCAAGCACAAAGAATACGCGGAACTACATAGGCTTTGTGGCTTGCCGAAAAAAAAAAGTGAAGCGAAGGGACTGTTATCGCAGCCGACCGTGCCTAAGCTGCAACTTCAGCCGTCATCTACCAAAGCACAGGAGATGAGCAAGAAGACGGAGCATTCATCGCCCGCGGCCTGCAACGATACAGCGTGGCCGAGGAACCCAGCTTCATCGACATGATCCGCTGTGCAATCCCGGAGTACGTCGTTCCTTCGCGCAAAACCTTTTCCCGAACGGTCGTTCCAAATTTGTACGAGACCAAAAAAGAAATGAACTGAAGGAGCGCGTTCGGAACGTATTTAACAACGGTGGTGCTGAGTGCGTCCACTCGGACAACAGATGTGTTACGGCCCACATGATGGATCACGACTTCACGCAGCACGCATACGCCCTCGTCTGCAAGCCGATGCCACAGGAGCACACTGGAGAAAACATAGCTCAGTTTCTACGTCACGTGATCGACGATTGGGGCCTGCCCGACCACATCCCGATTTTTGTCGTTGCTGACAACGGCAGGAACTTCAGTGGCCGCCAAATCCAACTGGTCGGGACTTCTCTGCTTTGCCAACACCCTGCAGCTCTGCATAAATGACGCCAACAGGGAAATTGGTCAGTTTTTCCCAGCTTTGTGCCAAGGCGCGATCAATTGTAGGTCGCTACAAAAGAAGCGCGCATGCACGTGCACGCCTTATGAACATCCAAAAGAACATGCACATGGCCCAGCAGGAAGTGATCCAAGACGTCCCCACACGCTGGAACTGCGAGTATGCCATGATGGAGAGACTCGTCGAACTCCGTGCCCCAATATCACTCGAACTTTGCGAGTCTGATGTGGACAACTTGAGCTCGACAGAGTGGAAATTAATGGCTTCAGCTGTAAAAGTGTTGCAGCCCCTGGACCAAGCAACGACCGAGCTGTGCGCAGATCGCTACCCTACACTTTCACAAGTGATTCCTCTTGTCCATTGCACAGAAGTGGTGCTGCGTGAGCAAGTCCATGAAGGTGAGGAGGCAGCAAGCATTGTTTGCAAGGAGCCTTTGTGCAGCATTGCAACGAGGTTTCCCGACGTAAAAATGGCACTTGTTTCAGCAAATGCCACGCTAGTTGACCCTCGCTACAAAGACATTTGTTACGCCGAAGAGAGTAAAAAAAAGTGGGCTAAAAAAGCCACACTTGTAGCTGCAGCAACTGAGCTCGTGCCAGAAGATTGTGCCCAGACATCTCCTTGCCCAGACATGGAGAAGCCTTCTGCTAACACTGTGGGGAGTTTTTTCTTCGCTAAGCTGCAGAGCGCAAACATAGTATTTATAGAGCAGCAGAGCGCAAACGACAGTATTTATCGATAAGTGGTAGACTACTTGGAAACCTCTGTGCTCCCCCGATCTGAAAACCCTCTGGAGTGGTGGAAGAGCCATGGCAGCCAGCTGTACCCAGCGATGGACAGGGTGGCACAAAAGTGACGCTCGATTCCTGCCACACGGGCGAGGAGCGAGAGGCTCCTCTCAACGGCAGGAAATGTTGTCAGCAGCTGGCGGAAAGTGCTGCTCCCAGAGCATGCGGCGCAACAGGCGTTTCTTCATGGAAACTTGTTAATACAGCAAAGGAAAGCTTTAGGCTTTCGTGAAATACATCGTGCTGTTTTTCTGTCATAAGCTTTGCACCAAATATGTTCAATTGAATGCTGTGCCTAAGCGAGTTCTAATGATTAGAAAAAATTGTGTACATTAGTCAGGTAACAAGTTGCTCATTTTTCTTCGTGATTTGCAATGCGCACTATTCGAACTATTTGATTCAAAATTATTCGAACCAAATCACTATTCACTTTGAATTCAATATTCGCCACCCTACTTAAATGACCATTGGATACCGATTCACGCAACAGTGTGTGGTACGTGTAGCGCTGCCTATTTGTGCGGATTACGGGTCGTCGTCCGTGCTGGGAACGTGTTTCGCGTTGCTACCTGTAAGTACCGCAGTCCTGACTGTTTCGCAACAGGTGCAAAATTTAAAAAAACATCGTTCCGTGTTCATGTGCTATATGCTTTTTTTTTACGCCCACGATGCTGTATCCTGGCATTTCTTCATTAGCACTTTCATTTTGCAAACATGAGCTTGTTTTAACGGTGGCCTGCGGCGTGAGCGTTGCAGGTGACCGGCGCTGATGTTACTTGTACGCGTTTTAATGGAATGAACGCTTTTTAGGCCGCTGTCGCATGCGTTGTTTTGAAGTGAAGGATGCTAGCAAAAAAAAAATATTTTGAGAGCAGCTTTTAGCATGTTCAAGTTTCGTTTCGGCGTAACGTGCACTGTGGGGTATCTACCATCTTCACAAGCGGGGCCTTGCAAAGACTATAAATACATTGCCGCACTGACTCGCGACTCATTTCTTAGGTATGGAACTTACTACGTACACACACCGTTCATCAAAAGTGAACTGAGCCGAACTTCTTTTGTGCCTGGAAAGGTGGAACGTTCAATGCGAATTCTCGAAAAACTTGAAACTTTCGGCGGCTTGTCGTGTTCACCACGGGTAGGTTGACCGACGGAACAGCTGTTCTTGTAAAAAAGTCACAGTCTTTTCACCACCGCGAATGATTGTAAAGCCTTTAGGGGATGCCTTTCATGACTGTGGCGATTTCTGTGCTGTTATTATCATTTCCGTCTGAGGTGTGCCTGAAGCGCTCTGTGCTGAAGTGTACTACAGACCGAGTCCAATGTTCCTTCAAAATTCAAGCTTTGATATCCAGAGCTTGCGTTGGGTTTCCGGCTGCGGAAAGCAATGCAGGCTAATGCCTGATGTGTATTTCGTAAACTTCCAGTGCCCCACTGCGCATAATTTTCCCGTACATTTAAAAAATCTTGTTTGACCGACAAGTGCCACATAGAAAACTATGTATTTTTGTCGTTTGTTTCCCCTGAATAAAAATTTGACCGTGGTGCCCCCTAACTTAAGGGGGCACACTGGTCTTAAACCAAAAAAGTTTATTTTTGTAGTTATGACAATAAAAATTGAGGGGCATATGTAGTTTTTCATTCTGATTGTAGATATAAAATTTGTTTTTGTGTGAAATGACTACAGTTAAACCTGGATGTAACGAACCTCCATGTAACGAATTCCTGGATTTAACAAATTTTTTCCAATCTCCAACTCCATCTCCATAGAAGTCCATGTATTTGTGACCTCCACGTAACGAAGGTGTTGCGGTAATCGACCTGAATGTAACGAATTCGCGGCACTCATCATTTATGATTTTGAGCCGTAACACTACTAAAAATTTGTAAATACAACGCGCAAGTTCTATGTAATAGGGAAAAAAATATGGGGCGAGATGGCGGGTAGAACGCATACGATTGCAGCAAGCAAGTGCGTGCCATCCATGCGAGCATCGATGTTTTGTGACGTCTGGTGGCGCTGCCGTGCCGAACGGGCGAGCGCACTCTGGTTAGGCTGGTCCGGTACGGTCCGGTCCGGTCCGGTCCGGTAGGCTGGTCCGATGACTTTTTGTACGCTGACAGTGATGCTGTGTCTACAGAAGAAATATCGGATGTGGCACTTGTAGAAACTGTTAGAGATCGCGGCGATGATGAAGGTTCGTCAGAGGCGGATACATTCCCGTTGCCTACAGCAAAGGAGGTCTTGGATGCGCTGGACGTGCTGCGCCGTCACGTCGGCTCGCAGGATGATGAGGAAGCATTGGAGGAGTTCGTTTCTCTGGACCGCCGCGTTGCGTCGTCTTTGACGCGAAAGACACAGGCGAAAATAACGCAGTTTTTTTGTGTTAAATAAACATTTGAGGTAAGTTGCGCTAAATCGGCATCTGCCGCATGTTTTTTTTGGTGTTCGTGATGATTTCCCTGGTGTTTACTTGAAAACTGCATGTAACGAAAACCTGGATGTAACGAAAATTTGCGAACTTTATCCAGGTTTAACTGTATATTCAATTTAATTTGGATTTTTGTATTTGATTTTTTGACGGCCTTTGTAAAAGAACTGTTGGAGGGATGCACCTGAACAAGGTACCAGTGAACTGTGCAAAAATCAAGGAGTGCAATAAGGCTAACATTATCTTCTATCTGGTCTGTAGCAGAAATTACAATCGTTTGAAGTTTGGGCCTGGAAGCCAAAACCGGTTTTTCTGGTTGCCGCCTTCCAGACCCAAACTTCAAACTTCAAATGGTCGACTACATCCATCCAGTACTCCTGCACTTAGTTCCGATGCATTACACAGCCAGACAACATCCACTGAAGAAAAGCTTAAATCCCTTGCTTCTTTAATGGTGGATGTAAACTCACTGCTCCATCAAAAGTGGGCCAACTTCTCTGCCTCAAAGCAGCCGTTGATATTTTACGGTTTTATGTAGATAAAGTGCAAAAGTCGGTCTCGTTCCTTTGCGGGGAATATGACGAATTCACAGTGAGGACGTCAGCTAACGATAAGGAGTTGGAGGTCACGGTGTCCGAGGTTCGCTCAATTAAAGAGAAATTGGAAAAACATACTTCAGAAGTTGAGTTCCCTAAGTCTGAAGTTAACAAGCGGGAACAATATATAGTGACCTTCAGAACCTTGAGATTCCCGGCCTTCCAGTGCAGCCAAATGAGGACCTGAGAATTCGCGCTGAAGAACTTGCTGACAAACTAAACAAAAATTTTGACACTTCCAGTGTACTTGCCATTCAGCGCTTGCCCGCTAAGAGTGACCAAGTTCCCATTGTTGTCATTCGGTTTGCCTTCATGGCTCAGAACAACGAATGGGTGGCACATCCTGGTGAACTCGGGGCCAGACTCGCGCTCGCCATGAAAAAGAGGCGACAAATACTACAGAGACTCGCACATGGGTGTTGCCGTATCGCAAATGGACATTGTTTCCAACCGTACGTCACATGATCCACCAATGACCCAGGTGTACGTCAGTAGCGCGTTTAGGTAATAAACATTCACACCGAAATTCTCGCCTTGCTAGACAAAGAACTATTACCCACCTCTAAATCATCAGAATGTTTTGCGGTACTTGGTTTGAAATTGCATAGTAGGTAGCGAAAGGTTGCATAAATCGGTATTTTTCCTTTTGCATGAGAGAAAATACCGTTGACTATTGTCTTTTAGGCCAACATCATGTTTAAAAACTTGCCGTGTCTACTGTATTTACTCACGTAGTGGACCCCCCCCCCCCCCCGTAATGCCCCTCCCCCTCTTTTGGAGAATTTACATTCTTGTTACCTTGCATAAAAAATGCAGTGGGAATAGAAAAGGGACGGTTCAATGTTTTTATTTCAGCATGGTTGCTGATGCTTGTGGGAAGCGCCTTGGCACGATACCTTGTGGGCTAGAGGGTGTTGCTTGGAGCTCCTCGCCATGAGCTCCCTTCCCTCGCCCTTGCGGCTACCGGGCCGCAAGACTTGGAGACGACGGCGCCCGAAGGATGGCGCTGGTGGACAGAGAGCGGTGGGGGGTGATGCGGTGCGGAGGCACGTGCGCGAGACTCGGACTCGGGACGGAGAGTGTTTTTTGGTGCTGGTGTCGGTGTGTGTCCGGACGCGGACTGAGAATGAGCTCCATGTGAGTAAAGAGTTTCTCTGGTACTCAACCGCAGTGTGCCTCGTTTCTTGGCATGCCATAGAAAGCAGGTCCACATGATGTCGACGATCGCAAGTAACTTGATATCATGCCACGGTATGGGCAGAAACGCTAAAAAAGCATTCTAACAAGAAAATCTCAACAGTAGCAGGAGACACAAGTGCGAATGTCATGGCTCACAATTTAAAAATTGTATACTTGGAGAGCACCTTTTGCTGAACACAAAACAAACATTCCATGAAAATGTTGCAGCGTGCAAATAAAGCCCGTACTCTACTCTTTCCCTGATCTGTGCTGTTCCGCCATTTCGCAATTATGCTCGATGGTTTTGTTGCTCAGCTGCGTTTTGACCTTTTTTTGTGCTCCTGGTGTGTGGCTTACAGAGCCGGTATTAAATTGAAGGTGGCGGAGCGTGTGTTGCAAGCATGTGGAAACCGCGCGGCTGGCCGGTGTTGACCCAGTGTTGACCCAGTGCGTGTATACTACTGGTGAAAACAAAAGGTCTGGGCGATGAACAGGGGTCGCCGTGTGTTCTGTGGGCCCAAAGAAGGGAAGTTTTCCGGTGTGGAAAAATAAGTTTTGGAGCGCCCTGACAGCACAGAAGACGATGGGCTGTGAGCCGATGACGAACGCGTACCCACAAGCGACACCAACGTACGGGATAGCTCCGATGGCAAGTAAAAGGACGATGTCGATTTGGAGGCCAATAGCATTGTTGAGACGGATTCAAAAGCCTCAGGATGCGAGGAAAACACCCCCAAAAAACTGGAGAATGGACGAGGCCGAAGCGGGCACCGCCGTGGGGCCGTCGGCGGGCTCCACACACACAGCATATGGTCCTTGTTTCAGTGGGAAACGTAGCCCCCCTCCCTCGAAAGAAGGGACCGCGGCAGTGAGGAACCCGGGCAGTGGGTTCGTTGAAAGCACATAAACAGATCGCTGTAACCTTCTTTGCTTCTACATAAAAGAGTTCTGTTGTTTTTCCGTTGCACTTGAACGAGTAGTGGTGTTCCTTGATCGACGACTGCGATCGAAAGGATTGACATGTCTTCACTACTACACAATTTCGGTGCCAAAGCCCGGGATCTGGAAAGATGAACGAACTGCGAGTGCATCAGCAAGTTACAGGGATCAACTCCTCTCGAACGTGGACAACGATCGGCATGGAGCAACAGAAGAAGAAGCGAAAGACTCTGCAAGCCCAAGTCAAGTTGTTGGAGAGGCAGAAAAGTTGCTACCGCTGCCTGCACCCAGTGTTGAGGAACTTGAAGTGCTGATCAAACGTCTTCTTCTTGTTGAGGCTCAACTGAAAGAAGTGAACGCGGCAATTGAGTCTTTGCTGACCGACGAAGACAGAGGACGAGTTCACCCATGTCATCGAGTATAGCGTCAAGACCGTAACCTGCCTAGCAAGACTGAAGACCGGGTTAAACGAAGCAGCAACAACTCAGGTGGTGGCAACACCTAACAAGAGCGGACGACAAGGACAGCAACAGTGGCGAAGGTCAAACTCCCTGAATTGGAGCATCTAAAATTTAACGGCAACCGAAAGAATTGGCAGCCCTTTTGGGAGCAGTGCGAAAACCGCCATTCACAAGAATTCGGATTTGGCGCCATCGGAGAAGTTAAATTACCTGAGGGCTGCGCTGATTGGAGATGGAACAGCGGCAATTGCAGGCATGCAGCCAACATCGGAGTCCAAGGTTAAGGCTCTCAACACAAAATGCGACAAGCTACTCCTGCAGTTCACTCGCGCACACGAAGACAACATTGCTAAGTGAATGTAAAGAGTGCGACATCTGCTGTTTGTACCAGACGCCTTCTGCAAAGATTTCACCAGGGACCTTCTCGCAGCTCAGCCGCTGGTTTCCCCAGTGGACGCAGCCCGGCCCGAGGTATTCACCAAGTATTCTGAGGGCTTTAGGCAGACAAACAAATTTGTCAAAAACATCTGGGGGGCCAATTTCACAACAAACTGTGCACAACCAAAATGGTCGAAGGATGGCACAACGGAGTGCATAGCCGTCTCAGAAGCCATCATCCGGACCTGGAAGAGTTTATATATACAATTCTTGCAGGCCACTCAGCATTCTGGCCAAAACGGGATTCAAGCAGGGCTTTTGGATGACAAACACAGTTGTCAAAGACATCTGGGGCCAATTTCACAATGGACTATGCACAACCAACATGGTCGAAATATGGCCCAACGGACTGCGTAGCCGGCTCACAAGCCATCATCCGGGCCTGGAGAGTTTATACAATTCTTGCGAGTCACTCCGTACTCTGGCCAAAACCGGATTCAAGCAGGGCTTTTGGATCCCCTTGCGGATGCATGTGAGCCACCGGGATCAGTTGCAGTAAGATGAGATGGCTGTGTTTTCAGCCTACTTAGTGTCTGCAGCACCAACTTTTCAAGACGTCTGCAACTACATCGATAGGGTCGCAATTGGATCTAGTGACATATTGGATGTAGTGTCTCAGGATCCCTTGCAACAACTAGGCTTAGGCAAACTAATGGAGCAGGCGTGTGCTCCATTTCCCCCAGACGCCGTGGTGGTGGCGGCCGCCCCCGACTTATCTTTTTTCCTTTTAGCTCTTTCATTTCCAGCAGCAGCAGCGTGGGCGGATACGATAGGCGCGCGCAGCGCGCCTTCTTCCGTGGGAGCGCCGCCGCCTCCTCCTCCTCCTCTTCTGTCGTGTCCGGTTGCCCTTCGTGGCGCGTGCGCCACCACCAGGGGAGATAAATAGCTGTCATTTTCACAGCCAGGGACCGCAGTGCATCGCTTGACTCCGTAACCGTAGTCTACGCATCTCGCGCGATCACCGGTCGTGCATAGCTGACGACATTGAGAGTCTTCGGAGCAAGGTATAAACTCCATTTCGCACGGACGACGTCGTGTGGCGCCCACATCAGTGACAAAGAAGGCCATGCTTCGTTGCTGCTGCTGCAAGAACTATTTTTTTATTATTTCCTGCTTTATTTTCGTGACCACTTCGAGGAGCACTTCGGGCGGCAACAACAACACCACCAACGCAGATGGACTATTACTTGTGGACCTTGTGGTTGCTGGACTGGTACCCCTGGAGGCCGACAATGGTAGTGGCAGTAGTGGTGTATCTATCGACTATAAGTCTCCTTCGCTTCTACTTCGAGTGAACGAAAGTCAGAAAAAGTTTATCAAAATGTCCAACGTGTGGCTGCAGTTTGGAGAAACAACTCGGAACATGGCGGAGGTCTGGCTGCACGTGAACCGCGGGCACAAATTTCGGAGCGACACCATCAACCGCACGAACGAGATACCGTATATACTCGTGTAAGGGCCGCCCTCGTGTAAGGGCCGCACCCCTACTTTGGAGGGGGAAATTTCAAAAAAAAAATTCAAGAAGTCCCGCCACAAAGATGTAGTTAGTTCAATTGTGGCTAGATGGCGCTGACACTGGCAGGTGGGCGTACCTCGAAGAGACGGAGTATAAAACGTACCGGGAAGCCCGAGGTGCGGACGGCTACGTGTGCAGGCTATGCTTTCGGGATGATGCCTTGGCAGTGAAACTATCAGCTCTGGAGGCCGAGACAGAGAAGCTTCGGGGTGTGGTGGCGCAATTACAAGTACAAATACTGTCTTTGACGACAACCACCGGCCGCAATGCGGAGTTTGGTGCTGCGGTAAACGAGGCGTGCTCCGGGCGGCGAGGTCTTGAGCACGAAACAGGACAGTCAACGCAGGTCCACCTCAACTTGGAGGCAGCATCACCGCGGGTTACAGAGTCAACACCCGAGCTAGACACACCGGACGTTTGTGCCAGACGTGACCAGCACAACACCTCACTCGGCGAGCAAGCAAAGCTAGCGTCTCCAGACAGTCCAGGGCATGAGTCCTTAGAATCTGCTCCTGAAGACCCCGTGATTTCTCTAGATATGGTAAGCCACGGCTTGGGAGATAACAGCGCACAGGAGGCTGAGATCTCCGGAGTGCACGTGGAAGAGGTTGGTGGGGAAGCAGAAAACGAAGGCGCGCAGTCCACAGAAGACGGCCGACACAGTTGCACTGACACACCTAACGCAGCATTAACTCTGCAGAGCAAGGAGCGCAAGGAACTGCCGAGCCAGAAAGAAAAGGTGAGGGGTAGACGCGGTGATCACCAGCGGGAAAGCACATTTAGCACCACCCCTCGGAGTACCCCCGGTCACAGGGAAGCCGCCCAACAGGATATCCACTTAGAGCAACACGTCAGTCGGCCCACCGTGCAGGGCCGGATGCCGACTCAAAGTGGGGGAAACTGGGTATTCCCAGCACGCAGTGCCCACAGAGAGGTCCTCATCGTGGGAGACGCCAATGTAGGCAAAATGGCTACAGCGATCCTGGAAGCCATGGACTCACCGGGAGCAGTAGGCCTGCTCTATGGGAGAAAAGCTACAACGGCTACAGCATTTAAGTACATTGCGTCGTACGAGCGCAGGGCTAAGTCCATCCCCCGGCGCTATGTGGTGCACGTCGGCCTTGTGGACCTGCTTCGTAGGACGCCAGATGAGATTGTCCACTCTTTGAACACAAGCAGTGCGAATGGTGTGGACGATATCGTTGTGTGCTCAATCCCCGAGGTGGCGACGAGGGCGAGGAGGTGAGAGCTGCAATACTGCTTGCCAACGCGAGGATCAGGAAGTGGTGCAGGCGTACTCGTCGCAGGTTCATTGACCTCAGTAGGGGGTGGCAGGACACGATGTTGGAGAAGGATGGCCTATACAGCCTGGAGGGCGCCGGCTTTGTTGCAGCCAAGATTGCTCAAGCAACACTCCCTTTTTTAGGCGAACGGTGGCAGAATCATCAGCGAAAGCCAGTGGAACCGAGGTACGTGACACCACCAGTCCAACAGGCTTCCAACAACGGGACTTTGGGGCTACTGAGTGCATCTATCACCGCAGCGCAGTCCGTTCCACCTCAGTCGCTGGCACAGATGACGCCGCTACTGCAATTTTTCCCAGCCGACACTCGCACCTCAGGAAGGAGTACCATGGTGACCAACCATTGGAATGTTGCCGATGCAACCTCTCCAGGGACCACCTCCGCCAGAGTCGTAAGAGGTTCTACACGGACTGGTTGAACGAGGAAAACCATCAGCTTACGGCAACGGGCCGCATCAAGCGTGCATCACTGTCGCAGGCGGCAAGCTGGGTGGCTGCAGCCTGGGACGCCATCCCTGGAACTTTGATCGTGCACTCCTTCAAAAAGTGCAGCATATCGAGTGCGCTTGATGGTACTGAGGATAGCACACTGTTTGAAGATGACAGTGATAAAGAAAGCGGCGAGGCTAGCAGCGATGACGACTCAGAATCATGAGCACCGCATCTTCATGCTCAATACAATGTGTTTTCTTTTTCTGAACGCTGACCTCGCCTTTTAGTTCGGCCTACATTCAAGGGAAGTTTTTTTTTTTTTTTTCCCCGTGGCTTCTGACTTTTGGGGGTCGGCTTAGAATTGGGGCCGGCCTAGATTCGAATAAATACAGTACCTCAGTTGACCACATTCGCCTGGTTGGCCCTTCCAGAAATGAGGTAACTGATGTAGCCAATTCGTTTGCACATCACTCAGGCAGCACTTTTGGGCCCCCAAAAGATGGCGAGACATTTCAGTTAATCAACAGCATGTGTGGGGCAAGAACACCTCTTCTTCATGAGAAACTTGTATTTGATAACCCCACGAAGCCTTCTCTATCTTCTGGCCCAGGTGGCATTCCTTCAGACATACTTAAAACATTTAAAGATATTCTAGTTCCTATTTTAACATACACCTTTAATAATTGCTTCGTCACGAACACATTTCCTGCTACATGGAAAATATCCAGGATATATCCCATATTTAACTCAGGCAACAGAACAGACCCAACCAACTATCGGCCGGTTTCAATCCTTTGCGCTGCATTCAAGCTGTTTGAGTTCGCACTACACACATACTGCCCTCGTGCATAAAAAATGCGCTGTTGCCTAATCAGCATGGCTTCATGGCAGGGCAAATGACAACTAATCTTGCTTGCTTTATGATGCAGGCCTCTTTGTGCTCGCCCTCAAAGTGTAGCCTGGTTGATGTATAAAACAATTGTTCCGGCCTTAGCATATTCATTCTTAAGATACTGGGTTCGCTGTTGTTTTTACTCTTCTGGGCAATGAAAAGACTAAATAAACAGACTTCTAAAACCAATTTTTAAAAAGCGTGGCATATAACATCAACACAATCAGTGACCAGAACTTGCTCATGGACTCAAAGATTGCCGCATTTGATACATTTTTCTTGCAGACTACACTTCTAAAATATTACTGGAGTAACGAGTTTTAGATGTCGAAATACCAATACTGTTTGTCTTCACAAGAAGCTTCCTTACAAAGTTCCCACAGTAAAAACTCGTTACGGAAGAAGTCTGCGATGCTTTTACATTCCTGAGATATTGAATTTTCTTCCAGACGGATTCCACAATACAACTAGAAGTGCTTTCAGACAAATGGCACCGGCACTTGATCATGATCAATACATGCATTTTTTACCTAATTTGGCTGTGCAACTTTGTGTAATAAAACATTTCATTTCATCTACTTATTATTTCAATTACTGAAAAACAGTGCGTAATATGTTATTTGATCATTTTTTTAATTACTGCTAGTACTGCAACTTGTGTGAACTTCCCCTTTGCAATGTTATTACGGATTCGTGTTACCAGAGTCCCTTAATACCGTTCTGGTCACGATACTTCTCCGTCACTCTATGGGAGAGCTTGATATGGTGCCAAGAACGGCCGCTACGCGGCGCAAGCTGCCTTAGAGGGGCCATCGCCCCGCTGCGACCCGGCCGAACGCACTGGCAGCGGCGGCAGCCCGAAGGCGTTGTGTGGAGGCAACTCGCGGTATTCCTTCCACCAAAGTTTCTGCATCAGCGTCATGCAAACTTCATGTGCCAGTGCACCGCGTTCAAGGTGGACGGCATGAAAATTCGAATGCACAATGCCTAAGGCGTGTTGTGTGACGGGCTGTAGCTCCGGATACCGAAGCAACAAGAAAAAGGCGTCACTCTTCTGTTTCCCAAGTAGCGCCGAACTTCGAGAGAAATGGAAGAGAGCTATACCGCCGTTGGAAGCTGGCGGTTTCAACTTCGAAAGGAAGAACGTTCGGGTTTGCAAAAAGCATTTTGATGCTAGCGACGTTGTAAGAACCGACGAGCACATAAACGGGGTGGTCGTGTCGCTTCAGCGAGAGAGACCGAGGCTTCGGACGGATGCCGTTCCCAGGATTTTTGATGGGCTCCCAGGCCTACCTGACAAAGCCGAAACCGCGTTCCCGGCCAGCGATTCAGAGGCAACCAGCGAAGAGGCGGCACGAATTGTCTAAGCAGCGTATCATTAGCACCAAATTTAAGATTTATTGCATGCTTTAAATCATAACCCCCCCCCAAGCATGCAAAAAAATTTTTTAAAAATGTATGATGTGGTGCCTCGATAGTGGCAAAGGCGGCCGAGCAGCCAGCACTGGCATCAAAAGGAACTTCCAGATTAGGCTGCTGTACTTCCCTTCCCGAGGAAATCATGGGTTGTCGGCCGGTAATTAATAATGCTCTAAACAGTAAACACAAGCAAACGTCAAGCGGTGGGTGTCCCATGTAAATTGCGTGGAAAAAGTGATCAATCAAATGTTAGGCACATGAAAGCTCAGTGTTTGGAGCGGTCGCAAAAGCGCTCGGCTGCTATAACCGCGCCATCGAAAGTCCCCGCATCAAGAAAGCGATCGGCGCTCACAAACGTGTGTCCAAAACAACTAGCGCATTGGGTATAAACTCAAATGAAAGTTCTGGAATAAAACTTCTGGCTGGACCATTCACTTCATTTGAATACTTGGGTAGCAGCGCGCGAGAGGCGAGCCAAATATAAACCAATGTGATTGCTCCTGTACTATACACTGTTGTGTCTCATTCCGTTCACCTTCCTCCCCCATTTGCGGCACTACCAGAATAGAAAGCTCACCTACCGCATAAACATAATCGCCCTTTGGCCAGGCGCAAATATGAACACGTTGTCGAGCAGATCTAGCAGTAGCTGCTCGCATCGGGAGCATGGAGCATGAGCATCGTCTTTCAACACTTGCGAGCTAGGACGCACTGCTTCGAGGCATCGTAAGTACGCATATAATTGGGCTATGAAGTAATTATTAACACAAGTGCAGTTATCGCGCGGTGTGAGAACACTTTAAATGCACTGCTGTTTATAAGGTAGGCCCGCACTCCCAAGCAAACTACGCGTGCGTGCCAAAGTAAACAGCTCTCATTCGTCGTTCGACACTGGATCCCGTTACGACTTAGTATTTATCTGGTGGCACTGATGTGTTCAGAGACGCTTAAGAAAAGGTAACAGGAAGAACAGCACGCACATAATCGCGTCGAAACGTCGGCAGTAGTGCGCATACAAAGCCCAGCACTGGCGGTGGCTTGTGGACCCCCTACGACGGGTGGCGCCGCTAGCGAGAGATTTTGTCCCTACATCAACCTTCAGGCGCAGTTTCGTGACCAGAAAAGCATTTAAGGACTCTGGTGTTACGAAGCTTTGTATGACGCTTCCTTGCAATTCTGCTTCTTAAAAAATTTTCTTTTTGTACTGGGCAACATATACAAACGTTGCACTTTACAGATGTGATGTACTGAGTTATGTAAATGTTTTCTTTTTATCAGAGAACTACTGCCCAACACCACCCCACAAGCCAGCTGTTAGCTTTGGCAGGCCTAGAAATGCAACTAATTTTTCTTTATGTACTAATAAACATTATTACTGGTATTAGAAGAATTAAAGCTGTGGACCCACTGACGGATTGCACAGAACTGTGGGCAGCGTGTGCCCAAATGCCTCGTAACACGACCTGATATTCTGTATCCCTTCCCTACAAGTACGCATTATTGCAACTTGCTACAACTAAGTGTCTGGGCTGTCCTGCAGATTTTTTGTCAACATGTCAACAATACAGGAGCAAGCAAAAATGAAGTCCAACACAGAACCGATTCAAGTGGTTGCTGTTTGTGGAATCATTAGAGGATCACCTTTTCACCTTGTCTATGAGCCTTGCAGTGAGAGGTTATTTAAAAAAAAAGAACAGACCGGAGAACATCCCTCGGTGTTGAAAATTATGTGCGACGTTGAAGTTTGGCACTTGCTTCAGACATGGGCTTCGTTGGTCCCTTGCAGGATGTCCGTACACCGGGACCCTTGCCAGAGAAAAACGTGCGCCTGTGTTGACATCCAGGATTCTTGTGAAGCAGCATCAGCCATGCAGACACCCTGTATAGAGACATAGCACACATAATGCTTTGTTAGGTCTGTACGACAAACACGTGTGGTTGGCCACTTGCTAGTCAAACAGCATGCACGTTTGCCACAAGGTGGTTACAGTCGCAGGTAGCAGGAGGTAAGGATACTGAATGAAACACTACAGTCAGCAAAACGTAGTGGACTTGGAGGACCAATGCATCATTCGAAAAATTCCTCGGGGCACTTCTAAGTCTGCTTACGTGCTTTGAAAACGAAATCATGATGCACTATTCTACGACTTCTACATTTCCAATTTACAGTTCAGCGAATTTTGTGAGATGAGCATTAGCTCCTCAAAGCTTTCAATTGCAGGCCAATCCCCCAAGTGGGCATGTGCCACATAGAAAGGAACAATAGCAAAAACTTCTTGTTCTACCTCTTACAACATGCTGGGATAGCACAGTTGGTAGAGCATCGAGCTGCCACTGCGGAGACCCAGTTCGAATCCCACAGGATCACGCACGTTTTTAATTTACCGTATTTTTACTCATATAACCCACACCAAAAATGCAAAAATTTCAGGGGAAAAGTAGGGATGTGGATAATACGCGGGGTTTTTCCTCTAGTGCAGCTTCACGGCAATGCGCGTTGCGCCGTGAAGCTCCCACGCAGTAACACTGACTAAGCCTTCCAGGCAGCGATTGCGGAAAACATACAAGTACAAGGAAGAAAAAACAAGGATCAATGCACTCTAACTGAATTTTATTCGTGAACTGTGGCTTTTGCCCTGCAGTCAGTAAATTCTACTTGCTAAATGTACGCTTTTACTGTCTACGTAGTAGGTGATGTGTTGTTTGAGCAGTAGCTTTGGTGCAGCCTTTCCTGTATGAAATGTGCGGCCAATACGCGAGGATTTTTTTTCTTTTCCGGAGGGCTGAAAGTGGGGGTGCGTATTATATGCAGGGGCAGGTTATACGCGCCAAAATACGGTGTTGACTCTTTACAACAGCAACCATTTTCTTGAGCGGGCAACATGCGACTCTTTTTCCCAGAATAAGGCACTTGAGGCTTTTCCCTCAAGTAAGTGAAGCGCCTAACAATCCATCTGCACTGAGGTTCATCCAATGTGCCCAAAAAGTACTGGCGCAAAATTTTAGTCCAACAAACCTATGCGGGATGCTGCAAAACATTAACAAAGCAAATCCCAACTCCAAAAGCTACGTGGGAAGTCGGAAGCATGGAAGACATGACTATCACTTTTGCAGGACTCCATTCACCAAAACAAGAGCTTAGAGGCATTTAAAAAGGCACGCCAAGAATAAAAGTGGAAAAGGAACGACTCTAGAAGACACCCTAATGAAATCGAGGTTATTTCTTTTGCTCAATTAATTTGCAAAAGAAATATCGAAATCGAGGGCCCACCACCAAAGTGGTTCAAAAATACGAGGGAAGGCAATACGATCATTGTGCATCATGTGTCAACAACGCAGTGTGGTAAAACTTAAAGTCAAACCGAACTCCCACACGAGGCTCCAGTTTTGTCACCGATTATTTGTGTACAAAATACAAAAAAATTCATGGTAGTGCGGATTGCCCATTCCAAAATGTCCACCAGAAAACTCGAGCGTTGGGCACATTATCTCCACAGTTGATTGAGCTTGGACTGGGATGGTTCAGACTTGAACCTTTGAAAGAATATCGAAATCAAGGCCCACCACCAAAGTGGTTAAAAAATATGAGGATAGGCAATAGAGCATTGTGCATCATGTGTCAACAACGCAGTGTGGTAAAACTTAGTGCAACCGGGCTTAAAGTCAAACCGAACTCACACACGAGGCTCCAGTTTTGTCACCGATTGTTTGTGTACAAAATACAAAAAAAATGTATGGTAGTGCAGATTGCCCATTCCAAAATGTCCACCAGAAAACTGTAGCGTTGGGCACATTATCTGCACAGTTGAGCTTGGACTGGGATGGTTCCGACTTGAACCTATGTGGGGGTTTTGTAGCGACTGACTATGCCTGACGAGAAGGGTCTGGAAGCGTCGCCCGATCGCCCCCACCACTTTGGCAACCCAAGTCACGCTCGCCTATGTCACGGGGAAAGCGGACAATTTTTACCTCACCGAAAAAACCGCTACCGCTCAGGGACTAGCCAGAGTCAGTAGATTAAGCCTTTGAGGGTCACGGCCATACATGTACGGCATCGGCAAACACTTTCAAAATGGTCAATGACGTACATGCACGGCATTGCATCTTTAAAAGCGCGCCTTTTTCGCCAACTTCTCTGGCTTGGCATGTGCTGCCACACTTCAGAAATACGTCAAATTTTTTCTTGCGCCGATGGCTCTTCTTTTTATTTTTATGATTACTTCAGGGGGGGTATCGCCCACACTGGGGGGCCGCTTGCCCGGACGCCTCTCGCTTCTTCCGCCTGCCACAGACCAAGGTCGCCTGCGAAAATGATGAGCATGCTGACGAGGCTTTTTTCTCCTTTTTTTGTATTTGATGAGTGGTGCGCCATCTATCGCTCCCGCATCCGGCCACGCGCGCCCGGGCACGCACGCGCAGCGGCTGGTTTTGGTATTGTCCTCCGGGCGCTTCCCACTTGTTGCACCCGCGAAACTGATGTCTATCTGATTTTGATTCACTCAAAAGGTGCCGGCTTGTTACTTTCTTTTAATTTAGAATTTTTCTTGTGTTACTCATGAAGAAACCACATATATGTGGTTTATGTGGTATATGTAACAACATTAACGATTTTTTTTGTCACTTTATAGTCACCCCAAAAAAATTACTATAATTTTTTCTCAAAATAGATTCATCCAAAGAATTTAAATCAGCAATAAAAAAAATCGAGACCCTCAAAGGGTTAACGGACGTTACTGTCCAGGGTGTCTACCAAGTTGACATTTTCAAATTCCCCGAGTTTTCCAAGTTTTCCCCAGAGTATTTTTGATAAATTCCTGAGTGACACAGAACTCTGTTTTACGTCAACACAAGCTGACACCACTTCATCAGTTGCTGTCACCCTCTAAAAAGCACCTTATAAAATAGTATATGACAATAAAGTTTGAAAGCTAACCAGTAACTTTTGTCTCATTCAATAGAAAACATACAGAGTGAACATACAAAACAGCGCAAGAAACGAGGACTAAGAAAGAAGGGCACAAACGAGCGCTGAACTTAGTCCTCATTTTTTGCGCTGTTTTGTATGTTCAGAATGAACCAAGAACCAACTGGCCCCACTCGAGACGCTAATTCACAACAGAGTGGTATTAAATTCACAGTGAATGAAATATCAAAAAAAAAAATGGTAAAAAAACCATACTGCCATGTTCTCAGCTCGCACTCAATGCCTCAGTGCTGTATTTCACTGCTTCAAAGGAGTTCTATTTTGATTTGGATAAGGGACACCTGCATCTTAAACACCGTCACGTTAGGTGCCCTTACATGCCGCCATACTTCTAGCATCAAAGCACTGCGCAGGAAGAGCGGGAAGAGTTTATTTGGGATTCACATTGGAAATTAGAAACACCTCAACTACACCCCGCTATGGTGACTCCACGTAAAGTTCTTTTGGCACGCAGCGAAAGCTATGGAGCCGAAACATGCTCTGTCTTTCTACGAAGCGGAATATGGTGCCGGCTTTCAGTTAAAAGTAACTCTTAAAACGGGGTGCAATGGGTATATTTGATACTTAAGACGTATTTTGAACACAGCTGCGAACTCTTAAAGTTGAAAATTAAGAGAAATGTGTCTTTATTATTACGCCAGATTCACAACTCAAAGATTCACAACGTGCGTCAACTAACTAGAAACCACAGTAGATGGTGCCAGGTGTTCCAGCACAGGATTGAAAGCTACTACTGCCCCTACCCCTGTAGACTCCCTTATGCTGCACAACAAGCTATTGCGGCGCGCAACATTTTCTTCCGCCTTTCAGGAGTCTGGGAAACGCCAGAACACAAGGGGAGCGTACAGGGTGTCAGGAGGGGGGGTGACCTGCAAGTTGTATGAAGCGAGTTCTCACTGGAACCAGTGACTTCAGACGGCGCCATCAGCGACGGCTCCGGAGGGCTGTCCACTTTTGACTTACTGTTACCTGAGCCAGCATTACAGTGAATTTCACTACCTTTATAAAGTACAGCTAATTTTCCCTGATAGAAGCACAAATTCCATGAGTGTTCTCCGAGCTTTTCCCGACTATTCAAAATCTCTGAGAATTCCATGTTTGGGAGTTTGGTAGACACCCTGCTATCACTAAAACACGGTTTACTACGCTCATTTAGCGTTGGCTACGTGTGGACAAAACCCCCAACAAAACGAGCGATAGGTCTGGGCGAAATCTCCACCAAAGCAAGAAAAAGTGGTTAACCAGTAGCACTGACTTTGGCTAGTCAGAGAGTGCTAGCAGTTTTGCCGGATACGTAAATACCATGACTGCTCCCATGCGAGTTTTTAACAGGACGTCACACGGGCCGCCAGGCTATTTTGGCGCCTTTAATCATTTGCGGTCCGTTGACGGGCTATGCCCGACATGGGTGCTCAAAATTAAATCTCGCAGTTTTTCTCACTGCGATGCGCCCGCATTCTTTGTATACATGATGCGCCATCTCTTGAGGGGTAAGTGAACTTTGCTTGTTCAGGTTTTTTTCTTTTGCACTAGGGTGCACCACAGGGTTCATCACGAGCTTTCAGGATCCCAGAGCGTTTTCACGTGCGCGCTGTCTGCCTCCATATGCAATGAGGAAGCTTACATGGCCACTTCCTCATCGGATGCGTTCTACGCAGCTTGCAGGGTTTTTTTTTTTCTTCCAGCTGGACTGACAAATGCTAGCTGGAAGTAATAGCTGCCAGCCGGAACAAAGCTAGAAACTAAATTTCTAGCTAGAAGAACTTTCTGGTTCAATAATCCAGCTAGAAAAAATATTTTCACCTAGGTTAAGGTTAGATATCACAAGCCATTTTATCTACAAGCTCCAGGACGAAGCAACGAGGACTGTGCTGTTTGTAGCAACAGAAAAACAAAAGGGTACAGGACCGAAATTGTGTTTTTTAGCCAAACCTGCAGTAAAAACCCTGACCGGCACCCAGGAGAATGCTTCGAGCGGTTTCCCAGGCTGCTCAAATATTTGTAAAGGAGTGGCAAGCAGAATTCAAATAAAAAGATAAACATTCCGGCGAGTTTTTCTTCGCGGCGCCAGAAACTTTAGGTCCTTCCGGACTACAAAGGTTAATGAAACAGCGCAAGGGACAGGACATAAGTAAAAACGGACAAGGAAGGGCGCTGACCTTGTTTTTACTCGTGTCCTGTCCCTTGCGCTGTTTTGTTCATGGATTCTTACCGACTAGTCAAGCTTCCCACTTTTGTTTACTAGATCCCCCGCCTGCCGATAATGCTTACATTACGATTTGTCTCTCACGGTGTTTCAAGCAAATTTCAGCACCATCATCGAATTTACGGCATGCTACCACTACGAGTATTTACACGAGCAAGCGTGGCAGTGTTCATAACTGCTGTTTCATGAAGTAAAATCACGTTGGCCCAAACTATCCTCACTGACCTTTCCATGGTGTCACGTGCGTCAAAATCACTTCGTTGTAGCCTTGAGGTAGGAAAAAAACAGTTGTTCTTTCTCTCTGGTAATAGTGAAAACTGCCGTCATCGTGCGACGGGCCCTGGGACCGTGTAACTGAGAAGTTACGCACGTAGGAGTTTGCGCAAAATTATGGTTTACCTTCCACCATGTGGTTTACGGCCACGAGAAAAAATGCCGCGCAAACTGCTGTCACGTTAATCTTTAATGATGATGGTAGCTGGTAGCTAAAAAACACTGTTGACGAAGATAACAAAACATTTGTACGTAAATAAATATATGCAAATTTCTTTGCGGTTGTTTTATTGGAGTTTTGTTATGGTTTTTGTGACACATTTGTGCCCACATTAATTCACGCTTTATCCTTTTTTTTTTTGCAACTTTATCGCCTAGCGGTTGATGTGCAAAGCTCTACTCTTGTCGATGACAATACAGGCAGAAATCTTTTTTTTCTGTGTTGTAAAACCGTAAAACCGATCTTTACTCCAAAAGAAAGGCTACTTTCTGTGTTTTAAATCAAGTTTGTTCCTTTTGTTGTAGTTGAGAAGTAACTGTTCAGCCATAACATTGTTTAAGCGTGCTTTATTTCCGCGACTGCTACGTCCGCTACCACTTCGATCGCTGTCGCGCCGCTTAGTGGATTAGCGCTGCCGTAGCCCTAATTCTTCCCCGAGGTTTCAGCGACCGCCTGTGGCAACTTGTGCAGCCACAAGTTCGCCCGGTTCGAGCGAATAAGCGTCTCCAGCGGTGCCCGGCGATCCAAGGCCCGTCTCGGAAGCCCTGCTCGCCGATTCCATTGCGGGGATTTGCGCCGCATCTACCGAGAGCTAGCCCCAAGAGGCGTATCCCCGGTGCGACGACCGCTACCACCACCATCACCATGGATAAAGAAAGCATCAAGAAGCAGATCGAAAACCTCCGGTATCAAGCCCAGATGGAGCGGTGGCCTCTGTCCAAGTCTATCCAGGCGTGAGTGCCCTCTTTTCATTGCGATTTCGAAGCTCCTTTCTGTGTTCCGTGTTAACTGCTTGCCTCCGCTGGCTAATATGACCCGGCGCAATCTCGCCCCAACTGCATTCTCGCCCGAACGAAATCCGTGCGTCGGCCAGTCATTTTAAAAGCCATTCGTTTCCGGTGGTCCTGATTTCGATTCTTTTGGTTGTACTGTAGGCCGGCCGCAGCTGTGTTCAGGAATGAGAGGCATTTGGTTTCGTTTTTCACTCTCGGGTAGGAGTTAAATTGAACAGACGCTTTGCCGGGCCCGGAAACTACTTCTATTTTTTTACTATTTCACTGCGCAACTATGTGTGCACATCTCTGTCGCCCGTAGCCGTGCTTGTGTGAAGTAAGCGTTCTTTGTAGGTGTTGCGGCCGCAGTATTTTGTCGGCACCTAGCTTCGTCATGCTGCGTGATTGCAGATTCTGTTGTGCCGTCGCTTCGTCTGGAGGCAGTCGCGTGTAGGAATGCATAATCAGTGTAGTATTGATGCAGCCGCTCTGGTTTAATGATGGTGCAAGTCACGCCCGATCGGGCAAAGCTACGCGCTTTCGCTTTGGTAGCTTCGCCCTGCGGCGCCGGTGTCCTGCGGTGAAGCCGTACTCGGTGAGGGCGCAGCGGCCTAATTAGATTTTAGGAATAAGGCAGTTATCTGTGGAGATCTTGACCTCCATTGGCAAGTACCCCACCCCCCCCTTAACCCCTTCTCTTTTCCTCAATTTAAAAGCTGTTTGGTTTTTTTGTTTTTTTTCAATTTATTGGTGTGGCGTTTTTAGAACCATAGTGTGATTGACGCACGCATCATAAATGTCGGTCTTTTCTTTCTCTTTGTACTACAGGCATACTTATCAAGCGCCCGCAAGCTTTTTTTTTTTTTTTTTTTCACAACGTTTCACTTTTTAGATGGGTGACCTGGAACTGTCACTTCGTAACTGGGCTCTTTTTTCTTTTTTTTTTTCGGGGAAAAATTATCCCTCAGTCGCTTTTTTTTTTTTTCTTTTGCTTTGTGCTGCGTCTATTTTTGAACAGTGGCCTCTTATTTAACGTCACATTTTCTCCGCCTTTTCATTTAAATGCCACGCTGCGTGAGGTGGTGGCATTTTGTGGTAGCATTTTGTGCATTGCCGTTGTCTTAGTGACCTACTCATTGCATGCCCTGCAAGTTGCAGCGACTGGCTTGCGTTTTCATCAACTTCTTGTGATGTTCGCAAATCTAGTGTGGAAATCCAGTCAGGTCAAACAGCACATTGCATACAGATGTGAGCTCGATTTTCCATATGCTTTCAGATATAAATATGCAACGATCTACAGTCATCAAATAGGGCCACAGGTGATCTCGTATGCCTGCAGTATGTAGTGCTGGAAAGTAGGGGCGAGCGTCTGGAGTGCCTCTACAATGTGCCGAACTAAAAGCCAAGCCTTCGTTAGATAATGTGGCCCAAAAGCCGCTTATTGCAGCTCTACTCACAGCAGAGAACCTTGAAAACTCGCTTTTTTTTTTTTTTTTTTTGCGCATTCTTGAAATTGTGGAATTCTTCTCCGACCTGCGTTTCATCACAAGGGACCATACATCACTGCTGTAGGACAACCTCCTTTCAGTCGCAGCAGCATAGGTATTTCACAACTTTTCAGAACACCCCAACAAAAGTGAAAAAACGTTCTGTATGAAATATCTGCTCTGTTGACCCATCGCTTCTAGAGTACAAGGGAAGATTTTTCAATCAGTCTTGTTTCGGATCTTATGATCCTGCTAACACCTTGGCAGTACAGACTTTTTTTGGCTGTTCCATTCTGGCTGTCTCTTAGAGCAGATGCATGGGAAATAAAATAAGACCCTATTCTTAGCTCCGATGACAGCAAGAAAAACCTTGTGCATTGTTAAGCAAGTGACAGATTAGAAGCTTCCTACCGTTGTTTTGGCGGCATCCTGGGGTTCGCACAGCGGGCGAGTGCAGACATAGAATACCTGTGGGCAGATGGATTGCTCTGTCTGAGTATTCAGTGGGCTCCCAGTAGTCCAATGTGCACGAACTGTAGCTTTTGGCCATTTATTCGTGTTTGAAAAGGGTTACTGGCTGAGAAAATGCAATATGGTATGTTTAGCTCTCACACTTGGATTTCTTCCCTCTGAAGATGACGGCTTCTGCATGCACGAGCAGTTTATCGTAGAATGCAACATGTGTCTGACTTAAAATTTACCTTGCGCGCATATGTCATGACTGACAAATAAGCAGTCATAGTTTGCTCCTTACTAATGAAAGGCTATGAACCCCGCATCTCATAAGAGGTAATGGGAGGTCATCCCGCTGTTCACGTAGATTAGAATGACATGTCATGTTGAACTGCTGCAGCGCAGCTCCCTATTTTATTTGCCCGTGGAATACCCATTGCAGGAGCAGTTTTGGACGGCCCAGGAAGAACGGCTCACAACTGTTCTTTGCAGCCAAATAAGAGAGACCCATTGTTCCGCTTGTGAGTGGTTCATGGAAGCAGTCTTCAGTGACAGTGTTCTAAATACGCCCACCTCCGGCCATCATCTTTTGCACTCATAAAATTGATTAGGGCGAAAATTCTCCAGTTTTGTCCGTCTCGAGTGTCGTTTCAAGCGAGCCCTGATTGCTGGAAGCAGCCAATCAGGAGTGATGCAACACAAGGCGGGGCATCGGTTTCTGTGCACATCATTGGTCAGATGCTTCGCAAGTGCAACTAAGTCACGACTGAAACAGACAAACTCAGAATTACGCTCCTGTTCAAAGCGGGGAACCAGCTAGGGATATTTTTTCCCTAGCACACCCTCCTTTATCCCTGTCTGCTTCCCGACCTCCCGCGCCACGCCGCAGGCTGCGCGAGTACATTGAGGAGAACGAGCGGACGGACCCGCTGATCCACGCCCCGGACAAGAAGAGCAACCCGTGGGCCGAGAAGGGCAAGTGCCTCATCATGTGAACCGAGGACATCAGTGCGCTCCTGCTGCTGACCCCTCCCGCCGGGGACTCCTCCTCCTCCTCCTTCTCCTCCTCTTCTGGCCGTACTTCACCTGACAGCGGGAGGAGGAGGGAGACGGCCACTCTTCTTACGACCCCCTCCTGACCGGCAAACCAGGGGAGTTCTTCCAAGGAGGGAAGACGACTCTCGACGGAGCGAGAGGAGCGTTGCTTCGGAGAAAGCAACGTTCCCTGAAGATGATCTGTTTACACGAGGTAACAGTTTAGGAGGTTGTTGCCGCTGTGGCCAAGATCGTCTATGTAATCTAATCGGTGTCCGCCAACACGGCCGAGGAATTTTCTCGGGGGGGTGAGGAGGTAACTGCTTGCGGGATGCCACCAAAATCAGGCATGTTCATGTTAAAGGGACCCTGAAGGGCAAGAGGTATTGAGTGGCGTGGATGTGGTTAGTTAGCAGGATCGTGGCTAAAACTGGTCTTTAGAACACATTGCACAAAGCACTGAAATATCGCAGCATAGAACTTAGAATGCGGAGCTCAAAGACTCAGTTCAATTCCTGCACCCCTCTTGGTCGTCACTGTTTTTCATCGGTCTGTTCTTTGGGTGCTTCTAATTGGCTCTTAAGGCGGTGCGCAAAAAGGGCGGGAGTTTTTTAAATGTCTTCCACGTTTCTTGGAGTATCCAGTGATTCCATGCTGTGTGGTGCGAGTGTTTGAGTTGTAAACCATTATTGCTTGCACTAATGGTTGCTTGCACATTATTGCACTAATGGATTCTTTAGCCGCACCCTAAAAAACAAATTCAGGGTCCCTTTAAGAGCTGCTTGAAATGGATTTACCGGGAGCATTGCGTTTTGCCCCAGGAGATGCCTAGGTCTCCTGTGAAGTTAAGGAGCCCTTCGTGCGAAAATACTAGCATTATCTGTATTGAAGTTGTATTTCGAAGCCGGATAAATGCAGCCCTGGCTTTCAATCAAAGCACAGTTAATTTTTCTTCCGCTAGACCATCTCCTCCCAAACGAGAGCTTGGAGACATTGAGCAGCTTGCCAGGGAATTGCTATTTTTCATGGCAGCTGTAAGTTCTTTGTTTTGTTATTCATAGCCAGCCAATCATCTCTAGGACACATTGCAAAAACTCTCGCCACAGAACAATTTCTTCCGATGTCAGAAAGTTTTCCTTGAAAGACAAACCTGGCTTCGCAAGAAATGCTGAAAATTTCAATGAAGTCTCCCCGAGCATTTTTTCTTTTTTTTGTCACCGTTGTAGCAAGCAGCACACTGCATTTCACATTTTCTCTGAAATTAGGTTACAGACCATCAAAACAATTCACTGCGAGAACATAGCGTCTTGTTTAAGGCTGCCTATTTGTGGTTGGGTTGCGTATGCCTGTGCTACAAGACAGCTTTCTATTGGCAGTTGAACACTCACTTAAAGTGGGCCCGATGCATTTTAATGGGGCACTCAATAGACAGTTGGTTCATTGGCCTTGGGAAGGCCTTTGAAACAACCGTGTAGCACGGGTATTGTACTGCTAAGAAGCTTTTTTTCACTGCAGCTTTTTGCATGCCAGGTAGGAGGGGCTTGTGTGTCATCGAGGAGATTCCGAAGTGCTGATGTTGAGCTGTACAGGCTGCCCAAAGCTGAGCTAGTCTATCAACTGTGAAGAGACAGACCGGATCTGGTAGCACAGAGTTCGCTTAATATATGAAGTTGTATTTATTGTTGTGAAGACTTCTCCCCTTTTTTCTTTCTTTTTGTGCGGCTAAGCAGTACAAACAGGAAGGTATGAACCTAAAAATGCAGACTTCAGCATTTTGTTCGCGTTTTAGTTGCTGTCGACTGTGACATGTTTGAATGCCTCCTTTTTGTATACTTTTTTCCGTTTCCCAAGGTTTGTACAGCTGTACCACTTGTTTGTTGGCATACGTATCGCGTTTGCCCGGCATGTCTGCTTAGTGAGCATGACTGCGAGTTATTTTAGTCCTGCTTGGCTTTGGTGGGGTCTTTTTTTGTTTGTTTTTCTCCTTCTGGTTTCCACTGGCATTTAGCAAAAAGTGTATGGGCTTTGCGAAGTGTGTTCATTAAATTACCGTGCTTCTTGCGACGTCAAGTCCCAGTGACGAAAGCTACACCAGGGAGAGTTTTGTGCACATTGACCTTTTTTTTTTTTTTTTGCATCTCTGAGGTGCGTCATTGCATTCTGCTGTAGGCTTGCATTTCTTACGATTCATATTGTTCTTGCTTTATTCCTGTAGAGCTCTGGTACACTGGTCGCCCTGTGTGGTTTGGTTCAGTTTTTGTCCCCTGTAAAGAAGAAAAGCCAGGGGCAACGCCGGCTTCCAAGTTGTCGGGATTCTAAAAATCAAATTCAGGACCAGGATTAATACAGATGTGATGTAGGCAGAAAAAAGACGGGGTACCAGGTGGCCATATTAGCAAGTTTAAACTTTGCAGGGTGTAAAAATGTAAAAACACTGCCACTGCTTTGTATGCAGGCTAGACGACAGACTTCCCCATCATTTTTTTTGTTTCATTATCCACAAAACTTACTGAACGCCTCGAGGCCTCTTTGTGTTCTGCCACTGGTGCTGTTGCTGTTCAGTGTTACCAACACAAATGTTTGCTCTGTTGTCAAAATGAGCAACAGGCATTGATAGTATGTTCTGGCTGGAACAATGGAGTTGTGGTTCGAGTTTGGGTAGCCCCAAACTTCGTTTCTAATGCAGTGCATTTTCTAGGCTTGAATGCGTCATAGCTGAAACAGGCGTTTGATTTTCGTTGTATTGTTGTCCTCTTGGGGCCAGAATTTGGGAGAAATCATATTGGCTTTTACGCTGACACTATATATCGCATTGTGTGAGCGGAATCGACACGTGCCATTTTTCTTGCGCCGTCATTTTTGGAAACTAGTCTCTAATTGCTTTTTTGTTTTTGTTTTCTTTGCCAAACATGCGTGGCACTTTGTACCATTGGGAGACAGTAGTACAAGCATCTTTGCAAGAACGGTGGGCCTGACAGCGTTGAAGTGTTAGTGCCCCACAGGCATTTGTAATGTAACACTTGCAACCTGTCGAACCGCTGATTTTGTACATCAAGATGTCACCTCCAGCGGCGTAGTCACTTCATAAAACACCCTTGCCGTTTTATTCAGTTTGGGGGACGGAACAATGTTTGACGTGCTTTCAGGAGTGCAAGAGTGTGAAGCAAAATGCAGTTAGTCCTTGCAACTACCATCTAAGCTACGTCGCGCGACGAAACGGAATTATCCGCTTTCTGATTTTCAGTGCCACTGTGTATCACTCGCTGCCACTGTAGGCGTTGCCACTGTCGTACAGACACTTTCATATCCACTGCCCTTTGGAAAGCATATATAAGCAGTCTCTCATATTTCATACATATTTGACACCCCTAGGGTGTCGCACTTTTTGACACGTTTCAAAGCTTTCAGTCTGGTGGTGTATGTATAGACCGGGCAGTCGAAAAAATGGGGTGCAAAGACAGAGGAAAGGGCATAGTAGCACGTTTGGTGCACCCTCTTTCCTATGCTTTTTGCCTATTTCTCTGCCGGTTGCAACACCAACTGGAGGTTTAGAAACAGAGCTACAGAGGAGTTAGTCATCTCCCCTTTGAGAGTTAGTATAACGTAGCTAAAATATTCCTGCTTGTGCGAGGTTCACGGTGAAAGTGAGCTGGTAGGCTGCTTTATTAAAGCTCCCGAAACTGTCCCGTGGCTTCCGCAATGAGTCAGCACAATTGTAACGCAGTTTACTAATGCGTACAACAGTTATGGCTACCCTTTCCACTGCTTTTGTCAGTCAATGGATGCAGCTGAAACAGGAGAGTTAAGTGCACTGATTCCATCCTGGGATAGAAGTATGACTCTCATGAGCCCCTAACGATTCTAGAGCTTCATGCCGTCACATCAGTCATGTTTTCTACTCTGAACAGCTGCTTCGTTCGTTGCGAGGAAAGGGTCGTACAAAGCGGCACTAGTCCCCTCTGGTTCATGTTGCACGTGCTTCCTTTTTGGAGAGCTTCGTTGCCGTGACTCGACAGCAGGCAATCATTCTGCTCAACCGGCCATACTACCCACAGGTGTCGGAAGTGAATGAAGTTTGTGTGAAAGCAGCTCTAAAAAACGGTGTCAACTTTGCCTGCTGAAGTGAATTCAATGCAGAATTGCCTTTGACAAAGTGTTACAGTGTGAAGAAGGTTTAACTCGCCACGTATGTTGTCAGCGATTTGGGATCATTGCTTTAGTCGTGCGAATTCACTGTACTGTAAAATTGCTGCTACACTGAACATGTGCACGGTATTGGTACAAGTTTGAGAAAGTTTTCAAGCACGCAAATGCACACGTCTGCGACGATGCTGTTTGTGGTCTCTAGATGTGCAGTGTGCTTTTGAAATATGTGCACGATGCTGGAATGTGGGTTCACTTCTGGCTGGCACGAATGTATCTGAATAAACATGGCTTTTCTTCTTATTTTCAAGCGTAAAATTTTACTGTCTCCTCCCAGCCAGACTAGATTCCGTCGCTACAGCTATCGTGTAACATTTTACCATACCTGCCAACTCTTCTGAATTTTCCGTAAAATGTGCGAATTTCGACCCGTCTTAGATTTTACGAATCTTGCCTGAAATTTTATGGGAAATACTTTGATTTCCGGAAAAAAAAGGGGGAACATCTATTAAAACGGCACTGTGGTACCTTGCGCCGCCATGAGAGGGCAATGCGTACTCTTGTTATCATCATCAGTAGAAGCTGCGACTTCTGTCATCTTTGTGGGGTGGGCTACATGTAGCCCACCCAGAACTCGCTGCACCTCGACAAGCCTGTTTATAGCACGTTGTTTGTGGGCCAGTTAGGACTTCCGTGATCGCATCGCCCTTTGTATGACTGCCACGTCTGATGCAGTGCGACCTGTGGTACAAGACCATGGTAGGTGCTTCGCAGTGCAATGACAAGCTCGAAGCTGTGACAGTACTGTACAAGTGTTTTTTTAAAATCTTGCACTGATAAAATTTGCTCCTGCCCAGCGGAGTTGTTTCTCATTATTCTTCAAGACTGACTAATTTCACTTATGGTTGTGAAAACGTGAGAGCAATTGTCACAGAATGTTAACCCTTTTAAACCTTGACAAAAATTAAAATGTGCTGCCCCACCAGTCTGCGAGGTTTTAGGAATTTCCAAGTCACCAGGTTGGCAGGTATGATTTCGCATATGAAGCGTGCCCAGACACCACCAACTTTCATCATGCAACCTCTCATTTGAAGGTAGTGCGAAAGTTCATCGCCCAAAAAAGCAAATTTTGCTGACGTTTTGCCTCGTATATGCCTGTTTTCTTTTTGATAAACAGCATAGACACGTATGAAGTGTGGTTCAGATTTAGTGGTTTCGAAAGGTTTTGCTCGTGCCAGAATTTTTATTTTTGGCCGGATGGGTGAATTGAGCGACAGGACAAACAGACAGGCAGGCCAAAATTTTCGTGTTTAAAAGACACTTTCCGGAAACTGATAAGACCGCGAATGAGACTTTAAATAAGATTGGAATAAGATTGTGAATAAGACTGCTCCGAGCAGTCTTATTCAGTCTTATGTTGACGTGGTCGGTCACTTCATTATACAGATCGGCCTCCATACCGTAGCCGAAAAAAAGTCATTCAAATTAGCGCATGCTGGCCAAATGGCTTTTGCCATCACCGCATTCCAAGGAGCCTTTAAGCATCCCAATCACTTAGTCCATGCGTAAAAACGCTTTCTCTTCCCCATGGTGTCATCCGCTTCCAAGATGCACAAGGTCTTTTTTGTTTGTCGTCTTGGACTTTTCGCAACTTCTTACGCCTTTTTAACTTCGTCATCCTGGGAGGTGCCATTTTATTAGTGGGCTGTGCTAGCATCCCTCTAATTAGTGCAGTCGACAAGAAGATATAACTGCGCATGCGCAACACAGCCCAGAACATGTCCTGACCTTATGAAAGATTAACTGATGAAAAGGTAGCAGTTTTAGGACTTCCCAAAAACTGCTCAAAACTGTCCTGCACAGGCGAAATAAAAGACACCGAAACCTTAGGAATAAGTGTGAAAAACAGCTTGGGTGTGGACTGTGTACATCCGGCTCTTTCCTATGCCTCGACCCCACACCTCCACCCGAACCTTTAACATACAGTGGGGGATCTTGCTGTCCAGCCCCGCCATGGAGAATCAGCTACGTACGGCTAGTCACCAGGGGTCATTGCAGTGAGAGCAGCTAAGGATTCCTGTGAAGAGGGCCCCACCTTTGCCCAGTGTGGATTTCGCGCTGAAGACCCCTGATATAAAGTTTATTCTCTGTCTCTCCGGTCTTTAGCGCTGTTTCTTCGTGTTTCATGTAATGCACCGACCCGCCCTATTTCAGGCACAGCAATGTTGACAGGTGCAGGGCAGCATTCTTTTTTTACGGAGTTAACTATTCTTTCACTTTAATGGACCTTTTTTCAGTACCGGTCCTCCTAGCGGCCGCCACGGCGAACTAAAAATGGCAGTAAGGCTCACCCCCCAGAAATTTTGGGCTTTCGGAGAACTCGTGCACAAAGTATCCTGGTGCCGCAGTCCCTTCCGCACCCACCCGTCACCCGGCCGTACCTTCCAAATGAATGTCACGGTAGCAGACGCACGTTCCCATGACTGATCTGCAGTGGTCAAAGCGACCAGCCCTTTTTCGTTAACTTTTTTTTTTTATTACAGCGAAGCTGTTAGCCTCTCGTCAGTCGGAAAATTTCGTGTCGTAAACAAAAAACCCAGGCAGGAGCCATTTCTCGCCAAAGACGCCAAGCGCATGCGTCAGGCTCGGCACGCCCAGCGTTTGCCCCCAGAGAAGCCCAGCGCAATCTTTCTTTGCAATCAGGTATACAACATAGAGTTCAGTATTCGTGAAAAAAAAACACAAAACAAGCATCGAAATCGCACGATAGATGATAAGGCTCCTGTGAACAATGGGACCCCCCAATGTGTTCAAGGTAAGACTATTTTGCAGCTGCTCGCCATAAAGGGGTTGACGTCATTCGAGGGTGAGACGAATGCGCCAGGCTCTGCCCCCAGAGAAACCGAGTCCTAG
This sequence comes from Haemaphysalis longicornis, assembly GCA_013339765.2. Lineage (NCBI taxonomy): Eukaryota > Metazoa > Arthropoda > Arachnida > Ixodida > Ixodidae > Haemaphysalis > Haemaphysalis longicornis. The sequence goes on along the minus strand of CM023458.1, from coordinate 100,388,902 downwards.
TGACTAGCCCGTCGAGATGACGAGGAACATTTCATACCCTCCCAAATCAGCGTGTGTAATGGTTTACAAAAGCTTCGCTGGACATCCACTTTCGCAGGGCGGGATGGCGGCCATTTTTTTTTTTTTTTTTCGTTACTCCCTCACTGGCAGCCATCCGATCACAGCGTGGTCAGCCTCAAACGGCTTTGCCCCTTTCCTTACAAAGCCTTTTTTGTGGCACGTACGAACCCACCACGAGCTGTCGAAAGAGAAAAAATAAAAACGTGCAGCCCTCGACAGCATAGCCGCTCCCCAAGCAGAAAGCTGAGGGGTACCCTTTTGTTTATTTTGCGGAGGCGCATGCCAAGAATGGCGGACCGGCAGCCCGCGCATGCGCAGATTGCTACTGGGAAAAGGTTCATTCAAAGTCTCCAAAGATCCTTCGGTGCAGCTTCTATGACGTCTGTTCGAGTATTGCTGCACAAGGAATTACATCACTCGATAGCAATGTTTATCCAGAAGTATTTTAGTGTGTTATGGGTACAAGGCGAGAAAAGGGGGTGGGGAGAGGGGGGGAGCTCGTGTGTCTGCGAAACTAGCACATACCAAACTTGCAGTATGTGTTGCCTTCCATCCTACTTTCCATGCTCCGAAGAATTCCCCCTCTTCTCTCTAAAATCCGATTCAGCTTTCAGAGCAATGCTTGAATCGCGGTGTTCCTGTTTTTTTTTTTTTTAGTGGCTTCGAATAAAACAAAGAAGTTGAGGTGACGCATCACGTCTTTCTTCCTGTTGTCTAATAAATTGCATAATTCCCTAAATAAATTATATCTTGTAACTTAGTCTGCTGTGACAAGACCTAATCGCTTGTTTTCGACATTTAAGAGCTCTCTGTCGTTTTTTTTTTTTTTTTTTTCTTTTTCAATTTGTGAACGCCAGGGGACAGTCAAAGTTACGCGTACTGCCGAAACGAGAACACTTATCTCGTGTCTTTGACATTGTATTTTTGCGGTGGCTTTGAGAGGACAATGGATATTTAAGGCTAAACCATATGTGTGCAACCATACATTGAAGGTTTTCTAAGACCAGAACAACACACTTCCATCCCAACAAGATTTGGCCACCTCATTCTGTTGAGACCTCCCATCTCGCAAGAGGCAATCATCCGGCAGTTGATATACAGGGTGTCCCATCTATCATACACCTAGATTGTAAAAAAGATCAATGGGTTTGGTTACTCGAAGAAAACTTGCTGCATAATGCTCCAGTAGAGTTGTAATTAATTATCCAACTCGAGCAGTACTGTCCCGATCAAAGTGTCAATGAGGCACTTGTAGGTACCCACGATGGGTATCTAACTTCGCTACTTTCAGCAACGTGCGAATTGCGCATTCATTTTTTCTGACTGGCAAAGAAACCCCGCGAAATATGAGAAATGCCACGTGACGGCGCTACCACGTACCTGCATCAGTTCCTGCAAGGAACTCTAGCTCGCATCATAAACCAGCGCCCTCGAACAGGCTCCCTAAGAGTCGGCCAAAATGAAATAAAGAGAAGAAAGAACGAAGAAATCGCGACTGCGTTTGTGCCGCATCTGCCACACGTGCCCCGCGAAACTTGCTGTTGCTGCGCGGGCGTGTGACAGGCAAAGCAGTTACTTTCAGGCAGCTAATATTTGAGGGCGCTGGTATCATGATGCGAGTGGGAGCGACGTCACATGGTATTTTTTATATTTCGCGGGGGTTTCTTTGTCAGTCAGAAAAAGTGTGTACGCAATCAGTACGTCGCTGAAAAGACCGCAGTTAGGTGCCCCTAGTGGGTACCTACAAGTGTCTCATTGACACTTTACTGATAGGGACAGTACCTTTCCAGTTGGATAATGAATAACAATTACTAATTTAATCCCATTAACAAAAAAAAATGAAGGAAGCTCACACTAACGTGTAAGACTTGAAGGTATATTAGCTGTAAGAAACCTTCACGACCATCCCGAAGGTGTAAGTGCACGATTGCAGCCGATCTGCTTCTTCTTCGCTGCCGCAACAACCTTTACTCCATCATTGTTGCTATAAGTGTGAGCTTCCTTCATTTTTTGGAAGTGATAATCATTGGACATCACCTTGGAGGGTCGTACGCTGTGTCGTACGATTGCCACGTCATAGCCACGATTACAGCGAACGCTGGAGTTTTATTTTGGCCAATCTTGGCCAATCCCCCTAAGTGGGTATGCTTGGCTTAGAAATTTACGTGCGCCGCGGACGCTGCATGCGAGGCAAGCACACACGAGCTCTAGGCATTTTCATTTTTAACTGCCGGGCGGTCGCCGCAATCTTGGCCAACCTCTTTAAGTTTGTATGCTTGGCTTGACAGACGTGCTCAAGGGACGCTGGGCGGTCGCCGCGACGAACGCACACGCGAGCGCTAGGAATTTTCTTGGTAATTTTAACTGCCGGGCTGTCGCCTCAATCTTGGCCGATCACCCTAAGTGGCTTGGCTTGGCTTGACCAACTGTGCGCAGGGACATGGCCCTGGTTCGTTCGCGCGGCACGCACCACACGAGCGCTAGGCATTTTCTTGATTTAGACTCGGCAATTTCTTGGTATTTTTAAATGCGGACACGAAAAATTACGACTGGCTAAACAGCTTCGCTCTGAAAGGAGTACTGACACGAAATTTTTAAGTGCAATGCACTTCTTAAGCGACCCTGAACCTGCGTCCACCGCGATGTCCGCATAGCATACCCACGTGGGGGATTTGCCAGGAATCCCTCGTCTTCCTTGGCAACGGGAGATGGGCGCGCGCTGCGGCCGCTGACATGGCAATACACGTGGGATGGCCGGAATCGGGCGTGAGATAGGCTAATGCACCGCGTTAAAGAGATGACCGACTTTCGAAAGTGAGATCCGCTCTAGCAATCAAGACAACACACAAATAGGGTCTGTGAATAAATCTCTTTCTTTCTTGTAGTTGTGTGTGTGTGTGATCTGCTTTCGCGAACATTACCGAACCGCGCATTCAACTCGTGCATTCGCACTTTCACATTCTTCCCCTCGGGGAAATGCGGGGAATTTTGTGTTCCGCTTTTTGTGTGTGTGTGAGGCTGCAGGTGCCTACACGAGCCCAGTAATCATAGAATGACACATGTAGATTGTCAAACGCAGCATAAATAATTACAGCTCCGTATATTCGCGTCAGTTTCGGTTTCGGTGAAGCGGACACCGAGGCAGCCGCCATGACAGGAAGGTGACGTCACTGTTCTCGTCGCACCACAGCTGATGCCGATCTCGGCGCGCGCGCAAGACGGGCCCGACCGGCCGTAGTCGCACGTGACGTCAGTCCTAAAAACTGTGACGTGCTGCACAAGGCGGAAAAGCGCGCGCCGACAGCACCGCGGCCGCGTCGATACGTCACGAGAGCCCTGACGTCGGCCGTTCGAAGCGCAGATGACGTCATGAGCTTGCTCGATGGCGCGGATTAGCTTTCTCGCGCGCGCAAGGATTAAAATTGATTTATATGTTCTACTCAATGGTTACGGTTTAAACTTCCGAGGGGGTATCTCCATACAGAAAGGAAGCTTTTTACATAGTTATCTGAGCTTTGGAATTTCATGTCAGTACTCCTTTCAAAATTTCTGGCTACTACTCCACTTTATTGCGCTTTTTTTTTAAATATTGGTGCATGATAGTTAGGACACCCTGTATGCTGATGAACGAACTTCTATGCGTTGGGTGTAATATAGGAAAAGGTGGTGGTGGTGGTGGTGGTAAACTTTATTCACAACAAAGGTAGAAGAGGAGGGGGTGGAGTCAAGGGTGGAATCCTGTTTCCAGGACTCCAGTGGCGAAAGCCTAGCTTGGCTCTTTCCAGCAGTTCTCGCTGACTGGAGAGGTCCGAGCTGGACAGTGCCGCTTCCCAGGACTCTATTGATGTATTGTAGCGTGTTCTCACTGTTGTGGCGGCAGTAAGAACATATTTGTTGTAGGGTAGACAAAAGGCAACCAAGGAGGGGCACAAACAGCGCCTCGAGCGCTGCCTGTAGGGGCGCCACTGAAATGCCCCTAGCGGCCCGTTTCGAAAGCAGCCGCGGGAGGCTCCAGTATGGTAGCTGCTTTTGCAGCACTTTCACGACTGAGATTTACCGTTTTTATGCGTTGGAAACACGTATTTACGCGGAGCCGTTACTCTGTTTGTAAATTTGGTGTATTTAAGAGAGTGCAAATGTTTCTGACGCGGTCTTAGTGTGTTATGCCTATTTAAGTGCATTTACGCCGAGTGCACTCGGGCTCCCCGAATGACACTTTGGCTGCGCGCTGCCAAACGACGAAACAAAGTGCCCTTGGCCATGATGTCAGTGACGATAGCCGGCGTAAATATTACGCAAAATTACTTGAAATTCCCCCTCTTCATAACGTGAGAAATAATGTAATCATTTCATTTTGTTTGCATTGTTTAAAATCGCAATCGGCGCCTCACACAAGTCCACAAAAAAACGGAGTCGGGACGGTGACTGAACACGGCCACCGGCGCATATGTCTTCACTGTTATTCACTGCGCAGCGAATAACAGCAGCATTATCGTTTGGGGGAAATTATGACACACACCTGTATAAGCGCCAGGTGTGTGTCACAGGCCGGCGTCGCGAAACCGGCATATGCACGGAGCTGATTGCAATTCCACGTACTCGTACGTACTGCCCTGAAATTTGTCTCCGTAAGCAGAGTTTCTTTAGATGGTCATGCTACGCCTACACACCATGATGTATCGTGTAAATCGGTTTTGTGCGCTTACATAATCTAGCGGAGCACTCATACCAGACAGCACGCAGTTACGCTTGCCAGTATTATAGCTCAGATATTGATCACTACCCTGGGCAAGCCTATGTGGCATAAATTGCACGAACACTCCACGAAAGAATTACGGTGGATAATGCAAAACTATTCGGGAGTCAGCATGCGACAAAAAATTTAATGCTGGGTCGTCTTGTCGTTAGGTGACCGCTCGCAAAAATTTATCTCTTACATTTATCCTCTGCGAGCGCGTTGAGACAAGCTTATAGAGTAATCCGCGTCCGCGACTAAAATATTCTTCGAAACATCGTCATATGGCACATGGGACCTTACAGAATCTAGTACAAACTGAAATCGGAGGGCCTTATTAGACAGACAGAGAGAGAGAGAGAAAAGAGAGAGAGAGAGAGAGAGAGAGAAGAGAGAGAGAGAGAGAGAGAGAGAGAGAGAGAGAGAGCGATCTTTAATGAAGTCTGGCGATGTTAGCTGGGCTAAAATGCCTAACTTGCTACGCCAGTTGATGATGCGTACATGTACGGCGAGTTATTCACAGTCTAGACCTGTGTGTTGCAGGTACTCTATCAGAGCTTTGGCAGCCCGTAAAGCACGTTTGGGACAAGCCCATGGTCCTTCAAACGTCCTTTAGCTGCATGTCCACGGAAAGCGGCAGTCCTAAAGTCACTGCGAGGGATACTCTTTGAGCACTGAATCGAGCACATTCACAGAGCAGGTGCTCCAGGGTTTCTCGCGCATCACAGTGTGGGCAGAGTGGTGACGTAGCCTGTTTTATCTTGAAGAGGAAGTTGCGCGTGTATGCGACATTCAACCGCATGCGATGTAGAATTGCTTGTACCCACTTGGAGAGTCCTGGTGGCATTTTAAATTTGCAGTTGGGATCGATGAAAGATAACGGCGCGTAATGACGTGATATGTCCTCCCAGGCTGCACACTGCATGTTCCATGCCACGCTGGATTCAAGTATAGCTGCATCTTTCCTGGAGAATGGTATAGCTATTGCCGATGCACGATGCTTATGCGCAACGGATGCAGCAATGTCCGCCTTCACATTGCCAGTTATCCCACAATGGGCTGGAATCCACTGAAGTGCAATGTGATGGTGCGCTTGTAGAGCTTGGAGATGTAAAGCGTGTATGTCACACACAAGCTGGTCTTTTGGAAAAGATGCTAGACATTGAAGGGCAGCCCTTGAGTCTGTGAAGATGGCCCACTCTCGAGCGGGTTGCTTGACGATATGAGCGAAAGCCACCCTCAGAGCTTGCAAGTTCAGGTAGCCGTAGTTGACGTTCTGTGACTGAGCATGGCACTGATGGTAGTACGGGGTGACGGTATCCACACCCCGATAGTGGATGATGTTGATGACACCGACCCATCAGTGTTCACATGAGTGCGGTCTCTGTATATCCGCGACGTGTAGTCCAGGGCGAGGAACTTTGGTGCGGGAGCCGGAATATACTCCTTCCTCGTGATACCGGGCACAGCAGTCGTGACTGGTATGGGCAGGAACATCCAGGGCGGGGTGCTCAGGAGAGCAGGCTCTTGATACACCTTCAGCAGAAATTCACGCACTTCTTTGGCCCAGCTTGTCGCTAGAGGATGGCCCCGCTGTCTGCCACAATCCGCAGACGCGCACGAAGCAACTCCTGCGTGCTTAGAGCGAGTGCTGAGAGCTGCCTGCATTCTGTCAGCGTTCCGATGGTAGAGGTTGTCTTTGGAACGCCAATGCAGACCCGCAGGACTTGTGCTTGCATGTTCTCTAGCGCTTGACAGTTCCTTTTGATAGAAGGACCAAAGCAGGGATGCTGTAACTCATCAGGCCAACGCAAAGCGCTTTGTATACCCGTAGAAGAGCATGGACTGAAACAACCGCCAGTGTTGTGGGAGAGCATGCGGAATATGCGGGCGAACGAAGTAATCTTGTCCTTGAGGTGGCGAACATGTGGCGACCAGGATGAGATTACTATCAAATGTCACTCCCAAGAACTTGTGGGTCGGGACGTATGAATTGCTGGGTCCCTCCAACAGTTGAGGCCGTTAGCGCGTAAGGTCAGCTTTCTGAAGGGTATCGCAGCACACTTATTCCCTGAAATCACTAATCCTCTAGTTGCCAGAAATGCCGCAATAGAGTCAATTGCTCGCTGCAGTCTTGACCGTAACACTCGCCTATTGCGGCCAGAATTCCATATGCAGATGTCGTCACCACACTCTTCCAACGTACGACATCAACTGTCTACCCTGTATTCAAAACATGCGTCCGCCGAGTGATCAGCCGTTTATTGAAGTAAAAAAACTAAAGGAAAGTGAATGCAAAGCTTGTGTGTGTGGTGGTGCATGAAAGAGAGCCGTGAAGGTGCTACGATGCTGCAAGAATTTTACAGATCGATCCTCCTTGTAGTCTGAATTTCTGTTTCGGCTGTCAAAGTTCGTCACGCGATAGTTCAGCTACGGTCTCTTGATTGAATCCAAGGTCTTCTGAAAGCTTCTGGTTGGCTTCGTCAATATTCATTCCTACGGGGTTCATCTGCAGAAACGGTAAGAAAGAAATCACAAGCATTGCACATGTGCACACGCGTCTCTGTTAAATTCACATCGAATCAGAAAAATATTACAATTTATGTAATTGGTGTTTTCTGCTTCATCAATTACGCCTTCCTTGAAGCGATGTTGACTGCAATGGAATTCTTTCAAAGCCTCCCAAAAGAAACGAACCCAACAAAGAAGTCTGAAAATTTTAGATGCGACTGCATCTCATTCACTCGCCTTGTCCCTCCATACGGCGTTGTTGTTGTCCGTCCACACCCGTCCCCCATTCTCCTCGCCGCGCGAGCTGCGCTCTCCGCCGCTCACCCCCTCTCCTCTCCGATAGCGAACACTCCCTCGCGAGGGGCATTGGATGGATTGGATTGGATTTGGATTGGATTGTGTTGGATTGTGTTGCGTCATAGCCGCGCCACGTTGCGTCATAGCCGCGGCAGGGGGTTCATGGCACGTTTCACGCGATGGGAGAATCAACCTAACGGAAACAACAACGGAACCCCCTATGCGTCGCATCTACACAGGGGTTCCCGTGATGGGAGGTGGGAGAAATTTTTAATATCGGCAGCATATCGGTAGCAGATAAGGCAGCAACGAGGCGTTCAAAATGTAATTTAAAGGCGTGGGGTACAACGTTAAAACAAAATATGTGGCAGCAGCAAGTTCCCATTAATGGAGACAATCACGCTAGACCGTACGCGATATCTCAACTATTAAGTTATTCACTGTTTAATTTAGTGGCTCAGTTAGAAAACTGAATGGGCGAAAGTTCGGTATGGAAACTAATTGCGGACATTTCGGACACTTCATACCTGCGTCTTGTTTAATGATAAATCTCAAAAGCGCCATAAGACCTGTCTCGCTGAAGGTCAGCAGTAGGAAGAAGAATATGCAGTGAGGTAAAGCAATGCCAGACAGCCAATGTCTGAAACAGGCAGTAAGCTTCGCGGGAAGAGAAATTAAGGAGGCTGACGCAGGGGATGGGGAGGTATCGGAAGTCACTGAAAGAGAGAGACTGCTTCTGTGGAAATCGCAGCACGCAAGGTACTGTGACCAAAGATGCCAGTCGTATCCCACACTCGATATAATCTAGTATCTTGCATCATGTATGCAGGATATCCAGTATCCTGCGTACGGTATCTAGTATCCTGGATACGAAATATCACAGGCGCCACTCCGCATGCTCGACCGAGGATAGTGGATACCTTCTTACTTTATCCGCTAATTCATTTCTGTGTTCCTTGTACTTACCCTAATGTCAATGTCCCGCTGTCCAGGCAGGCAGACCTTGATAGTTTTGTCGCAGAACTCGGCCTGAAGCTTGAGGTTGTCCTTCACCTTGTACTTCTTGTAAAACGAGTGTAGACTGGATTCCAGCTCGTCCCTGTAGTTCTCTGCAAAACGTGGGTGTCAGTCAACAGCGTTCGGAAATCCCGCGCTAATGCATCAGGCAACGATATGGTGTGCGGTACCTGCGGTGCACTTGCAAAGCCCGTTTCGCAGACATGCGGCATTTTTTCTCCCTTTGTTTACAGGTCAACCACATTGAGATTCGGCCTCCTGCCATTTGCATAGTCTTTGCTATACCAAACGAAGCTTTGAGGGTCTAGAATAAGGGTCGAACACATGAGCGGAAAGGGAAGCGTCCCCGCACGCGCCTCCACCCTGAGAAGCCGGTTTGGCTGCCGGACGAGCCGCCAGACCTACCGCTCCCGCGCGCATAGGAGAACCGGTCCCGGTACGGTACCCGGTTGGCGACCGGTGCTACTGCGCGTGTGCAGAGGCGAGAAAACTGGTTGTGCGCATATGCAAGTGTGCCGGGTACCGTACCGGGACCGGTTCTCCGCCCTGCTATAACTCTCTATTTTGACGCGCCGCGTCGGAAACCGCATTGCTCGGACGGACATGTGTCCCCACGAAACAAATGTGCGCGGTGAGCGACGCTTTGCCGCACACGTTTTTTCCCTCTCCGGAAACCGGTCCGGCAGCCTTCGTGCGGGTTCCGGCAGCCATGACCGGTTTCCGCAGAGGGAAAAAACCTGTGCGGGAAAGCGTCGCTTACCGCACAGTGTGTATAGCTACCGCTTTTCTAACGGCTGGGTTTCCGGGTGCGCTCGGCGGTCATGGTGCTGGTGGTAACATTTACGGAGCAATTGTTAGTTCCAACAAATTTTCACAGTGTAAGCTCTTGTAGAGAAAGCTTCGACTGGTCATCATGTATAGGCCATTGAATCTGAAGTGCTGCTAGCAGTTGATATTACTTCCGCTGACTCTACGCGTATCTTGTGCCTAAATTGCCAAGGGAAAACGTGTTGGCGGTCCATCATGTCAGCGGCCAAGTCATCACCAGAATCATCATCGCCGTCGTCGGCGTCCATCATCATCATCATTATCAATGTTTGCATTTAAGTAGTGCGCCCTTGCATTTAAGGCTTGCATTTAAGGAGGAAGCTGCTACAGAAACTGTTACAGCGCTGGCTGGTAGCCCTCTGTAATTTGTGAATCATTGGTTAATAGCTAGTTGGCTGATAGTTATAATGATAACCTAGTGTAATTTGTTCCTGAGGAAGCAGAGGCTTCATTGCAAGCGAACGCTAATAACATCTCTTTCTGTGATCATCCTGTCGATTTTTTTTAAGTTGCAGCCACACGTACACATGCAGCCGGTTGGTCTCGCTACCATGACTGCATCTTAACTGCCACAGTAATCTTTGTACCCCATGAACTGTAAACAAGCCATGGCTTGGCGACGGCTCACCAAGGATGAAGTTGCAGGCCTTGAGCATCTTGGGTGGGCTGTGCCTGTAGACGACGAAGTTGTCGGTGGTGCACAGTCCGTTCAGCGCACCTTCCACCACTCGCTTGCGGCCCTGGCTCGATTTCAACTTCTTGTGCAACTCTAAAGGGAAATAAGTTAAACATGCATGGTAGACCAAAGGCTTCACCTCGCTGCACGAATAAAGCCAAAACAAGGTGGCGCTCGGTAGAAGTGACACCATTCCGGTTTCGAGCCAAGTAAAATCTAATATACCAAATGTGGAGTATTTATTTTTTAGTGTTGGCCTTATGATAGCGAGACGAAGCTAGGTAAAAGCAGTTGCAATAAAGTTTCTTTTCCTTTCTTTCTTTTTTTCTGTCTTTCTTTCTTTGCTTGCTTGCTTACATCTGTTCTTTTTTTTTTTGTCAAGCATATAATTTGTCCGGCATGTCACGTACAGGAGGAAACAAAGCTGCTAACCTTCGTTCTTCCCTATTCGCAAGTTATATTCGAGCGTGAATTATCGCATTCGATTTAATCTGCAGTGCTTCGGCTGGGGTTGTGGGGAAAGGTGATCGCCCACTGACATACGATAAGGGGGCTTGGGTCGTCCACGATTACGTGAAGTGACAAAAGTGGAGTAGTATGATTACTCAACCAATCTATCGGGCGATGGAACATTCAGTCAGTCAACAACCTTCAAAAATGTATGTCAAGAGATAGTTAAGCTATTCATCATCATCATCATCATAGGCCTATTTGGGTCCACTACAGGATTTGAAGGCCTCCCCCATTGACCTCCACCCGTTTCTGTCCTGTGCTGCCCGTGTCCAATGAGTGACCAATCATGAGTGACCAAACCAAGCTATTACACTGCAATATTCCGGACACAACGCTGGCCCTTTTAATGTCTGGCATCATTATACGAGATGCTTTCTGTCGTTAAACCAATGACGTAATAGCACTGGCGCAGTTTTCTTTCTTCTTTGTTTTGTTTAGATAAAATCTGGCTTGATGGGACCTGTAAATACAGATTGCCTGAGAATGTCTCTCAGTAAGAGGAGGTGGGGGGGGGGGGGGGTTGAACTTATCCTTGTCCTAATGTTTGGTAGCAGCAAATGTGCTAATTGTGAAAGAGAGCAAAAGGGTAAAAAATAAGGGCATTGTAGTCGACTTTTTGCTTTGTTATCGTGTTTCTTTCCAGAATAATTCGCCCGGACAAAATGGCTCCAACCATTGTTCCTTTGCCGTTGTTTACGTACCTTGCAGGACGGCCACGCACCCATCACACTGGAGCCCTGTGGATGAAAGGCAGAGTTAAATCAAGCGGTGAAACCTTACTTCCGCAAAAAGCAAGAAGCATTTAGGTGGCCCTTGTCTAGGCGGTACACCCGTCCAGTGTCTTAGGTGCCAACCTGACGTGAAAAAAATCTGTCCTCACTACTTTTCGATACAACTCGGTCAACCTTCCCTCGTGCGACCCCACAAATTTTACTTTTTGGGAGAGTGCAAAGGTACTTATTTCATTTATTTCGCAATAACAATAAAGTTCGTCGGAAGAGGGTGTTATGCAGGGTAAACGTTACATTGGTGAGACACAGTACACCGCATTAATGCAAATAAAACCCATAAAAAATGAGTTTAAAATAAATTAGTGGGCATCACTTAAAACACACGAGGAAGATGCAGAATAAAAACAGTTATCGGAACAGCCTTAGGTATCACATTGTTCAGATCACTGGGGGAAAATTTGACATCCACCAGAGATGCAGCCGTACGGCTACAAAGGAAAACTACAGCTTCCTCGTAAACTTCGCAGTTGAAGAATCCTGGACCGGGACGAATTGTCGTTTAACTACGGAGTTTCTGATACAGCTGTATAGCTTTCTTTGTGGCCGTACGGCTGCATCTCAGGCGGATGTCAAATTTTTATTCGCATAAATTTATTCCATCCTGGGGATTCCCGTAAAATCTGGTCGATTATTTAGATCAGATTATAAAATGCATCAGCGCTCTGGCAAAGCGCTAGCTGATAAGCTTTTCCGAGATTTCGTTTGAGCCTTTGCTAGAAATAGATTAAAACCACATTCGGACGAAGCGCTATACTAGGGTTAGTCAGGGGATTATAACATGGGAAAACGAGCACCCAATGACAACACCGGCTACCTGCGTACAGTCCGGTATCGACAATCGAGGAATACGTCTTTCCCCTATCGGAGGGGTCTTACCCCTATCGAAAAATTCAGCGTCATTTCAGCGCCATTTTGCGCTCTGGGATCCCACTAAAACGATGGTTTGCGCTGTTGGCGCCGCTGAAAGCCGCTGGTGCTGCTTACCAGCGCTTCTAGCCCCGCTGTTTAAGCAGGCAGTCATGCGCGCCGGAATTGGCGTAAATGCGCTGGAAATGTGCTTGCAGGCGCTCCAACCTCACTTGTGAACAGCGCTTTTCATGTTGCAATTGACGTCCCGCTGGCGGGCGGTACGCTGGCCCCAAACAGTGCTGGCACTGCAATGTGCGCGCGCGTGCTGGGCGGTGAAGCAAAGAAAAGCTTTGTGTGCAGAGACTTCGAAAAAATGCGTTATTACAGAATCAAGGTCTAATGATTCAAAATTTTCAACTCTGCCCTTGTTTCTGTCGCAGAAACAGAACTACCGTTTCCATATAAGCACGTGCGTAGGTGCGTGATCACGAGGCAGTGGGGTGTGAGGCACTTTGTACGGTTTCACCCCTATCCATGAGCATGGTGTTGTGTCCTACCTATCTCCCCGTGGTTCTTGTTGCTGCAAGCTGTGACTGTGTAGATGTATGCGGTAATGTAGTACGAACTTGAACGCTGCTCTAGCGCCGGTAAACTTGATTTCGTGCAGCAATCGAACGACTTCGCCTCCTCCTCAAAGTATAAATCAAAACCCTCCACCGCAGTCGCACCAGAGCAAAATCAACAAAGTAGCCGAACTCGCTTGAGGTACCATAGTGCCTCTACCTGTGACGGCGTGAAAGCTAACGCGATCGTCATTTACATGAAGTATATTGTCTTTTTTTCTTTCTATGGTCCCCTCAGACATTTTCTTCCATTAAAAATGGAGTTGGGGTTCGCACCCTATTGGAGCGACCTTTAAAGATTGCCTCGTTGGACTAACACTCACGCAGCAAACTTCAATCAAGTGAGCTACATAGTGAGGAAAACAACAGAAAAGGTGCCGATGCAGCAACTACTTCTTCGCGTTTAAATTGCGACCCAATACGTATACATGGGTTGATTGGATCAATTCTCCGCCCAAATTAACCGATTATTAAAATACTTTTGAAATATTTAAAATGAAGCGCATAATGCTTCAAATAAGGAATAACGCTTTTGGGGGGCAATAAGGCGATAAACAAATATAGCTACATTGAAGTAAGATCAGGAGGAAGAGAGAAAGTATAAACTTTCGTATGGAGCCAGCACTGATGTTGGAGCGCCCGCCAGGTGAGAGGCCTCCGAGTCAAGGTAGCTATATGGTTCACTGGCCGTCCCGGTCGCGTGAATGGCAAACCTGGCCGCCTAGACGTCAAAGGTCACGTGGGGTGCGTCTATAGGCGGCCAGGTTTGCCATTCACGCGGCCAGGTCCTTACCACCAGCTCGCGACGGTGCCGGGTCAGTGTGCAGAAAACCGCGTGGAGAACAGGAAGAACTGGAATAACCGGAAGGAAAACCGCCATGACGAAGAATACCGGAAACAACCTGTTCTTGTCTGATCTCTCAAGTACGTCATAAAACTTTTTTTTCGACGTCACATAATGGCGCCGTAAGCGGGTAAGTTGAAATGCGCCCTCTTCGACTAATTCGTGAGTGTTGACAGCAGCATGTCTCGTCCGCCGAATATGTGGGCGAGGTATGAGCTGCCACATCTTTCTAATAAAGCAAAATTGTAAGGTTTAGTCCCGCTCCCTCTAACTCTTTGTCACCTGTAATAAATAAAGCCTTTTGCCTCTCCCACACTGCTTCAGCAGCACCTTTTCAAATGAGATAAGTTGCCCGCGTGCGCCCATCTGTCTATCGTCAGTTCTCGGTAGTCATTTTCACTACATTTAATGCTTCATTTGCACGCGCTGAAAGGAGCAAAACTGGAATTGATCCGGAACGCTGAAGAACAAAACGGAAGTCGCAGAGTTGCTTCCTTCCTTACTTCCTCTTTCTCCCCCTCTCCCTAATCATTATCAGCTTCAGCATACCCATGACCCTTTTTCTTGTATACCTTTGTTCGCTTCGCGGCCGTGGCGGCCGCTTTTCTGATGGAAGCGAAAAGCAAAAACGCCGGTGTGTACGAGATTTCGGCCCATGTAAAGACCCCCAACTGAATTAATCCGGAGCCCTCCACTACGGCGCGCCTCATCGCCTGCGTTGCGTCGGCACGTTAAACCCTACAATCAATCAATCAATCAATCAATCAATCAATCAATCAATCAATCAATCAATCAATCAATCAATCAATCAATCAATCAATCAATCAATCAACTCATATACCCCTGTTATGATAGACTGCCTTGCACATCACTCACTGGGTTACACACGCGACACCTATACACGTGCTCGTGACTGCTGTTGCATCGGCGGCTATACTTTGGAAGTCCCAAAGAGCGAATCATCTACACGGTAAAACGTTCCGATATTTCGTGTCTCGAGGTCTGTAGTCACGCAAGGATTAATAAAAAGATAGACTGCACGTGTGTTCAAAGCAAACCGCTTTCTTCTGTAGCCAATTTCAACGTACACCTCTAGACCTTTTACATTATAACTATATACTTACACATCCCCGGAGAGTACAGGTAGCGTTTACTTAATCCGTTTGCTAGTTTATGAGTTCGGTACTCAACGAGGCGCAAACGCAACTCACCCTGGCTGGGAGGCTTGTCTTCGGCGCCGTAGGATGATGGCAGAAAGACGACTATTAGTCCCAATAGTAGCACGCACAGGGTGACAACAGAGTGAGGCGGCGACGAAGCCATGGTGTCTGACACAGTGCTCACTTATTCCCTCTGACACAAGCTCTACGCTTGCCCCGCACTTAACGGCTTACGGGAATATCGGTACTCCCACCTCAATAGAGACGCCTGCAGAAGAGGCGACAATGGGAGGGTGAAAAAGATGTCACAATCGCTCCCCCTCGCCCCCTGAGAGGATAATAAACGCTCATTCAGCTAGCTCCCCGTACTGGTTTCTCGCCGCGCGATTAGGAAGTCCTATATCTCCACTGGCGGATTCATCTTCATTGCGGATACGGAGAGGAGATAAACATTGCATCACTCAAAACGCGGGTACGCATTTCTGAATACAACGCCGGAAGGACACGACGTTTGAACGTGCTCGTTCCGCGCTGAGGGTGAAGCTTCGAGTGCGCTGCACGGAACATCCGTGGCAGAATCAGCCTGTTCATTTTGTCCATTGTTCTATAGGTTATGATAAGATTTAGGCCCGAGAAGACCTCGAGAAAGTAAGTGCCGTGCACACAGCGAGCCGTGCCAGTTTCGATAAGGGAACGCCGGCGTCCGCTACCCGCTATCAGTTGCTGGTCGGTTGCGCAGGTTTTCGAAAATGAGCAGGGACGGCTTTTGGGGTGATTTCTGAGCACGTCTGCAAATGAGCGTGCAGTTCTGGGATGTGCCCTTAATTGCAGATGTAGGTAGCACCCAATGATGAGTAAACTTTGGCGCGCACGTGTAACACAGATAGAGCTGAGGGAATAAATATCCAGCCACAGATTGAAATATTGGATTGAATGATTATGGGGTTTAACGCGCCGAAACTACGCAGGTTATGGGGTGTGCCGTAGTGAAGGGCTCCGGATTAATTTTGACCACCTGGCGATCGTTAACGGGCGCCGAAAGTCTCGAACACACGGGCGGTTTTGCTTCTCGCCTCCATCAGAAAAGCGGCCGCCACGGCCGGGAACCTAACCCACGCCCTTGGCCTTTGAATTAGTGGAAATATAAATTGAAAATAGGTTAACCAAAAGTGGCGCAAATGTGGCCGTGGAACAAGAGCAGCAGTTTTTCTACAAACCATTTGCACTGACGACTATCGCTTAAGCATTTTTTTTATTCCAGAAATCTTTATTCCAGAAACAAACTGAAAAGGCTTCCAGGGCCTAAAAGCTGCGCTACGGCAGCTTGACGGGGCCCTGGAGGCCATTACAAGACATGTAGGCGACACTGGACAATGATACATCACGGAACACAGCAATTAACATTGACACTGCAGTTGAACCAAACACTTACACTGTAACAATCCAAAACATGTTGAAAGTAATAACAATTTTACACGAGTAAACATACACACGATACATTTGTACAAACAGGATAGCACAGGTTTCAATGAATGGAGTCCTCCAAATTCAGAAAGCATTCGCGCAGACTCCTAAGTGTGAAATTATCAGCGCACCTGTATACATGCATTTAAAATGAATGGAAGATTATACTGAAGCATTTGTAATTTCATAGTTTGTTCGAAAGTGAGGTACCATCCAGAAATCTGTGTTTCGTGTGTGCTGATTGTGGGGTTTAGTGCGCCGAAGATATATACACCTGATGGGCTACGGGACTCGCCGTAGTAGAGCGCTCCGGATTAATTTTCACCACGTGGGGATCTTTACTGCGCTCCCAAATCTCGACACACGGGCGTTTTCGCTTTTCACCTCCACCTGAAAAGCAACCACCGCGAATCTGCAATAGTAAATGTCATCTCGCTCTACGCTACGTTTGTGCCAGGGCTATGGAGAAACGGAATTGCGACCAATGTCGAGGTTTCCTTATCAAAGTTATCTGTGGCGCACGAACGCCGTAACATCGCCTATCCGTAAAGATAACCCCCCTCTATTTAGGGCCTTGTGGCCGATACGGTTTACTTATAGGGACAGTACAGGACACTAAAGGCGATCGTGCCCCCGAATTATATGATATGAGTTCGTTCAGCGAATTTTAGGCACGCTCTTATCGACAGCACACGACCAGCAAAAGAAGGGCGGCATTTTATATTTTATGATGCAGTAAAACTTGTTAGCTCTAATCCCAAGGGGACCATATCACAGTTCGACTTGATGAAAGTACGCACATTACAGCACACAACGAGCCCGACCTCTTCACCCGAATTGGCACCAGCGTCCAACGTGACACGGCACCGGACCTTACGCTTTGCCACTGCCTTAGTCCTCTCCTTGGCAGTTAACCTTGGGAAGCGACCGTTACATTACCGAACTCAACTCCTCACTACAGCTATCCACCCACGAATACCCCACCCACACTCCGATCACAGACAAGGACGCCTTCCGACTACACAGCAGCACATACCACCTCCTTAGGGAAGCACAGAGGAGGCCCTAGAAGAGTGGGTTTCTAACATTCTGCGTACAAATCAAGAGCACGATTGCTCAATCGACCCGGACACTACTGGGGGTTATGTAGACTCCAAAATGCGTCACCCCTAGGAAGCATATGTTGGTCTCGAAAGACGGTGGAAGCTTCACGAACACCGCGATCGCCTCCATCACAAGCTAAATTCACTTCGGCAGGAGATCACCAAACATACAACCTATCTTGCCTGAACCAGATGGATACAACTGTGCGACGATATGAAAGGCAAGCTACCTCTCCAACCCCACTCCCGAAACCTGCACCCTCCCCCTCACACAACCCGTGCCGCCATCCAAGTATTCCCAATACCAAAGCACGTGCATCCCATCTTCAACAAGGGGCGCCGCTCACACCGCACACGACTATACTCGGTTACAACTTAATAACGGCAACGGAAGTTGTCTCTGTGCTTCATGACCGCAGCCGGATGTTACTCCGCAAGTAGTGCGTTACCGGGAATATTTTGAACGTGGCATGAGCCATTTTTCTCATTTTGTGGACTTAATATGCCTATAAAATACTGCAGTAACGACAAATAAACTACGGGAGAAAGGGCAGGCGATATCACGCATTCATAGCAGTCTCCTTTCAAAACGCGCGCGCCGTTGACATCCGGGTCCGTCGCTTAGGCGGAGTGATACCGTACATGAGCTATTGCCGTTCTTAACTTGTTCCCGAGTATACTACTTACATTTAATTGGTAGTCGTGTGCGGTGTGAGTGGCTGTAACGTTAATTAACGTTACAGCACAGACCCCACCGCGTATACTACACAGACGCCACGCCATACAGCACTCACCCTGCACACGCCATCGCAATCATACACTCAACAGGCAACACCACTTGCACTACAGCCACCATACGCACCACATCTATTAACACTGCGGAGGAGGCGGCCATCTGCAGTCACCATTTAACACACCCACCTGCTATGCACATCACCATCTTGACTGATTCCCAATCCGCCTGCCGTCACTACGCCATGGGTAGTGACGTAGGCGGATATACGTACGCCATCCTCGCCCAACAACCCACACCTACCGGACGCCCGCATCGTATGGATCCCAGGGAATTCATCTCTTCCCGGGAATAAGGTGGCTCGCGTCACTGCCCGCGCCTTAACCTACCGGGCATTGCCAGAGGAAATGAACCACCCACCACCCCTAGACACCCCTACCCTCCAACCTTACCCCCCATCTACGCCGATATACTCTCCCACTATCGCCATTCCCGCCGCCTCTACCCACCACCTCACCCCTTCCTTCCCATCGTGGACGCACGGGCAGGCGCCGCCTACAGACCAACATTTTCTATAACCACCGACATCTACACCACATATCTCCGACCACCTCCTCCCTAAACTGCAGACACTACAACTCCCCATTCACAACACTCCACTTGGCATGGCAGTGCCCCGCTAACCTCCCACCCATCCAACGTATACGAGCAGTGAGAGTGAATGCTGCGCAGCGTCCAGCTCTAGGACCAGGCTGCATTGGTCGAACGGGCTAGGTCGAAGGCCGGGACACGTGGCCTACCAGAATAGGATGGCTGCGCTTTCCCGTTTTCTTTAACACTCTTCTTTTACCCTCCCCCAGTTTTCGCAAATAAATGTTTACTTTCTCTCTTCCTCCCTCGCCATCTCGAACGCACCGACACACTCGTATAACCAAGATTCTCCACAGTTTAATCCTTTCCCATGAGTCCATTCTTCCTCGACTGCAAACCACATACCTTCCGAGACCATTTCCATAAAACGTGTTACATACTGAATGGGAGGCTTTGCGCAAAGAAAGACGAGGACGGTGGCAGACAAGACAGGCGCTTCTGTCTCGTCTGTCTCGTCTGCCACCATCTTCGTCTTCTTTGCGCAAAGCCTTTCATTGAGACCATTTCTTCTGACTCCACCTCTCTTTTCTACACCGGCACTACCGACTCGGAGCTAGATGCGGAATTTTTGCCAGAGGAGGGTATAGAGGCAGCCCTACGTGCCCTGCGCCGGCAAACGGCTCCCGGCCTGGACAGAAATCTCAAATCAAACTCTTCGCCATCTCGATGACACATCTATTGACCATCTCACCCAACTCTTCAATGCATCACTGCAACACCGGCACGCTACCTCGGAGTTGGAAACCCTCCGACGTCACTCCAGTTCCCAAGCCAGCCAAAGCTCTCGCACCGCCCAATTGCCGACCCGTCGCGCTCACCGCCTGCCTCGGAAAAGCTTTTAGAACACTCCATACACAATCGACTATCCGCACACCCTGAAGAACACTCTCTCTCTTTACCCATAGCCTCATAGACTTCCACCCCGACTATCCGCACGGGAAGCCCTTCTTCAAATCAACCGTGACTTTATGCAGCATCCTCCACGCCAGAGGACTAATCCCCGCGTTGATCTCCATAAGGCATTTGACCAGGTAGGGCACGTCGCCGTTTTGAGCTCCATCAACACACTACACCCAGGAGCTCGCACATACACCTACATACGTAATTTCCTCTGGATCGTACCTCCACTGTGACTAGGCGCCGCCGAATCGAATACACTTTCAACATGCCCAACAGATGCACCCCGCAAGGGGCTGCTCTTTCACCCCTATTATTCAATCTCGCAACGCTCCCTCGCGCGAATGCTCTAGAACTATACCGTCCCTCCACTCCACAATATACGCAGATGGCATCACGCTTTGGGTCACGCAATTAAGGCAGCTTTCCGAATTCCACAGCTTCCCGTCTTGCGGCACAAGCAGGCTTTACTTGCTCGGCTGCTAAATCGGCACTCTTACTCCTTCGACAATTACAAGCAGGGACGTACGTACACCCGGTTCGAATGAATTATTGTTTCCCACACAGTACACCGCTCTATGCAAATTTTGTCCACAGCTAGGTACCCTCCATCATATAATTGTGGAATGTGCTCACAACCCAGGCCTACCACCCCCGCCCACCCGTTCCTTTTTTGAGCGGTGAGAGACACTGTTGGCCAGCTGTCAACTGGAGGACCAGACTCTCCTGGTGACACGGGCCGAGACGGCTAGAGCAACGCATGGCATCCCGGACTAGGGTTCCATTTGAGCTCATTAAAATGTTCTCTCTCTCTCTCTCTCTCTCTCTCTCTCTCTCTCTCTCTCTCTCTCTCTCTCTCTCTCTCTCTCTCTCTCTCTCTCTCTCTCTCTCTCTCTCTCTCTCTCTCCTCAAACCTGCATTCAGGTTATGCTGGATAAACAACAAATACGCCGGGTCTCCCAGCTTCTACTCCCAGGCATGCATCTCCAAGTCAACAGAAGCACCACAAACACTATACACCTCTTGCCAACCCACACTATCCAAACTATCGGTTTCGTTAAACGTATCGCGTCTCGGAGACATGGCCTAACCAAATTAGAGCGGCTGCGACTGGTGCAGTGCTTCCTGGTCAGCCGTTTTTGCTATCACCTCTAGTGTGCACAGCTTTCTCAACGCCTATCCCTCTCAACGCCCATTCCGCAATGCCTTACTTCGAAAAACTATCGATCCGTGCTTTTACTGGCACCCCACGCACCCACCCACCGATTCTACGCGCTAGGAATACAGAATACCATGGATGAACTAATCGAAGCTCATCGCCTAGCCCAGTTCACGCGCCTTTCCCAGAGCTCGGCTGGTCGACAGATCCTTGAGCGAATCCATGCTAACCGCCCGTTGTTACTATACCCACCAGCTCACATCCACCGGCTCATCCGCGCACGCCTCCCCATTAAGCCGATCCCGCGAAATATGCACCCAACCCTACCACCATGGACGCCGTCTCGACCGCGCCGAAGCACACCTCTATGGTGACTATAGAAGGGCCACCATAACACCCACTGATCTCCACTAGTGTTGCGGAGATCAGTGATAACACCATAACACCTCTCCCGCTACCCTCCCTCTGACCACACGCTCTGCGTATGCGCAGCGGCGTACTCTCCGTCTTAGCACTTGCTGCAATAGGCGCTTCTCCAACACCCCTCAGGTCTCAGCTACAGTCGCCACCACCTCTTCGGTAACTGCAAGCGGCCATCGCCCTCGCCCTTACTCAGTTAGCTACTCCTCATATCATTTTATCTGACTTTCAAACTTCTATACAAAATCACATAAAGGGCGTCACTTCCGTTTCTGTCCTCAAGATTTCTCTTTAGGATCCCCCTACCCACCTCGTATGCTGCTGCGGACTCCGGCCCACGACGGCGTATACGTGATAATGAGACGGAACACCAACATGCCGGAGATGCGATATTCCGAGCTCCCTTTTTTTTTTTTTTTTTTACGCCTACACACGACATCACCGCAATGTCCCACTCGACCTTTACCACGTACATGGGTACAACTCATAATTCTTCTGCAGGAGCCTACATCCCCCGCACCCTTCACTTACTCCGTCGGTAGCTGAAGCGGAAACTTGATTTATTATGGTTTTAACGCGCCGACGCTACTCTGGCGATGAGCCGCGCCATATTGGAGGGCTCTGGAATAATTTTGACCACCTGGGGATCTTTAACCTTCGCGGAAATTTCGAACACACCGGAGTTTTCGCTTTTCCTCTCCAACAGAAAAGTGGCCGCCGCGGCCGGGAATTGAACCCGCGTCCTAAAGCAGAAAGTTGGGCGAGTTGGTTGCAATCGTACTAGCGAACGTTATCACAGGAACAGAGCTACAGTTTCGTGTTTCGTCTCTTCTGTAGCTTTTTCCCTGTGTTAATGTTCCCTAGTATTATGAATTACGTCGGCAGCTCACATGTGGCGCCTCTTACAAGCACACATTTTTCCCACACAGCTCTCTCTCTCTCTCTCTCTCTCTCTCTCTCTCTCTCTCTCTCTCTCTCTCTCTCTCTCTCTCTCTCTCTCTCTCTCTCTCTCTCTCTCTCTCTCTCTCTCTCTCCTTATGCACACTCACCCATTCACTGCCCCTCATGTGGCGTGCTGGTCACACTCTTCCACTCCCTATGTGAGTGTCCGCGCGACCCTCTCCCCCTTTCCCCTCTCCCTCTCACTGGATGCAGGTTCTGGGGAGCTGTGACCTGGCTACACAAGAGACCGTCATGGCCAGAACCCTGGACGTCGTGGGAGCCCTTTGGGCCTCAGCCATCCCCCTTACCCTGAACCCAATGCTAAAATAAAGTGGCACTACCCACTGCCCATATATTAACATGTACGTCGTATCGGCATCATCATAAAATATTTGTGTAGTTTTTTTGTCCGCTTCCCCCCCCCCCCCATTTTTTTTCTGTTTTCGGCAAGTTAGAATAACGTTTCTGCAACAACTGAATTAACTTCCCAGCAACCTTCAGTTATAGTCAGACGATCTGTTGTTGAGTGAACAACCGGAAGGTGGGCAGTTGATTCACAAGTCGGCCAGTAATAAATAATTTTTTTAACTACTAATTAGGTATTTCAGTCACTGAGAAAGCTACAAAATTTCACAACAAATTCGTAGCTCATTTCAGCAATGAACAGTTGTTTTTCATACCGACGGCGTGCATCGGAGACAGTGCAACGGAACGCTGGCAGATCAGCTGTTGCGCTGACTTCGTTAGATGATACTGCGTAAACAAAACAAAAAAAAATGACACGGGGTACTTATATCTACTCTTTTCAAGGGAAAGGGAAAAAAAAAAAATAATGCCGCCAGTGAGGATTGAACTCACGACCCCTGGTTTACGAGACCAGTGCTCTGCCGCTGAGCTATAGCGGCGGACGCTCCCGGCGCCCTTATCGTTGCATCACAAAGCTCATGCAGCTTTTTTTTTTTTTAACTGCCTTGTCTGACTTTCATGTTTAGTTCGCTTTACTCATTTTATGAGCTTATTTATTTTCCCCGTATCTGGAACTGCTTCACAACAATTCCAAGAAGCATGAGCGGGATAACCGCGCTGGCCGTTTTGGTCGAGCGGGTGTGTTATGCCTCGTGCCAGCCTAAGGCTGGCACGAGGCTGGCCCGCTCTTAGAAGCTGAGAGCGGGAAAAATTTGTTGCCCGTCACTTGCCTCCTTGTGCGTGCTGATGTCTTTGTACTCATTTCGCTTTTTTGTATAATCTTACGCTTATTCGTTGTTGGAACTTTCAGAGAATTGGAATAGGAATTTCTGCCTGCACTGCGCGTAGGCACCATAATAAAGGATAAAAAAAATCAGCAGAAGTTCCAAAATTAGCATTTGCAGCAGACAACCAGTCGCATTTGCCAGCCGGATACGGATCTTATACACAGTACCCTCGGCTTGTCAGAAGATTACCCATCCCCTAGCGACATTTCGTTCCCAGATGCGTATTATGTACAAGACCCGAACTTCAGGCGTGGCGCAAAAGCTTAGTTACACATGGCGATAGGCTGGGCCCCGCGACTAAACTGACCTAAAAGGCACCAGACAACCTTCATTTACGTGAACAATGTAAAAAAAAAAAGTTAGGACCTAAGAATCGTTAGAATGGCTGGGGGTTGAACCCTGGCCACCAGTGTAGAACTCGAGACTTCATACCGCCACGGAGGACGAACGAGTTACTCTTAGCGGTCACTCAAAATAATAGCGATAGCGCGCAGCGAGAACCAGTATATAGCGCTATAGCGCTATAAAAAGTTTTTGAATTAAGGACGAGAAGTTGGACTAGTTGGTTTGATGGTATACGGGGTACATTGTACTAGCGTAGGGACAGAACACTAGCGTTCGTACTGTGGTTTTTTCCTCTTTTGTTGCGTCCTTTCGCTAGTACAATGTACCCCGTAACAAGTTCACTTTCTCTGTTTTCAGTAAGCACAAGCACCGCGCGACACGGTCGACATAGTTGGGTCATGGCGACCATCGTGTGATGCATAGTTTACTGCCGCATGGTTCCGATTCAGTCGGTTCAGCGGTGCGCTTTTCTGTGGCGCGGAAGCTCGAACACTGAGACGAATGCAGACAAATACTTCACCAAACAAGTCCTGGTTATCCAAACTGTCTCCTCAAACACGCACAAACGTATGAAATAAATGCGGAAAGCATTCCAACTTATTCCATGCAACGTGGGCCGGTCCTATTATCGGGCCCTCAGTAAACACCCCCACGAATACCTTTGTGTTATGGGCGGCGGCTACGTCCTGCTCCGACTCAGGGATTCAGAAGCCTGGTCTGACTCTTCGAGCCCCGATTTTCGAGCCCAGAGAGGAGCAGAAGAGCCTGAAGCTCGAGACGGATGGCTGCACTCCTTGACAATCGCAATGCATTTCGCCCTTTTTTTTCTACAAAAGTTTTCTCTCTTACTCTCTCTTCTGGAGTCGGCATATTCTTTCTGAGTATTTAAGGAGCTATGAAGACAAAATACGCGCTTGTTCTATTAAAAAAAAAAATTCGTGCAGCTTCCCAGTGGTGCAAAGCTGAAGAAACAGCAGGGCTGGCGGCCCAATTCTCCTTTCGTCGGAAACCCGGCTATTATATACCTCACACAAATTCCCGTTCCTTGGGCTTCAATGATTTCGTCGGGTGTGCTATGTACACCCAGCTTGAGAAGGTGTTCTGTGTTGGTATTTACCGAAACTCCTAATACTTTCTTGCTGCTCTTACGGATTAGCGCTTCCAACTTGTCCTTTTCAGATGCCCACTTGTGCAATGCAGCCACGTAGATGATGTGGCTTATGAGGAATGCGTGGAAGAGTCTGAGAAGGTTATCCTCCTTCAGACCCCCCCCCCCCCCTCTTATTAGAGATTCTAGTGATCAGGCCGATCATGCACTCCGTCTTGGTTGTGATTTTTCGGAGTGCGGTAATGTTAACTCCGCTAGATTCAATGAGCAGTCCGAGTACCCTTAGAGTGTCTACCCTAGGAATGTTGGCGCTAATCGCTAGAAGCAGAACTTCAGTTAATAGTTCACGCGCACACATCAAAGCTCTGCAGCCAGGCCGACAATTTCGAAAGATCAACTTCTGATAACATCAAAAAGCTTTCTTTGTATATGGAGGTACCCCATAATGTTTCATCAATAACATATATCAGGAAAACATCTTTAAAATAAATTTTAATATTTGTGTGCACGAGAAAGCTCAGAACAGATATCCCTTCCACATCTGTCTCAATCAAACTTAATCTATTTTAATCCCACCTTGCTAATTATTACTTTAAATCACTAATCAATCATTCATCAGTCTCATTTAATCTCAGTCTGATCCATCTTCATTCATCGTAATCTACCGTAATCCATATCAATCCACCTCACTAATCGTTATTATCAATCACTAATCAACAATTTATTAACCTAAGTAATGATTTTTCATCTCTTATGCACGGCTGGCATGCCTTGACTTGCTTCTGGCCTTACCTGGGTTTTTCAAGGTCGCCTTCCAGTGAGGCATAAGGATTTTTAATAGCTCTATGCGATGAATCGGGTTCCTCCGCGGTATTTCGCGCCCGGTCGGCTGCTGCAGTCACGAGGAAGTCGGCACTATTTGGGACGTCGTTCTTTAGCGCACTGTCTTCAACACCTGCGTGCACCTCTCAGCTCCAACCTTGAACCACGGAAGTTGTTGGTGCAAGTTGGAAGTTGGTGGGCTTCGCTCTCGGTCATCTCATGCACTCGTAGGTTATCTCGTCCCCTCCCTCTCTCCTTCCAAATTCATCTCACATGCTCTCCCGCATGGGCGCACACAAGAAAAGCAGGCCGTGAGGTTCCTGCTAAGACCTGACCCTCATTAATGGATACACCCAATCACCTTGTGCAACTCTCTATGAAGCCACGAAACCCTTTGGAAAAGAAATCCTGTAATTTAGTGATAAGGAGATCCCACTGGGATTGGTAGAAGTATAAGAGTGGAGCTTACAGTATACCCGCCGCGGTGGCTCAGTGGCTAAGGCGTTGCGCTGCTGAGCACGAGGTCGCGGGTTCGATTCCCGGCCGCGGCGGCCGCTTTTCTGATGGAGGTGAAAAGCAAAAACGCCCGTGTGTACGGGATTTCGGCGCACGTGAAAGATCCCCAGGTGGTCAAAATTAATCCGGAGCCCTCCACTACGGCGCGCCTCATCGCCTGCGTTGCGTCGGTGCGTTAAACCATACAATCAATCAAGCTTACGGTATTATTTGAGCGAGGCCTTTATTTCATACCGTTAATACAACGTTGATAATAGGGACCGCGGCTGCGGATAATCATAATTGAGGTAGATTACGACGAATGCGGGAGGTAACATAATAACTGAGTTTAAACTCGAAATAGGAACAGCTTGCACGATGCTTCGGATATATCAGGGCACATTCAAAACACGGAAAATGCTTCAGGTGATATATCCTTCCTCACGCAACTGTGGTGAGTAGTGTATGTCATTATCTCCTTGACAAACGTAACGAGGAGGGACACACACACACAATCATTATTAATAAATGGGCGGTTGAAGCAACGAGGTTTCGAAACGAAAAAAAAAACTATTCGTTGACATTGCCAGAAAACGCAAAAAAGGAGATGCGTGATACCGCTGGATAGGTATGTTAATCCGCTAAGAGCAGATGAGGTGAACACGCCAAGCCACGCTTTAAATGTCCGTCACCGAATCATTCAAGAAACAAATAAATCCATATCACAGTCTAGTAGACGAAAAAATCCCGGTTAACGTTTAAACGTCAATGAACAGCATTCCTGGTCATGCACAGGGGTAGGTACAACTTGTACAGGCAACCCGTGGACATTATTACGAATGTCGGATAGAAAAAAGGAGAAAAAACAGGTAACAAAAAAGATGGCGCGATCGTCACCACTGTCCTATCTTCACCGCTGTCTTGGTGTTTCCGGAGACACCCAGGCAAATGGGGACCGTTCAACGACTTCGCCAAGAGGCAGTGTAATCGGGCGATGAGAAGAGATACTTGAGGGGTGGCGAGTGCGTGACGAACGCTTCTTTGGGCTTGATAGGCGCCGTGCAGAGAGATGATCTTAGGCAACGACGAGAAGATCGATGCCAATGTTCCGGCGACGCAGCTCCTCCACTACTCGCCCAGGGTGCACTTGTCTCGGGAAGATCACGGTGGCTTTGCCATTGGGGTTGCCGTCAGCGCCACGCTGTACATTCACGCTATCGGGCGTGAGCTCTGGGAATCCCTCGAAGAGTTCCATGATGTAGGGCACCGAGGCGCCGGGCGGCAGGCCACGCAGGAGCACCATGACGACGCCCATGTCCAGGATGTGGGTCAGCGGCGGTAGTGGCAGGCCCGGGTACGGGAGGGCGGACGATTGCGCCAGCGGCGGCAGCGAGGACGCAGCGGCCAGCGGCAGGACAGGCACGAGAACTACCCCGGGATCGCCGGGAGACGCTGGCGGCAGAGGCCCGGGGCCCGAACCCGGGTCTTGCACGTCGTTCATGGAGCACTGGAGAACCTCGATGCCGCGCGGCCTCCCCTTGTCCTCGATGCAGCGTCCGTGGCAGTGCGTAGCGGCCCAGTAGGCGGACTCCTCAGAGTCCATGCGTATGAACGCCTCGCCCGAGGGCTGGCCGAAGACGTCGTAGACCATGTGCACGCCCTGGTCGACTACGTCGAACGCGTGCTCGCCCAAGAACTTGATGATGGTCTCCACCTCGACGTCGTACGGTAGCCCTCGAAGATGGAGGGAGTTGTGGCGGTGGGGAGGAACCACTTCTTGCCGCTGTGGTTCGCGGGCCGGCGACGCAATGTGCAGTGGCGCGTCCATGGAGAAGGAGATTCGGTTTGGCAGAGTAGACTGTGTGGAGTCTGTGCTCTCGCTGTCGCTGAACTTCGCGTTGCGTCGGTGGCAGGGTTGCGGCTTCTAGCGTGCGCACCACAGGGCGCTCGGCGTTCGCTCCTCTACTGCGACTGCGCAGAGCCCGGGCCGGCACGTTTTCCCTTCATCCACTGAGTCACGTGATCACGCGCTACGAGGGAGGTGCACAAGGCTCGGCTGGAAGAGAACTGCTGTCACGGAGGTTAATAAAAATGCAAAAAAAAAAAGCCCCTTGAAACGCGGCGTCGATGCATGCATGGAACAAACCGCCGCGTGTGCCCCGGACTCAGAGGCGTCTTAGAGGCAATGCATTAGCCATATGAACGCGAAACGCGCGTTCAGTGTTCCGCCCATTGCGCTTGTCATGACGAGCGTCCTAAACAAAAAGAAAAGGTATCCTTGGGTACCCCCAAAAGCGGTTCCAAAAATCTTCTTTTGTTAACCCTGTCCCAGACTAAAACTTACATTTCGCGGGTAGCTAGTTATGCATGTAATTTTATAAATGTGGTTTCTTGGGCGAGTTCATCTTTCATGGCGAAAATAAGCGAAGGAGGTACGAAGGAGGCACAAATCACCGTGTCCAATCTACTTTTTGAAAGAGAACTCTTTAATGTGGGCTGGAGACGTCAGCTCTGGTAGCCGCAGTGCTTGCTACGCCAGACGGGGATGATTACAATCCAGTGAAGTGAATGTGAGAGATTTGGAAGCCAACGGTTAGAGAGAAAACAAAAACTAAATTAAAAAATTGTCATGCAATGAAATGCAATGAAAAAAAACTCGAAATAAAGTTAAGTAAAAAAAGTAGAGCGAATGATGCCCAGGAAGCGCAGAGTGACTAACAACAAGAATCTACTTTTTGAGCCCATCGTTGTTCCTGTGCCTATTAAGACGCAAGCCTTAAATGTCCCATTGTGAGCGCGAAATAGCCACCTTAGCAAAATGCCGGCGTTGGCGCCCAGTGCCGTCTGGCTGTAACCGAGAAACGGCACCCTCGCACTGCAAAACGTTCCATATCACGAAGGGAAGGTTCGTACTATTAAATAAAAAAAAATGGCGCAGTTCGCACTAGTGGTGCATGGCTGGAGAAGCAGCACAGCTGCTTCTTTCGGCTCCTTTTTGGGAGACCCGGCTGTTGCACCTTACATTTATTTCCGAGCTTGCCGCTGAAAGTTCTGCATGTCTGGCAGGCCCGGATAGTTTCGTACGCAGGTTTTCACATCTCTCCCAAAGCAGATCGTGTTATCACGCGCTGGAACCTGCGGCCAAGAAAGCCTACGCCCGCTCTACGAATCCCAAGAAAATGCTCTGCGCCCGGAATGCGATGATAGCGGATAGCCGCCGGTTTCATAACACGAGGGACCCACGTTCGATTCCGTCAACGGGAAGAGTTTTTAAAGACGATAGTCTCTCTTGGGCTACTTAAACCCAGAAATTTTGGTCTGTCTGTCTGGGACTCGATTCAGCCACCCGGCCAAAGTAAAAAAAGGCATTCTCAATAGTCTTATACAGTCACAGCTAAATCTACCCGTCTAAGTCCGGTGTAATGTTCATACTTGTCAACATTGTTGAACAAGAACAAGACAGAAGTGATATTTGCAGTGTTCCTTTATAAAAATCATACATACTTGATTTTTGCGAAATTAAATACTTCATCAAGTGCAGAAAAAAAAATCACTCCGCCGTCACCTGCTGTCGCCCGCGCCACTATAGGCTCCGGACAGCGAAGTTTGCCGGGCGAGCGCAGCGCCAGCCGCGACAGACACGCGCAACTGTGAGTCGGTCCCGCCGCGCCGACCGCCTTCAGCGCCAGTCAACGCAACTTTGCGAAAAACGTGTGTTATAACTTTATTTGCGCATAAATGTAGTACATAATGCAACAAAGTCATGCAAAATGTTATGTAGTCGGGGAAGCCTCCAAATAAAATGGGGCGCTAATAAAATGCTCTCGCGCCGCTGCCGAGCCGTAGGCTAACACAACTGGGAAGTATGTGTTCAAGGCTTTGCATTCTCCCGAAGATTCTTCTTCCTTGTTTTTTTTTTCGTAGATACCAAGCATGGTTACTGAACTTGAAAGGCCCACATTAAGCGAGCGGATTACATGCTGCCGTGGTGTACGATCAGCTTGTTAGTAGGCTGGTTAGCAGGCGGTCAATACACATAAGTGCGCTTTAAATTTGGTAACAAAGAGGGCCCCCAAGCACAGTAATAGCATTGTAGTTTTATCACCCAGCGGTTCTACTCTGCTTCATCTAATATTCCACGTGCTTATACCGCCATATTAAATACATATAACCACATATGGGGCGCGGCAACTTACAGGCATTAATGTTCCCAAATGTTTCGCGAGCTTTTGGATAGCACAAAATCACCGCCTCTTCTTGCAAAAGAAACAATAAATTGTTGTCTAAGCCACTGAAAAGCAAAGAAAAATAGAGCTAAGACGTGCCGCAATAAAAATTGGAACAATATGTACACAGGAAAAAATTTTCGCGTTCGGGGAGGAGGAGGAGGAGGACAAACTTTATTTATCCCATCCGTTGTGATTGCGGTCACTCTGGACCAGTGAGGGGTGTACTCAGGGAACTAAATTTTTCTCCCGTGACTTTTGTTGCAAAGGTGTTGACGGTAATAAAAGCGCTACTATTCCTTCCTAACGGAGGTCTCCTGCCGAACCCGTTGGCGTGGGGAGAAAAAAATACCCTAATATGAATATTCCGTAATTTATTCCGATACTCCTATTAGATGTTCCGCTTACCCCTGCCCCCATTCCATCCCTGCCCAAAGGAATTTTCAGTGATAGCCTTCTCGTGAAGAGTTTCTTTTTCAAAGCGTGTTTACATGTATGCAACTAGCGTACTGGGCTACAACTGGAAGCCCAAAAGTTTCTTGGCGAAGTGGGCACTTACGAACCTCCGCACTTTTACCCCAACAACCGTGAATTTCATACTTTTACATCTATGGAACATTACATTCGGGTCAAAGACTTCTATGTAACTCCCATGTGGTCCAGTTAGTAGTTCTGCAGTCGCACGCAAGTGCGCTCACATGGGTGGAATACCCCGCGCGGAAACATCGCGCAACGTCTGATATATTTGCAGACAAAGCCTCCTCTTTATGGATTGAACAATATAAATTATATAAATTACGCTTTCTTTTGAAGCGAAACATGCTGATCTTGAGACGATTTTCCCCGCAGGCAGGCTGTACAAGCGTTTCTCTTCTGGGAATCACTCCTATGCGGCCTTTATATGCCTTCCGATACGTGAGTTCAACCGAATAAATCCTTCTTCATTCACGTGCACTATGTGGCAGGATTACTTTACAATCTCTTACTTCGTTTTAAGCTCAAAAGGGGCGACTAATATATGCTTCATCCGCGCTGCAAAAAGAAGAGCGCCCCCGAGCCAGCAGCGTACCGGCTTGCGGGGACCGACCCAGTGTTGCGCATATCTGCCGAAGGGGACGCTGGGTGTCGCGGGCTCCGTGTCGCCCTCTGGGCGCTGTCCGGAGCCTATAGCTTCTGGCGCCATTTTAAGACCGCCTTCATCATCCCTGACTATAGACCTTGAGTCTCTCCTTCCGAATATAAAAATATAATAATAATAAGAAGAAATCAACCGGCAACACTTACGCAAGGCTCCACTAGATAGGTTCCCCATTCTGCTTGGAACGCACGTGGAGTAGGGCAACGTCGTTCTATCAACGTTGAAGTAGGGCGCCTCGATTCACGCGCGTCTCCGCCGTACGGCAGCGTTGGCGTCGAGACACCCGGCCTGGAGCAGTGGAACGCGGTAAATTTAAAATGGTTTAAGCCAACCTTTGGCGTATTTACCATGGGAGGAGCGCGACGCAAGAGGAACAACATGAGAGGTGAGCGGGAAAGCGAAAATGGGCATTTACTTGGCCAAAGTCGGTAAAGACTATCGTCTTTTGATTGATTGTAGAGTTTAACGCGCCGACGCAACGCAGGCGATGAGGCGCGCCGTAGTGGAGGGCTCCGGATTAATTTTGACCACCTGGGGATCTTTAACGTGCGCCGAAATTTCGTACACACGGGCATTTTTGCTTTTCGCTTCCATCAGAAAAGCGACCGCCGCGGCCGGGAATCGAACCCGACTATCGTCTTTTGTCGACATTTGCAACGAAAGGAGCAGATACGCGGCCATTTTTTTTTTCCTTTCCTGTTGGCTGCACATGTTATGGTTCCCCGCCGCTGCTGACTCCGCACCCCTCGGGACCTTGGGGTGGCCGAGTGGTTAGGTTGCCGGTTTTTCACGGCGTAATGATCACGTGTTCATTTCCCGGGACCTCCCTAATCACATTTTGTAGCGCAAGCTACACTACGCTACCTCGGGCAGTATTCGCGGGGTGACCAGTTTCGCCCTTGAGCGCTGAAGGTCAAACCCCGACCCCTTGCGCGTGCGCCCGGCACGGAGCATCGGCGGGATAACGGGGAGAGATAGGCGTCGAGGGAAGGGGACGTGCGCGGGGCCCGTGCGCGGGACGTGGCGGAGATAGGCGAGGAGGCGGCCGTTGCACTACGGAAGAAGGCCGCGTGCGGCGCAGAACCGTGTGCGATAGAGGAAAACGAACATCCAGCTGTGGTGCCTCGTACAGGGGCGAGTCTTAAAACAGCCGCCGTGAGGTGAAACAGTGGGAAAACGCTACTGTTGCGTACAGCTGCGCTACCTTTAAAGGAGCCATGAAGAGAAAATACAACTTTGTTTAATTTGAAAGAACTAGGATTCAGTATCTCACTCAGTTCCATTAGAGCCACAAGTGATGTTTTTAACGAAAAAAAAGCAAGAAGTATTTAAAAATTTTGCGCCACAGTGACGTGTTATAAGCAAGAATGACGTCATACGGCCAACAATAAAACTTAATTTTCAGTGCGTTAACGGCACGGTAGCATTCAAGTGATGCGGCCAAATGGAACTAGAGGCCCCATTACAGACGTCCAGTCATGTGTCGTCGCGACAGGTCAGTTAGGCGGCCGCCAATCGCACAAACAAGGTTCCGTGACGTCATAGAAAAGTTGCGGGAAATTGGCTAGGGGGGTCGCGACTGCTTCACACGTTATCTTTAATATCTCCGTTATTTGTTCGAAGATTACGATGATATTGGTATCATTGTTATCGGCACTAAGCAGTGTTTCTAATAAACCCAACTTGTATTTTGTCTTCATGGTATAATAAACCCACCTTTAAGTCGTTCTTATTAGTGTGAGCTTCCTTCATTTTTTTTTGTTGTTGTTTTGTTGAGGCGCTCACTCCCAACACCTGCTCGCGGCTCCTCGCAACTTTTCATCACATTTTGAGGTTTCTTGGTGCGACGGACGAATATTGCTCGACCTAACAGGTCCGCTGTTAAAACTCGAGTGCAAGACCCACGTTAGTGGGCAACGCACTTGAATAATTACGAGTGCAGCTGTGGATGTGAGTGCTATGTTTGGCGGCACTGTCAATAGGGTAACCATCAGCAAAGCGCGTTGCTAGATATATAGTGTGAACGTGCATTTTGATGTCGCTGACTCACTTAGCTGGGTGCCTTTTTCTGATTACACTTCATATTTAAAAAATATAAGAGAACAGAGCCACCCTCAACCAGAATGCTGCTAAAAAGATTCCAACACTAGAGCAGCGCATAAAAATAGGCAGACTCAAATTTTCACTTTTTTCTCTATCACAAAAAAAGTGAATGTGAATGCGCGGGCATATACGCAACCATTTTTTTCACGCACATCGAGAAATCGGCGTGCGTGTAGTTTACTTCCCTACTAAACGTGCACTAATCTTTTCAAGAGAGAGAGAGAGAGATGACTGTATATGATGGCCGAGATGGGTTCTGAAGGGTAGACGACTTGGACGGTCTCCCTCCCTCAGCCGTCAACCAGGATTCCTTGGATCCTCGCGGTGGCTTCGGCCATCCGGACTGCTGTGAGTTGCGGCTCCGCTGGGGAGCTGAGCAGAACAGTCTCCCGTTGTTCTGCAGTCTTGATTTTACGTCTTGTAAGTGTATTCAAATCGGAATTGCTATTGAATTCATTTTTTCCGTGAACCCTTACTGACTGGAATTCACTGTCTGAAAAAAAAAATAAAGTGCTTTTGAAAATGCGCTACTCACTGATTTTTTTTTCTGACATATTTTTTGTTTGTTTGTTTGTATAGTATTTTTTCATTTTGCAAACTAGAAAACATGGATTTGTGCACCCTGGGTATTTTGCGGGTAGACTTCCTTTCTGTTTGCCTCCTTTACATCTTGCTGCTTTTTATGTAATTGAAATGTATTATATGTATTGCTACATTTACTGATGTATCCGACCTGCATGGTCCTTCGTGACCGCAGTATACTGTAAATAAATAAATAAATAAATAAATAAATAAATAAATAAATAAATAGGGACCCAAAGAACGAAACTTTCATTGCGGGAAGTGTGACCTTCTCCTCACTTCCACATCATTATACCCCTTGGGCGTCGGCTACGATCATCCCTAGAAAGACATATACGCACACGGATACTAATTTGGACACTACTGGTCTTGCAAATGGTGCATATTTAAAACTAATCTACTCGAAAGACATATATCCAAGTGATTAGACCAGTGAGCGTGTGGTGCAAGTCATGTTTTGATATTGAAAATAGTGCCTGTAACTCCTTCACTCAGGTGCATATCCAAGTGATGAGATACAATTTTGAGTTCCAAATTATGCTTTGAACGGCGTGCGAATTTGGTGGTGACGGCGTGGTAATAGCGCGTGCACACACACCGGGACGTTCGTTTTCCAACCCCTCGCACTTTGACAGACACGTGGAGCCTCGGGAGTTGTTGCTCGCAGACGGGAAAAATAGATGATACTCTTGACTCACCTGTTAACATTCCTACGGGACTTGCTACTCCATGACTCAGCGACTTAAAGACCATCGTGCACCAATACGCAAAGCCTTACAAATAGTTATCAATGTTCCCAACGCGCCTATATAGTTTGCTTATTTTAGAGATATGTCACTTCTGTACTGAAGTAATAAAATTAAAACTCTCTCTTGCTAAACAGCTAGCGCCATCTAGTGAAAAATTGGGCCCATCTCCGTGCGAGGGGGACTCGAGTAAATGCGTCGCATAGGGGGTGGGTGTATTGCGTTAACGTTTAGTGTTTGGAGAGTTGGTGGTAGTGAATGCGTTGTATCAGCAGCTTCTTGACGTAGTTTGAATGAGTCAAGGATATAAGGCGCGTTCGTAGCCTCCCATTCTGTGTCGGCTTTGTGGCGCAGTGGGTAGAGCACCATGTACATTGCGTTCCGCCGCAGGGTCGAGGGATCGGAACCAGGCGGCCCGGATAGTATTTTTTTTTTATATAGTGTAGGGGGAGGGGTGCGGACTGCGACTACGGACGTCAACGCGGGTGACATCGTGAGTTACTGAAATGCTCTGCATTTAAAAACTATATAAACCAAAATGCGTTTCTTTATTTTTTTTCTTTTAGTAAAGAAAGGGTGTATTTTTAAAATAAGCAAACTAGGCCCTTGGGAATATTTTTATAGATTTGTAAAACTTTTCGTACTGGCACACGATGCTTCCTAAGCTTGTAGGTCATGAATTAGTAAGTACCACAGGAGCGTGATCAGGTGGGTTTCCCGAAGAGGTGTGTACCACGGTCACTTTACCTCCCCACAACGTATACACCAAAGCGGCCAACCCAGCCTGCAGGCAGTTGCGCATCGCGCACACGAAAGATGAGAAGAAACGACTGAAAGGGCCCACTGCGACCATACCCTCCTTCCTGGCCTACATGGGGGCCTTCAGGACTTGATTGGGTACTCAAATAGAAGAGCCCCTCCCCAAACATTTTGGAATAGCTAGAAGGGTAGAGGCAATGTATACGATGCTAGGGATAGCGCCTATCCTTTCATCCACTCGACTCCATTAATTTCAA
Source organism: Haemaphysalis longicornis (assembly GCA_013339765.2). Taxonomy (NCBI): domain Eukaryota; kingdom Metazoa; phylum Arthropoda; class Arachnida; order Ixodida; family Ixodidae; genus Haemaphysalis; species Haemaphysalis longicornis. Next base: position 100,352,795 of record CM023458.1, on the reverse strand, counting down.
AGCTCTCTAGACACCCCTGTTCTACTATGTTCCCACTGTCTTACTCCATGACCACCTTCTGGGGACGATCCCCGCAACCCTACTCAGCGGTGACTCACGCTACGGCGGCGGGTTACCAGGACCCGACTACCTTCCCGGGAACGAGACACATGAGCGGCTCGACAAAAACAGCCACTGGGCTTTTCCCTCTTTTGTGAACTCCCGAGAATACCATATACGGAAAAAAATAACCTCATTAAATGTGTGCAGTATTTACAACGCATAATTAGGCATATACTGCGTATGCTTTTTTAATGCCCTGATAAGATCGCGAAACCTGCCTGCCGCTATAGCTCAGCGGCAGAGCACTGGTCTCGTAAACCAGGGGTCGTGAGTTCGATTCTCACTGGCGGCACGTCTTTCTTTTTTTTTATGACCAGTAGTTCGAACTTCGAAGTACCACGTAACAGATTTTTACCGTATTTTGTTTACCCAGTTTCAGTGAACGAAGACCGCACACCAGCTCACCTGCCAGCGTTCCGAGGCACTACCTGCCTGCACGCCATCATAATGGACAACAGCTATGCATGGCGCATGCGTACAAGCGATACACACAGACTTAGCTCTGTCGAACAGGTCGCGCCTGAAGAACCTCTTGTGCCACATATAGAACGCACGAACTTTATGCCATCATGTCACTACTAGATGCCAACAGTTGTGGCAACCATGATACAATACTCGTGCATTGAGCCGGGTTGTTTAAACATCGCAGTTTGTGGTTCGGAACCCCTGTCCATCATATGTGCCGTCGAACGAAGTTTATTGGGCCAGCCTCTCGTGGATCATGCGGGTGAACGGCTGGCTCCGACACGTCCACTCGGCCACGGCCGGACTCGACTCTCCTTCCGCACTCGCGGAAGGAGGAGAGCCGAGTACGGCTGTGACTTGGCCTGAGACACTCTTGAACTCGCCGTTCAGCGCACTGCTGGGGCCACCGATGACGTGCATGATGACGTCTGAAATGACAGTGGGAGAAAACCGTACATTAAAAAAATGAAGTAAGCTCACACTAATGCGTTAGACTTGAAGGTAGCGAAGCTGGACGCAACAGTAGCGTGTCACGGCGTTGTTTAAGCGTCGTCGCTGTACGAGCGACCACAGCTCGATGTTCGTCCTACTCCATCGCACATGACTCTGCGCCGCCCATGGCTTACTATAGCGTCACTAAATAAGCTAGCGTCACTAAATAAGCATGTATTCAGTGACGCTAGCCTACTCGCCTTCCCTCGTCACGCGCGTTTACTGCTGCGACGCCGGCGTCCTCGCCTTCCTCCACCAGGTGGCGCCACAGGTCCTGCCCGCGTCTCCGTTCCCTCCTCGCCTATCTCTCCCCGCCATCGGGCGCTGCTCCAATCCGGGCGCTTGCGGAAGGGGGTGTGGTTTGACCTAGAGCTCTCAAGGGCAAAACTGGTCACCCCGCGATGACCGAGGTAGCGTAGTGTAGCTTGCGCTACAAAAATCGCAGTGTCTAGCTTGACGTCCGACGGCACTCCAGCTCAGCGCTACAGCCATGGCTAGAGGGCCGTCCGACGACATCTGTTTTTTTAAGGCTGGGCTGACCATAGGTCGGCAAAACAGAAAGAATTCACTCAAACTCAATCACAATTTTTTTCATTCACGCTGTACTCAATCAAACTCAGACTCAAAAAGTTCGTCTGTTCACAAAATCACTCGTACTCACTCATCAAATACTCATTTGTAATCGTACTCACTTGTACTCAAACTCATTTGTCCTCACGAGTATTCGTACTCAATCTGTACTCATGAGTACTGAATCTGTACTCTTGAATACTCACTCTGTACTCATGAGTACTCAATCTGTACTCATGAGTACTCAATGAGTACTACTGCTCATGAGTACTACTCATTCTGCCCTCATGAGTACTACTCATTCTGCACTCATGAGTACTACTCATTCTGCACTCATGAGTACTCAATCTGTACTCATGAGTACTCAATTTGTATTACTCACGAATAATCGACTTATCTGCACTGTTAGCTAGGTCGTAGCTCGAATGAAAAACTAAGTAGAAAAAATAAATTCGTTAATTGATTAGAAAAACACAGGTTACATATAAATCAGAAGAAGAAAACGTCTGACGCGGTGCGCTGTCGTTGGGCGACTTACTGCGCGAAGGCAAGTACGTGTGAAAAAGCGAAACGGAACGTAAGCACTCGCGTTGCGTGTGGCGTCTCCTCTTGTTCTCAGGCCGGGTCGGGCTCAAGGGAGCTCGGGGCTTAACGGTGCCGCCGTGGCCGTAAACTGCGTTTTTCTGCGTGTCTTCGGGTTGCAGCTTTTGTCGTCCGTTTTCTTGTTTGCACTACTGTTTGCAGTACTGTACTCAGGAGTGCATATACTCAAGAGTGCAAGCACTCGCAAAAACAGTAATTATGAGTATTGTACTCATGAGTGCTGTGTACTCATGAGTACTGTGAACTCATGAGTACTGTGTACTCATGAGTACTCATACTCATGAGTACGCATACTCATGAGTACTCAAACTCATGAGTACTCATACTCATGAATATTGTACTCATGAGTACTCATACTCATGAGTAGTGTACTCATGAGTACTGTACTCACGAGTAGTGGACTTACCCCTGTACTCACTCGTCATCGTACTTACTGTTTTTTTCTGGGTGTGTGATCACTCATCATCGTACTCACTCGTGAGTTTGAGTACAAATGAGTGTACTCACGAGTGAGTACGCCGACCTATGGGGCTGACGCAGGACACAGCACGTCTTGCCGTTGGGGTGAAGAGGCTCCGTGTTAGTTTTCTGTTAATAAGGGCTGTAGTTGAAGTCCGGCGCCTGCCTTCTTCATTTTTTTTTAAGTTTGAATAATTTTCATAGCTTAGGTTACTTTACTGTGTTTTACATGAGTTTTTTTCTGTTCGTTAGGTAATTCTAGTTAGTTTACGTTACATTAAGTTCTTGGGCAGAAACTTGGAGGCTCACTAAGAGGGTTCAACTTAAATTGCGAACGACTCAGCGGGCAATGGAGCGGAAAATGATATGTGTAACATTAAGGGACAAGAAGAGAGCGGAGTGGGTCAGGGAGCAAAACTGGTGTTAATGACATATTAGTAGAAATTAAGAAGAAGGAATGGACGTGGGCAGGGCATGTAATGCGAAGGCAAGATAACCGTTGGTCATTAAGGGTAACAGAGTGGATCCCTAGAGAAGGCAAGCGTTGCAGGGGGCGGCAGAAAGTTAGATGGGCAGATGAGATCAAGAAGTTTGCGGGATAATTGGTCACAGTTGGCACAGGACCGATGTAATTGGAGAATAATGGGAGAGGCCTTTGCCCTGCAGTGGGCGTAGATATGCTGGTGATGATGATGATGACATTAAGTTACGGAGGTCGACGTAGGGCCAGACTTTTTCCATCTAAGCGCGGTGGACGTCGCTTTAGTGGAGTGGTTACAGTACCGTCGGACGGAACTCTAGACACAGCCTGAAAAATTGCTGCGGTTGGGGAAAGCTCTGGGACAGCGTAATTTAGACACAGGATGAATTTTGAATAACTGCCGCTTCAGTAAGTATACGCTCCACTTTCATTTCCCCCCCATTTACACTTACTGGCGTAGCCCTCGTGGGGATGGGAGGGAACTGGAACGTATTTCGTCTAGATCTCCGTTTTCGAACGAAACAAGACTACTGAGCCCATTGTTGCCAACGTCACCGTCAACAGCAGGGTGCGCCTAATTTCTGCACAGCTGCGCAGTACATGCAAAGTATTAAACGTGACCTGAGAAAGAGAGAAAACATTTTTATTGAGCTTTATGTGGCTCGGGGGGCGGTTGTGGCCGCTGGTTTGAGCCGGGCGGCGACATCGGCAGCTCTGGTAGAGTGAACTAGAGCTCTGGTGACCAAGGAGGTTTGTACCTCTAGGTCTGAGCTCCCCAGCGCCTCCTCCCACTGCTCATCACAGGAAATTAGGGGAAAGGGATCTTTCGGGCACCCCCAGAAAATGTGGGGAAAGGTAGCGAGAGCGCCACATGGAAGGCATTCTGGGGAAGGGTACAATGAAGGGTGTATTCGGTGAAGTATAGCGGGATTAGGGAACGTGTTCGTCTGAAGGAGACGCCACGTGTGTTCTTGCGAATTAGTAAGGTTAGCGTGAGCCGAAAGAAAACTACACTGCAGGACTGACGGCGATGGGCATGACTAACCAGTTCACGATGTGCAAAGTCGTCGAAGCGGAAGAGGCAAGGTGAGGTGCTTCGGCGTCGAAAAGCTTCTATCTGCTGCTGCTGTGGTGACAGGAATTGTGGCAAGTATCTTGAGTAAAGTGCTTATATTTAGAAACAGGCTGGTGCTGCACTGCTTGATGGCATCGGTCGCATACCTTGGCAGCTCTTCTGGAGGTGTTGCTTGCCACTTCTGCTTCCATATCTCCAGCTCCGCCTTGATGACTCTGAGATTTTTCGGTTTCATGTCCGCCATGTACAAACTGCCGGCTGTAGCGACTCAAAGCTGCTGTTGGTGGTGTAATTCGGCAGCTCGAGTTGAAGACTGTTCAACATCGCCTGTGACCACTAAAGTGCTCGGTCAATGCAGACTGCAGGCCGTCCAAATACGGGATGAAATAAGTCCGTTCTCCAATATTCTCCAGGAGATGAGGAAGCATAGTTTTCTTTGTACTTCTGGAAACGAATTTTTCTGGTAATCTCTGGCTGAACGCCGAATCCTCTCGCCGTTGCTTCACATAAATAAAAAAAGATCAAGGAAGCTCATACTAACGCGTGAGACTTGAAGGAAGCGAAACTGTACGCAACCATTCACCACCATCACGACGGTTTAAGTCCACGATTGCAGTTCATTTGCTTCTTCGCTGCTGTAGCAACGACCTTTACTCCATCATTCTTGCTATAAGTAATATCCCTTCATTTTTTCGGAATTGATAATCATTCTGCACCACATTTGAAGGGGCGTACTCTATAACACGAGCCTTTCTCGGTCCGAGTAAGTGTTGCCACGATTGCGGCGACCGCTGGGGTTTTTTGGCTAATCTTGGGAAATCTCCTGAAGTGCGTATGCCTAGCTTGACAAACCGTGCACCGAGGACGCTGGGCGGTGGTTGCGAGGCACGCCCACACGAGCGCTAGGCATTTTCAAGGTTTTGTTAACTGCCCAGTGGCCGCCGCGAAACCTGCGCTCACGTGGGCGCACTCGACAATTTCTTTGTATTTTTAACTGCGGGCACGAAAAATAGCGATTTGCTAAAGAGCTTCGCTCTTAAAATCTCCCTGAACTGATCACGGGCATCTTTTCTGATGTCACCAAGATGTTTCCACACCAAGTCGATAGGCCGGAGGGCGACGCTTATGTCGACGACATTTCTTTGCAGGTACTGAGACAAACGAAACGTTAGACTTAAACGAGCGCTGACACCAATTTTCGGCGTTAATATTATTGCACAGTTCGCTTCCTTCACTCAACAGAATACCCTGGCTGAAATATGAGCAACCTGCGACGCGAAGAACATAGTTGAATTGGATCTCATTTATCGCGCCAACGGAGCAGCGCGCGGAGCGGCACTCAACAAATGGACATCAGCGTTACATCACCCCGTGAAGCCAAAAGAAGTGACGCGACAGCGCTCGTCAAAAAAGAAACATCCCCCTCGCGAGGGGCACGATCAAATGCAGAGCATTTCTGCGGGCGGGGGGGGGGGGGGGGCGCCTGCAAGTCGTATGGATTGCGTATTGGTTGTTGTTGTTGTAATTGTTGTCTTCCAGCGTAGACATTGTCGATGAAGTCGATGGTGAAACGTGCCGTGAACCCCCTGCCGCGGCTATGACGCAACGTGGAGCGGCTATGACGCAACGTGGCGCGGCTATACGCAACACAATCCACTTATCCAATCCAATCCAAATCCAAGCCAATCCCAATCAGCATCCAATCGAATTCAATCCAATGCCCCTCGCGAGAGAGTGTTATAGCGCCGAAATCGCCACCACGCGAACGCGTGATGCTGACGTCACGATCACGCCACAGATGTTAGCGACCGCAGCGCCGCGCGAACGACATATTGTGTTTAAGCGCGAACCGACCGCGGCGAGAGAGCGCAATGCGAGCGCCCCACCTGTTCTTGCGCGCGAACCTAACGCGGCGAGAGGGTGTTGCGCACGTCCCCCACCTGTTTGTGCGCCCGAACCGAACGCGGCGAGAGAGGGTGTTGCGAGCGGAGAGAAGGCGAGGAGGACGCGGGGGAGAGGGCGCACATCTGGCCGACGGTTGAATGAGTCAAGGATATAAGGCACGTTCGTAACATTCCGTTCTGTGTCGGCTATGTGGCTCAGTTGGTAGAGTACCGTGCACCTTGCGTTCCGCCCGCAGAGTCGTAGGATCGAAACCTGGCGCCGGCAAGTATTATTTATATAGTGTAGGGGGAGCGATGCGAACGCGGACTACGGACGCCAACGCGGGTGACATCGTGAGTTACTGAAATGCTCTGCATTTAAAACTCGTGAAGTCACTTCACGCGCGCGCCCCACGAGCGGCGAGCGGGCGCAACACCCTCTCAAGTGGGCGCCGCTGACGTCCGCACAAAGCGGTGAGGTCAAGCCGGGATTCTGTCATATGCGCCGTTCGGGATGAAAGCGCGGGAATTTGAAACAAACGATTTTCAGGCCGTTCAATGTAATTAACTATTGCGCGCTGAAGTATTTCAAGTGCTGTTTCAGGTTCGCCAGACCAATAAGCACCGATAAAAGCAATAAAAGTGTAACATAAAATTTTCGTGTCAGTGCTCCTTTAAAAACGTTTCGCTCAATGCGAGGGAGACGATAAAGTTGAAGCTGCACAGACGAGTGCGAAGCACCGAAGCAGTCGCATTTCTCCCTGTTTCACTTTCCATAAGGATACTTCCAGCGATTCGACACTGTCAGGCAGCGCTTCACTGAAGAGGATCACGGCTTCGTGCCGCTCAACTGTCGCAGTACTTATGAAGGCGTGAAATTGCGCACGACGAAAACTCGAGGTGCTTTTTGAGAACGTCGGTTCTTTTCGAGGAGCTTCTGAAATACGTACAAACTTCACCAATGAATCGATGAATGAATTTATTGTTAAAATGGAAAGAAAAGACCACCAGCAGGCGTAGTTTGTCTCAAATGGGGACACCGGAACGCCTGCTGGAGCGGTGGTGTGGGGAATGGGGAACGCAGGTAGACAGGAAAGGGAGGAAAGGGAGAAGGAGAGGATACATATATACAGGACCAATAAGGACATATATGTACAATATGCACAAGACTAAAGACTCAACACTATATATAAAAGACTAAAGACTAAACGTTAAGACCTCTAAGAAAGAAGCACACACACACACACACACACACACACACAAGAAAAACACGGACAGTTTAGTTTATCGCGGGAGAAAGCGGAAAGCCGGGAGGAGTCCCGAGGCGTCCAGGTAGGATCCCAGGGCCTCATGGACTCTGTATCGCTCTCTGGCACCGCCCGGTGGTCACAGAACGTCTTCGAGGGGCCCAGCCCTCCCCCTGAAGGCTGCCAACACAAAGTTTAGCCCTCCCTGCGGCAAACTGGGGGCACCCGAGGACCATGCAGATGCGCTTCGGCTATCGCTTACCTTAGATGCATCGTTCAAGCAAATGTTTAGCGAATGCGAAGAACAGTGCGTGTACGCTGCTACAGGATATACCTCGCGAATCAGGGCCTGCACTTCACGAAATGAACCACTCATGACAGCGGCTGACCTAGCTCTCATGCTATTACGATATAAACCGAGGCGAAGAAGCTCGGTTTTTGACGTTTCCGCCAGACCTGATCCACTGAGACCTGAAACTGGTACGGAAGCGAGAAACTCTTCTATGGTGTTCATCGTTTGCTCCACATACCGTACACACCTGGAGAACTGTTCAGTTTGTGTCCCGTCAGTTGTGCCATCGGCGAGAACGGAGAAAAATCCATACTTGTTCACAGCTTGAACATTCCATTTTTAATTTTCTTGCCGATTATCGCAATAAGCTCATTTTGAGTTGTTGGGCTTGTGTAGGGGGCATTTCCACCAGACGTTTTTATGTGCTCAGCAAGAATCTGATCGCACCCCCCCCCCCCCTCTCTGTAGCGTAACAGTGCTTTAAAGTTTCCGTCGTTTTTTGCGGCTTCTTCTAGTGCAAGTCTGCCAAAATCTGTCTCCCATATGTGCGATTTCTTGCCGGCCACAAAAAAAGTACCGTTTCCCTGACTGTCTGCAGCATTGCCTTGTTTTCTTTTTTTTCTGATTCGATTCTTGCTTGCTTGTTCAGCTGCAGACGAATGTTGTCCATTTTCCCGTGAGCCATCTCCAAAAATGACTGCACAGCTACTGTTGCGTATCTGTGGCAGTCTGTTTTCACTTCAAGGGCATTTTTCCCCTTCAGGGTGAAGTGACGAGGCTCCGTGCAGTTTCATGGGATCCTTTTCCTGTTCCGGATTTCGTAGAAAATGGGGCGCAGACCTTGCAGAAGGCGCTTTTTTGTACGTCTGAGTAGGCGAGCCGCTGGAAACGTTGCAGCCAGTTCAGCTGGAATTCTCGACTTTCCTTCCTTTGACACAGAAACCTCGAAATAGTCCCTAGAACAAGGTGTTCAGGTGCTCGTGTGGAGACGTTCTTTCGTGTCTTCGGGAAGGGTCGGGTAGCCTACGTATATTCCAATATCATTTTCATTACGAGGTTCATCATAGCTTCACGGGCAGTTTTTTTCTGAAAACGGCGATCCGGCGACTTTCTAGTCGTGAACGATAGCAGCGGTCGGATTGGTACCCATCTCGTCCGCTTCGCACGCCCGCCCAGGATTTAAGAATACTGCCAGCCTGAGAGCCAGGCATTGGGCAGGGTGGGATTACATGTTTACATTCACAAGGATGCAATAGTTAACTCGGTACATATTAATGCAACACAGAAAAAATAACACGACACTCATTGACAACGTTTGTCAAAGAACAAAAGAAAACAAAAGAAAACACAACAGAGAAAGCGCATACCTGCACAGAAATGTTACGCGCATGACACTTAACGTGCCACTGCGGAAGAGTGAGCCGATAACAACTATTTGCAATTAGAAAAACCCGACACGATGACAAAAATTGCTATACAAGGAATAACTTAAAAAAAGGAAAATGTACTCGGAGAAAAACGTTTACACATCGCTGAGGGAGAAAAAAAAAACGGCAAAAATGTTTACACAAGAGAGAACACGATACGTACGCGCACAACAGTTTTGAAAGGCACCGTTTACAGACAAGAAACCACTACGGCACAGAGAACATGAAAGTCAGAAGGAGCGATTAGCACACAGCAGTATTAAATTTACCCTTAAGGAAGAAGTTAGACGAGAACAATGAGACAGCTACTTAAATAGAGAGGTTTTTCATGAATATATCCACAGTAGGGCATTCGACCGTACTCTGAGGTAGGGAATTCCAACTAGCGACTGTTCGACGAAAGAAGGAATGTTTAAATAATTACTGAGCGACAAGAAAAATCTGTAACTTTTTTCGTGTTATATGAACGCGTAGGGCGGCGATCGGTCATTGTGAGGTAGTTTGCTTTGTCTATGCCAAGTTTATCATGGTATATTAAATGGAACAACTTTAGCCTGTCCCGGTGACGTCGCGTTTCTAATTTTTCTAAGTTTGCGGCCTGAGGGAGACTCGATGGGGATACGCGCCAGCTATAAGAATTAAAAATAAATCTGACGGATTTTCTCTGTACTCTTTCTAGTTTGTCGATGTTCGTTCGCGTGTACAGGTCCCATACCGGCGCGGCATATTCTAGCACGGGTCTAATCTATGTTTTGTAGGCTAGTAATTTCACTTCCTATGTTGAATTTCCCAATGTTCGTCTTAAATATCCGAGCTTTTTCATTGCCTTATTTGTGATATACGTCGTATGCTCATTCCACCGTAAATCAGAAGTAAAAACAACACCTAAACATTTGTAACTGGACACTGCGTCTAAATAGCAATTACAGACATTATATCGAAAATTCAGTGGATTTTTTTTACGGGTTATAGTCATTGAAACAGTTTTTTTTTTAGATTATTAGACATTTGCCGCTTAAGGCACCATTCCTGTATATTGTTCAGTGACATGTTCAAAATTTCTTGATCGTTAGCAGATTCGATTTCATGGTATAGCACACAATCATCGGCAAATAACTTAGCATTTATTGGTATGTTGCTAGCGATATCGCTAATGAAAACTAGAAACAGAAGAGGCCCTAACACAGATCCTTGAGGGACTCCAGATTGAACTACTGCAGATTTGGAAGTTACGTCGTCAATATAAACGCCTTGTTCCCGATATTAGAGATATGCTTCTAACCACGAAAGTAATGAATCGTTTTGGAGAATGGGTTTTAATTTCAAAAGAAGTTTAGGATGCGAAACACGATCAAATGCCTTTTCAAAATCGAGGTAAATGATATCAACTTGCCGTTGCCTGTCTATGGCTGATTCGAGGTCATGAACGGTTTCCAGGAGCTGTGTTACCGTGGAAAAGTTCTTGCGGAAGCCATGCTGTCGGTTGTCAAGCATATTATTGCGTTCTAGGTGAACGGCGATGTACTTGAAAATAATATGCTCTAGTACTTTGGCGCAAGTACACAGCAATGATATAGGCTGGTAGGAACTGGGTAGCGCTTCGTTTTGTTTTTTAAGAATAGGGGCGATTTTTGCATACTTCCAGTCCTTCGACAGTTCCGCGCATGAAATAGATTTATTAAAAAGTAAACAGAGATACTTAGAGCACCACTCGGCATACCTGACCAGAAATGCATAACAAGTAAGCAGCTCAAGTCCTCTTCAAATTATACGTCTAATACCTAAACTGTCTGCTAATTTCGGAAGCAAACTCGAGATACGCAATGTTGATGCAGTTGTATACGCGTTCTATACGCTCTCACACTTATGGAAAATTGTAAAAATCTACAAAGTTTACCTTCGGAAGCTTTTTGAAGTAGCTCATCAGCGTTGAACCTTGCTGCTTATTTTTTGTGTTCGCAATGATGAGCGCAGAGAACACCACACATATGAGGGCTGTTACGAATCGGGCCGCCGCTGTACTTTCCCGCATTACTCCTCGGCTGTGCGGCGAAGCCACTACGTGCGCCTTTCGAGCAAGGCGCCACCGTGTCGGTGACTCATATATTCACGCCTCGACAAGCCCGGCTCAGACGCTTCGCTATCGGCGCGATCAACATTCGATGGCGCACCGACAGAACAAGCCCAGGCCTGTTTCAAGGACACAGAGGCCTCGTCGATCGCACCGGAATCCTCTTCTCTCCCCTCTCTCGGACTGAGCATGCACCGCCTGCTACTGACCGCTTACGAACTCTGGAAAGAGCGTTGTGTGTGTCTGTGATTCTCGTGGCGTGCGCAAAATGCAGAGGGAAGGCTGTTTTGACCGTTACCGCTTTTGGGTGTAAATAGAAGCCCCGCAAGCGCTATACAGTCAAACCCGTTTATAGCGAACTGCAATATGCATCGCGATTTGTTCGATATATCCAATAGTGCGATATAGCCGGACCCGCCTATAACGAGGTTATTGTTACGAGTTCGCATTGCGCGGTAGCCCCCCCCCCCTCCCCCTCCTCAACTCCACCATCCCCGCATGCAGAAACGAACACAATAAAGTAGCCATTAACCATACTCTTTCCGCCTTAACTGCCTACTTTGCGAAAAAAAGCGGTGATTTTTGTTTTCACCTTCGTTTTGGCGGCTACAACTAGCATAGCATTCGCTACACGAAACATTGTTTGGAGCAGTACGAGTCTGCGTTCTCCAAAATCAAGGAAGCATTGGCGGAGCACACCGACTGCCGAAAGCGCTTCACTATAAGCATCGGACGGCTTTCACTCGCGACGTAATCGGCAACGTTGGCGAGCTCTTCCCACAGTTCACCGATGCTGCTGTCTTGGTCCGGACTCGCTGACTGGGCAGGGTTCCGTCGTAAGTCCCACGCGTCGGAAATAGTTACGGAAAGTGTCGGCCGTCACGTCACTCCGTGCAAGGCGCAATGTCCCAGTCGCGGCTCTTGCACCGTGGTCGCGGCCAATCCACATCTCAATCGCCGTTCCGAGACCATGCATTTCGGCGGCCATTTTAGGCGCGCGGAGTTCGATATATCGGATGTGAACTTCCTTATATGGAATATGTTTCCCATGTATTTCCGTAACTGAATTTTTTTTGTTCGATATATAGCATAATTCGCTCTATCCGGGTTCGTTATAGCCGGGTTTGACTGTAACCCCATTCCTTTTAGAGCAGCGAATTCATGCTGTCACTCTGCTCGAGTCCTGTATTGTAACCTCGCCCGTCGAGGCATTGTTCTTTGGCTTCGGCTCATCTCTCGCTATGAAGTAAACAGTTACGTTAGCCTACGGCTTCTGGACTTCTTCACGGCTGCAACAGCGGCTGGCCGCTCGCATCATACACGTTACCACACGTATGCCGGAGGCCACGGAGCTCGGATCGGGTGCCCCCACTCGGTCGCTAGAACTGGTGTCAGCGGTGAGATGACACGGTCGCAACAGGGCTCACACGCAATATATTTCAGTCCAAACACAGGCTGAACTGCAGTGCGTCTTGGCCTCCACTGCGATGAACCTCGCCCTAGCCCAAGACCCCTGTCCAGACACCATCATAGCTGTCAGATTCGCAATCCGCAATCAGAAATTTCTAAGCTGGCACGATATCCGAAGTTGCTCTCCAAATTCTACACCGAAAACCACCTCCCCACCCCGTGGTCTTGTTGTGGGTCCCCGCCCATACGGGAACAGGTGCCAACGAGGCGGCCAACCGAGAAGCTTGAGCTATGACTACCCGAGCAGGCCCTTCGTTGGAGACCAACCACGGCCTTCCCAGCTCCCGGGACATTCTCATCTCGTACCGGGAGATCACACAACATTACCGCCTCCTCCGTCGTCACTATCCCCCCCCCCCCTTCCCCGCACCCCAGCCTCACACAGGAGGAGGCCAGAAACTGGCGTCTCCTCCAAACGCATTCGTTCCCCTGCAGAGCCTCCCTCTCCCACTCACACCCTTCCCTGTTCCCCTCCCCAATCTGCCCACTCTGCGGCGCCCGGGACTCTCAACTACACTCTCTCTGTGACTGCCCGCGCTCCCCTTTTCCCCCTTTCCCCACACCCACCCACTGGGAGCAGGCCCTGCGAAGCTCCACCCTGGAGACCCAGACCACCCTCGTCTCCAGGGCCGAACAGGTCTCCAGGCCGAACCCTCTGGGCCCCCGCCACCTCCTCCCCCTGACCTAGCCGTAAAATAAAGTGCCCCCCCCCCCTCTCTCTCCTCTCTCTCTCTCCTCCCTCCTCTCCTCTCCCTCTCCTCTCTCTCTCTCTCCTCTCTCTCTCCTCTCTCTCTCTCTCTCTCTCTCTCTCTCTCTCTCTCTCTTCTCTCCTCTATATCTATATATATATATATATATATCTATTCTATTATCTCTCTCTCTCCGCTGAATTTGAACCAGCGGCGCCAACTGGCCGCTAACGGCTTTCAAGGCGCCTAACTCACCGCGAAGGAAGCGACAAAAGGCGCCGGGGCCATGCGGTTCCACCTGCCGAGAGGGGAGACTGAAAGGTCCTTTCAAAACCCCCTTCACGGTACATTAGGCGTGCTCAGTGGGCGGAATATTGACAACAATGTAGCCTCCACAGTGCTTGCATGCAGCTTGTGGTATGAATTATACACACGATGGCCGCCGTAATGCAACGGCGCCAAGGTCGATATCCGTGTTTACGCTTACTGCAAACGGCGAAAGTGATGGGTATTATTCTGGCAACCCGGAGCTGCGGTGTATTTCGTGCCCGGTAAGCAAATGCGACTGGTTTTCAGCTTCGAATGCAAATACACACACCCCTACTGTTTTTCCTTCCTTTCTTTCTTTGTCTTTATTATGGCGCATGCGTAAAGAGAAGGCCAAGGCTAGCTGCAATTCCTCGGGAGATTTTCATTTTTCTCAAGTTGGAAAAACACGTAGTGGTAACACGGTACAAAAATAGCAAGCTGGGTATGTGAACACTTTGTACACACGAGGAAACCAGTTGAAGCGAAAAAAGAAATTTTAGAAGCCACGCTTCTGCTTCTATTCCCTCCATCCAACTCTAAGCCTACTCCGTGCAGGGCACGAAGCACGAGAACCAGAGAAACGGAAGAACCGATCTCACTATTGAAAAAATCAGTAAATCTTCAGCCCAGCTAGCCCGAATTGTGAAGAGAATCACCAAAGGAAGAGCCGGATTGAGGGAAGAGGAAACATTAAGAATCATGCAAGCCCTCGTCACGAGTAGGCTGGCGTACAGCTTACCGTATCACAACCTAAACAAACAAGAGGAAGAACGAATAAATATTATCATCAGGACGGCATATAAAGCAGCACTGGGCCTACCATCGTACACGTCCACGGAAAACTTCTTTCAATTAGGAGTGTACAACACCTTCGAAGAAATCAAGGAAGCATTACTAATCGCCCAGAAGGAAAGACTTGCCACCACTAAAACTGGGAGATCCATCCTTTGGAAGATAGGTAGCCCCCCAGAAAGAACACGACTGGACGCCATGACGGACTTGAAACCTGAAACAGCGCAGTCACATCAAACACCCTTCCTCTACCGAAAAACATGGACCCCACTGTACACAAATACAGAAGGCAAGCGAGAGTCCAATACCCTCAGGAAAAAATTCAAGGATCATGAAAACACGGTCTATACGGACGCTGGAACATGTGACAAGACCAACGCCACACTAAGTGGTCACAGATTTCAAGGGAGCTCTGCAAGATTGCATGACAATTAGACAGTCAAACACAGAAGGACGGAGACTGGGTGCATCCTCATGGCAATTCGACTCGGCGAAAAGACGAGCAGAAGTCTGAACATAATAACAGACTCCAAGAGAGCAGTAATTGGAATCTTGACGCAGGAAGAATACCAAAACGCCTCAAAAACCTTCTTCCACCTGAACTGAAGAAAAAATACAATATCACATGGTGTCCCGGACATGAAGGACTGGAGGGTAATGAAGCAAGCGGACAAGGCAGTGCGTGAACTCACACAGCACCCGCACACCTGACGATCACGCTTATCACAAACACCCCCCTCCCCGAAAAATATGGAGAAAAACTCTCGCTTATTAGGCAAAAGAGAAGTACCTTTCCTACTCCACACAAGGAATTAAATGCTATAGAAGCTCAAATCCTGAGGCAAATACAAAACACGTACCCACATAAATCACGACTGGCAAAAATGTTCCCCAATTCCTTCCAAGAAACGTGCACAAAATGCGGAGAGATAGCCACGCTATTTCACGCAACCTGGGCGTGCCCGCGCATCTGGCCCCAGGAAAACAATAGTATACAGATTAATACTATCGAGACATGGGAGGCAGCCCTTACCAGTTCATCTCTCGAAGATCAGCTACGTCTGATCCAGAGAGCCAAGGTGGGAGCCGTTGCATCTGGAGCCCTGGACGTTGGGCCCCACCCATGAACTCCCTTTCAACTTTTCACCCCTGCCCCCTTCCCCTTTCTTCTCACAATAAAAGTTCCACAACAACAACAACAACTCGACCGAAACAGCCACAGCGGGTACCCCGCTCAGGCTTGGAATCGTAATTGCTGGGAATACGTGCCAAATACGGGGAAAATGAATACTAAGCTCATAAAATGAGTGAGGCGAACTGAGAATGCAAACCAGACGTGGCAGGGTTTTTTTTTTTTTTTTTTTATGCTGTGTGACCTTTGTGATGCAACGATAAGGGCGTCGGGAGCGTCTGCCGCTATAGCTCAGCGGCAGAGCACTGGTCTCGTAAACCAGGGGTCGTGAGTTCAATCCTCACTGGCGGCACGTTTTTTTTTTTTTTTTTTTCTTCTCCCCTTGAAAAGTGTAGATTTACGTACCCCGTATCACATTTTGTGTGTGTTTTCTTCACGTAGTTTCACCGAACGAATTCCGCCCAACAACTGATCTGCCAGCGTTCCGGGGCACTGGCCTTCTGCCTGAACGCCGTCGTAATGCCAAACGGCCATTCATTGCTGAAATCACCGATGAATTTGTTGGAAAAATGTGTAGTCGTCTCAGTGACAAAGCTGTAATTAGGATCTACGAATTCATAAATACGATCACCCCCCCCCCCCCCCCCCCCCTGACCTTTTTCCCTTCGGCAAACTTTGTGCGAGCGCCGGTGCATACAAGTGTACTAAGGTTCTCCGGAGTGACTACTTATTGAAAGGACTGCCTTATCCTTGTAACAATGATCCCAATTTTGATGCGTAGAATTCTTTGCCGAGTACCCTCCCAGCCAGGAGCGTGTATACGCCCTGCATTTCCACAATAATGCAGATTTCGCGAAAGTTCAAAATGTAATCCTCATAGTAACGTAAACTGAGATAATCGGTCGGGCGGAAATCTGAAAAACTAAAAAAAATGAGAAGAGTATTAAAAAAACGGAAAATGGCAAAACATAACGCATGACATTTCCGCAATACTGAAGATTTCGCGAAAGTTTTGCCTGCAATCGTTATTTGTAAGCGTAAGCGTAATTGGAGATAATTGGCCGGACAGGATTTAGGAAAAAAAAAAACAAAAAAATGGCTGGAAAAAACTCACACTCAAGACAGGCGGCATAAGAATGCTACGCATTAGTAGTTAATTGTCTGAATTTCTGCAGATTTTTTTTTTTTCGCGAGCTTCAAACATTTAATGGGGTTATTTATGAAAACATTTGGAGCAGTGGCGACTCCCTCGCCAGCTTCCGGCGATTTCTCTGTGACATTGCAGAATGTTGTTTGGGCAATGGGCGGCTGCCTACAAGTTCCACTACCAAGAAACATGATTTGGTTATTCTAGTGAGACTCCTAGTTCTGTTTGATCATATAACTTGAATGTTAACGTGTATAGAGTTAACGTACTGAAAACTATGGTTTTATCGCACTCCTGCCCCATATCACGTTACCGTCCCGCAAAAGTCCACATACACTTTCCCCTCGTTATAACGAACACTAATGTAGCGAATTATCGGCTATAGCGAACTAAATACGAATTTTGGTTGATCACGCTTCATTTCAACGACACTTATCCTTTTATAACGAAACTGAAACCGTGAGGCCTCGCGCGATATCGGATATAACGAAGAAATGTTTGGCCAGGAGGCTGAGAAGCTCCCTGGAAAAACTCCTCCGGCATCCGAAACTGCAGAAGTATGAAGGCCCTTTTGTTCGTGGACACTGTGGAAAACTCCATCCTGCTCAGTAGTGTGAATAGCCACCAGACGAAGATCACATCCTTCATCAAATAAATAAAGACGCAGGTCTGTTTTGCCGAGTGAACTTGGTTCTGTTGTAATTTTTCGTACTCATGTTCCGGTTCAATGAGGTTGGAATTAAACAAGGATGAAAGGTTAAGGATTGCCTTAACTATAGTGGGTTCGAATCCTAAAAATGCATTTTTGTATCAAGTATTTTTGCGCAAGCCAGATTGTCGATTTGTTACAGCCGATTTTTACCTCTACTGTTATAAAGAATACCGAGATATAACGAACTAATTTGCTGACCCGATACTTCTTCGTTATAGCGAGGTTCGACTGTAATTCGATATTTCTCACGCTTCTTTTTCTTTTTGTCCAAAAAAAAAAGCGTCTTTGGTGGCTGGAAAGGAGCTGAGTGGGTTACCAGAGACTAGTTTTTCGAACTGAACTAATTTGTATTGTGTCTTCCTGGCCCCTTTAAATTACAATAAACAGGGAAAAACAAACAAAACAGAATGATTGTGTTTTCACTCGCTCTTCCCCTTCATCCTTCCCCCACAGACGATCTTCTCAGGGGCCACGGTGGCGCTAAGGCATGAAAGGCCGCGCAGCATGTAGGTGACCAGTTCCCTGCGCTTGTCCCGTACGCGGAATCTGAACACCGAGCGCTGCGGCTACGCCCCGCCCCTGCCGTCGGCACAGGAGCCGTCTGCGTAAGAAGACAGGTCGTGTAGGCCGTGGAGCACGAAACAATACAGAAGGGGAAACTTCGCTTTCTGTGGCGGCCAGATAACGTCACAAGCACTTGGATGATGATGCTGATGCTGCTGATGATGATGATTGCTATTGGTTTCCCCTTTGAAGCGGGGTGATGACATGCCATCTTACCAAAAAGGACTACAAAAAGGCGCAGGTTAAACTAGCGCCATCTGTTGCGGGAGAACAGGGAATACCGCTGCGTAGCCAAAATGTGGCGCGGCCGCTATCATCTCGTCCACCAGGTGCCGCTTTCATGATGTTGGTATATGAAACCTGGAAGTGCAGAGGAAACGACCAAGGCAATAAAAAATGAAGTGAAAGAAACAGAAACAACGACCTGGAAAAAGAGGATTGATGCGAAGAAGTCCTTAGATATCTACAGGATCGGGAAGCAGGAGATCACAAGGGAAAAATTATTCGATAATACCAAAGGTAGTGCATTGCTTTTTGAAGCCCGAGCGGGTTGCTTGCGGACAAAAACGCTTATCCGCGAGCCGGTACAGGAAGAACTACGCGCAGGCTGCGGAAATGAGCCAGAAACCATGCGACATATTGTAAGGGAGTGCGAAAGTATCCGTCCAGTCCTCAGTGCCATCCAGCTTACGGAAACCCTTGGCTTTAAGGTTAGCAGAAAAGTGAACTGGAAAGCAGTAGAGGTTAGTAAAAGAAGGTTAGAATGTTGGTGGGAAAAGAGCAGAGAACAATCTGGGAAGGCATGCGAACAAAGAAGTCAGACTAGCACAGAAATTTCGTAAAAGTATTTGCTTTTTATTTTTACATTATTTTATTTATTTTGTTTGTATTTTTTGGCGAGGTGATTGTTCAGTAGCGTTGCGACTAAGGCCGCTGTGCAACGCCACCCCGTTACAAAGGGGAAGCCACTAAGCATCATCATCATCATCTGGTTAGTTGGTTGGTTGGTTGATTGGTTGGTTGCCTCATGATGTTCGCCGCCGCAGCTGCGAAGCTTCGTCGTCATCGCTAGTTTTCATTCTGACATGGGACTTCCTGTTTGGCGCTCGCTCTGAAAAGCCACGTTTTTCTGAGCTCCGTGGGATTACGTGGTTTTTTGCTAATTTCTGCGGTTTTAGTTAAGCGCCTACCCTCAACTGGCTCGCTACAAACGCCCGGAGGACTCTGACCACAAATTGGGATCCCGTGTGCCGCATTTATGGCTACGGGCCCGTTCTCATCATCGAACTTGGACTACATCAACACTGGGTTCCAGCGCAATTTTTAAATTGTGTACCACCGTGAGCGCACTCTCGCTTAAATACGTCGTTTCGCAAGCAGTGGCATTTAGTGGAAGTTAATTTGAGCTCATAGCTGCCAGCCGTGTTTCGTGGTGCACATAACCGGTTAGTAGGTCACGCGCTTGTAAACCGGCAACATTTCCATGTACCAGAAATTTTGATGGCTATAGTACCACCATCGGCTAATAGATGGCGCTGAGATAGCTACGAGGCTCCACTGGCGCCCCCACACTGCTCACCGACGACTTCTCTGAAACGGACAAGGTGAAAATGGGAACTATAGACGGTATTCGTTGAAAAGTTTAGCGGGCAATTTCTTCGCTTAGCAACACTGGAAACGGCCACAGACATGGCCGATGCACCACGGACACGGCGCAGCCTGGGCCACTGCGGCCGCACGCCGAAGAAAAAAAAAGACACCGGCGTGCGTCACCTGCTCCGTTCCAATCCGATTCTAAACTGTGGCGCCAACAGAGATGTTATTAATCGCACTCACAGTGAACTCGACGCAATACTTTGTGTTCGGCAAAGAGTTCGTAACGGGAAGCACAGTCATGTGTTTCACAGTCGTGCTTAGCACGGACAAGTGCCGCCATCCCGCGGAGCCCGACGTAACGAGTGACGGCGCACCACGGCCGGGCTCGACTCTTCTCCTCCTCGAGTCCGGCCGTGGGTGCACCGTGGCCTTCGCGATCGGCTACCGGCGGCGCGCCGCCGGCAGCAAATCGCGGAGGCCACGGGCGCACTCACACGGTTGCATGGAGGAGAAGAGGGGTGCCTGATCTGCGGGCCGTGCGCGCAACGTCGCCTAGCAACAGACGCTTGGCCACATATATGGCGGCGCACACTTGGTTGCCTGCATACATTCCACGCCATTGAATACCGAGGATATATAGCACTCCTACGGGTATGATAATCCCTTATTTCCAGTAACACGTGCGTGCTACGAGGGCGCCCGATTTCTGGAGGTTGATGCCCCCGAGCACGACCACGACGGCAGAGTCCGAGTTCTGGACCTCCCCCACCAGCGACACCTCTGCAGGAGTCCCTTCGTGTCTGGGCTCGTTGAGCGCAATATTCCGTGGACATATTTTGAAGGCAAGTTGTTTTACGGAGGCAAAAAATGCGAACGCACCGGAGTGCTCGACGCTAAAGCATGCGTTGTGGAAGCCAAGTCACTCGATAGCCCTTAAAAGAGCCATAAAGACAAAATACTACTTTGTTCAATCTGATAGAACTAGCCTTTGGTAGCTCACACAGGTCCGTCTCAGCAGGACAGGCGTTCTTGAACGTAAGAATGCAAGGTATCTCAAAAACATTCAAATTTCGCGCAGCAGTGACGTAATATGGGCAGAAGTGACACGAAAGAGGCCAGCGCTAAGAACGTGGCTATCATTGTGTTAACTGAACGTTAGGGTTCAAGCGATACAATCAAACGACACTAGAGTTCCCAATAGAATCGTTACTCATGCCCCCCCCCCCCCCTCGAAACATGGACCCCTACCTGCACAAAGAGAGAAGAGCGCGAGTATCCTTCCTTGAACTTGAAAACAAAAAAATATGCCATCTACACCGACCTTACTTTCTACAACAGGAACAATACCTCCCTCGTTTTACTCCATCACGAACGAGCCATCAAACATTCTTTCACGCTAACACACACCCCTGCCGACGAAGCCGAAACTGGTGCTCTCCTCCTGGCAATAAGGTATGGGCAGCATAAGAACGAAAGTCTCCAAATAGTCACACACTCCAAAAAGGCTACGAAGAATATCATAAATGGAAGGATTCACAAACGTCTTGAAGAACTAGAGCCAAAAAATAAATGGAAGGATTCACAAACATCTTGAAGAACCAGAGCCAAAAACACCGAATGAGTTCCACCACATTGTCTGGACTCCAGGCCATGAGGAGCTGGGGGGAAACGAGAGGGCCGACCAGGCTGCGCGAGATATTACAAACCGCGCGGCTAACAGTCCTAGCCTTCTAGCTGCAGCCCTTCCCAAGAGGCTTTGGAGAATGCCTCACCGTCCAAAGAGGTGGACGAGCCCTTTTCCCCAACCCGGACAAGAACCTTTGTGGCGCGGAAGCTCAAACACTGAGGCAAATCCAGACGAAACCCTAACAAATCTCGGCTATCCAAAATGTTCCCTCAAACACACACACAGACGCGTGCAATAAATATGGAAAGCCTTCCAACTTATCTCATACAACATGGGCCTGCCCTATCATCTGGCCTTCAGGAAACACCACCACAAACACGGTCGCGCTTTGGGAGGCAGCTCTGGCCAGCTCCGACTTCGGGATTCACAAGGACTTCATTCTTCCAGCCAGGAGAGGAGCAGAAGAGTCTGGGGCCATGGAAGGAAGGCATTACCTCTAGGACAATCGCAACACCTCCTTTTTTTTCTCCTAATAAATGTTTCTCTCTCCTGGCTGCGGCCAAGATTTCGTGACGTCATAGGAAAATCACCGGAAAGTAGTTGTGAAGTCGCCGCTGACTCGTGTGTTTTCTTTAATATCTAGATTATTTTTTTTTATGTTTGGGATAAAATTGGAGTCATTGTTATCGGGACAAAGCAATCTTTCTGGTGAGTTGAACTTGCACTTCGTCTTCATGGTCCCTTTAAATGTGATAATCGCAGACATGTCTGCGACATAAGCGCATCGCGGCGAGCTAGCGCAATGGCGAAAGTGCTACATTTAGGCTGCGTTCCAATTCGCGGACATCGTGGTAGAACGCTTAAGAAGCAGTCTAATTAGACGTTTATAGGAATAAAATTTGGAACGGCGCAGCGGTCACGAACGCAACACCAACGCAGACGGCAACCTCATAGCAGACATGTTGACAAACGCAAGCCGTGATTTCGTAAATAATAATGCCGTTAATATTATAAGCAATACGTGGTTTAAAAATTAAACAAAATCATCTTCACCTCTAGTAAATTATACTAAATATTTCAATAAAAGAACAAGTGCTTTTGTTACAACAACAATACGCGAAAAGGTGGCGCTGGCGTCACTTATTAGTTTAGACAGGAAGGTATAGCATGCATCATTTGTGACTGACGCCGTCTCCTCGGAGAAGTCTTCGGGACGGCTTGGTTCGAATTGTAACCGGACGGAGTGTCCGCGAAGACGAAGCCGTCTAAAGCGTACATTGGAACGCACCCTTAGACGCCCTTTGCTTCTCATCGTTCACTGCTCAACTAGTTTTTTTATACGTCGAGCCTATGTGGCCTCCAGTTCCCGATCCAACCGGGAACGCGCTGTGAAAATCCCTTCCGCTCCCAAGTTGTGCAAGGCGTACATGGGTCGACCATACGCGGGACGGAAATCAGTGTTGGCGCTCCCCAAATCCTCGTCCATGAACGAAAGCTGCCCATGGTCAGGGACAGGCAGGCAGCAATGTCCCCCCCATTTTACGTAACTTTGTGCACCCGGAACATTCAGAACGTTTCCTCTTGATTTTGAGCTCAATAAATCACCCTATGTCAATGAACCAATTCCCAGCAGAGTGTGTATAAAAGCGGCAGTCATGGAAACAACAAAAATTTCATTTCCCTTGAGTTTCCCTCGGTAAGCAGGGATGTGTAAGCAGCGCGCGCAAGCAGGCAGAACTTTGCATACCTGCATTCTTCCCACATCTCTGAAGGAGATGTTTTTGAAATTGCTTTCCGAAAAGTTGATGGAGAACAGCTCGATGGTTTACGTCAAACTTTGAGCGTGTTTTCCTACATCACGCTTACCAACTCGAATAAATTAGAGCCTCGAAATCATGAGAAGCAATGCAACAGACTTCCTGCTTGAAACCATAACTCCAGTTCGCTTTCCCACATATACCAAATTTTCCTCGTACAAAGTAGCACTATTTTCGCACCTATTCGCCGCGAGGTCGACATGTAGGTGGCGGCACCGTCGCGCTGCTAGTGTGGATGCTCCGCTGAGCGGCCCGGGAGAATGCACACTGTGGGTATAGTGAACTAGAATTCTAGTTCACTATACTGCGGGCGCGCTTCGTGCCTTTCTCACGCCGTATGTGCGCACGAAAGGCGCAGACAAGAGTGGTATGCTGTAGTTCGGTTCCTCAACGTTCAATCTATAGCATGCAGTGAGTCATGGCACACACCTTCCCCAAATGTGGGCAACAACGTGTATAACGCGACTTTTCCTCCTTCTTTAAACTTAGGTCCACTTTAAGAGGTTAAGACGAGACGTGCACATTAGGCATTTAGTTATGCTGAATGAAACACGTTTCTGGACAAGGTGATTCATGTCGGGATTTGAAAGTAGAACATGTAAATATGACACGCGGAGTGCCACAGGACAGGCGCAAACTCACAACTGCTTAATTTTACCCAGGAATCCCCCCGAAATACGCTTGCACGTCCACACAAACGTATTTTAAATAATATGTAAAATTATCAACAAAGCGTAGGCAACGACTTTCCAAAAA
This sequence comes from Haemaphysalis longicornis, assembly GCA_013339765.2. Taxonomy (NCBI): domain Eukaryota; kingdom Metazoa; phylum Arthropoda; class Arachnida; order Ixodida; family Ixodidae; genus Haemaphysalis; species Haemaphysalis longicornis. The sequence goes on along the minus strand of CM023458.1, from coordinate 100,329,017 downwards.
TGGTATTTATTTTCGAAAAGGTACAGGAAGAATTCGCGATACCAAAGGCGCTTGTCGCTGTAAAATACGTCCCCGGTAACGTGTGGGCGATAGCGCACGGGTCGTGTGCATTGTAATTGTTCTTGTTTGTTTCTTCTTTCTATAAGGACAGAGCGCAATTTTACAAGAGTGTGGCAAATGCACGGGTATGCACAGGTCATGTCGCTTCATACCCCTTTCGTGTATTAAACTTTTATCCTTTAAATAACCACCACGCCAACTTCAAAAGGCACCCTTTGACATTCCCGAAACGGCAGACGACTGCACTCATCAATAAAAAAAGTGCAATGCGTCGAAGCAATGTTTACAACACGTTTCACACTCAATCAGTGACCACGGCGAACATGTTTCATGGAATTAAACCACCGCATTGACCCGCAACGGCCCCTGATTATTGCGTCTCTATAGCAAATTCAGAGGTAGAGGTAACTATGTCATTGCTTATTGCAAAACAATTACACATATTCGTTGTTTTATCGTGTGCAGCACGCGTCTTGCGCAGCGCGCAGCGTGAACGAGCAGACGACGCGAGAGCGCCATCCACACTAGGAGCGGTTCATCGCGCCGCCGCCAGGGGCCGACTGTGTTCAATCTCGGGGCGAATTGGTCTCAGGCAACGTTGGTCTCAGGGTTATGACAGACTGGCTGTAGTGGTGCTTAACGTGGGCTGCGGTGCGTGAATTCGAAGCATGGTGGCAATAACAGTATTCCCCCTCCCACACCCACCTTCCCTTCGCCGCCACCCATTCCCCTTCGCCTCCCTCCTGCCCTCCTCCACCGCCTACCCGCCCACTCGACGCTACTTGTATTCAAGATGCATAATCACTAATATTCCCCGACATAAAGCTTATTCTCTCTCTCTCTCTCCTCTCTCTCTCTCTCTCTCTCTCTCTCTCTCTCTCTCTCTCTCTCTCTCTGCGTTTCAATTTCAATCCAACTCTCTCCGCTTCTTGCCCCTCCCGCTATGGTCCTCGTCCCCTTTTTAAGCTTTAATCTCATTATTTTCCTCTTTAAGCTCATTAGTCTCTAAGCTCTAATCTTATAACCAATTCTCGTTCTCCGCAGTAGCGAACAGCTAGCGTCGGTCCGTTGTATAACGTCGAATCAAGCTCGCAAGTTTTAGGGATGAAGCACCTTAGGGGCTCGGGCTGTAGGTGTCTCCTACCGTCGTCTCATGTCGTCATGGTAAATTAAGTTGTCAAACGAAGACCAAAAGACAACTCTATAATGGATAAAACCCGTTCGAAATAAACTGACAAGATTTGAACTACCGTATTTACCCGATTCTAACGTGCACTTTTTTTCCGAAAAAATATGCCGAAAAATCGCATGCGCGTTAGAATCGGATACAAAACCGAAACTGCCGAAACAGCGGAAATTTCGTCCCACCCATCGCCATCGCCATCTCAAGATGGCGCCAAAGCTTTTAGCAATTTTTCGGACGCAGCAACTATTCCATATAGCAGCAAGCCTAGGCGCCTAGGTTTTTCTATCGGCGTTCACACAAATCGTCAAATCGTTTCACTTGCGCGCTTGATAACAGCAATGGCAGCAGCGGCTCCCACGTGTTCAAAACGAGCGGTTGGCTCAAGCGTGTACCTCTTAAGAAGCTCTCGGGATGGGCGTGCGAGGCGTGGGCCATGATCCCATCGACCATGGTTGAACATTCGTTCAGAAATGTGGCATCGCGAACGCGCTTGAAGGCACCGAGGCCGAGATGTTGTGGTCAGCAGAGAGCGACGAGGAGTGAGATGAGTGAGATTACTTGGGGAAATAAATCGCCCGTTTCTCTCGCATTCATTTGTCTGGCTCACGAAGTCCCGTGCGCGTTACAATCGGAGGTGCAAGTTTTTTCGGTTTTTTTTTTGCCAGGAAAATCGGGTGCGCGTTAGAATCGGGGGCGCGTTAGAATCATGTAAATACGGTAATTTGAAATAGTAGAATCAGGATTCATTCGCATTAATAGCAGAAATTTGTAAATTCCGTCTCAAAATTGGTTTCAAACACCAGGTTTTCTCTTGCAAAGTACACTTCTTAGCATACTGCGTGTGACATGAAGGCAACTTGCGGCCTGTCTGTCTACCATTTCAACGCAATGCGGTTCAACGCAAAAGAGGGCGCCACCACCTCAGCAAGCGCGCGATTGCTCCTCCCACCAGTACTTTTCTGGCGCCCGATGAGCGCGCTCCATGTGGCAAGAGAGAGAAACTTATTCACTGCATGCTTCGCCCCTCCTGAGGTTTCACGAAAGTGGAGGTGTCCCGAGGTTGGTTTAAAGACGATAACTCCTCTCGGCCTACTTAACCGCAAAAATTTTGGTCTGTCTGTCTGTCTGTCCCTCGATTCAGCCGTCCGGCCAAAGTTACTGCAGACGTTGAACGAAACGTTTACGCAACCACAGCCATTTCTAAAGATCCAAGTCCGGTGGCAAAGTTCGTACATGTCAACATTGTTGAGCCGAAACCAAACATTGCGGGCATCTGAGGCAACGAATCAATGCATAAGTGATATTTGCAGTGTTCCTTTATGAAAAAATGACATAAATGCTTCATTGTTGCGATAAAAAATGAAGTACTAGCCACTTCGCGGGCCCGAGCCACTCCAATAGACAGGTACTTGGGGTCTTTCCCTTTAGAGCGGCCGGTAGCCCCAGAATAACTGGATATGGTGGCACCACCTGGCAGAGGCCGTGTGCGCGCAACTCCATGGATCTCCTAATACCACGGCCAGGTGGCGCCACCGTTCTCGCTGGCACTATCTTTAGATGTTTCGTTTCGCCGCCGTTCGCATGGCCGTTCGTATCTGCAACCCGGTTTGGAACCCGACCTGCGCCATGGCTTGTACGCCGACGAAATAACGGTGTGGACTGGCACAGGCTCGGTGGGGCAGATGCAGGACCGCTTACAACCTGCCGCCGGGGTAGTCAATGAAGACGCCAAGAGCTGTGGCCTCTCTTGCACACCGCAAAAATCGGAGCTCCTAATGGCGCACAGTGGAACGCGGCAAGCCCCAAACGTCGAGATCGACCTGGACGGACTTCTCACATCACGTTCTTGGGAATGTTTTTCCTGTCAGACAGCAGAAATACAGTTCTTATCAGCCGGCTCAAACCCACTACCGAACAAGTCACGCATATGCTCCGAAGAATGGCGACAAAGTCTACGGGCATGAAAGAGGCGCGGACACCGTGACTTCTACTCGCCGAGGCCTTTGTGATATTCGACTGGCTTACATCCTTCCATATGCCATTCTCAATAAGACTGAAACAGGTAAATTGGACGCACTAATCAGAAAGGCATCTAAGCGGGCTCTGGAGCTTGCAATAAGCACCTCGAATGAAAAACTTTTAAAACAGTGTATTCACAACACAGTGGCTGAAATCATCGAGGCTCATCTATCAAACCAGCGACAAAGATTGGGGCCAACTATAACTTGGACAAGCCTCCTATACAGACTAGGAATGACGTCCCCTGTAGAGAGACAGTATCGGGATGTGCCAATCGGACTGCGAGGGAATATTGCAGTAGCGCCCATACCGCGCAACATGCATCCAGTACACCATGCAGGCAGGAGAGAGGCAAGAACTCGTGCAATCGGAAAGGCCAACGACAACAGGGACCGCACGGTCTACACTGATGCGGCAGACTACGTCAGAAGGGGATCGATGACTGCCGTTGTGACAACCGCAACGTCGCATATTACCAGCATCACGCTTCCCTGCACGACCACTGACCAAGCAGGAGAGACTGCCATTGCCCTGGCCATCTCTTAGACGACCGCAGATGCAGTTATAACAGATTCGCAACAGGCATGCCGAAATTACCTGTCTTAAACATTCTTCTCCAATGTCCGCTTCACCGACGAGTGAAAAGTCGACCGTTACATAAAGGCCTATAGGCATGTAACCCACGTTCTCCCGGAACTAAAGTTATGCCGATCGCCTATGCGAATAATACACTTTTAGTGTGTAGACATTTCTGCAAGAATGCACGCGCAAATACTGGCAAACCACTCTGTTGGGACGGCACTTACTAATTTTTTATACATTACGACTTTTTGCTGCTTAGTTTACTCTTACTTCAGTATTGAGGCAAGTCGGAAGGGAGCAGTATAGAACCGTGAATTTGATGATAATGGTGATGCTGATGATGATGACGATGATCATGCCTTAAAATGTTTGGAGCGCACCGACAAGGGGGAATTGCGCAGAGCTAAAACACCTACTGTGCTTCAATTGAATCCGATACGCAAACGTTAACTTGTACGTAAGAACATAATAGGAAATCGAAATTAAAGACGCAGCAACGTAATTAACAACGACAGTGATCACCCAATAGTTATGGCATCCTCAGCAGCTGAACCGGACTGTCCCAGAAAAACGAGCGTGACTACGCTTATAGATATGTCCCTTTACATGCGCCTGATTTGTGGCCCCAAAAGAGAGAATAAGTGTGAACAGAAAGTTACCGAAAACTCTTACGCTTTCTCCTTTGACATTGCTGGCTCTTACAGGGACGATGTCGGCTGTTCAGCCTGCTGTCAGGATGCTCCACCGGAAGAACGTTATGCTGCGTTGAAGACAGCATGATAACCGGCAAAGAGGGAAACTAAACCACTACAAACACTGGCTGGTGATTGAATATTACAGAGAAGCTGTATACGGCTAAAGTTCCGTGTATTTTCAAAGGAAAAGCTTTTTTAGGGGGACCAATGGCGTCCTGCCAAACTTATGCACTTCCCCGTAGACTGGTTGATCGAGCAAAAATCTAGGGGCGAAGCGTATGCTCGGAGCCTTGGCGTTTTTGCCAACGGAGATGAAACCGTTGGGGGTAGAGGTATACAGCTTTGCAGTAAAGGCCTCTTGTCTTTGAAGCACGAAGCTGTCTAGCGCGAGGCGTAAACGAGTGTCCTGGTGTTTTCTTTTAGGACGCGTTACGAAGCGCTCCAACGCGAGGCGTAGACGAGTGTCCCGGTGTTTTTTCTAGGTCGCGTAACGTTCTAGCGCGAGGCGTTTCCCGGTGTTTTACTACCGTGACTACATGAAACGACGACTACGATGACGATAGGAGACGCCAACAGCCCAAGCCCCTAAGGGGCTTCGCCCCTAAAACACTTCCTGTGGTCGGAATCGAACCTGCGTCCCTCGCGTTAAGATCGAAGCCGACGTCAATCCGACTGCGTCAATCCGACATTTTATTGTGCGTCAGTCCGACATGGTTGAATCAGCCTGGATTTTTGACCTTCGATCACTCACGTTGCATGGGCGAAAGCTTCGCGTTTTAATCACCTTTCTTTTAAAGGGGCCATGCAGACACAATACAAGTTGGTTTTATTCGAAAGGTTTGGTGTTTTACAGTGCCCCCAGCGCTTGTCCGGGGGCAAGAGATGCTTTATTCACTAATAAATCAAGTTAAAATTTTGATTCTCCCGCCAAATCGTGTTTCGTGACGTCTGCGATGGGGTAACCAGGACAGGTCTTGAAGCGAATGTTAGTGTGCTGATTAGCCTGCAGTGGACTGCGGATCGCCTTCTTTACCGTCAGTCCTCCTAGATGGCGTCACCATACTGAGCAGGACCTCTGCGCGCCTTTAGTTTGTTTCTGACCGTACTTGCACATGGCTTGTTTCTCACGGTAGGTAGCAATCGTTTCGTGAAACATGGGGTATTCTCGACAAACAGGGTCAAGTAAGACATGTCGCTAACGCCACTCGGCCTGTGAGGCAACTCCAAAGCGGCAGACTGCTGTCCAGCTATAACAACCATAGTGTGCGCAGTACCGACAGCAGTACGCACTGGTATGACTATGTTTACGTGTACTTTCGTAACCTCCATTGTTTACCTTACCATTCTTACTGCTATAAAGTGAAAATACATTAAATTTAAGCGAAAATAGCTCGATCTGCCCCGCCTAACTTGCGTTTGCTTTTGCCGGGCTGAGCCAATCGCGCAGCTCGGTACATATGACATCATAGGTTCTTTGCGGAAAATGAGCGAGTGGGTCGCATGACCATTCCCTTTTTAAATGCAGAGCATTTCTTTAACTCACATGTAGCGTCCGCCGTGCGTCCGCAACAGCTCAGCGCGCAGGCGCGCCCTCTCCCCCACTCCTCCTCTCCCGCATCACGCTACCCTCCTCGCTCTCAACAACAGGTCCGCACCCCTCCCCCTACACTATATAAAAAAATAATACTTACCGGCGCCTGGTTTCGATCCCACGACCCTGCGGGCGGAACGCAAGGTACATGGTGCTCTACCCACTGCGCCACAAAGCCGACACAGAATGGAAGGCTACGAACGCGCCTTATATCCTTGACTCATTCAAACTACGTCAAGAAGCTGCTGATACAACGCATTCACTACCTGTGGGCGGAACGCGAGGTACATGGTGCTCTTCCCACTGCGCCACAAAACCGACACAGAATGAAAGGCTACGAACGCGCCTTATATCCTTGACTCATTCAAACTACGTCAAGAAGCTGCTGATACAACGCATTCACTACCACCAACTCCCCAAACACTTAACGTTAACGCAATACACCCACTCCCTATGCGACGCATTTACTCGAGTCCCCCTCGCGGGGAGATGGGCCCTTTTTCGTAATTATATAGCTTATTTGAGCGAAGTGTGCGTTAGACTAAGTGGTGTCAGTATAATTCTACCGTGGCAATCTTTCGAATGAACCGAACTTGTGCTTTGTCGGCATGGCCCCTTTAAGAAAGGGGCTTTGATTTTTAGGGGCTCGGGCTGTCGTCGTCATAACCATCGTCTCTGTAGTCCCGTTACTAAAGCACCGGGACACTCGTTTACGCCTCGCGCTAGAGCGTAATGCGTACTAAAAAAACACCGGGACACTCGTTTACGCCTCGCGCTGGAACGCTTCGTGATGCAAATACGTGAGACCTTTACAACAAAGCTGTATACCTTTACCCCCCAACGGTTTCATTTCCGTTGTCAAAAACAGCAGGGCGCCAAGAATACATACACTGCATGCTTCGCCCCTGCCCAGGTTTCAGGTTAGGCAAGATGACCTGGGATTTTTTTTTTTTTTCAAAGAACACGAAGGAGGGGTGTTTAAGGTTGTAAAGACGACCAGAATCACAGGTGTAACCTAGATCCACTAAATAAGCTTTTTTTTAGTGACACTAGTGGGACCCATTCGAGGGTTCAAGTGCACTGGCTCCTGCCTTGGCCTTCTCTATCAGGCCGAGTTGATTATGTAGGGAGGTACTGGGTAGGGCCGCTTCCCATGATTCATTGGTAAAGAGGAGGAGTTGTCGGGTGCCTTCCCCATAGGCGAGGGCACGTTCACATTGCGTGAAACCCTGTTGCTATTCCTCCGCAGAGCTTGCAGTGTTCGTCGAGGTCCTGTAGCGCTTCCTGACGACACCTTGCGCCATCTACTGGTTCGCTTTGAACATTCCAGGTGTTACCATGAGCAACAGTTGAAGCAGCCTGCTGTTCGGCCGGGGTCGTCTCGATGTGCAGTCACTGGTTCTGGCGCTAAGCGATAGGGTACGAGCCGCAGATTACAACAGATTTTTAGTGGGCCACCGAACTGTTTTTATTGTAAGACTATTTCTGGGTCCGTTTCAAGCGTTTTTTTAGTTAGTAACTGTTGTGCGGTATCTTCTAAATCTTCCAGTTGACATTGTCCATCGCACGGTAGTTAAATGCTAACTTTTTTCCCCGCACTTCAAAGGAGCCATACCAGGCGCGCTAAGTCTGTGACGTCAGCTGGGTTGATACATCGCGTCCTTTTTGCAGCTAACGGCAGCCGTACATGCGCCTGCGTTCCTTAAATAGAAGCCGTACAACCAACGTCACCTCGATGAGAAGGCCACAACGCACCTTACACCTATCATATTGTCATGTCCATTCCATCTCTGCTTGCAATGCATCGTGAAGATATCTAACGTCACAGAAAATTTGCGAAAAGCGACAGCAAGATGGCCTCCAAATGATGACCTTACAACAATTAGGTTTTCCTTGCTACCTCTGAGGTGTTGGTATAACGCGTATAAATAAACACTGCGCGATATTAGAGTGATCGCTGCCGCTTTCCGGAGTCACGTGACCGCTACGATTGAGCGGCACAATTTGGCTGCGTTCGCGTACACCTTTTTGAGCTGCCCTGCTCTGTAGGAGCAGATACGCATTCTACCGCTGCACTATGCTGGCGGTGCTATATTTGGCGCAGCCGGCATTCTGGTCTCTCTTCGCATGTGCAAAAAAGTAAAAGAGTGTGTGTGCGTGAGTTTTATTTAAGGCATCCATGAAGACAAAATACTACGTTGTTGAATTTGGAACAACTAGCCTTGTTGGATAGCTCACTCAGCTCTGTTCCAGCAGTGAAAGACGTTTTTTTAATCAAAAAACTAAAAAAAACACGGAAAACTTTCAAATTTCACGCCGCAGTGACGTAATTGGGGCGGGGGTGACGTATTATGGGCCGACCCTAAAAGCGTGTTTATCAGCGTTTCAACTGCACGTCGCATTCGAGCGATACGATCAAACAGGGCTTCTAGTTCCAATCTAGTTCCAAAGGGCCTCAGAACAATCGCACAGTCATGTTTCTTGACGGTGGCTTAGGCTGCGCCCCCACTCATTCGGAAGTGCAGCAGACCTGCTCACGCCTCACCGAGGCACTTCTTCCTTCAATCATGGCAGAACTTGTGGCCATCCGGGATGGCCGGGTTATCCTCTTTGGAGCCTCGCCTACGCATAAACACACCGTCCTGCCTTCATCTGTACACAGACTCCACACAGGCAGTTCGGGAACTCCGACGCGTCTCCAAGTCGCTCGACTTGACCTGCGATGTGCATCGCATTGTGAACTCATTTCCTTTCCCCGTGCGAGTTATGTGGACTAGACGTTCGACGCCTGCCCACACCGACGCTTACGCGGCGTGCCATCCCCAGAGGGTGACCAGGCCGGCTACCCCTGCTCCAGTTGTCGGAGAGTGACACCCTCATCATTCACAACGAGTCTCTCCGGCGCCCCACGCGTGCCCTTCTTCCCCCGCGTGGGTCGGACCTTCCTGGCGGTTTAACCCGCCGCGAGAGGTGGCGCTTCGGAGAATCCGCGTGGGCGCAGCTTGCACCTCGGCGATAAAGGCCTCATGGAGGACGCGAGTTCCCCCCCAAACATGCTCCTTCTGTAAAGCCCGTGCCACTGAAGCCACCCTGGACCACCTCTTGGGGACATGCCCAAGTCTCCAGGCAGCACGAGTTCGTCACATGAGGGCCCTTGGGTACCACCCAGGGCGACCATCTGACCTTCACCGCTGGACGCACGGTCCCCAATACCGGCCCCCTCCTGGACTTCATTGAGGAGACGGGACTACTTGAATACATTTAGTTTATGCAAAAGGGAGTACTTGCGTGATAAAAAATTGAGCCCTTAGACGGCTTCGTTGCCATCTTCGCGGACACTCCGTCATGCTAAGCCCGGTTCCAATTGGAACGAAGCCGTCAACGAAGACTGCTTCGCAGAGACAGCATCGAAGTCAGCAACGATGCGTGGCTACTTTTTTTGTATACGCTAAAAAGTGACGCCAGCGCCACCGTTTTGCGTAATATAATGTTGTTACAAACTAACTTGTTCTTCTATTTAAATATTTCCCATAATTTAATAGTGGTTAAGACGCTGTTTTTACTTTTTAAATCACGTAATGTTTATATTAATAACGGTAACATTGCTTACGAAACCTTCGGCTTGCGTTTGTCGAGATGTCTGCTACGAGGTTGTCGTCTGCGTTGGTGACCGCAGCGCCGTTCCAATTCTTCTTCCTTTAGACGTCTAACTAGACTGCTCCGTAAGCTGTAGTAGACCAAGCTGTCCGCTAATTGGAACGCAGCCTTAGATCGGCGGCCGCCCATCACGCCGACTAGATCAAGTGACGTCATAGAAAAATCGCCCGAAAGTGGCTGCGGGGTCGCCACTGCTTCCCCTGTTAAAGCGAGGCTTTCCATGCCTCCCTGATGGTGTCGTTCATCGCGCAAGGCGCACAGCAGGAAAGACAACTTTACACAGTGGGTTTTACAAAATGACGATGATGGCAAGCGAACGCACTCCAAGCGCGTCAAAGAAAAAATGGGCTGCGTATCTGCTCCTTTCGTTGCAAATGTCGACATTTGCCAAGGAAATGCCTCCCTCAGCTCACCTGTCATGCTGTTCCTCTCCCGTCGCGCTCATCCCGAAATGAACACGCTAGAGGTTTGCTCGAGTCAATTTAAATTTACCGCGTTCCACTGTTCCAGGTCGCGTGCCTCGATGCCAGCGCTGCCGTACGGCGGAGAAGCGCGTGAATCTAGGCACCCTACTTAAACGTTTACAGAACCACGTTGCCCTTCTCCACGGGCGTTCCAAGCGAAAAATGAACCTATCTAGTGGAACCTTTCGTAACTGTTGCCGCTTGATTTCTTAAAATGCCGCCAGAAGCTCTATATACTGGCGCGGGCGACAGTAGCCGACGGAGTGATTTTTTTTCTGCAGTGGATGTAGTATTTCATTTGCAAAAATCAAGCATCCATGAATTATTTATAACGGAACATTGCAAATATCATTGATGTATTGATTTTCTCCCTCATGTTTGCGTAATGCCTTCCTTGTTCTTGTTCAGCAATGTTGACAACTATGAACAGTGACACCGGACTTAGACGTTTAGATTTGGCTGTGGGTATATAAGCCTATTGTGCAGCGTGTGCTACACTTTGGCCGGGTGGCTGAATCGAGTCACAGACAGACAGACAGACAGACAGACAGACCAAACTTTCCGCGTTTAAGTCGCCCAAAAAAGGCTATCGTCTTTAAAAACGTTGAACGTGGTCGGAATAGAACCTGTGCCCCTCGTGTTATGAAGCCGACTTCTATCCGATTGCGTCATACCGATACGGTCGGAGAAGTTTGGACCGGTTTCATGGGGAAAAGTTTCGCATTTTGGGCGTCTTTTTCTTGAAAAAGGGGACTTTGATTGTTTTGTTTAATATCTCCACTGTTTGTTCGATGTTCGCGATAAAATTTGCATCGTGGTTATCGGGACAAAGAAGTCTTCTTAACGAACTGAATTTCTATTTTGTCTTTAGGGCCCCTTCAAAGAACGACAATGTTTAACCAACCCTTGTTTAACTAAAGACTTGGAGCCTGTATTGGCGCTGGAAGTAAATAGTAGGCCAATACGGCGAGGGTGTTGCATTTGCGCACCCGCGCTTCCTCGTCGTGCATGCGCTACTTGGATAGCTTTCTTTACGTCGATAGCTTTCTTTTTGTTTACGAAAGGTTACAGAGTATCGGCACTCTTTATCGGCAATCACTGGTCAAATCGCATCCCGTGACATTTGTTTACACCGCCGCCATTTTGTTGTTTATGCTTCTTAGTCCATCAACTGTGGTAATCCTATCTTTCCCTCCTTGCTCTGCGGCTGCGCGCGACTCACGTCGTTCCGAACGTGAATCAAAGATAACGCGGGTAACGGCATGGCAGCTGCAAAAGGGTGTCCGAAGATGCCGTTTTTCTGCGTCTTCGGCAGTGTTGTTTCCAAATGGCATCGTCAAAGTTAGCGGTGAGGCCGCAGAAGCGGCAGTCTGGCAACACTGATAAACACCAACATGGCCGCCGTTGTTCACTTGCCTGCCGAAGTGACGGTACTCTATCGTATCTAGTGACACTAGCCGAGACTATTCAGCCGCCAGGACTTATTCGCGCATGAGTCTCTATTGCCAGGAAACGGATGGCGCAAATCCTATCAGCTCCCAAGGAACGTCGACGTACAGCGTCAACCTTGAACGAAAGCTACTATGCTGGTCACAACGTTTCTATTTCGTTGCTGCTTTATAACCGTGCTTGGAGTTCTTCTTTTTTTTTTTTTTCTTTCGTAAAGCTCCGGATCAGAGTTCGCGCTCCCTAAATCCTTGTCCGTGAAATAAAGCTGCCCATACAGTCAGGAAGGCGGCGAAGCTCTCCCTGCATTTCACGTTGTTTTGTTTTCTCGGAACACTGACAACACTTCCTGTTCATTTCCGGCCTAAATAATCCCCCATCGTCACCGGACAGATTCCTGGTAGTCTTTAAAAGCTACAGGCCTCGTCCTTACAAATACAAGATTATACAAAAATGGAGGGAGCTCACACTAACGCGAAAGATGTGAGAAGGTAGCGAAGCTGTTCGCAACCATCACGGCCATCACGAAGGTTTAAGTCTCGCGGGTTCGATTCCCGGCCGCGGCGGCCGCTTTTCTGATGGAGGCGAAAAGCAAAAACGCCCGTGTGTATGAGATTTCGGCGCACGTTAAAGATCCCCAGGTGGTCAAAATTAATCCGGAGCCCTCCACTACGGCGCGCCTCATCGCCTGCGTTGCGTCGGCGCGACAATCAATCAATCAAATCAATCGAGGTTTAAGTCCAGCATTGCAGCGAATTTGCTTCTTCGTTGCCCCAACGACCTTTACTACATTATTGTTGCTATAAGTCCGATCTTCTTTCATTATTTTGGAAGTGATAATCAGTGGCCATCACCTTGGAGGGGCGTACGCTATGACGTGTCTTTCTCGTTCCGAGCAAGTGTTGCCACAATTACGGCGAACGCTGGAGCTTTTGGCCAGTCTTGGCCAATTTCCATAAGTGGTACCCTTGTCTTGACAAACGTGCGCGGGGGACGCGGGGCGGTCGTCGCGATGCACGCACACACGAGCGCTAGGCATTTTCTTGATTTTGATAAATGCCGGGGGAGTGGCTGGAGGCGGGCGCTCACGGGCGCGCGCTCGGCAATTTCTTGGTATTTTTAACCGTGGACACGAAAAAGTGGACGGCTTGACAAACAGCTTCCCTGTTAAAAATAGCACGCCTGACAACCACAGCTATGCATTTCGACGAATCCGGCACTCCGCCGTACTTTAACATCTAATCTTAAAGCGAAAGCTTTTTTAGTGTGCCCGATGACGTCCTGTCATAAAACTAATGCATTTCCCTATAGACCGGTTGGTTTACCGAAAAGCTGTGGTAAAATCTCCGGACACACGGCGCATGCGTGACACCTGGCTTCCATTGTGTTAAAACGGTCACTTGAAAATCGCGAGAACGGAAAGCTTCTAGATAAGACAATAGACGCATCGATCCCGAAGAAGGAGTACAACAGTATACCTTTATCTTATAATCGAACCACGTGTATCGGTGTACATTCATATCGTTCCTAGATGCATTTACTTCGTGAGCGAAAAATCGTTGCACGGATTCGTGCTTCTTTTGCGATTTGGGCACTTGTAAGGTTTGACGGTCGATTGGACGCACTTTCCTTGGATTAGATGAAGCTCTCGCGCTTCTCTTAACTTTCTTTCTTTAAGAAAGGATGGTAAATTTTTCGTCCCATTCTTGTACACTGTGTGATGATCGCATAAAAAAAGCCCCATCGCCGAAACTTATCCTAGTTTCAAGGGAGCACATTGATGATCTGATTGTGGTGTTTAACGCGCCGACGCAACGCAGGCGCACCGTAGTGGAGGGCTCCGGAATTAATTTTGACCACCTGGGGATCTTTATCGTGCGCCGAAATCTCGTACACACGGGCGTTTTTGCTTTTCGCCTCCATCGGAAAAGCGGCCGCCGCGGCCGGGAATCGAACCCGCGACCTCGTGCTCAGCAGCGCAACGCCTTCAGGGAGCACATTGATATTTTGTAATACAGTAAACCCAAACTCAAGAGTGTTCGCAGCGCCCTCCCTCACACGTATACCCTTGGAGCTTTCCCGTGTTATCTGAAAACGCATAAACCTATTTATCCACAGCTGTTCTCTCAAAAGGCTGCCCGTTCAGAAACCTCAAGCCATTGCAGAAAGGTATTAGCAGACAGCAAGGAGTCGACTTGTATATATATGAACACTGTAAAAATATCCTGCAGAATGTAAATATTTTTTGAGTGATTTCTTGTCAAAATTGCTGCCCATGGATTTAAAGCTGCGGGGTAAACATGAAACAGCACACATAGCAAGCCTTTGCCCTCGGTATTACATGTGCGCAAATACTTTGCTTTGCATTGAATCATTCCAGAGTAATCACTTCGGCGAGAATTGCGAGGTGCACCTAGAATTCACTTTCTGTCGTGTCATTTACTTGGTCTATATTTAACTGTCGTCTTGAACTCTTTTTTTTTTTTCGACCCGCCGCGGTGGCTCAGTGGCTAGGGTGTTGCGCTGCTGAGCACGAGGTCGCGGGTTCGTTTCCCGGCCGCGGCGGCCGCTTTTCTGATGGAGGCGAAAAGCAAAAACGCCCGTGTGTACGAGATTTCGGCGCACGTTAAAGATCCCCAGGTGGTCAAAATTAATCCGGAGCCCTCCACTACGGCGCGCCTCATCGCCTGCGTTGCGTCGGCGCGTTAAACCCCACAGTCAATCAATCGAACTCTTTTTTTCAGTAACCTTAGCAGTCTCTAACTAGCCTTTTCGCCGCAGGTCGGGTGGGCTGTTTTCGTTATTCTTCAACACAATGGGCATTTTAACAAACGCGCGCGCGTACGTGTGCGTAGGGGGGCTGTGTGTGTGCGTGTGGGGGTGCGTGCGTGCGTGCGTGCGTGCGTGTGCGTGTGTGTGTGTGTGTGTGTGTGTGTGTGTGTGTGTGTGTGTGTGTGTGTGTGTGTGTGTGTGTGTGTGTGTGTGCGTACATTCATTGTTAGCATATAGTTTATTGATTTGCAGGGAAAACAATGTTGATTTAATACTTGAGGGGTCAGTGAGCATGGGTTTTAGTCAGAACAGTTACTTTATCCATTCAACAAATATTTGCCTAAATTTCTAGATGCTGTACCGAGACTCTCCAGGCAATTTTATTTTCCTTTTTTGGAGATAGTGGAATCGGTGCATAAACGCAAACAGCCATTCATTCAGCCCACAACCGCACAACAATGCCTCTTTGAATAGACATGTAGCTTAGTGCGTCATTCGCAGAAGCCGTACTACTGCCTAAACTGCGTAGCAATTTTGACATACCACCAGATTAGACTTAAGAGTTCTGTTGCTCATGTACGCGAACGATCACCGCGAAATTATGACCAATGCCATCAGAGACGCGGTTAGAAGCCTTCATTCATATCATACGTAGCACATCCGTTCAACATTGAATTTGCCAGGCCTGTCCTCTTAATTAAGGTCATTTCGAATACCGTGTTCCACATAACCTCGCACATCTTCCGTTTGTGTCATCGCAGCGAGCTTGCGTCAGCAAAAGTTCCAAATATGGAAAGTCCGCATTCTTTTATTCTTCCTTTAGCTCGAAGCCGACCTTGATACCCTTAAAAACAACGCAACATTAAAAGAAGACGGAAGTGTAACGATGTTCCTCGGTATCCGGGCATTACAAGCGGAAGCTTAATTTCGCCATCCGCTGACGTCCATCGCGTCACTGTGACGGCTGATTTCTCCTTGCGTGGTTCTCGTACGCGCTAGCTATGTGAAGTAACGGCAAGGATGTTTTTACGTTAAGGTCGGGCCCGCAGCGCGCGCATAGGCAGCTAACACAGGAGCCTTGCAGACCGACCTTCGCCGCCCGCATATTCGCATTCCGAAGTCGCGACGTTTTCTTTCTGCTATTTTGCTGGCCGCGTGACGCTTATAAACGGTGTTGGGGCGTTGACACTGTAACAACTGCCAACAGATGCGTCCGTCACGTGATCGTTTTCCGGTTGATCGCTAGCTGTGAATTCCGCAGGTTAACAAAAAAAGCGAGCAAACAATCAGTGCATCTGCCCGCAGTTCGCACAGCCGCCGTTAGAGCGCTGCGTTCGCTCGCTCGGTGTCGTCTGCAACGCGTGCGCCTCGAGCAGACGATCTTTTGCACCGCTGGCTGTTTCAACCCATCTGCCATTCCCTTTCATTGTAATTTTTTGTCGCAGTTTCGGCTAACGTCTGTGTTTAACCCTGGAATGTTGAACATTGTATCTGCGTCCAGTTTACCTCGTTTTGTTCGTTAACGCGGCCTTTTCCGATTCCGTGCTATAAGGTACTTCATACAGCCGGCGAGTGTTCACTCTTTCGCGTCGTCTGCGTGCTAGCACTGCGCCCTACCTCCCTGAAAGAGGAAATATACAATGTCAGCTGCTGCTATTTCGCCGTCATGTGCCGGAGAGAACGGCTCTGCGTAGTGTTTTCGCGTTCGCCGGTACACCGTCGGCGCGTGCCGCTGGTGAACAACCCGTGATCCGACAGCTGTCCACGTCGCGTCACTGAGCTGATCACCGCAGGTCACCTGTTTGCTATGATTGCAAGCGTCAAAAGCAAAGCGGCACGTAAGTTCTCCATGCACTATTTTTCTTTTACGTATCCTCGAATACTTTGTTCTTTTACAAAAGGGAAAACGAAAAACACGAAATATTAATGTTTTTGTTCTTGTGTTCTCAGATCAGAAACACTTGGATGTCTGATATTTTGTGGCAGACTTTTTGTTGTTGCTTTCGCACCTGTTGTGCAACTAACGTGCAATTAACGTGTTGTGCAATTAACGATTTCGTGACGGTCATCAGCGACATGTTGTGCAAATTTACAGATTATGCGCCACGTTAGGAAGCTTTATCAGCAGGTATTGATGTTTAATGAAGAGTGGCAGGCTTACACATCTCTAAAATTTACACCAATCCTCGCAATAGCATCTTCTGCAGTTCCTAGGCACAGGGCACCAACATCTTCTGTGCGGGCTTCTAGGGTCTTGCCTTAATCGTAAACCTACATCCTTGAGCACGGTTGGTTGCGTTGAACAAAAAAAAAACGACAGAGTGAGACGGACAATCACCCCTACCGCGTTCACAGCTGCGCATTTTTGTCGTTGTTGTTAAAAGCGAAGAGACATACCGGGAACTTTCTTTTGCGCTTCCTTACAGTACACTAAGCATTTGTCGCAAGTGAAATTCGTTGATATTAGGCATAGCTGTTTACGGCGGCTCCCTTTTGACACAGGCACAAAACAACAACCGAGCGCAGGAGATTTCGGCGCACGTCAAAGAACATCTAATGTTTCTTCCATATTGAACCGTATACAGGATGGTGGTATGAGTAATAGATTAATGAGTAATAGAATAACAGAAGAATAGAATAGAATAGATTAATGAGTAATCGAATAATGAGTAATAGAAAGGATAACCGTTGGCCATTAAAGGTAACAGAGTGGATCCCTAGAGAAGGCAAGCGTGGCAGGGGGCGGCAGAAGGTTAGCTGGGCAAATCAGATCAAGAAGTTTGCGCGGATAAATTGGACGCAGTTAGCACAGGACCGGGATAAATGGAGATCCATGGGACAGGCCTTTGCCCTGCAGTGGGTGTAGATAGGATGATGACGATGATGATGATCTCGTCAGATCAACGTTCAACGAGACCACGGACCACAACAGCGGCGCTTCACGACAGGCGGTGACTTGAAAATTAGGTTTATTGCGAAAACAGATAACATACATCAGGCAATGTCACGTGGTGTTGGTAACGCAAGCCATCCGGCGCGTCGTTACGGCCCTGTGGCGTATTTACGATTCACTATTATAGAATACAAGCACCCCGAGGATAAGGTTCTGTTGTAAACCCTAATCGCTGAGGAATACCTTGCAGTACATTTTCAAACTCTAGTAACACCCTTTTACAGTGTTTGCACCCCTTATTTGGTAACATCCCTCATGTTAAGGTGTCGGAGGCAAATTTGGGTGCTCGAATGGTGCAGAAAGGGTGCAAAATGTTCAATAAACTTATTTAGCACTCATAAAGGTATAAAAAAGTTTAGTGAGTACGGTTTGCTCTATTGCTGTAAGGCACGCCGTAATGGAAGACTATACTAGTAGCCCA
This sequence comes from Haemaphysalis longicornis, assembly GCA_013339765.2. Lineage (NCBI taxonomy): Eukaryota > Metazoa > Arthropoda > Arachnida > Ixodida > Ixodidae > Haemaphysalis > Haemaphysalis longicornis. The sequence goes on along the minus strand of CM023458.1, from coordinate 100,311,171 downwards.
CGTGTCACTTTGTCCCGCCACCCAAAATTCGTATGTGGCCTGGTAGAAGGTGGGGTGGATAGCGTGGAAGAGGGTTCCATGGACGTACGTGTTGGTTACGACGCGTCGATACGTCGTAGCCTCTTAATTAGTCAATTTGTCGTGGGTCGCTGGTAGGTTCGCAAGAGTCGGTAGTGGACGTCTTTGTATGTTCGGGGAATAGATGGTAACCCTATATTTCTACTCAATGCGGTATCAGGTGAACGCTTCGTGAGTTCATACAGCGCGTATTATAAAGTGCTGGGGTCGACGGAAAATCGGTTGTAAAAACCCATTGTGCTCCTACTTTGAGCCGGCCCGAGTATCAGCCGTTTCAGAATTAAACACCCGGAAACTGTGTTTTCCGGGTGATTTTTCAGCGGGTCGTATAGCCACTCAAAGCAATAAATATCCGTATTTTTTTACGAGTGGTCATTGAGAGATGCACGTAACCGTTAACCTCTGTAGAATGTGAAAGTACGACAGACATATATAGGTGCGTTACAGAACCGAAATGCCATATCCGCAGTACAACTGAGAGGCAATGGACTGTATACGTTTCTGCATTAGAGAGGAGGAGCGGTGGATGGTCGGTTGCAGGGCCGTCTAAGTGTAGTCACCGGATAAAAAACTGCATTCCGCATTTGAGTGGAGAATTCAACCGGCGATGCGTCCCCGCATTGCTTAGTCCCCGGAAGGTCAAATTCATTTTCAGGGATGATTACTTTGTAAGCCACTGATCCTGCTCTGTCGTGTAGTGCCTAAGTGATTGAGAATCTCCTCATTGGTGCTTGATCGTTGGTCGTGAGCTGGAGATTTCGAAGTTAGAGAAAATGGTGCGGTCACGTTTTCCGGTGTGCTGGTGGATTTTTGCGCGTGTGTGCGTATGTTTGTTTTTGCGTGCGGGCGTATGCGTACGTCTGTGCACCATGGGTTCTCCTATTGCCAGATCGCGATAGCGTGTTCTGTGAGGGTTCCTCCTGTACGCGCCTGTATGGAAACAATTTCTCTTTCGATAGTGTGCGATAGTTTGCTATACAGCATGGAGAAAACTATATGTACAGATGCACGGGATCGGAACAGGGAGCAATGATGTGGACCTTGTATATATGCACGCCATGAAATATGGCGGACGCCAGGGGCGCGTGGGCCGCAGGAGGCGATGTACACAAGACGTAGGCTTCGCAGGGCAGGGATGCTCCACAAAAGCGTTCCGCTGTGGCCTGCTCAACAGGAGCGGGGCAGATGGGGCGCGTTGAGTCAAACGGGGCATGGTACTGAGGTCACAGCCGGCGCGAGGGCACCCTCAGGCGAAGACGTCGGAGCAGGACTTCATCTTGCACCCCAGTCCGCACTAGCTGTAAGCTGTATTTCTTTCTCGCGTCGAATATTGTTATATTAGTCCACATATTCAAACCTATCATAATCGTGGCTACGTATGATGCTTTCTCCATGCTTAACGTTACTTTCGATTTCCTCCTATTCATCTTCAACGCTACTGCGGAGCTTTCCGAGCACATGTTCTGAACCATGAACCACCTCATGTTGGTGTTCTTCAGACTCCCTGAACAAGATAGTGTCGCCTGTAAACCATAAGTGTCTTAACTATTCTGCAGCGTTTACCCGTAACCCATACTTGTCCCGGTCTACACACCAGGTACCCTCTCCAATAATTTGTAAATTATGTATACCCCATACACTGTACCACACAGTGCGGGAGTGCCCCGAAACGCACATCCCAACCTCAATTATGATCTTCTCCGACCCCATCACCAGCGAGATCCAGCTACCAGAGCCTGGACATGCAATAAATAAATCGAAATACCTTTAACGTGCGTCATTTTAATTTAGGCCTCTGGGAAAATCATTTAATGCCTTGCAAGGAAGTTTCTTCTCGTAAAACATACGCTTCCCCTTTTAAATTCGTAATATTCTGTCGTCATTTCGAACTCGGGAGAACATGATTCAGCCATAATTTTTTGTTCTTCATAAATTTGCGTGTCATTTTCGCGAAGAACTGCCTGTATACCGTGCGTGTTGTTAACGTGTGATCTGACAAAGCTCCAGAATGTGTGGGGATTTAAATGTTAACATAAAACATGCATGCGCAGCTCAGTAAAATCCACTGCGGGACGTATAATAAATGAAGGGTTAATTGACTGCAACCTATTCGGCAAAATATTCGATTCCCGGCCGCGGCAGCCGCTTTTCTGATGGAGGCGAAAAGCACAAACGCCCGTGTGTACGAGATTTCGGCGCACGTTAAAGATCCCCAGGTGGTCGAAATTAATCCGGAGCCCTCCACTACGGCGCGCCTCATCGCCTGCGTTGCGTCGGCGCGTTAAACCCTACAATCAATCAATTATTCTGCAAAATAAACACCTTCTTTATCATACCGACAAACTTTAAAAGCCTGAACAGCATGTATAGTAATAAGACAGGCACAGGTTTACGTAGTTGCGCCAGCACCGCACGACAGGATCAACAGAGGCTGAACAAACACGAGCAAATAGTTTCAGTGTATCAAGCGAAGTTTTACACAGTATGTGGAACCTGTACAAATCCCAGCGAAGTGTTACAAAATATGCGCAAATCATTGCAAACCTGTACCAAATATAAACAAATCCGCCAAAGCATAGACCATATAAACAATCCTAGCAAATATGGCAAGCCTACGCAAATCTACCAAGCTATTTAAATGTCAACGAACTGTGGAGAATCATGCCAACAATGAACACATACCAGAAAACAATACCAAACATAAACAAATTCCAAAAAATAGGCAGATATGAACATATTCTGCAGAAACAACAAGTTTAACTAAATTCCAGTAAACTACAGCAAATCAAAATACTAGCAAAATACACTGCAAACAGACACTAGACAATTATACACACCTAAGGCAATTGTTTTGCGCTGAACTGGTAGCAGACCACCCCTCGATGTTGCTCCTTCTATAGAATGCTGGCGAACTCTTAGCAAAATTACCCCCTTCTAAATTCCTAGTAGATGACAGCGACTCTGAATAATTCGAGTAAATTTTAGGAAATATAAAGTAAAATTAGGAAACAGCACCAACTGTGAGCCAGCCGTAAGAATAATTCATAGCAAATCTGAACAATCCTTGCCAGTTACAGCAGATGTTATGAGCCAAAGCCCTAAAAACCTAAACAGATCAACCACATTACTTTATATGTGAAGTAATTGGCAGAAAATATGGAAAATGTGAACAAATGCCAGCAAGCCGTAGCAAATCACAACGAATACTCTATCAAGTTTAAATAAATCATTGCAACCATCAACATAACCACATACTAGCGGATTAAAAAAATTTAAACAAACCCTTCAAATATTACTGAAGTATAAACGAATCCAAATTGTTTTTAAATAATTTGAAGAAATTAAGCTAATATAGCAGACGTAAACAACTGCAAGTAAATTACAGCAAATGTAACAAAAATCCTTCCCAATTATATCAACCATACATAAACCATAGAATTTCTATTGAATTCTTACATATCGTAACAAGTTATAGCCAGTTTAAGAGTATGAAATTAAAGATGATCGAAGCAAACCTGTCAAAAGTATAGCTGCAGTCTAAGCGCATCCTGAAATATGAAGCAAATCTAAACAAATTCGAGTGATTCGTACACGGAAGTACACTGTGCCTGTTTTAAGTGCAGCACTACCTAGAACAGTCCGGTTACAAAAGTTTCGGGGAAGCGTTCTTCAGTGCTTTGATCCCTGTTGGCGGAACTGTTTGTTGCTTACTCACGAGGGCGATCAGATGCCTTTTTTCTCTGTGCGAAGCAGGAAGCCAACAGTGAACATGCGGCTCACGGAAGGAACTTGCTGCAATAATGTATGTAATAAATTTATACAAGCAACTGGCTACCTGAACGATCGTAGCACGGTTCATCTAGGGTCGTTTGGAAGAACGGGATCGTGTCGGTTCCTAGGGCACAAAAATTAGAGCCACACGTGGCACCTCGAAAAAAAATTGTGGAAATCCCAGATAGCCACAGCAAGTAATGGGTGAAGTGCCACGGTTAACACTGTGAACTGATACAGCCAATAACAAACTCATTCAAATGATATTATACATGGTAAAAACGTTCCATTGGTATTCTTCCTCACAATCCACCTAAATAACCAACCTCTGCTTCCAACCAATTCAACTGAGGCTAATTATGACGCCCATCATAAGCTTCAGTCGATAATTAAACTTCATCATGCTTTGACCTGCAGTAGTGGCGACCTTATATGGTCGTGCAAAAGAAACGCCACCTCAACGAGACGCAAATGGCGTTGACAACGTGGCTGGCTTTCAAATGGTTCCGTTATGCGCGATCGGCGCCGATAGAATTATTTAGCAGCATGCAGACGTGACGTATTTGTTGGAAGTGACGTCACTATTGACATCGCGACGGAAGGGGACGCGTCGCCGTTGGTTGTGACGCAACAGTACACTACCAGTGACGTCACCAACATGAGGTCAACGTAGTGCGGTGCAGTGAAGCAGTACCGGGGGCGGTACTAAAGGATTCCCCATTCCGCAAAGAAAGCTCTGAAGGTAGCCCCGCAGAATCACATTACCAGCTTCGCTGAGCAGTCTCGTCTCATCCTACACCCTTAGTCACGTCCATAATAACGCCCTATATATGTATAACTTGCGCTCACTCTCAAATCCGTGATGTAAGCTGTTTTGACACACATTTTTTCGTGACGAAACGGCGCGTGTAGTCAGAGGCTGCTGTAATTTTACAGCGGAGCTGTTATAAGCTCCCAGGCCGGTGTTCTCTGCACGTGCCGTGGCTGACCGAACGTGTTCTCCTTCCCCGCTGGATGCGCACTCTCTCCCTTCGGCCACCTGCTTGTCTCAGACGTTTCATATATTGATACAAGATGACGTCTATTGCCCCTGGAAAGAGGTCTTCTCAGCAACTCCTTTGTGTTTAGAAGTGAAGCCGACCTCAGGGCGAGCGGTGTAAACTAGGGATTTGCGAGCTGGCTCTCCCACACTGTGATTTGCACAGTGTAGCCTACTCAATAAGAAAATTAGGCGGAAATGGGCACGGACGTGGTGAAGGAGGCCTCCGACGACGATTGGGCCGCGGGCTCCAAGCACAAACGCGGTGCCCGTCGAGACTTCGAATACCGTGAGGCGGAAAACGGACATGGCGTGACTTCAATCCCGCAGCACGCTTCCCCGGTGCTACAGCCCGTGCTGAACGGGAGTTTGAGGCCAACAACAACCCGCAAACATCTCCGTTGGTCATCCACCTTCACAGAGTGGAATTGCATTGATTTTTTCAGTGCAGAGCACTTTAGGGGCTCGCCTTGTCGTCGTCACTCACTCGCTGGACCCAAGTATAGCCCCACGGCATTCCGTCGTAGCGGTGGTGGTCGCGGTGTCCCGCATAGGCTTCGAAAGCCAAGCGTTTTACATAGTCATAAGCGTTCGAAACTCGTGAACATCTGGCGCTTGTCAAACATTTCCCCGTCATTTAGCGCAAAAATAAAAAAGAAACTGCAGGTACATTTGAGGCAAAATATACGTAATTAGCCAGCAGCGCCCGCGTTCATTTAGTTAGAAACGCTCGTTGGGTTGGCTTTTACGATAGTAAGCGAAAAAAAGTGGCAGTGCGACGCCGGCACGTGCGGGAGGAAAAGCAAGAACAAAAAGAACAAACTCCTGCTGGCGCAGTTTCAGGCAGGGGGGGGGGGGGGGAGCACTGCGAAGGCGGGAATTTGAAATGCGTTGGACAAAATTCCGTTGAATTCATCAGGAGAGGAATGCGACAGGGCGGTGAAGAGCGTGATGGTGGTAAGAGTGAGCGGATAACGGCGCCACGGCCCATTATGGCGAATAACTGCTCTGCACTTCCGACAGCTTTCACATTGAGTGGAACGGCTTTAATTTTTTCTGAGAGTCAGAGGTATTGAACCGTCACCGGACATGTCATTTATTTTAACTGCGTTGTGCTGCATTTCTTAAGCGGGCTGGTCAGGCTAGCCGCTGAAGAAGCTGGCAGCCAAGCACGGCAGCAATATGTGTGCGGGCTCGACGCAATGAACGCGGACTGCTTTCTGAACGTGGTACGCGGTGGTGACGCCCCCTGCCGCCAGAACGCCAACCACACGGGCACGTCCCGAAATTAATCGCGGCAGAACGGCATTTTAGCGCAACCAATCGAGAAATTGAGTCTCAGTTAACCTGACAAATAATGCAGCCGCTGATGAGACTTGCAACGCCTCCTTCCCGCGATTCTGAATGCATACACGCAGGGAACTCGCCAAGAGAAATATTAAATTACATGCCTAATTTAAGAATTATTCGAAGAAGCAGCAACTATATCTACCAGGCGATCATTACCGGACGCGCTGTGGTTATTTAGTACTACGTGGGATACCCTAATGTACCCAAGGTCTTATGCATTCCGCTCCATCCAAAAAGGCAGCTGACTGAGAACCAAACCTTAGACATTGTGATTACCAGCATAACGCCTTAGCCATTGATCCATCGTGGCGATTCCCTCCGGGTGCAAATGTATGTACCTAAAGAAAATTTGCTGCACTGCTAATAAACGATCTAAATCTTTCCATCGGGCCTAGGAAGCACTGCGACTGCTATAGCTATCGCCGCGATATTCCCTTCATAATTTTCGAGCTATTTCGTTTATAACATATTCTAGCGTTGCTGGGGCCCGAACTCAGGCCGATCGCGCCAAAGCCTGCGCATCTACCCCTAGGCCACTGAGCCTGAGCAGCGGGGCTCCTTTAGCAGCTGCTCATTGGAATAGAGGGAGTGTTCCGAGCGAACCGGTAGATGCCACCGGGTTTTGCGTTATCACCAGCAGAGAGCGACAGTGCGTGATTCACTCAGCGCAGCAGACACGTCGTCCAGCTCCTGCTTTGTGTTGGTCGTGATACTCTTTGAAGCGAATGGGTTATTGGTGCAAATTAAAGAAAGCCGGCCAATAGCTCCGACATCGCTCGAAGAACGTCGTTTGAGCGCGCAAACAATTCTGACACCGAGGCAGAGAGGAAAATCGAGCAAGTTTCCAAGTTATCTGATGGGCAGTATTGTTTGTCTGGGGTATGAAGGAAGGAGTATAAGACAGTACATGAAAGACAGGGAGGTTTATTTATCTATTGTTTATTCATTGAAAATACTTGCAAGGCCTATAGGGCATAACAAAGGAGTGGTGACATACATACATGAGGTGCCAGTTGTTTTCCAAAAATAGCATACAAACAGAAACCAAGAGCAAATTACAAAAGAGCGATTCAGCAGAGAGCGTTATGAATGGCTGTTTTAAAGAGAGCGGCATCAGCGATGCAGCGGTAATGGGAGGGAGGTAGTTCCATTCTACGCTGGTTTTTGAGATAAACGATTCATTATATTCATTCGCTACTTATATTCATTATAAACGATTCAGTCACCCAGATAGCCGAATTGGTAAGCATTCGAGATCTATCGAAATGGCGGGGTTCGGTCCCCACTCTGGGCGCGTGGTTTCTTTCTTTCTTACTCACGTAAATTAATAAAAAAAATAATGTAACATCACTAACGGTAAAAAAATAGTCTAACCATTCCCCTATGCCTTCTTTGGTGTTGTAGACTGCCGGCATTTCTTTCTGTATTTCCTAACGAGCCCCTCATTTCCAAATATATATATATATATATATATATATATATATTGTAAGGTGCGCACCAGGAGTCTTGGGGAACGTCTTTATTAGGCGAGCCTTGTCCTACGTGACAGGGAGCGAGCCCCAGAGAACAACCAAGACGGGCGTTGATGATGATAGCCCACCGATGACGATGATGAAGCATGATCGCATGTGGAAGACAGGCCTCCGGAGTACGAGTCCACTGGCGCATACCCTTCTGCAAGTACTTGGTACATAGCGTTTGTGTAAACTACGGGGGATTGTCCGGACGCATATTCCTCTGGTGTCGGGGCGCTAACCAGCGCTTACATATATATATATATATATATATATATATTATATATATATATATTATATATATATATATATATATATATATATATCAGATACGACAGTACGGTACGCCAACTTTGCTGAAATGATCAATTCGAGATGACACGTAACGGGGGGGGGGGGAGGGGGTGATAAGTTTATCCTTTAAATCCTTTAAAGTAGGGTTGTGATGATAAATTTTGTGTGTGGAACAAACAAGACGAGAGCATTTGTGACGGTGGGAAAGGCTGGTCAGATTAAGCGTATTTTTCATGGATGGGACACTGGCAAGGCGCGAATAGGATGCTAATATGTAACGAGCGGCACGGTTTTGGACAGATTCAAGAGCGAGGGTGAGCGTGGTTTGGTGAGTATCCCATCATGGCGCATGCGTATTTTAATTTGGAACGTACGAGTGTTTTGTACAGGGTTAAGTTTTAAGGATAAAGTTACAGAAGAAAAATTCCGGCGCAAATAACCTAGCATGCAACAAGCGTTCTTTATTACGTGATCAATGTGAGTGCTCCATGACAGGTTATCAGATATATGTACACCGAGATATTTATATGAGTTAACACGAACAAGAGGAATATCGTGAAGAAAGTACGCATGCATATATGCTTTATTGGGCTGCCGGCAAATCCTCATACTTTTGCACTTCGTAATATTAAGCTTCATGTGCCATTTGTTACACCAGTTAGTTACGCTGTTAAGGTCATTTTGCAAATTTTGAATATCAGCAGGGTTACCAATTTTGTGGTAAATTACACGGTCATCCGCGAATAGCTTAATTGGTGAGAATTGAACACAGTTTGGAAGGTCATTGATATAAACAAGGAAAAGAAGTGGTCCTAGTACCGATCCCTGTGGCACGCCTGATTCTACCGGAAATAAAGCAGATGAGTGGTCATTAGCAATCACAAATTGAGAACGGTTGAAAAGAAAGTCTTTAATCCATTCGAAAATTGTGGGATCAATGTTTAGTTTGCTTAGCTCAAAAATTAATAAATCATTCGGGACACTATCAAAGGCTTTAGCGAAATCTATGAATATGAAGTCGGTTTCAATTCCCAAATCAGCATCTGCGAGCAAATCGTTAGTAAATGTTAGTAGTTGCGTTTCACAAGAAAACATTTTTCTGAATCCGTGCTGACAGTTAGTGAAAAAGTTATTGGATTCAAGAAATTCAATTAAATGGGAACATATTATGTGTTCTAACATTTTACAAGACACGGATGTTAATGAGATGGGATGATAATTATCGGGGCAATGAACGTTAACCAGAGAAGAGTCCTGCTTGGCTACCCTACACATGGGAAGTGGGAAAGGAGGGATTTGAAGAGAAAGAAAGGGTACGTAAGATACGGGGAGCGGAGCTTGAGGGGCGAGAACAGAAAAGGTAACAAAAAGAAAGAAAAAACCATGGGCGATGATAAGGACTAGAACAGAACAGGTAAACTAGCCAAATGAGCAAATAAAAGACGGTACACGGTGCCCCTGCAATAGTTCTGACAAGGATGTGTTTCTGAAAACGAAGTAGTGCTTTTGTGGGGTTTTGGGACTGCGATGGGCAACGCCTGTGACATAAAACAGCCTGCGCAGTTAATGGCTGGCTGTCGAGCTTCCGGAGTGCGGTTGACACGTGCTGCCTCAGCGTTGCTAACCGGGCACAGTGACACAAGAGGTGTTCTATTGTTTCGTCCGTGGCACACACATCACAAGCAGGGCTGTCAGTCATGCCGGTAGCGAAAGGAGTAAGCCTTGGTGAAAGCGGCTCCTACCCACAGGCGGCACAGTAGGGTGGCATCCAATCGCGGTATGTTAGTGCGTAAGTGGCGGTGCAGGTAGGGGTCGAGCGACTACAAGCGGGAGCTTGAGAAACTCCGGCGTATTACAGAGAGTAAGCGTGATTTTGCGGGCTAGGGAGCGCAGTGACCTGCAGTGTCATGGCGCTATAACGGCATGCAGGCCACTTTGGCACTTTCATGGGCAGAATGAGCCGCGTTGTCTGCACGTTTATTCCCAGAAATGCCGCAGTGGACTTGGGAGCCTTTGAAAAATAATATTGCAGCAAGTATTCCCTGTTTCCAACTGTGGCACAAGGCCATTTTTCCCTACCGGGGTATGTACGATTGTTCAAAGATGGGGGGTCGGAGAAGACGAAGAGGTTGACGAGCTAGCGCTTCAGCTTTTGGCGCTTCGGTTCCAATGTCAGCTTGTGTGTCGTCTACAAGTCCTGCTAGCCCAGTAAATACTGTTTTTCTGCCTGTACTTGTGACATGTGTAAGCGTAAAGTCCATGTCTGACCAGGAGGTCATAATCCATGACAGATATCGGCCAGAAGCTGTTCGAACGGGCCGCAGCGAAGAGCAGACTGCATGCCTTGAAGAGCTGGCCTAGAGTCGCAGAGGGCACCCCATTTCTGTAGCGATTCTTTCTTGATATACATAAGAGCCTCGCGAATAGCTGTTCAGATGCGGTTGACGTCGTTAAGTTGGGCAGCTTGAAATGAATGTCTACAGATCTGGCTGGCACGATTACAAATGCCGCGGTAGTGGAGTTCGTCACCGAAGCCATTAGTGTAGACCTGAATCCGGTCTCTGTAGGCTTCATGTAAAAATTGCGTGGGAGATGTTGAAGACCTTGCGGTGGCATATCGCTTTCTTGGTTATTCTTGGGCTGTTTAGGTACACTTGTTACTGCGAGAGGCACCGAAGGGGTGATGATGGTCGTTCCGCGGTTGTCTATCTTGAGGAGAGGCTTTCGCAGTGAGCGTCGACCACATTGGAAAAAGAGGCCCGAGGTTTCGTAGACGGCACTTAACGTGTACTTAATGGTCGCCTAATCTAAGTACTGAATGCGCTTGTTGACTACGTTCTGAAGGGAATTCAGATTGTGAGAAAGGTTGAATAAAAAGTTGTTCTGGGGTCTCTTTAATCTAAAGCCCTAACGTTTCCTCACTGAATACTTGGAAAGATGCATGCGCTCGACGTTGCGTTATGCGGAAGGTGGCGTATGGTACTGCGCTGTGGTGGTAAAACATATGGCACATGTATTCGTGCAGTCGTATTCGTGCAGTCGTGCAGTCGGCTGCACAGCTGGCAGCCGCTATCATCACAAGCTTACCTTGCATCATTTCCCCGAAATTCACTACACCGGGCTACTGACGCAACGTCCACACTTGCTCGTTTTTTTTTTTTTTTTTTTGACGCCGACTATAAAGGCAGAATTATACGACAAAATCAAAACAAAATAAAAAGGAGACGTGTCTGTTGCTTGGCAGCGATGCAACCGTGCTTCTGCTAACTGCACATAGGAATCTGGTGCTGTAGCCAGCACCCGCTTGTTTCGTGACGCAACGTTTCAATCGACTAAAGCTGGAGCTGCCTTGAGCCAGACCATCCAGAGCACCTGGTGCAAACCACGAAAATGGATATTGAAAATGGACCTTGACACGCGTTGTCGCAAGGGAGATTGGGCATCCCTGCTGACTGTACATCTGTACACTAAATGTTCCTACGATACTTAGCGGAAGTATTGAAGTGCAAATTTTTCCGCTGTTTGACAGAAAGATTTGTCATTAGGATGGCTTTATACACAATCAACAAGGAGGCTAAGATTGGTCGTGCTTTATAGCTTGCTAGATTGTTGCTTGGGATTGCATTTCAGGCATATGTAAATAGCGCTTAAGTGAATCGGCTTCCCGGCGGTTTCATCGTTAGTCGTTAGTGATATTGTCGCCCTCTTCATCTGTAAATTTTCTTGGCCCCTAGTTGACATATGCCTCTCCTCATTGCGTATAGGCGTTTCCTAGTCAGCACAGCCAAGCGACGCGTGACGCCATCTAGGGGCATGTTTGAAGCTACGTCCACGTGCATATGGCGCTCAATTTATTCGCTCAGAACCGCTTGATCTCGTAGTGTGGTTCCGCTCCTGCGAAGCAAATATCCTAACCCGGGATCAAACCCCGTTGCCGCTTTTTTTTTTCTTTCATTTTCAAGGGTTTGTCATGTTTGAATATTAACATTGCTTATCACGCATACAATCTGTTTATGACATCTTTATGCATTATAAATAGGATTACGGGTGTTTTCATTGCCTTTTGGTCAGTTTCAGCTACTGCTTCTGGTACGTTTTTGCAAGTTTTCCCCTTTTAGGTCGGTTTCGGCTATTTCTGTTGAAAAATTTTCTACACCGTGGTTTTCAACCATTGCAGGTCCTTTTTGGCTGTTATTTATTTCATTTCGGGTAGTTTTGTATGCTTTAGGTACGTTACGCTGTGATATAACCCCCATAAGCAAGCTCAGGTGACGGCTGGCTGTACTGACTAGGAAACGCATGTACGCCTCCTCATTCATCTCTGCAAATACCCATCATAATGGCGTGCGCCCGCTGGTTCTGCGTTCGAATAAACGGTCGCCCTGAACGTCGACCTCTGGAGTGAACCTTGTCCTCTTAATATATGTAAACAACTTAAAAATTGGTCATCCACCACAAACTGTTGAAAAATTTAGAGGACTGCCACCTCGTTGCTGTAGTCTGACAAATTTTCCTCTGTGTTCGGGTGGTAGGGCACAGATGCAGGGGCTTTAATGTACTTGCTGATCACTTGCCGCTTGCTCTATACACTTCTCTCTTTGCGGGCCTTCCCTCAAGAGATAAGAGCGCAGGAGCTCGAAAGACTTATGTGGTGCGGCAGACATTATCCTGGATCTAAGACTATGCTCAACGTTTTCTGTTTTTTTTTTCCGGGCTATAAGCCATTTCGTGAAACTGAGGTACAACTTTTACTCGTTCTTCCAGGCTTTTCACAAAAATAGTGATCAACAAATGCGGTAACTGCATGCGGAGGTCGCTACGTAAGCGTAATACACGTGCCGCGCTCTCTTGTGCGTCAACGGCGCACATGTGCGCGAGCTAGAGCAACACCTTCCACATAAGAGGGAGGCCCGCTAATTGCCCCCGCCCCACAGTTTTCCGCCTCTGGTCAGTCGTGACATCGGACGTACTTTAGCAGAGTATTTTTTAAAATCTAGGCAGAGATCAGCGGAACACTGTGTAAAAACTTAGGTTGTCGCATCTCGTACTACAATGGAATCGTGCGCGCTTTCGAGCCTTTATGGTGACGGTTTCGTTGGTTGCAGTCAGCCACTTTCACGGACTTACTTTTGCTTCCCGTGCGATTTTTTTTTCGCTTCATTTCCTCTTATGGTGAAAAGGTTCGCAGTTACGCAGGTTGGAGCAAGTCAGGTTGCGTAAACAGGGAGATAAGTAACTACCAAAGTAAAAAAAAAAAAAACGTGGACTCCTGCAAGAGCAGACGATAATGAAACCGCAGTCAGGCCTGTCGGGACGAAGTTTCGTTTGCATTTTATTTCTGGTGGAAAGGCCAAGGCCAAAAAAGAAGTGCACTGTCTCTCTAAGCACATGATACTTGTCCATTCGGCGTGCAACATCAGCAAGCGCTGAATTTATCGCGCACTTATTTCACTGTGCTAGTCGCGAGTTCTGAACACCGCCTGCTCTGGTTTTAAAGGCGGTAGCATTCCTGAAAAGCCGCGGTGCCCGCCTGTCTGTCAACCCGTAAACCTACCACTTCGCAGGAACCATAAGAGAGTTTTAGCACTCCGTATGCTCCGTGCTGTACGTAGTTACCGTGCTGACCGGGACCCGTCTGGGCACTTGTGCATTCGTCGCGGTAGGGGGGATTAGTTCCGCGGCCCGGCCTTCGCCATGTCCGCGCATTCGTCACGGTGAGATGCACCTCCTCATCCTTCCTCCTCGCCCTTCCGCGCGCGCAGGCGGAGTCGGGTCCCGGTAAACACGGTAACTACGTACACGACGGAACAGACTGCTAAAACTCTCTATTGTCTTCCCTCCCCATGTCCCCTAGGGGAGAGGACTTACCAAGGAGGTTCTTGGGACTTACGGTCCCCCTCCCTACGATTTCTTCGAGGAAAAAATAGTCAAAACCACCCGCACCGCTTCATCTAGAGCTACTAAATAAACCCTCCATTACAGCCCGTCACGTGAATAAGACGACAGCGAGAGAATGTGGCGGTAAAGACATGTGGCAACGGCTGACCGTCTCCTCTTGTCTCCTACTTCCGGCGAATTTTCCGGCGAATTTTCTAAGACCTCAAAAGTCGATAGCAGCACCGTGGGTACTGGCGCCATGGAAAATTTGCATGACGATACCCGGAATTAGCAAAAGTCTGCCATGCCTGTGGCCGCGCTCAAGTTCTTCACACTCGAGTATATCTCCAGCACTTACAACGGCTACACACATGTTTATGCGGATGGCTCGGTTCGCCCGGGCTCATCCGCCATCGGCGTGTGGATCCCATCAGCCCGGTGCACTATCGAAAGAAAACTTAGCCACGAAACATCCTCGACTGCTACCGAGCTGGCAGCTGTAAGGGCTGCACTTCATTACATCAGCGGACATCATGCCCAGCAATGGGTAATATTCCTCGACTCGCGCAGCGCCTTACAAGCGCTTCGAAAGCTTCACAACAACCGCAGTCAGCTTGTATGTGAAATTCGCGAAATTCAAACAATGCCAGTGCGCGAAGGTCATGACTTCTATCTTCAGTGGCTGCCTGGTCACTCGGGCATACAAGGCAATATTAGATCCGACGCAGCCGCCAGCGCAGGCCACTTTATGAGCAACACGACCCAGCTACCTTTCTCCCGAGAGGACAGCAACGCCCTTATCCTCGCAAGTGGATGGGCTGCACAAATGTCGGAGTGGCAGGACCCTCACCGCAGGTATCTACCACTGCAGGCTGTTGACCCGCACCGTGACTTCCACCCTTCCACTTTCCACGTGGCATCAACAAGCGGTGTGAAGGAGTTTTGCACCGACTGCGCCTGAATGTGGCGTTTACTCGGAATTTTAAGTTTAATATAGGTTGGGGAAATTCCCCCCTGGGCCGGACTTGCGCTCTGCGTGAGACTGTAACCGCTTGCTGTGCGTCTGCCCTCGATTCGCTACTGCGCGAAAAACTGCAGCGAGATCCCTCTCTCGTGTACGTCATGGAGGCAGTCTCGAACTTTTTTCATTTTCTTGGGCCCTGGGCCAATAGTGCTGACAGTACCTTAGGTACAAAAGTTCTGCTCCAGTTTCTACGAGAGACCGAACTGGACAAATCTCTCTAGATGCAGACAGAGCAAGTGTGTCACGATATCTACTCTTTCGCACTGTGGCGTTAATCTATTTATTTTTCTTGGGTTGGTGTTGTTACTCATTTTTGCCCGTCGTTTACTTTTTCTTTTTTTTTCAGCCTTTCCATTAACGATTTTTTTTTTCAGTTGTATTTTTATGTCCGGACTCTGCTGGCAGTGTTCTCTTATTTTTCTTGTCCTTTTTTTAACGTTTCATGTTTGCCTTCTTCCTGCTATAACCCTAACGCCTGATATTCACCACTCATCAACGTAGTCACCCCCCATCTGGTGTAGCAAGCCTTGTCCCTAGCAGGGCTGACCTTTAAAGAGCATTCTCTCTCTCTCTCTCTCTCTCTCTCTCTCTCTCTCTCTCTCTCTCTCTCTCTCTCTCTCTCTCTCTCTCTCTCTCTCTCTCTCTCTCTATCTCTTCCTCGTATATTTAGTCTATCTAATATGTCAGGATATACGCAGCGTGAGGTAAGGTTCAGCAATCCAATCCAATCCATTCCAGTACATCCAGTCCAATCCAATCCAGTCCAGTCCGGTCCAGTCCAGTCCGGTCCAGTCCAGCCACTGCTCCTGGCGCACGCGCAGCACGGCTCTCCAGGAGCCACGCGAAACGCCTATCAAGCGGTTTCGGCGCAGCGTCAGACTTGGCTACTGCGCAACGGAGGCGCACAGCTGGCACGCGCCGGCGCCAGTGCGTCTGCCGCGGCTATGACGTCACTCGTCTGGAATGCGCAGACGACCGGCGAATGTGCAGACCCAATTCTCTACACACCCGTACTCAAATCCAGTTTAATCCGATACAATCCAATTTAATCCAATCCAAATCCATGTAATCCAATTCAATTCAATCTTATCCAATTCAATGCTCCTCGCGCTTGCGCAGCACGGCCCTTCAGGGTTCACGCGAAACTGCTCAACCTCGGCCAGTGTAGCTTCCGCTACAAAAAGTCCGCAACAGAATAAGAATGGGCTAAGGCGTGCTCGGGAAGAGTAAACGTATATATAGTAGAGTTTCCATATGACTTAAAAGAGTAGTATATATACAAACAGTGCGTAGTGCCAGTGATGCGGTAGGAACCAAAGATTTAGGAATAAAAATAAAACTTAAGTCAGCTTAACGAGCTTTGCAACGAAAGGTGGCAATTAGCCGAGCTAAGCCACTGCTATTTTTTTTTCTCGTTGTTGGACCCAGCATTTACAACCTGCCCAGGATATGTTTTTCCACTTGTTCCGGCATATCGCCTCGGGTGAACAGGGTGTTTCATTATCAAAATGCACGAAATTGCGAAGTCAGTGCCAAGTTCGCATCTTTGAGTTCACCTCGGCGTTTTCTCCTGAGAGTAGCGAGAGTTTTAATTCAATCGTTTCACGGTCACAAAGCGTAGGCTATATAAGAGTCCTAAAAGAGCTCTTGCTATACACACAAAAGCTGCTAAGGGCGCCTCGAGCTCTTCCATTCATGACCCATGTCGCGCACCTTGCATCGACAGCCAGATGGCTGGAAGTTGTATCCGCCATTAGTAGACTGCATTTAGCCTCCCGGATTTTTCACTTTAGAGGTATGGCACAGCTGACACGAGTCTTACTTCTAGCCACAGTAAGCTCATTTCCCGGCCGGCAGCCAGACGCCGTCTGGTTACCAACTTCCGGTTGCTCCGGCGGAGACAAGAAAACACAGCCAACACCGCCGTTATAATCGGCCAGGCCTCACATCGTACCCGCCGCCTTACGCAATACGATTGGCTGCGCACGCTACCGCCTGGTGACGCTTCCCCACGTCAATGAAATGCGACCAATCACAGCGGCGCAGTCGCATCCGGGTGGAGACTCCTGCATTACGGCCTTTGTCTTACGTCGGGGGCGTTTGGAAAGACCCCACTGTTAGCACTTGGTGTCCGCTTGTGACGTCGGCCCACGCAGCTGCACGATTTGTTCGATGCCTTACGTGCGCATGGTTGTTTCCGTCTCGTGCGACGCTGGGAGACGTCACGATTTTTTCCGCTTCCGCGCAACGCACGTGCCTTCGCGGATCTCGTTTTAGGGCGAACATCGAAAACACATTTCTATTAATGGAGGTTGTAAAGCGCTTCCACCGACCGCCCATCGCACGTGGATCATACGGCATGTTGATCACAACGGCGCCAGATGCGGCGAGGAAGTGCACGCGCTTCGGGTGTTCCGCAGATCTTTCGCGAAATCAAGATGTCGAGCGAAATCGTGTCACTTGTATACAAAATGGCAGAATTGTACCGAAAAGGCCTGACGGGTAAGCTAGCATTTTTGTTTTCAATTTTTACCCAGAATTTCCTTCATTTCAGTTTGTTTTTCAATTTACCGTTGGTGCGTTGTATCTTCGAGATTGAATAGAGTACGCCAGTCTTTTCCATGGTTCTTTGAGCTTGATTTATATGGGCTTTAACGCGCCGAAGCTTCACACGCGATGAGGTGTGCCGTAGTGGAGGGCTTCCGGAGTAATTTTGACCACCTGGGGATCTTTAACGTGAGCCGAAATCTCGAACACACGGGCGTTTTTGCTTTTTCCTCCATCAGAAAAGCGGATGCCGCCGCCGGGAATCGAGCCCACGCCCTCGGGCTCAGCAGCACAACGCCTTAGCCACTGAGCCACCGCGGCGGGTGGTTTTTTGAGCTTACCGAGCTTTTCTTTCAAGGCGCTTCGTAAGACCAAATTTTCTTCTCCACAAGCGAATAGCGAAGGTACGCATGGGCTCTACACTTGCGTTTTTAATGGCAGTGAAGAGCTACTTGTTATTTGGGTGCGCTTACTGAACCGGCTCCAGCTGCTGTTAGTCCTTCGCCTGACTTCCCTCCCGTGGTTTGGGTATCACTACATAATAGTTGGGGATAACAATATCCACCCATTACATATAGAATTTTACTGTTATTATACTAGGCGGCTGTTTGTCAACTTGGCTGTTTGACATTCACTTCCGACTGCATCATATCGGCACGAACCATGTCTTCTGTTTTGTTTATTTGTGCGTTGTGTTGCCAGCGGCTGGCCTCGAAGCGCGTGTTTCCATCCCTCTCATTTCTATGCCGCACATGCTATACTCGAGAACAAGTTAAATACGGCAGTAGCTCATGTACGGTATCACTCCGCCTAAGCGCACACCCGGATGTCAACGGGCGCGCGCGTTTTGAAAGGAGATTGCTATGAATGCGTGATGTCGTCTGCCTTTTCTCACGTAGTTTGTCGTGCAGTAGCTTATGAGCACATTAAGTAAAAAAAATCACGAAAACGGCTCACGCCATCTTCGAAATATTCCCAGTAACGCACTACTTGCGCCGCGCGGAGCAACATCCGGCTGCGGTGACGAGGCACAGCGGCAACTACCGTTGCCGTTCTAAAGTTGCACCCCAGTATATCTTATTTGATGGGGAGAGCGTTTACGCCCTGTTTCATTAGACCGGAACTTTCTTCTTTATTCTCAACCTAATTCGACGGTTGCAGACAGTGTACTAACGCGAAATGCTCGCGGGGTAAACGCTGCGGCATTCAGGTATACCGTGCGCATCGCTTTGTTGACCGCTTCTTCGCCGCTTATGTTTACTTGGTTGCAGCGGAGCGCAAGTTCGCTCTAATAAACCTTGTTAACTGGAAGAACCCTGCATCGAAAATGACGACAACAAAAATCCCTGTAGTTTGTCGTATTTTTGCGCGTCGTACTGTCGTCTTGTATTCTTCTGTCGTGATTCTGGAAGCTGGCTATGTCACGACGCCATGATAGCTGATTGATTGTGGGGTTTAACGCGCCGACGCAACGCAGGCGATGAGGCGCGCCTGTAGTGGAGGGCTCCGGATTAATTTTGACCACCTGGGGATCTGTAACGTGCGCCGAAATCTCGCACACACAGGCGTTTTTGCTTTTCGCCTCCATCGAAAAGCGGCCGCCGCGGCCGGGAATCGAACCCGCGTCCTCGTGCTCAGCAGCGCAACGCCTTAGCCACTGAGCCACCGTGGCGGGTACGCCATGATAGCTGTCGTAGCGGCAGGCAGTTTTGTTGTGACTACAGGAATGTTTGTCGTTGAGATAATTGACTGTCTTTGTCGTAACAACAGGGTTTCTGTTGTCACAACAAAGTTTTTTGTCGTACGACAGGAATCCTAGTTAGGTTTCTGCGGTATTCCTGTTGTCATTGTAGACTGGGATTGGCTAATATTTCCACACCCCTTTATATTTCTTGCTGAATCGTTACCCTATATTAGCTTAACATATACTAGTACATCTGATTCAGCTGATGCAGCTGAAACGGGAAACGACAGAGCTATACACTAATGCCCACTGTCAATTGCATCTTTCAGAAAATTTGGTAGTCAGCGCTAGTGTTGATCGTTCTCTTCGTTCACATTTTTTGTTGTTGTTCGCACTGACCGATAAATCTTTCAAACTCTGTCGTGCTATAGTGGCGCGAAAAATCAACCGATAGATTAGTCCTTCAGGTAGCACGTGAAGGCCTATCGGTGACCGCCAACCGTCCAGTCCGGCTGCCTTCTGCTTATTCTCCCACGGATGTGTGTACACAGGAAAGGCTGGGGCGTTGTGCGGAGAAGCCGTGTGACGACCGCCAGGAAGATAACGGGCAACATCCGTGTTTATTTCTGGTGGAGACAGAGCGGCCATCGTCGCGCCGTTTCTCCGGGAACGAGACAGCAGGTGAGAACGTGTGTTCGACCGGAAGTCCTACGCGCTCGTATTTCGTGGATTTCTAAAGACGGCGCCGTAGTGCGACGTATACCGGCTGCTTTCGGGCGCCGAACAGCAGAGTTGTTTTACCGTCGTAGCTAGGGCAGGCAGTCGTCCGCGAGAAATAATAAAAAGTGGAAATACTGTGAGACACTTTGACCCCGCTCCCTGTATACTCTTCACGACGTTACCGACACTTCCTCATACTCAGCACACTATCATCAGGGCTAGCTTCGATGACCTTGGCATCATCATGGCCTTTACATAATCATCATCACCGCTTGAAGGGTTCCTTCACCTGAGTGTCCGAATAAACCGGTCACGCCTACCATCGTCACTCAATACTATGTACGGCAACGAAAGTGAAATGTTTTGTCTAACAAATTTTGACGGCCTTTCTCGAAGCCTTACGCCTACCATCGTCACTCAATACTATGTAGGGCAACGAAAGTGAAATGTTTTGTCTAACAAAGTTTGATGGCCTTTCTCGAAGCCTTACGACCACCATTCGCTTATAAACATCTTCCTTAATACAGCATATCCGCTTCCGTATAGCATAGCATACCGTGCAACGGTGTAGTATATTATAGTGCAGTATAGTGCAGTATAGTATGGCACATCACAGTACAGTATATACATAGCGCAGTGCAATACGGTGAGGTACAGTACGGAAAAGTATACAGTGCTGTACAATACAGTATAGTACATACCCTCGTATATAGTAGTACACTTTTTTAAAGCTTTCGTCTTTGCGCTTCCGTCTATGGTCATAGTTCATTAATTTGCGATAATTCATCAGATTTTTCAAGGAATGAACCAAATCATACATAGATACAACAGTGGGAGAGGGGGGTCTTGTAAGTTTTCCGATGGATTATTAAGGCACGATGATGCATACGACCGATCGGTGCGGGCTCTGCAAGTAATGAGTGTTTCTGAAAGTGCACGTTCTAAAACGTTATTTCCTATACCATACAGTGTATAATATCTCTATTCCGACAATAGACAAGAATTGGTGTGTTGTTACAACAAAACCGTGTTATAGCGATCTCGGTTTATTTTAAATCTCGCTCGACTCGAAACGTGTCATAGTCTCCACTGCAGTGCATATAGGAATTAATTCATAACCTTTTTAACGAAGCATCGCTTGCAACGAATCCAGTTTCCTGTACCGGCGGTTTCGTTATAACGAAGGATTACTGTATTGTCATTTTTCTCAACTTCTGCGGGTGTGCGCACAACAACCTCAGCGGCGTCTAAGCCCCGCCCCGAGCTCGTCCAACTCCGTTCTCACTTGATGCTGTCACGAGTAATGATCGTAGTTACGGCCGAAAGTGTTTGAATGCGCGGCACCTTTTTTAACTCGCGTCTGGAAATTCGCATCCTTCACTGCGGTCCTCCCATTAGTCGCTTCCCTTTTTATCTCTCTACTTCGCCCAAACAAAAGCAGCTTTTCCGCGCTAGCGAAGTGCCGCGACACCATGCCGCACAGTGCATTCAACCCTTAGGTGTCTGGAACATTCACTCGGCGGTGTCAACGCCTCCGGAATGCGGAGTTGCGGCTTTGTTGTGAATGGCGTGACTGACACGTGAACCCGTGCGCTGTTATCACGCGCTATTCGCGTTATAACTCTGTCAGCTTGCTTGGACTGCCGGAAGGTGCGGAATGTGTTTAGATCCAGGCATTTATCACCCCAACTAGTTCAGGGGTGCGCCTTCATTAAAATTTCTTGAAATACGATTAAGCTGTTCCCTCAAGGAAGCACAAAACGCTGTTGCTCTACGGTCGTTCCCTTGTCGCGTTTGTCGCCTTACTCACTAATTCACGAATTCCAAGGCTTAAAAATGGTAGATGGAGAAACGAGGTTGAATAAACGAGTATTCAAACAATGTGCCTTTATTTGCACACCGGGCAGAACATTATTTATTATTTATTTATTTATTTATTTATTTATTTATTTATTTGTTTGTTTGTTGTTGTTTGTTTGTTTGTTTTTGTTGTTGTTTGTTGTTTGTTTTGTTTGTTTGTTTGTTTGTTTGTTGTTGTTTGTTTGTTTTGTTTGTTTGTTTGTTTGTTTGTTTGTTTGTTTGTTTGTTTGTTTGTTTGTTTGTTTGTTTGTTTGTTTGTTTGTCCTCCAGAGTGTGAAGATTCAGGCAGGGTGGTGGACATTCAGGTAGCAAGGCAACGCACGGAGAGAGAGGGAAAAAACGGCATACCATAAAGCAAGAACAATCTGTATCATCAGTGAGGAGATGCTGGTGGTGCTAATGAATTCCATGCAGTTACTGCGCCCGGAAAGTACGAAAATCAAAACGTTTCAGTTGAAGCGAACTAAGGTGTTAGGGAATGGCGTTCGTGATCGCGCGTTTGCGGTGTCAGTGATAGTGATATAAATTCTGCGTGCTACCAGTGGTTAGCCGGCTATTATGAAGTTGGTCGGTAAAATTATGACGCAACACTTAACCCTAAAGAATTAAATGGCCCATTGACCGAAGAAACCGCCATTCGGTCTCTGTGGCAGCGGGAAGGCTCCTCAACTCACGTGAATATTGCCGACGGCGCTGAGAGAATAAAAGTGACGTAAAAATAAATCGGCCGCGTATCCGCTCACTTCGCTGCAAATTGCGTCGAAAGACGATAGGCGCCTGCCGCCCCTGCCACGTAGACATCCCCCTCCCTTAGCCCCTCAACCTCTCCTCTCTCTCTCCTCATCTCTCTCCTCAGCTCTCTCTCCTCTCTCTCTCTCTCCTCTCTCTCTCTCTCTCTCTCTCCTCCGCCTCCCGTTTCACTCCTGCCACGATAAGGGCGGAAGAGGTTTGCTCAATTCAATACAAATTTCCCGCGTTCCACTGCTCGCGCGCCATCTATTGGAACTTTTTGTTGCTGTTGGATTTGGAATGCCGCCACGTTGCCTTGGCTTGGCCGCGAACCTTTTTGTACTTTTATTCACGGCATTTTTTCCTAAGTGTACAGTCGAACCTCTTTATAACGGAACAACGAATTAGTTCGTTATAACCGATATTCGTTATAACAGTAGAGGTGAAAATTGGCTATAACAAACCGACAATCTGGCTCGCGGAAAAATACCTTGGAGGCTTCGAACCCACTATACACAAGGCAACCCTTACCTTTCTCCTTGTTGCATTGCGAGCTCAATGAACTGGAACATGAGTACGTGAAATTACAATAGAACAAAGATCACTTGACAAAACAGGCCTGCGTTCCTATTTTTTCGAGGAAAGATGTGATCTTTGTGTGGTGGCTACTCACAGCACTGAGCAGGATGAAGTTTTCCATAGTGTCCACGAACAAAAGGGCCTTTATATTTCTGCAGTTTCGGACTACGGGGGGTTTTTCCAATTATAGTTTCTTAGCCCCCTGGTCAAATATTTCTTCGTTATATCCGACATCGCCCGGCTTTCACGGTTTCAGTTCCTGTTATAAAAGAATAAGTGTCATTGAAATAAAGCGTGACCAACCAAAGTCTGTGTTCAGTTCGCTATAGCCGATAATTCGCTAGTATATGAGTGTTCGTTATAACGAGGTTCAAGTGTATTTCTTTGTAAATTTCCTATCTGGAACATAAAGGACACGTTTAAATTCAATTAAAAGAACACTGCGGGTACCGGTTGTGCATTGGCGTTTTGCCAAAAATATGCCCAATGTTTTCTTCGCGCTCAACAATGTTGACAGGTATGCAGCATCTTTCCAAATTTAGTGGTTCGGTAAAGTTATGCTTTTATAAACTTCTCGATCAAGGATTCCTTTAACTTTTGACCGGATGGATGAATGGAGGGACAGACAGACAGACAGACAGACAGACAGACAGACAGACAGACAGACAGACAGACAGACAGACAGACAGACAGACAGACAGACAGACAGACAGACAGACAAGCAGGCAAGCAGGCAAGCAGGCAAGCAGGCAAGCAGACAAGCAGACAGTCATATAGACAAACAGACCAAAATTTTCTTTTCTGGTTAGAGTAACCCAAGAAATACTATCGTTTTTTAAAATGCAAGTAGAATCACGTCTAAGAATCACTTAAGGATTATTTCGTTTACGCTTTAACCCCCTGCACGTCGGCGAGTGCACAGTACTCACGGTAGGCATCAATTACCTGCAATGCCAGTTGGGTTGCACTTTTTTTTTTCTTTTCGCTTTCCAATCTGTGCTCGTTGTACATCTTCAAAGACATAAGAAAGTCGACCAGTTTCACGGAAAGCCCCCAAGGTGGAGTAAGTTTCTGTGGAGGGAGAATTCAACATCCACCTTAAAAGCAGCCGTATACGCCTACAAAGGAAAGCTGAGTTGGAGAATTTGTCCTGGTCTACGATGAATCCCGCGTCAGGAAGGATTTTAAGCGAAGCTTGTAAGGTTAGGGTTTCGTGTATTTCTCAACAAAGACTCCCGAAAGCCCCACTTGTCTTTGAAGGGCGAGACTAGCGTCACTAAATAAGCTCTAGGTGAGACGTCCTACGGCGCGAGGCGTTGGAAAGCGAACGTCCCGGGGTGTGTTTTAACTAGCACGCGTTCACCACAAAAGTAGCCCATCGTTCAAGAATGGTGTTGACAAGAAATGATCAGCGTGAACAAAAAGTAGTGAAATCCAAGACCATTGCCCCAGAACTCTAACTATCCTCTCCCCGGTCCCTCTCCCTGTTTAGACCATCGGTCTCCCGTTTCAATAAAAGTTTTACTTTTATTGAAACTTTTACTTACTTTTATTGGGATTGAATCATGCCCCAATCGTCCCAATCGGAATTGAATCATGCCCCAAACTTTTATTTAATAATACCCTAATCGTTCAATATATGATTTGGGCATGAAGTTTTCACGTCTCATCACTTGGATGTGTGCATCTCGAGTAGGTTAGTTAGTAAAAAGGCCCCTTCGCAAGATCAAAACGAATTAGACCTGAAGCTTATACGTCTCATCACTTACATATGCATTGTGTGTAGATTAATTATCAAGAGCCATCATTCTTAAGATCACTTTTGCCAAAGTCAAGTCAGTAGAGTCAAGTTTGAGCTTGTCTTTCACAGGGATGGCCACCATAAACGCCCAAGAGAAATGAACTTTTCTCGTACCGTTCATCTAATTTATGTGTCACCTTTGCGTCCTGGGCTCCTTTTATAAAAAGCATGGTCACACACCTTCACAGAGGGCAATGTGTCACGATATTTCTTACACGGTGGTGTTTCTGAGAGCGGCGTATAGCTTTCACTTTCAGCCCTACGGCTGCGTTTCAGTGGATGTTCAATTTCGCCTTTCCATATATGGAAGCGTAGCGCGTAACCCATTTTATGCCCTAAAAAAGAAAATGTTACGTTCGTGCAATAACGTAGATGTTTTGTGTGAGTGTGTGTAACGTGCGCGTTTGATGCTCGCGCACAAAATTCCTCCGTCCACGCATCGCACGTAGCCCGCACGCCTGCAGTACACCTGAATCAACGAGAGAGGCTGCACATAAAAGGCAGCAGCAACGACAGACGGCTGAGCAAAGCCGCTGTTCGGAAACGATTGCCGCGCTGCGTTCTCGATACCGGCCCTGCGTAGCTAGCACCCCCGGAGCGCCGCGTATCGGCCGGAATTCGCGTTTCCGCGAAAACGCGCGACAAGTGCATGTGCTTTGACGACGACGGTATACAGGATCACCGCCGGATCACCGCTCGACCTCCCGACGGCGAACAGACGTGAGCAGCTGTCTGTGCCGAGTGTAGTGTCGCCGGCAACTCTTCGCGATCGGTTTGTGAGCGGATCATCGCTTCCAAGTTCCTAGTGCGCGGAGTTACTTGCTGTGTAGGCTTGGGCCCAACTAACACATGGGTAAGCTTAATTGCTATTTCTGCTTTCGCGCATTTTTACGTGACTCGAGCCATGGGACCTGTTGTAATCCCGTGATTTTCGATTTACAAGGGGAGCATTGTCTGCGGTAGCGTGCTATTTTCTTGGAGTTATCGCTCAACGATTTGAGCGATGCCTTCCGTGATCTTTATTTTTCACCCTTCAGAATTTTTATCCTGCCAATAGAGTTTGCACGTTTAAAATTCCGGTTGTGACCTTCGAGCAATACGTAGGGGCACGCAATAATGCCGGATAGATCCTGAAAGCGCAAGATTTTGAAAGTACCCCTTTCCTCGCATTAAATGCTCTCTCTCTCTCTCTCTCTCTCTCTCTCTCTCTCTCTCTCTCTCTCTCTCTCTCTCTCTCTCTCTCTCTCTGCCTTTAACCTTAAACAGGAGGCTGTTGCTATCAGTAATTAAAACTAAGATTTCGCTACGAGTAAGATCATCGTGATCTGCGTATGGGCTGCGTCCATAAAGCGTGTGATAGTACTACCACTCAACCATCCTTGAACCCTACGGGCATTATCCCTTGACTACAGATAATTAATGTCGGCTCCTTTATGTAGTAATATTGATTTTTTCTCTTCTTTCTGTCATTTATTTGGATTTAATATTTTTAATGTGCAGTTATAAACCACGTTCACGATACGCTTCACATGTGCCGTTCGCTTCCGCCACTTGTTACCGTCGCGACTGTGGCTTCATCGAAAAGCTTGAGTCGGCTGTTTCCGGTTTGTCGTCGGCTGACTTGAACGCGAGCCAGTGACGTCAAATTCGCCGCATGTTACCCCTGCGCGCACCTATGTATCCCGTGTACACCCAAGCGGCGCGAACTAGTCTAATACGCTTAGGAACCGCTTTTAGCTAGCTCTACAAGTCCACGAACACGTACCTAACCTATGGAATCTGCCATTGAAAAGGTTGTTTGGTATGAATTCATCTTGTTCACTGCGTTTATGAACGAGAATAAGAAAACTCTATTTGTCTTTTAATTCAATTTATTGCAGGTGCGCTTATGGCAGTTGACATATCCGTCTGAAACGAGCAGACACAATGTTGAAGAGACGATGAAGAAATACTCATTGTATAGAACTCCCAATTTATTTTCTTAAAAGCCCAATCGCTCTGTGTTCCTCAAACTCCTCGGGTATAAACTCAAATGTAAAAACGTGCGAGTAAACACGTCTCCACATAATCAGCCAAACACTATTAGTGGTGCAGGTCCTATCAACGTATTAATCAGGAATAGTTGAAGTAAAAAACGGTGACACCGACCGTAAGAAACTTAAAAACTCTAAAAACAACAAACAAGACGCTTGGGCTTCGCTACGGAAGCCTTGTTCACAGCTTACGTTTTCTTCAGCACGTGACGTAAGCAGCGCGTGTACGACCGGGAAAGGGGCCCTTCATTCCGTGTCCTCTGTATCTCCAAGGGCTCGAGATAAAGCCGCGATTTGAAGTTCCTTTATTGGCCGATGATTGTTCAATTATCCCAATTAATGTTATGGCCCGTTGCATCCACAAGCTCAGCAACAGCATTCGACGCTATTCGCTTCATTTTCACGTCGTTCTGATGCTGCCTCAATCTCTGCATGCGTTGTCTGCGCAGGAAATATTGTAGACCACGCCAGGAAACGATTCTCTGGGGAGCCTGTCTTGTTTGTTGTTTTTAAACTTTTTTGAAGTTAACAAGTTTCTTATGGTCGATTTCTCCGTTTTTTACTTCAACACGTCTCCCGACCAGGCGGGCTTCCGTCAAACCCTCGACTTGATCAGGAATACTTCTCGCATGCGGGAAGGAGGTTGAACCAATATGTTTAGTGGGCTTGGAGAAAATGGCAGGTGTATCCTCTTTGTACGGAAAACCTACAGTAACCAATCGTGTTTTTTCTTCTTATTTTGAAGCTCCACTGCTTCATAGTAAACCACTTCTTCCCGTTTTACAGTGTACGGTGAGCGGGGGTGGAAAAAAATATAGTGCAGATTGTGAGAAATGCTTTGTTTTCGTAATGTTCCTTTTGTCATCGTGTGTTGTAGTGCTCGCAAGACAATGAAAAGGGTAAACAGTTATTTTGCTCTTCGATGCATCGTTCACAACAGGCGTCCTTTTGTTAGCGTCAGGTGTGCAGGGAAGGGCTCATCAGTTTGAAGAACGGCTGTCAGACAGGCTTGTTTCACCCGAATGTTCGGGCTAATGGAAAACTCCAAAAGCCTGAGAGATAACAAGATGAATAATGCTACTAAGTGGTTAAAGACGACGTTTATAACTTCGTTTGTTTTGTTTTGTTTTGTTTTGTTTTGTTTTGTTTTGTTTTCAATGTGAGTTGGTTCGTCGTTGCCTTCACCATTGTTTCCATATGAACACACATCGGTGGCTAGTGCAAACCTTACTGCAGACGACACGTAGAGGAATAGAAAAGAATGAAGAATAACTAATGCAGGAATCGAGCTGTTTGAATGCTCTAACTTTAAAAAAAAACACATGAGGCGTCCGTGTGGTGAAACGCAATGCCGCACCACAAGAGTCAAACAATCTACCCACCCCCTTTCAACCCGTCAGTACGATATTTTAATTAAAGTCGTTATAGCGGATTCATTATAAGCAGGTCTGTTACTAGATCCTATTGTCCTTCATACGTAAGCAGAGAAAGCACGACCAGTGACGAAGCTTGCAAATTGCGTCTGCCATTCTAACAGCTGTTTTGGTCAACTGTAATGGCGTATTTCCTTTAGCTACGTTTTTACTGCGAAGCGGTGCATGGCTAAGTTACCACCAAAACGTCGTACATCAACAGAGCCTCATAGAATAAAAATTTTTGTTTCCAGAGCTAGTGTCAAATTCTCTGTCGTTTTTTAATATAACGTAGGTATCTTGTAAAAAGTCTTACTGAAATTGGCCGCTAATACTAATTTATTATTAAGCCGAGTTTTATTGTCGCAATTAGTTCACATTAAATCTGTAAACGCTATGGAATTTCCGTCTGACCGTCTCGGAGGATAGAGAGGTTATGGCTACAGAAATAGAAACTATTCCAACTATACGAAAATTAGGCGCTAAGACGATTTTAGCATTGCTTCGAGGTTAATCTGCTTTTATTTGTTCACAGCGGAGTTGTAAACATTGTGGGATTCCTGCCGGCTGTCAATACACTGGCTTCTACGGGAGGGGAACGGACGGAATTGAGCTCCCGTCCTTCAAAGTTTCATTGAGCTTTTGAAGTATGGTCAATCGCAATTCGCAAACAACCGTGTTTTCGTGTTTTATTGCGTGCACTCCCTAGATCTCGCCCAGTTTCGCTGGTCGTCCTTCTTTGTAGAGTGGAAGGACACTGAATTTATTTTAATTTAACAGAACCTTTGTGTGGCCTCTTCGTTACTCGTCAAATTTGCTCCCTCGGACGCAGTGACTGGCCGTTCAGGTGCGTTGCGGCTTCCTTGTTCAGGTGCGTTCAGCGGCTTCCCTGTTCAGGTGTGTTCAGCGTCTTTGTTGTTCACTGGCTTCCTTGTTCAGCAATTTCTTTGTTCGGGTGAGCGGCTTCTTTGTTCAGCGGTTTTAGATGCGACACATCTCATTCACTCGCCTTGTCCCTGCATCCATCCGGCGTTGTTGTCGGCGTTGTCGGCGTCCACCCCTCCCCCATTCTCCTCGCCGCGCCAGCTGCGCTCTCCGCCGCTCACCCTCTCTCCTCTCCGATAGCGAACACTCTCTTGCGAGGGGCATTGGATTGGATTCGATTGGCTTGGCTTGGCTTGGCTTGGCTTGGCTTGGCTTGGTTTGGTTTGGATTGGATTGGATTGGATTGGATTGGAACTCTGCGATGCTTCGCATCACCTCAGGGTTCCCCTCGGGAAGATGGTGTAATTTTCTTTGTTTAGGTGCGTTCAACGGCTTTCTTGTTGAGCGGCTTCTTTGTTTAGGTGCGTTCAGCGCCTTCCTTGTTCAGCGGCTTTGTTGTTCAGGTTCAGGTGCGTTGCGGCGTTACATTCTCTTTGTACTGCGTAAGCGTTTTTAGGTGACTCCACGCAGAAACCTGTTCGTCCGTTCGTTCGCGACGCGCGACACGTTGCGCTCTGCAGGTATACACGGGTTTGATGGGGTAGGCAATAAAAGGCATTCAATGAAATGTCGTGGGACATCAGGCACGGGGCCTCCGAGGCAAATATACATAGAAGTGTATGCGCGGAACTCAGCCTTCAGAAAGAACGCATCTTATGCGCTATTTGATAAATGACTTCTTTTCTCCCTTTTTTTAATTTATCGATCGATAGCTGACTGTTCGATGGTGTGAGGCTAGAAAAGGGAAAAGAGCGCCAAGGATAAGAAAGCTTTTTTACAAAGGTGGGGCAATAATTAAAATGGAATTAAAATCCAGCAGCTAAGGTAAATGGAATTAAGGTAAAGTAAACGCTCAGGTAAATGGAAGTTGAGGTTAAGGTAACTGGTAAGGTAAATGGTCAAAGGTTAAATGGTAAATAGAAAAAGGTTTAGGTAAATGGTAAGTTAAGGTAAATGGAATTAAGCAGTTAAGGTAAAAGACAATTAAGGTGGCCGGGGTATAGGGCAGAAAATAAAACCGAGCAGATATAGGCTTTTTCTTTTCGATTTAACACGTGGCTATAAAAAGGGATTGCACAAAACACGGCGTTTTATTTTCCGTTTCCATAAAGGCGTGAACTGTGTACTTGGCCACGCTGAAGTATTGCAGACACTTGCAGTAGCAATTTCCACACGCGGCTGTGTTTCCGGAGTACGGGACAGCGCCACTACATAGGACACTACAGTAGTATTCTTTACAAGTTATGAGAAAGGTACCAAAGACATTGCTGGATTTGGACCCCGTTATTGCGGAAAGCTGAAAGTATGTGGTCCCGCGGCATTACTTCGCGTGTTTTTGATAAATTTATTTTAAAAATCCACATACACGCAATGTTTTACTGGTCGCTTTTCCCCTTAGCTGCTGGGGTAACGATGTACGATTCCTCAGGCGCCATACAGTTTGCAGGCCACGGGAAGCAGTCGTTCGAGTGACTTCTCTGTTTCGAATGTTTTCTCTGCGTGAAAGCACTGCGCGCTATAATCATTACCGCCTGTTGTATCATTAAGTGTGAGCGTTCGGTGTAGGGTTGGCTGAACAAGCGGGGAACGGAAACGACGCCTGCGTATCCGAAAATAGCACTCGATCCCCAACGCTATTCCAGCGAACCTGTATACGGCTATATGACTCCAGGGTCTCGTGCCGGCGGCAACAATTTACTCAGAGGCGTGTGTTCAGCGTAGGAAAAAAATATTTAAAAAAATCCCGGCCATCTCCACTAACGTGAAACTTGGGGAGGGGCGAAGCATGCAGCGTGTAAATGTATTATTGGCGCCTTTGCGTTTTTATCCAACGGAGGTGAAACCCTTCGGGGGCAGGTATACAGCTTTCCTGTAAAAGTATCTTGTCTTTGAAGCACGAAGCTCTCCAGCGCGAGGCGTAAACGAGTTTCCCGGTGTTTTAGTACCGTGACTACATGAGACGACGATTACAACGACGGCTGGAGACGCCAACATCCCCAGCCGTTAAGGGGCTTCGCCCCTAAAATATCAAAGCCCCTTTATTAAGAGAAAGATGGTTAAAACGCGAAGCTTATTCCCATGCAACCTGAGTCAAAGTCAAAGTCCAAAATCCAAACTGCTTCGACCGTGTCGGAATACGGGAGGAGTTTTTATTTTTCTTGAGGCGCTTGATATACATTCGGTTATCATCGTCATAGTTTTAGAGACCCATTGTGTAAAGTTGGATTTCCTGTAGTTGCGTTCCGGCGCGACATGGAACGCCATCAGTGAGGCGTAGAAAGCTTCGCTTTAAAAGGTCCCAGGACCTCCATATAAGTAGCCGACCGATTTTTTTCGAACCTGGAGGGGAACGAGAAATTGAATAAAAGAGCAGTCCGAAAGATCCGTGAGTCACGTACTCCAATGGGACAACTGGTGGTTCCTCGGGAAAGTCCGAAATATCCAGCAGGTCCGAATATCCAGCAATAGTTTTCCCGCATTCATGTGTCACACAGTGAGCATGACCATTTACGGATGGATGTTGTGGTCACCGGTACTCACCTACGGGGCGGAAACTTGGAGGCTCACTAAGAGGGTCAACTTAAATTGAGAACAGACTCAGCGGGTAATGGAGCGGAAGATGATAGAGTCGTAACATTAAGGAACAAGAAGAGTAGTGGAGTGGGTCAGGAGACAAACTGGTGTTAAGGACATATTAGTATAAATTAAGAAGAAGAAATAGACGTGGGCAGGGCATGTAATGCGAAGGCAAGATAACCGTTGGTCATTAAGGGCAATAGAGTGGATCCCTAGAGAAGGCAAGCGTTTGCAGGGGGCGGCAGAAAGTTAGACGGGCAGATGAGATCAAGAAGTTTGCGTGGATTAAATTGGTCGTGGTTAGCACAAGACCTGGGTAATTGGAGACTAATGGGAGAGGCCTTTGCCGTGCAGTGGGCGTAGATAGGCTGGTGATGATGATGATGGTGTGGGTCCACAGTGCCACTCTATACTCCTCTCCACCGCTGCCGCCTCTTTTCGGTTCGCCGCAACGCGCGGCGTACTCTCTTCCCTGCAATTGCGCAATGCCACGCCCTCTTCGGTGGCAACCTGTGCGGCGCACTAGCGCCTATGCTGTTGTCTCTACCAAACAATCGCGCGTTCCCTTAGTCTGTGACGTAGAAACTGGGCCGCTGTCCTTATAATTCAGCATAGCAAATGCCCAATGTAGCTCCAGTGGAGGGCTATAGATTAATATCGAAATCTTGAACTCGCGGGTGCTTTTGTTTCGTATTACAGTAAAAGCTCGTTAATTGGAACTCCAAGGGAAACATAAAATTGTTCGAATTAAGCGGAGTTTGAATTAGCGGGTGGGCGCTAGAACGAATGGACATGGCGCCACACTTCTCGGGTAGAACACAAAGAAGCCACCTCTGGACTCGTTATCGCGAATTAGGCGCTACCACACGTTTGTGGCAAGTGATTTCGTAAATAATGATCGTGTAGCTCGAACAGCGAACAAATTGATCTTATCTAATGTCCGAAAATAACGGCCGCTTTAATGCTCTAAACGTTTATTTACACTGGCACGGTTCGAGGACACTCAAAATTTAAACAAATACTCGGTCGATATTACTTCTATTTTGGGCCGATTCCTGGGCCGACTTTTGCGAGGAGCGATGGAAACCAAAGGATCCCAGTTCGAATTAGCTGTTCTGGACACCGACACGTTCGAATTATCGGGATTTTTCTCCTATTGAAATATGCAGGGCTGTGCCGGGACCCATGGGTGCGTTCAGCTTCGAATTAACTGTAAGTTTCGAATTTTAACTGAGTTCGAATTACGAGCTTTTTACGTATCTTTCCCCCACCAAAGGGCTCAGCCCACTAAAAGGGGCAATATAGACAGCTTCGCTGCAAAAAAGCCATTGAGTGCGTTTAAACACCTTATTCAAGACGAGAGTCCATAAGCGCCCTGATTGGCAGTAACGGATGGGGGGCGAGTGGGGAAGAGAAAGGGAAAGGTCACAATTCATACAACAGTTCATGGTGAACATTGTGTGAATTCGCGCGTGCATTTCCTGCAAAGGCAGCTTTCCGCCGCCACCGGCGAGACGTAAGCGGCATTCAAGGCACCGAACTCCCATCCGCCCTAGTACAAGCGAAGGACGGCCGTGACGCACGCGGTGAGCCGCGCGGATACTTACATTTGTGGAGAACTCGCCCGACGCAAACATCTCCACCTACGCGTGCAGGAAACTCGGTGGACTTCGCCACCTGCTCGCGCTATGTAAAGAGGAAAGCCGCTAACTGCGCTTTGTTTGTCGGGAATTTTACGACGCGGTCATTGTCCCCTTCCGAGGGCTCGCAAATCCCCGTCTCGTCGACGCCTCGTGCAAACACCTACCGACAAAGTCCCGTTATGCCATTGTGCTGAACGGATTCACCGTGTTAGTTATTCAGCGCGGAATACCAGCTGAAGTGGAGGGTTGAAACTGGAATGTATAAATGGTATTCACTGAAAAGCTTAGCTTTCAGTTTCTTCGCTTGGCAACTCTGGAAACGGCCACGGACATGGCGCGGCTTGTGCCACTGCGCCCGCACGCCGCAGAAGAAAAAAAAGCACCGGCGTGCGTCGTCTGCTCCGTTTCAACCCGATTATCAATGGTGGTGTCAACAGAGATGTTATTAATCGCGCTCACATTGGGATAGAGGCATTACTTTGCGTTCGGCTGGGTAGAGTTGGGATTTTGGAACGTCCAACACACATCATGTGCTTAGCACGGGCAAGTACCGCCATCCCGCGGAGCCCGACGTAATCCAGTGACGGCGGCCAGTCACATGGTTGCCTGCATGCGTGTGCCTCGTCAGTGAATACAACCTTATAAGAAACGGCAGACAGTGAGCAAATAAGACTTCTAGAAGTGTAAAAAAACAAAAACTAACAACAGGACCTGTGGGCTGCTCTCCGGAAGCCTTGTTCACAGTGGAGCCAAGGAGAGCGGAGTACCAGCTGTATCAGCCTGGCAACGCCTAGACCATGCATTTGGTATTACATTCGAAGTACGCTGCACAAAGCTGACTCGTTTTCACCCACCATAACTGGGTTTGGGAGGGTACGCCGGATGTTGTTGCCACTTTACTTTTAAACAGTCCGCAACGTGGGAAAGAGTGCAAGTTAGCATTAATGAAAAGAAAAAGAAACAGAAAAAAATTATCTTGAAGGAGTTCCTTGGCCACCCACTTGTGCCCGGGACAGAGAAAGAGAGGACAGACAAGGAGATGTGGGGAACGCGCAAAATGCCTGCCTTTAGCACTATTCCCAAGCCTTGATTCCCGATTCTACAAATTCCCAGAAGCTCGGGGCCAGATCTATTGAAAAGGATTCAGACATAAAATAGGAATAAAGCGTTGCTTCGCCCACCTGAAACGCGTCATTCCATTTCCACGGAACACCGGCGTTGCGTAGCCACATTACTTCATCATCTCGCGTCGTCGCCTCTTTGTCGTCGTCGTCGTCGTAGTCTTCTTTACACCCTCTGGAGGGCAAAGGCCTCTCCCGAAATGGGGGGATGTAGGCGAACACTACACCTTAGGGACCAATCTCATTCTGGTGAGGGACTTTGTTAGGGGCGAAGCCCATAGGGGCTGGGGCTGTTGGCGTCTCCTGTCATCCGTCGTCGTCGTCGTAATCGTCGTCTCATGTAGCCACGGTACTAAAACACCGGGAAACTCGCTCACGTCTCGCACTAGAACGTAACGTGTACCAAAAAAGACACCGGGACACTCGTTTACGCCTCGCGCTAGAGAGCTTCGACCTTCTAAGACAAGAGACCTTTTACAGCAAAGCTGTACACCTTTACCACCCCCCCCCCCCCAATGGCTTCCATCTCCGTTGTCAAAAACGCTACGACGCCAAGAATACACTTATACACTGCATGCTGTTGCGACGTTGTCATCCCACCGCTGACAACTCGTTGCTGCGTACGGGAAGGCCGACCCGAGCCGAGCTCCGTCGCCTCCGACATACGTGTGGTAGCGTGGTTTGAAGCGAGCGGCCAGCCAATGTTGCAGCCGTGAAGAAGTCCAGAAGCCGTAGGCAAAACGTAACTTGTTTACTTCATAGCGAGAGATGAGCCGAAGCCAAAGAACAATGCCCCGACGGGCGAGGTTACAGTACAGAACTCGAGCAGAGTGACAGCATTGATTCACTGCTCAAACAGGAATGAAATACAGCGCTTGGAGGGGTCGTATTTATACCCAAAGCGCTAACGGTCGAAACAAGTGTTCCCTCTAGATTGTGCACCCGACACGAACGGCACAGACACACACAACACTCTTTCCAGAGTTCGTGAGCAGTCGGTAGTAGCGGCGCACGCTGAGTCCGAGAGAGGGGAGAGAGGAGGTCTCCGCTGCGGACGCGGGGCTTCTGTGTCCTTGGGGCAAGTCTCCACGTGTTGCGTCGGCACGCCACCGAATGTTGATCGCGCCGATAGATAGGCGCCAGAGATCCTAGGCTTGTCGAGACGTGCAAGCGTGAGTCACCGACACGGGGGGGGCCTGCTTGAAAGGCGCACGCACTGGAGGCTTTGCCGCACAGCCGAGGAGTGTTGCAGGAAAGTACGGCGGCGGGCCGATTCCTAACAGTGCTTCACCCCTCCCCAGGTTTCACGTTAGTGGAGATGGCCCGGAATTTTGTGTGTGTGTGTGTCCTGGGGAACATAATCTGGCGCAGCCCCTTGGTGTCCGGTGATGTTACCCCTGAACGTAACACGCAGCATTCAAGACCTGGGGAACACAATGGAGAGCAATTCCCTGTACTACGTTTGCAAGCCACGTTATCCTAAGGGCATGCAAAGGCCTAGACATTTTTCTCCGGACAAAAACCGCGAGTTAGTCCATTTGGGGGACACGTCGCTCATGCCATAATAAGCGCACGCAGTACGTGCAACAAGTACTGGCGCCGTATTACATAGCCTCCACGTTCCATTCTAAACGGCGACGTCAGCTGCTGCTAGCGCCAAGGTTTCATCACTGGTGCGCCCGCATACGCCACCCGGAAACGAAGGAAGTATGGAAAAGAGAGAGGAGCTAATTCTGCAGCTGTGTCAGTGATTCGGCTGCAACCGGCGAGTGTGCAGGCCTGTCTGCGGTTTTCGTTCCTTTTTCCTCGTGCTCTTGTGGGTGGTATGTACGTCAATGTAGCGGCTTCCTGTGTCGCTTACGTAGTTGCCTTTCTCGTCCACAAGAAGAACATGCTTAGCACTAATGCCACGAACCGTGGGGGAGAGGCTTACACGAAGGGGTGCCTCTCCACACGGATGATTTCGAGCAAGGGAGACAATAGCTTGAATGAACATTTATAGGGCCAATGCGAAAGCGAAGGACGTGTTGTTATTGCTTTTAAAAAGAGCGCAAGGGCTAAAATAATCGCTAAACTACTGAAATACACCCAAGGCAGCACGAGCAGGAGCGAACTTTATTAGGACCTTACTAACGTATACAGGCTCCTTGGTCCAGGAGTCCCAGGACTGTGGTGGCCGGGCGGGTGCGGTTGACCAGGCGAGGCTGGTCGGTTGAGTCCGAGCTGGTCAACACGCCTGCCGAGTGACCGACGGTAGGGCACGCGGGGAATGGGAGTGAGGATAGGAGTTTGGGAGCATTCCCAGACCATGTGGTAGTGTGTTCATGGAGACGGGCAGTTTCGCAGGTGGCGCGAAGATTTTTAGAGCGAAAGCTCTACTGCGCTGCATCTTTCAAGGTCATTCACCGCGTCGCGAGTGACCTTCAGCCGCCGGAGCACAAGCAGCGCCTCTCTTATCGCTTGGCTCGCTCGGAGCCTCGCGGCTGCGATATATCCACGTGACTAGGCGAAGGATGAAGCGGCTGCTTCCCCTGCGCTTGATCGCTCAGCGCCGGATGAGCCGTTCTGTGCGTACGCTTCAGTGCAAGAAAACCACGTGACTATAGCGACGGAGTTAACTACTGCTTCGCCAGCGCTTGGTCCCTCAGTACCGCCATCGCTGGCACGCCGGTTGAGCCTGTCTGCGCGTGCCCTTCAGCGCAAGCGAGAGGATGAACCCAATCATCCAACTATAGATATAGCTAGACGGCAGGCTGCGAAATCTCAAGCAGAGGGAAACTTCCACGAAACACTGTGGGCATGACGTATTTGCTCCGCTCGTGATAACTATTGCTTCAGAAATTTTAACGTGAGCCATTTCTGTTAAACGGTTCTTTAATTACCTACGTTTTCCTGCAGGTAAATCCTTTCTTTAGCCGCCTGTAATTCAAGATACAAAAATTCCGGTGTCCACAACGTTAGATGTTGTAAACTATAATTTTGCGTAGTTGCCGGGTTACCCTTTGAATACAGCCGAAGAGTACCCAGTCGTGTAACTGTCCTGTGCATTCGAGTTCGTTTGCGCCCAAACAAGTGCAGCGAATGTAGATCGCCAGATACGGTCCCGACTAATCCGCAGACAAAAAATTAGTAGTGGCTTAGCTCTGCTATGCCAGGATATACGTAGCGTGAGCTAAGGTTCAGCAATCCAGTCCAGTCCAGTCCAGTCCTGTCGCTGTCCGCCTGTCCTGTCCTGTCCGTCCGTCTGTCCTGTCCTGTCCAGTCACTGCCTCGCGATGCTCAGCACGGCTCGTTCACGAGCCACGCGAAACGGCTATCAAGCGGCTCCGGTGCAGCGTCCGACTTGGCTACTGCGCAATTGAGGCGCACACCTAGGCACGCGCCGGTGCCAGTGCGTCTGCCGCGACTATGACGCAACACAATCCAACATAATCCACTTTAACCCAATCCAAGCCAAGCCGAGCCAAGACAATCCAACCCAATCCAATCTAATGTCCCTCGCGCTTGCGCAGAACGGCCCTTAACGGCACACGCGAAACTGCTCAACCTCGGCCAGTGTAGCTTACGCTACAAAACCATGCCTCATGGCCCACCCTAACGGTTAGCACTAGAGATAGGTTCTGCGTGAAGAGAACAGCTGTCCTGTGTAAAACTGGTGAACAGGACTCAAAAGCCGACGTCTTTGGAGTCAGGGAGTACTTTGTTGACGCTTCGAGACAGAACAAGAAGCAACTGTATCGTACATCAGCCGTGCCGCAGTCATGAACACTTCCTGCTTCTCAATGGACCAATGACTTGAAGTGTGTGCTGAGAAAAGGTTATTCGTTCCTGTAGCAGCTGATACCCATAAACAATAAATTGGACTACTTTAAACCTAAAGTTCGCGACGAAAATCGAAAAATCAAGAATACTAATGTACTGAAAAAGACAGGTAGTCTGGTACATCCGACAAAAATAACGTATACATAGCGCAGCGCAGCCCAGGTCGGACAGCCTATGGCGAGCGTTACAAAAAACCTGCAGTGACATAAAAATTCGGCATTTGTCAGTGCACTCCATCTATCCCACCCCACACTTCGCTTATGTCTTCCCGCGGCCACTAAATCGACATCGTTTCGTTAAGATTTCACTATCTGAGCAGTTCGTGTGCAACTCCAGAACTGCTTTCGCAATAGAAATTTCATGGGCAAATGAAATAGGGAGCTGCAGTGCAAAATGACAAATCCGCTAGAAATTCAGTCAGCGAATTCCCCGTAATCGTCAGCAATTCGCCGTCCCTACGAGAAGCGAGTTTTCCGGCTCAGGTGTTCCTCCTCCCTCTCGCGGCATGTTACACAAGAGCGAGAGAAGGAACTAGTGCGTACACGCTACAAGCCTGCTGCCGCGTGCACATCGGTGGTGGCGCTGGCGTGGCAGCGCCAAGCGCTCCTATATACGCACAAGAGCCGCGACGCACGCAGTGTTTTTTCAGCCCCGTGTGCGCGCAAGCCGTCCCACCACACACGCACCGGAGTCGGCCTTGCCCCACGAGCCACAGGTGCAGAGGCGCGCGAGCGCTCGCTCGACTTTCATCCGACGCGACGCGTATACCTGCCAGTGTCGAGATCAAGGCGAATGGGATCGGTGCGTCGGCCGTACGGGCGCGCGAAACAAGTCGGATACGCCCACTTCGCTAATTCCCGCCGCACATGTGAGTCGGAGCCCGCATCGTTGTGAGACGTGGTCGCTTTTGCTGCTGTTTCGCTCGTCGTCCGCTATCGCGGAGGTGTCTGTTGTGCATGGATGGATTTATGGAGGTTATTCGAGTGCTGGAGTGAGTGCGAGCCCCTTTCAGTGGAGTGAGTGAGTGAGTGAGTGAGTGAGTGAGTGAGTGAGTGAGTGAGTGAGTGAGTGAGTGAGTGAGTGAGTGAGTGAGTGAGTGAGTGAGTGAGTGAGTGAGTGAGTGAGTGAGTGAGTGAGTGAGGTAGAGTGAGTGAGTGAGTGAGTGAGTGAGTGATTGAGTGAGTGAGTGAGTGAGTGAGTGATGAGTGAGTGAGTGAGTGAGTGGTGAGTGATGTGGTGAGTGAGTGAGTGAGTGAGTGAGTGCGGGGGAGTGGGAGTGAGTGGAGTCGTTTGTGGGCAATGGGGGTGTCCAGCTACGCTCTTAAGGCGATCCTGTGGTTCAGCTTCGCCGCATGCATTGATTGACCAATACATGTAACCACCCAAGCTAATTCGGCGAATGACGGCAACAGGTATTCATTTCACTCAAAAACATGATCTAAGCTGCGGCACCGCGCAATGCAGAAGGCGTCACGCCTGCGATTGCGTGGCGCCACAGCGCAGACCGAACTCTTCTAGTCAAACCGTGTGCGCGACACCTTCATTCGCCGAAATGCCATTGTTGGCTGCATGGACTGGTCAATGGAGTACAATGCGGTGAAGCTGAACCACGAGATTGTATTAAAGTGTACGTTGGCAGTGAAATCAGTTCTCATTAATGCTCAAGTGCCACCTGTCTATCTTGTGTGGGTTGGAAGTCGTTCCGAAGTTTGGGCCAACAGATATCCGCGCGCACGAGTTCCGTCTAAGACGATTTCAGGTGTTCGTATGCTCTTCGCAATATGGTTGTGGATGTCTCAAGAAATGTATCTGCATTCTGCATTTGCATGACAAACTGTTAATTTTAGGGAAAATCACCTTAGGGGCTCGGGCTGTCGGCGTCTCATGTCGCCGTCGTCGTAATCGTCGTCTCATGTAATCGCGGTACTAAAACACCGGGACACTCGTTTACGCCTCGCGCTAGAACGTAACGCGTACTAAAAAAACACCGGGACACTCGTTTACGCCTCGCGCCAGAGAGCTTCGTGCTTCAAAGACAAGAGGCTTTTGCAGCAAAGCTGTATACCTCTACCCCCCAACGGTTTCATCTCCGTTGGCAAAAACTCCAAGGCACCAAGAATACACTTATACACTGCATGCTTCGCCCCTCCCCAGGTTTCACGTTTGTGGAGATGGCCAGGGATTTTTTGCATGCAATTACTCCCTTAAAGGAGCCATGAAGAGAAATACAAGTTGGGTTTATTAGAAAGACTGCTTAGTCCCGATAACAATGATACCAATATCATCGCAATTTTCGAACAAATAACGGAGATATTAAAGAAAACGTGTGAAGCAGTCGCGACCCCCTAGCCAATTTCCCGCAACTTTTCTATGACGTACGGAACCTTGTTTGTGCGATTGGCGGCCGCCTAACTCACCTGTCGCGACGGCACATGACTGGACGTCTGTAATGGGGCCTCTAGTTCCATTTGACCGCATCACTTGAATGCTAACATGCAGTTAACGCACTAAAAATTGTTTTATTGTTGGCCCGTATGACGTCATTCTTGCTCATAACACGTCACTGTGGCGCGAAATTTGAGTTCTTAAATAGTCTTGCTTTTTTTTTCGTTAAAAAACATCTTTTGTGGCTGTAATGGAGCTGAGTGAGATACTGAATCCTAGTTCTTTCAAATTAAACGAAGTTGTATTTTCTCTTCATGGCTCCTTTAGGTTATTACAACACCGTGCTTGTCTGCATGCCTTAGTCGCGCTAATTAAAGGACGTTGCCGAGCTTGTCGGAATGTTCATCCCGCTGTCTATGCGAACACTTATATGAGAATACATGCGCATGAAATGTACTTCCTGTGAAATGTTAGACAAAATTTTCAAGCGGTGTACGGCGCAATAGCGGACAACGCTGCCGTATTTTTAGACGTTAAATGCGCGGGAAAAAATCTTAAGATTTTTGCTCGTCGATGCGTTAGCAGATATTTGAAACGCAGATTTTCAGAACAAATTCGCGTGTTACCGTGGCTTTGGGATTTAAACAGAAGCGGAAGCCTCA
Organism: Haemaphysalis longicornis; assembly: GCA_013339765.2. NCBI lineage: Eukaryota > Metazoa > Arthropoda > Arachnida > Ixodida > Ixodidae > Haemaphysalis > Haemaphysalis longicornis. The sequence goes on along the minus strand of CM023458.1, from coordinate 100,269,665 downwards.
CGGTTTGAACTGATGTTTGAATCGTACCGTGTTTCGACGAAGGAACTGTCCATTTGACGGCACGAGAATTCATTCGAACCCCTTTAATTCGAGGCTCTAAAGATCTGGGGGAAAATTAGTCAAACGACAGCTCAAAAAAGCTGCGAAATGTTTGAATGGATAGTTGAAATTCGCCGTGTGCTAAGAATGTTACCTGGGAATCTATTAGCTTGGTTAGGCTTTCCTTCAAAAATATGTTATTCAGTTTATCATCGTTCTGTAGGAGCAATCGCCGTGATTGGTTCCTTTATGTTCCCACCTTTCGCAATTTTGTTCATCACTCTCTCGTACGGCTTCCTCGAGAAAAAAATACCACCGGAATTTTTTCGTCGTTGTTTTTGTTGTTGGTGCCGTCGTCGTTGTTGTTTTATCGTGCAAGATTAGCAAGTTAGCTGTGTCAGCTAGCTGAAACTAATCACCACGTAGCCTTCATTCCAGATATAAGCGTTATCTGTATTCGAGTTATATGTTATTTACTGCGGGTGTACCCCAGCTTAGTCCGATCGCAAATGTAGCATAACTGTGGTCGGTACGCGGAGTCCAAAACTTCGATTGAAAACACCGCATTTTCTCGAATCGAAGCCGGTCGATTGTTTTCCCGAAACGCCCATCTTCAGAATGCCATTATTCTGCTCTCATAAGCGTATTAAAATATACCAATACGCATATAACCATTTAATTCTCGTTTCCACGCGCGATGAGCTTCAACCGCCTCGCTTTTATGTCATGCGGCAAAGCCCAGCCTTACAGCTCCTTTGGCGGGAATTAATCATAAACGAAGGCTCGGTTACGAGTGAAGGCGCTGGGTGGAACAAAGTAACGACGTGGAAGTGACGCGACGCCCTGTAATGGAGCTCGTGAAAACGGCGACAATATCGCGAGGGCGCCAAGGGTTCAGTTGCTTTCCTGTAAGCGAAGCGCTCAAAACAGGTATAGTTGTCTACTAAAAGCTGTACTCAACGTTAGATGGGTTCGCCATGTATTAATGTTTTTTTTAAGCGATAGCTTTCTTATGGGACCGATGGCGTTCTGTCAGTAAACTAATTTCCTTTCCCCGTAGACCGGTTGGTCGACCGAAAAACTCTGATAAGCTCTCTAGACACACGGCGCGCGCGTGCTGAAACCGGGCTTCCATTCTGTCAAAACGGTTACTTGAAAATCTCAAAAATAAACGGTTCTAGATAAGACAGTTATACACCTTTATATAGCATACCTTTACCTTATAGTATAGAGTTAGAGGACTAACTCTAAGTGACGTGCTAGGCCCTTGGTAGAACTCTAAACGAGCATCTCGAGCGACAAAAGCTCTATTGTCTTTCCTGCGAAGCACAGGACTTGATCAGACTCTTTAAACAGGACTCTCTTAATGAGCGCGTCATCTTCATCACAGTCATTATCTGTTCATTGATTTCATTTTTTCATACATCTGGTGTAGCAAGCTAGGCGCCTTGGCCAGGCTAACCTCACCAGTATCATTAAAGACTATTCTCCTCTCTAGTACTAGTTATAGTATAGTTATAGTATAGTATAGTTATAGTATAGTATAGGTACTGTTAAGTATAGAATAGGTAAGTATAGTATAGTATACTTTACAATAGTATACGCTTTATATCATAAACCTACGTATCGGTATACATTTAGATCGGTCGTAGATGCGTTTACTTAGTGTGCGAAAAATCGTCGCATGGGTTCGTTCTTCGTTGGCGATTTGGTTTTCGACAGTTTGAAGATCGACTGGACGCACTTTTACGAAGGTTTTGACGCACTTTGACGTTAGATTTATGCTAGAAAGCTTGCGCGCTTCTCTCAACTTTTTTGGGAAGGGATGGTGAATTTTGATGATGTCTTCCTCGGCCTGAGTACGGTTTCCGTCGGGGTATGCACTCGCAGTGAAAGCGTTAAACGAGTTAATACGGTACACGTTGAAACAGTTCTAGCTAAAACGAACCGATGAGGCTGGTTGATTCGCTGTTACCATGTGAAGTCTCCAGCAGATCAGTGATGCCATCAGGTTGACAGGTGCACTCCGATAGTCGGCGGATCAGCCTACACCGTAATAAAAATGTGCTTTTTTTTTTTGCACCATCATCCTCGGCATGACTCGTTCGCTTTGGTTGCGCGACAACTCGACGCCGGAGGGGCTGGTCTGGGGACGACGTCAGTGGATTGCACACGGCGGCGCAATCTGGCAAAATACTGACCAGCATGACAAAAAAAAGCAGCGCAAGCACAACGAAAATAAGTGTGACAGAATTTTTCCTGCTCGTGTCTATCAACCTGCGAAGGGCAATGAAATTTCGCAGACACGAAATTTAATGGGGAATAGAGTTTGTTTTTATACTGATTTTCGCGGGTACGCGCGCTCTTGGCAATGTTCGGCCCGCTACGTGGTCCGGGAAACATGATACTGTAAAACGCAATAAAAATTATAACTTCATTTCCCCCTTCTTAGCTTTTCATTTGGCTTTTTTTTTTTTTTTTTGCGTTCTAGTTTATAATCGGCCTTCCTCCGTCTATTGTTATAAATCATCCCAAGCTTATACGGACCACCATCGATATTGGATCGGACACGGATTCAACCTGCCTTGTCACTGTTCTGTAAGGGAGATGTGTAGGTATGACACAGGGCTTGGACAGGGAAACCAATTCCAGCAACATCGGAAGGCTCCGTGTACGCTTCATCACACGACCACCGCCACTGTCTGGTTAAAGTAACGATACAAACAGCATAGAGGACTGCCAGGCTGCTGCCTGCTGATTTATATTTCTATAAATACCAGCGGTATAGAAATATCAAGCATTTACGCTGCCCTGCATACTGTCTTGCCAGCGCCGCCGTCTTCTATATTCCGCGCTCTTTGCTGTCAAGCTTCGAGAATGAAACAACTTAACAACGACGTTGAATTAGCAGCGAATTCATGGAGCCAGAGAAGCCCCCGCCTTGTGGAAAAGAAATGCTGGTTTCGGGACGCTTTGAGAGCAGTCTCATCGCTTCGATGACGCTATTTTTTTAAACGGTGGCGTGACGGCGTGCGAGGATATTTACGACAGTTCTCCGGGATTCACAACGGTCAATATGGGTATCCTAGAAAGAATTCGCGACGGAACCACGGCACTGGTACCCCCCAAAGAACTCGAGCGGGTCAGTCTGTACACCACGTAATCTGTATACATCGTTAAGTCAAAGCAGCGGCCAGTCTAACGGGTGTCCGCAAAGTACCGAAAAGGTTCGAATAGGTTGGCAAGGGTGGCGTGTTGGAATTACCGCGACAGTATGCCGCAATTATGTGCCAACTTTAAATGCGCAAGCATTTCTATAAGTGGATTCAACGAACAAAGCCGTCTGTCCGTCTGTAACACTTGCTGCGTCACACTTTCACTGCATAACAAAATTCAATTACTAAAATTCTCTAGGGCCCTTATTTTCCTATGAAAACTGCTCTTACAGTTGCTCCTAAATATATCTTCTCAGCCATGCATTTGTGTATAGTAAGAAAGCTGACTTTAAGGGGTTCGCTGTCCTATGCATGCATTTATTAAAAGGTTCTGGGCCTTTCACGCTTGGATATCAGATAGCGAACATTGCCCCTGAAAATATGTTTCCGCAGCAACGCATTTGTGTATAATTCTTAAGCCTACTTTAAAGGAGATTTGTGCGCCGCTCGGGACATGTGCTCTTGTGGACGCATTTAATGAAAGGCTCCAAGCCATTCATACTTTGATGCCAGACTACTTATGGTAATACCCCCCCTGAAAAATGTCTCTCCAGGTATTTATTTGTGTATGGTAGTGAAGCTGACTTTAAAACGGCTCAATGTATTCGCAGAGTGATATATTCTTACGGATTATCTGACATGTCCCACTTGGAAGGTTTTGCGTTTTTTTTTTTTTCTTCGTTGCTTTTCTTTCCCGCCGTTACTCATGCTCAAAACACTTCCTTTCAACGTCGCAAAACTCACCTTTGGAGGCGCCGAAAGTGTGTTTTGTTGCGTAGACGGGCTGCAATGCTTAATCAGCCACCAGACACTTCCTATAAATAGGATTGGTGAAATCGGGTGACCTGGCATACCCCCAAGTCATAGTTCCACGGATTTGGAGACTTGCGAAGCGGTGTGCCGCAGCGATTTATCCTGATGGAGCGAGAAGAAAAAAGGAGGGTGGGGCATACATTTTCACAGGGTAGCGCTTCTGCCTGGTCGTGAGTGACGGGTCTCTCAGGTTGCGGACGCGACCGCGGGTAACGAAGAGAGCAGCACGCGCTGATAAAACGAGAGGGAAGGAGCGCCGTTGCTATAGTAACGACTCCGCTTTGAAGTCGCCTCACCGGAGAAGAGGCGGTCCTATTTAGGCGACTGCCAGCGAACTCGTTTCCACAATGAAGAACTGCACAAAAGATGTGGACAAAAGAAGGGAAGTAGACACAAACGGCGCCGTTTTGTCCCCGTCTTTTGAGGGGTTCTTCATTATCGTAATGTACCAACTAGTTCCCGTACGGCACCCTACTGCATGCGATGTATCCGGTAAACTACTTCTATTGCAAGCACTGCTCTATTCCAAACACCCTGTGCTACACAGGGGCGGATCCAGGTTTTTTCTGAGAGGGGGGTCAGCTTCCATCAGTGATGATAATGATGATGATTAGGAGGAGGAGAAGCCTTTTTTATTCACCCATATTTTGGAAAAGCAAAAATTAGACAAATAGAAAAAATTTCAACTAGACTTTTTCTACGACCCGAGGGGTCATCATCTTGGGGGTACATACTCAAAAATTAAGGGAGGGGTCAGGACATCCGGACCCCCCCCCTCTGGATCCGCCAATGGTGCTACATATATGCAGGAGTTTGCGGGCCCCGAAGTCCCACCCATTACCTAGCCAAACAAAAAGCATGCGGGAGGACTTGCTGGCCGCATCGATCCTGAGGACCAAGTTAACCCTAGCTGGTGGACAGGGTGAGGCGGGCGGCCGGGGCCCATGACATTCAGGGGTAGAGACCACTGATCTCCACAATTGTAGAGACGCCACCAGCTCAGGACGGAAAACAAGCCGTCTGCTCTTTGAAATAAAGTTTATTGTAACTGCTAGCAGTAGTGCATTTCAGATTATGTGTGACCATAGTAATTGAAAGTGTACGGTCGGAGCACCTTCCCTGCTGGTGGGTATTGTCACGGGACGAGTGCGAGGGCTCCAGAGGCAAGTGGCGCATGTATATGGTCCGTGGGTCGGCTCAAGAAGGGTGCCGTCGACGTCGGGGGAAGGATGCGAGCACCTTTTGTGGATCCTGCCGCAACGACATAGAAAGGCCATGAGGCGTGGCTTTGAGGAGAGGTGGCCGATGATGAGATGTTGTGGCTGCTTGGGTATGTTGTGGACGCTTGCATGTTGGTCTTCAGTGCAGCTCTGCAGCGTTCTCGTTAGTGGGAACCGCGTTTAGCTTGCAATCGGTCTTCGCGCTCCTGGTTGGGACACGGTCTGGTCAGTAAATCCGTCGTGTCGCGCAGCTCCGGGTGATCGTTCTCATGGGTCTTGGCAGGTGTCGATGTATAGTACTCGACGTCCTTTTTGATCCTGCCGATCTCGCAAGCCTGGACAGTGCCGTTGTCCAGTATGTGCACGAGCGGCTCGAGTTCAGGGGCTCAGCTGCAGGGCCTTCGGCTTTTTTACACCCTCTCCTGATTGCCAGCATTCTTTCTCACTCCTAGAGTGAGCGACTCCCGCTCGGTCTCGAACTTGTTCGGGTGTATGCTCACGATAGCTGTGGTTGATTATGATAATACTAATGATTGGTGAATGGAACATACCCCTACAGGAGATTAGCCAAACCTGTGGAGTTCTTCATCTTTAGTTTGGCAACCACAACGTGGTCTCCTCCTCTTTTACTGCAGAACCTTTCTGGGCACGCCTTGGTCTTCATCTAGTGGTCCAGTGCCTCAAAGCGTTCCAGCTGAGTTGCGGTTAGCTTGCGGTTCTCTAAAAGGGTCGTATTGTACTTATTCTCGCGCAGCGCCGTCTGTGCTTTAATTAATTTAAATAATATCAACGGGATGACGATGATTACGACTGCGGTGGGACTTATGATTATTGGGAAGACGATGGTTATGGTTATGTAACTGTAGCGATTATTACGGCGGTGATGATGAGTACGTATTTACTTTAAAGAGGACGTATAGTGGCTGCTATTGCACCAGGAGAGGAGTCATTGACTAAACCGAATTCTTGGCCAATTCCGTGTTAGTGGGTATGCACCATTGTGTAGGATCATCATCATCAACATCACCTATACAGGCACCCTCTCAGATATGTAGGAAACAATGGTGCACACTGCGCACATGAGTAATCGTGCTCCGTCCTCAATCTCCCGTCTGTTTGTCCTCTATGCGTGACGCAGCCGGAGGAGGCGGGCCCCCTGACCCCCCAGTCCGCCGACGCCGGACAGCGGAGGTGACGCCGGCTGGCGTCGTGGCCGTCATCAACTGCGGCGTGCCGCCCAGGCCCCCGCCTCAGCTCTTGCACCAGCAGCCGCGGCCGCCCCTGGGCGGCCCCCTCGTACAGCGACCCCTTCCACTCCCGCGAGATGGAGCTGCTGACCGAGATGGGCGTGGCCTACGCACGCCAAGTGCGCAACGTCCGGCGCATCACCGTTGCGGACACCGGGGCCCTGCGCCAGTTTTCGAGCCAGGGACGCAAGACCGTGGAGGAAGTCGAGGAGGGCCTGTTCCAGATCCAGCGGATGCACAGTCACATGGTTGCCAGGGCGAACAACCTCGTCTACAGGTGCGCCGCTGTTTTTCGATTCGGCTATCCACGAAGTGCCAGCGAACTTTGCTGTGACGGTCAATCCTAATTTGACTTCGCAGCGACAAAAGAAAAGTGTTGTTTAATCTTTTGTGGTCACGTAGTGATGCTATGTTGACGTCGCTTTAGACGAAACTGCACTTCAATGCAGTTGAGACCATGGAGCGGAATTCTGGGTGCCTCCGTTTCAAAAAATGTTCATTTCGCGATTGAAATGGTTCAGTCATGACGTAGTCACGCTTGCGAGGCCTCCGACCAATGACGTGTAAAGAAACCAACCTTGCTTGGTGCCTTGCTTGCGCCGCGTCACATCCGAGTCGTTTGCCTTCAGCCAATCAGGGCTCGTTCGAAATAAGTGGGCGAGCTGGAAATTTCGCCCCTGATTTAATCAGAACGGTTTATATTTAACCCAAAGATAACTAATTTTTTAATATCTGGAGCATTGTCCTGTGCGTACTTAGTAAACGCGCAGTTGTTGCTATGCTGTTAGGTCACGACGTTAAAGGGACACTGCAACACTTCTTTCAACTTTTTTTGAAATCCTAAATGCTTGCAGAATGTAGTCACCCAACACATTCAGTACTTAGATTAGGGGGTCGCAAAGTACCTAGCCAAAAATTACTGCTATATGCCCATCAGATAACTTGTAAACTCAGCTCAAAAGATTTTTCTCTGTTTCCCGGCCTTGACGTCCTTCGACGGCTCGAATTACGTCACTAAGGCCATGTAGCGGCTGTTGGCCGGTTTTCCTTCAGTTGTAGCAATGAACGCTTTTCGATAGCAACTTAAAAAAAAATCCACGAAAGCAAAGCAGGACAGGAAAGGGGTATCTGGTGCGACGAGAAAACACGCAGTGCCGCTCCGTGCTGGCGATAACTACATCTTCCGCAGTGGTTCCAGACGTGAAGGAAAGAGTGAAAGCGCTTATCGAAAGTGTTGCAGGGTCCCTTTAAGCTCGAGCCCAGTTTAGCTGTGCGAGTGTTCTTAGTCGTTTTATGAACATAATTTTCAGCAGTACTTTTTCGTTAGGAGGCTGTTTCGTCCGTCATTTAATTTGTTGGTTTAAACGTAAAAACTGAACAGTCCAATCAATTCAAACTTTATTCGGCGCTGGCGTTACAAATGTCAGGGGAACCGACAAAAAACGAGTACGAGGATTGACGGGGCCCCTGCCCCTTGATACATACATACATAAATTAAAAGGACTGCGCAATGTGAAAGAATATTTGACATTAATACAGCAGGTACTGTAGAGGTTATTCAGCGATTTTACCTTGAGATCCGTTGCCAAGTTTGTTGCATTATGTTGGTGTGTCACAACACGAGACTTTTGCGTCTGTAACTCTGATAAGGTTTGTCGGGTATACAAAATCGGATAATGTAAGAACTCGAATATCTCGCAGGCTGCAAGACGTCCTGCTCCAAGAGGAATCCAACAGGCTCAGGAAACAGATGCATCGAATCGCAACACTGCCTCGTAAGTTCATGAACCAACCAATTCGTCCGACCACCTGATTTTTTTTCTGTTTCTGTATGCCAGGTGTTTTTGTAACTAACGATGCAGATATACAGCTGGACATGTTTTATAACGTGAAACACTGTTTGGTGAGCTGCTCAATATTTTCTGGCCATGAAATGTAAAGCCAAAACAAAAAAAAATGGCGCAAGCTTGCACAACAGCAGAGCTGGCGGCCCCTCTACGTTCGTCGGAGACCCGGCTGTTGCACCTCACAGGGATTTCCCAACTTGCCGCTTAAATTTCTCCATCTCTGGGAGGCCCGGACCCTTTGTCCCCAGCCTTTCACATCTCTCCCAAAGTGGACCGCGTTAGCACGCGCTAGGACCGGCGGAAACCGGCATCGCGAACTCGGCGTCTGTGCTCCACACTTGAGATCACGCCCCGAACGCTGCGCAGAATGTTCTCACAGGTAGAGTTTTGTTATTGTTGTTGTTGTTCCACGTCTCATGGCGCATACCCACGGCGCGGGGGATTGGCCAGGAATCGAGCAAGAAGGGGGCTAATTCGCCCGCTCAGCGCTTAAAAGTAGATTCCTATCCGTTGGCATCCAGTAGCAAGCACGAGATTGGAAGGAAGAATTGACTACAAATTGAAAGCTGCAGTTGAACTTTCAGAAAACATCCGCGTGATAATAAAGGCTAACAGGGCAGACGCCTGCGTCTCGGACACATATGCATGAATGGCTGCAGCCACCCCCTCTGTGACAATAACCCATGTGATGTGGGCCCAAGCGACAGTAGTACGGCATGGAGATAGGATGTACAATTCGTTGTAATGGCCTGATAAGGTGACGTTGTCTGAATCATTGAGAAACCACGGCAATGAGGCGCACGCTCACACGCGTTCAGCATTTTTTCTTGGTAGTTTCTTGCGAGCTCGTCACGTGGGCGCAAAGCCCGGACGACGCCGGGCGCTCCTCACGTCATAAAGGGTTAACAGCGCATAAAACACGACGACACAAGGAAGAAAAGACAGGACAAGCGTCCTGTCTTCTCTTCCTTGTGTCGTCGTGTTTATGCGCTGTTAACCCTTTATTATGCTACAACCAAGTAGCCCACCAAGCCATCCTCGTGAGCTCCTCACGAGGCGCATGCTCACGTGCGCTCGGCATTTTTTTTGCATGTTTTTTTTTTTCGGCGAACGCAGACGGACAAAGCTCAAGCTTAATCAGCTCTGCTGTTAAAAAATTGAAGCCACGTCAGCAGGAGGGAGGAGGACTCGCCGATGATTGGCTAAATGGTGGGAGAGGAGGTTAACACGTGGAAGTGAAGCCGACGGCCGGTGGGGTAAAAAGACAAAAACAGGAAGGGGGAAAATGATTGACCCTCAGCCATGCTCACGAAATATACCACTGGCAACTGCAATGAAAATGAGCAATAACTGGCAATTGCGCTTCCAACTGCGATCTGGCAATACTTTATTTGCAGGCGTATCGAGCGGGGCGCAGTCCCGGCCGCTCTTACCTCCAAAGCCTTTCAATTTGCTTGCCACCCCTTCAAGGTAGCCCCATCCTGTATCCGGCCCCTGCAATAGGTTCGTAGTCGTACGGATGTACAGTCTTTGTCTAAATTTTCCAGGCCAAGACTAAAGTGGAGAGGCCGCAAAAAAATCAATGTACAAGCTAGCTTACGTCTCGAGCGAGGCTGAAACGTTTTATGCCGGAAAGCTACAGAAAACACTTTTCTTTCTTGCTGTCGTAAAATAATTTTGTTGAAGTTAAAGGTTAAGCTCATTTTTTGAATTCTTTGTGGTCCGGAAGGCTTAGGTTAGGCCTAGAAAATTTTGACAAAGACTGGACATCCGATTTATCGACTGCTCGGAATCGAAACCATACATATGTGTGCCGACTAAGGGAGAGAGGAACGGTATTTTTTATTGCGGCAGCAATGAAAGACCCATTGAGCGAGGAAGTTGGTGTCCGTAACACAAAAACTACTCCATCGAAATCATTCCATGGAACGAGGCAAGTACACCACAGATGATAACGAGCGGAAGAACGCAGCCGAACGGGCGAACAGACAAGAAGCGATATTCACCATTGTCGTCAACTCTCCTATTACACGGCTACAAAGATTACAAAGCCCTTCGACAACGTAAGGCGGAAGCAAGGCGTCCCAGGAGTTCAAGTGGACATTCATGATTTCGAATTCATAACCCGCAAGTGCTTGGGCGTCCTTCGGACTTTTTTCAGTTTCGATACCGTTGCAGCCCCCACTATTTACAACCGTTCGTCTGTCGGTAATGTGACACGAAAGTCATCAACCCTCAATCCTCCATGAATTGAAGGACAACGTCCATTTACACCGACGAGAACAAAGCCTGAAGGAGCAAATAATTTCACGCGAAACCATTGGTACCTTCCAAAACCGAAACCGACTTTCATCTTTTTTGAAGACAACTCGCGAGCCAATCCAAGCCTATCCGTACGCAAATTTGTTTTTACGACTGTTTGTATTCCACGTGCGTTCTTTGACTGGCCTGACGACAAGGAACGTGTTTGTCCGCGCACCGCGAAGTCCGAAGCTCTTCGCTCGGCCATGAATCTTCAAGACCTGATGTCGAGCAGACTGCTGCTCACTCTGCTGACTCTCGACCAAATCGAAGAGCTGATGTTGATCCTAATGGCGCGGGAAGAGGAGGAGGACAGCGGCGGATCGTCGGAGTCGAGCGAAGAGCAGTCCTCCGAGCCGTCGCAGCAGCGCGGCTGGCGTCCCACGATGAGCATCAACGACATTCTCTCGAATCCGCTGCTGATGGCCATCATGACGAGCCGCCAGATATCCGACCTCATGTACGTCAGGCTTCTGCAGACCATTCGAGACGACGACAGCTGCAGCAGCACCAGCAGCTCGGAGTCCGCGGACCCGGAACGCGAGGAGCGGCAGAGACGGAGACTCGTGCGTCGGCGACCGCTCAGGGACCGACGATCCATCGTTGCGTAAGGAGCACGCGTAGATTGCTTGTCTCCCGAAGCCAACGGTTAATATTCAATTGAGTCTTGGCGGTTATTGGCGCTAATTTGTTAAAAACGACGACACAACAACATACCGCGCTGACTTGCAACTGAAAGTTTATTTCGGGGGACGCCGCGATATACAAAGAGAAGAAAAAACAGCGAAAATACCTTTAATTGCTAGTCATGGTTGCGTATTATCATTTCTTGATGGGCCGTTAGCGCTGTTATTTAAATTGTCGTTGGTATTTAAACTTCAAAGGAAACGAAAAAAATGTTCAGGAAGGCTGGCAGAGCTGCATAGCGACGATACAACGGCTTGTAAGAGCTGTCAGCAGCGTGTTTCGACTCCTGCCTTTGTCGTGCGCTTCATCTGGGTATCACGATCTTTTTTTTTCTGTAGTGTTTGCGAAATTGCCTCATTTTTCTTGGCCAATCCAGTTTTCATCATTGTGAGCGTGCTCATGCAGAATGAGCATCGAACGCATTAGAGCAGAACCTGAATCAACAAACAGTTTGGTAATTTTTTTTATTCTAAGCACTCTTTTTGTTCATTCCAACTATTGGGCTGTGATTTGAAACGGGCGCTTATATCGATTTGAAGCATATTAGCAGTTTAGGAGCAAAATTTTTTCGTTTTCCGAACACAGGGAAGGCAGGTTACAGAACTTCAAGTATCTGAGCCAACCTTTTATGAATAAAAATAAGAACATGCACAAAAGAGAGATGTCAATGAAAACGAACTTTCCCTTGTATCATATCAGAGCTTGGGAAAAGGAGACGACTGGATTTTGCTGCTGCTCTTTGCAGTGGAAGTTGATGAATGCACTTGTAATTTCAGAGAGCTGCCTTGCCACAGGATAAGTCTTCTGATTGTACAGTGCCATCTTTGTTGTGTGTAACGGTCGGACAACTAATGTTCCGCGTCATCGTCTGTTCCGTGCAGCCGAGAAGCAGACGGCGCAGGTTCGGGATCGGGAACACGACCTGATAGTGAGGATAGTACGGATTGTGAACAAGAGGGACGCCATCTTGGCCGAACACCATGTCGAGCAACGCAGGTAAGCCCAACTGCCTCTCGCACTCTCAGCCGCTATCCGTATGATTGTGTCGTAACGCCCCGATTATCTTCCGTGACTGATGCATGCCAGCTTAGCAGGCGTTTTTTCCCCCCACTTGGGCCAATATCTTGCCACTCTTGGAAACTGGTGCTGTTGTACTTATTTACTTTACACTTGGCGAAGAGTGGTGGCCAGCGCCACACGTACACGAAAAATGACATTAAGTGCTTAATGCTTAAGTTTTTAATGTCACTAATTCACTGCTACGCACAAAAATCTAATGCCATTCACTCTATGTCATTTTTGGTTTAAGGAGTTCCGCACAACTCATTCGCCTTCACAAACGCCTTAAATCTGCCTACTCTCGAACACGATGAGCACCAAATGAAACCAACGAAACTCTCAGCACCAGAGTGTTGAAACGTAGCTGAACTTTGACGTAAGGCGATTTTTTGTTCACTCTTGGTGGCGAAGTTCTGAAGAAGACAAGTTCACTAAAACAGCGGCAAAAGGCAGAACTGTGATGTTACTCGTCGCTTTGAATTTTTCGGATTTGGCTACCGCTGGCAGGCGACGGCAGCTGCTGAAGCCACTTTACAAACGGCTTGACACCATTTTTTAAAAAAACACTATTTCTAATAACGTTCTGTTTCACAAAAACATTGTTAACCTTTGTAAGACATTTTTCACTGCATTAAAAACTTCTAAACTTCTAGAGCACATTTAATGCCGTTGCGTTTTCGCATGTAGCACAGCCCGTCCAAATAATGTCATTTGGTATCTTAAGGCCTTAGCCACTTAATGTCATTTTTCGTGTACGTGTGGCGCGGGTATAACTGTGATATAGAAATTGTTCACAACTGTGATGACAAAAATCTCAAAGCACTTCCTTGGCTTCCCTGCAGGGCTGCAAACGAACTGCGTCAGATGGAGAAAGAGTATCAAAAGTGGCGAAGAGGTGAGTGCTGATTCTTTTGTGTCTTGATTTTTTTTCCTTGCTTCTTTTTCACTACCTATATCGAAGAAAAACAGAATTGTATGTTCTCCCAACACAACTGTGCATCTGTACTGATTTGCACCGTAGACTGGCAATCTGAAAGCTGACGGGACAAGCGGCCAATAAGGTGTCTTCTTTCAGAGATTTGTTCTGTCTACAGTGCAGAAAGGAGCGAGAATCGCCATCTGCTCAACCAGGAGTTGTTTGTTTGTTCAGGAAACCAGCTACTGCACTGGACATTTTAATGTAAAGATGTATTAAGTAGCCGAGCATTGTTTGTCTTTAGTTGGGCTTAGCAGTTGGCACCACTTTAGTGAAGTACAGGCCTTGCCGTCTTGTTTTCAAACGAACTAAACGTAAATTTTTTAAGACTCTGCAATCTCTTGCAACGGAGAGCATTTAAATGCCAAGCTATGCATTCTGTATTTATTCAAAATAAAAAAAGAAATAATGAAGATCATGCAGAATGTGTGTAACTTCACAATGGAGAGATAGACCGCAGCACTGTCAGTGTTATCGATTAGTGTGTTTGAAGTAAAGCAAAATGCTTATTTCAAGACTGGGGCTGTTGAGACATTTGCATTACCTAAGGCAACTTCTAGTTCATTTTAATAGCACGAAGTTTTTCAAACTTAGTGTTGCTCTCTTTTGGCAAATCAGTGCCGTATTTGCGCAATTCTAACGCACCCCAGATTGTAACGTGCAGGTACGTTTATGTGGGAAAGTTTGGAAGAAATTTCTTCGCGCAGATTTAGAATTGGATTTTGGGAGGAGTTCGTGTCTATGGCAATGCTGCTGACCACTGTGAAGCTGATTTCAGCTTTGAGCCAAATTGTAACGCACTCGCAAATTTGAAGGCTAATTCGAAGCAAGAAACGGCGCGCGTTAGAATCATGCAAATACAGCAGGCATCCGTAATGTCGTAAATGAGCATCCGTAATATCGTTTTGCTATAAAAACGATGTTCCTGCACGCTTCAATAGTTTCCCTTGTGTTCTCCCATCTCTCTCTCTCTTCCTACCTCCCTCCCTCCATCTCTCTCTCATTGCCTCCTCGCATGCCGCTGAGCTAGCCTTGGGCGATGAGGAGTCGGAGTTCTCGGGCGAGTGGACGGAAACCTTCGATGTTGGCGCCCCTTTTCCAGAGTGGGCGACAGTGCGCCAGGCCCCCAGTGCGACCCCGAACAGCGCCAAGAAGCCCGCCAGCAAGACGTTTGCACCCTTCCGCAGCCTCAAGAAGCGCGTGGCCAGAACTGTCGGCAAGGTGGCGTCCAAGAAGAAGGGGGCCAAGCGGCCGACGGCGCAGACGAACGCTGAGACGTGCAGTGCAAAGTTGTGAGTGCGACGTGTGCGGGTGCACTTGCGTGCGTTGAATGCAAACGAAGCAAGGCTGCGAACCAAGCCCTACAAAGCCAAGCCAAGCCAAGCCCGAAGCAAGATCTACAAAGGAGGGGTCCTTGACTTTTCGCGAGACAATTCCGTTCCTTTCTCGAGCGACAGTGTGGTCAACCCGACTGAAAAAGGCTTCTGTCAAATGTTCCCTCGTGTGTGTTAAGCATATTTGTTGAGCGCGTAAACTTTTGTGAGGAGTGTTCTTAGTTCTGTCTACAGGCTGCACGTTTTTAGTTGGTTCCTGTCATTTTGGGAGCACCAGAACATGAAGGGGAGAATTTTCTGATGGTGGCATAAGGAACCATACCAAACGAATGGAAGCACTGGACATTTATTCTGTTCTAAAGGCACGGTTGCCTTGGTGTGTGTGCATGCGTGCACTTCCGAGCATTGATGTTTGTGCATGTGAACATGGTTGTGCACATTACTGCAGATATTTTTGTGAGGCCTGGTTTTAGATTTTTGTGTGTGTGGTGTGCTGACTACAGGAAGATTGCTGAAGTCCAGTTTGAAGAGGTGTATTGTTGAAACGTGTTGTAAGGTTACGTCGTCGGTTGTGGCCTGTTGGGCCAAATTGCCGCATGTTCAAAGGTTGCAGCTCAACTTTCAGCCCCTCCCCCATTTGCACTCATGTCTGTGGGGAGGAGGCATCGAGTTGAGGAACTGGTGTGGGCTAATTGCCTACGAGTGAGTCCGGACAAACATGGTAAAAGACAAGTTGGTTTGGGACGTCATTAACGTGGCACATGTGTTGGTATCTGCATTGCCGCATGTTCAAAGTGATCCAAAGTGTTTTTTGTAGACATGTCCAAGCTGCTGCTATGCATGAGGCAGCGAAATGTAAGTTGGTGTGTGGCATCACAAAATCAAGAATGTGGTTACTCGTGTGGGTTGTACGGGAATCTTGCAACAAAGATACACATGTACAACCATTTTAATTTCTAAGCTACATTCTAAGCACCGTTTTCCAGCTGCTTTCTGAACTATGTGCCTAATCGCTTCTAGAAAACTGTTGTCTGTGAGTGCCTTTAATTCAAGCCAGTTTTTTGGCTGCACCGGCCATTTTTGTGATGGAGGGTATAAATGAAAACACCTGTGTATCAAAATTTTGTGCACGTTAAAAATCTCCAAATGGCCAAAATTCGTCTGGCGGCCCCACGACGTCGCAGTTCCTAGCTGAGGTGTAGTTGAGCACGTGAAATTCCCAAAATTATTTTTTATTTAAGCCTCTTAACTCGTGGGTTTTTGTTGGCAGTTTTTGCAGTACTGCAGTGTTGTCCGGTTTGAAGGCAGTGCATGTTTCAAAAGCACTGGCAACGTTTCAACCATTGCTAAACTTAACCTTAACATATGAACTAACTGTGCAGAGGGTCGGAATACAATTTTGTCGAATGAGCGACATGTCAGCACTGTTTTTGCTATCAATGTTGTCCACTCTCATATCTGCATGTTTCACCGGCTGCTGTGCCTTGCTGTACGATCAGCTAATTGCTCCGGGAATGAAGATTGCAAAAGTTTTTGCACTATCAGCTAATTTTAAACAAATTCAATATTGTATTTTATTTTGGTTAAAAAAACATCTTTCAGGGCTGGAATTAGGTTGAGTAAGTTACCAAAGCCTGGTTCTTTCGAATTAATTGTATATTGTCTTCATTGCCCATTTAACCACACGAATTGTAAAAAATAGACAGAATGCAACTGTTCCCAGCTTTCAGGTTCTCTAACTTTGGTGGAGATGAGAGAAAAGCTCAGCTGTTTCTGCTGCACTGAGCGGGAAGGTTTTTGTTGTAGGTAGCAAAGCCTAGTTTCAGGACTATCTATTATGAAACAGGAAAGGTACCTGGCATTTGCTCTGCATGATACTGCCTTGCATTTTTAACATTTTAAAAACAACGGCAAGGATCATGTTGACAGAGCTCCGCCAGATGTTATGCAAATGTGTAGAAGGAGCAGCAAAGCAGGGTGAGAAGAAAAAGTCACGTCAGGCAGCATTTCCGTTAAATTGTATGTGGTGAGAGATCCATGAAATTTGTGTAACATGACACGGTTGTGTGGCTTTGAATTGCACTCGCTTGGTTTCACAGCAGTTAAAGCAAATTCAAATGCTTGTTTTGCGGGCGCAGTGCGGTATAACTCCAACTTAGATACGTTTGTTTATCCTTACAGAAAAAAAATTGGGAAACCAGTCAGTCTCTGAATGTGGGAGAAACTGTTACTACTCAAAGTTGGGTCCATCTTTTTGGAGATTCTAGGTCACATTCGTACCATTGCGAGACCAGATAAGGGTTTGGGAGACTCGGAGCTTGTACGACGATTGCATTGCCCAAATGTCAGCCGAGTTTCCACCCATTTGTGAGAAAGACAAATTTGCGAGATTTCCGGGCGGCTCTAAATGGAATTGTAACTTTCTAGAAGCAAGGGACCCTATGCTAAACCAGTGCATGCTAGATTTGAGCCGCCGTGAATGTTGATTCTCAACTAGGCTGCGCTCATTTTCACTCGTACTAGCACTTGCACTTGTATTAACAACACGCTTCTCTTAAGAATACGCTCCGAACAGCACGTGTGATGAAATAATGGCATTCAGTTAATTTTTTTTTTTCAGTAATTGTTTCAGACTGTATTTTTTTTTTTCAGCATTATCGTGTTTATTTACTTGTATTTATTAGCTTTATGCGGTGATTTGTTGTACTTACGAGCTAACTTT
The DNA here is from genome assembly GCA_013339765.2 of Haemaphysalis longicornis. Taxonomy (NCBI): domain Eukaryota; kingdom Metazoa; phylum Arthropoda; class Arachnida; order Ixodida; family Ixodidae; genus Haemaphysalis; species Haemaphysalis longicornis. Next base: position 100,252,205 of record CM023458.1, on the reverse strand, counting down.
TGTGACAGGCTTCTGTGCAGCCTTTGCAAACTTCTGCTCATGCTTGCTGTGTTACCAGAACAAAGTACTTTTGCGAACAGCATCGTCCCTAATAGCCCTTCTGTCAGCTCTCATTGTCATCATCACCTTTCTCTGCTGAGATGAACCAGCACCTTCCCGCTGAATATGGACTTTGCCGACGTGCCATTCACATCCACGATTTGGACCTTCCATTGTATCACACAAGTTCCATGCTGTAACCCAAGATTTTTTATCAGAGCCAAAGACTGCTTTTAAGGCGAAATGCCTGCATACTTAACTGAGCGAGTGCACAGCGATTGTATTTCTGGTGGCATGAAGTTTAATGCCACTTCACATTGCTTGTCAAGCATGTTGCACTTTCTCTATTTTTGTGACGCAGTTGTTTGCATTGCGATGAAGAAGTGCCTACTTGTGGTGTGTGCTCTGAGCTTTTGTAAATTTAGAGTTGTACATAAAATGTTGCGCTCACAGACCTCTGCTCACTGTTGTTTCTGCAGTTAGCACTGCGCTACAACCAGCTTGCACTTCGGCCGACGAGCTGGGCAGTGGGCTAACCCTAACTTCCAAGAATTGCCTAGATGATACCGTATTTTCACAATTCTAACGCACCTTCAAATGTAACGCACAGAAAAGTTTACCTTGAAAATTTTGAAAAAGAAATGTTTGTTCTGATTGGATTGAATTGAATTGTATTTTTGGAGGTGTTCGTGTACATGGAAATGCTGCTGGCTGTTTCGAAGCCGCTTTCAGCTTTGAGCGTGATTGTAACGCGCGCACAAATTTGAAGGTTACTTTTAGCAAAAAAGGTGCACGGTTAGAATTGTGCTGATACGGTATTTCAAGTATCCCTGATGCAGCGAGCCACTGATACATCATGCGCAATTCAGAAATATGACACTCCCGTCTAGATCCTGCCATTCCAAACAAACTCGCCGCGCAGAGAGCGCACACGCTAAATGGTCTTTCATAATCGCTGAAATTTTTCTAAGTGCACAAAGGGCATAGGGGGCTGCCTTGACTCCACCTTTGTGCGGTATATCTGAACATTGGGGGTTACCGGAGCACACTCAGACTGACTCAGTGTACCAGTGTACCACTGGAGCCGCCACTCCAGTAGAAACAAGCATAAATGAATAAGCCTGCATAAACAGTGTAAACTAAATTCGTGGTCCGTTCTAGTTTATAAATGCTGGCCTTAGGCAAAGTAAAAGAAAAAATCATAGCATACACGAAGCTCGTATGCTAAAGTGTTGCGCTGATTACCTACCCAGTAATTTCAGTCACAACTTTTCAATGCTGAGTGTGGTTTCAGCTATGAAAATGTTTTAGGTGCCATAGGTGAGTAGAAGTGCTAAGTACCTCGCCTTGGAGTACAGCACTGAATGAAGGACACTAGGGAATCTGTAGTGTAAGGTTAAGGGGGCAATTAACTGCTTACAGTTAATCTTTGGACATGTTGAATGCGTTCAGACAGTGCACTGACCACTCCTGCAGCACGTATTTTGCTTTCCATTAATCCTGTTTAGCATTTTGCGCCCACAAAAACAGTGCGAAATGATTGTCATATGAGGGAGAACAATTATATGTTCATTTTTTCGTGTGCAAGTGTTAGTGGGAGGGAATCTGTGGGAGCAGAGAGCACAACAACAGTACCAAATCAAGACTTCTAAGACACAAAACCGTACTAATTGCGCTCCAGCATCTGTGGCAGTGCTTTTATTTTTGCACTTTGGAGAACCAACGAGAATAAAATTTGTCTCGACTGCTGCGCCAAGTTGTACTGCTAAAACCTGCCTCCTTGCCTGCCAAGCTTGATCCGAGAGAACTGAATCGTGTCTCCAAAATAAAGCTGCTAAAAAATCTTTAAAAACTAGACTATGCTGTCAACAAATTACAGTCTCTAGCTTGCACCACACGGAGGGAGAAAAAAAGAAGCACTTTTCACGCGCCTCACACTCGGCGTTTCAGTGCAACGCAAATTTTTACTATCAATTACATACTCGCTTCCTACAGCACCCTTCTTCTTGCAGGCGAAAAATGCAAGAATGCACCAGATTTTTTACACTTGTGCCAGGGGCAAATGCAGGTAACGAATAAACCATTTGGCACTCCGAGTATTGCCTGTAAACAGTCCCAGAAGCAACTACCTTCGGCTGCCCACCATCACCACAGTTCCTCGTTTCAGTCATGAGAAGGCCTGTACACTCATTTTGCTTTAGCAACTTCGATGTCAAACAGCCACAAGTCTGTACATCATCAAAGGGTTGTTAGCCGCAGACACAAGTTGGCAACCTTCTTGCAGGAACACGCTTGCTGTAGCAGGAGTAAAAAGCTTCGCAGAAGTTATTGAGCCGTCTTCAGCTCAGCGCCTTTTTCATCTTCCAAGATTTCGGCACGAACGAGAGTGCACCGACGCAGCATCTTTAAAAGTACAATTTCGTTGTGAGGCAACGTCGGCAAGCCAGAGGTCGCACAACACAGGTCACGGGTTTGTCCAAATCACAGGCAGTTTGCTGAAGTGCACACACAACACACACGCAGACACGAAGTTCGTTGCACACGCCTCGGCACATTCATCACAAGACGCAAGTTGTAGGTCAGAGGAGGTCATGGGGTCGCTTCAAGGTCAGGGGAGGTCACGGAGACACACACACAAACACACGAGCCATTGCAGGATGCTCAGGAGTCTTGCATTACAGTGTACACTACAGATAGCAGCAGTCGTCATCGTAGTCTGGGCAGGCCGCCGACAAGATGTGTAGTTGGCGGCCGGTGAGAGAGGGGTGGTCAGAAGCCGTCGCAGCTGGAGACGATGCTGGGGTCAAAGGGTTGCCCCTTGAACGGTGACCCCTCTTTGTCCCAGGCATCTCGCAGAAGGCTCTCCATTTTCTGCACACAACCAAGAGCATCAGAAGAAGTTACAAACATGCAGCTTGAATGCTGTAATCACGAGGGGAACCTCTGCTCGAATGTGCACCCATTCTCTCCCACAAGAGAGGGACAGTGCAAAGAATTTTGTAAAAAGAATACAACTTATGTGTTTGAATGCAGGCTGTACAGCCCTGCCCAAAACTTTGAATTCGAAGCCCTCTTCAGATTGTAGGAGTGAACCCACCGCTTGAGGCAAGTGACAGGTTGCTGGTAACCCTAGCACAAAGCTGTCTCAGTTGCATGTCACCCTCATGCTTTCCTTACACATCAGTTTATTATTATACAGTAACCCAACTTATGGTTAGTTGCACAACAGCTGTGTTCTGACTGGCAGATGATCACTATCATCATCACGAGCAACAGGACGGAAGGCCTCTTTCAAACAAATTCCATTTCGTCCTGTCGGACCTGTTGTTCACCCACAACTTTTTCCTATTCGCATTCGCCTCTCTGCTTCTTGTCTTCTTGGCCCCAGCGTGGCACACAAGTACATGTTTGGCTATAACATCAGTCTTCCTATTTACTGCAACCAGTCGCATACGGGGCCTTCTAGCGTGATGGCATTGGCTTCATCCAGAGAAATGATGTCGCAGTCAACACATCCTCGAGAATCTCTCTCCGACACTTTCTGGCCACAGTCTCAAAAGATTTTAAGCTAGCCTCACATGTACACCACTTTGAGCAATGTTTGCCATTGCTCGACCTTGACGTTACAGTCCAGGCTTGGAAAAGAATTCCAAGTTCCGGGGGCCCCTTCTGCATTCGAGGTTCACCGTGCTCATGCACGGCTGCCCAAAAGGACTCGTCTTTGTCTTGAATGCCCCAGGCACGCCTCATTGCAGTCTTTTTGACGGTCAGAGGACCATTCAGAACCGGCAAATTGAGCCGGCTTGGCGGATAAGTCCACTAGAAGGCACCCCCACTTATTGCCAGAGTTCTTCAATGTGCACCAGTTGAGAAACTCCACTTCAGAATCTCGGTCCGCACCAGTACCCCCGCTTCGTGGAAGCTGAGGAAGGGGAAGTGCATTGGTGCGGTCCAATAGAGGACAAAAAATAGGACTTTGCTCAACACTTACTTTTAATAACGCAACTTGACAAAACGAAGCCTGCTTTTCAAATTCGAAACAATTAATTAGGTAACGCTTTCCCATGTTTCCACAGTTTTCTTATGACTACAGAAGCAGCCGCAAGCACTTCAATACTACTTCACCGTCTTGTCGACAAATGGCAATCTAGCCAACTGGACCCAAGCTTGCCCATTTGCAACCAGCACAAGGGGCCATGCAGATAAAATACAAGTTTGTTTTAGTCAAAAGATTTGGTGTTTTATAGTGCCCTCAGCGCTTGTCTGGCAGCAAACGATGCTTTATACACTGAGAAATTAAACATTTTAAGCCCAAATTTCAAATCTCCAGCCGCATCATGTGTTTCGTGTTGTCAGCAATAACATGTCCAGGGCAGGTTTATAAAACAGACGTTAGTAGGTTGACTAAGGCTGCCATTCACGGCAAAAACATTTTTCGATAGCCTCGTTACCATTGCCCTTCATAGATGACGTGACAATATCGCTGAAGAACCACTGTCCATACACAGTATCTTTTTTTTTTCTGACCAGAATTGTGCTTGGCTTATTGTTACGCTTGGTAGTGAAGTAATTGTGTCGTGGAATATTGTGTATCACTCGACAGGAAGGCCACATAAGTGGCAATGTCACTAAGTGCCAGTAGGTCAGTGTCAGCAAGTGCCACTTGGCCAGTGAAGTGTCGGACAAGCCCAACACGCTCGACGACTGTGCAGCGTCAGCCAGCATAGTGCGCGCTGTGTCTAATTGGTTCGTAAATTCCATTGCTCAGCCCAACAATCTTACGGGTATAAAAAAAAAATATGCATTACATTTAGGTGCAAACAGGTCGTTCTGCAAGCTCATGCCCTGATTTATTTGCATTGAATTTTGTTGCCTCAGCCAATAGCAATGCCCATAACACGTCATAGGTTCTAGTGCGGGGAATGAGCTGGTGAATCCCATGGTGATTTTCTTTTTTTCTGATTATAGAGCTTGTTGCCGTGAAGTTTGCGTTAAAAGTGGTGTCGGTGTTACATTAACGAGGCCACCAATGCTGCATTTTGTCTTAATGGCCCCTTTAGAGCAAATCTTGCTTGGTCTCACTGATGGCGGTGTCGCAACCAAAACACACGGCAGGAAAGCCAACTTCATACAATGGGAGTGTGCATGATGATGATGACGACACAAGAAAAAAATGCTTCTTGTGGTCAGAATCAAACCAGAGTCCCTCGCGTTATGAAGCTGACATCTATCTGATTGCACCATTATGACACCGGTCGAAGCAGTTCGAATTTTAGAGCGAATCTGAACGCTTCACTCTGAACGACGACGATTGGGAGGTACTCAGCTTTCTCATGAGGGATTCGTTTCCTATCATATGATTTGGATTTTGACTCTCAGGCAGTTTGTACGTTGATCACAGACACTTTGACTTTGATTGCAGCATGCAAGAAGGCTTTGCATTTTAACTACCATCGTTGTTATACGGAGGGGCGCCTCCTGTCGTCGTCGTCATAGTCGTCATTCGTCTCATGTAGTCATGATACTAAAACACCAGGAAACTCATTTACGTCTCGCACTAGGAACACAACGCGTACTAAAGAAACACCAGGACACTCGTTTACACGTCCCACTAGAGAGCTTCGTGCTCCAAAGACACAATACTTTTTACAGTAAAGCTGTATACCTCCACCCCCCAGTGGTTTCATCTCCGTTGACAGAAATTCCAAGGCGCCAAGAATATGCTTATGGCGTATTCGGTTGGGCGTTTACGAGCGCTCTGGAGTGCTCTGAAAAGTGGCCGCGCCTTCGGTTGGTAGAATTCGAGTCGCTCGAACTACCTTCAGTTGGTTCTTTCGGAGCGTCAGCCTCCGACTCGGAGCGCTCCCGACCGCTCTGACTTCGAAGTGAGAGCGTGGTGCGATCTGGCCGGGAGGACAGGTCACGTGACACAAAACGCCGAGGTTTACCCGGCAGCTTCCTGCGTTGGCTGCACAGTGACGCTACAGGCGTGCTGCTCCGAGATCGCCGATGCATTCGGTTGGTACGCTGCCTCTCGCGCTCTGATTGCGAGCCGCCTTGGCATCTGGCGACTCCGAGCCAGAGGACCGGAGCGGCCAACCGAATACGCCATTATACACTGCATGCTTCGCCCCTCTCCAGGTTTCACGTTAGTGGACATGGCCCGGGAATTTTTTTTTTAATACATGGGGCCTATGGAGAGTTTCGCAACTGGTGTATATTGGGTCATCATCACCAGCCTATCTACGCCCACTGCAGGGCAAAGGCCTCTCCTATTAATCTCCAATTACCTCGGTCCTGTGCCTAACTGGACCAATTTATCCCGCAAACTTCTTGATCTCATCTGCCAATCTAACTTTCTGCAGCCCCCTGCCACGCTTGCCTTCTCTAGGGATCCACTCTGTTACCCTTAATGACCAACAGTTATCTTGCCTTCGCATTACATGCCCTGCCCAAGGGGGGTATATTGGGTAACGCTGACTTATTACAACAGTGTCCAAGAAATTCTTGAAGGAAGGAAGAAAAGAAAACCTTGTAGAGAGAGGCCTTTGACAGGCGGATGTCCACCGGATTTGAAGGGGCAGAGCACTGTGATGGAATTTTACCCAGCACTTTGACAGCAATTGGTGCAAAGTTCCCTCGATAGTGGAGGAGACAGAAGTGCGAAAGAGACAACAAAACTGATGGACAACCACTTGAAATTTGCTGCGACCAACAGAGAGTAGTATTTACAGCGCAACTGTTATAGCCTAAATTGCAACCAGAACTCTGCGAAACTGTCCCATAATAAAGCATACGACAATTACCTGCAAAAAAGACTGACATTATGCCAGGTTTCATTCACTTTTCATAAATATGCAGCTTGCGGTGAAGTTGTAAACATTGTGGATTCCCATCTGCTGTCACTACATGGGCTTCTACGAGAGGAAATAAGCTCGTCCTCTGGAATAAAGCTCAAGTCCTTTTAAGTTTCATTCAGCTAATCAACTAGGAAGTGTGCTTAATTGCAAATTATAAACAGATACCGTATTACTCGCATACGATCGCACCAATGAAGTTTGTGGTCAAAATTCAATTTTTTAATTTTCCCCTGCGCAATGAACGCCCCCTGAACTTGCCGCAGCAGTAGTCATATGTGTGCCAAGTCTTGCTGATGATGATCGTGCTTACCATTTTCCTTCCTTTCAAAGCAGGCATGGCTACGTTTTTGCCGCAGATTGCTGATATTAGCGTACGGCAACCATGCGTTCAATATTATGAGGAAGAACTCTCACTAAAGCACATAATGTACTCACAAGGCAAATCAAATAATCGCTCAGCTTGCTGCGACGGCCCCATGATTTTGATGGCCCCCACTGTGACAGCGGCAGCCACTATTGGTTGCCCTGTTGTCACCTCGCAGCAAACTCGTTCCGGCGCATTCCGTAATTCATGAAAACACAATTTTTCGTCACTTGCAAAGCGGCTGGCGGTTTGATGTGCAGTTTTTATTATGTTTGCTTTTCTGTGACCAAAAGTTTTTCGAGAAAATTTGCCCCGCATAATGAACGCATCCCTAAAGTTTCATCAATTTTTTGGAAAAAAAGTGCGATCATTACGCGAGTAAAATACGGTAAGTTGGTCTTGTGCAGCCTGCACTGCACACGGGTTACGCGGCATCCTTCTTCACATAGTAGAGGGGCACTAAAATTCTTTATAGGGAAGCAGCTGAACGGGAAGCAGCTGCTTTCTTGACCAATCCTCCTGAGTGGGTGCTTGTCATTTCTCTCCAGTTCATAGTAATCATCATCCTCATAGCAGCATGCGACAGCCGCATCGCTTGGCCAATCCCCCCTATGAGCAGCTGCCGCTTGAACCCCTCGCAATATTCTGTTTAGAAACACATACAAGCCAGGCACTTCCGTGTGGTGCAGAAATTAAATTAAAACATTGATATAACTGCCAGCAAGGCTAAAACGGGGGCTAGTTGGTTATACATGTTCTTGAACCACGCTTTATCAACTGCACTTGAGTCGCGCATCGTTCCATCTTTGTGTGCTCTTGTCTTGTCTGTTTCACTTTTAACACAGCGCGGTTTAGGAACGTGTAAAGCATTGATATGCCGCATTCTGTTCCAGAACTGACGTAAATGATACTAAACTGCCATATTTATAAAAATAATGCGTAGAATTGAGCTAGAAGAACATTTTACAGTAAAAGACAAAGTAACGTAATTAAAACCCGATTCTAACGCGCACTTTTTTTCGGAAAAAATAGGTCGAAAAATGCGCATGCGCGTTAGAATCGGATACGAAACCGAAACTGGCCGAAACAACGAAATTTCTTCCCGCCCATCGCCATCGCCTTAATGGCGCCAAAGCTTTTTGCAACGATTTTTCGGAGCAGGAAGCATAGGGCCTAGGCGTTTCTATCGGCGTTCACACAAAGCCAATCGCACTTGCGAAATGATAACAGAGTGGCAGCAGCGGCTCTCACGCGTTTAAGGGGGACATGGCTTAAAACAGCTCTTTAATTTTCTAGGAACTTTGAAACGTGTCAGTCTTGCTGCTTTCTCCACTGATTTCAGATATGCCTTTTCTCAGTAGGTCAATTAGTTCCCAATTAATAGCACTAATTAGTCATTTTTAGTCAAGCAATAGACAAACGTGTTGGTCATAAACTTAATCTTATATTTTCCAATAATAACCCTGGTGAATGCAATATGAAGCAGTTTTTTGATGCTCGCTTGGAACTAATTTACAGCTCGTTAAACTTTGTTAGCACCAGTGGCAAGGAGCCCTTTTGAGTGCCATTTCAAACACCAAAGTTTAACGAGCTGTAAATTAGTTCCAAGCGAGGCTCAAAAACTGCTTCGTTATTGCATTTCCCCGGGTTCTAGTGTTTGGGAAAAAATAAATTTAAAGTTTTTGACCAAACTGTTTTGTCTATTGGCTTTCTAAAAAGGCTAATTGCTAATTAATTGGAACAATGCCTACTGGAAATAATGCTATCTGAAATCAGTGGGAGAAAAGCAGCAGATTTCAGTTTCACAAAGGTTGCTTGAAAATTTAAAAAAAAAATTGTTTTAAGACCAGGTCCCCCCTTAAAATGAGCGGTCGGCTGACGTGCGCCTCTGAGAAGCTCGCAGGGTGGGCGGCGAGGGTGGGCCAGATCCCATCATGGTTGAACGTTCCTTAGAAAGGGGGCATCGCGAAAGCGCTTGACGCACCAAAGGGCGAGATGTTGTGGTAGTGGAGAGCGACGAGGAGTAGATGAGTGAGATTACTTCGAAAATAAATCGCCGTTTTTCCCCCATTCGTTTTCTTGTCACAAAGTTCGTGCGCGTTACAAACGGAGGGCAAATTTTTTTTTTTTTTTTTTTTTTTTTTTGCGAGAAATAGGGTGGGCGTTTGAACGGGGGGGGGGTTTGAATCGGTAATTACGGTAAGTCACAGTAAAAGCAAGTTAAAAAAAAAAAGCAGTGTCTAGATGCCGTCCGACGGGACTCCAGCTGATCGCTGCAGGCATGGCTAGAGTGCCGTCAAACATTCGAATAGTTAAGACTGGGCTAGCACCTGCCAAAGCGTCTGTCGTGGCAGTGTAGAGGTTACGCCTTAGATTCTTGATCCCAAGGACAGTGGTTCGAGACCGGCTTTTCCCTCGGTATTTTTTTTTTTTCATCTTTAAATTGAACTATACTTTTTATGGATTAGGTTAGTTTTGGTGTTTTAAATGATTTCTGTGTGCGTGTTAGGTCACGTTATGTTATGTTTAGGTTAGGTTGCCTAGATTTACGTTATCTAGAACGATGTAGTGCCAGACGCAGAAATTTTGTTACAAAACGCCGGTGGACGTCGATATAGTGGAGTGCCTATAATACCGTCGGACGGCACTCTAGACACGGCCTAAAAAAAATTGGCACTGCTGAGGCTCGAAGCCGTGTCTTTCGTGCCAAAACCCACGATTCTACCCCTACGCTACCGAGGGTGAACAGTTGTCACCTTTCAGCAGTTGTTCAAAACAACAAGAGGAATGTTCTAAGCGAACCAGTAGATGCGCTGGGTGTGCACAGGAAGTGGCGTGCTTGTACCCACTAGGGAACTGAATCTTGCGAACCCCTCACCTCCTCCTTGGGGGTCTTCCGGCCGGCCCGCTTGAGCATCTGGTTGTAGGTGAGCTCCTGGATCTTGGCCTGCGCCTCCGGGTCCAGGTCCTCAAAGGGCTTGGTGGGGTCGATGGCCCGCACGTTGATCGGGGTCTCACTGGCCAGCAGCCGGTCCCACCACAGCTCCTGGGCCTTCTCCAGGTTCACCTGAAATGCCAGGTTGTCCACCAATAATGCTTGCCTCTCTGCTCTATTCAGGGTGCACTCAAATGACGCTTTCGTGGTAAATTACACTAGGATGGCGCCAAATGGGGAAAGAGGAGGGGGGGGGGGGGGGGGACATCACATAGCCAGTAAGGTTTGCCACAAGTTGTAGGAGTCGACGGTGTTCACTCGGTGCTTGTATTCTACACGCGCAAGTGTGGCAATGGTGCAAACGGTGCAACTTCGTAACTGCACACACCACAAATGCGCCGTGCGATTAATGGCCCTATGAAAGACCACCTCGGGGTTTGAGGGTGGTTGCGTTGACGCGAGAGACACAAGTGCACTTGCATTCTTGCACTGCATCAATGCACATATGCTTCGACACTGCCTCACTGCCACCACCCATTTCTGTATTGCCTGACATCAGACTCTGAACTCTCGTGAGAACACCTTTTTTTTTTTTCTGTATTATTCCTGCTTCATTTTTGCGGGACTCTTATGCTTTAGTATTCTGACTGAGTTTGGGGGACTCATTCATCTAGTCGTTGATGCAAATACTTTCTCTCTCAGCTTTTGAATGCAGGTCACTGAACCCTTCACATTTCACAATGTCAAAATAGTGCGTTCACTTTTTCTAACCCTTCAGTACTGCAGTGCACTTTCCTTTAAGAGACCCTACTCACTCTGGGTTTTTCCCTCGTCACACACGAAGAAGAACCTCCCTTCAATGTTCACACCAGGGAATGATATCACGAACATGACAAGCCAAACTCGTGATCCCATTCCTCCATCTCCATAATGTTGTCATAATCTGCCCATACTAAGTCCTTCAAGAGCTGGACCACAATTTTTTTTTTTGTTCTGCTATTTGTTTACTGGTGAAAAACTTACTTCACACAGCATTCACTACTCGTCACGTTCTCCCAAATACCGGAGCGAACAGTTTTAATGGTGGAACAGAGGGAGTGGTCAGGAACGCTCACCAAGGACGTGGTCGCCCGGCACCAGGGTCCAGATGGACTCGTCCAGCTTGACGCGACTGTGCAGGGCGTCGTCCACGGGGGTCGACCACACCTTGGTGGCCAGGTCCAGCAGCTCCACCTTCAGGTGCTCCGCGCCAATGGTCACCTTCACCTGGTTCCGCGAGGTCACCTCGGGACCCACCTGCGACGATGACACAGGGCAGAAACAGAGAGAGCATATAAGCGGCTACCACTTGCGGCTTCGGAGGTGTTATGAAGGTGGGAGGGAGGGGGGCTGAAAAAAATCAATGATGACGACGATAATGGGTTAACAAAACTTGTTCAGCTAGTTGGTTCATTTCTGTAGTAAAATCAAAAGAACAGGGTGTCATCTGTTGCTTGTGTCTACCTTTGTCCTTTCCTGTTTAGCGCATTATTCTTTTTACGGCATTATGATAATGATGGTGGTTTTGTGGTTGTGATTACTGGCGTCTGAAATGGATTGTTGTTTCTTTGTCTTTTCTTGTTTTTTTGTATTCTCACAGGGGTTGGCCTTGAATCATGAATCAAACACCACTTATTTTTAACAACTATTATCCCCTTTCAAAATCCTGTATATATTATAATAATTAGTTTATGACTGTTTGGTTAGCAAAGAGAAATCGCACACTCTGACTTGCACTCCAACTACTCTGATACAATCGGCATCCTCAATACATTTATGAAAAGCAAATCATTTACTCCTCACAGTAACAGAACCCTAGTCATAGTAATGTGTCAGTAACAAGACAGCAGAAAAAAAAATGAGATCGGGAATTAAGTGATGATTATCATTGGCAGATTGGTCGGCAAATGACTCAGCCGTATTGAGCCTCCCACTTTAAACCACTCCAGCCAGTTTTGGCTTTGCTTTAGAGCCACAGTTTGTCTAATCATGCCAAAACCCAGAGGGCAAGGGGGGGAGCCTCTTGTTTTTGATGATAGAGAGGGGGCTCAAACCCCCTCTTCCCTGAGCTCCCCCTTACAGGGCTCCTGGAATAACAGCAAGGTAGCCAAATGCAACAGCACCCTTGCATTCCGAAGGACAATGGTACATTGGCATGTAGCTCTGCTTGATGTTCTAAGTGACGTTCAACTGTGTTATACAATGTAGGGTGCAAACCAGATTGATCACCAATGGATGATTCCCCACAAAGGCCGGACACAACCCATAAAAACAGGACGACAACCATCTGGTGATTGGTCGCACCTTGACTCGAACGTCCAGGTCGCAGATGCTCTGGCTCCAGCAGTAGTTTTCCCGCATGGCCCCGTTGTAGCTCTCGGGGTGGCTCTGGAACTCGGCCTGCACACTGGGACACACATCACAGGCGCGGCATCATCATCATCAGATGTACAGGGGGCAGCATACCATATCTTCGCGCGTATAACCCGCCCATGCATATAATCCGCACCCCCACTTTCCGCCCGCTGGAAAAGAAAAAAAATCCTCGCATATTGCCCGTACATTTGATACAGGAAAGGCTGATCCAAAGCTACTGCTCAAGCAACACATCATGTACTCTGTAGGCAGAGAAAGCGTATATTTAGCAAGCAGAATACACCCGACTGCAAGGCGAAAGTCGCAATTCACTAGTAGAATTCAGTTGTTAGAGCGTGCTCGTTTTTGTTTTTCCTTCCTTGTCCTAGTATGTTTTGCGCAGTTGCTGTGCCATGGAAGGCTTAGTCAGTGTTACTGCGTGGGAGCTTCATGGCACAACGCACATTTCCATGAAGCTGCACTAAAGGAAAAACCCCGCGCACCCCTTTTCTGCCGCTGAAATTTTCGCATTTTGAGTGCTGGTTATACGCGCGAAAATACAGCACTGGTATACAACACAGCTTTGGTACTTTCCGCCTTATCCTGCCTTGCCTGAGTGGGATTTGCAAAAAGCTGCGGTGTTCTTCAGTCTAATCCCGCCCCTTTTCTCTCCAACATTTTTTGTAAAAGTTTGTTCTCGCAGTTTTCAGATGTAACTTGTTGAAGCTGAACTCGCTGCTATAGACCAGCGTGTTGGGCACTGTACAATGCAGCTCAACCACCTGTATCCTGAGTCATCAAAATTTGTCTCTAGTCACCAAAATTTCCTATCGTTTCTTTCTTGTCAGCACCACAACAACGCTGAGCAATAAATAACTATACGTAAAATGTCATTTTGATCAGTATTTATAAAGGAACACTTTTAGGGGCGAAGCCCCTGAGGAACTGAGGCTGTTGGCGTCTCCTGTCGTCGTCGTCATCGTAATCATCATCTCATGTAGACACGGTAATAAAACACTGGGAAACTCGTTTGTGCTTCGCGCTAGAACGTAACGCATAACACCGGGACATTCGTTCACGCCTCGCGCTAGAGAGCTTCGTGCTTCAAAGACAAGAGACTTTTACATCAAAGCTGTACACCTCTACCCCCAACGGTTTCATCTCCGTTGGCAAAAACGCCAAGGCGCCAAGAATACACTTATACACTGCACGCTTCGCCCCTCCTCAGGTTTCACGTTAGTGGAGATGGCCTGGGATTTATCTGGTCAGCATTAGTTGTATTTACTGTAACGGGAACAGAAAAGAAAAGCCCCCCAGCAGACATAAATTTGCTTCATGGAGAGGTGGGCAGAAGAACTTCTGCGCTATTATGTCTTCTTTTCAGCTTTCGTTGCTACGTACACAAGAAGGGAGTCAAGAACAAAAAGTAGTCTTATTTTTACAACCATTGTTTTGCCAGTTCAACCACTTGTGAATGGCAGTCCTTGTTCCATGCAGTAAAACCCACAAGGCTTTAAATAAATAAATAAAAAATAAGACAAGAACATAGTTCACCGAGTAACCACATGTACACTCTTGCTACTGGATATTTCTGGACTCCCAACGTGTTCACACTAAGGAGACTAGAGTACCGCACGGGTCCGGGCCGGCCCAAAAGCCCGGGCCCGACCCAGCCCGCGGGCCGGGCCGGCCGGGCCGCCGAAGTTGATTATCGGCGGACCCGGGCCCCCCTGGCCGGTTTCGGGCTCGACGGCATGGGCCGGGCCGGCTCGGGCTTGAATTCATAGGCCCGGCTGTTAATAGTTCCGACGTGAAGTGTAGAAAAGAGCATAAAAATGAGTATTCTGAGTTTGCTTTTATACGCGCTTCTTGATGTTAGTTGTACACATTGTTTTAAAAACGTGTTTTGATAGGTCTGATAGTCACTATACTGTAACTTTAACGACATTTCATGTACTGCATCAAGATTTTTGTATATGACATATTTTTGTATATGACATATAAAAGATACGGTTACAAGGAATGTCCTGGCGGGGAAGAAATTAATTAACACAACCTGGAGCTGTGCACCTATGTCTATGTACGTGTGTTTTAGCTGTCGAACCAATCTAAATGCGGCTGCCATGGCTGGAAATCAAACTCGTGTGCTAGAGAAGCGCCACCGCTTAGCAACCACTGCAGGGAAAATATTTTAACGCACGCACATACTCGTGGACTCAAATGGGGAGCAAGAAATTTCAGCAATACCTACTTGTGACCAAGACAACCACGTGAAGTTGCCAAGAGTCTGGTCATCAAAGATGATAGTCTCTGTCGTGTAAGAATACGAGCTATTATTACACCGATGTGGTGTGAACTGCAGACGGTGTAAGCTTAAACTACGTGCACTTTTAAACCCTTATTTTTTGCGTTTCAATTCAGGACGTGCTTGTACAGACTACATAGATACTCCGTCTAATTTCCCGCTACGAAGACAATGGACCAAATATAATAAACAAATTTTCTTCAGCGTCTAAGACCAGGCCTGGTCACACACACGCGGGCCCTCCCTAGGCTCAAAAATAAATGACCGGGCCCGGGCCGGGCCTGGGCTTGAGACGACGGGCCCAGGGTGGGCCCGGGCTAGGCTCACTTGCGAATTCCCGGGCCCAGGCCGGGCCCGGGCTCGGTGTTACGGGCCCGGGTGGAGCTCGGGCTTCACAAAGCGGGCTTGAGCCGGGCTCGGGCCTTAAAATCCGGCCCGTGAGTGCTCTAAAGGAGACTCCTATACATCGCCGCTTTTTCCCCCAAAGGACTGTCCATTACAGGCTTGCAGACTACCACTGCAAGGAAGAGATAGTTCCACAACCCGTCACAAATTATTATCTGCCGACATCATCACCTTTCACCAAACCACCTGGTGTGACCTCAAGCAGATACAGTTGGTTCGGCTGTACGTACACCAGGAATATTAAAATCCTTTTGAGCTTCACTTTTCTTCATTGCCAAATTCAGGATCAGAATAAGAATGCAGTTTATCTGCGCACTGATCAAATGTACATAAAATGTAGTGTATGGCTGTGTTCCGCTAATCTTTTAAAGCAAAGCTTTCTGCCTCTACCACCCAACTGTTCCTCTGTGGCATGCCCAACAAGAAACTCCCGACGCTGCTAGAGAGAGGGAGGGCAATTTTCACTCCTGGAGCACAATGTTGATGGCTCGGCGATAGGGCGCTATTACCCAGCGTTCCCCGCGTGCAGGTGCCTGCTCACACCGGCGGGCACGTCGGCGGAACGGCTTTGTCGTCTGCTTTAGCGACAGTTGTTTTTGGCCTGTTTTGGCACAGCTTCGCGTCCATTGCGCACTTCCTTCGCACGGCTTGATTAACTTGTTCGACAGCACCTCCTGGGTAACTCGGACCCGACGGAATTAAGTGGGCGTACGGCAAAGATACGTTAAGGATTGGTTTGCAGGGCGGGAAAAAAAAATGTAGAGACCACATACAGACATACAGCTGTTAGAAAACGCTACCTTTTGCCACTGCTTGCCACAAATGGGACTCCATTTTCTAAATTGGTGAATACCAATTCGGTTGTGTTTTAACAGATATTACAAGACGAAAGGAGCAACTGGTTCTAATAAATAGTGATTATAAAAGTTCCCTCAGCGTTCTCGCAGTTCTCAAACTTACTAAACTAACTAGTTTAAATTGGTATAAATGGGGATCCCCAAGCTCACATGCCAAATTGTTTCGGTGTCTACGCTTGTGTCACGTGGTGGTGTAGCCCCAAGCTAGCACATCAGGATGGCTAGGTTCCGCTGTCTCACCCCTCGAAAGACGCTCCTCTCTGTTTTCTTTCTGCTGACGCACGGCCAGGCTACGGCAGCGGCACCTATCGCTCTAACCCGGCCGTAGTCGACACTGCTGCGTTTGGGTCGCCGCTCCCCCGAAACCGATGTTACGGCTGGCTGAATTTCTTGTCTCACTCTTTGTAGAGCCACGTGTGTGAATATTCAAGTGACGTCGCATGGGCAATTATTGTGGGTGTTGTTTAAAGCTTTGCTTTCCGACCACCTTCACAGCGTGGATTGGAGCCAATTTTTTACTCTCCTTCATTTGTGTTTATTTTCAGACAGAACTGGTGCTTAAAGTTAGGTCCAAACTGTCGACGGATGTTTCGCCCAAAACAACATGCAAGTCTGTTTTTATCACTTTGTTGTTTTTCCGTTGTCCTCTGAATTCACTTGTTTTATCAAAGCAGTGGCGCACCCACGGGGGGGTTGGGGGTTGTAACCCCCCCCCCCAGAGGTCCGTCGACCCAAACCCCCTCCGCACGCCTCTTCCACCAAACCGAAACCGAAGTGCCACCGAGCGAAGTGTAGTCTCGGAAGCTTTTATTATTGGACATTCAGCAGTTAATCTCGAAAGAAGAATATTGTATGACCGGCATTAAAAATAAATAAAACTAGAGCACTGAGCTTTTAGGATTGCGCTTTTAAGACTGTGCAGGACCAACTTGCGTATATAACTTGAAGTAGTTTGAGAAAAAGAATGAGAAAAAATTTTTGTGACACAAAAAGTGTCCGTGGTCAGGAAATTTCTGAATCCTTAAGAATCCCTCGGGGGTTTAAATGCTTCCGTAGCCCCCCTCCCCCCTACGGCATGCCTCATAGCCCCACGCTAAACCAGCAAATAGTAGCACAATTTTTTGTAAGGGCCAGATTATACCACTTTCTGAACTTCTGTGCGCAACTTCCATCACGAGATTTGAATCATTCGTCGTCTTCTAGAAAAAAAAAAAAGGACGCTGAAATTTCCCATAGGTTGGCACTCAGTATTGTCGAGCTTGCCTTCTCGCCTCAAATCAAATCTAGAAAGATCAGATCGAAGTTATTTTATTTCGTTTGAAAGCTTAAACAACTGTTTTTTTTCAATACTAAGCACTGTGCGAGGCCCTCCCTCTCCCGTTGAATAAAAAAAGGTTCGGTTTTCCTTTATATATATCGCCTGAGTTTGTAACATTATAGCCAGGAAGGCAGCAACGCTTCGTGCACAGTTACGAAAACCACTGATCACGGATAACAATGATGTTGTGTTGCTTTCAGAAATATGTTGCTTTCAGAAATATGTGTTAATGTGACTGTTCAGTGCAAATTGTGCCAACCTGTACAAACAGATTTCGTTCACTTGCAGATAGATCGAATGTGAGTAAACTTTCACATTCAGACGTTTTTTAAGTTTGGGCCCAGTCTGTTCCTCGAAACTGGCTTCGCCGTGTAAACCGTATTTGCAGTTGGTAGACAGGCGAACAGCCTTTTTTTAGTATCTGGTATAGCAGCGAATAGTTGTTGCGCAGCCCTCATTGCGTTTGCTGTCTTTCCGTGTTGTTTAGAACTACTTTGGGTGTCAAGGCCCCCATTTTACTAAGAAACGCATGTAGCCTGTGTTTGCGCGCCGACTGACCGAAGGACGCGGCTATTACGGGGTGAGGAGATCGCCCTGGCCGAGTGTCACGGGGGATCGGGTATCCACGTTGTAGAAGATTCCGCACTCGCTGTGGTGTTCGCTCCGGGCTCCAAGCCTCTCTCTACTTCCAACGGCCGTTCCTGTTCTTTCCACTCTTTGCTTCCCGTTTTGTCTCAACTATTTTGTCTCAGTCAATAATTCTGTTGCTGGAGCGCGCATTTTCGGGTTCAAACTTTGTGTCTGTTAGTGTTGGGTTAATTTGTTGTTGGCGGGACCATGGTTGATTGACTGCGGAAAGTGTGCCCAGAATGAGCTTTCTTTTCAATAACTCGGTCGAAACAAATCAAAGCCCTGTCCGCCGGGTTCACGGGGAGCAGCTGCCGGCGCCGGGGTCTCACTTCAGAAACGCTGCCGCCCGTCGTTGGTCCACACCCTCACCATCAGCTATGTTCCGTTTAGTACTTTTGCTCTTGTCGCGAAGCCCCTGTTCAATTTGCTTTTTTCTTCTTTCAACTACTTCTTCAGCCGCCAAGGTCCAGGTTTTCTAAGAAATGCATGCGGAGTGTGTCTTTGCGCGCCGACCGACCAAAAGAAGCGACTGTTACGGGAGTCATCGCCCAGCTTGGGTTACAGCGCGGCAGCGGCGTTCCACACCCCCCGTGGCGTCGGCACTGGCCGGTTTCGGGCTCCGGGCACTCGGTCTAGTTCAAACGACCTTGCTGACTTTTCCACTGTTTACTTTGGTGTGTTTTGTCTGAACTACATTCTTTGCGTCAATAATTCTGCAAGTGCGCCTTTTCCAGCTGCAAACTTCGTGTCTGCGTGTCATTGGTCCTTTTCTCTTTGGCGGGAACATGGCTGATTGGTTTCCATAAGTGTCTCCCGGATTGGCTGCAGAAAGTGGGGCCAGAATTTGCTTTTCTTTCCTACAGGTCCACTTGAAGTAACTATAAACCCGCTTCGCCGGCTGCAAGGGGGCCCTGCACCAGGAAATCATTCGAGAAATGCTTCCGCCCGCCGTTCAGCCCTTTCGCCAGGAGACCGCGATCCAGTCAGCCATGCCCCGTTTAAGTACTCTTGCTCTCTTTAAATAATTGCATTGTTTCAAATTTGTATGTGTTCAATATCAGACAGGTCATCAGTAAATTAGATCAGCTAAATTAACGTCTCGCTGCTTCACCCTCGACCAACATGCTGCCGTAGCGGCAGTATTGGCCAAATTTTGTTGATACGTGACACTCTCTTGGCTATTTTCTTGTTTCATGTAATAAGTGTATTGTTTGAAATTTGTATGTTGTTAATGATCTGCGAATGTTTATAGTATATTGAACCAGTTAGCTTAAAAATACTGAAATTTCTCGACTGCTTCCCTGCCGATCACCATGCTACGGTAGCGGCAGAGAAGGGACAATATTCGTCGTTACATAATAGTCAACTGTACTGCGAAGTTTTTTCTCTCTGCATTTTTGTAAAAATAAATGTCACGAGGAGGCTGCACGTGCTTTACTCTTGGCTTTACTTCATCAGTGAAGAAGGCATTCAGGAATGCTTTAATTCTATTTCCTCCCCAACCTGATCTCCCGTCATCCCTTCCTTCCAATTCTACTTCCAAACCTGGGTCCGGGGCTTCGGGCAATGGCAAAAGGCTTCGCGTATCTTCTTTTTTTATGTGAAGGTGCACCCATTATTAAGCAGTTTTAGCATATCATTACCGTGTTTACGTTACCGTTTCCCGTGTTTGCGGCAGTAGACTGCGCAGCGCGAGAGTTACCACGAACGGTAACTTACCGGCACAGGCTTCACCGTCGCCAGCACTTCCAGTAACACGGTAAACGGTAACGCAAACACAGCAACGATATGCTAAAACTGCCTATTATATTCCTCCAGCAGGCGAATTGTATAGGTTATGGCGGCTGATTTAATGCGTAATTTTTTCACGTAAAATAATAAAAACTCGCCTACTCATTATAGTTTTATATATTTTCTGCTTTATGGTTATTTATTTCTATTTATTTGTATTACTTACATTTGTCTTTATATTTGCTCTTTTATATTTTTACATTAATATATTTTTATATTTTATATTTGTTGCCAAAATTTCAAACCCCCCCCCCCCCGACAAAAATCCTGGGTCATAATGATCATCAGAATGAGGAATTTTTAATGCTGAGTAGAATGAGCGCCCTCAGAAAGAATTCCCTAAAATCAGGACTTCCTTTCACCAGACTCGCAATTATTTTGGTCGGCTGACCTACATTTTGCTTTCTATGAGCCGGCCGCGAACAAAATGCGCGACCTCGAAGCACGGCAAACAGGGGAATTAATGGGAACACCCGAAACTAGGTCAGACATACACGCGTGTCAACTTAAAAATTATTAGCAGACAAACCTTTATTACATTACACAGCCGTGTGAACCACCGCAGCCAAGAGCACGTCGGTACACATAAAGTAGACGGTTTAGCGTCCACCGCGCGATGCGATACTTGACTGTTCTTTGCAGAAGCAATTACACAGGGGTGTCATTCGCACATCTGGCGGCGTCACTGACCCACCGCGGAATCTCTCTTCTGCGATTTCGCTGTCATACAGTTCGGTTGACGGCTGTACCAGCATCGCGTCGTTCATTCAATGCAGCGGTTGTTTCAGCTCGCCTTCTGACGACACCACGCAACTTGAAATGCACCAGGCCGGGCTTAACTTCACAGTGTGCTCTCCTTCAATCCCCGTTGTCAGCGAGCAAACTTTGGTCGCTCTTTTCGCCGTCACCGACTTCGGCACGGGCGTCCCGCGCGTGGCGTCCTCCGGGCCTCAGTTCCGCCGCGTCCGAGTCGGACGTCAGCCGCTCGTCGCACGTCGTCGTGGCCGCAGTCGCCGTCCTCCGACGCTGCGAAAAGACGTCGTTTCGGCGCATGAACCGCTGCACCCAGCCGCGGCTCGCCTTCAGCGCCGGCCGTCCGTCTCGGCGCGCCAACTGCTCGGCTTTCACCTGGATGTCTTCGTAGGTGACCGGCATTCCCTTGGCGCGCTCGTCCAGCACGTAGAGCCGCAGCTCTCTCTCCAGCTCGTCGTCGTCGCCATGCCCGGAGGCGAAGAGTCGGTCCCTCTGCTTGCGCCAGCCGCGGATGAGATTCTCGTGGACGTCGAACGTTCGCTGCGCCGCGCAGTCGTTCGAAGCCTCGGCGAACAGAATCACCTGCCGCTTGAAGTCGGCGGTGTAGCTCGTCGTCGTCGTACGGCACGACATCGCGCCGCGGAGGCGCCTGAAAATGCGGGCGCGGGGCGAACGAAACGGGCACGAGAACCGCTACGGCCGCCCGAGGAAAGGGCACGGAAACGGGCCAACGACCGGGCACGCATGACTCCCGCACTTCGCCTGTCGGCTGCGCCGGCCCCCTAGGCTCGCCCGCGCGACAGAAATCTGACCTCTGATGACTTGCAGCGTCATGCTTAGGCGGCAAGAACAAAACAATAACCGGAGGACGCGATGTGGGCTGGTTGCTTGAATGTATACGGCGGACACAAAGCTATGAAATTACTCTTCCGAGAAAACAGGGCAGAGTAACTAGGGTACCCCGTTGGAGCATAAAGACACACACAGCGTGCAGTTTGTTTTTGACGCCTCCCGGCATTATCGGTTGCTGGAGATGTCGCGTGAAATATGCTTAGTACGCTTCAAACGCCATATAAGCATAGTACACTAAAAACTCAAACTTGAGCTGTAATTACAGCGTGCGGTAGTAAAGCCAAGTGACTTTTCCTTGTAGTCACCTATAGAAATTGTGCTCCCCACGTTGACACGCCCTTCATTGACATCGTCTCTATCCGCACAATACACAATAAGGACGTAAATCTAAACAATATCATTGTTATCATTTCTTCATTGCCGCAAGAGATTCACTTAGAAGCTAGAAATAAAACGTGCGCCCCCGTCAACACAGCTGGGTTCGCCAACATCGCCTTTATATCGATACGATAGACCCATCAAGAGCTTAGAAATTATATCAAAAAAACAGTTTTCATTGTTCGTCAGCAGTGCAGGGATTGGCCAAACAGCCTTTTTTTTTTTGTAAGTAGAAGGTTTTTTACAATCCCGTGCTGCTGAGCACGAGGGCGCAGGTTCGATTCCCGGCCACGGGCCCGCTTTTCTGATGGAGGCAAGAAGCAAAAACACCAGTGTGTACGAGATTCGGTGAACGTTGAAGATCCCCAGGTGGTCAAAATTAATCCGGAGCCCTCCACTACGGCGCACCTCATCACCTGCGTTGCGTCGGCACGTTCAACCCTACAATCAATCAATTTTTTACAATCCCAAATGAACTGTCGTAGGTGCCATGCAGTTCATAACCGCTCATCTTAAAATATTTCAATTACAGCACTTGACAAGCCAATACCTCAGTCAGCAGATGCTAAACTATCCCACAAAGGTTCATAGTACGTTAATAAAGTTCGTGATAAAAATTGTAAATTATCTGAAGAAAGCGTTATTATCCAAATGAACGCAGCTGAACGCGCAGAGTTTGCGCTGCAAGTAATGTTTCAGTTTTGCTACAAGATATTTTCAGTGTACTGTAATGGACTTTCACTGAACCATCCTTACCCGGTAGTCCAGTTGACATGAAAAAACATTGCCGCCAACATGGTGAGGGCAGGCAGAACACAAAAGCTTGTTGCAAAGTCCATCTCGGTAAAAGTATGATATTACTCCTATATACCATATGTTGTTCACTGCTTTACTAGTGGCCAACCATATGTTTTCTATGAGCAGCATCCCTACCTACTGGCTCTGGCTGGTACTTCGAGGCCATGAACTAACTAGCCCAGATTCCCCTTGTGGTGGAAATTGGAATGAAATCAGGCCAGCCACAACTGATAGCCACAACCATGTGAATGATGCATGGACACCTAGCGTTTCCCTTCAAACCCATTTAATCGTGGAAATTTTTACTGCAACAAGAAACCCCACTGCATTACAGAAGAAACTGACTAGTGGAAGAGTGCGTAGAGAGAAGTGTTCTGTGTAGCATTAGGCAATGACACCACTGAAACAAAAACTCTGTGCAGTATGCAACTGCGCTTTTAAACATTGAAGTGTACGGTTTACATATAACCGGGTTAATTGTGCAAAATCCGTTCCTCAGGACAGCATAGTGAAGTAAATAGTTTAACCTGAGCAAGGAGTTTCCCATGAAGACCTTCTATGTCCCCACAATCTCACAAAGTCCTGATTTGAAAACAAAACTTCCCTTTTTTGGCACTTGAAGAGTACAGATGAAAGGATACACACCACCCCTGCTCCAAATTAATGCTGGTGGCATTTTATTAATTGAACTTGGAGAGAGGAGGAAGCATCCAACAAAACCATAAGATGTCATCCTTGCTTACGGCAGGGCTTGCTTTTGAAGAACGTACAGGTGAAACTAAACTTAGTAGGACTGCATATCTTGTGGAAACTGACACTAGGGATACAAATGGCATGACAAACTTCAGCCATCTCAAAACAGGTTCTAGTAACGAAATAGCTAGCTAGCTATTTCGTTACTAGAACCTGTGCCCAACTTTGCAAACACCTAGGCGTTTGCGAAGTTGGGCACAGAAACGCTGTTGTTCTTCGCATATCTTTGCACACCCAATCCTTAAAACCCAGCAACAATTTCCAGCGATAACAAGAGGAACGTCGACCCCAAAAGTTTGCCGAATTCCACACGGTCCCATTCCAATGCTTGATAAATACCTGTGCCACACACACACGAAAAATGACATTAAGTGCTTAATGCCTTAAGTTTTAATGCCATTAATTCGCTGCTACAAGGAAAAACCTAGTGCCATTCGCTCTAAAGTCATTTTTGGTTTAAGGAGTTCTGCACAACTCATTCGCCTTCACGAACGCCTTATATCTGCCTACTCTCGAACGTGACAAGCACCAAATGAAACCAACAAAACTCTCAGCACCAGAGTGTTGACGCGGAAACGTAGCTAAACTTCGACATAAGGCGATTTTTTGTGCACTTTTGGTGGCGAAGTTCTGAAGAAGACAAAATTCACTAAAACAGCGGCAAAAGGCAAAACATCGTGTTACTCGTCGTTTTGAATTTTTAGGACTTGGCTACCGCTGGCAGGCGACGGCAGCTGCTGAAGCCACTTTTAGGAACGGCTCGCATCATTTTTTTAGAAAACACTAATTCTCATAATGTTTTCGTTCACAAAAAACATTTTTAACCTTTGTAAGGCATTTTTCTTTACGTTAAAAACTTCAAAAATGTGAGTGCGTTTCTTTTTTTTTTGGTCATCATCACCATGATGCCCAACACATTTAATGCCTTTGCGTTTTCGCGTGTAGCCTGCCCAAATGTCATTGGTATCTTAAGGCCTTTTAATGTCATTTTCTTGTATGTGTGGCACGGGTATAATTCATTTTGTTAAAGCAAGCAGTAAGGATGAAGGAGGAGGAAGGGCACGCACAGGTCAAAGTCAAAGCAGGCGTGCATCAAAAATAAAACGCCCAGAATTTATTTGCTCACTCGCTCAGCTTTACTAGGAATCGCCCGACACCATGTAAGTAAAAGCTACAACGACCAAACAACAACTGCGACTTTTCTAGATAGACGCAGAATGTTTTCCGTAGCACCGTATGAGAATTTAACATGCCGCTCAGCAGCAGATTTATTATGAAAACACGCGCTTGACAGTTTTTTCTTTTCTTTCTTTTTTTTTCCATGCCAAAATATCCCAGGTATGGAGTGCTGTCTGGTCCGGAAGTAAAACGCCATCCCGGTTAACTGGGAGGCTACAAGTAGAAAGGTTCAACCATGCCATGAAGGCTCTTGGTGACACATCTGGCCACCCTGGTGTAGCAGTTGGCCCAACCCCCTCATGAGTGACCAACCCAAATCTCGGCCCTCAGTCCCCAGCAGCTGTAGAACACCTGACCACGGCGGCGGTCAGGCAAGTGATACAGCGGAGGGTGCTAAGAATCTCTGGATCCGGACAGGCCGCCTATGGAACTTGAACTTGGCAACGTTCAATGCACGAACCCTCTCTAGCAAGGGTAGCTTAGCTGTACTACTAGAGGAACTCAAAGACGTTAGGTGGGCTATTATTGGGCTAAGTGAGGTTAGAAGAACAGGAGAAGGCTGCATAGTACTGACAAGCGGGCATATTCTGTGCTACCAGGGGCCTCACGAAAAGAAAGAGCACAGGATAGGATTTTTGATCAACAGAGAAATAGCAGGAAATGTGGAAGAATTCTTCAGTGTTAATGAAAGGGTTGGAGTCGTTGTGGCCAAGCTTAACAAGCGGTACAGGTGAAAGATAATACAAGGGTATGTGCCAACAGCTAGCTACGAGGACGAGGCCGGGGATAGTTTCTATAAAGAGGTCGAGTCAGCAATGAATAAGGGATCCGCGCAGCTCACAATTGTAATGGGAGACTTTAACGCAAAAGTAGGTGCAAAGGGAGTAGAAGAAAAATCAGTGGGAAATTTTGGAATAGGCACTCGCAACTGTCAAGATGACACACCGGTGGGTTTTTAGAGAAAAATAACCTCAAACTA
The DNA here is from genome assembly GCA_013339765.2 of Haemaphysalis longicornis. Lineage (NCBI taxonomy): Eukaryota > Metazoa > Arthropoda > Arachnida > Ixodida > Ixodidae > Haemaphysalis > Haemaphysalis longicornis. Next base: position 100,226,615 of record CM023458.1, on the reverse strand, counting down.
CTGAACACATTCTTCTGGAAACGCAAGAGTAGGAAATGGACTTGGAAAAGTCCTGACGGGATTACAAAAAACAGCCCAGGTATTGTGCAAGACGTGGAGGTACTAAGCAAGATTCGGTGCAGTGATCATAGGATGGTTAGGAGGAAAGTAAGGCTAAATCTCAAAAAAGAAAGAAGGAAGCTCGTAAAACGTAAGAAGCCCAACGTCAGGTCAGTAAGAGACAGGATGCATGAGTTTAAAACAACCCTTCAGAACAGGTTCGCACTTCTAGACGGTCAGAATGAGGACAGTGTGGACACTAAATGATAACCTAACAACAGCAATCACGGAGTCAGCAGCGGTTACTGAAGAAGCAGCATGTAGGAAGCAAACTGGAAAACTAACTAGGCAAACAAAGGAACTTGTTTCGCAGCACCAGAAGATGATATTGTCGAGCACGGTGGATCGAACTGAACTAGCGGAGCTGTCAAAATTAATAAACAAAAGTAAACAAATGACATTCGTGCGTACAACATGGCGGCCATCGAGGAAACTTTAGAAAGAGGAGAAAGCGCGAAGGCAACAAGGAGGAAGCTGGCTATTGGCAGAGACAGAATGTACGCACTTAGAGATGAACAGGGCAACATTACGCACAATATGGAAGAGATAATAAAAATCGCAGAACGGTTCTACACCAGGCTATATGCCAGCGACGCTGGAGCGAGACAAAGTGCCGAGCCTACAAGCGTTGCTTGCGATGTTCCACCAGTAATGAAAGAAGAGGTAGAAAAGGCACTTAAGGGGCACGAAAAAAGGAAAAGCTGCAGGCGAAGACGGCATAACCATAGACCTCTTAAAAGAGAGTGGAGATATAATTCTAGAAAAGCTTGCTGAACTATTGTTAGTATGTTTAAGGACTTTAAAAGTACCAAAAGCGTGGAAAAACGCCAACATAGTTTTAATTCACAAGAGGGGAGATAACAAAGATCTTAAGAACTACAGACCCATCAGCCTTCTGTCGGTTGTATACAAACTATTTACCAAGATAATACTTAGCCACATAACCGCCAGCCTAGACTTCCAACAACCCAGGGAACAGGCTGGGTTCAGAAAAGGATACCTACAACGGATCACATCCATGTCATCAACCAGGTAATAGAAAAATGCGCAGAGTATAATAAACCACTTTACATGATGTTTATAGACTATGAAAAAGCGTTCGATTCAGTAAGCCCCGCCACAGTGATGGACGCCTTAAAGGACCAAGGAATAGAGAAGACTTACCTACGACCCCTAGACAACATATATGAGGAATGCACCGGCAGAATTACACTTCACAAGCAAAGCGATAAATTCCCAATCCGAAGAGGAGTGCGACAAGAAGATACCATCTCATCAAAAGTGTTCACAGCATGTCTGGAGAGTGTATTCAGGAGGCTTGACTGCGAAAACTTAGTCTTACAGATAAACGGCGAATACTTGAGCCATTTAAGGTTTGCAGATGACATAGTCATGCTCAGTGAATCTATAGAGCAACTCCAAAACATGATTGAGGAACTACAATCCGAGAGCTTCGCTGTGGGGCTAAAGATATATATGAATAAAACTAAAGTGATGATGAACAAACATGCTGAACTCGCCTTTTTTAGACTAGGAGATGAAACACTGGAACAAGTAGAAGAATATAACTACCTTGGCCAGATGGTCAGTGCAGACCCAAACCACGAGAAAGAAATCAGGTGCAGAATAGGACTGGGATAGGGTGCATTCGGCAAGCACTCACAAATAATGAAAAGTAAGATGCCTCTATCCCTAAAAAGAAAGGTATTTAACCAATACATCCTGCCGGTGATGACATACAGAGCGGAAACTTGGCGACTTACTAAACACTTAGAAAGCAAGCTTAGGTCCGCTCAACGTGCCATGGAGCATGTAATGTTAGGAGTAACACTTAGGGACAGAAAACGAGCTACCTGGATTAGGGAGCAAACTCGGATAGATGATATCACAGTCCAGGTTAAGAAAAAGAAATGGACTTGGGCTGGCCATGTGGTACGACGAACAGCAACAGGTGGACCACAAGGACAACAGAATGGACACCGCGAGACGGGACTAGAACGAGGAAGGCCATTAACTCAACGGAGAGGTGAAATAAGAAAATTTAGAGGCAAGGAATGGACACGGGCAGCACAGGACAGAAACGGGTGGAGGTCAATGGGGGAGGCCTTCGTCCTGCACTGGACCCAAATAGGCTGATGATGATGATGATGATGATGGTGGTGGTGATGATGATGATGAGAAAGCACCTCAACATGCCTCCCTCCCCACGGCATAGTAAGGAGTAGCCCACATGAGTTACTTGGGTGTATAGTCAGATCTGGACATGAGAGCAGCCAGCTGCCGATCACGTGCACATTACTGGTCATGGACCCAGTGCAAGACCAGCTGAACAGAACCGGCAAAAAGGCACCTGCTAGGCTTGTGTGTAACCCACATTAGCAAAGTGAAACGTCACTATAATTTTATCCTCGTAGCAAGTAACGCACCATACACTACGTCAATACTATGTTTTGCGACTCTAGTGTGCTTCATAATGCTGCTAAATGGAAATGATTAATCAACATGACCGCACAGTCTTTATTGCCCTATGTCCGCCTTTGACACCGCCGTAACTTTTGATCGCAATTATAAACCTGCAAAAGGTACCTGCCCACAGATGTTCACTGGTCCCCGATGAGGAAATTCTTTTCCTCCGCGATGACTTGTTTCCACAGCATCCCGGCCTTCCCCCTATCAACAGTGCCTCTACTTCCGGCCCCATCTCTTTACCCTATGCTCTCCAGAGCAATTTGCCCCTCTACATATAGCTCTGTTGCCATTGCAAGCCTCATTTTACTCCCTTTTGCACTGACTTCCACTGATCCTGCTCCAAGAGAACTCGTCACTTTGTTTCTATATCCGCATTTAGCGTTGAATGCAAGTACACAGAAACTGGGAGTACAATAATGCAGATTGAGGAGATGAAGTTTTGATGTGAATGCCAACTGATTCTTTGTCCCCTGCACCCTTCCCTGAAGTACTATTCCTACTGAGCACTACTCAGCAGTTGTCCATCTGAGCATGACAACATTCCGAGTTTTTAATGTTGCAAAAATCTTCAATTTTTGTCCCCATCTCTGATCACACGTTTTATCTCATCCAACAAAATCCCCTGAGGCATGACATACCAACAGTAATTTTTAAAAATCAACACCTGCGACCGCATCTTCACTTTCATTTATGTAAGTGCAGTTCCACGTAACTTTCCCACAGATGCTCATCCATTTTTTTTTTCCCACTGATGCTTGCTGTCCAGTAAACCTAACTCTTCACTCTCGCACACAGCGATCGCTTCCTGTGTTAAACTTCAGCTTTCTTTCCCTGCAAAGTCAACGCAACTTGCAGGCAAAGAACGCTAAACCATACCACAAGGGTTGAACCTAGCTTCCGAACGTCAGAACTTGCGTTGAAGACAACTCACGGATCATAGTCGTCCTTGTCGTCTGCACCGGCCTCATCCGGCCCGCTGACGTCGTCCTGGCCTTCAGCTTTGCCACCAGCTTTCTTTTCCACTTTGTCTTCTGCTTCACCGTCTGCCTTGCCCTCCACCTTGCCACCATCGTCTGCTGCCTCAACAACGGTCTCAGCATCTCCTTTCTGCGAGCACTGGGACTTGGACTTGGCAGCAGGAGCGACCGTCTGGACTGGCTCTGCCGCGACGCTCTCGACCGCCGACGACTCCAATGTGTTGTCCGAGCTCGTCGTCTCGACTTCAACCTCGACAGCAACCGGAACTGCATTTTAGAACGATGGCAGGAGACAAGTTGTAAACAGAATAAACAACGCAAAAACAATAGAGCACAGGAAAGGGAGTACGAACAGATATATCTATTCGATTCTAAGCACCTCCTTTTTTCTACAATCGTGATGCACAAAGTGAGGGGGCTGCTTAGATTCAAAAGACCTAAATTACCTCCCCCCCACCCTGCCACATCTCGACGAGACAAGCGCAAGAAATAATTTTTTATGTGGCAAACATGAAAAAATAGGCACAGATACAACCCACCGCTCGCGTCTGGTATTCAGTGTTGCCCCCTCTAACATTCGAGTCCACTGTGCCGCTTGGGCCGTTGCCTTCAGTATTTCCCAAAGGGCCATCTTCTGTTCCGTTGAAGCGGTTTGTAATTGAATTGAAAACTTCATAAATTACTTGGCCACAGCGTCAACTTGGGACCACTACCGCACGTCTGACACCCACGTAACGATGATTGCTTAGATAAGATTCGCAAGCAAAGTGTTTTCCCGAAAGTAGGGGAGGGTGCTTAGAACCAGGGGGTGCTTATAACTGCGAAAATATGGTAATTAGGTTCAGGAAAGCTTGGCGGTGGGCTAGTTGGTTGTGGATCATAGTGAAGTGTTTAGGTGCACGGTTTGACACAAAACTCATCTGTGCTTGTTCTTCCCGTCCATCTTGCATCTGCATTTCAAACAGCACACCTAAACACTTCAATGTGAACAGGCATAGCTCTGTGTCTGTTCATACTCTTTCCTGTGTTTCATTGCTTTTGCACCATTTATTCTTTTTAAAATGTACAAACTTGCCCAATCTTTCGTTTCTGAAAAGTTGCCTGGCAGCAACACAAGCATCTGAAATGTGGTTTCAATATAGTCGATCAAACATCACTGGATGGGGCGGATACGTTCCGGGATTTCGCAGACTTATCACAGCAAAGGAAAATTTGTTTTGGGAATTTGACACCAAAATTCACAAGCAGAGGGTTGTGTTCAAAGCACTGGCTAATTGTTGCTGCAGATCATCCTGGGTGTCTGGTAAGTGCAAATTAACTCCCTTAAGAGTTAAGATGTCCGCTAATGCTTACTGCATGCTCGCCTTCAGCTGAGCATTGTTGCTGTGTAAATGTTTTTCAAAGCTTTAAGCCTTCATGTTACAACATACCAATGGGTCATAACTATTTCAGCTGTTTGTAGCAAAAAACAAGGTCAGCGAAAATATCTCTCAATGACTTGGCAACATTTCAATTACTCAAGTTTCACTGTATTAGTTTTGTATTAGGACGTACTCTTTGAGCTTCAGCAAGAAAAAGCCAACCTTGTAAACCTACCTTGACAAATGCAGCAAAAAAATTCATGGTGTACAAGCTGGCGACATTACTAATGTTTACAACACAGCAGGTACAGTTGCTTCCAATGTCTGTCTCATTACACTAACTGTTTGAACATACCTTCAGAATCTGGCACCAGGGGAGCAGCATCCTTCTTCTCTTTTTCTCGCTTCTCTTTAGCAAGATTGTTGTACTTGTCGAAGGCCTGCAGTGTTGCAACAAAAAGAAACGATGCTCACACAAAGTGCCTTCGCCATATCAAATGTGCGCCACTTCACTGCACTGGTGTGGCTCTCAAAGCACAGGTGCGCACTGCCGTACTTACAACTCTGACCAGACGCTTTGCCACTCCCGGAGGAAAACCGGTCTTGTCAGTCGGGGAAGATATGATGTGGTAGAAGTCAGTCCTGCGTGAGGCACGTGACAAGAGCACTTCGGTGAGCAGCTGCATGCGGAGAAACGTACAGGAGTGCAACATCCACTAACATGAACCACCATGAGGGCACATCTCTATTAAGCAGCTGAAAATCCTCCACAAGTTCAATGCAGACTAATGTCTGACACACTCTTGAGTACTCCACTCAACATAGTTCTTATTAGGGGCGAAGCCGCTTGGGGGCTGGGGCTAGAACACCGGGAAACTTGTTTACGCCTCATGCTAGAACGTAACGCCTACTAAAAAACACCGGGACACTCGTTTACGCCTCGCGCTAGACAGCCTCGTGCTTCAAAGACAAGAGACTTTTAGAGCAAAGCTGTAGTACCCCCCAATGGTTTTCATCTCTGCTGGCAAAAACGCCAAGACACCAAGAATACACTTTTACACTGCGTGCTTCGCCCCTCACCAGGTTTCACGTCAGTGGAGATGGCCAGGGATTTTTTTTTCTCTTCGAACAAGATAATGCCAGGTCAGTAAACATGCTGAATGCAAATCTTGTCGCGTCCTTTCTTCAATTTTTTTTTTCTAATTTTAAAACAGGCTGGGGCTTTTGAGGACGGCAGCAGCGCAGTATGGATTTGCCAACCAGTTATTATTAATATCATCCAAACCGAGCTAGTTCCATGAACCATCAGCCAAATTCAGCATTTCAAGCCTCCAGTCGATTTCCCCATGCATAAGCATTGCGGAATCCTCTCTTCAACCGAGTGGAAGGAGCAAATAAAGGGGAGGAGGAACTCGGAATACGGCCCTAGGTCACCGTACGCAGTACGATTGCCTACGCGCGCCAGCAAACAGATCCTTTGATCGTACCTAGTGCGTATCTCTGCTAGTTAAGACGGCTGAACGCGTCCAGGATTAAACCAGCAGCAATATGAAGCTCACTGACACGTTCGTAGACACCATTAAGGAATAAATACGAGCATAAGCAAGTAAGTAAGAACGTTGTCGAGACGTCGTCTGCTTTTCCATCGCCTCCTGTATTTTTACAATGCCAAACGCATCAGCCCGGACCGGCCAACCAAGCCTCTACTCCGGCCACTCTCCCCGAATCTTCTAGCCTTCCCAGCGCTTTAGTCACGAGACCGGTTCATCCGGGCAGCGCGTGGTGGAAGGCGACAACGTTGGCAAAACGTGCTCCACCGCGAGCCTGAGTTTTCTGACGCTGGCGGGGGCGCCCCTCCTTCGGCGATCTCAAACATAGGTTGCCTTGGCAACCAGGCACAAGCTCGATCTCGAATTCAGTTACGGTTGGGTGATCCCGGTTCAGCTCGGGGCCCCACCTTGCCGACATATGGGCACTGCAGGCGTACCACTCACTCCCATTGGGAAGCGGGCGATGCGTTTGGATTGTAAAAATACAGGAGGCGATGGCTTTTCTAACACGTCTCGGCAGCGGACTGAACTGGCGCGAGATCTCACGAGCCTCCCGCCGCCATGTCCCGGAGCCCGCCACCGGTCACGTCACGTTTGAAAAGCCCTGGCAAAGTTTGTTATTATTATTTTTTATCACGCATGAAATACGAGGAATAGCTAGTCCTAGGTGTCGGACCGAAGGTGTCGGACTGTTACCCCAGCTGGGTAACTGAAGGGATCAAAAACAACCAAACTCGCATTTTCCTTTCTCTTTCGAGCGAACGCCAGAAACAAACCCAAAAATGACAACACCAGTAAACTCGCGAAGCCGTTCCGCTGCTTTCTAAATGAAATGCCAAGAAAATTTATACGTTTGTAAATCGGTATTTAGCGGCGCTTCGTACGCCTTCGCTGCCTTCTGGCGCGCCGGGCGCTACAAGGTGATTATGAAATGAAGAAACGCAGACACTGCTTCCTGGAAGGTGTCTAGATTCTAAGTCACAAATGTCTCTGGGGAAAATCGGTCTTGCGAGCAAATCACGGCACTGAGTCGCCGCGACGCCGAGTTTGAGGGGACCTTCACGGGTAAGTGGAGCGAGCGGAAAGAAATCCTTGAAATGTCATCTCCGAGTCACTCACCGGCGGTAGAGGAAATCGAAAATGGCATCTAGGAAAGGATATATCTGGCCCTCGTTGGACAGTATGCCCAGCAGGGCCCCATCGTAGAGGCCCCGACGAGAAGCATCCATCGCTCGTCTGCTTTTTTCAATGGAACGCCATAATGGTTGAAAGAGGAAGACGAGTGCGAGCGGCTTGCGGCCGCCTTTTCCGGTGTGGCGCTGGCGGCGGTTTCAGTTTCGGTTTCGGCTTGTCAACACCAAAGTGCGTGAGTCGAATGTATGTACATGCATTTGCCTCAAGAAATGATATTACGCTTATTACATTTATAGTAGCAGTAAAACATGCGTTCTCTGACTTAAATCTTATCAAGTCCGTAGTTGCAAGCTCATGCTTATCTGCGCTTTCAACTTCACACCCAGATTATTGTTCGTTCGTTTCTCTTTGTTCTTTTTCTAAATTTTTTTCATTGTTATTTTTTCTTTCTTAATTTTTTTAATTCTTAAAATTCGCGCTTTCCTGAAAAACGCTATTCGGTGTACTTACGTGGGCTTACATTCTTTGAATGCGAAATCGTTATGCCTTTCCTGGCCATACGTAGCAGACTTATAAGGCCAGATTTTTTAATTTTATTTTGTTTTGAAATGCACTCACCTTCATTTCACTCCACAACTTACCCAGAGCCAGCGTTTTCTATGGACGGGATGCTCCTGTTCTGCTCACCTGCCATCTCGTGTTCTCGTCAGCCACTGCGTTCCGCGAGGCTTTTGGTACAATTCACTGTGGACCATCAGAATCGCCGTATTCTTCTACTCATAAGGCATATAAGGCTTTTTGCCTTGAAAAACCCGATCCCACGATACTTATCGCAGTGTGGGGATTTTCAAAGGAACGAAGTTTTTTTCCATAAACAATGAAAACCTGCTGCTCGAACATAAATTGCGAGATGCAGTGTACCACTGATTGTGGACGACCCACTTCAACTCAGAGGTGTTGTGTATGCGCGAAATGTGATTGTGAATGAGAAAGCAATTAAGATAGAAGATTGCGCACATATTTTACGGGAGCATTATGTCATTTAACTGTTGTACATCGTATACGCATATCGAAACATCATGCACTGAGCGTTAAACATCGCCTTCACCATTAAACACATTCTCTCCGTTCTAACTCGCGTACTTCCTTTCAGCCAAATTACAACACATATTTATTTCTCAGTTAAAGAAAAAGTACATACTTTAGATTTCGAATTTTTTTTATCGGCGGCCTGAATCTCAATATGTTTCGTTTGCCCATTTTCTCTAGTTATTAACGTTGGCATATATGATACAGGCCCGTAGGACCCAATACTGCTCAACTTCCTTGTTTTTATCTCAGCAAGAATCCGCTGACTTAGTCATCCGGTATAGGCTTCGTGTTGAGCGCCTATTCGTAGGAAGCACCAAGTTTACTGTCAACGACACTTTCACAGAGTATATTTCGTAACCATTCTCGATGTCCAGGAAAGCTATGGACATCGTCTGCAAAAGGTTGTCTGAGAGCACGTAAATTGAAAGCGCGCGGCAGGGGGAGGGTGGGGGACCTTTATCACGGAGACGTGATCAAACTTAATTTAGTAAGCAGACGTAGTCCCCAGTGGCAGTAAACAAAACTTCCGCATTCTGAAGACGGCGGCAACCTGCACCTCGTCTATCCAGGTCGCCTTTGGACAACAAGCTGAAGATGGACGATGCGATGTGGCTCGAACGGCGCGATGGTGCTACAGCCTACTGCGTGGGGGGAAAACGCTGCTGTCGCTTCACAACAACTAAAAGTCGTGTCTTTGAACTGTGAGTTCTCATTCTGACTTGAAAATCGGGAAGGTAGGGTTATCGCAGCTTACGACCACGACGCTGCGTTTTAGATGCGACTCTAACGTATTTAAATTCGTTGGTTACGGCGACTAGTGGGAACACTGCGGCTATATGCAAGTTGCAACACAATTGCCCCAGTGCGTTCACTTATGCGCATGCGTACCAGAAAACGGTGGCAACGCAGAAGATCCTTGATGAGGGAAGGGCCGCGATAAGGGTGTTGTGATCGCTACTGCACTTGAAACACTTGGGCGCCGAATATGGCAGAAGTAATTGCCAAAACAAGCTGTGAATGTAGGTAAGTGGGGCGGTTGGTAAAATGTTTATTAAGCCACAAATAAATAAGTAAAAGGTTCATGGCCTTCTCAGCACACAAGTCTGCGCTCCGCCTCTTGCTCAAGTGGTTCAGGCTGCGCTTGCAGGTCTGCATGTTTCAGCTGTCTCCCTCAGTGTTGTGAGGGTGTGCGGGGCCCTACTCCCAGACGATCATCGGTGGACTATTAAGTGGTTCCCGGCGCACGCGGCCCTGAAGCACGGGGAGGCGCGAACGAGAGGCGGCGTTGAGCGGCACGCGCTTCGCCAGCTCGCATATGCGAGCACGAAAAACACCTTCACAAAAAATCTTGGGCGCGTAGTGATCCGGCTACGACGAGGTGGCTTGCCACACACCAGCCTAAAGACGCCCTGAATGGACCGGAGTTATTTCTGCCGGACGCTGCCCCAACCCCACCTCCAGCGACGCGACGCGAATCAGTGTTTTCACGCGCGAAGCAAGTGTTCGCGAACCACCCGCGTTGTATCGGTGTTTTATTCTGCGGCTAACTCCTTTTTGCATTATTATTATCAGTTAATCCAACGCGAGGTAGTAAATGATTTCATGAGCTCTTTATTTCAAATACATGGGGTCCAAAGGGAATGGCCATTCGATGGCAGAAGTTTCCTCCAGCGACCGTGCTTTTGTAATACGACTAGAGACACAAGACGGCTCTATATCCTCTACAATACGGCTGTAACTATCGTTTTCTGCGCAAAAAAGTACCACGTCTGACACCCAACGCAACTATACAGCTGACCCGCCGTGGTGGCTCAGTGGCTAAGGCGTTGCGCTGCTGAGCACGAGCACGAGGACGCGGGTTCGATTCCCGGCAGCGGCGGCCGCTTTTCTGATGGAGGCAAAAAGCAAAAACGCCCATGTGTACGAGATTTCGGCGCACGTTAAAGACCCTCAGGTGGTCAAAATTAATCCGGAGCCCTCCACTACGGCGCGCCTCATCGCCTGCGTTGCGTCGGCGCGTTAAACCCTACAATCAGAACTATATAGCTGAGCCAATTATCCCGTGTTTCTGCTGAATAAAAGTGATTTCGAATTCGCAAGAACACGGGCTCTGTGTATTCGTTTGCTAACACGGTTAATGATCCGACGCCACCTCTACCACACGGGCTTTTAATCTAATCAACAGCAAGATTGTAACTACTACCCGCTCAAGAGCGAACTAAATTTGAACACGACCGCAGCTTCAAATCTGCCACGTTAGCCACCAACTACGCACCCCGATCGAATCCACTCGTGTGTGCAGGCTGCCCGCCCGTCAGCAGTGTTGTTGCTTCAATTACCCCGTTATTCACCGCGACACGCTCATCTAAGCGAACTTCGGGCGCTACCTGTGCACTAGAATCGCTCCCGTCTGCTACGGGGATACATCTTCTGCTTGTTCTGGCAATAGAGCTCCGGCAATAGAGTTTTAGCATTCCGTAAGTTCCGTATGTACCGTGCGTAGGGGGACCCAACTGCGCCTGCGCGCGTGGGCACGGCGGGGAGAGCCGCACCGCACCGAAACTAAGCCACCCTTCCGGAACGAATGGGGACGCCCTGTCCGGCCAACAACAGATCGAGGTCGTGACGTCACAGCCAAAAGTCACGTGATAAAGGCATTTTCGTCACTTCCTGGACCGTGGGCTTTTCTTTTTTTTTACTTTTATCGCGAAGGCACTGCGCATAGCATCAAGAAGCTATGCACTGCGGTAAGGTGTTTTTTTATCACTATTGCGCAGGTACATACGCCCTTCTGCAGCGGTAGGTTCGCTTTGGCGTTTGTTTGATGCCCGAGTTTGTGTCAACGTAGCCGCGGGTCAACGTCGTGGACGGTTGCTTACATGATTGTCAAGTGTAGCGTCGAGCTGTTGGTTGATGAACGCGCCGCGTATCTGCTTTAAGCGTGCTGTTCATGTTGCCTGTTCGAGTCACTGACTCCACCATAACTCCGCTGTAGTACCAGTACCAGGCCCATAAAAAGTTTGGATGACCGATCGGCCACCGCTAACTAGCGCCGCTTTCCACCGCTAGCGCCGACAGGCTTTACCGCAATGCACCTGTGACGTGCGGCTAAAGGACAGGCGGAAGGAGTTGAAAAATACGAGCGCTACAAGAACAACGGACGAGAAAGGCAAGCAGCTGTCGTATTTGTCGTCCGTTCTTTTCATACGCTGGTATTTAGCGCTCATAATTTTTTTTTTTTTTTGTCAATATCATAGACCAATTCAACCAAAACACGTTTCGAAGAGAAAGGTGCTTTAGGAGAGCACTTTAATTCGAAAATATTTGTTCCTATTAAAAGCTAGTTCAATAAAACAGCTTTAAAAGCAGAATTTCATATCCTCGCAGCCCTGGTCTCTACAGAAGCTCCTATAAGATATATAACTAGAAGGGTTGCGGGCTTTTAGTTAAGACATTTTGTAGTGGTAGCAAATATTTCATCTCGTACCGAGTACCTATAGCATGGCAGAAAAAAAAGGAAGCAGCAGCAGTAACCCAGACAAGCTGTTTTGATACCACAGTTGAAATAAGGTCAAGTGGCAGGCTTTATCCATCTTGCACAAGAACGGAACCGATGGCTGTTTAATAAGTGGGTGGCCTCTTCTGGTTTACTTGGCTTCCTTTGCATTCTGGCTGCCTGTTTCTGAAATCTACCCGTGGGTATTCTAATTCCTGTGTGGTGGTAGTGTTGTTCCTCATAGAACAATATTGTAGTAATGATGTACACTGTCTCACCTTTGAATAAAGCCAAGATGTAGGTTGCATACATTGTAGGGCTGGGTGTCGGTTAAAAGTTTTAATCCGATTAATCTGTCTGACCGTTTTAATCCGATTAGCTTTAATCTGGTAATTAATCAATTAATCGGTAGTGTTGGTTTTGAAAGAAAAATGACCAAAAATAATATTTAATGGAATCCATACACCGATGATAATAATAAAATGCTTCTCCGTCCCAACAGTTTTAATTGCTATCATCTCTGAGCATACTTGCATGTTTTCTGTTGTAACGTCACGCAGGCTATTTGAACACAAATATGGTCCTCGGCATGCACACAATTTCAACGCGGTACTCCTGTTTCGGTTTGCTCACATGACTTCGACCGACTAAAAATTAATCGCAACTAAAGCATTAATCGGAAAGTTGATCGATCAATCGCCCACCCCTAATACATAGTCCATTCAAAAGCACCACATAACGTTACCGAGCCGCAATTTGTGCCTTTTGTAATTTGCACTGGGGACAAAAATTAAAATTTGCCACAATGTGCTGCAAAACACCTCAGACATAGGAATGTAAAAGGGATCACCAGCACTTTCTTTCAGTGGGTGTGTTGGTAATAGCTGAACCGTTTTTGCACCACCTTCAGCAGTTATAAGGGGACAGTGCATTCTCATTAGGTGAAGCAGAAGCCATTGAATGAAGATATTTACTTTCTCTAAGAGCACTGCATGTGGTTTTTCTCTTCTAATAAAGCCTTTGCACTTTATTGAGTATAGGAGCCACACCACCATGCATGATAGTTTTGATTACAGTGCCGTTACCTAACTCTGTGCTTGTGATGTCGGCTCAGAAGAAACTTCACTGAAACAAGCATTGAAGCCAACTTGTGTTCTGAGGCCCCTGTTGCACCTAACACCGACTTTTTTCCAGGAGATTCAATTGCAATAAAAAGCTGTGCCCAAACAGCCTCGTATCTTTTCCAATTTCTTTTGTGCATTATACTACTCGCTTTTTCTCCATAGATGTTAACTCTTGATGGCTAGTGTTAGTCTCACTTGTAGCTTACGGACTAATTATTAGGTGAAGCCATGCAGACTTTTAGTGGGGTGATGTACTGGATCTCTCATGTAGCTAACCGACGGGAACTTTTGGGCGGCTTCACACGTGTAAAGTGCAAAATTTGGATGAGACAAAGAAGGATGACATGACCAAGTGCTACTTCCAACTAGGATTTATTGGTAAGATACACTCGCATATATACAGGCAAAATTTTGACACGAGACAAAGGATGACCGGAACAAGGGCAACTAAGTATTACTGGTAAAGTACAATCGTGTATATACAGAAACCGTGCGAACATCAGCAAAAAAAGCAAATTCCAGCACACAAAAACAGTTATGCACCGGCACATAATAATATTTGTGACGCAGCTCATGCCCTGATGTACAAAGTATAACTAGAGATTTTTTTTTATTGGGTCAATTTCCATCGGCGATGGAGGAGGAGAGGGAAGGAAAAAGCCGTGCGAACAGCTTGACAAGCCCTATCCCCCCTCCTGGCTACAGCGATTGGCATAGCACTGACAACAACAACAATAACAAAAAAATAAAACGAAATCAACTTTTCAATATGCAGTACACAAAATTATCAATCCAAAAATAGCAGTTAATACATTATACATAGTCATGCAAACAAAAGTCATGGGCACATGGAACAATAATAAGCAAGAGAAATAAACAGTATACATAGCAATATTAATTTGACGTAGTGGTAAATCGTACCATGGCAACGTAATACAACTTCTATATACGCGCTAATTATCCATAAAGAAAATACGAACGTATCCGATGTACAACGCAATAAAATTCTCACTTTAGATCGGAACTTTAGGCAAAATTCCCATTTTTTCCTGGAGTCCCTGTAAACTTTGTTCAACATATAAGCACGAACTACAGGGATTAAATTAATCAACTGTTGATAGTGCCTATAAGGGCCTATTTTTAGATTCGTGTCTATATTGGCTTTTTGTTGCCCTAAAAATGCCTTTTTAGGCTTGCTGAGTCCATTTTACGTAACGTGTTGCCCCAAAACATACCAACAGAGTCAACTCTTCAGAACCTATACCTGCTATCAATGTGCAAGGACATTAAAAATTCACAACTTAGTGACTCATGCATATGGATTTCAGTGGACAGGGGATTACATGTGTCCAGATTGAAAAAGTGTGAGGGCCACTCCAACTAGAAGTCTTTGGAGAGAAACTTCCTCCTATCGGAAACAGTACAAGGCAGGGAGCAGATGTAGAGGCAACTTTGAGGGCAGAGATTTTTTAGTCTTAAGAAAGCAGAAGGACCTTGAGGCAGTAATTTGGCAACGAGTTTGGTATGGTGAGGGGAAAATGTGGTCGGCAAAGTGGTTAGAAGCATTCAGGCTGTGTCTTTGCAATCACCGGATAGAAATATTGAATAGTGACCATGAATATGCTGGAGGACTCAAAGCATCTTCCTGTCCCAGTGCTTTACTGCGCTGATTAAGCTAGTGTACATGTGTGTTCCTGCATTGAGCATTTGCAGTTTTGACAGTATAATGCACACCTGAGAGTTTCAAAGGCAATTGGAGTGACAATAGCATGAGTACAGGTGACTATTGACATCTCGATGGGGAAGGCTTGCATAGGTGACTCTTCCTTCTCTCAGTGGAATGGCTGCTTCTATGGGCAACCCAAAGTGGGTATCGGAAATAGTAGTCATGGGTGTATAACGCCATGGGAACAGGTGTTCTGGTCAGGGAAGGCTCGCCATAAAAATAAGAATACAGCGCTATGACCACTCACAGCTGGATGAACTTCGCTTTGCTCTGATTAAGTTTGTGATGATACTGAGCTGGGTGTGTTCTAAGAAAACAGAGGGACAATAAAATACCACAACACTGCAAATGGCTTATCTGCCAATATTCTCGTCCTGTACCATCACTGGGTGCAATTAGGGCAGTTACAACTGCAGGAGGTGCATATAAGACAGGCTCACCACTTGCTGTAGCTATAAGGCCTGGGACGTGCAGTTATCAAACTTTACATGCCTTCAGCTTCCCGCTGATTTACGATTTAAAGGTTGCTCTTTTCACTATTTAGGCAATGTAAAATAGTATGCATGCAATATGTAATAGCATGTATGTAAGGCACTTGTATTTGGAAGCCCGCATCATACAGCTGCCTGCAAAAAATTTCTGCCCGTGCAAGCATCGCACTCAGCCATCAAGAGCGCAGACATCAAGGGCGATAGCAAGCTAAGTGCAATGGCTAATCTCGCCTTTACCATAAAACAAATTCTTCGTTAATGGGACTGACCTCTTCAGCTTTCATTAAAGGCTCTCTCTCTCTCTCTCTGTCACCGTGGAATTCATAGATGTACCGGAACACGGTGAGCTCGACCACGCCTCGTTTGCGCATTTACCTGTCACCGCAATAACAAGCCGAATGTGGTACGTCCAGCGTGGCACCCCAATGCACACAATCATTTCCACATCACTGAATTCGCTGCATCACAGCACGGCATATCCTCGCTTGGTGAACTCTTTTGCTGCATGTTGTTGCTGACGGCAACGTGACTTGTTTTCTTGTAGGATATGGGCGCGCACAACTAGTGGTGTCACACTTCGTCCTAGATTCTTCAGGGAAAAGATCGGTGTTGTCGCCGTTTCACCTGCGAGGGCTCAAGGTGACGGCTTCATTCGTGAGCTGGCTCAAAGAAGCAGTACACGACGCCGAGGGAGACTTCGACGATACACTTCAGCATATCACGCGGGTATCATCTACGTTGAAAGAAACCAACTCGGGCACAGAACAAATTCCCAGGGGCAAAATGACGCAATAACAACAATAAAAAAAGCGGCGAAGCGACCGTAGCTCACACACAGTGCCTTTGGCAATCGCCTCCAAATGCTTTGGCTGAAGCCTTGGGTGAAACTTCTGACCGCGGTGCATGGCTTCTTGATGCTATGCGCATGCCATTGTGATAAAAGTAAAAACAAAAAAAAGCCCACGGCCCAGGAAGTGACGAAAACGCCTTTGCCACGTGACTTTTAACTGTGACGTCACGACCTCGATCTGTTGTTGGCCGGACAGGGCGTCCCGAACGAATGCGCAAATACCCAGTCAAATCCCGGTACATGCGGTAGACACAGAACGTACAGAACACACGGAATGCTAAAAATAGAGTTTTAGCACTCCGTATGCTCCGTGTTTCCCGTGCTTACCGTCAGTACCGGTACCCGGGTTGCTAAGGGAGGACCGCCCAACATCTCTGACACGCCACTGCGCTCGGGTCACGCTCGAACAGTGGGAGCTCAGCAGCCGAACCATTCGAATGTCGGTCCCGCGCTCCTCATTCGCGCTAGCGCCGTCACCGCTGCCACGACTGGCCGACCACCGCCGTCCCGGGAGGGAGACAGGACAGATAGCCGCTCGCGCCCAAGGGCTGCATGACGCCATCTCAGGGGGAGGAACCCCGAAGACCCCCACTTCCTCCCTTCTCATAGTTCTAGGCAAAATGAAGCTAACCAACACAGCTGACGTCCCCTTCCAATTTTTCTTCTTTAGCCTGGCAACGGCCAGTGCTGTAATACGTCGCATGCGTGCACTAGTGCGGTAATCGGTAACTTTTGTATAGGGCGTCGGGCCTTTATCTGCATTATAGCGATGATTCAGTTTTGAATTCGAATGGCGTTAAAGTAACTACAACCTACAGGGGAAAAAATGGCCGCGTATCTGCTCACTTTGTTGCGAATGTCGACGAAATACGATAGTCGTCTGGCGCCCCTGCCAAGTAAATGCCTCCCTTCTCTTTCCTACTCACCTCATGCTGTCTCTCTCCCGTCTCGCTCCTCCCACGATAAATAGGGTAGCGGTTTGCTAAAGTCAATTTAAATTTACCGCGTTCCACTGCTCCACGCCGAATGCCTCGACGCCAGCGCTGCCGTACGGCGGAGACGCGCGTGAATTGAGGCACCCTACGTAGAGCCTCACTAGCTTACCACTGCACGTGCGTTCCACGCGGAGCGTGAAAACTATCTAGCGGAACATTTCGTTACTGTCGCCGTTTCATTTCTTAAAATGCCGCTAGGGGGACCGCGGGCGACCACTTCTCTATTTTTATGTACGTAACTTACACTAAATCAACCATCCATAAAATGTGTATTTTAGGAAAATAAAGCAATTCAATTCAATCCCTGTATTTTCATAAAAAAACACGTCACTTGAGTAATGTTTTGTTTTTGCGCAACTATGTTGACAAGTACGAACATTGCCACCGGAATTAGCAGTTCAGATTCGGCTGTGCGTATATAAACCTGTTGTGCAGCACCTGTATCACTTTGGCCGGTTGGCTGAATCGAGGGACAGAGAGATACCAAAATTACAGCGTTCAAGTAGCCCAATCTGTAAAAGCTGTCAGCGGTTAACAGGCCAGTCGCACTTACCTGTTGCACGAATGCACAAGGCCGTGGCAGCACTTACTAACGCAGCTTTTTCGTCGCTTTAAACCAATTGGTAGTGTGCGACCACTGTAAATTGTCAACAATGGCCTCAATGATCGACGGCTAGTGAGACCACCTGTGTATGCTTCGAATTCCCAGGACCGTAGCTGACCGCAGCGCAACTTACCTTCGATCGCCCCAAGCTCTGGCGTTGTCACTGTATAGCTGCCGAAGGCAGCCAACAACATGAAGGGAGGGATGCACCGTTACACAGCGAAACACTAGCCGGCCACTGGCAGTGCCCAAGCTCGGATACCTACATGACTCGCCGCTGAAAGCGGAGCGGTTGACCGCGCAGCCACCCAAGCCCCAAGCCGAGCACCCGCCACGGTGGGTAGTAGTGCTCGCACGAGTAGAATGAAATGCTAACACCAAAGGAGGTTACCAACAGAACGCTTCATCACAACCTATAGGACGCATGATACAGGGCACTGTGGATACAGATGCTAACCAGTTATCGCCGCAACCGGCTGTTCTTCAGCACGACGCGAAGAGTTGCTACGGCGGCGAGTATTTTGCAAGCACGAAAATAACAGCAGGCTAAATACGAACTTCGAGAAAAGCGCAACCACCACTCAAAAGACGCGCGCGTTGACGTCATGGCCTCGCTGTTTCGGCGGGGTGATGTGCATGCGCTGTTGCCGTTCTGAACTAGTAAGCCTGCATAAGCGCCGGAGCCAAAAGGCAGTATGTTCTTGCCGTGGACTAGACTTCATTAAAGCACATACCAGTGGAAACCTATACCCGTAGCTATGGCATACATCGATTTCAGAGGCCCCATTTCCCGATGATAATATGCCTCAGGAATATGTTCCCGACTCAGTACATGAAGGAAACCTGTCCAGTGTAACTAAGCCACAAGACAAGCTTAAGCTGCACCGTAGCTGGAAATCCTACAAAGCTTAGTGGCCATCGAAAGTAGTCTTAGGCACGTTGCTGCAAAGCAGAGCTACGCTGTAGGCACCGCAACCACACCCTCCCCAAACGTGGAGCAGAGGGCCTCTGTAGAACCTGGCACGAAGAGATGAAGTCCGCAGATGGTGCACTTACAGCACGACTATACAGTAGAAGAACAGACCCGCGCAGTACCCTCCGCTTAGCAATGTCCAGGCAGCTTGACAGCCGCCAGACACCGCACAGCAGAGAGACCACCGGACCAAGGCAATAACAAAGGTACTGGAAAAAAAGCAATTTTATTTCTCCAATTGGAAGAAAAAAAAAAGGTTCCTCGTTAACTTAGATTTCGCGTGACCGGTCGGTCTCCGCCCAAGGTGCCACCCTCCGCCAGTCTTCGGGGTTCCGCCCGCGCCTCGTCGACGAGACGTGGAAAAACACACTAGCGCGCACACCACCGTTAGAAACACGCCGCCCCTAACGCGACGCTCCTGCTAGACAAAAAGGCGCGGAAAAACCCAGGCAGTAGAGAGACGGGCCGACCAACAGCCGCCGCTCCGTGCGCGAGCACGTGACGGCAGCCGAAGGCTCCCGCTTGAACACGCACAAGAAACACAAGGGGCCGGAGACCGCGCGAAGAGGCGCCGCTAGTCCTGCCTGGAGAAGGCACAGGCCGCGGTAAAGAGGGCGGGGAACGAAGACCCAAACCGTCAGTTCAGCCTAATCGAAAAGAAAAAAAAAAAAGCCTTCCGGGACCATAGAAAAAAAAAAGTCGGCGTTTTGTAGAGAAAGTTCTGTTCTTCGTCGTCGATTTTCTTGTTTCGCGTCGCCGTGCCCCCAGATGGCGCTGCCGGCGGGGCGCTCGATGTCGATGGCGGTGGGGTGGGGGAAGGTAGGGAGAGGAGCAGAGCGCCTAGAAGCACTTGCGGTGGACAATGCTGGGGCCGGACTCGTCGTACTCCTGCTTGGAGATCCACATCTGCTGGAAGGTGGACAGGGAAGCCAGGATGGAGCCGCCGATCCAGACGGAGTACTTCCTCTCGGGGGGAGCAATGATCTTGATCTTCATGGTGGACGGGGCCAGCGCGGTGATCTCCTTCTGCATGCGGTCGGCGATACCCGGGTACATGGTGGTGCCGCCGGACAGGACGGTGTTGGCGTACAGGTCCTTACGGATGTCCACGTCGCACTTCATGATGGAGTTGTACGTGGTCTCGTGGATGCCGCACGATTCCATACCCAGGAACGAGGGCTGGAACAGGGCCTCGGGGCAACGGAAGCGCTCGTTGCCGATGGTGATCACCTGACCGTCGGGAAGCTCGTACGACTTCTCCAGGGAAGAGGAGGAGGCGGCCGTGGCCATCTCCTGCTCGAAGTCCAGGGCGACGTAGCAAAGCTTCTCCTTGATGTCGCGCACGATTTCACGCTCAGCTGTCGGGGAAGAAGAGGAGGAGGAGAGAAGATTGCGTTAGGCGACGATAAGGTTATCTACGCCCGAGAACGCTACAAAGTTGCTTCAAAGCGGCGACAGTGGTCGCCTTACGATGCGCTCAGGAGAAATTAAGGCCGATAGATTCGCAAAATAATGTTATACTCTACTGGCGCGCGAATGAGCACGTCGTATCCGAAGAGTTATATTTAAGCTAACGTCGATTTCTCCCGTTACTCCTGCCCGAGTACACTCGCCACTAGCGTTCTTTAGCCCCACCACCCCGACCCCCCCGCGAGAGACGCGGCGATGAGAGAAGGGGAGGAGGCGTACCCGTGGTGGTGAAAGAGTAGCCACGCTCGGTGAGGATCTTCATGAGGTAGTCGGTCAGATCGCGGCCGGCCAAGTCGAGACGCAGGATGGCGTGGGGGAGAGCGTAACCCTCGTAGATGGGCACGGTGTGGGAGACACCATCGCCGGAGTCGAGCACGATACCGGTGGTACGGCCGGAGGCGTACAGCGAGAGCACGGCCTGGATGGCCACGTACATGGCGGGCGTGTTGAAGGTCTCGAACATGATCTGCGTCATCTTCTCCCTGTTGGCCTTGGGGTTGAGGGGGGCCTCGGTGAGCAGCACGGGGTGCTCCTCGGGGGCCACACGCAGCTCGTTGTAGAAGGTGTGGTGCCAGATCTTCTCCATGTCGTCCCAGTTGGTCACGATGCCGTGCTCAATGGGGTACTTCAGAGTGAGGATACCACGCTTGCTCTGGGCCTCGTCGCCCACGTAGCTGTCCTTCTGGCCCATGCCAACCATGACTCCCTATGGGAAGAAGGGACCATCGCGGTCAGTCCCACCCGACGACGACGATACGTCCGCCCTTAATAATCCAACGTCCCCTCAATCTAACCCAGATGTGCCAATAACCCGAGGCTAGTTAGTCGGACGAGAATCTTTAATCGTGGCGTACGTAAACCCGCTACCAGACGACGTAACGCTAAGGCCAGACGTACGGCGTCCGCGTAGAGCCAACAAAGCAGCTTATGCGCCATTTACTCGTTACGCCGCGTAATGCCATTATCGCCGTGACATAAGCCCTACCCTTCGAGAGTTGCCGTTGTATACGCGCCACCCCTTTCCCAAAAAAAGAAGGCTGGCCCACTTTTTGGGCGTCGGCACGCAGACACGGGCGGGTAAAGGAACGCGCCGAGAGCTGCAATTAGACGGCGGACCTGTCTGGGCCATATCTGCTCCCCGCCAAAGCGTCGTCCCGCTTTGGCGGGGAGGAAGCCCCCGGTCCGCCGCGAAGCTCCAAAAGGGGCAGTCGTCCGAGGTAACCGTGAACTTGGCGGGCTTCCAGACAAGGAGGGGGAAAAATGCGCTCAAGATCGAGGGCAATGGTGCCGGGGCGAGGGAGGAGGTCATTAAGCGGCGATAAAGGGATGCGCGGCCCCAGTCGGTACGCCAAGGGAAAGAAAAACAGTTAACCACGCTGCACGGTACGCCGATAAGGCTCGCGAGGGGTGGAGGTCCGCGTATCTGCCTTTCGTCTCATAGAATGCCTCTTATCATCGCCGACGCCATCTGAAAGTTACAGAACGAGCAGCAACGCTCTAAAGTTTTGCTTCGCTGAAGATTGCGCGCGTTTCCCCTCCTCGTAATCGATTACAAATGACCACGATCGACTCCGCTATGTTCCAGTTTGCTAATTTTTAGCCTGCGCTAATTAAGCCGCCCATATTTTGCTGCCAATCTTATCCTCAAAATCGTTTAATTCTTGCTGCTATGGCTGTCTTGACGGTTGTTCTTAGTAGCCCTTGTGCTAATCAGCCGAGAAGCAGAGGTGGCGATACGAAGGCCTGCGCAGGTGGTCAATTCTAAAGCACGTGAGCACACGTGCATAAGGAATTGGCCAACGCTGCTCGCATACAGTTCGCACACCGCGGCCTCTGCAGCCAGATCAAGAAAGTGGGGGGAGAGGGGGAGGGGGCATACAGACCTGGTGGCGGGGGCGACCCACGATGGAGGGGAAGACGGCGCGAGGAGCGTCGTCTCCGGCGAAACCGGCCTTGCACATGCCGGAGCCGTTGTCAACCACCAGGGCGGCAACCTCGTCGTCACACATGTTGACTGTTTAGCTGCACAGAGAAGGAAGAGAAAAAAAAATAACACGTTAGTCACGGCCAACGTCACGACGTCCGCCGAGGCTAGACTGCGGAAAGCGCACGAGAGAGACGTCAGGAGCTACCGCTGGTGCTAGTCCCCGGCGGGACAGTGCCGAAGGTTTATGTAGTTATGCATTGCCCGATCGGTTAAGCCCTCACAAATTGGCACACAGCGACCACACAAGCTCGTGGCATCTCATCTCCGCTTCCGCAAGGCACCAACGCAACTTCACTGCCCGCCTAACGGTCTACATTCAGCGCGATCGACTCTGCGAGAGCGCGGTAAACGACAAACGCAACGCTAAGACCTCACCCTGCGGGACCGATCCGAGAAGCTAGCGCCCAGAAGGCGTGCGCGGCCTTTTTAGGGAGCACGATGCGAGAGTTGCGACCCTATTCGTTGAACGCGTTCAAATTTGGCGCGCCCCCAAGAACAACTAACCCTCGCGTCTCCGAACCACGCCCCCTCCCAGGAGCGGTGCCCGCTCGCTGCGGCGTCGCCGTTAAAGGAGCTGACCCAGAACGCCGCATCCCCCCGGCAAGCCAATTAGCAATCGGAAAAGTAAAGTTTCGGATGTAGATTTCTTGCCCCCGGTACTCACGACCACACCGCGACGGTGGTAGAACTCAAGGATGGCGGCGGCGCGGGAATGCACTCGGCAATCAAAGCGCGCTGAGCGATAATCCAATGCCGGTTGAAGAAGAGTAGATCACGGCGTTATTTTCCCCCGAGGGTCCGAGTCGAGCGAGAGCAGAGTCGCAGAAGATTACAGCTACCACGTCAGCCTAGGCGATTACACGGGCAGATAAGTCGAGCACGGCGCTAATCTGCAGAGGTAGTAGTAGGAGGAGGTAATCCACGAGACGAGACCACCACGCCGGCTGCCCACCTTGGTGAGCAGCTGCCCCGCCTTGACGAACAAACTTCTCGTAAACGCCGAGAGGCCCGGAGTGACGCTTCTCGGCACCGGCCCGCCGTTTTATACGGGGACCCCCGGCGCCGGAAAGCGCGCCGCGCACCACGTGACCCGGACGTGACGTCGGCGGAGCGCCCGGCGGCCAGCGCCATATACGGCCGGCGGCGCGCAGCCTCCCAGCGGCGCTGTGCCGCGCGGGCCGGCGCCCTGAGAGCCCCAAGAATGGGCAGCGCTCAGGGTCCCAGTGCCAGGCCGCGGCGGGCCCAGGGTTCGGGCGCTATTTCGAGAGGCCACCACCTCTCTCTCTCCCCCTCCCTCAGCCGCCAACCCCTTTAGCTGAGCTCTCTCGCTCCCCCGAGTAGCCTGGAAAAGCCGTACGCCAGCCATGCCCCGCTTTGGCCTTCGTCCGAAGCCTAGCTAGCCCCTTCCATTCGCTTTGCTGCAGCCACGCGCGAATTTATTATTTTCAATTTTTTTCCCAAAGTGTGTGCGCGCCCGTACAGCACGGGATCAACACAGTTTTTCCTACAGACGACTTGGACCGGGACAGCAAGCAGTCGAACGCGACAAGCGAAGCAGGACTTGGTCGAATTAGCCAGACTCAGCCCTCACTGCTACCGGCTTTCAAGCCTGACAAATATACGCAGCCAATAGCTTGGTCTTTACTCCGCGAATGCAATGAAAGCTACCAAATCGACATAGGTTCCGCAGCGTTGCGGAGTCACGAACGATGGTAGATTTTAAAGCTTGTATCCGACAGGATAGTCCCTGCATATATATTATATGCATCACCTCGCGCGAATTGTCCTTGTAGTACACCGTGAGCCAACAATGCACGCTTTCCGTCCTCCGATGTAACCGCCAGCGGTGCGGCCAGTTGCATATGCATTATCTTCCATGGAGCGTCTTTATTGCGTTGTTGACAAGAATGTACGCTTCTCCGTGTTAGATATCGTACTTTCATTTGTAGCCCCGTACGAATTCGCCGCAAGGTCGCCCAGCAACCAGGGCGCAGTCTCTGGTTAGGCATAGTCTCTCAATACGTCGAGTTCACCTCACATGAAACCTATCCTACGTGCACGTAAAGCAACAAAGCACGTTCGCTTTTTAACCGCCCATTACGAGGGCCGTGCAAGCTCTACCTGTGACAATACTCGAGCTACAGCAGCTCATCACCGTTCGATCGACTGATTGATTGATTGTGGGGTTTAACGCGGCGACGCAACGAAGGCGACGAGGCGGGCCGTAGTGCAGGGCTCCGGATTAATTTTGACCACCTGGGGATCTTTAACGTGCGCCGAAATCTCGCACACACGGGCGTTTTTGCTTTTCGCGTACATCAGAAAAGCGGCCGCCGCGGCTCATCACCGTTCGAGAAGTCCGTTTATCGCGCAGCTCGTCCTTCGACCCGATGAGTGGCGGACGCAAGCTGTCTGTCCCGCGGTCACTGGGTGAAACATTCCACCGGCGCTCGGACCACGCGCTCACGGCGAAATCAGAAGGCGCAGGCACTGACTTCGACCGGAGGAACCAGCCGTGAGTATTGCGACGCCACACACGCACCGTATACGCAGGCTTTCGTGGCATGAAACGCCTCTAAATGGAACGTACCTTGTTAACCTTCCTCTAACACCCTGCTCTTAGTGCTATGTTATAACAGCGCGAAGTTTACCCAAACCCTGCAGCGAGTTGCGGCACGGCTTGTACGGAAGAGCTCGGCTCGCGGCACGAAACCAGCCGTTTCGGCCCCAAACGATCTGCCTGCTTTTCGTCTCGAAGGCTACGGAACACTCAGGTCTCGCATCACAAATAGCGGGAATCGGGTGCGAGCGTTACGAGTGTACAGTCTGTCTCGCAAGTCTTCTAGCTGGATCGTGCGAAAACGCGTGTAAAACGACAGGCGCTGCATCGAAGGCGAATCCCTGCCAACTAGCCCATGTTTTCGGTCCAACTTTTTATTAAAACGCAAGCAAGGGGTGACAAGCGCGTCGGGTTTATTTCAGCCACGGGCAAAACTTTCCCACAGCCACTCACCCCGTCCGTGAGTACTTCTGTAAAGATTCACGCGCTGTCATGACATAAATTTGAACACTATCTTCCAAATTACACAATGCGACGTTTCTTAGGCTGCAGTAAAAATATGCCCTTAAGTTACCTTACGGAATCACTCCACTACCGCAACTCGCCTCTCGCGGTACCTAGCAATACCCGCCGCCACAGGTCATAGTACTCAATTAGCGGAAGCTCAGTCGGGCTTGTTTGTATACTTGTAGACGGGCCAATATTTTTAGTACTATCACGCTAGAAAAAGTGCGTGAAAGAGGGCTAGGAGGGTACTGGTGAATATGATCGTGCACGAGTACATTTGGTACGTTTGCGCTTCATTACTACGCACTCAAGATAATTATGGAGCTGTGAGCGCGTAGTCAGTCACTAGTCAGCTAGTGCATAGAAGCAGTGCGTATTCGCTCTCCCATGTCCTCTGCAGTGGCATAAGGATAGACCAGAAAGCCGTACCAGCCGTTGCGCACGACTGCCGGTTTCGTGTGAACCCTACTCCTACTTGCACAACCCACACGCTACATAAATTCACACAGAAAGGAAAAAGCGCGTAGTCGAAGAAGTAATTTTTTGTGAGCGTGCGTGCGTGTGGAGGAAAGAGCGATTCGGATAAGTATGAAATAAAGGGGGGAGAATATAACAGCGCCCCGGGTGAGATCCCGATCCACAACATCGGCATTTCGGATACCGAAAGTACGGGTGAAATGGGCCGCAACCCCGGCGTCTACGAGCGGATAACCAACCACGTTATGCCACTTGTGGCACCAAGAGTTGAAACATCGAGGCACTCGCTATGCCTGCATTCCCCAATTTCTGATCACACCAGTCACAAAAAAAAAAAAAAAAGTAACTGGCTGCGCCAATCACGAACTACCGTCCGGAGGCAGCATGCATTCCTGCTTATTCTCTAGCCCTGGGGGTGTTAACCCTTGGTAACAGAAGGGGAACACACAGTTCGGGCTGCTTTCAAGTCTGTCGTGTATTTAAAAATAATGGACTCGGGAGTATGGGCCCAAATCGACCCTGATTGTGCTTGCTCTGAAACTAATCGATTGATTGATTCATTGACTGTGTGGTGCACGCCGCAGCAAGCACCACAGCGGGCGTTACTCAGGCGGTGTGCTTAGAACAGCGACAGAAACTGTCGGGTATACGTCGGGGCTTAGGCCCAACGTTTCGGTTTGAGGCCTTCCGACGTCAACCTGTATCCGGAGCTTGACTCACAATGAGCGCGTTTTACAATGGGCGCCGGCTCACGACCTCAAAGCGCGGTGTCACACCTTACGTCCCGCCTGCTCAGGCAATGGTAATTTAACCTTGGGTAACCTTCAAGTGGAGCGCCAAGCAGCGTCAAACTCATCGGTACACCGGTTGACGACGTTAAAAACCTCAAAGCGTGACGCTAGGGTCCAACGTCAGCCCAGGCGTAGCAGCTTCGGCGCGCAGAGCCCAAATATGAACTTTCGCAGCGCCTAGTGTGCTAAGAACAGGAGTGTAACGTGGGGGAAACTGCGGCGCCCGAACGACTTCGTGACAGCGACGACAAATCGGCTTGCGGCCAGACCACGGCGTGTCTCTCGCTTTGTACGGACTGAGTCAGCTGCGCGGCGTTGCAGGTACCGCGGAAGCCACAGCGCAACGTGACGGCCAGGATTAACTCGCGCTGCGGAGAAGCCAACCTGGAGGGGCAGGAGTGTGTTTCTTTTTCCCGGCGCGACGTGGGCGTAGTGCAGGCAGTCGACCGCGTGTTTTGGGCGCCGCCTGACCACCCTGGCAGCGCTCCCAAAAGTTTATGGCAACGCAGAGTAACTATGCGGCGTGCAGGCGAAGAAAGAAGAGGGCTTTGTGCGGCTTGGGGGCAAGGCGGCCGAGGCGGTTTTTGGCCCGGAGCCGTTTTTTTAGCACCACGGGCGCGGCGGGGCTGCTGCTGACCACGGTCTCCCGCGGCCGCCTCAACGGCGCCTAACCTAAAGTGGAGGTGTTGGTCCAAGAAAAGGCACAGTACCCTTGCTTCTGCTACCCGTGCTTGCAGAAAAAACGCAAAGCTCGAAGACGTCGCTGCCGAGGTAGAGCACGTGCACCCCCCGACCTTCAGGAAGGCGCGGCTACCCTGACTCGCTTGTGCACGCACCGGCAACGTGCGACCATAGAATCGTGCTCCTGTCCCGTATTTGCCTGTGATTAAGGGGCGCTTTGAACGCCTTCTACACGCCCTATGGTATACAAGTAGCGCACGTGCTCACGGCAGCACCGGGCCAACGAGCGCTCTGAAGCGAGATCCGTTGCACAAACGCGAACATTACGAAAGAAACCGGACACCTTGGCTTCACCTCGAACCCCAAACAATCCGCAGCGATGAGCGCCCACTTAATTTTTTCGCGACATCAACTTTGCACACGTGCACGCGCGTTGCCGATCTCACATCTTCACGCAAACACAACACGACCCTTTACGTTTACTTTGTGAAAAAGGCCTCACAGTAAAAGCTCGTTATTTCGAAGTCGAAGGGGAACATAAAAATGTTCGAATTAAGCGGAGTTCGAATTATCGGGAGGGAGCTAGAATCGCGCACACTGCGTGGGCAGAGCACGAAGAAGTCACCTCCGGACTCGGTGCGTATTAGGTGCTGCTATTGCACGTTCGTGGCAGGTGATTTCGTAAATATGTTTATAGAGTTCGAACAGCGAGCGAAATTAATTGATCCAGTCAGTTTTTTTCTTCTGTTTCGTTGTTTCGCAACTCCGGAAATTTGGTTTCGGTTTGGATTTGCGACACATTGTAGTCACTCTGGCCCGACTTCTGCGAGGAGTGATGGAAAGCAGGATATCCAAGTTCGAATTAAACGACCTGGATGCCGACACGTTCGAATTATCGGAAGTTTTTCCCCCACAAATATACAGGGCTGTGCGGGACCAGGGCGTCAGTTCGAATTAACTGTAAGTTCGAATTAAGCGAGTTCGAATTAACGAGCTTTTACTGTATTTGGTCTTATGGACTCGCGGAGTCGCTGTCGATTGTGAGCACGCGCGCTCCCCGCCAGACGGGCTTCCATCAAACTGTGGAAGAACTTTCACCCCCACATTCCCAACGGTTGCCATCCCGTCGCTACGACAACGTAAATCCGTCGTGTCACGCCTTTTGACAAGCTGCTTCAGGCAGTTACAGAACGCCCACACCTCGTCAGCAGCTCCACCGAGGTTTTTACGAGTCGAAGCTATACAGCTAGTATTCGAGGGGGACCGCTGATCAATTTAGACTACCCCGAGGATGCCGACACTCAAGTCCCGCTCCGATGGCCAGAGCGGAATTGCGAGTATTACTACTACTCGCAAGATTAACGAAACTGCTTAACAAGCAACGAACACAATCGCTGAAGCAGTCTGCGTCACCTCGGCATCATACGCAGGAGTAATCGTAAATCGTAATCTAGCTCCACACAGCATGGTGAGATCACAAGGCCACCAAGTCAATGACTCTCTCGAAACAAAAGATTTAATTCAGTTTCAGTTTCACATCCACAAACGTGACAGCGGAAGCTAACACCCCCCGGGGACGGCTGAGCTGTCGGCCGAGCGATAGCGACATTCAGCGCGTCAGCGTGACTCAACGCTCGAGCGCGTTACGTAATAGCGGCCACCGGCGCACAGTCCATCAGCCCCCGGAATCACGCGCTACACGCGATGACCCATTCATCAACACCGCAGGTTGGGGGCGGCGGCCACTGACAGAGCCTAAACAATTACGCGCGCTGGGGAGGAGGGGAGATGTAACCTCACACCCGCCAACGAGGCAGGCACAAATCAATGCCCATGTTTGGAATGGCTCGCAGCAGAAGCACCCGCGACGCGTTCATCTGTTTGCACGACTTGGCAGAGCGCCCGATAGTATGTTTGCACCGCTAAGCGGCCGAGCTCGCGTTAATTAAAACCTGCCGCCGGACAGAAGCCGCCGTTGATCCGGGCTGACTGGCCGTGTTTACACAACGCCGAGAAGGAATTGCGAGATTTTTATACTATAGGTCAAACGAATTGCGGTCCCCACCGACACCCGCACAAGCTCCCGGAAATACGTACAAATCGGGATCTTTTCAAAGATACGCACGTTGAACTCATGTTTACCGCCCGAAAATCACTGCCACCACCTGTGCAACGGTGCGCGGTGTAACTTTTTGCAGAAAAAAAAAAAAATCGAGCGCCCGTTGACGCCTCCGCCCGAGCAATTCGCAAGCGTCGCCGCGCTGCTCGAGTTATGTACAGTGACTTATCACGCGTGATGTCGGTGACGCCCCCACAAAGACGTCTCGGACAACGGAGTGATAACAAAAGCGGCGAAAAGAACGCTTTTATTGAAGCTGCGAAGGTCACAAGACGACAGTGGCGGATTTTGTAGCTGGACAATCAGGCGGTGGGGTTTAACGCGCTGTAGTGGAGGGCTCCGGATTAATTCAGACCACCTGGGGACCTTTAACGTGGGCCGAAATCTCGCCACACGGGCGTCTTTCGTCTCCTGAAAAGCGGCAACCGCGGCGGTCACGGGATTAACTGTGTAGAAAGAAGCTCGATATGAGAACTGCAAACCCTTTCCCCTCCACGCTCACCAACCAATCCCCAAATCTACTCATATTTCATTCACCGTTCAGGAATGTTTGCCGCCTTTATCATTCATCGGCCGCGCCCTGCCGTGGACGCAGCAGCAGAGCGCAAAGAAAGGCGCCGTTAGATACGGCTCTGCTTGCTCAACAGTTTCGACGCGATACCAACGGCCAAAAAGAAAAGGGGCAAAAAAATGAGGGGCGATCGGCGGCACTAAACGTTCGAGCGTCGTTCGCCCGCCACTTCAAAACGCCGCTCCGCTCCGTCGAACGTTACCCGATATGACGGGGGGCGGAACGGGGGGACGACGCTAAACGATGGGCGTGAACCATTTCCACGTATATCGGCCAGCGGAACAAACACTCGCTAACCAGCGAGCGGCCCGTAAACGTCAAGCACGAACACCATCGCGAAGAAAATAAGAAAAAGGCGGTCAGGACGCGCAAACGCGGCGCGCCGCCAGACAAGGGCAAGGCAGACGGGAAAGAAAGAGCGGCACGCGAGATCAAAAGTAGCGCACAAGCAGCGCCACAACGCCGAGGAAAGCGGCGCGCAACGCGGCCATCAAACAGCGGCACGGAGACGACTCTCGCCTCCTCCCAAACACCAGCCGGCCGGGAGTGGCACACCGCGTGGCGCATAATACGGCACGCGCAATTAATCCCCACCGGGTGTGCGCGCGCGTAGTTCCATACATTTCGGCGGGTGGGAGCGGCGCCTTTGTTCCTCGCCGGGCGCGCGTCAACGGCCCAGCGTCTTCTCGCGCACGCCGGCGCGGAGAAGCAGAGAAAGAATTGGGTTAGCCACGGTCGGCTCGGCTACCCCCAGCGTCTTCCTGGCGGTCAGTACACCCCGCTCGCGCAACCCACAAAGCCCGGCAGCCCTACTCGCGTCCACTCGTGTTACGGCGCCTTGGAACAAGAGGGAGAAAGGCCTCATTTAACCCGATGGGGGGGAGGAATGTTGGCCTTGAAAAAAGCGCGCGCTCGGCGGCACGTGCGTTGCGTAAGAATCGAGCTCCGGTGTCGTCCGCCAAGCAGTGTAATGCGTTGCCTTTACAACACATGCGCCACGCGTCCATTTACTGGGGACAGGTTCGGCGCGCATACTTTGCTTTTATTCGCGTAGCTAGTCGTCGGCATTTGGCACTTAATATAGCAGTATTTGGTCACCGTATACATCTGACAGGTAATCGGGGCTCTTCGCTTTTAGCCTGCCCATCCAACCTCGCGAGCCCCTGTGAGGGGTATCGTGGCTCTTCGCTTTTAGCCTGTCCATCCAACCTCGCGAGCATTAATAATAAGGCTCGAATACCTGACTCTGCTCTGGACGCGCTGTTTTCAAATCATCCGCGAAATGCCAACATCTCGAACTCAGCCCCTCGCAAAAGGAAATGAGGGTGAAAATAATACGAAACGCGAAACTAAACAAAAAACAAAAACTGCCTGCAACTACCCCCCTTTCGTCCTTCTCTTTCTTGAGCTTCTGTTCCCACGACACAAATCTGACGCCAGGCTAATTTCACGCACGCGTGCAGTTTACTTTTTTTTTAACCTAACGACGCATACCTGCGCGCCCGTTGAGTTATGCGCCTACCTATATGGCCATTTTTAACGCTTTTTCTCCCGTTGAGTCAGACGCGTTTGTGCGTTCATTTCAGGAGGAGCGCGAAATGTACTGGGCAGTCTCCCATTACACCGGATGCGCTGTGCTGGCCACGTCCGAGTCACAGCTTCAGTAACGCCGCGCTGCTGGAGTTATGCGAGGCCGTATTAAAACTGGTTGCTCACTACCGCGCAACCCGGCCAGCTCACGTAACTCCATAGTTAAGTTACAGCAGTGCGGAGAAGCGGCCCCGTACGGAACACGATAGCCGACGATCTCGACTGCACGTGCGCAGATATAAAAACACACCTATGCGCATGCGCAGAAGCACCCACCGCGTACCGGGGCGCCGTACCAGCACCGGTTCTCAGCTCTGCTAAACTCGCCATTGTTGCCACGCGGTTGTTCAATTATATCGGTGTCAGGAGAGTAGCGAATGCAGATTTGTTAATGCTATAAAACAATGTATACACTAAAAGTTGGTTCGTAACAAGCTTGATGTTTGCTGTCTGGCAGCCTTATACTAACTTAAACGTCCCGCACATTAGGCGAACATCGGGGGAAAAAAAAAAAAAAAAAAGACCGCAAGCGATTTCTTCCCGCCCACACAATGCGCTAAACCGGCATCGCTCACAACGCACTCGCCCCAATTTACCAAACTAGTCGTCCTGTGGTTCTGTTTGCGTCACGTTTTCAGTGTTGCGCCTTCGTGAAGGTTTCGAGATGCAAATTTACCAACTATAGCCCAACTCGCCATTCTGCTGCACCAGATTGGTCGCGGACCAAGACGCTTGGCACAGCGAAGGCACGCACGCCATACAAGCGCACAAAAGAAAAACCACTGACAATCCGCTGCTGACAACCAGAAGATACCGACTGGTTTCTCTCAAAAAAACGACTACGTCTTAGGACGCTCTCTAGAAAGCACCGCACTTGGTCGTGATCGGGAACAAGCCTGCTTTCCTCGGCTTGAGGTAGAAAAAAATTTTTTCCTCCTTCCGAAAAGGCGCCGACATTTAGAAAGAGCCACAGTAATTGCCGGGTGGCGTGTCGCACGAGTTTGATGAGTGCATCTCCTTACGAGAGCTTTCGGAGGGGAAATGAGCCTGGAAACGCAAAGCTGACACCAAGCTCCGTTCGCGCCCGTCAAGGAACAGCCGGAGGAGGCCAGACGCGCCAAGGCAAGGTCACGCGCAGACAGGCGCCTCGTGGGGATCATCAACCTTGCGCGCAGTCGCCCAAGCCACGGCGTGCGCGCCAGAGTGGTACGACACTTGAAGCGGCCCGCTACACACCTCGTCGGCCCGGAAAAAAACATGCACGCCGAAAGCGCCCGGCACGTTTTAACTCTCGCGTGGCTGTATTTTTGGAGATGTAGGTAAGATGCTAACTGCGAGGTTGGCTGGTAGGGGGGAGAGGGAGGCAGCGGAACACCCCACCCCGCAAATACTCATGCCGGTGTAGCCCCTATGGGGGGGGATTGATTGACTGATTGACTGTAGGGTTTAGCGCGCCGACGCAACGCAGGCGATGAGGCGCGCCGTAGTGGAGGGCTCCGGGTTAATTTTGACCACTTGGGGATCTTTAAAGTGCGCCGAAAGCTCGTACACACGGGCGTTTTCGCTTTTCGCCTCCATCTGAAAAGCGGCCGCCGCGGCCGGGAATCGAACCCGCGACCTCGTGCTCAGCAGCGCAACGCCTTAGCAACAGAACCACCGCGGCGGATGGTGTAGCGGGATCGGGCGCAACCAGCTAACTCTCTTAAATCCCGCAGTGTTTAAATCACCCAGGACGGAAAGAAACGACTAAATTTAACGGCCGTGTTATAATCTTGTGCACAGGGTTCTGCGGAGATAAAGCCAATCCTACGATGTACTGTTACAGTTTTACTGATGACATTCCCGACGGCCATTTCCGTACTAATCGTGTATAGTGAAAAAGCAGACGTAACGAAGCATCGCTTTATTCGAAGTATTTCGTGGTTCCCACTGCGCTAAACAGGAAGCACATCGCACGCGCTTTTAGCGAAACATCGCTTATAACGAAGCCAGTTTCCTGTCACGAAGAATTCATTACAACCAGGCTCATTCTTTTCCTCCATCAACAATTAAGATTACCGTGAAATTTTCACCGGCGAACAGCTGTTCGAAGAGCTCTTCTGCACCCACACATAAGTCCGAAATTACTTTATGTCACCGAAATAACGACGGCATTCTCGCATAAACAAACAAATCGATTAAAAACCAGACGCAAAAAAAAAAAAAAGGAAAAAGAGGACAAGCCAGACCAACCAGCAGCAACCGTTTCGCCCTCCGCCCGGAACGGCACCGTAAACAACGATCTCGAGACGCGGCGCGATCGCGCGACGCGTTTTTTGAGGGCGCCCGGTGGTCAGTGGGATCGTTAGGCAAAGACGGCCTTGCATCTCCCGCCCTCCTTCCCAACCCGACCTTCAATTTTTTTTCTCTTTCCATAATCGCTCCTCTCGAAGCGCGCCGCCCGTGAAAAGTTTTCCCGGTCAGTTGCGCGCGCGCGACTCTGCCCGGCCGCTCTCATTACGCAACCCAGACCCTCGACAGCGGGGATATCGTTCGCGCGAGCGTACGTGCGTACCGTTACTCGAGCAGGCAGGCGCTTTACCCGAACGCAGCGGCGGCAACCAAAAACTCCGTTTCCATCTCGGGAGAGAAAAATAAAGGTCGGGGGTACAAAAAAAAAATCGCTCGAGGAAGCAACTATGTGCCGCTGCTTCTGGC
The DNA here is from genome assembly GCA_013339765.2 of Haemaphysalis longicornis. Classification (NCBI taxonomy): domain Eukaryota; kingdom Metazoa; phylum Arthropoda; class Arachnida; order Ixodida; family Ixodidae; genus Haemaphysalis; species Haemaphysalis longicornis. Next base: position 100,192,224 of record CM023458.1, on the reverse strand, counting down.
GCCTCACATTCCGGGTCCGGTCATTCGCGAAACGAGACTACGCACGCTCAAATGGCTCTGCAACGGCTGGGGACTGGGAAAGAAATGAGACGACGACGAACAGGGGAAATAACCAGAAGAGGAGGAGGTCGGGAGAGACCAGCTCAACAAGTGCGCGCCTCGTGCGACAACGTCGGCCCGGGCCTGCGTCGATGCAAGACAGCTGCTTGGGGTTCATTTCGGTTACTCGTCTCCGTCAAAATAGAGGAGACGGCTCAGGTTTGAAATGAGACGCGAGGAAAATACAGAGCAGCGATCCATACTGTGCTCGCAGATGAAGTGGTCCAGCGAGTCTTCATGGAGCCAAAATCCGCCCCCGCAGTTGACGCGCTGCCCGAAAGCCGGAAGCGAGAGGCGAGTGGGCGCTCGCAGCACGCCTAATGAGCTGAGGTAAAAATGGTACAGCCGCGACCGAAGCGTGCGTGAGTCATGGGTATCGTTTGACAGGGATGGCACGACCAAGTTGATTGATAGATTGTGGGGTTTAACGCGCCGACGCAGCGCAGGCGATGAGGCGCGCGGTAGGAGGGCTACAGAATAATTTTGACCACCTGGGGATCTTTAACGTGCACCGAAATCTCGTACACACGGGCGTTTTGGCTTTTCGCCTCCATCAGAAAAGCGGCCGCCGCGGCCGGGCCGACCAAGTTCCGACGTGACCGAAGCAATGGCGCACAAAGGCGCCGTTACTACTTCGGCGGTGGTGGTGTTCTACAGACTAATTCGCCTACCCACAAACGGCGTATGCAGCAAATCCGGCAGCCACGCAAGGCCAGCTGCAACACGAACGGAATTTCAAATTTCCGCTATCTTCGCGTTTCATTGGATGCTCAGGAGGGGGCACTAACAATTCCCCGTTGGACGACCCCACTTCCTCTCGGATACCGTAGGCAGAATACTACCATACTACGCAAACCCCGCACGTGCTAATCAATAAATGGCGGGAGATCTAAAGTTCAAAATGTCCACAGCCACCCGGCCAGTGACCTCAAATACCAAAACGCTGCTAGCTAATCGATCAGCGGTGACATTCCTTCACAGCGACGCTCTTAGTTCCCCAACCCTGAACTGGATGAAAATATTAGCACCTGGTACTCGCGGGACTTTCACAATGTATCCCAATCAACACAAATTCCCAAAGACAATTTTTACCACGGCGCCAATTCTGCCAACAGCAGCAGCACCACTAAAACGCACGATGCCAACTGGCTCGCAAGCAAGCTTAGCGGGAGAGTGGCTCCACCTGTCGGATTCACGACTAACCACAACGCGTCGCTGCATCCCGCGACACTGACGAAGTATAGCATGCCTGAACTAGTGTATATTCGGCCAAATGAGCGCATCTAAAACCCCGCTTAGCGCGACGCTCAACTAGCCGCCCAAGACAGCAAAAGAAGCAGAGGGGGAGGGGGGGCGAATCAGGCACGACGGGCAATCATTGACAATCGCGCTCGCAATTTCATCTCATCAACCGCTCCTATGAACTGTTTAGTAACGCTGCCGAGACTCGAGGGATCAGCTCCAAGGCAACGGCGGCAGACAGTAGCCCCCGTTCGCCTTACAAGGCCGCCGAATAAGCAGTCGATTAAAAATCGATCCCCGTCAGTTACGTAGGCGCAATGAGCGCAAATGAGGGCGCTAATTATCGCCCGGCCTTCGACAGTACGCCTTCCAAGAGCAGCTTCGTTCCGGAAGATTCGGCCAGGGAAGGCACCGGCGGAACAGCGAAAAACTAAGGCCCACTAAGGCCCACGTGATAGCGTTTGCAGCTGATCAAAGCCGCAACGGACTTGTTTTCCTGCCGGGGCAATGCGGCAAAGCATTTCAAGATAGTTAACTAAAAGCTCGGACTCACAACGAGGTGCCAACCTCGTCAAACATTCCACCATTGTCTGAAATGAAAAAGAACTTCCGCGCTAATTCAATCACCTTAACATCGATTAATAAAGTAATACGAAAGTTCTACTGCATATGAGCGTGTACAGCAACCGCATTTCTGTTGAACACAAGGGAACAAACGATTTCGGTACAACGAAAGCGTCGATGTTTTTCGCGGAGCCACCCCGCCGACCCAATTTTGGCTATGCCAGCCGCGTACGTCGCGCGCCGGCAGACCTTCCCACTACCTACCGGCCGGAGCGGGGGGGGCCCAACGCGTTTTTAGAAGCCTCTCGGCTGCTCAAAAAAGGTCCGTAAAGCGGTTTTCAAACCCGGCGTCGGCCACAGCCCCGAGGGCTATACCCCCTCCCCTCTCCCCCTCCAGGCGCGACGCGGTTGAACCCGTTTTTAGGACGCGCTCACTCACGCCGACCCGCCCCCTTCCCGAGCGGCCCGCTTTGCTAAGGAGCCGACCACGGCGCGTTCCGGCACGGCTCGTCTGGCAACCCTCCAGGCGCCGCCCTCTCCCTCTTCCCTTTCCCCGTACCAACATGGCGGCTGCCGGCACTCGCGGAAGAATCGTCTGCTGCACCAGCCTGCCGGTGGACCGTAGCTAGAACGGTGGTCCCCAATCCTGCTACCTTCACAACGACTGCTCTTGGCACAGCGGCTTGGAAACGGGCGCTAAAACGGCTGTCGAGGTTCTGCGGACATCCAACGAGCCTGGGGCCCTGCCCGCGACCGACCGGAACGGACAGTGATCAGGTGAGCACTGCGAAATGTGCAGGCTACCGCACGACTTGCTAACACCAACATCGCTCTAGCAAACAACCCACAAACGCTCTTGTCAGTCTTCCTGGGGTTAAAAAGAAGGAAAGCAGAGAAATGTGGCTGAACAGTTTTTCAAGTGCTTTTTAAGTTCCTACCGCCGGCAGCTGAAACTAAAAAAAAAAAAAAGAGAGAGGTATCATGCCTATTTCTTTATGACGAAAGCCAGGCGTTCAAAGACTGAAGTCACACGTTGATATTTAAAGAAATGCTTGGGCTAACAGTAAGCCTTAACAGTTGGCTAACAGTGAACGCAAGGCTCAAAAACAGCTAAAAATCGGGTCGGCGCTAGCACAGCTCGATGAAAATGCATTCCTTGATCGTTTAATCGCGTGGTCTAAGAGGTAGCTTTATTAAATTGACCAAATTGCACACGCCTCAAACCAGTCACGCGATTGAGTTTCACTGTGGTAGCTTAGCTAAGTTCAAGGCGCCTGGTGCACCGATATGTGAACACATCGACTCGGGTTCGAATTCGGCTAACAACAGTTATCTGCGGATGTCAGTGGAGGAATTGGATGCGTTGCTCTAAACCTCACCAGCAAGTGAACTTTCACTTGACAACGTTGTATAGCACCAGCGCCTTAAGTTAATCCCATTGGACTATTTCATAACCCACGGGCTCAAAAAACATCGTGTACCGATACCAAAGGTTTTAGAAATTCATATAAATGTTGTAACGGCCTAGCTTGCTTCTTTTGGAAATAAATCACCTCTTTATTGAGATAAAAAAACAAACAAGAAACCCATTTTGGTTCATCAGTCTTCACTAGATGGCTCTCGCTGTCTAGCAAGCAAGAGTTTTTATTTCGGTACAGAAGTGACATATATTTCTAAAATAAGCAAACTAGGCTGTTGGGAACATTGATACGTGTTTGTAAAGCTTTTCGTATTGGTGCACGATGGTCCATGGGTCACGTAGTAGTAACTCCCATACGAATGTCAACAGGTGAGTCCTTAAATGGGTTCTGTTTTATGTTCAGCTGGCTATGCCCTGTGGTCCTGCACTGTACGCGGACAAGGTACTCCTCCTTGATATGAAAATGTTTAAAAATTGCCTTCGCTTATGCCATGCCGGCTTTCGGCAATGTATACTAATCGAAGTTAACGTTGGCACCGATCGGGTGGCAAAGAAAATTACTCGACACCAAAATGCAACCACGATTAATCGGCGCTCCAAATTTGTGTACCTTCTTGAAAGAAAACGCTGAGAATTCTCGGAAGCAACGCGGTAGAATATCATCAATCTGTCCTCATGTGCACGTGACGTCACAGGGATGAGAGGGTGACGTCAGAACAAGGAGGAGCTCGCCCCTGGCATGACGTCACGCATTCCGACGCGCGACCGGAGTCCCCGGTTGTCGGCAAATACGCGAGTAGAATTTAATTAGGACTTCTTCCCTGTCATGACGTCATCGCAGACGCAGGACATTAGCCTCTAGACGGGACCGAGAAATCCCGACTGATTTTCCCTTTCGAATGAATTAAAAACCAGTCCGACCAGCTTAGCAGCACTAGGAAAAACCGCAAGATAAATTGCAGGCTGTTTTTTTCTTATCGCACCACGTTTTGTGCTTGCCAATACTTGCTAACAACAAAGGATGAGGATTAATGATGAGTTAAGAATGAGCACAAGTAGAAATGCTTAACTGGGGATTAGATATCGGTAACTTTCTACGACCATCCAAAACGCATTTTGGGCGCCGTTTAATTGAGACGTTACCCACCCTGGTCAAAAGCGTTGCAATATAGAACTAGGGTATTGCATAGCTCGCCAGCATAAGTGGTTGCTAGATAACGCGTTGTGGATGACGTCATTGCCTGTGCGGTAGCGTCAAGTATTCCTTTCGGGGACGCTCCTTGCAACAGACTTCCGGAGCCGTCTACTGAGCGTAAGAGAAATCCTGAAAGGTTAGCCATATTGCACCCACAAGTTATTTTCTTCTAGAATTCAACGCACTATTATCATAAATAGCGCCTTTAAATTGTACGCAAGAGTACACAATGCGATAACCTAGGCTTACAAAACCAAGTTTGTCCCATTGCATTCTCACTGTAAACTAAATGCCTCAAAAACAAAAGTTCGGCAAGAACAATGTTTGCGTATTTTGAACTCCTAACCAGGGTACCAAGTGACCACGCCTAACTAGTTACTAATGGAGGCGCCTTACCCCGAGAAGTGTTCGACCAAAAAGTACAGTTTGCACTGCTGGGTGCGGTCAGCATAGCAGTTACGTAGCAACTGCAAGAGAAACATTTTACTAATTGGTAAGAGCATAACGTGCCTTATCACCCAGGGCGGAGGTCCACGCCCGGCACGCCTCACAAGAGGCGAAGGGCCTCGCGGCAAAATGTGCCTAAATTCACGCAATCCTTTGCAGTTAAATGCCAACGGGTGCACGCGATGGAATGTAGCACGCTCCCGCTATGCCGAACAACCGTAGAGGTATTCGCGAAAGGAAGTCACCGCAGCAATGAAGCAAGACAAAAAAAAAAAAAAAGCCGGTCCTCATTCGCCGGTCGTGGTTCATTGTCCCGTCACCTCTGCGCCGGTTCAATGAACAAAATACGTTTCACCAATTCTACGTCACTAGGCCACGGGTTACCTTAGCAAACAACGGTAGCAAACCCTCCCCGATCGTGCACTGCTGGCGCGTAGTTACGTAGACTGCGCTTGCCAAAGTGACTACCCTCAAGACGAGTTAGGCCTAACCGGCACCGGTCGTTAACGGCCACTCCGCCGGCTCGCGGAGCATTGGCGGTCGGTCGAGGAGGTTCCACTGCCGCGGGCTGCCCGAAGGTATTTTTTGGCACCGGGCGACCCGGGCCGTCGCAAAACTACGCGAGGCGGCGGTTTCGAAACACGGCTCTCTGGGGCGGCTTCGAAAATAGGCGACCGTTGCCGCTTTGGCTTACCTGCTTGCGAATCGGGGGAATTTGGAAGAGAAAAAGGTTCAGGTCCCGGCGAAGAAGGTTTGTGAAGGGGTGACAGAGGCGGCGGTCGCTGGCGTTCAAAACGGCGCCGAACAGAGACAAGAAGCGCTAGACGCCGGCAAAACGCGTTCCCGTCGCGGTAGAGGAGGAAGCACTCGAGAGGAGAGAGGTAGGCGACGCCGAGGGCGAAGGACGGCTACGCCGAAAACGCGACGCGAACTCGGCGGGCGCGACGGAACCGAAGGTTCGAACGAGGCCTAGCTGAGCCTTAGAACTCTAGCCGCTTTTGGTAATTTAAGGCGTGAAAACCGTCTGAGGGCTCACATTTGTCGCTTGAAGTCCGCCAGACGTTGTTCACCGACCGATGAGGTGGTCGGCGTAGTCCGTCGCTGACGTCGAACCCACCGGCTTTTCGTGGAGAGCTCGGCTAGGCGTGGCGTACTTCCAAATATGGTAAAGAATTGCAGCGCGTGATCTGATTGGCTGGTGGCGCGCGGAGCACGCTTCGTGAAGAAGAAGCCGTGCGTCTGCCGCCGGCTGCCCGCCAGACCGGTAAAAGAAATAAAGATACAATATTTTCCACGGTGGGGCATTCTTTTATTATTATTCTTCGTCTCGATTCTACCTCTCCGGCTCTGGCTCGTGCCGTGTTTGGTATTTCCCTTTGCTGCGTGCGGGGGGGTGGTTTTTGCCGCCCCGAGATGTCGTTTTGGATGTTTGGCGTGTCTGGCCTCAGCGTTTCTCGTGGCAGTGTGTGCGTTGTTGGCCTCGTATCGTCGTCATTTTGTGCAAGCTCGGCCCCATGCCGCACAAACAGGGCCACAAAAGACGATTGCACCCTTTGCTCACCGGCATCCCCAACTGTGAAGGTCGTGAATCGAGTCAAGAGCGCTAGAAGAGGAAGAAAAAAAAAAAAAATGCCGGCGCGCGCAGTGTCGTCTGCTCCACGGTTGCAGACGGAAAAACGGCCGGCGTTGCGTTTCGGCGCCGTATCGTTTTCGTTCGCCGTATGGGGCTGCATCTTCCGACTACTGAATACCTTTAGTAGGCCACGTGTTCGGCAACAACAGGAAGGGCGTTTTCTCTTCTTTCTTCGCAGCGCGTCTTGGGCGCAGATTACGCTAATGCATATGCGCTGTCGTGACTCACACGGAAGTTGGAGATGCCGCTCCGCCGACGGCGCTCCAGACCTTGCGAGCTTTCTTCGCATTGTAAGGTCCTGGCGGCGTCGGCGAGTGTAAATACAGGTGGGACGCTTGAAAACGCGTCGCGACTTCTGACCCGCCTACCGAGTAGCGGTAGAAACGTGGTCGCGGTGGTTGCCGGAGGTCACGGCGAAAACAGACGCTACCATGCGTGTCAGGTCGCGACGCAAGTTAAACCTTAATTTGTGGTTCTTCACTATGGAGTGCCTCAAATGAGTGTGCAGCAGCGGCAACATAGCGCGGGGAAAATGTGCCCACGGAAAATAATGGTCGAGTTTTGTGGAAGCAAGGCGACTAAAATTAGTTTATCTATATAGTGACGTCCACACGGATCAGATGAAACACTCCTTTTAACCAGCACGTTTCTGTGAAAAGCAAAGCATGTTCCTTTAAACGGTTGTAATAGAGCAGGATTTGACAACATGTGCTACACGAAAAGTGGAAACACTGCCAATACTGTGCTATCTCGCTCTCGCTCTGAAGCCTGAGAAATGACAGGATCGAAGTTCAAGGCGCCTGTCACGCGTGAAAAATTGATGGGATCACTTCAATGTTAAAGTTATCTCTGCAGCTGAAAAACAAAAGTGAATTCAGTTGTGAAATACTTTCGCCACATGTAATTGCCTCCATGTGTACGTGTTATGTAAGCTCAATCGTAGCTCATTCCTTGAATGTGAAATTCCTGCCTTTTATTGCCACAGCCGGTGTTTTGGGCTACCATTCAAAATCACCTTGTCCAGTAGAAAAAGTGTATTGAAAGCAAAAGAGGTCAGCCCCAGTTACGACTTCGCTTGCTACTTCAGTTGGAATCGAACGAAGCAAAATGAGAGTGCGACAGAGAAGGAAAAAATAGGGGGGGGGGGGTGGTAGTAAGTCGTAGATGCCCACTAAATCATATTGCATCATTGCAGCATCGTAAAACAAAATTAAAACAGCGCTATACACAACGCGATGCTGGAAAAGCGGATCTATATCTTTACTCGATATATGCAGATTCAAAAGATAAAAATAGAAGTGCATTAAGATCGTAGGAGCTCATCCAGCCCTGCGTCCGTGGGGAACGCCGGTAGCGTCATGATTGCGCCGGTCTTAAAAAAAAGTGGCGTAGTCCGTTCTTCTCGCCGCACAAGTGCTTCGTTAGCGCACCGTTAGCGAGATGCTTCGTTAACGTCCTTTACGAGCAGCAGCTTCTGTTGTGATCAATGTCCTGACTCCTAATGAACAAACGGAGGGGGGGGGTGACGTTAAGTCGTAGTCGGTTTAGCACGTCTCTTGGTCGTGTAGGGGTGGGAAGTACACTTGAGGCTTATCTCATGTGTAGAGGCTGTCAAGCGTACAACTGCCTCGGCGTCCAGGAATACAGCAATGGTAAAGTTCTTGGCAGCCTCTTGCGCAATACTACCTGTCACCGGGGCAATTGCATTGTCGATTGCTGCTCTTCGCTTGCCTGAATCCTGACACCTCTAGCTGGTATACAGACATCACTGCGTTCAAGGTCCCAGACAAGCCGCTGGGAGGGCGACCGAAGCTTACGCCGTGGTTGCCCCACCATCCATCAGCGCAGTGTTCGTCATTGAAAGCCAGTCATCCCATACTTCAGAAATCACTGCAGAGCTCTGCCGAGCGCTGAGTCTTGTGCGGGTGCCGTGATGAGTAATTGGAAACAAGGATTTGTAAATATAAGAAAATATTTCATACTGGATTTATGACAGCCATTACTGGTTTACAGGAAGCTTTTTTTTTTTTTTATTTGGGAGGACTTCTTTAAGCGCACATCAATGCAGCCAGGCAGTTTCCGGGAGAAGAAATTCCTGTAAATTTACGAGATCGTGTTCCAATTACTTTTGACGGCGCCTGTATAGAAATCTTTCGGCGTGAACGGCCAGGAGCGAGTCTATGAGTATAGCAATAGCGGAGAACGGGCCCCGGTATGGCGTCCGGTGCATCTAGCGCATGCTCACAACCCGGTACGGTACCCGGTAGGCGACTCGCGGTAGCGCCGGTCGCCTATCAGGTACCGTACCGGCGAGCGGTTCTCCGCCATGCTATAACTGTTATCTTCACTTGAGCTTTGGGTTTTGCCTTTCGTATTCGCGGAGGAATATTGGCGTGGTTTAAATGCGATAGCATTTGTATGGCAGCTCGAAGATGAGTTTGGGACTCTGCACGGTGAAGAGCGAGGGTGGACGGCTTATTTTCCGGTGCGCCAAGCGGTAATGTCGAACAATTTAAAAAAAAAGGCGCATTTTTCGGATCCTGTTGAACGTACAGTCGAACGTCGTTATAGCGAACACTGATATGGCAAATGATCGGATATAGCGAACTAATAACTTTGGTTTGGACACGCTTCATTTCAATGACACTATTCTTTTTATAACGAAACTGAAACCTCAAGAGCCGCGCGATATCGGCTATAACGAAGAAATATTTGGTTCCCGCGAGGCTCAAAACTCGACAGCTAGCATAATAAAAGCAAAATTTAAGAAAAAGTGAGACAAGACAACCATTTTTTTAGTAGCTTAAGGCCCTTTTATTGTGTGGACACTGTGAAAAACTTCATTCCGCTGAGACTGTGAAAAGCCACCAGGCGAAGGCCACATCCTCCTTCAAGTAATAAGAAGGCCGGCCTGTTTTGCCGAACGAACTTTGTTCTGTTGTAATTTCACGTTCTCACGTTCCGGTCTGTTTAGTTTGAAATGCCACAAGGAGACAGATAAGGACTACCTCGTTTATAGTGGGTTCGAAGCCTAGAATAATGCGTTTTTATCTAGGATTGTTGCGCAAACCAGATTGCCGATTTATTAGAGCCGCTTTTTACCTCTACGGTTATAACGAATATCGGATATAACGGACTAATTTACTGCCCCGATACTACTTCGTTATGACGAGGTTCGACTGTATACGCCTTAAGCCTGGTGTTTAGCACACGGCAAGTATTTAATGTCATTGATATATACTATACCGGCGCACGAGTAGGACGTGGGGGAGGGAACACACGCACATTTCCCCAGAGTTTGGCTCGCGCTGTCGCAGGACCGCAGCACCCAGAACTTTTTATCAGGGGGAAGGGGGGGGGGGGGGGGGGGTGCGAGCACTACGGCGGCCATGCTGAAAATTGATATTGGCTATTTTTTTTTTTTACATATAACCATGCACATCGGTGACATAATAGAAAGTTATAAAATGTTGACGCCAGAAAATATTTCGGAGTGGGGAGGGGTTCTGTTACGGCCCTGTGCTGTTGTGAAACCGAGCAGTTGCACAAAGGCAAGTAATGGTTAGTTGTGTCTGGCGTCTCACAATCAAATACCGACTCGCTCAGCTTGCCTTCACTTTACAAACTGTGAGTAAGCGCTTTAGATAACACAGTAAACGTATCGAGTTTTTAGATGTAACGCGCGCGTGCGAGTTATAGGTTCCAAATAAGTTTCCGTTGCTCTTCAGCCATGCACCGCGCAATATTCACTCGAAATGTACTTGTTTGAAAATTATTACAGTATTTCTGCGAATTGCGTCGTGGAAACGCAGAAATCAGAGAAGAAATGGTTGTTGCTTGCGCGAAAATAATTTGCAATGACATCAAACGTTCATGCTGGCGTTCAGGTTCACGTGGGATATGTGGTGCGCGCCGTATGGAGGGCTACGGATTAATTTAGACCACCTTCTACAGGTCTTTCACGTCCGCAGAAATGCCCGCCCACGGGCGTTTTTGTTTTCCGCCTTCATCGCTAAGAAATCCGCCGCCGTGGGGAATCGAACACTCGGCCTTGTGTTGAGTAGCGCAACATCGCCATCAAATCAAAGTACTCCGAATTCAGTTCAGGTCCACCTTTCCTTCGACTCCCCTCCTATTTCAATGCACACTACTGCACCCGCCTCCATTGCGGGGCGGGTGCAGTAGTGGGTAGAGTACAGTGTAGGGGAGAGTTGCCCTCCCTGGAGGCTCCGCCGCTGGTGCGCACATCGAGCTGGTTCCGATCACCAGAGTTTCCGGTACTTCGTGTTTACAGCGCGTTTTAGTTCCGGGAAAGCCGACAAGGAGCGCCTAATATATGCGGGGTGAGTCAAGGGTGAGTCAGTCAGTGAGTCAGTTAGTCAGTCGATCGATCGATCGATCGATCGATCAATCCAATCAATCAATCAATCAATCAATCAATCAATCAATCAATCAATCAATCAATCAATCAATCAATCAATCAATCAATCAATCAATCATTTTGTTTGTTTCTGAAATTTATACGTTTGAGTTATATACAGCAGGTCCCAAGGTCAGCGGCTGTAACGGGACTTCTGGTGGTGATTAGCGGAGCAGATATTGCATTCTGCACCCAGTATACACGCGACCCAGAGGTCGACGAACCCCCTCTTCCCAGCCCGATGTCCTTCGAGGAGGTTCGAAGGATCTGTTAACGGGTGTTTTCAGGACACGGGTTCGATTCCCGGCCGCGGCGGGCGCTTTTCTGATCGAGGCGAAAAGCAAAAACGCCGGTGTTTTCGAGATTTAGGCGCACGTCAAGAACCCCAGGGTGGTCGTAATTAATCCGGAGCCCTCCACTACGGCGCGCCTGATCGCCTGTGAAGCGTGGGGGCGTTAAATCTCATACAGTGGAACCTCGTTATAAGAAAGTAGTATGGGAGCAGTTAATTAGTTTGTTATATCCTATATTCGTTGTAACAGTAAAGGTAAAAAAAAAAAAAACGCAAAAACCCTAGGAAATAAACGCATTATTGTAATCTTCGAACCCGCTATAGACGAGGTAATACTTAACTGCCTCCTTCTGGCATTTCAGAATAAATGGACCGGAACATGGCAACGCGAAATTACAACAGAACACAGTATACGTTTGACAAAACAGGCCTGCGTTCTAATTTATTTGAAGAAGGATGTGATCTTCGCCTTGCGGCTATTCACAGCACTGCTGGATGAAGTTTTCCACGCTGTCCACTCAAGAAAGGGCCTTTTCTACTTTCGTAGTTTTACAAACAGTCATCTTCTATATTTTATACTTTGCTTTTAAACTAGCTACCCAGTTTAAGCGCCGCGCGAACAAAATATTTCTTTGTTATAGCCGATATCGCGAGCGGAACTGGCGGTTTTCGTTTCGTTACAAAAAGAATTAGCGTCACTGAAATAAAGCGTGAGCAACCGAAGTTTGCATTTAGTTCGCTATAGCCGATAATTCACTATATCAGTTTTCGTTATAACGAGGTTCGACTGTAATCAATCAACGGGAGTTTTCATCGTGACTACTCGTACTTCGCAATGTTTTTGTTTGTTATTTTCTTTTGATGACCTAAACGCGATATAGTGGTAATTCCCATAATAAAGATAATTAAAGGTAATAAATATTAGAGAGTACCAATGCCGCATTAACGTGTTCAAACATTCATTTTTTTCTAACACTATTAGTGACTGGAATAAACTCCCAAATGAAGTGCTTCTTGCCACTAATTTTGCTGAGGCTATCGAGCATGCTGTATAATTTTTTCCCCGATATTTTACTCATGTATTGCTGTTCGAAGAAGTGTTTCATTGTTATTTGTCTCACACTGAGACATTTACGTATTGTATACGGTTCGAAATTAACCCCCTTATAATAATGCCCTATGGGCGCTGTAGGAACCTGCAATAAAATAAATAAATAAACAAACAAAAGTTCGGCTGCACCGCACTTGTGGGACCAGTGGATCGGTCCCTGCGAGGCCTTTTTCCCTGCGCGGCATCTTCGAGGGGCCTCGTGCAACAACGAAACAATGTTGTCACCCAATGTACCTGCCTCTGCACCTGCCATGTGCGTACTCCCCGAGGGCGTAGCAGTGGACATTCCGATGCGTGCAGCTGCCGAAATGGGGCAGGGTCGACCCTCGGTACACAGCGGTGTATACACCGAGAGTGCACTGCGGCGATTCCGCATCGGAACGGAAGACTCCGCCTTTGTGCCCGCAGCAATGTTCCGTCTCACGGTCGATTGCTTCTAGCTGTGACACACCCAGCTCTCGTGTCCCTTGGAGCGGCAGCTCTGCGGACTCCTGTAGTGTGCACAAACTGATTTGGGCGCACGTTGGCATTGTACGTGCACGAGGGTGACCGAACGCGCTCACTGTCGAGGCTGCTCAAACCGCGCGCTAAGTCACAATTTCCCTTCTATACAAAAAAAAAAAAAATCTCGGGCCATCTCCACTAACGTGAAACCTGGGGAGGGGCGAAGCATGCAGTGTATAAGTGTATTCTTGGCGCCTTGGCGTTTTTGCCCACGGAGATGAAACCGTTGGAGGGGTAGAGGTATACAGCGTTGCTGTAAAGGTCTCGTGTATTTGAAGCGCGAAGTTCTCTAGCGCGAGACGTAAACGAGTGTCCCGGTGCTTTTTTAGTACTCGTTACGTTCTAGCGCGAGGCATAAACGAGTTTTCCGATGTTTTACTACCGTGACTACATGATAAGACCACTACGACGACGACAGGAGACGCCAACAGCCCCAGCCCCTAAAGTATTTCCCCAGTTTTAATGAAATATGGCTACACGCATTCAAAATGGTGAATAATATAATCGTTGCATATTTGAATCAGCACTCACAGTTTATCGTCATAACATGAACAGTCATCTTTTTTTTTAACACAGCCTTTCATAAGTATCTCGAGTCTAGTTGACTAAATTGAGCTGTCATTACGACGTTGGATTTTTTACGGACACAAAACTGGAAATTTTCGAGATTTCTTTTTTTTTTTGTTTTTCGTTTTCTAACGTTTACCTTAATCCAATACACTAGAGCAAATCATTCGCGTTAAATTGCATCCAAAGTCCCTCCCCCCTTCCTTCAGGGAAAGGCAACTTTGGATCCGTCGCTGCTTATGAGAAACAAATGTAACACAATATTTCATACGAACCGGGAGAGAGAGAGAGAGTGACAGAGAAAGAGAGAGAGTTGCCACAAGATTAAAGAGGGGTCGATTTCCGACTGGAGGAAAATACTGAAAATGTGAGGGCGATCAGTGAGAGACAATAATTAATAAGCATGAGACTTCTCCCGTTTTACCCTTTTTCCGCGTTTCCGTTTTCTGATGCATGAAGGTTTGAAGCGAATCCTTGTGCAACACGAAGTGTCTTGCATTGCATCATGTATACCTCCTGCTTGTACTTTTTTTTTTTTTTGCAGCAGCAGCAGCAGTTTGGCGCGACAGATGGTGATTAATCATTTCTAACATGCGCCTTTCTCCTGCGAGCATTTATTCGTGCCACTCTTTTCGGTCTCCAACTCTGTAATAACGGCATAATTCTGTGCTAACAGCGCGCCTATAAGCGAACAAATGAGTATATGGCAGGCGCATGGAAACAAGCGGTGATCTTCTCTGGATTAACCTACGGCCCATCGGCGGGCTTCAAGTGTAGAGAATCAATTGTACGGAAGAGCTGCGTTTTGGAATTGCTTCAGTTGGATCGCATGCGGGCAAGACAAAAAAAAAAGAAATACGAAAAGGCTAAGAATTAAGTGCTGTCTCGGCTTCACGCCTGTCCGTGCGGCCTTGCGGTGGTTGAACCTGATCGTTGCCCAACTTCGCGTCGGGCTCCAAAGAAGAGAAGGAAACGGGCACCCGCTGCGACACAAGGAGAAACCGACGACTTCAAGAGTGGAGAAGAGGCTAAAGAAAGCGGTTCGATCACCAACCGCTGTTGTAGGACAGGGCGAGAGAGCACATCCTCAAGGGAAAGCGAGTTTGCCAACGACGACGCTCGGATCAAAAGGTGTCGCAAATGTCGGCCAGCCAAGGAAACAAAAATGGGCTTGATACCGTAACGCCACGGCGCGTTGGGAAATCGGCTCGGCGCAGAGGGCTGCATGACGTAATGCGAACGAAAAAAGAGGCACAAAAACGAGGAAAGCTGGAATTAGAGTAGAAGTGTATAGAACCGATTCATTCTGCAATCATCTAAGTCGCGAAGCCGTTTTTACGTTTTGTTTGTTTTTCCCCAAGGTTACTGACGGCTCCGTTTTATCGTCTGTCTGAACTGTCCGCTGCGTTGCACGTTTGACGAGTGGAACGGATGGCTCTTTAATTGCTATGGAATCGAAGTGAGCCGAACACGTGCATAGGGGCTGCTGGGTGCCGGTCGTTAGCAGCCTATAAATGGAGGAGTAAAAATTAGCAAGAAAAAGAAGGTATTCGATCTAACGTCGCCGTGCTGTCGCAATCGTACAAGCGGCCGTCTGATTGAAGCAGAGACCTGTGTACAGGTACATTGCACCCCTAGTTTCCAAGAAGGCGTACGTCTAGGTGAATCGTCTGCTCTGTGGCAGACGATTGATTTGTGTCGCTTTGAGTACACATAGGCGTCTGGTGAGGGCCTTGCCCGCTCGAGAAGGTAAAAAATAGCGAAGGTTCACGCTAATGATGTCTTGAATGCGTCACCCCTGGCTTTCGTTTAATTTCTTCATGTAAGTCGGACGGATACTGAAGACCGTTTATCTGTTTGTTTTAGCTTAATTATCGCGCCTTTCGGTTTTTGTTCGGCGACAAATGGTGTCTCGGCGCATTAAACCGCCCACCAGAGCTCATTAGTTAGAGCTCGGTCATGAATAAAACATATCCTCATAGCACCCTCTTCCACGTCATTGACCACACCTGTAATTTCTGCCCTTCAACCGGCACCGTGTACCACTAGCTATGCTTGGACATCAGCACCCGATGCCATCAGCACCTAACATCAGCACCTGATTTTTGTTAGCTAAAATCTATTCACTCACTCACCCATTTATAGCTCGGTCGTTGGGTGCGCTTTGTAGCGACGCTTTCGACAATGTCAGGTGTGATAAGCATGGTGCATTTGTATATCTGTCAATAAGTGAGGAAAGGTATGCCATGACTGAGTTTTTAGGGCAAAGCTGTCTATGGCTAGGATCCAGGAGGTTAGCTTCGACAACAGAGCGATGTAGACAGGAATGATGATCATCATGATGATGATGATGATTTCTATTGGCTTCCCCTTTGTATCGGGGTGATGACATGTCATCTTACCAAAAAGGACTAATATACCTATGTTTTACTCTCTTGGTTTAACACTAGCCGCAGGCACAAAAAGCTTATTAGGCACAAAATACTTTTTTTTCTGTTACAGGTGGTAACTGTCTTAGGCAATATTCCCCTCTATGCTTTTCGTCCACCAGCATTCTAATCTTCTTTTCGTCCCTCGACAGCCTTGAAGTTAACTTCCTCTGTGATACCCTTAAATCCTAGGGCTTCTGGAAGCCGAATATTCCTTCATGTAATTTGGATGGATACCCTCACATTCTAACACTATGTGCTGCGTAGTTTCTGTTTCTTTTCCGCAGCCACGCATACCCCATCATTTCTGTGAATACTTCCCCACAAAGCTTTTAGTTCGCAGGCAACCTGATCTACCACATTCGAGCGTAGCGCCACCTTGCGGCGCCCACTCAAATCCCCGGGATCGTAAATCTTTGCTCCGCACCTTAGCTATATATATATATATATATTTATATATATATATATATATAATATATATATATATATATATAATATATATAATATATATATATATATATATTATATAATATAATAGAGAGAGAGAGAGAGAGAGAGAGAGAGAGAGAGGGAGAGAGATTATAGAAAAGTCCCTAGGGCTTCATATTGTGATATAAGACGGGTTGTCCCTGGAAAAAATTTATTTCCCGCCATGTGTGTCTTGCGGTGAAGCCGAACTGTACGGGTCTCGGTCTAAGCTTGGTCTTTTTAAGCTGTCTTTCCCTTATTGCCTGTTGCGCAGTGAAGCGTGGTCATCTTCGGGGGAGAGTATGATTACAGAAAACGGCCCTAGCTCTTGTGTTATCGAAAGTATCCCGAAACAAATTATACGACAATTAGCTGCTAAAACGACTCTAACATTACGCCGTACGTTTCCTTGACTGATTGGTTATGAGGTTTAACGCGACGACACTAAACAGGTGATGAGGCGCGCCGTAGTGGAGGGCTCCGGATTAATTTAGACCACCTGGGAATTTTTAACGTGCACCGAGAACCGAATTTCATTTACTTGTCATAGTTAGTTCATAGTGAAATTGTAAACGTAACAAAATTACTTCTGCTGTCAAATCATGACCATCAAAGGAGGGAGTATGTTTACAGAAAACGGCTGTAACTGTTGTTTTACCGGAACCATCCGTAAGCAGATTATGTGACAATTAGCCGCTAAAACGACTCTAACAACATGCACCACAGATCTGCTGGTCATCATTTTTCTCAAAATAAAAGGGCACTGACATTTCTTTTTTTTTTTTTTTTGTTTCCTGCACGTTGAGCTCTGCGGACCGCACGGCGCTTTTTCCGGCTCGAACAGCTGTTCGCACTGACGTATGGCCATGACACATATTCCGGAGCGGTGAACACATTCGCGCCCAACCTTTCCAACTGTAAAACAAAAGCTCTGGCGAAAGAAAAACGAACCACGAATCACAAATCGTATAGAAGAGAGGCTTGGCCCGTACGAAAAGGCCTAAGCGAGCGAGTAATCCGGGCAATTAATCTCCCAGCAGATGTACAGCCACCATGTCGCGAAAGAACGAAGCTGCACTTGTCAGACGATTTGTTCGCGAACGGACGCAGACGACAAGTTCGCACGAGCCGCGCGCGACGCTGCCTGTAGCAGACGACGCGCGTATATTTCAGGCGGGGGGCGGTTCCTTTTCCTTTCGCGAATGCCAAACGAACGCGCGGTGAAACAGCGTTGGATCGAAACAAAAGCTCAAACCATCTCAATAATCATCGCATCTTCGCACGGGCTTGCATGCCTCGACGAAGCGAGTTATGAAAACAACGGACACCACGCGGCGCTCGCCAAATCGCATCTCGGAGCGGCGGGAGATCTGACCGCGCGGCGTTTTAGAACAATGCCCGCCTCCTGTGCCTCCGCGGCATGCGCCACTCAATGAAAATGGGTTACGGCTATATTTAGTGCGGTTCTCCGCGCCGTCTTGTGCATCGTGCGTGCTTCGCGCAGCATCAAACCGTGCTTGAGACGTCCTGCTCACGAGACCGTGATGGCACGCGTGCCCGCGCTGGTTAAGCGTGAGAAGAAACGGTATAATGTGCCGTGACGCGTCGGGCCTCACTCTCTCGCTGGATTAAGAGGCGTACGGGGACGTAGACGGATAAAGATAAACGTAATCTTCGCAGCGATAACTTAAACAATCCTTGCTGAGCTGCAAAGGCCTCGTTTTTCTTTTCCTCTTTTATTCTTGGGTAGGCTTAACAGTCTCTCATTTCGCGTAATACGATCTGACCCTTGCGAGGGAGACAGTGCGAACAAATGTGACTCGCGGGATAGGCCTCAGCGAACATCTTATTCTGCGAATCTAATTGCCTCTCGTCATTGTTTCGGTTCGCGCGTGGGATTCGAGGTGGCTGTAAGTGCGAGGTTAGCTGCCGTTGGTTTTGCGTAATCAGTACCTTTGGGAGTACGGTGTGTTGGAAGATCCAACAAAAAAGGGCTCCACGAAGTTGCCGTACCCGGTAGTTTAACTACAGCGGGTCTGATACCGCCTAGGTGGGTCCATGCATGTTTCTTTAACAACCAAAAAGGAGGGAGTACATAATGGTCTTGTTTCAAACTCTTCGTCTCATCTCTCAATTAGAACTGTCTCTCTCTCTCTCTCTCAAAATAGAACTAAACGATTAGTGACAGAGAGAGAGAGAGAGAGAGAGAGAGAGAGAGAGAGAGAGAGAGAGAGAGAGAGAGAGAGAGAGAGAGAGAGAGAGAGAGAGAGAGTAATGAAGACATGTCCATTAACAAGCCCCGCAGTTATATAAACTATTCAACTTGAGCTCAAATCTTTTGAATGTAAAATCGCGTTGTGCCCGTTCCTGTTCGCTTTGACATTTAAAGGGTCCTGCAACGCTTCCTTCCACTTCTATCGACGTCTGAAAAACATCGACAATCGGCGCTTCCAGTCTTTAGATACCCGAGCCGGATATATCAAACGTCAGATAACTTTCAAATTCGCGCAGAATACTTTTCTCCCATTCCTGCCGGTCTTCGAAGTCAGGCATTCTTGTTGGCATGCCCACGTGACGTCACACAAGCAATATCACCGCTTTTTGGTTGCAGCAGGGGAAACATTCGATAGCGACGCGAAGGAAAATTGCGAAACAAACAAAGCAGATAACGTTATCACGGGGTGAGATGTGCTGGCGATAACTACATCCTTCCCAGAACTACTACGCACGAAGGAAACAAAGAAAGCCTTTACCAGTACAGGGCCCTTTTAAATATATTTAGCTTGATTTAATTACAATTGGGATTCCTCTCTCTGTCACACACACACACACACACACACAACACACACACCACACTATCAGTGTGCGATGAGAGAGAGAGAGACAGGACACACAGATAACAGAGAGAGGAGAAGATGAAGGACCCACGACAGCACAGACAGACAGACAGACGACACAGAGCATGCACGCACCCTCGAACAAGCACGCACGCACGCACTATCAGTGTTCGCGTGGGTACACGATATATCTCCGCAGAAAGAGAACGAAATCTGGAGAAGCCTGCGAATTCTGTAGCTGTAAGCAGGACCTCTCGAAGAGTGTCGCATATGTTACATTTACAGTCCTTCTCACGCTAACTACAGACTGCGTAGTAGCTGTAGTTGTAGTTGTAGCTGTAACTGACGGTATAGTAGTGCCCACATGCGAATGTAGGTCAAGGAACGTCGTGTCCTTTTGACCTCAGCACGTGCTGCGCAAAAGGGTGTAGGGACGGTGCGCGCAGGAGGTTTATAGCGGCGCGCGTTAACGGTTCATGATGCGGGCGGCTCATCCGCAAGCGCGCGCTAGCGTTGCTCTCTCTCCGCACACCGTTTGAACAACGGGGCTTCCAGAAAGCGCGCCGCTGTTTGCTGGGCGCGCTACACGAGCACAAAGTGTGGCCCTTGTGACAAAACTCCCGCGGGCGCGGTTGTGAGTTGCGCCTACGACGGAACGTCACTGTTTGTTCTTTTCCGCTCCTTTTTTTTTCGTTCGCCGCCGTTCCTTAGCGCCATTAGCGTCATTACCGGGCTGACCTTAACGTCTTCCTTGTTGTCACTGTTGCTTTTCCTGTACTTTTTTCCATTACGTTCGTTTCCAACTTGTTGTTTATTTGCTACTGCACTCGTCTCTTTTTTATTTTTATCCTCTTTCTTTCTTTCTTTCTTTCTTTCTTTCTTTCTTTCTTCTCTGTTTCCTCTCTCTCTCTCAACTCGCTCTATTTTGTTGCTTTTTTGTTCTTCGTTTATTCAGTTCTTTCTTCATTGTTTACCCTCCAACTAAACGTTTATCAATACCTACTTCCTTCTTTCTTGCTTGTTTTCTTTCCTTTTTCTTTCTTTCTTTCTTTCTTTCTTTTCTCTCTTTCTTTTTCTTTCGTCCCTCCTTCGCTTCCTTTCCTTTCCTTCTTTATTCTGTACTTCGATCCTTGCTTTATTTATGTCACAATGACGAGGAAAAATTTCTCGATGTGGTAGCGGTGGTGGTGGGTACCAGTTCGATGGCTCTTACCCACTCAGGGGAATTGGCCAGGAAATGGGTGGAGCAAGTCCTATACTTTTTTTTTTTTTCCTTTTCTTTTTCCGCTCGCTACTCTGTGGAAGGCACCGAAATCACCGCTGAGTACGAAAGTTCTGCGCGCTTTAATTATGGAGCCACATGGCGTATATAAAACAATCCTTTTTGCCTTTGCTGCGCGCCTCGGCGCGCTCAGGCGCATATGCAAATCTTCGGCGCCTATAGCTAACTCACAGATTTTGACTTCTTTGTTCCTTGCGCAGCTCGGGAGCGTCGAAGCTCCGCAGCGCAACAACAGGAACCGAGTGGATAAACAGCGCCAAACCGAGCGGCACGTTGTGGTCGCCCGTTCACCGCAAAAGCCCTATGACCTCCTCCGTCGGTCTATAGCGCCGGCGTCACTACGATCTTTCTGTGCAGGCTTCCCTCGGAACAGATGCAGAGCCCCTAATGCCGCCTGACAACAGAGTCAGTTTTCATAATCCCTGCAACTTGTACAACATAATTTATCTCCAATTCAGCTAACTATCTGTATTGCCGGATGTTATCGCTAAGCACGCATATTTGATTGAAACGTGTCCTCTGTTGTGAACTGCAGAGGGTCAGGAGCCCTCGTCAGGCACTCAATGCCTTTAGCTCCTGCCCCGTCAGCAGGCTGGTTGGTTGGTTGGTTGCCTCAGACCATGGCACATACCCATGCGGGGGATTGGCCAAGAAGTTTTGTACCTAGTGAGGATGTGATTTAACACCGTCTGCTGAAAAATAAAGTCCTTCTTCTTCTTCTTCTTCTTCTTCTTCTTCTTCTTCTTCTTATTATTATTATTATTATTATTATTATTATTATATTATTATTATTATAAAAAAATCATCTTTTAACCGAGGCAAGAAATGTTATGGCTGGACGCGGCTAGACAGAATTGGTGCTGAAGGGCAAAGAAGGGCGTTTCATGTGCAACTAACGGTATCTCATCTATTCTTGCCGTAGCTGTAGGCAATATCAAGTTCTTTCGCGAAAAAGGAACTGCTTGGTGCTGGCAGCAATCGTAAATGATACCCACTAAAAGCCCACAGGTGCATTGCCCGAACTCTTGCAAGTGGGCGTCAGGTGATGTGTTTTGTCGTGCGCTTTTTATTAAGCACCAAACGACTTGCCTTCACAATTTGTGACGTTCCGTGCGGGGAATGGACTGGGGTCTTTACAGTTTTTTTTTTGTCATTTTCAAGCTCAGAAACGATCTATTTCGTACGAGCGTATTATATCAGTCCTGTAAATCTATTTGTAGCTCAACTCGTTGCGTGTTTAAACCTACCTGGATTTTGTGGCTTTATCCGCACTACTTTCGCCAAAGTGTGCAGTCACCTAACAATTCAACGTACTTTGGTGCAAAAAAAAAAAAAAGCGTAATGCCAGTGCGCCCGTCTCAGTAAAAATCTACCGTGCCCCTGAGGCAGTGCGTGATTACCGCGTTCACCCCCTCATCAGTGGCGCCAAATTTAGACGGAAAAAGCGCGCATGCTGTACGTAAATCTACTTCTGCACACCCAGTAATATGGCGCCTTGCCAAAGATATAACTTCGCAGAGATAAAAAAAGAGGAAATCCTTTTTTGTTGCTGTTGTTTTTGTTGATTGTTTCTTCCAGGGTGTGAAAGTTATAGCGCCCGTTTCTGCGTTTTCTCCTCTTTCCAGGTCCAAGGAATTCAAGAAAAGAAGCAAAAGGGGAGAACTCCGAAAAAACAAAACAGACAAACTCCCACGCACGAGCGACTCCCCAGCGCAGCAGCCGCCTGCTGCAAGCACGGCAGGAGATAGCAGCAGACGATGCGCGGGTTTACGCGCGTCGTCTGCTCTTTTTAGCCGCGCGGTCGTCTGCGCGCGCTGCTTCAAGGCTGCCGTTCCGGCTGCTTGACCCGCTGGTCTACATAAAAACCGACAAGGCACGCCGCTGTGAGCACGTTCTTATATAAGGGCGCAATTTGCGGCACCTTTGCCCGCCTCCTCTAGCGGTCGTCAAGTAAGAATACGAGGAAAAGGCTGTGTGCAGGTTCGGTGGAGGGAATAATTGTTAGCCTTAGCGTGAGCCTTAACGGCACCGGAAGGGGTCACCAGTAGCACGCATTGAATAAGTAACGTTTTAAGGCATCCGGAACGCGCTAAACAGCGGAGAAGTTGGGTTATTGAGTATGGTCCTAAAAGAGATGCGAATCGGCGCTGTCCTGCTGACCTATGGGCTCGTCAGTGCGACTTGTAGTGCCTGGTCGAGTTGGCAGAAGTTGAGCGCCCACGTGTAGATATCACGTACAATCGAATGGAACTTTTGCTTGAAGCCTGCATGCACTTCTTCTCCTGGAAGTGGAAACACAGCCCCGAAGTATGCCTACGCTCTCATCTGCTAAATCGAATGGGGCACTGCTTGCTCCATGAGCTACGCTGCAACCGGTGAATTTTAGGGCAGGATAATCGATGCTTAGAATGAAATGACTCGAATGAGGGACGGAAAGGTGTACCGTAGCCGTCATCGCTATCATCGGCTCGTGACAATTAAGGTACGCCCGTCCACGCTTCGTATTCGATTACTGGTCCTTGTACCACCATTAAATGAGCGCGTGTATACGCTTCGAGCACACCCGGTGATGCCCGACTTTATCTTCATCTCTTGTAGAGTTTATAGTTAATGTTTGTAGCAGAACCCAGTTGTCCACACGTGGCGCCTCAGAAACGAGTGCGCGTGCTGCGTGACTTGAACTGAGATTACCACAATACGGATCGTTACTAAGTCCAATGCGAAAAATTATAGAAAAAAAAAAACAAAACATTTTTGTGAGTTTTTCCTATTTAGTAATGGCGGCTGTCCGAAAAGTCGTTTAGTGGCTTATGATGAAGCAGGTTGGAGGATGAAATATATCTTCTCAGAGCGTTGCATCAATATAGTATACTACAAGCCTGCACGAGTAGTCATAAACAAAACCCTACTCTTCTTTTTCTTCTCATTTTTATTAAGGGAACAGACCGCAAAAAAGGGTGCTACAAAGGTAAGTGGACATATAACTCTTTGGTCCCATTCACTGTTGTACCAAGGTGCTAGTCTTGCGCGATATCTGTCTCCCCCCATCCCCACCCCCTCCCTCCACCGCAATTTTTTTTTTTGACGCCGTTCAACAAGTTTGGCTGCACCTTAAGCCTGTTGACTTTCTGCCTTGTAGACTTCATTAACAATACTGCGTGTGTTCTCAATAAAATCAATCATTGAATTGCTTCACCTTGTATTGACTGCGTCGTGTGATTCTCTCGATGTGTTGGAGGCCATATATACTGGCTTTCCAGACGTCGTTGGAGTGAAGGAATCAACAACGAAAGGGGCAAATCGCGAACTCTTTCCAAGCAAGCAGTGTTATTCCGTTTCCTGTTTTTATTGTCAGTCAACAGCGCACACTACCGTCATTCTACACACGCAGTTTCATTTCAGTCTGAATACACTCCAAGCACAACATTTTCCCCTTACCCCACGGTGTGTCGTTTTCGAGATTGTCAATTGATTTGTTTCCAATGCAAATATTTCATTTAGCTCTTAGCGCACCGAAGATGTGCATATAAACCGGAGGTGCGCCGCTTGCTGTAGTAGTGGATGGATACAAATTAACTTGAGCAGCTCGGTGTCTGTACATGGTTCACTCTCTTCCTCTCCTCTCCTGCCCTTCTTCTTTTTTTTTTCTCCTTTTTCCTCTTTTTTCTTCACATTTTATTTCAATTCTGTCTTCTTCCGTGGTGCCGTTCAAGGACGCTTTCACCAGTGAGCCACCGGGACATTTGTTTCTGCTGATTAAAGAAAAACAGCAAGACATATATACAGATAAGCGAGTTGGTTGTGTGTAACTATACATATAGCATAAGCGTCGTTACCGACACTGCAGAGGAGTAATAGCCGCAGCCATCGTACCACGATTAGGGCGGCGGGGACATTCGAAATGCAGAATCACAAGACACGCGCCGAGGTGCGGGTCAAGGATCTCCCGTGGGAGCTAAATGAAGCCAATGCCCTTCACTATAATATACAGGGCCGCCCTCACAGACCACGTGTTTGCCCTTGAATATAAACTTTTTTTGTTATTTCCACACAGGTGGATTTGTAAAGCGGAAATTTGTGCTATTTCGGGTGGACGGAAATGAATATATGACCTGAAAAAGAGCAACAGCTACCACAAGACGTTTATTAAACAAAGCACCGTATATACGTGCAAAGTCCTGGGGCTGAATTCTCAGCTTTGTCCGTTTCATACTGTCCATATCGAGCGAGCCCTGATTGGCTGAAAACAGACGACCCGGGTGTGGCACATTACAAGCAAGGCGAGGCGCCGGTTTCTGTTCTTATCATCGGTCAGATGATTTGCAAGTGCAACTACGTCACGATGAACGCGGAATGGACACTCTTGAACACGGGCACAACTCAGAATTCCGCCCTGAGGTGCGTAGAAACTAGGACATACCGCTCACTGCCAACTAATTTTATTTGACCGAAAGGCAACCATACTCGCGTGGCGTTTCACAATAGAGGTCAACAGTTGACAAGACAACTTCGACTGTACGTACGTTATCTCACAGAAGCCAAACATAGGTTTCATTCGGGAGATTAAATTCCTTATCCGACGGTGAAATCGAGGCGACGCTGGCGCACCCATAGAGCCACTAAATAAGCTACGCTGGGCGCACCTATTGTCATCGTGCGCGCATGATTTTTGATTGATTGATTGATTGATTGATTATGAGGTTTAACGACGCAACGCAGGCGATGAGGCGCGCCGTAGTGGAGGGCTCCAGATTAATTTTTGACCACCTGGCGATATTTAACGTGCGCGGAAATCTCGTACACACGGGCGCATCGATTTTTACTTTCAATTTTCGAAACACGTTGATGTCTACACAGGCGTTTTCGTGCTGCTGTTTCCTAATTTCGTCGGTGGTTTGGGCATAAGTGAGAGTGAAGTGCTCGCCAGATTTGGTGCAGGCTGTTTATTAATTTAGCTTAATGGTACAGGATGACGTCATAAGGGAGCCTTGTGACCATGTAGAAAATGCGTGAGAACTCATCGCCTTTTCAATCATCTTGTAATAACAGCGGAGCTGTTGTAGATCAAGCCGGTTCGTAAGTCTGCTGTGTGTCGTGCGTCACGCAGGCGGCCTTGAAGGAACCACTTCCAAGAACCACCGGTAAAGGGCGCAGTGGTCTCGCAGGCGCGGGAAGGGAGCCTCCCGGCGCTGATGTTTAGCTGCCGTTTCCTTCGCGCGAACCGTTCAATTTGCACGGCGATGGCGCTGCCGTTCTAGGGCGAGCGTCCATTGACGTTCAACCGCACCTCACAGTTCACAGTTTTACACTGGTTTTAACTGGGTCTAATTTTCTATATAAGCCATCTCCTAGCCATTTCTAAGCATATAAAAATAAGCTTGCAGTTAGCATCTGCAAAATAACCTATTCATAAGCAAATATTTAGCAAAGGACTTTGGGTAGGAAACTGGTAAGCTGTTGTTCGAAAGCTAAGTGCGCAAGAGATGTCGACGGACCAACACCGCCCGACCGACGTGCGCAAATTTAGTGCCGTTGACTGATCGGTGAACCACCATACGAAGCTGCGAGAATCCGGATACCATTCACGTGTGATGCTTCGAGGGACACGAAATATTTGATAAGAAATACGTTATTTTCACCCTGAAATTTTCGTCGAAGTGCCTGTGCTGTGGCAATCTCACAGACAGGCGTATGGAGATTTATAACCATGGTTGCAGAACACCAGAGAAAAAGCTTGGGTCGGACACAACAAACGAGAAGCCGTGTACCTTCGAGCTACAAACGCTTCTAGGACGTTTTGAGTGCCCGAATAAGCACACAAAAAAAGACACGCGACAAAGTTTTCCTTGCTTCCTTGCATCAAAGAAGTGCTACTTCGGCAAGCGTCGAGTGGCGTCGTCTGCTGCACAACCGTCGTCTGCGCCGAAGTCACTTGCACCGGTAAGCGCGCAGCAGGATAACGTCGCGCTAAGCACAGCTTCTTGTTGCTGCAACGTCGTTATAACAAAGCGATGAAAATTATCGATTAAATTCAGTTTATCCGAAGGGACACACGCATCTTACATCAGACGCCTATCATACCGCAATACCTCCCGCGGATAATTGTTGCAACTTGCACGTCAGATGGCGGTTCTGCGTTCCAGGGTGAGTATAGGCCTATCATTGGTGCCTTTCACTGTGCAACGACTCACAGAACTTCCCGTGTGATCTACACGCTACGTTTCCGGGCCGCAAATTAATCTGAACAAACAAGGAAGCTCCGCCAGCTATAAGCAATGAGATCAAAGCATTGCAAGACATCGTTGCTTTTAAGCAGACGCATAATGTTAGTAGAAGAATGTAAATACGTAAATTCGCCCAGACATTGTGCTACTGGAACACGCTGGCCCACAAAAACAAGTTGACACTTTTTGGGATGTCTTGCCAGTTGCAGTATTCACGTCCAACGTATGCATCAAATATGTAATTCCGTTGGGTCTAAAACCTCAAAAACAAAGCACTCTGACGATAATGATTACGATACAAACAAACTGAGGCAGAAACACTGTTTGAGTGTTTTCACGCATCATTGCAGTGCAGTATACTTCAAAGTTGCTGACAGTTGTACGACACCCGTTCGTCAAAATTGATCGGTGACGAACGTTGTTCATAGAACGTTTGCAGGAACAATGAATCTGGCATCCGCAGACGAAAACAGGTACCGGCTGAGCTTGTAGTAAGGCGCACAATACTTCAGATCCACTAGTCTGACCATTCGCCCCTCATTCCATGGAAGAACTGAAATTCCCAAATGTGAGTATTTTTGCATCCTGAAGTAACTATTGCCCGCGACGACTTTTTGGCTGTGGTCGTACCATGATTCTAACCCGCCTATAAAATTCAACCGTCCACCGTTAAGTGTAATTGAGAGTGGAGGCAGCCGCAGGAGGAAAAGTATAACCGCAGCATGCGTTTCTATCTCGGTTGGCGCAGCTCACAGTAGTGGCGCGGCTTGGCGCAGGTTGGCGCAGGTTGGCGCAGCTTGCACCAGTGGTACAAGGCTAGAGAAACGGCTCTCTTTCTTCGTTGGTCACATGGATTTCCGAACTTGGCGTTTAAAGCTCTCCATCTGGCAGCCCGGTCGTTTTTGTCCACAGCTTTCACATCTTGAAAGTTGCCACGCGTAGACCCGCGCCAACCGGATTCCACTGAAGTGACGCTGATAGCGGAACGTCAGCGTGCTGTGCTCCAGCACTTCAGGCAGCGAAACGCACGTGAACTGCGCGGAGAACAGCGCGCTGCGAAGATACAGAGTGTGCCAATTGCTCAGTAAGTACAGTGGCCAGCCCGGAGCGTATCTCCACGTTCAATCTGCGCAGCTTGACACAGTGCGCCTGCGCACTGGCCGATCGCAGTTGTCCAGGCAGGAACTACAACTTGAGCTCCTTTACGGCGACAGATCACTGCACTATTCCAGTACGCCGCGTAAACATCTCCTATGCAGGTTTTTTGCAATTTAATCTAATTGACCCACGTAACGCATACGGCTACTATTCGACGCTTTTGCTAGAATGCGTGTACATTCAGCAATGACAAGGAACGGCAAGAACACGGCGTAGACATCTTTAACAGCGACGCCGAGTCCTATGCGACGCAACGTGCCTCACTGAGTTTCACCGAAGAACCATAGCTTAGAACAGCTCGGCTGTAAACAAGGAACAATTCTCTGTAACAATTCAAGAAGACGCCACATACACCCTATAGTGCGTTCGAACATGGGACCTCTAGCAAATTTGTTTCATTCGCTTAGCTTCTCCTATCATACAAAGAAATTGCAGCACACCACAGTACATCTTCCAGACTCCAGCTTACAACCGTGGCGGCGAGTTTTTGGCTTCCACAGCGGCTAGATCCAGTTTTCTTCTCTCACCTCTTCAAGAACGGACCCAACTAGACTACACCCAAACGGAAGGGGCTCGGTATTCGACCGGACTCCACCGGTTTTTGGCAGAACGGAGATAATAAAACAAGCTCAAGACATTTACGCATACAAGCTATCAATCATCGGATAACGGGAAAGTAAGCTAAGATTATTCTTTTATTATTATTTCTCAGCTTTCGCAGGTCATTGTCCTGAAGCCAGCAAGCCGACGGGGGCCCCTAACCACATGCACGCAAAGAACAATGCCTGTTAACAAACGTGGAGAAAATGCCGCACGAACGGCGCCAGGAGTCGGCGCAAACAGAGAAAGAAATCGTGGCGCGTTTGTTTTCGCGTATGCGCGCGCGTGTGACAGACGTGACAGCGAGGAATTTCCGATGCGTCACGGCGCGCTTCAGAGCGTAGCGAAGCACTTGTCGCCGCACTCGTCGCCTGCGCACACGCACGCTCGCATTCTCCGCGTGTCTCGGTCGTACCGCAAACCTACCGTTCCTCGGTCATGTATAGCACTTGTTTGAAGGCCTTAGCAAGCCCGCGTGAAGTCAGGATAGGGAGACCGACCTGGAAGTTGGCTTCACCCACAAGAAGAGGAATTTTGGCATCCCTAGCCTTTTAGCTTAAAAAAGAGCGACCGTTCGGGAACCTAGTAAAATCCATTGCAAGAAAGTGGCAATTCGCATAAGGCAAAGAGTATAGACTGGATATGAACACTGTAAAAATTCTTTCCATAACTCCGAAATTTTTTTGCGTAATTCGTAGGGAAATGTTAGTGCCCATAGATTTAAACCTCATAGTTACCATGGCTCTTGAACATATAGCAGAGAGCTAAACTTGAAACAGCGCACAAAGCAAGCCTCCGCCTTCAATAACAATCCCGGGCCATCTCCACTAACGTGAAACCTGCGGAGGGGCGAAGCACGCAGTGTATAAGTGTATTCTTGGCGCCTTGGCGTTTTTGCCAACAGAGATGAAACCGTTGGGCGGCAGAGGTATGCAGCTTTGCTGTAAAAGTCTCGTGGACTTCAAGCACGAAGCGTTCTAGCGCGAAACGTGAACGAGTGTCCCGGTGTTTTTTTGTTTTTTTTTTAGTACGTTACGAAGCGTTCCAGAGCGAGGCTTAAACGAGTGTCCCCGTGTTTTTTTAGTACACGTTACGTTCTAGCGCGAGGCATAGACGAGTGTCCCGGTGTTTTAGTACCGTGAATACATGAGACGACGGTTACGACGATGGCATGAGACGCCGACAGCCCGAGCCCCTAAGAGGCTTCGCCCCTAATAGTTGTGCGAAAATTCTTTGCGTTAGACGGAATAAATCTTCAGTGATTATTACTTCTGAAAGAACTGCGTTGGGCCCGGGAGCTGTACTTGTTTACGCTTCTGTTACGTACTTACATACGTTGGTTTTGTGAGTAACAAGTGTAACAACCAGTGTATTTCGAACATTTTAGTCGTAAATTGCTACGTGTTGCCGGATGAAAAAATAAATGAGGAGACCGGCAAAAACTTCGCAGCCTAATTTAGGGCACACCTGCTAAAGCTTACGTGCTTCAAACGCACCACTTAGCGCTGCGTAATCAGACTCGACTCAGCGTAAAAAAAAAAAAAAAACGAAAGTGGAAGCCAGCTTGATGATGTCAATAGCGTTTGCTTCTTAATTAGTTTTTCGCTATTAATTTATTGCTCTGCTCTTCTCTGATCTCTCACTCACTCGGTCACGCACGCAAGCCCAAATCAGGCAAAACTTGCAGGAAATAAAAAAATGAAATTCGCGAGGCCTTTGCACCTTACACGAACAACGCCGCTATGCAATGCCGATAAGATTACACGGGGTTTTAATAAGAGAATTGGTAATTACGAAGGAATGATAACATAGCGGTAAATTACCAGATAAAACAGCGGCGTATGGCCGCAGTAATGCTACCAGGGGTTAAAAACTCGTGTAAATCATTTTTAGACGCGCAAAACAGATGTCAAATTCAATGCAGCAGTACTAAGTGCAAACATCCTTGGTGTTCGCTAAAATGTTCCGGCCCCTCACAATGTTGAGTCCCTGAATGCCGAAAAAGAAATCCGTGCAGTCATTCAGACGAGCATCTTCGCGCGAATGGGCAATAAGCTCGCCGTGCACGAGGCACAAGTGTTCGGACGTGCGAGGAGGGATCTCTCTTTATGTTGTCCCGCCTTCGTCGTCGGCGGCCTATCTGGCGCGCATCCAGCCGGCGCACAGTGAGGACAAAGTCCGGAATGTCGCCCCGTGGCTTCGTTGGGGGGCGGTGCGTTGACGCGTGCGTGCATGCACCCCCCCGCCAGCCGAGAAGAGGCGACCGGCTTACAAGTGGAGCAGGGGCCGACAATCGGCCACGGCGCGCTCCTCTTTTGCGAGCGCGTCACCCCGAAGCCCACTCTCAGAGCGGCCGCCACGGAAGCAGGCCGATAGAGACGAGAAAAGCCGGCACAGGCGCTCGACAAACAAAACCGACCGCACCTTCCGCGATTGTTGCCCCCGCCGTAATTAATACGGACCGCGTAGATGTTCGCAGCCCGTGGGACAAGATCATGTTAAAACGCCCTTCGGTGTCTCAGGAGCGGTTCAAATGAAAATGTGACCTTTCTGTGCACAAGAGTTACTCTTCGGCCATGACGCAGCTTTTAGGAATCGAACCCAAGACCTCGTCATAGCAGCCCAACGCAGTAACCACTAAGCCACCACGGCGGGTGAAGTTCTACGCTCGCAAGGGGTTGTCCGCAACCAACTCTCAATAAACCCGTCTTTCACGTGTTGAACCAGGACAGAGAAGAATGAATTCGCTGCACGGGGCGGTGGTGCGAGCCACTTCGTCCACGAATGCCTATCCAAGACAACGAGGTGGTGTGTGGGAAAGCGTGTGATGAGGGTGGTGGTGGTGGTGGTGGTTATTAAAGGAGCACTGACACCAATTTTCGGCGTTAATATTATTGCACAGTTCGCTTCCTTCACTCAACAGAATACCCTGGCTGAAATATGAGCGGCCTGCGACGCGAAGAACATAGTTCAATCGGATCTCATTTATCGCGCCGACGGAGCAGCGCGCGGAGCGGCACTCAGAAAATGGACATCAGCGTGACATCACTCCAGGAAAGGAAAAAAAAGTGACGCGACAGCGCTCGTCAAAAACTCATGACGTCACTTCACGCGCGCGGCCCCACGAGCGGCGGAGCGGGCCGCAAACACCCTCTCAAGCGGGTGCCGGTGACGTCCGCACAAAGTGGTGAGGTCAGGCAGGGAGTCTGTCATATGCCGCCGTTCGGGATGAAAGCGCGGGAATTTGAAACAAACGATTTTCAGGCCGTTCAATGTAATTAAGCTATCGCGCGCTGAAGTATTGAAGTGCTGTTTCAGGTTGGCCAGACCATTAAGCATCGATAAAAGCAATAAAAGTGTAACATAAAATTTTCGTGTCAGTGCTCCTTTAATATCCCGCGCTAAGACACAAGCTCTGAAATTCACTCACTCAGAGTTCTCAGAAGGTAAGATATCTGACCAGTTTCAGCTTCATTTCGACCATGTGCATTGAATTCAGTCGCAGGAATAGAGAACAAAAACCAACCCCGCCTCCTTCAGGGACCGAAGCTTGACGCGATGAAGCTTGTCGCTTCATGCGACTTCCGATTTGGGTCTTTCAAGGTTTGACGATGGACTGGATGCACTTGGAGCGAACGTTTCGACGCACTTTTGACGCACTTTTGATGTGAGAAAGTTTTGCGCTTCTCTCAACTTTCTTTAGGAATGGGTGGTAAAGTTTTTGCGATTCTGCGATCAAAGTTGATGGGAATTGAGCTTCGCTGGGCCACCTGTTCGCCAGAGATCAATGTGCACTACGTTTTTTTTTCCCTTTTTCTGGCAGAAAAAACTATTCACAATTTTTTCACCTCTGTTTAGGGGACACGCCAGCAGTGGCTCACACGGGATTTAATTTCGCTGAGGTGTCAGATCGCTAAAAATGGAGAGGGACAGCATGAAACAAGGAAAAAGAAAGAGACAAAAGAAACGAGGAAAACAAACAAAAAAAGTTGTAACAAGGAATCAATTAAAAAATAGCAATAAAAAACTTCGAAATGCCATGCATGCGCGTACTCTATATGTGAACTTCCAATTCCTTTGTTCATCGTTTGTTTTTCTTCGGAGGACTCACAGTTAAATGGCTAATCGTCGTGTTGAGAGCATATATCAGAGCCTCGTGAGCTTAGTGCGTAGCTTGAGGACAGGGAAATAATTATCAGCATTGCTTATTTGATAGTAAGCATCCCCGCAGCCGCCAGCTTTTTCAAAAAATTCGGGGAGAGGCAGCGGCCCCTTCGGCCCTTGAGTACGGCAGTGAAGAAAAATATCAATCAATCAATCAATCAATCAATCAATCAATCAATCAATCAATCAATCAATCAATCAATCAATCAATCAATCAATCAATCAATCAATCAATCAATCAATCAATCAGTCAGTCAGTCAGTCAGTCAGTCAGTCAGTCAGTCAGTCAATCAATTAGTCTATCTTAAGGCGCGTTCATGCTATCGGCGGACGTGCGGCGCACTGGATATTGCGCGAAATTCAAACGCTCATCTTCGCTCACGCATTGGATGCATGCTAAACGAAACCACAGAATATTATCGTAGCGAACATTGCGTCTCTGAGACATTGGATTTTATAGGAAAACGGTGTACTTCGCTTCCTTCCGGTAAAATATTTATTCGAATTGAATTTGTAAGCACCCCTCTTTAAAAATGGGGGGAAACAACGTCGGCAGGGAAATAAGGAAAACGTTCTATATACTTTATCATATTTAGGAGAGAAAGAGCAGAAAAAAAGGGAGCACAACCGAATATATATCGCCCCTTCCAAAACTGAGTTAGTCTCAATTTTCGTTTTTTTCATCGGCGGCATTTGCTACGACGCAGGTGCAATGACACGTGCAAGAAATTCGCGTTCAAAAGCGCTGAAAAGTCATCAGGGTTCGACTGCGAAATTTCGTTTGCCCCACGCTATACCGGCGTGGCTTCTCAAGTCAACGACCTCACAACGAGCGCAGGGTTTTGAACCCCGCGTAGGAGAATACCCTTCCACTTCCCCACCCCCGGCTTATTCAATCCGCAGCCGTTACCACCAAACTTCCGAATCTAACAAAGGCTAGTCGTTTACGGGTAAACAGCTTGCTTTCAAGTCGAGGCGCGTTCATCTCTCTTTATTTTCTTACAACGAAGCTGTGTATAGGCCTTCCACATACAGCGTGCGTGGATAAATCGGCGTAAAACGGAAAATTTTTGCGCCAATTTCGTTTCCTTCTTGAAAGGCTCCTGGTATGACGTTTTGGCAAGTGTTTTTCCCGCATAGCTTGAAGGGCTTCCGCAGCGACGTTTTGACCGGTGTCCTTCCTGTGTAAAGAGCGCGAACATTACCGGGCGTCCCTTTTTCGTGCACGGGTGTGTGTGTGTGTGTGTGTGTGTGTGTGTGTGTGTGTGTGTGTGTGTGTGCGGGTGGTGGGTGGGGGGTACGTGCACGCAGGGATTTATACACTTCCCCCAACACCTCCCAAAAGAATTTGCCGACCCCCCCCCCCTAAAGCTTCCACAACCACAAGCACCCTGCCCAAGGATTTATACCCCCCCCCCAACCTCCCCTCGCCCCCCCTCCAGGAGGACTTCGACACCCCCCCAAAATCGAAATTCTGGATAAACCACTGCGTGTACGCTTCTCCAGGGTTGACGCGCTCACGGATAACACGTCCATTGTGCTGCTGGGAAATTTCAGAAACCCTGCAGCACCTGCTCTGGTGATGTGCTCGATTCAGTGCTCAAAGAGTGTCCCTCCGCAGTGCCTTTGGGACTAGCCCGCTTTCCGTGGACATGCAGCTAAGTGAGGCGTTTTAGGACCATGTACTTGTCCCAAACGTGCTTTACGGGCTACCAAAGCTCTGATAGAGTATCTGCAACACACAGGTCTAGGCCTGTGAATAGCTCGCCGTCTCTGGGCGCATCAAGTTCTTGAACATCATCTTCATCACGTCATCAACTGGCGTCGCAAGTTAGGCATTTTAGCCCAGCTAACATCGCCAGACTTCATTAAAGATCTCTCTCTCTCTCTCTCTCTCTCTCTCTCACGGACGCCTCGCGGCGCGACACCATGCACCTGACAGCTGTCCTCCGTGGTCGAGCGGTAATTTGGGTTGCTGTGTTACAAGGGCAGTAAGATGCCTACGACCCGGGAAGGAAACGGAGAGCCCCGTGTTTGCCCGCTAGAATAAAACTCCAGTCCTTCCAGGTTTCATTCAGCTATAGGAAGCGTGCTCAATCGCAAATTACATACAAACGTGCCTTGTTTCGTGTGGCGTCACTAAATTTAGCTTATTTAGTGACACTAGTTTCGTGTGCTCCTTGGACTGCGTCCAGCTTCGCCGGTCATCCTTCTTCACAGAGTGGAAGGGCGCTGATTTTTTTCTTGGCCCTGTCCTCCCGTTCCGTGGCGTGGGCACCAACATTTCGCTGCTGCCAAGTTTACTCTTTCAGCCCTGAATTTTTTAAATTGCTAACGAAAGTATTTTTTGCGTGTGTTTTCCTTATTGTTGTGATGCTACAAGCTTACAAACGAAAAAAAAATGAGCTTGTGGTGCAAGTAATTAGCGATTTAGAAGCACTACGTCTAATTCGGCAATTAGGCAATTAAAAGTTTAAAATACAGCAGAATTTTTTTGCCTGTGTTTCTAAACTTTGAAAAATCAGTCAGCCCACATACCAAAAATGAAGCCTGGCACTGAAAGCATTTTTTTTACTTACAGCCATAAAATCAAACCAGGACTTCGGTCCCTGGGGTCAATTCGATGTCAGTTCGGTCTTCACTGCAATGCCTTCCTCTAGCGTTCAGATGTAGCAAAAACCAACAATGGTGATATTTATCGGAAGAGGAATCCTTGGAGAACTATTTCCCAGAAAACTAGCTGTTTTGGTTTTGTTCTCAAATAGCTACAAGTATTTTCGTTTATGTCCGTAAATGTAGGACACCACGGCCGAAAAGGTTATGCGTGTGCTATGGAACGCCTCGTGCCACGGAACGCTTCAAAGACACGTGGACGAGGAGCCGTTTTGCTGTTAGACACGCCGACGCCAACGACGGCCGTTTCGCTCAATAAAACCATTTAATGCTGCAGCATTACAGTGTTTTTCTTGTATGCACACTCGCGCACACAAAAGCAGGCGGTGGGGATCAGGGCGCCTCGAAAGATTGTGCCGGCCTGGATGGTAAACGCGCGTATGCACGAGCTTTGGAGCGTAAAACCAATTTTTCATCATATTTTGGGTCTTTTCTGGGGATTATTAGTGCCATGAGAACTACCAATGCCATGAGAAATAATGACATGAGAACTACAGTATAGCCCACTTATAGCGAAGCCTGTTTTAAGGAAATAGCGGCTATAAAGAACAAATCTTCATTTCCCATAACGTTTTGCCCGCATATTTTATGTTCAGATATAGCGAAAAAACGGGTATAACGAAGTGACTTCCGTTTCCCGATGTGTTCGTTATAAGCGGGCTGGACTGCACTAGGTCGATCAGAGACACATAGATGTACAAATACGTGTTCATAAAGTTAGGACTAAATGTGCACATTTTTACAGGAAAACTTTGCGGACCATTTGCGTAAGAAGTAACCCTTATAGTATTAGAAATAGAAATTACTCATAGGAATAATTACTTGTCGATTTTACAAAGCTTCGTATGTAACGAACTAATTCGCGGATCCCGTTAACTTCGTTAAGACCAGGTTGACAACGCTTGCAGGCAATCCCGTGCATCACCGGCATTTTAGCGGCCGTATAAAGTTAGGCATGTTTTGCTAACGAGTGTCGGATCGAGGGCTCAAATCCATCAGAGCACGAGGGAAGAATTTTTCTAATATCGTAACTAAAAGGTTTTTAGGGGCAAAGCACCTTAGGCACTCCGGCTGTCGGCGTCTCCTGTCGTCGTCTCATGTAGTCCCGGTAAATCAAGTTATCAAACGATGGCCAAACAAACAAGTGTATAATGAATAAAACCCGTTCAAAATAAACTGATATAATTTAAACTAACGTAAAATCCAGGAATAATCAGGATTTGATTGAATTAATAACAAATCTGTTAAATTCCGTCTCGAAATTTGTTTCAAACGCCAGGTTTTCTCCTGTAAAGTGGACTTCTTAGCATGCTGCAGCGTGTGACACGAAGACAACTTACGGCCAGTCTGTCTCTCATTTAATTGCTTAAAATCCGGTTCAACACAAGAGAGGGCGCCACCGCCTCAGCAAGCGCATGGGAAGGACAGAAGGACAGAAGGACAGCTTACATGGGAGGGACAGAAATGCGCCCAGCAGGCCAACACCCTACGGTACTGAAACAGGGATGCCCTTTGAGCCCAATACTGTTTGTGGTTTACATGGCGGGGTTAGAAAAGAAACTGGAAGAAATTCAAGTAGGGTTCAACCTACCGCATATGCTGCAAGGCGAAGCAACCAAAATACGAGTCGCTTTATCGCGAGTTTCTCGAGCGGAGCACCCGTGGCGGCGACAAGTTTCGCTTATTTACTGCGAGCTTCTTTGAGAACTTTCATGTCTAGGCTGTCGTACAGGAAGGTGAGAAGTAACATAATCCTTGTTGTTCGTGTTATTACAAATTAACGTCGATGTATTCCCCACAACCACAACGTTACTCCGATCTGGCGACCGCTATGACGGGGTCACTCCCCCGCAAAGGCGTACTAGGCCTACTAAACTTTGCCGAAGGATGTGTAACCGTCTTCCGGTGATACGGCCGGCAGACTTTGTACCGGGTGCGGCTTGGCCTCTACCTTGGCCGGAATCGCGTCTTTCCCGTCTTGTTCCTGTTCCCGTTCGGGTTCGCTATTACGGCTGCGACGTATCTTGTTCTTGTATGGCACAACGCAACAGGTTTCTTGACGCGGCAAGCTTACGACGACGTTGAGGTCGTCGTTGACTTCTGCGGGTGATTATAGCGGAAAGCACGGTACAGGTTACTTTCAATCGTTTAAAGAACTCCCTATGAATGGAAGTTCTTGGATGTGGATCATTGTTAGTGACATTCTAACCGCGATTGTCGATGGGCCCGCACGCATTCTCGTTCCGCTGCGGGCAGTTTGAAACCTTTAAAACGTCGGACGTGAAAACAGGGAAAAATTGAGGATGAAGAAATTCTTAATGTTTTGTTTGTTGGTATTAGCAGCTGCAACCAAATGTGACGGCGGCATGTTCACGCTTACGATCGAACAAGACAGTCGGGTAATAGGAGCCGACTAAATCAGACACCCGAAAAAAAAAAATCGCCCATTAAGCGGATTCTTCCGGTGATGGGGACAATAAGTGGGGCGCAGAGAGAAAGAATCTAAACTCTACGTTCTCATTCCACCTTGCGCAAGTCTGTGATTCAACGCGGGCGCTGATTTGGCCGTGACGTAAGCTCGGGGGCGGCTGTTTAAACCTCGGCGTTTACGGTTTCGGGTTGGGACGCGCCGCAAGCCGAAGCCGCAGGAATGACGTCCGGCGTTGTGCGTTTCTTTTTGTGTTCCAATTGGGGCTTTAACGAGTCGAGGAGTGGCGGTGCAAGCCGTATTCCGGGAATGTTATACGCAGACGACATTGTTCTTTTAGCGGATAACCTGACCGATATGCAACGGCTAATAAATATTAGCGGCCAGGAAGCCACCGACCTCGGGTGAAATTTTAGCGCAGAAAAATCGGGAATAATGGTTTTCAATGACGCTACCACCGACGTAGTGTCTATCCAGCGCGGTGAATTACCCAGAGTGAAGGAATATAAATATTTGGGAGAGTGGATAAACGAAGGGGATAACTACTTAAGAACTCATGAGGGGCAACTCAAGGGCAAGGGAAAGCGAAACGCAGCCATAATGAAGCATAGAGCTCTGTGGGGGTTTAAGAAATATGATGTAGTGAGAGGAATGTGGAAAGGAGTAATGGTTTAGGGTCTCACATTTGCGAATGCTGTACTCTGCTTAAAATCAGACGTTTTATCAGGCCTTGAAGTAAACCAGAGAACAGTAGGACGTTTGGCCTTAGGCGCGCATGGAAAAACAACTAACGAAGCAGTGCAGGGAGATATGGGCTGGGCGTCGTTTGAAGTTCGAGAAGCACAGAGTAAAATATGTTTTGAGAGGAGGTTGAGAGCAATGGATCAACGTAGGTGGGCAGCTAAGGTGTTTAGGTACCTATACTTGAAAAGCGTCGACACGCAGTGGCTAAGGAAGACTAGAAGGCTATCGATGAAATACGGAAAGAACAGTGGAGAATCCAAAACAGCCATCCAAAACAGCCAAAAAAGAGCCAAGGCAGATAGAAACGGGTAAATTGAGAGCAAAAATGGAAACTAAAACGCGGTTATAAATGTACATGGCTGAGAAATTGGACATCAGAAAGGAAAATTCCTACGATAAATCACAGGGCAGTGCTTTGCTTTTTGAGACTAGAGCAGGTTGCTTGCGAACTAAGAGCTTTGTGGGCAGGTATTCACAAAATGATGCGGTATGCGTGGTCTGCGGAAAAGAAACAGAAACTATGCGGCACATAGTGTTAGAATGACTGGGTATCCATCCAAATCTACATGAGAGAAATATTCGGCTTCCAGAAGCCCTAGGATTTAATGGTAGCACAGAGGAAGTTAACTTCAAGGCTGTCGAGGGGACGAAAAGAAGATTAGAATGCTGCTGGACGAAAAGCAGGGAGGGGAATATTGCCTAGGACAGCTACCACCTGTAACAGGAAAAAAAGTATTTTGTGCCTAATAAGTTTTTTTGTGCCTGCCCTAAGCAGCGCTAGTATTAAACCAAGAGAAAAACATAGGAATATTGATCCTTTTTGGTAGGATGACAAGTCATCGCCCCGCTGCAAAGGGGAAACCAATGCAAATCATCATCATCATCATCATCATCATCATCATCGCGCGATTCCTCCTCCCACCGGCGCTTCCCCGGCGCACAATCAACGCGGGCCGTGTGGCAAGAGAGACAACCTTTGAATACACTTTTACACTGCTTGCTTCGCCTCTCCCCAGGTTTCACGTTAGTGGAGATGGCCCGGGATTTTTAAGGCGCAAGAAAAACGCGGACCCTTGAAGAAAACGAACAAGACAAACGAAGCGCCCCTTCCAACTGAACTTTATTAATGAAATAAAAAAAAGAATAGCATTTATATATGACGTCACTCATTGTGTTCTGGTCCGCTTTTCAGGAATTCAATGTCAGGCAATGGATGGCCTCGAAAATTCCTCTTCCAATTTTAAATAAGAACTGTTTCAGCGAAAGAGCGCGTGAGCACAATTGGGCTGTGAAAAACAAAGCTGGAGGGCACATGTCCGACCATCGTAAACAATACAAGCGCGTACCAATTAAGGTTGAAGCAAACCAGATTTCTGCGCGGGGCCAGTGATAACCTTGAAAAAAATTATCGCGGCGTTGTCAGTCGAAAAAGTGGTCGAGGAGTGCATAGGGAAACCATCTATTACCCTTCAGCGAGAGATTGAATTCCTGAAGAGCGGACCAGAATTGATGGGTGACGTCGTGTTTGAGTAACGTATAAATGCGGCGCTTTTCATTAATAAAGTTTAGTTAGAAGTGGCACTTCGTTTGTCGTGTTCGTCTTCTTCTAAGGTCCGCGTTTTTCTTGCGCCTTAAAAAAAAAAAAAAAAACCTTTAAGTCCTGTCGTAATAACTGGCCCACATCAAGCTGTAGCTGTTATCGTAGTCCACATAAGCGAAATTCCACCCGTCTCCTGCTTGTCTCTGGCAAACTTGGCTCTTCAGGAAAAGAACAAAACTCTGCAGACCAATTTATCGCTCCCCTTTTCACTCGGGAGGCAGGGTGAACCCCCCGCGAAGCGATGCACGTGCGCTCTCGGCTCGCAACAACGGCGACATTGACGCTGTTAATTAGCTTTGAGGACACGGCCTGTACCCGCGGGCCTCCACGGCTTATAAACACCGTCCGCGTTTTGCCGCGTGGTTGCACTGTGAGTCAGACGGCGCAGGTAGCCCGAATAGCGATGCGGGGCCCCGGAAGAGAACGTCCGCGCAACTACACACACACACCAGCCACAGTCATCGAGCCGATGACATTTGAAAAGGATGTCGTGATTGATAAGACGCCCCTTCGATTCGCCAGCACTGCGTGTGAACTGGCTCGAGCTCGGCCGCTGCGGAGCTCCATTCGGCAGTGCAGCTATAGTGCAGCTCGCATCACCCGAACGCCGACGGTGCAGACGAGTGCAAGATTTTGTGGTCAATAATGTGAAGCCAAAATAAAGGGTAGCCTAAAGAGGGGGACTAGTCTCTGATTGGCTGATGGGTGGGAGAGGAGGTAGACACGCGGTGACGAGCTAGGAGGTTACAGGTGGCGGAGACACACAGAGAGAGAGAGAGAGAGAGAGAGAGGAGAGCGAGAGAGAGAGAGAGGAGAGAGAGAGAGGAGAGAGAGAGAGAGAGAGAGAGACGGTTGATCGGACGAGACGGTTGAGTGAAAGCATTTCAAGCGCACAACGCAATTGTGTTGCAATAACAAAAAAAAAGCAATAATACTAATACAAAATAATAATAAAAATAAACATGATAGATCATTCGGCCTTTCGCGGTGGTTTGGCGTCTATAACATAAGCACACACAAGAAAAATAAGCTCATGTGTCATGACAAAAACGAAACATAAAACATGACATGAAAAGAGAGACACAGAAACGACGGCAGTGCCAATCAGGCGGTGACAGACCATGAGGCAGAAAAACTGGATGCATTCCAGCAGTGAATGCCTGCAACTTCGTGCACTTCGCTTAAACGAGACGTGCACATTTTTGGCATGGTGCCACAAAATGATTGCATTGTGCGAGGTGCATGTGATAAAATTTTCGCATAGCTATCTTTGTAAGGTACAGGGTGGATTAAAAAAATACGAAAAAAGTAGGGCTAAGCATATCTGACGAAAAGACGACTCAAAATAAATTACCGCCGTCGCTTCTTGATCAAACACTTCCTCTAAGAGTAGGCTACACTCTCAAGTTACCATTAAGAATGGCGCATTTGTG
Source organism: Haemaphysalis longicornis (assembly GCA_013339765.2). Classification (NCBI taxonomy): domain Eukaryota; kingdom Metazoa; phylum Arthropoda; class Arachnida; order Ixodida; family Ixodidae; genus Haemaphysalis; species Haemaphysalis longicornis. Next base: position 100,150,690 of record CM023458.1, on the reverse strand, counting down.
CAGTTCACTGAATTTACAGTCATACGGTACAATATACGTTGGAGGCTGTGCGTTTTGTTGTTCGTATTTCTTTTAATCCCCCCTTTACCATCAGAGCCCATTCAGGCTGAATGTACTAAAATTAATTTGCGGCTATCTTTTTTGGACTCAAGGAGAGGAGAAAAAAAAAACAGCAATGCGTCATAGTTTCCCCCATTTTGCCTACTTTGCTTGTTCCTGTTTTGTGCAGAGCAATCGGGCTGACACTGATTAAAGGTTTGAAACGGGTCCTCGTGCAAAATCATCAGCAAATGGCCAATCCTTTGCTCAGTAGTTTTAGCTGCACATCTTCATTGTGTAGTCTTGTAATTCTCTTGCTGACACTCTTATGCAGTATCACTAGTGCGACGCGCGTGCGGCGTTTATCATTACTTTTAAAGGGGCCACGAAAAGAAAATACAAGTTTGAGTCATTGAAAAGGCTGTTTTGTCTTGATAACAGTGATACGGATTCGACCGCAAACCTCAAACTAATAATGTATATATTAGGGAAAACAGCAGGAGCAGTGGTTGTTTCCCTCACCACTTTCTGATGAAGTCTTTTCGACATCACAGAAATTAGTCTGTGCGATTGGCGGCGCCCGACCAAATCCACAAAAGCCAAGAAATGTGACTGGGCGATTGTGGCGAGGCCTCTGGCTCCGTTCGATCGCATTACTTGAATACTGACGATGTTAGAGATCTTAAGGTGGTCCAAATTACTCTCCAGCCATTTTTCGCAGCCTAGGCAATAGCTTCGACACGTAAAACCTCCATGCCAATTGAAAGAGCATGTGGTAGGAAGACAGCCTGTTCCACAACGTATATTAGCCAATGTGGTTCTTTTTTCTTTTGCATTTGGTTCATCAACTTTTTCACATTTACCTTTTTTTAGTGATTCGGGTTTCCGAGCTCTGCAAAGCATTAGCTTGCAACTTACACTAAAGTGATTTGCAAATCTGTCACACGAAACTGTTTTTATAGATGTAATTTTTGTTGCTTGGATTTTATGACACCTGCATTTTACGACGCTTTTTCACGGCCCAAAGAAAGTCGTTATAATTGGGGTTCTACTGCAACTGCAACTAAGAGTGTCATTGCTCGATGTTGTCAATGTGGCATTCTTACAATATCACAACTGCCCGAAAGGTTTTGCTAACCTGATCTATATTTATTGTGACACGCATTGCCTATATTGTCAGGACTACACATGTGCTAATTAGGGTTCCTTTGTTCTTGCTCTTAGAAAGAAAATTTCCTTTTTGACGGGCAACATAATTACCTCGAGTTACGAAGAATAGGGCGCTAAAGAAGTTAAGACAAAGGTAGACACAAATGGCACATACCAACGCTAAGTCCTACTGAAGTAAATGAGACGGCAAGCATTTCACAAAAATACAACAATTTAATCATTTCGTTTTTGCACAGGGAAAATAAACCGAGTTGCTACACAAATCACTCGCAATCACTGCAAACACTCGAAAAGAACTTATTAAACATCCTAAAACCTGAGGGGGGTTGTGGTTTGTGAAAAAAATGCAGGAAAAAGTTAAAAAATATGAGTCGTGCAAAACGGGCGGAGGAAACCCCCATTGCCAGAATGACCAGCACAGGAGAAATACAAGCAGAACTCAATATAAGCACGCGGTGAAAAATAAACGCCAGGTGTCATGTCTGGCACGATAGTAGCAGTGTGGAACCTACACGTTGCGAGACTAGACCACATTTTGGATTTCTGTATAGAAGAAAAACTATTACTTAAAAAACCAACGAACATAATAGACGAGGAACATTCAACGTGTGTTCGCACATCACGCCAAGCGAACACCGGCCAAGCAGTCGAGAAGTTGTCCACTTCTCGGAGGGCTTTTTTCGAAGCTGGGAAACCGCTCCATCCATAGAAAAATATTCCCGGTAAGCTTCGGCAACATCAACAGTCACGCCAGAGCGGTGCACGGCACAGTTCATCACACACAGTTTGCGAGTCTTCACTGCACACGCCAGCATCAACATGAATTCTTACACAACACTCGGGTTTGACTTGGGCAGACTAACGTGCAGATTTCCGCAGTCTGTTTGCAGAGCGTGGTCATGAACCGGCACAAACAAACAAAGGCAAGTACAAAAAGTCGTTGCAAACAATAGCACACACACCATCACAGCCCTGCGCTATTAGGCGTCTACGTGAAATTTCAGTTTTGTTCCACAACCACAACCAGTTCAATGATATTCGAAAAGGAAAATGGAGAGCTGCACAGTTTCTGAGCTACTGCTGCTCAAACTTTGAATGCAAATAGTCATGGTCTAACGAGTGGGCTGTAGTTGCAGTAGGAAACAGAATGTAGTGCTGACTAAACATGTGTGCAGCACAAGGAAAAGCAAAAATGAGAAACAGGTTTTAAAGGTCCTATTCACCAAAAAGCTAAGGTGGCCCCATAATTCTCTTCCTGCCACAAATAAACAAAAAATTATTCACATGTACCAGGGGAATTACAACACGTCTGCCACAAATAAAACACAAATGATTTACTCCTTGCACGAGCACTGGAAAGAGAAAAACCGCACTTGCTAATCCAGGGTTTTGTACAACTTCAACCACTCATGGCAACAATGAGAGAGGCTTCGAGAGTGGCAAGTTCCTCACTAAGCCATGTTTGCAGAAATGATGGCACTGATCCGGTCCAGGAAATTGATGTACGATACAACATTCCACAAAACGGGACTCCACTGATATGTGTCTGCAGCTAGGATGCAGTTTGGCCTTGAAAATAGTCCTGCTGTGTGCTGAATTCAATTGTGCTTGCGGTCTTAGTTCTGTTCTTACCGCAGCAATAAAATTGTACAAAACAGGCTAAACCCCTGAACACAAAAACCTTGACTATAAAACTGATTGCAAAGAAATGTCGATTAGGTAAAAACATTTAGGGCATTAACCCCTGAAAATAAGAAATAGGAAAGAAAGTACTTCGCGCCAAAATCAAAACTTAAAATCAGCAAAAAAAAAAAAGTAAACGGAAAGTCTGGAGGGAATGAGACAGCTAATAAAAGAAAAAGACAAAGTAAGCTTCAAGCGATGACGTTGCCAAATGTGCTAACGTTTGAGCAACCTGGCACTAATGTATGTGTCGTTTAATGACAGCGGTCTTTAACTCATTAGTTACCTAATGCTATTAGTATTGTGCAACGGTACTTTTCAAACGTGACAGTATTTGGGTTAAATGTAGCTAGGCAGAGTTTGAAAGGTGACGAGAAAAAGGCTTAAAAAACCCTAGTGATCCCAGGCCGGATGAAGCAGCTTGTTGAGGACAAATAGGGTAATACTTAGGAATTAGAAATGAAGTGCTACATCTAGGAACTCTTTAGAACACTTCAAGTTAAAACCCTACAAACTGTGGTGGAATGCTACCTGCTACAGTCACTATACTGCTCTGCAATTCCAACCCTTGGTCCGTAACTGGTTAAGCAACATGGAATGATTCAAATTCGCAGCAGAAACCCCATAACCCAGTTCGCAGACAATGGCAGACAGTGGTAATAAACATGAACAGTATTCATTAGCAGCATAACTAAACATTACCAACATCAACACCAACTGCGCACGTACAGAAACTTCGCATCTACTTTGCAAAAAAAGAAAAAAAAAAAAGTATTTCTAGACCTCAAGCCATTGCCACTCACATGCTGAATGCAGGTGCAAATAAACGTCGAACTAAACACTAAAACATCGGGGTGCCGTCAGTGTAAACATAAAAAGAGTATGCGGCGAGTTCACTTGGGCTTGCGACAAAAAGTGTCACGTTATTTAAGCTCGACTGCTGTTATCCTCCAAAATATTTACCGCAACTGCCGCGGCAACTTCATTCCGTGACAACCGGTAAGTGCGTTAACTACGAAAGGGGTTGGTAGTGGTGAGAGTTGCAGAGCCGTAGACTCGCAACATTGCATCCAGGTTCAGCATAAACCTTATCACACGAAAGAGTGCAAGTACCAGCCTTGCACTACTTCCTAAAGCGTCACCAGCACTGTCGCTATAAATTGCATGTACTCAAGCTTTTACCTGAACCTCTCCCATAGCTTTCAAGAAAACAAATTTCATTGCAGCACTCGGTACATGCAGTTATGATTACCCCCTCCATCATACGATCCCCCTTGGCAAACCGAACTTAGCTCGACTTTTAGAAACTTGTAGTAGCCCTCCAGGAAATTTCGCAAATGCATTTCGGAATCCAGCTCTTTGGGCAATCTGGCAGCAACACTTATTCTATCTACGTAACGCACCCTGGTACCAGCAAAACTGCGATACACTCACACTCCCTACTTGCACCTATATTTCTCCGTACCGCCTCCAAGTATGCTGCACACGACTTCCGTACACCTTTAAGTGCACTTAGCTGTCGACGACTTGAAGAAATAAAGAGAAAAACGGCAGCAGTTCAGTACCACACTGATGCGGCAAAGCAGATTGCAATGATGCACACAACTCTTCGAACGTACCGAGCTGTAAGTGAATCAGTATGCCGGCATAAATAGGGGAGTAAGAGAGGTACCAGTGTTCGACAGGGCATGGTAGGGTGCAGTTCCCCAGCCAATGGCATGCTTCACAATGCCAGCTTTTACAAACAGCCTAATTTGATATGCAGCAAAATTTGTAACCAGCCTTTATGAGCACTCTCATGTGAGTCGGTGCGGTGAGTTAAGGAATGGAGGTTTCACGATGATTGTCAAGTACAAGGAATGCTCCATCAGGCAGTCTGGCATACAGCCCCGAGAAAGGCACAGAAGCGCAAAGTGTGGTACCACTAAGGACTTCACAAAGAGGGCAATTATGCACTGGTAAGGTCCCCACAGTACAGCGATGACTGGTCTCAGTCCACACAGGTACCAGCACTGCTGCAAGTGCAGGTACCAGAACCTTTCACCTTCCCCCATTAAGATTCTGACTGGTAGGACACTTTCAGAGAGCAACATGGCACTGGCAAGATTGTAGCGATACAGCGATGACTGCGTTGACCAGCGATGACCAATGCCACTGCCACGAAAGTACCAGCACCTTGGAATCTCCCGCTTCCCTTCGTCATCAGGTGCTGCCTCTTGCTTTGAATCAGGATGCGGCCAAACATTGACGAAACAAACAGTGACACACCACGGCTGAAGCGCTGCAGCAAGCTGTCCTATGGCGTTCTGGTACTGGTACCATCACCTTGGCAAGAGAGTCCCACCAGCACCGTGGTATTTCAACAAGAACCTATGCGCGCACGAGTACGTTGTTCACGGCGACCAGCGTGACGTGCGCCACGGCCCACACCAGCACGGTGGCCTGGTACTGCCACCAGCACCTTGGCAAGAGAGTCCCACCAGCACCGTGGTGTTTCAACAAAAGCCTATGTGCGCCTGAGTATGTGGTTTACGGCGACCAACGTGACGCGCGCCGCGGCCCACATGAGCACAGTGGCCTGGTACTGGCACCAGCACCATAGCAAGAGTCACACCAGCACCGTGATATTTCAACAAAAGCCTATCCGCGCACAAGTATGTGGTTCACGGTGACCAGCGTGACACACGCCACGGCCCACACCAGCACAAAGACCAGCCAGGCACCGTGGCGGAAGGGGGACGCGTGCTGGTTCTTGACACCAAGTCCCAGTGCCTCGAGAACCTGTTTGCGCGCTCGGTGTACCAGCGCGACCGGTATGATGTACTGGATGACCGCACCGGCGTACGAGCCCGTGAAGCCGACCAAGAACTCGACGCTCTCGGTGGCCAGGGCCACCAGGATGGGAGGGAGCAGGGCCAGGAGTGGGAAGAAGAAACGCTCCACCAGAATCTGCGCAGAGAATGAAAACGGAGCTGAATTAACTTTCCTGGGGCAGAACTCTCAGTTCTGTCCATTTCACGTCCATCAAGTGCCCACTTTGAACGAGCCCTGACTGGCTGAGAGTGACGACCCGGATGCGATGTAGCACAAGTAAGGCAGGGTGTCGACTTCTAGGCATGTCATTGGTTAGAGGCCTTCAAATGCTGCTATGTCACGACTGAAATGGACATAAAATGGACGCTGTTGAAACGCACACAAATCACGATTCCACCCTTGTAATTAATCACCTTTGGCAAGTTGAAATATGGGAGTGCAGGTTTTAGGGGGCGAAACCCCTTAGGGGCTGGGGCTGTTGGCGTCTCCTGTCGTCGTCATCGTAATCGTCGTTCGTCTCGTACCGGGAAACTCGCTTACTGCCTCGTGCTAGAACGTAACGTGTACTAAAAAAACACCGGACACTCGTTTACTGCCTAGTGCTAGACACCTTCGTGCTTCTAAGACAAGAGACTCTTACAGCAAAGCCGTATCCCTTCACCCTGCAACGGTTTCATCTCCGTGGGCAAAAACTCCAAGGTGCCAAGAATACACTTATGCACTGCATGCCAACGTGCTACAAAAGAACCAAATCTAAGAATACCAAATAAGAAAAGCACAATAAAAAATTATCTCAATTGGGCGTCTCGTTTTGGGTATTTCTAGTTGTTAAAAAGTCAGACTACCTTTTTGATTGATTTAAAATAAGGATGACTGCAATAAAATGAACGAAAATCTGCATGCCTAATTAAAGCTTGTTTCAAGCAATGTTCAGCGAGTTTTTTTGCAGCCAGGGGGTCTCAATCTGAAGTTCCAGCCCGGCAGGCATTTTAGTGCATCTGGTTTGTCTCCTGCAGCAGATTAGTGATGATCGCGATGACGATAGCTGTGTAATGCTCTCCATGCAATAAAAACGTTTCTTTTTTTTTCTTAAAACTCACTGGAAATAACCTTCGCCTGGATGCTACGCTGTTCTATAAAAGACAATGGCTTTAAGACAACTGCACTAAGGTACCTAACTTGGTCTTGTCAACATTCCTGTAGAATTGTATGAATCAGCCACTAGAAATTTACATTTCTGATGCTATAAGATCACCATTGATCATTTTGACAAGAGGCAATGATGAGGCCCATGCGATCGTGCAGCAACTCTGGTACGGGGATCTTCTGGTACTACACACACACACACACTGCTGAATACATTACAGCTCTTGCCCTCAAAATTAAATGACAATTATTTTCTAATGTGCAATGCACTTACGCAAATCTTCTCACCCACATAACCCATTTCAAGCAGCTCCAAAAATGCATGACAATTTCCATCGAAGTTTCACCACGAACAAGGACAACTTGCTTTTTGATGCCAACGGTGTCACTCGCAGTGCTTGAAGAACAACGAAACCCCTGCAATTACACCATAAGACCACACAATGTGCCTGTTTCCAGAACAAATTCTGCCCAAACTGCAATCCACAATTGGGAACTTCACTTCTGAAGCAGAGTGTGCATCACTGGAGCCCTGTGTAAATCACATTCAGGAGGAAGGCTCCCTAGGGTGCCCAGATCTGGGAATTGTTGGGAGAAAAGTACCTAGACAGCCAACAACGGTCTCACCTGGTGGCAGCTGGGTTTCGCTGGAGGAGCTGCCCCTGCCGTGGAGGAGGAGGAGGAGGAGAGGAGGGAGTTGCTGCGGTGCTGCCGGGAGGGCTCCTCGCGCAGGAAGAGGGAGCGCAGGTTGTTGCGCAGCGTGATGGCGATGATGGGGAAGTTGGTGCTCAGGGTGAACACGGGGAACAGCGACAGGAAGTACTGCAGCACGGGGATGTGCGGGATGATGCTGTCCGTGCCGCTGTTGGGCTGCAGAGGGAAGGAAAGAACAGGAAGAGGAGCTGTGTCACACAAATCAGTAAGCAAGCAATAAAAAAATTCAAGCCGTTCCACTCAACCTGAAAGTGGTTGGAAGCATAGAGTTTCTCAATATCACCTAGAGCGGAAAGTGTCGCTGCGATCGCACGCCAACTTGGGAATTGTGGGTAGTGTGAGAATCGGAGTGGCAGCAAGTGGCTAGTACAAAGGGCTATGGATTATGCTTCTCGGCTCGGAAGTGCTTGTTACTTCTGTTTTCAGTATGCTTTTCCGTTTTCGGTATGCCACTTTCTGGCATTCAATGGCTATCACAGATATGTCTAAATAACAGCGTGATTAGCACTTACGCGTGTGCGTTAGCGGCGAGTTTTCACATGCAGTGACGGCGACAAGGACGCCAAAATGTAACTCAAAAGTACAACAGCAGTGCACTGGTGACTGCGACAACGAAAATTAATACACTGCCGCCAATATCCTCTGTCTCGTCGCTCGTCGCTACAGTTCACGTATCGCCGCTGCCGCTCGCTTGTGGGCTGCTTCGGCCAGCAAAAACGAGCGAGGGTCCCAGCGGCCATTATATACCGCATCATACCGCTTGCCGCCGCCGCCCGCACTACAGCCACAAAATAAGCTATGCTAGCCTACACTAACCGTTTTCTGCACACATTCAGTTACGATTTTCGCATCACTCGCCGCCGCCGCTGCGTTTACTTACTCATTGAAGCATGCACTGCCTTGGCCAGGCGCCCTGAGGCAACATACATAGCTACTCGACAAGCCAATTATTTATTTGCCATTCAACGCATTCATGAAATTCATATGCTTTCGTGCGTGCTCGAAGACTTACTTGCGGTAATAGGCTCCGCCTCTAAGTTATTTATATGCTGCGTGGACAAAGCAAATAATACGACGCGATTGCATCATTCTTGCATCTCTATGTTGCATCTGCTTCGCCTGCCAAAACGCGTAGCATACGATAATGATACTGTATTGAGAGGAATCAAGAACACAATTTAGGACAACCTAAATATTTTTATGAGCTTAATATTACAAGAAACCAAAGAAAACCTCATCCAGTTTGGAGTATGTAATAATTAAAAAAATATATCCGGGAACGCCCGCTGTTCTGGTGCATGAGCCATATGCAGGACATGTTTTGTTTTTGTCCTTCTAACCAAAACCAATTCAGGTCTCTTCAATTTAAGCATGGATATGTATAGCATTTTATTGCACTAAATAAAGTTATAGTTACAGGGCACTTTGAGCATTTTTTAAACATGAAGACTGCAATTGATGGTAAAAGAGATTGGGTTGAGATGATCGCCTGGAGCCTCAGAGGGCATGCGCTAGCCGGCTCCCTGTGACACAAAAGAACATCAGGACCTCCCTCAAGGATGAGCGGGTCTCAGGAGGCGTACGATAGTTTCAAGAATTGATATCCACAAGGTAGGTTGACACATTCGTAAGTGAACATTGTTATCTCCAGGAAGTGAAGGGTTAGTGGATGGTTGTGATTTTAGGAAAGTGTCGATTTCTCGGCACTGCAGGATGTGCATGCAATTAATACATGGAGCACGGGAAGCCGTTCCCCACACTTGCACAAACTGGTGGGAGTGTGCATCAAAGATTGCGTGTTGGCGCGAGTGTGGCCTATTGTGTCACAGAAATCAATAAGCAAGCGATTAATAAACCTGACAGGTATGAAAAGATAGAGGTGGCCTGTATTTCTAGCAGGTATGCACGGCGGAACATAGCCTGTGAAGACGGAAAACAGACAAGACAGTAGCATGCCTTCTCAGCTTCCTTCTCTTGGCAATAAATTTCAGTTGTCCAGGGGTGACAAAATCCCCCCCAAAAGAACCATTTTTTTTTCTTTTCTCGTCTGTCAAGATGCTATAAAGGGAAGAGCAGGGCCTCGTAAAGCTAGCAAGCAACTGATCTGCACACAAGCCATAAGCTGCCTTTGTCACAGACATTACACTTTATCTTTGTTCGAGGATGTGGGATCTTTACCGGGGAAGTCGTCAATTCACAGCTGCTGAGAAAGCCAGATGTAGTTTCTTGTTCACTCACAATAAGTGCTCTCTTATTGCAGACAGCAGCACCGGGTGCTTACATAAAATAGATATACAAAACAGACAAAGAGTCACACACCCTAAGTCTGTGCCTTACAAGAAAAAAAAAGAAAGGCGCTTTCAAACTCTGGGAGTAAAGGCGCTAAAGAGGCACACCAGAGACGCAAATATCAGAAAACATGGCTTACTAGATGCCGCAAAAATAGTTCAACTGATAAATGTTGCGACGTTGGGATATTCTTTGTTCTGCTTCTTGATTGTGTGCGAATGGAACAAAAATGTAGAAGAACCTAAGTGCAATTTGAAAAAAGGAATACTCAACAAAGCCTGTGATGTCATGCATGCCAATTAATCCACAAAAAAATTGGACTTCAAAAAAAGGAAAAGAAAAAAAAAGATGTCAATCCACGCATTATCTTGTGCATCAAGATGAGCCTATCCCACCTGCATCTCCATTATAAAGGCTAGAATGATGTAGTTGATCAGCATGCGATGAAGGGAAGAAAGTTGCAGACACAGTGGCGGAAAATGAACCCAATGGCTTTCTTTTGGAGAGATTCAGAGCTACCCATACCAAATGCGAAAATGCAAGCCGACTAGACTACTGGACCATAACTCAAGCCGGGACAGACAAGGTCTCACGCACTAAGTGAACAAGACACGGGAGTATGTAAAAATCATAAGCCCCTCAGTCTAACGACCCTGATGGTTAAAGCGCGAAGCTTTCTCGCACGCGAAAATCAAATGGCAAAGTGCGAAAAGTCAAAGCCTCTGTCAATGATCAAAGTGCAAACCGTCTGCGACCAAAGTCCAAACTCAAACAGCAGACGAATCTCTCTCTAGATTGATTGATTTGATTGTGGGGTTTAACGCGCTGATGCAACGCAGGCGATGAGGCGCGCCGTAGTGGAGGGCTCCGGATTAATTTTGACCACCTGGGGATCTTTAACGTGTGCCGAAGCCTTGTACACACAGGCATTTTTGCTTCTCACCTCCATCGAAAAGTGGCCACCGCGACCGAGAATCGAACCCACGTCCTCGTGCACGAATCTCTCTCTAGAAAGACGAGCCCCTCCCCTTCGCCACCAATCGTTGACCGTTTCGGAATAGTGCAATCTGATAGACGATGGCTTCATGATGTGAGGGACCCAGGTTCGATTCCGATCACGGGAAGAGTTTTTTTTTAGGGGCAAAGCCCCTTTGGGGCTGGGGCTGTTGGTTGTCTCGTGGTTGTTGATTGTTGTCGTAATCGTCGTCTCATGTAGTCCCGGTACTAAAACACCGGGACACTCGTTTACACCTTGCGCTGGAGCGCTTCGTACCGTGTACTAAAAAAACACCAGGACACTCGTTTACGCCCCACACTTCGCGCTTCGTGCTTCAAGGACAAGAGACTTTTACAGCCAAGCCGTATACCTCCACCCCTCAACAGTTTCATCAGTTTCATATCCGTTGGCAAAAAGCCAAGGCGCCAAGAATACACTTCCCGTATTTTCACACGTATAACCCGCCCCTGCATTAATCCACACCCCCACTTTCAGCCCGCTGGAAAAGAAAACAAGAAATCCTCCGCATGCCGCACATTTGATACAGGAAAGGCTGCAGCAAAGCTACTGCTCAAGCACATACAATGTAGACAGAAAAAGCGTATATTTAGCAAGTAGAATACACTGACAGCAAGGCAAAAGTCACAATTCACTGAGTGTCACTGATCTCGCTAGAGCTATAACTTGAGCTGGGGCCCTCACTGTTGAACACAAGGTCATCTTCACGGCAGGCAGCGATTGCCGTGAAGCGGCACTAAAGGAAAAACCCCGCATATTATCGCCCCCCTACTTTGCCACTGAAATTTCCGCATTTTTTGGTGCGGGTTATACGGGAAAATACGTATACACTGCATGCTTCGCCCCTCTTTACGTTTCACGTTAGTGGAGATGGCCAGGGATTTTTTTGTTTCGCCATCATCCGTGCCCACCCATGTGTGAAGTTAGTTTTCCTGCAGCGCACTTTGGTGTCACGACACCGCCACTAGTAGCGCGACCCAGAGGCCCACCTGGAAGTCGAGGGTGTACATGTCGTGCAGGCGGGGGAAGGTGAAGATGCCCGTGAAGGAGAGCAGCGTGTAGAAGCCCAGGATGAGCAGGTAGTCGGCCGGCCAGCAGGGGGAACAGGCGCCGCTTGTCCCGCCAGGGGGTCACCAGGGAGGGCAGCGAGTGGTGGCACATGAACGAGTACACGCACACCCCGAACAGGGCCGGCAGCCCCGCAAAGGAGGCCATCGGGGGGTGGCCCTGGCCCCGGCCCCCGATCAGGGCCATGGCGCACAGCACGATCATCGAGGCAAACGCTGCGAGCCACACAAAATGAAACGGCCATTTCCAATCACCTGCTGAAGCTTTGTGCTTCACTTCACTGGTGGTTTCTGATCATATACAGGTGTTAACGCCAGTTAATAAGGACTCTGCGAAACTAGCCAGTCTTGCCGCATTTTTTTCCCCTGCCGATTTCAAATATGCCAGTATATTTTCAGTTGGTAAATTAGTTCCCGAGATATTGGAGACAATTACTCATTGTTGGGGTAACAATAGACAAAACAGTGTTGGTCACAGAACTGTGATCTTGACATTTTCCATACTACTACGAACCCTGGTGAATGCAATAAGCGTTTTTTTTTTATGCACAGCTCGAAACTAATTTTACAGCTCATTAAACTTGGACGGCACCAGTGGCCAGGAACCATTTTTAATGCCCATTTCAAACCCCAAAGTTTAATGAGCTGTAAAATTAGTTCCAAGCTGTGCATAAAAAAAAAAAAAAAAAAAAAAAAAAAAACACGCTTCTCTTATTGCATTCACCAGGGCTCATGGTATCGAGAAATCTTAAGGATACATTTTAATGGCTAATACTGTCTTGTCTATTCTTACTCCAACAATGCTAATTGCCTCTAATCATCTTGGGAACTAATTGACTGACTCAAAAAATAATGAAATACTTTAAATCGATGCAAAAAAAAAAAAAAAAAAAAAACCCAAGCAGGACTGGCAAGTTTCACAGAGTTTACTTAGAAATTAAAAAGAAATAGTTTTAAAAGACATGTCCTCCTTTAAGTGTTGCCATGCGGCAGCTGTTACCAGAAAAGTGAGCTCATCGTACACGTGCCTAGACAACTGATGCAAAGAGCGCAATCCACACAAGAGGGTATGACATCATTACCAAGATCGTAGCCAGACACCAACGAAGAGGAAACTGCACTGAGGTGGACTTGCGTGTGAACTATCTGAGCGACCCCCTGCAACAGCCGTGAATGTAATTTGCAAATACATTATCCTTTGCACGTAATGTGTAAATCGACCCGTTTCCCACTCCTTTAACAACATTTTCTGTTGTTGTCCACTCCAACAAGTTAGGCAATTTTACACGATCGATTCCCATCATTTCTAACTGCATTTCCTGTACATCCACTTACGCAAGCCTCAGCTGCGATTTGCGAAATCTAATGACTCAGTGAGCCCAGAAGAATGTTTCACCACAGTTGTACTAAGTGTTCCAAAGCAAACACTGGATGAATAAACCAAGTGGAAAGGGAGAAAGAGGAGGGGAAGATGCTCACCAATCCAGCGCATCAGTGTGGTGAAGATCTGCAGGTACTTGGTCTTCTGGACGTTGAAGAAGGTGAACGGGCCAACCACCACCAGGAAGCCCAGCTGACAGCAAAGACAACAAGAATGGAGCGCGAGGGTCAAGCAATATTCAAAGGCAAAAGATAAAAACAAAACCACATGATAACACACAGCTCAAACTTGTAAGGCTCGCGATAAGAGAAGTGCCTCTAGCACTGGAGATGAGCACAAGCATCGTGTAATGAATAAATGCCACCTCCATGGCATTGTCATCAACTGAATCTTCAAGGTGATGAGAAACCACTCAAGTATCATCAAGATTTCCTGGTTAAAAAAAAAAAAAGCAAGAAGGGGGAAAGAGGGTACGGCAAAATAAAAAGCAAGATCTGCTGCAAAAACTCCCTTTGTTTGCAGTTGATATACCTCCCCTGCCGTAAAAATATGTCAGCTTATTTTTTAGAAGTACACATAATGAAACAAATAGTATGTATTCTTCACTAAAGTATTTCTCCACTGAGATTACATATCTCTACTGTATCCGACTACTGATAAAACAAAAAGTATTGCTAATTTGCCATTGCAACTGTTTCGCGTCACAGCACTTGCCTTGGCCTGTAAGCAGCTCGTGCTTCTTTCAATTGGAAATGTATTTCGGACATTTCTTCTGACTTTCGCATGTGTGCAAGTGCATTCCGCAGAACGACGACCTTGAAACCCTCATTATCAGCTGAACCCTGACTGGTCAACAATCTCAACGCCAGGCATGCTGGGAAAAACCGATACGCTACACCCACAACTACTGGAAACTAAAGCTCGCTCGCACTGTCTTAAAATATCGGACAAAGTGTTCAGCAAATGGCGTTGTGAAGCTTCCCGAGTGCAACGCAATTGCTCGAGCGAGTGGTGTGCTCGCGCAGTACCAGAAATATCCGGTAGGTGTTTCCCCGAGTGATGCCGTAGTTCTGCCAGCACGGGAGGTCGCCGAGGTCGGTCACATTGAGGGAGTCATTCAGGGTGGTCGAGTTGTGCACAGGGAACTCCGGCACCTGGCTGAAAAGTGGAGAACAAAAAGAATATCTTATCACGTCACCAATGTAGGGATGGATTGCTTGAATGAAATGTGCAAACTGATCCAGAAAGTTTAAGGGGGACTCACCTGTCAACATTTTTATGGGGCTTATTATTTAATAACCAACGGGCTTAAAAAGCATCAAGTACTGATACAAAAAGTCTTACAAATTCATAGAAATGTTCCCAGCAGCCTAGTTTGCGTCTTTTAGACATGTGTCACTTCTTTACTGAAATAAAAAAATAAACAAGAAATGCATTTTGGTTTCACCAGTTTTCACTAGATGGTGCTAGCTGTCTAGCAAGCGAGAGAGTTCAGTTTTTTTAATTTCAATACAGAAAGTGACATATCTCTAAAATAAGCAAATTAGGCCATTGGGAACATTGATACATATTTGTAAAGCTTTTCGTATTGGTGGTGAACAATGGTTTTTAAGTCCGTGCGTCATGAAATAGTAAGACCCATGGGAACGTAAACACGCCTCCCTTAAGGGGGGAGGTGGGGATCGAAGCAAACTTTTTTATTTTTTGACATAGAGTAATGAAATTTGGTAAGTGCACTGAAAAGCACTCCAAACGGTTAAATGTGAAATTTCAGGATGATGCCTTCAGTAGTTTTTGTGTTACAGAGGTGTACATGTTGCCCGCTCGTGGAAAGCCTAGCAAGGTATTGACATATGGTAGGAAGTTCAGAATACTTTTCAATTGTAGTCAAAAGAAGACTACAAGGTATGACATTCTTCAATTTTTTTAGAGAGAACATTATTTTCACCTGTACCCAGTAGTATACAGCTGACTCAGCCGTAAATGTCACATAAAAAAATAACTAGGCCCTAAAATGAAAATCCGAGAATGTCATACCCTGCAGAACTCTTTAAGGATCGAAATAAAACAGACAGTGTTAAAATCCGCCCAGTGGTTGCCATGTTATCCTTTCCACGAGCAACGAAGAACTCATAAAGCGCACTTTTGAGAAAACGGCTCTTAAGTTTACGAAGACTTCATTCACGATTTTTCAAACTGCAGACCAGCAGCATAGTCCTTGCTGTCCTTGCTTGGGGACAACCTCAAAGACCTTTACCCTTGATTTGGTGGCATCTGGGAGGCCTTCCTGGCCAATTGAAGGTTTCAGTGCAGGCCTTCAGATGGCAGAAGCACCAGTTTTACACCTAGTGTACCACAAAGTTCGCTATGGGCTACTAGGGTACCTATACTTTACTTGATGTATGCCTAATACATAGCTGTCTCCAAAATGAAGAGTAAGGCATGGTTTCGTTTTATATGAGTGTGCCAGCAGACTTTCAGCAGATTTCTGGGTGTCATAACCTTGCTGAAGCTACAGCTTAGTACATCAGTGTGTTCAGTGTCAAGATATATCTGGGCATCACAAGCATAAGATGAGCTATTTGAAAGCAGAATATAGTTCTTTTACACAATTAGAACACTGATTATTATTAGCATACCATGCTCTTCAAACCTTCAGGCGAATCAATCATTGCAAAATAGACAACATAATTGCAAACATTGCAAAATAGAAAACCCAATCAAAATATCGAAGTGGAAAACGCTGCAGCCTTACGGCGTCTTTTCTAATTTATTTAACACTGAAAATATAATTTTGTAATCCCAGACTTCGTTGTACGAACTAGTTTAGAGCCACGGCAAAAGTTTCTCAAATAATCTGGGTGACGGTTCATTGCACCCCCCCCTCCTCTTACAATCAATCCCCTACGCGCACGTTCCCCACAATCGTAATTAGGTAACCTTGCTATGGTTGGTCACTTCGCTTTTCCCATTAAATTTCACTTCGCGTACATCAATTATTATTACTCGCGTGCAATAGCAACCGATCCCGCTATCGGCCGCTGCCCGAACACGTCGTGCCAATGCAGCGCGCGCCGCAACTTCTGGCGAGTCGGTCATTCTCGAAGCTCGCAAGCTCGTTGTGAAACACAGCAATAACTCAGCGTTTTATAACATCGCAATGCTCGCAATGCGTCCAAAAGTTCACTTCACGAACCGCAATTGTAGACGCACGGACCGCGCTTCCCACTCAAGGACAGACCACGGCGACGTCGCGGGCACATTTTCGATGCATGTTTCAAGCCGCGCACTTCCCTATCTGGCGCACGATCTCAAGCATTATCGCCGCAATAAAAGTAATGTCACTGTTCGGTACCGCAACAGATAAAACGAGTAAACTGCAACCGAGTCGACCGGGGAAAACATCGGCGGAGCGCAGTCAGCGTAAAATGCGCAGCAGCGCGGCGGCCATGTTTTTGCTGTCATGGCGACGCCCAATCAGGAGAGCTGTATCAAAAAGGCGGCAGGACAGCCAATCGCGTGTTACAATCTATCGGTGTTTCACTACCTTTCTCTTTCTGCTGTTTGTGCGTTTATGAGCCAGCGATGACAGAAGGAGCGACTGGAAAACGAAAGTTAAAGAGTCGGCCGATCTAACGCGACCAAGATGGCGGCGCCCGGTGGCGTCGTTCCGGAGATACAGCGCTGTGAAAATTGCTGTTTTCGTCATTTTGAGGAAATATTTTGACACCTCAGCCGATATAAATATTTTTCTTTGGCACTTCGCGATCATTTGCGGCGGGGAAACTTTGTGAACGTATAGAATATAAAACGTGTGATCCGAAAATGTGACTTCCCAAAAAACGATTTTTTGGTCACTTTTCACAATCTGATCCCCGCGTCCCCCTTAAAGGGACACTAAAGTTGGAATAAACATTTTCTTTCAGTACAAAGATCACAGCTTTCTCACCTCTTCCCACTGTTATTTGACGATCAATGCTTCTCCATTTGTTAAGAAATAAATAATCATAGCAGGCACTTTTCCCCACCATAGAAATTTAATTATTTGCATGGCAAACATTGCATCCCAAACGGAGCAGACCACGCAGCATCAACACTGTGATCCTGTCATCAACTGCTGTCGATGGGGGATGGACTTAGGAAGTATGCACCGCTCCCACTAACAATGTCACACTTTTGCTACTGTTTGTAGTGATGTATATGATGACAGTTGTACTTGCTTCCCACTTCATAGTTCTTCTCACGACACTCGTTCATGAAGGCATTGAAACAAAGCCCGCTGCCTCAGGTAGCCAGGTTTGGGCTTTATAAAGCTAAATGAGCTGAAATGTGTCTCTTGAAAGGCACAAGTTCAACTAAGACTTCCAGCCATTTTGTGTATATGTGGTTCTGCCTTACAGTGCTTTCAGAGAGACAGAAAAAAAAAAAAAAGGAAAACCAGGAAAACATACTCGCTCAATTTTGCTTTGCCATTTACAACTCATGACATCACAAATCACACTGAAGAAAAACATGTAACGCATGTAAAATGTGTAAACGTGTAGGAAAAATGCGTAAGATGGGCTTTTCAGCTTTCGGCACTTTCTGCAGTAAAACAATTGCTACTTCAACGACTGGCCAATGCCAGCGGTGTAGCCAGAAAGTGCATAAAACACAGTGTAATTGAAAAGAAACCAAAACAGGGCTTACCACGCGACATCACGCAGGGACTTAGAAACGGCCGCACCGTAAATGGCCAGGTCTCCATACAGGTACACCGCTATGATGATGTAGAACAGATTCACGCCCACTGCAAGCACAGGGAACACAGCAGGAAAGTGAGAACACTGGTGGAGAGTAGAATGGGGCTCAATCTCTTAACGCCAAGTTTCTTCACAGAAAATTTTTGGTCAGGGTAGTTAAAAGAGCACTTATTTAATGAACCTAGACACTACAGGGTGGCAGAAACAGCTCCAACAAAAGGTTAGTTTGAGGCGGTGATGACAAAGGGGCCATTAGGACCAAACTACCATATTTTCGCCTGTATAACCCGCTCCTGCATATAATCCGCACCACCACTTTCAGCCTTCCGTGAAAAAAAAAAAAAAAAAAAAAAAAAAAAAAAAAAAAACTCGCGGATTGCCCGCACATTTCGTACAGGAAAGGCAGCACCAAAGCTACTGCTCAAGCAACACATCCCATACTACGTAGACAGTAAAAAGCATATACTTGGAAAGTAGCATACGCTGACAGCAAGGCTAACACTTCGCTAATTCACACTTCACTTCACACTAATAACACTTCACTTCACACTTCGCTAACAAAATTCACTCGTTATAGAATGCACTTGTCCTTATTTTTCCTTCCTTGTTCTTGCACGTTTTGCGCAACCGATGCCATGGAAAGCTTAGTGGGTAGTACTTCCTAGGAGCTTCGCGGCACAACGCGCATTGCCGTGAAGCTGAACTGAAGGAAAAACCCTGCGTATTATCCGCACCCGTATACTTTGCCACTGAAATTTTCGCATTTTTGGTGCAGGTTATACGCGCGAAAATACGGTACAACTTTATTTAATTTGAAAGAACTACACCTCAGTACCTTACTCAGCTCCATTGCAGCGTGAAAGCTGTTTCTTAAAAGCAAACACCCAAGAAGTATTGAAAAACTTTCAAATTGCACGGTACAGTTTTACGTTATAGGAAGGAATGATGACATATGGGCCGGCACTAAAAGCATAATTTTCAGGGTGTCAACTGCATGCTAGCATTAAAGTGACGCGCTTAAGAGGAACTAGGGGACCCGCTACAATTGTGCAGCCATTTGTCTTAGCGATGGGTTAGGTCAGCGGCCGCTAATAGCAAAAACTTGGTTCTGTGACGTCATAGAATAGTTGCTGGAAAGGGCTAGGGAGTTGTTAATGCTTCACATGTTTTCTTTAATACCTTCGTTATTTGTTCAGTTTGTGATAAAATTGATATCACTGTTACTAAGACAAAGCAGTCTTTCTAATGGACCAAACTTTTGTTTTGTCTGAGAAAATGCAGAGAAAATACAAGTTTGTTTTATTAGGAAAATTTCGCGTTTTATAGTGCCACCGGCGCTTGTCCGCCAGCAAACGATGCCGTATTCACTGAGAAATTTATCAATTTCGGTTAGAATTTTCATTCTCCCGCCAAATCGTGCGTTTTCATGACGTCTGCCATGAAGTCACGAGGGTGGGTATCCAAACTAACTTCCACAGCGCCATTACGCTCTGCAGTCCTCCCAGATGGCGCTACCATACAAAGTCATGGACCATTGCTTTGTTTTTGACCATATTTGCACCTGGCTGGTTTTTGTTATGGCAGAAAGTAATGGTTTCGTGAAACATGGGGTATGCTCAACAAATAGGGTCACGGTGAGTGTCGTGTAAAACAGCTCCAAAGCAGCGGACTGCTGTGCAGCTAAAACAAGCATAGTGCGCCCAGTACCAACACCAGTGCGCATCGGTACTTACCGTATTTACTCGCGTAATGATCGCACTTTAAAAAAAGAAAAGAAAAGAAAAAAATTGATGAAAATTTAGGGTTGCGTTCATTACGCGAGATAAATTTTTCGCGATACACCTTTGAGCACAAAAAACGCAAGAAAGTTGCAGGTCAAACTTTTACAAAGAATGCTCATGAACATAATAAAAACAAAATGAAAACTTCGCAGACCGCCTCCACCCAGTTTCCAAAGCACGCAAAATGCAGTATTTTCACAAATTACGGAATGCGGTGGAACGAGTTTGCTGCGAGGTGACAAGAGGTCGACGAATAACTGCCTGACGCTGCAACAGTGCGGGATATCAAAAGAGACATGGATGCCGACACGGAAAGCTGAGCGCGTTGTTTTCTTTGTCTTACGAGTACATTATGTGCTTTAGTGAGAGTTCCTTCCTCATCAATATTTGAACGCATGCTAGCCAATATAGCGAAAATCGCAAAGTCTGCAGCAGTAACGTAGCCATGTCCACTTTGAAAGGAAAGGAAACAAAGGTAAGCACAACCATCATCAGCTAGACCTGGCACCCACGCGACATAATTCTGAGGCAATTTGACGACAAACTTCTGGCGAGTGCGATCATTATGCGAGTAAATACGGTATATGTTCGTGACGTAACTTTCATTGTTTACCCCACCGTTCTTACCGCTATAAAATAAATATGCATTATATTTAAGCTCAGAACTCTCCTTCGGCAAGCTTATAAGCCCTGCCTAATAAGCTGCCACATATGACATCATAGGTTCTACTGTGGGAAATGAGTGAGTGGGCCGCATGGTCATTTCCTTTTTCCCTAATTATGTAGATAATTTGAGCAGGGGTGAGACAGCCCAAACAGATTTGGGAGCAGTTTTCGGAGCAGCAAAATTTCGATTTTGGAGCAGAAGAATCTTGATTTGGAGCAGTTAGGGACATTTAATACATCGTCTTGTGAGCTTAAAAAAATCATTATTTCTGTATTTGCAGGGTCAAGTGCACATTTCAATCAGTTTTGAATACACAGAACACTCAAACAGCCTTACCTGAAAAGAGTTTTTAAGAGTATCACAAAGTACTAACTGCACTACCTTTTTCCTAACTGGTGATATTGTGTTTGCACCTGCACGCAACACTGACAACAAAACTGCCGTTAACATTAGAGAGTTTTAGCATTCCGTCTGTTCTGTTTGGTTACTTTGTTACCAGTGTTACGGGACCAGTCTGCGCCTGCGTGCGCGGAAGGGCGAGGAGGCGCGGGCAACTAATCCCCCTACGGCTACGAATGCCCAAGTGCCCAGACGAGGTCCGGTGAGTCACGGTAACTACGTACACGAGGGAACAGACAGACTGCCAATACTCTTATCAAATTTAAGGGCTCTGCAATGGTGGCGTTTTTTTTGCTGTTTTAATGAATAAAATTATTGTTTTTGTAATCCCAGGCTGTGTTTGTACGAACGACTGTAGTCACGGCAACAGTTGAGCAGCTTCGAGCTAACGGTCCGCATAGCCCAACCACCTACCCGTTTCAGTCCCCGGGGCGCAGGTTCACCCTATGGTCATTTGAGTAGCGTTAATTGTTTAGCCACCTAGATTTTGGTATTAAATTTCACGTTGCATACATCAAGTGTTATAGTCCGCGTTCTATGGCAACCGTGTGGTCCTGCAGCTAGTGGGCGCTGCCTGAACAGGTCGCGGCGCCGCGCACAGCCCGCAACTTTCGTGTCGACTGTTCCATCCCCGAGGCTCGCGATCGCGCTTCGAAGCACAGCACACACTAAACATTTTACAACAGCACAACAAGCCAAAAAATTCACTTCACGAACCCGATTATAGACGCGCGCGACCGCGTTTCGCACTCAAGGACAAACCACGCCGAAGTTGTAGGCCCCACATTTCAATTAACTTTTTTTCGAGCCGCCCACTTCCCGTAATCTGGCACAAATCTCAACCATATCCTTGAGTTAACGTCACTGTTCAGAGCCACAACAGATAGAATGAATAGACTGGAACTCAGCTTGATAGCGTAAAATAAACCAGGGAAAATATCGGCGATACCGCACTGAGCGCGTTGTGTAGCAGCCAGATCAGGCGGCGGCCATGTTTGTTGCCACAAGGCGATGCCTAATCGACAAGGCCGTTTTCTGCGAACCCGGACGGAAAAGCGAATCGAGTTTAGAAGCTAATCGCTTGCTTCGTTTCAGTCTTTCTATTTGTGCCATTTTCTGTGTTTGCGATTGACCGACAATAAAGCGGTGACCGGCGGATGCGGAGGCTTTTGTCCCCGCCGAAACTGACATGAGCATCAAAATCCGTGCCGTTGAGGCTCTTTCTGGAGCAGTTGGTGCAATTTGTCGCCATTTTCGTGCTTTTGGAGCAGCTTGGCGCAGGAAAATGGAATTGGTATCAGAAGAGGCGCAATATGCGCAGCTGTCTCAATCACCCCTGTTTGAAGCGAAGTGTGCATTAAATGTGGTATCAGTATGACTCTAACGAGGCAATCTATCGAATGAACCAAACTTGTGTTTTGCCTGTGTGGCCCTTTTAAGAAGCAGCGACGCTCGTTCCACTTTTCTATATGAACGGACACACGCAAGCAAGGCTCACAACGGCTACGATTCAAGTCCCAGTCGACGTTTTTAAGCTGCTTTGGCGAAGCGGGGAACTACTTACTACTCTGTGTGAAACGTAAGCAAGGGAATGACTGCTCAGACCCCCAAAATATGCTCACAAACCATAACAAGTACTAAACGCAGTATAAGAACTTTAAACGAACCGCAAATACATAGAAGGTAGAAATTCATACGAAGAAGAAGAAAGGCTGGAAAGCAGAGCCAGCCATGTGAACGTGCTTCACAATGGACAGGCCAGGTGAAGTGAAAAAAAGAGAAAAGGTATGGTTGTTTCGTTCATTGAGTGATTAAAAGCTCCTTAGCCTTTAACTAAAAAAAAAAAATAATCAAAAAGCTTCATTGTTTACCAGAATGCAGACCTACTAAGAGCTTATAAGATAGGCTGTAAAGGTCTGTTACCACAGAAAGAATCTGTTAAGCTTTACGTCCAACAACTACTAACATTGGCTGGGCTTTCTGTGCTTTTGAGTGAAACTGGAAATGTCATGGAGTGTGCTTGTGAGTGGATTTGATGTCACAACAGAGGCACAAATAACAGACAGTAATGAATGAGCCCCCCTCCTACTCTGCGCTCAGCTTGAAAAGCGCACAAGGTCTGTTCAATGCGCACCACTCTACACTGGCCCTATAATTAGGGCGCAGCCTTTTTGGGTTACGTAAAAGTCTGCTGAGGTTATTGAACGAAACTCAGTTTTGACCAACAAAGGTCACTATTCCCACAAAGGTTAGTATCCCTTAGTGTCCCCTTCCCTTGGACGGTGGTTTTTGAATATCCCCCTTTCTAAGTTGCAAGAAGATTAAGCTTTCTACAACGATTTCTGGAGATTGTTTCTGTCATTTTGAGGTCACATTTGTTGTTCTTGTGTGGTCTCAAGTGGTATAAATCAAGTGTGCATTTTACTAAGTACTTTGCACACCCCTGTGTCAGGGATTTATACACCCCCCCCTAACACCACCCCCCTAAAAGGACTCCGACATCCCCCCAAAAAGATTCCACAACCACAAGCACCCTGACTAGAGATTTATACAACACCCCCCAAACATCCCACCGACACCCCCCAAAATCGAAATTCTGCATAAACCCCTGCCCTGTGTGCAGCACAGGGTACTCAGAGAAGTTCCTAATCCTTTTTCAACACCTTACCAGCGGTTCCCAATTTTCCGATAACTGTATAGGTGGATGAAAAAAAAAGAAAAGAAAGCAAATACGTGTTCGTGCATACTTGTTTGTGTGTATTTGCGTATGCGCATGTACTGCAATCGGAGTAAATCGGGACTTGACTAGAAGCAAGGTGTATGCTTGCTGCACTGACTTCACATCCAACTCGCTTGTACTCGTGTACGAGCGTTTCTTGATTCTCGCTGTCGTTTGATGAATAAGCATGCCAGTTTCTACGTCTGCCATTTTGCGTCCTTTTTTATGCCAACAGCAATGCTACAACCAAAACACATACTTGCAAAAAAAGAAAAAGAAGAAGCGCATTTAGCTGCATTTATATCACTGATTAAGATCGAAGATACTTGTTCAAATAAAAAACAAAATAGGTGCAGCAAATTTCATAAAAAAATCCAGAAAGTGCTGAACCTTAGCTATAAAGGTTGCGGTGTTATTCACACAACGTTAAAAAGAGCTAAACAAGCAAAGCGTTCCATATACTACTCTCGAGTGCTCACAGTCTTTAGGATCACTAAAAGCTAGCAGGACATTTTGTACTTGCTTTTGCAATGAGGGAAATGTCCTTACACGACGCTGTGAGAAATACAAGAGAACAGAAGAAGAAGAAGAAAGCCAAGGCACAAACAAGTGACACTCACGGCTCACAAAACTGAGACCAGGTAACAAGAAGGCAAACAACAACCTGGGAGGGGAAAAAAAGAGGAAGGAGGAGGAGAGAAGAAATTGACAGGACAAGAGGACAGACACGCACATTCAAACCAAACAGGGATCTTGAATCCTTCGCTTTCTTTTAGTTATGTTTGCGGAGATTTTTCTGCGCTATCACCATCATCAGCCCATCTACGCCCACTGCAGGGCAAAGGCCTCTCCCATAGATCTCCAATTATCCCGCTCCTGGGCTAACTGCCACCAATTTATCACCGAAAGCTTCTTGACCGCATCTGCCCACCTAGCTTCCTGCCGCCCCCTGCCACGCTTGCCTTCTCTGGGGATCCACTCTGTTACCCTTAATGGCCAACGGTTATCTTGCATTGTCCACACCCATTTCTTCTTCTTAATTTCTACTAATATGCCCTTAACATGCATTTCTTCCCTGACCCACTCCGCTCTCTTCGTGTCCCTTAATGTTACACCGATCATCTTCTGTTCCATTGCTCGCTGAGTCGTCCCCAATTTAGGTTGAACCCTTTTTGTGAGCCTCCAAGATTGCTATACTGGGCCTCCTCGATTTACCAGTCCTGGACAGTCCACAGGCAGTCCAACGACTGCCCTCGGACCAGAGGCCCCATAGGAATACATGAGAAAGCCGAGCGCCGGATCGCACCTCGGGCAGTCCGCGGACGATCCGGGACTGATAATCGAGGAGGCCCACTGATATACTGATACTGGTATACTGCTATACTGATATCTCAATTCAGTTCCCTTGCAAGCCTTCCTACAGCAACGCCTGCCATTTCAACAAGTAGGAGGAGGTCCTTTCTACAACGCTCACCGACCACATTTCAGCCTATCTGCAGTTGGACTGAAGGCACATACTGGCCTTCCATGAACTCGAATCAACTCTGCTGTCTTGTAACTCCGCTTAAAGGAGTACTGACACGAAATTTCAAAGCTCAGATAACGGCGTAAAAGGCTTCCTTTGCACATGGACATATCTCCCAGCAAGCTTTAACAGTAACCGTTCAGTACAACATATGTTAAATACATTTTAATCTTTGTGTGCACGAGAAAGCACAGAAACCTAAACTGACCCAAATAAACGAAGTTGTTTTACGCTGCAACCGACTGTCTAATGTTCATTCTATAATTACTGGGCTGGTACGCACCCATAACTGCGAAAAAAACGTAACACGAATTTCCGTGTCAGTACTCCTTTAACAACAAAGCCACAAAGCTGTGAATGTAGTAAATGCAAAATTTTGTCCTTCAGGCATCGCAGCAATGCCCTGGCTTTGTACAGTGCAGGCCTTTGAGCATGCACCAAACATTGCCCTTTACATGCACCAAACATTGTCCTTAGTCCTTTAGTCCTTTATAAGAGTGTTCTATTGTTGCTTTTTAATTACAAACAGTGCACCTGTAATCAAGTTGTTTGTTGTTGTAACCCCTCCCCTCTATAATGTATCCTTTCCTGAGGGTAAAATAAATGAAATGAAATGAGATTGTGCATGGTAACATTATGGCCTTTCTTTTCACTAGGGCGAGAACAAAGGCAAGAATCTAGGCTTAGTGGTCACCACAGTTTAGTGCATGTCCGGCTGCCACTAGCATGTGAAGCTATTCATTTCTTCTCGTATATACAGTACAGTCCAGCCCGCTTATAACAAACACATGGGGAAACAGAAATCAGTCCGTCATATCCGTTTTTCGCTATATCTGGACATAAAATCTATGTATACAAATGGTAACGGGAAAAAAAGATTTGTTCGTTATTCGTTATAGGCGGGATTTCGTTAAAACCGGGTTCCCTATAAGTGGGTTATACCGTAGTACACCCATGGCCAACAGAAGGGAGTGAATTTTTTTCAACCTAGAAGAGTTGGTGTGCACATTGACCCACAAATGCTTGTGTTTTTGTGGCACAACCCACTCAACATAACACTGCGAAACATTCGCTCAGCAGAAGAAGGAATCAAACACTAGGCTACTGTGGATCTCCCTTACCTTTGCTAAAGAACAGCGAGGCCATCTTGCCCTGGATGAAAAAAAGGGAAAGAAAGAAAAAGCACAAATCAGTCATTTGGACTGGCCACATTAAAGATGCCAAAGCGCAGGCCAGAGAGGAGAGGCGCACCAGCTCAAAGCGCTCCGTGATGGCAAAGTAGTTGACGTGCGACGACTCCGCCATCCTCTCCGCGGCATCTGGGCAGGACAGAATGAAGAAAACGGCCAACATCTCGTAAGACGACTGTGGAAGACATCTCGCGCTTGAATTCGCATAGTGGAAAGCACTGGGGCCTTGTTTGCGGGTCAAATTTTGAATCTCGTTTTGAAGCTTGAAACCATGTGATCCCACTGAACGCACAACAGTTCACCGGTGAAGAGATCCTGCCGATGAGGCCCTTTGATCTGTGCACATAATAAAAATTTGTAGCAAACGGAATTCTAGGAATATTGTGAAGGTCACCGAGCAACATGTTGATTGAGTAGTTTCAGGACAAAAGACAAAAAAAAAAAAAAAAAAACAGCAGTTAATTTTTTTTTTGACACGTTGCTACCAGCATAAGGGAGCAGATGGCTCTTAAAACAATTTCTTTTAATTTTTAAGTAAACTTGTGAAACTTGCTAGTCTTGCTGCTTTTTTCCCCCTACTTATTTCAGATAAGCCATTATTTTTTTTTTGAGTCAGTCAATTAGTTAGCAAGATAATTAGAGATAATTAGCCATTTTTGGAGGAACAATAGACAAAACAGTGTTCATCATAAGTAATGTTTATATTTTCCGGTACTATGAACCCTGGTGGATGCAATAAGAGAATAGGTTTTCTGATGTACCACTGGGAACTAGTTTTAGAGCTCATTAAACTTTGGTGTTTAAAATGTACATTCAAAATGGTTCCTTGCCACTGGTGCCACCAAAGTTTAATGAGCTGTAAAATTACTTCCAAACGGGGCATCAAAAAACCAATTCTCTTATTGCATTCACCAGGGTTCAATGTGCGTATACCCCTTTTAAGGAAGGGGTATATGCACATTGCCAAAAAAAAAAAAGATATCTCACTACTGCAATCTAGAGGGTTTCAAAGAGGAATCACTTGGTTTTTGCAGCAGCCTATGGTTTACCTATGTGCGCAAAAGCTCGTGGTCCCTCTTCTACATAAAAGCCACATCTGCTTCTGCGCTGCTAGTATTGCGTGAGATTCTTCTGGCACTTTCATTCACTTCGTTCACCCTTTGCCCAGACACCCAGCATCGAGCGGCAATCTTTGGTTTGTACAGTGTCACTGAACTGAGTCAAACCAAGCGAACAGGGACTCAACTGCTCAGCAGAAGCGGAACCCTCTCGTCCTGGTCCACGCACTTGGAGATGATGTCGTCCGTCTTGAGCTCATTCTGCGAGAACAGGGGGAGAAAGTCGAGCAAAGACGTCCGGCTTTCTCAGTTGCACCAGCTGGCAAATTTTAAACTTGTTAATGGGACGAGGCTGCTACAAACAGGTCCCCGAGAATGGGAGACGTGGTAGAAATCTCTGCTATGCTCACTGGCCAAGGCTTAAATGGGGTTCAAAAGCAGTGTTTACAGTGCAGATTGCGATTGCGACACTAGTTTTGGGCACACTTTTTCAAGTTGACATGGCTATGGCCACAGTGTCCTCGGCTGCAATGTCCAGTCACGGTCCCTTCAGACATGCTGACTGCCAAGGAAGATCATAAGCATGTGAGGTGCTGGCATCATCTTGATGGCTAAACCTGAACACTGCAGGCTACCCTTGCAGTGTGCTCTTGAAGTCACTATCACTAGTGCCCCCCAGGACAAGATCTACGCAACCAAATAGAAAATCTTGCCTGCAACCTGACTTGAGTTCAGCTTCTAGATAAAAGCTTTGTCGGAGATGATTAATGAGCTTACTAGGCCTGCTTTGCTATTTACTAACCTGGAAGCAAATGAGTCTGAAAAAAAAAAAAAGAAGAATACTAAGATGAATTTTCATAATTTAGACCCGATCTCCTGCTGCCAATTTCGTTTGCTTCCTTTCAAGCAAGTACACGCCCTGAATAAAAAAGAAATACAGAAAATTAGGGCTTCGCTTTTATTCTCATCATCTTACCAACCCACTAGGGTAGTCTATTTTCCTTAGCTTTCTTCAACGACTCTGTACTAACATAAATTATTCAACGTCTATTGACTGCCTCCTCTAAATTCAGCCTTTCAAACGAGTTGTACTAAACACACATCCTCCATTCCTTGCTTTTTTGCTTCCTTTTAGGCCTTTCATGTCCCCATTTTCTTTTTCTCCACTGGTGGCCATCTCCTTCTGGAACAGAAACCGCTTCCATTAGTAGAGCTGACCTTAGATCTAACATTCGATTTTTTCCCCTTTCTCAATTCCCCGAAAGAAAAAAAGAGTACAGTACACAGGGAATACACCAGCACCAGCGAGCAAGGCAGAGGGCGGACCAGCAGCATGAAATGCCCAGAACGGACGAGAGACAGAAGCGGAGAGTACAGGACCCACACGCCATCAGGATAGGACACGCCTCCATTCGCAGGGAGAGGGCAGCCCGTCTCCTCCACCAGACCAGATCAGAGAGACCGGGGGAATTTCCCGCAGGGGTTGAGGTGGCGGTATTGAAGAGGTGCGCTCGTTACTCACACAGTTAACCTCTCGATCTGAACGGCCATATAGTTTCGCTTTGGCCCTGTGGCCCCCCTCGGAAGGGTGGCCCAACGATCTACCAGCCGAGATGCAGGCCACGCATTGCACTGGAGGCACTTAGCGCAGCCGGAAGAAGAAGAAGAGCCGCAGTAGGACTGGAAGAGAGCGCGCGCCAGCCACCAGGGTGGCCGTTATGATGGCGTTAACGACGTCCGTTAATTTACAGTCTAATGTGCACATTTTAGAGTTAAAAGAAAGTTTGTACAGCACTTTTTAACACACTGAAGCTACCGTATTTTTGCGCTTATAACCGGTGGCAAAGTAGGGGTTGCGGATAATACGCAGGGTCTTTCCTTTAGTGCAGCTTCACAGCAATGCACATTCTGCCGTGAAGATGACCTTGTGTGCAACAGTGAGGACTGCGGCTCAAGTGATAGCTCTAGCAGAGAGGCAGTGACACTGAGTGAATTGTGACTTTTCGCCTTGCAGTCAGTGAATTCTACTTGCTAACTGTATGCTTTTTTCTGTCTACATAGTGTGTGATGTGTTGCTTGAGCAGTAGCTTTGGTGCAGCCTTTCCTGTATTAAATGTGCGAGCAATACACAAGGATTTTTTTCTTTTTCGGCGAGCTGAAAGTGGGGGTGCGGATTATAAGTGCCAAAATATGGTACAGCTACACTATAAGGGCCGCTGAAGTGCTGGCATAGGGTTTAGCGCAGGCCAGCTGGCCATTTTTCAATTTTTTGCAAGCACTTGTACACTGGGAGCTTTTGATTTTGCTTTCATCGGATATACTATTGCTTTATACCTCTATTTCAGATTTCCTTTTCATAACCTTCTAATTCATTTGAAGCACTGTAACAAAATGAGCAGAAAACAAACAGCCACCACAACTGGGAATCAAAAACCGAAATGAAGCTTTCTGCGGCACGATGCCTTAACCATGGTGGTTCATCATCCCTGTAATGCACCATTAATGCAAGACGATTTACTTGAGGTTGGCTGTCATAATTCAAACATTTATTGAAAATGCGTAAATGAGGCTTTTTCCCTACTTGTGTGATCCCCAACTTCTATAAGGGCTTTACAGCAGCAATTTTTATGCATTATACGTATATGTACATATTCTATGACGAGTGTTTAAAATCTGTGTCATTCATCATGCTTTTAACGAATATTACTTCTAATTTTAATTAGCTGCAGAAGTTATGGGCTTTAATGAACGGTCTGTGCACTTTAAACAACCCTCACACACTTTTTTCCCTCCCGTGATCTCAACAGACAATAGTACTACATGCATCTTTTCGTCACAGCATTACTTTTGAAGATACACAACCTTTCTATTTATTCCCCCATGCAATTTTTTTTATTGACCACTGCCTCAGGTTATGTACTGCTACCCTCCTCCCCAATACTCCATCTACCGGATGACCATCAGGCATAAACATGCGATGTTGACAATGAAAGCTCATTTGCTCTTAAAATGGGTTTCAATAAAATTTTGCGTCACATTGCATGACGTGTGTCAGGCAATTTCATCCCTATCCTGTCCCTTAATGCATTGCCTTCACATAGGACCGCCCCATGGGAATCTAAAAAATCCCGCATACTCCCCCAAATTAACGCAAAAGTTCACATCTTTTTTCAGCTCCAGCGACATCAAAATTCAGCCCCTGAAGGTGTGAACCAGAATGAAATAGGAATCAGTGCTTGGACCACTGGTAACACAACTGTTACGCTAGCGAATCAGACAGACAGTTTAGCAAATTAACATTTCCCCTACGCGGCTACCTCTATTACTGCAGCCTCCTTGTTCAAGCAACATGCAAACCGAATTTTTGCCGACTTCACACGAGCAGTTTCCTCATACGCTCCCTTGTTTTCCCTGCGGGGAAGGCAGGGGGAAGTGTTTCCACTCGTGGCTGACAGCTCCTTTTGTTTATCTAGTACTGCTCTCCTCATTTCGAGCTGCTTCTATCTTCGCACTATCATTCACGTAACTCTGCAACGCTACAGCAGCCAGGTATGTATACCCAGCTCATGACAGCACAACCCCTTCCTCCGAACAAAATTAAAGAAGAAAAAAATGGCCCAGGTTTAGCACTTCTAAACCTAGTTATCACAAGCGACTATGCACACACTATGCACACAGTGATTCCTAAAAGTTTGCCTTTGCTCGATGTTTCAGCAGCCTGCCGCCTAGCTATATTCACTGGACAGTTGAATTCATCCTTTCGCTCGAGCTGAAGGGCCCAGTCGGCAGGTCACCGGTGGCGAGACTGACGAACCAAGGGCCAGCAAAATACAACTCCGTCAGCACAGTGATTTTGTATATCAGTCGCTAAACCCTCGTCCGGCCACGTGGTTCGCTTGCGATGAAGCGGACGCGCAGATGGCTCAGCCACAGCTAGGCGATAAGAGGATGATAAGGTGCAGGCGCAGTGGCCATTTTCCCCGCCCTAGTCACGTGGCTATAGCAACGGAAAAGCTCCGAGCAAGCGAAGCAATAAGAAAGGCACAGCTTGCGCAGCAGGCGGCTGAAGGTCATTGCGACGCGATGAATGACCTTGAAAGCTGTCTTAGTAGAGCTCTCGCTCTAAAAAGGGTCTGAGGTTACTAATGCGACAACCGCAGCCTTTGTCTTTTATGCTGTCAGCTGATCTACATCCTAGAAAAGTCTGGATGAATGGCACTAGCCCCCTTCAGGTGCCTTAATTGGGACAGCCTCCTTAAAAATGTCTTGACGTTCCTCGTGAATGCATACAATTCCGCCCTTTCTCTTTTGTTGCTGTGCAGGGATCCCAGTCCGGAAGCAAGTCTGGACTGATGGCAGCCCTCGTCAGGTGTGCGAAAGGTCAAAGGAAACGAACATGACATGTATAAAGTATATTTGACGTTTCGCAACTGCATATGGGTTCCTTGTTCACTGGAACAAGGAGACCCGTACGAGAAGCAAGGAGACCTAGAGGAGACTCGTATGTGGTTACGAGACATCAAATGTATTTTTATACATGGTCAGTGTTCACTTTTCTTTGGTATGTTCCCA
The DNA here is from genome assembly GCA_013339765.2 of Haemaphysalis longicornis. Lineage (NCBI taxonomy): Eukaryota > Metazoa > Arthropoda > Arachnida > Ixodida > Ixodidae > Haemaphysalis > Haemaphysalis longicornis. The sequence continues at coordinate 100,118,719 of CM023458.1, read as the reverse complement.
TGCCAGCCCAGACGACATTTCGTCAAACCCTTGATCCAGGTGACAGAGTGGTGTCCCCCATTTACCAGCATGTCCTCCTGCTTGGCCTGCGTGATGCTGCTCTCCTCGCCCTCGTCCACGACCCGCTTGTAGTGCTGCAGGGTCTTCCAGTGGACCAGCGCGTTCGCACTGGCCATCGCCTCGATCACAAACGTCGTCGTCAGGTAGCTGCGCGCAAGGGGGAGGGGGATTCCTATCAGGGCAACAAACTCTGGAACTGGGACAGATGCTGCCATCCAGGTGCATCCAGTCCTCCTGTTCTGTTACTCGAACGCCACGAAAACACCCCTCCAGATTTGTGGCACACATTTCAATCTTCATCCCAATAGAAAATCGCGGGTGAGCTAAGGACTAGCCTAATCTTTTCACGCTATACTTCCCCCCCATCAACCACCGATGTTATGTTTGACTGCAGTTCAGGGATGGATTGTAATAGATTACTTTGGTCAAGGTTTAATTCGCTACATTACAACGGCAGACATCTTGAATAGCAGAGAATGAGGGAGAGCACAAGGATGTTAGGTGGTAGGGATGAGCTTTGTGCAACACATTCAGCTAATATTCCAATATAAGGCAAGGTTTTTTTCTAAAATCCGTAGTCTCAAAGTTATACTTCACCTTATATTCGAAGCTCAGTATATATAATATATATATGGCGATTCTTTTGAGTCTCCAAACTGCACCCTCACCTTATAACTGAATAAATACGGTAGCTCCAGCTCTGACAGACCGGGGAAAGGAGATGAGGCACATAAAGTCCTCCCTCTCTGCTGTTCTCTCGAGAAAAAATCTCCCCCTGGCAACATCATCTCCTTCCACGATTCCACGCCATTTTATTGAGAAGTAGGTTAATAGACTGCTTTGCTGGGCCAGTTATTTCCTGCTCTTACAATGAAAATAGAGTTTTTTTTTAAAGGACACAGAAGAAAGCGTAGGCACACCCATGGTGCACTGGGCTTTATACTGCACGATGTCTTTAGAAATAAAATTCGTTGGTAGGGAGCACTTGTCCAGTCTACGCGACTTCCTTGTCCTCGTCATTTTTGCGCTCTATTTTCATTTCACGATTGAGGGGGTTCTGGAGGAGACCATGGATAAGTGCAACACCTTCGTGTTCCTCCTCATTTCTTTCGCCAAAGTCTGTTAGAGGATCTGACGTAGTCGTCTGACCAATTACCTCCATCTTTCACAGAATCTACGAGCACTTTACCATGCCTGGGAATGTTGCTGTGCTTGAAAACGAACCCTAAGGTTTAAGTAAAACAACCCTCTTCACTATTAAAAAAAAGAAAGGCAGGAAAGAGGGGGTAAAATTGAAAGTTTGCTGCTTCGTGACCCTTGGGCTTAAAAACCATCCTGCACCAATACAAAAGGTTTTACAGATACATAGAAATGTGTGCAAAGGTCTAGTTTGCTTATTTTAGGAATATGTCACCTGTGTACTAAAATAACGAAACGAAGCTCTCGTATGGTACACTGCTAGCGTCATCTAATGAAAACTACATAAAATTGTAAACTAAGAATGCATTTCTTGCTTATTTTTTATTTGCAGTAAAGATGTGGTATGTTCCAAGAGAAGCAAACTTAGGCCAACAGGAACATTTTCATGGATCTGTAAAATGTTTTGTACTGGTGCACGATGTGTTTATCAGCCCGTGGGTCATGAATTTACTAGCAAGTCCCATAAGAATGTGATCATGGGAGTCCCCCTTAACGAAGTTCCTTTGAAGCGGAGCGGGATTTTCGAAAGGTGACATCAGCGCCCACAACTGAGCAAAGCACACAGTGGAAAGGGAAGGCTGTATACGAGCTTCCTGCCGCCCAATCACACATGCACAAAGCTGCGCTTGCACAAGTGAGAATGGTCTCGTTTTATCACACGCAAGCGGCAGACCAACGTTAATCCTCCACTAACACCCTGCTTTGTCCCACAAAGCCAGCCACTACCCTGACAGGGCAGTGATAAGGAGTTTCGCGAACGTTTACGGCAAACGGCGTTCTTATCTCCCGCAAGCTGCACTGACACTCTGCTGTTTCAGCACACCACAGTTTTACGCAAGGCACCGGGGCACTCTTTATCACTCCTTTCACAACTCTGTGAATCACTTTCCTTTAATCGTTTTCACGAAAGGCTCTGTCAAGAGTGCTGCCGACAGTACTATGAGTGCTCCACTAAGCGACGTCCACTCGCGGTTCGCAAAAAAATGCCATGTGGGGCACTACTTTGCTTTCCCTAGAAAACATAATGTAACGTAATGTAACCTAACATAATTTAACAAACAGAAAGCAGTCATTTGAAACACCGCAAACTAACCTAAGCCATCAAAATTATAACTTAAACTGAAGCAATAAATAAAAACGGCTGCGTATCTGCTCCTTTTGTTGCAAATGTCGACGAAAGACGATAGTCAACTGGCGCCCCTGCCAAGTAAATGCCTCCCTTCGCTTTCCCACTCACCTCTCATGCTGTTCCTTTCCCGTCTCGCTCCTCCCTAGATAAATATGCTAGAGGTTTGCTCAAGGCAATTTAAATTTACCATGTTCACCTCCAGGCCGGGTGCCTCGATGCCACCGCTGCCGTACGGCGGAGACGCGCGTGAATTGAGGCACCCTACTGCAACGTTTATAGAACCACGTTGCCCTACTCCACGTGTGTTCCAAGCGGAACATGGAACCTATCAAATGGAACCTTTCATTACTATTGCCATTTGATTTCTTAAAATGCTGCCAGGAGCTATAGTAGCACAGGCAACAGCAGGAGACGGAGTGATTTCTTTTCTGCAGGCTGATCTGGTATTTCATTTGCAATCGCAAAAGCCAAGCATCCATGAATTTTTAATTAAAGGAACACTGCAAATATTACTTATGCATTGATTTTCTGCCTTATATTTGCGTTCAACAATGTTAACAAGTATGAACATTGACACCAGACTTAGAAATTTAGATTTGGCTGTGTGTATGTAAAACTATTGTGCAGCCTCTGTTCCATTTTGCCCCGGGTGGCTGAATCGAGTCACAGACAAGACAGACAGGCAGACCAAAATTTCTGCGTTGAAGTAGCCCAAGAAAGACTATCGTCTTTAATAAAGGAGGCAACAGCCTCCTGCCGACCGCATTTCCGAAAATCCAGAGTGGTGAGACAGATTGGTGGAACAGGTAAACTTCCCTTAGCTTGGCACTTTGCATAATGGCAAAAGAAAAAAAAAAACACTGTATACAGCACTGGAGGGAACCCACCGACCTCATAAAGGCCAGCACAATGACGATGATGAGACTGAGCAGCCAGCCGGCGTCCTTGAAGGCTGCAGGCATTGTGAGCGCCCCCGTGCCCACAATCAGGTTGAATATGTACACCAGCCCCACCTGGGAAGGGTAATAGGGAAAGGGGAGAGGGAACAAAACAAGAGAACCCGCTCAAGAATGCACCACTAGCCTATTACGCTCATTTAAAAGTGGAGGCAATGGGAGGCACAGAAAAGTTGCGCAATGTCATCTGCACAGTGGCTTCTTTGCAACACTTGAACGTAGCGTGGTGAAAGCTGCAGCTCTGCCCTAGGCACTTGAAAAGCGTGGACACGCAGTGATTAAGGAAGACTAGAAGGCTAACGATGAAATACGGAAAGAACAGTGGAGAATCCAAAACAGCCAAGGTAACCAAAAAAGAGGCAAGGCAGATTGAAACGAATAAATGGAGAGAAAAAATGGAAGCTAAACGTCGTTAGAGATGTACAGGGCCGAGAAATCGAACATCAGAAAGGAAAATTCCTACGATAATTCCCAGGGCAGTGCTTTGCTTTTTGAGGCTAAAGCAGGTTGCTTGCGAACTAAGAGCTTTGTGGGGAAGTATTCACAAAATGATGGGGTATGCGTGGTCTGCGGAAAAGAAAACAGAAACTATTGCGGCACATAGTGTTAGAATGTGAGGGTATCCATCCAAATCTACATGAAGGAAATATTCGGCTTCCAGAAGCCCTAGGATTTAAGGGTAGCACAGAGGAAGTTAACTTCAAGGCTGTCGAGGAGATGAAAAGAAGATTAGAATGCTGGTGGATGAAAAGCAGAGAGGGGAATATTGCCTAGGACAGTTACCACCTGTAACAGAAAAAAAGTATTTGTGCCTAATAAGCTTTTTGTGCCTGCCCTAAGCAGCGCTAGTATTAAACTAGTAGTGTAAAACATAGGTATATTAGTCCTTTTTGGTAAGATGACATGTCATCAACCCACTACAAAGGGGAAACCAATAGCAATCATCATCATCAGCGCTAGTTTTAATGTCACCACGATTGAGGCCTTGGTAATTACAGCTGAAACCTTCATTTCTCCTCAGCTATAAGATTCGTCATGTGCTTTCAGCTCACCAAAGCGTCCAGTTGATCACCCTGTTGATTGATTGATTGCAGGGTTTAACGTGCTGACACAACGCACGCGATGAGGCGCGCCGTAGTGGAGGGCTCCGGATTAATTTTGACCTTTAATCTTTAACGTGCACCAAAATCTCGTACACATGGGCGTTTTTGCTTTCCGCCCCCATCAGAAAAGCGTTTGCAGCGGCTGGGAATCGAACCCGCGTCCTCGTGCTCAGCAGCACAACGCCTTATCCACTGAGCCACCGTTGCAGGGTCAGTTGATCACCCAACGTATGCTGCTTGCCACAGGGTTTCAGTGATGGAGTTAAAAAAAAAAAAAAACAGTGGAAAATGTGCTCAGGTGAGGTACTCCTGAACGACACCCAAACACCAATTAACTGAGCCTAACATCTCAGCTGATTGCAGTGGGTTCAGAAAAAAAAAGACGAAAATGAAAACTGTACAGGAAGACAGGAAGCAACTCATATTGCACAATGTGAAGCCACAAAAGCTACCTTATGCCTACATAAACAAGAGCAGAAGAAAGAGACACCTCGACGGATGACAAGAAACATAAGACCCCAGGAGAGGCCAGATAACAAACAAAGGAATGTCGAGATAACCTCTGTCAAAAGCGGTGGTGTTCGTTAGCAACAGATATCGACTAACGCCCACCTGAACAGCATGCGGATAAGGAAACGCGGGGGGCGATGGACGGAAAACTTTGTTCAACTAAGCAAGCTGAAATCACTCAAATCACACCAACGACAATAAGGCTCAAGCAAGCTTGATCCTGTTTGACAAGCACTTCACTTTGGCTACAACAGATACCACCTTACTGAAATGTCACAAAAACAAAAATGCAGTCCAAAAATACAAAATACAATGTGGAATTCTGCAAACATTCATAATAACCAGCACACATTTATACAACAATAAAATAAACGACAAAAGGCAATCAGATGGTCATCTTCACTGTATGCGAACATTTCAGCAAAACTTCACCCCTGGCAAAAAGGGAAGCTCGTAGTAGTAATTTTAGTCAAAGGATTGCTCCAGAGGCTAAAAATGTACATCACTGCCATAAGTGGTGAAAATAAAGTAATGAAACACATGAGGTTAAGTGAGTGGATATAGCTTGACCACTTGGAAAGCCTATGCAAGCTGTTTCTTTAAGCATACGTTTATTGCACAAAGAGTGAGAAAGAGCAGTTTTTAAATATGTAGTTGGGCTTCCATCAATTTAATTGGCTTAAGAAAAAAACAGCGTCTCAGATCAAAAAACTTCATTGTTAAAGTTCTGATGATGAAAATTGGGGAAAAGATGCAGCTTCTCATCCTGACTGCAGTATAAATTTTCTTTTTGTGTAAAGCAACTACTTTAGAATTTATTCAGATTTTTGAATTTAATGTTGTTGCAGCTTTTGTAAAAAAAAACTGCTGGAGAGATGTAGCTGAACATGGTATCAGTGAACTGCACACAAGTCAGGCAGTGCAATAAGACTAACATTGTTCTTTGTGCGTTGAAACAGAAGTTACAACCATCTGAATTTCCCACTAGAAAGACACACCCAGATTTCCTGGTTTTCGTTTCAGAATTTTACACGACAAATTTACCAATTACAGCAAACCCTCTTAATAACAAAATTGTCAGAATGCAAAAGAAAATTTATATCTTCATGCATGCGGTGGCGACTTCAACAGATGTCGACGGGGTGGGACTACGGATAACCAAGAATAAAGAGATTTTATTGTAACAGCGGTTTAATGCCTTAACAACCCGCATTTTTATGTTTGTACAAGACTGCTTCCCATTAATTTGTGTCAGCCAAGAGCTTTTTAAGGTGGACTCAAATTTCATGGGAGTACAAAACACGGCTGCAGCGTGCAAAAGAACATCGCTAGAGCTCAGCAGCCCACATTTCAGGCAGCCGTTCTTCCGAGCATCTAACTATGCAATTGCTTAAAAAGAAAAAGGATATACAGGCCACATGTAGAAATTGACGTCATCACGACACGATCAAAGCACCTCCATTTTTCCTAGTCTCCACAGCAGCACATCTTAGTCTACGATTAATTGGCGAATCTCGCATGGACCGCCATTTTACAAGCGCCTGATCACACATTCAGGGGTCGCGAGCCTGACTTTTTGATATAACAGCTGCATTCTCCATCATCTGCCACAGCTGTCTGCGGGTGTTCTTTTTCTTAATGCATTTTCGCAAGCTATTAGAGTGAGGGGTGTAGTGCAGGATTCCCTGACGTAGCTTCTGAGAAAATAAAAAAAATAATGTTGGTTCTGTCACCTGTTTGAGCTAAATTTGTTAAATCAAAGTTGGTGAAAAACCCTGGCTGCAAATTTTTTGCGTTAAAACAAAGCTGATGAAAAGCATGACTTGATTGGCACTTCAGACCAGATCTCTTCCCCCCCTCTGTCGGTGAGACGTCAGTAATTAAAGAACTACAACAGGGCGGAATTGATTGACATTAGTCTCCGATGAAATTTTTTGTTGCTTACAATACTGCCAGTCTGCACTGTGACCATAGCAGAATGGAAACCAAATGAATGGACAACGAAGCTGTTAAAGTACACGCAAAATGAACAACAAATGAGCTATGAATTGAATTTTACAGGAATTTATTATGACTGTATAGACCACGATGCCGTCCAAGCGAGCAAAAGACACAGAACATGATTGTTCTTGCTTGCAACCTGGCATGCTTCCGAGTTAATTATCTCAATGACACTTGGATGGACTACAGTTTTGCCCTATCCAACCAATCTGGGGCTGTCTGTTTCACAGTAGCCTCGTGTGACTTGTATTGAAACTTCAACTGGTAATTGTTCAGTGATGCCAGCTGAGATTGAACTCACCACGGCTAGGCAGACATTCGAGAAGCCAACTGTAATAGTGCTCTTTCCGTAGATGCCTATACAAGGATAACAGACAGGAACTGTGACCTAATTATGACATGTAAACGAAACTTGGAGTAATGACACAGTCTTCCTAGCGGCCAATTGCTGTGTGATTACTACCAGGATAGCTACATTACTCTGAGAGCTATAGGGCTTTCCCAAGAAAGTTGGCTTTGCTGCAAAGCGTATTCTCCTGATGGAAGACCCGAAAAATTCCGACCAACGCCACTAACAGCTTGCAAAAACGGGCACAGACATAAATCTACTCTTAACTCGGCAGCACCGCCTGTTATGCTGGTCACTCTGTTGTGCTGTCTTTACGCGCCTTTCCTTCACACTGACGTAAGATGAAATCGGCTCAAGTAATTCCCGCAAGACACCTTGATAGTAAAGCTTGAGGTGCCGTACCACCATGCATCCAAGCAGTATGCAAGGCATTACACGGTAGATCCGTACTGAGCGCACCATTCTTCACCCTAAAGCGTTGCACTACCTGGCTTTAATTAGCTCCACACGCAGTGCGCGCATCGCAAGGATCGCGACATAGCGCACTTCATGAAAGCCCCATTCGAAACAGGCTCGCCTCCTTTGGACGTTTTTCACATAAGAGCTCGCAGTATGCGATGAAAAGAAAACGACTGTCAAGCGGCTTATTTATGCTACCTCGAGAGCTCCGGAAACCACCTGGGGTTCCAATCCACTGAGCTCGGCAGATGTTCAGGGAGCCATTCCCGCAGCAGTCGAAAAATGAACATCAAAAGTAAGCACAAAACAAGAAAATAAGCGGGGGCAGTTCAACGCAACAAGGCCTCCCGTGTTAACACGTCATGTTCAGCGGGCGTCAACAGCGAGACATGTGCGAATGCATGATCACTGAAACAAACTTGTTGAACACTGATGAGAAGTTACATATGATGACGCAACTGCTACGCACTGTGAGATAACGGGTACACGACCGACATCAGGGAGATTTCGAAACGCGTCAACAAGCTTTTTTTAAACGCTTCAAAGCGGGTTGAAAAAAATGAGACTCACCAGGGGAGAAATGCTGTCCGACGCGTCTAAGCCGTCGCCTGGCATGGTTAGTTTTTCCCTTACAGCTGTAAACCGCGCGCGTTAAGCTTGGTAGTAGTTGTTAAAGAGCGTGTTTTTTTTTATAAGAAATTAGGGGGAGATCACTGCTACGTGATGCTTTCATCCCAAACCACAACCCCCCTTACGACACACCAGCTGGGCCACAGCCTCCTCGCTGGGCGCGCTGGCGATGATAGCGCTCTGCAACGGTGATTTACAAAATTAAACTTCGCAACTTTTTAGCTATTATGTTTATTAGGCGTAAAATATTTTTAATTATACGTCCTACAAAAATACATACAAATAAAAAATTGTTGAAATTTTCAAAAGTTTTTATGAATCAACTTTAAGGCACTGATATTTTTGGCTTGAGCTAAGCCGCACCGGCATCCGCGGCAATAGCCAACAGCAACCAAAATACGAGTCGCTTTATCGCGAGTTTCTCGAGCGGAGCACCCGTGGCGGCGACAAGTTTCGCTTATTTACTGCGAGCTTCTTTGGAAACTTTCATGTCTAGGCTGTCGTACAGAAAGGTGAGAACTGGCATAATCCTTGTTGTTCTCGTTATTACAAATTACCATCGATGTATTCCCCAAAACCGCAACGTTACGCCGATCTGTCGGCCGCTATGACGGGGTCACTCCCCCGCAAAGCAGCTAGGCCTAAAACTTTGCCGAAGGATGTGTAACCGTTCCGGTGATACGGCCGGCAGACTTTGTACCGGGTGCGGCTTGGCCTCTACCTTGGCCGGAATCGCGTCTTTCCCGTCTTGTTCCTGTTCCCGTGCGGGTTTGCTATTACTGCTGCGACGTATCTTATTCTTGTATGGCACAACGCAACAGGTTTCTTGACGCCGGCAAGCTTTACGACGACGTTGAGGTCGTCGTTGACGTCTGCGGTGATACAGCGGAAAGCACGGTACAGGTTACTTTCAATCGTTTAAAGAACTCCCTATGAATGGAAGTTCTTGGATGTGATCGTTTAGTGACATTCCTAACCGCGATTGTCGATGGGCCCGCACGCATTATCGTTCCGCTGCGGCAGTTTGAAACCTTTAAAACGTCGGACGTGAAAACAGAAAAATTGAGAGAAGAAATGCTAATGTTTTGGTTTGTTGGTATTAGCAGCTGCAACCAAATGTGACGGCGGCTTGTTCACGCTTGCGATCGAACAAGACAGTCGGTTAATAGGAGCCAACTAAATCCGACACCCGAAAAAAAAAAAAAAATCGCCGATTAAGCGGTTACTTCCGGCGATGGGGACAATAAGTGGGGCGCAGAGAGAAAGAATCTAAACTCTACGTTCTCATTCTACCTTGCGCAAGTCTGTGATTCAACGCGGGCGCTGATTTGGCCGTGACGTCAACCCGGGGGCGGCTGTTTAAACCTCGGCGTTTACGGTTTCGGGTTGGGACGCGCCGCAAGCCGAAGTCGCAGGAATGACGTCCGGCGTTGCGCCTTTCTTTTTGTGTTCCAATTGTGGCTTTAACGAGTCGAGGAGTGGCGGTGCAAGCCGGATGAAAGAGACGGGCGACCGAAAGGGAGCTGTCTGCATGCAGTCGGCGGTTTTTTGCATCATTGTGTAACTGTAGATTACCGCGCTGTTGCATTATTCTTAGATACGCGGGAGTTATGTCGGTGGTGTGGACTGTTAGTTTTCTTCCCGGGTTTTGAAGGGAAACGACCCGGCCACGGTTTTTTGTCGGTTGTTTTTAATGCGAATAGAGCGAGGCGAGCAGCTTACGTTTGATTTTTTAGCACCCGCGCACGAGTTGTTTTTGTTTACAACGTACAGCTCGCACAAGCAGCCATGCCTGTGTGGTTTGCAAATCCCGCCGGATGTAAACAAACAGCCTCTTAAGTGTTATGGTTTTATTTGTTGCTGGGTGGCTCTCCCGTCACAGCAAGCGGTGCGTCACTCATTAGCGGGACGATTCATGCATAACGTGTGAAGCACGAAGCGTTTCGGCCACACCCCGCTAGGTGTCGGCTACGCTACTGTGGAGCCGAGCCATTGACAGGGCCAGGCAAGGCTTCCCTGTCGGGACGTCGTTGCACTCGCTAGTTGCAAGCGGGTGGTTTGACGTCGCATTGACACAACCCGCCTGCCATTTCGTTGCGAGCTCTGGTCCAGTTCCTATGGTGATGTCGTTCGGAGTGGTTATGAAATCCCTGCAGTACTGCGTTTAGTCACTGAGGTAATTAGGCGGTGAGTAGGATTTTAGAAGTGTTCCAATTTTCATGAGGGGCATTTTGATTGCAGCACGCCCCAATGTCAAAGTGGAAGTGTTTCTTATGCTTTCTAGTGACAGGCCGTATATGCAAGCTCTGGTTCAGTTCCTAAGGGTATGTCATTTGGAGTGGTTACGAAATCCGTAAAGTTATTACGCAAAGGGGGTGAGTAGGATTTTAGAAGTTATTGATTGTAGGATTTAACGCGCCGACGCGACGTAGGCGATGAGGCGCGCTACCGTAGTGGAGGGCTCCGGATTAATTTTGACTGCCTGGGTATCTTTAAGTGCGTCGAAATCTCGTACGCACGGGCATTTTTTGCTTTTCGCCTGCATCAGAAAAGCGGCCGCGTAAAGCAAAAATGCCTGTGTGTACAAGATTTTGAAGCGCATATAGTTCCAATTTTCATGAGGGGCATTTTAATGGCAGCACGCCCTAATGTCAAGGTGGAAGTGTTTCTTCTAATGCTTTGTAGTGACAGCCCACATGTGCAAGGTCTGGTTCAGCTAAGGTGATGTCGTATGGAGCGGTTATGAAATCTGTTGAGTGCTATGTTTAGGCACTCCGGTAGGGAGGTGGTGAGTGGGGTTTTAACCCCGTAATGCTCAATGTATCATATAAGATATGCCATCTTTCGGATTTTTATACTCGCCCCTGGGCCTTTCGACCACCAAGAAATGCCCACTAGTATCATTTCTGAGACCTTCTAAGCGTTGTTCAAAAAGCTTGATAACTCGCCACATTGAGTACCAGATGCAGCTTGCAAGATGGATTCCTCCGTTGTAAGCGCTCCTGGTGGGTCTGCACCTACATTCAATGGGTGTACGATAAACATTTTTTACCGGGTGTATGATATATTATATACCCACTTTATATGTAGGTATACATATACCTACATGTAAATTGGTATATGCTAAATTATATACGTACATTATCTATGTAGGTATATATGTGCTTACTCTTTATGCGTTTATGGTACACTATGTAATTTCAACCTTGGGAGAAAAACAATTTTTTTCTTCCCTTTTTTTTATTGTTTCAGTCGCAAACTACAATGTAACAAAGCATTACAATTTGTATCTATTGTTTTCATTGGTTGGGCATTACAGGGTTAAAAGTGTTCCCATTTTCGTAGGGTGCATTTCAATGGCAACACACCAATGTCAAATTGGAACCGTTTTTTCTGGTGCCTTGCAGTGACTCCCCCCCTGTTTGGACCATGGACGTGCATAGCTTTGGTGTGGAGCCGATCACCTGCCATGCCTGGAACAAGGATCGCACAGGTGAGCTGAGGGTGCTGTGGAGATCCCCCGCACGGGGCACCTTGAGCAATCTTGGTGACGGTACTGGCGATACCGCGGACCCCGAGCCCCCAAACATAAGCTGGATCCAACCGTGGCGATGTGTTAATAGGTGGAGGGTTAGAAACCACGAACGGTGGCCGTCGGAGCCCAGGTCAAGCTCCGGCGGATGGGCTCCCTGTCTGTTCACCAGGCAGGGAGCTCCGGGACCTCTTTGGCTACCAGGGTAAGGTCAAAGAAGAAAGTACCCCCGTCTCCCTGCTTTTTCCTATGCCATATGGATAAATCAAAACCCCCCCCCCAGACGTGATCGGCCCCCGAAAAGGGGCCGCACCGAAGTTTCCTTTCCATCCCTTCCAACAATCCACAGTCCGAAACCTGACAACTATCCTCGATTCTTGGTTATCGAGGCAGTTGACAAAACAAACCCTGTTTCATCCATGTCCGTATTCTTGATCACTAAGTTCCTGGAAGGCATCATCGGAAAATCGTTCGATGCTAAGAAACTCCGTACCGGTGAAGTCCTAGTCAATGTCAAGACGCAGCAACAAGCCACTAACCTCCTTTCGCAAACCTGCATGGCAGATCTGCCCATCACAGTCACTCCCCATCGTAGCCTCAACAGCTCTCAGGGTGTGATCTCGGAGACCGATTTGTTTGAATGAGACCGAAGCTGATCTGTTGGAAGGCCTGAAAGATCAGGGTGTAACTGCAGTGAGGCGTATCACCATCAGACGAGACAATAAGGAAATCCCCACAAAGCATATAATCTTGACATTCAACAAATCAAAACTTCCTGAACACATCAATGCTGGCTTCATTAGGTGTGGTGTACGACCGTACATACCTAACCCGCGCCGCTGCTACAAGTGCCAGCGATTCGGGCACGCTACAACTTCTTGTCGCGGCAAAAACGACCTGCGCTGAAATGCGCCGCACATGACCACCCTACTGAAAACTGTAACTCCACTACCTTCACCTGTGCAAACTGTCAGGGGCCGCACGCAGCATGGTCCCGCAGCTGTGAAAAGTTTCACCAAGAAAAAAAGATCATCCACGTGAAAGTAACTGAGAACATCTCCTTCCCCGAGGCGCGAAAGAGGTTCGCCTCTTTCCCCTTGGGGAGGTACGCCGACGCAGCTCGCCGGGGGGCGGAGCGGCGTCTTGTTTCGGCGGGGACCCAGTACCACGAGTCGGACCTGGTCCCGCCTCCGCCCCCCCCCCTGGGTTGCCTCTGGCGACCCAACCCGCCACCGCACCGCCTGCTAAGTCAGCAGCGGCTGTGGTGGCATCCACGTCCGTTGGGGATGCTGCTGCACCCTCTGTTTCCTCCTCTCCACCGGCCCGAAGCACATGCGAGGGCCCGGAGGAGATGGAGCTGGAGGAAACCGCAGCAGTTCCCACCTCCGGCGCACCGCCTGTGCCACCTGGGGCGCTCCTGACGCCCTCGGCGGTCGCGGCCAGAACGAAGGGCACCGCAAAGGGTGCCAGGTCCGGGGGGTCCGGTACGCCGGGTACCCCTTCCAAATCAGATGATGACTTGGATGTGGGACCCTTCCTGTCTGCTTCGCAGCGGAAGGAACGGGTCCCTCCATCTAAACCTCCAGAGGAGGTAAAGAAACCCCGTCCAAGAGTCCAAGCCCCGAAAGACCCTACATAAACAGTCACACTCCAGTAGCTCTAATACATAATAATGGGAAGAGAAAATATCGTTCAATGGAACTGCAGAGGCCTTCTAAGTAATCTTGACGACGTCTATGAGATCCTGCATGCTAATCAGCCAAGTGTAATGTGTGTTCAGGAAACACACCTGAATTCCAAGAACACAAATTTCTTGAATAGTTACCTGGTATACAGAAAGGACAGGGTTGGCTGCACACACTCTTCTGGCGGTGTGGCCATAATCGCCCGCAAATCCTTAGCATGCCACCCTGTCACCTTGAACACAATCCTTGAGGCTGTAGCAATACGCTTGATAATATTTAATAGGTTGATAACGGTATGCTCCATATACATTCCTCCTGATGTTTCACTTTTTAAGTTCTGACTTCGAGGCGCTGGTTGACCAGCTGCCCGAACCATACATCCTGACAGGCGACCTTAATGCTCACAATACTCTTTGGGGCTCTTCTCGCACAGATGCCCGAGGTCGCCTTATAGAGAAATTCCTTACATCTTCAGGAGCATGCCTTTTCAACAATAAACAGCCTACATACCATAGCATAGGACACAACACATACTCATGTCTTGACTTGGCGATTGGCTCCGCAGTTCTCTTTCCTCTCCTCGAGTGGGCTGTGGGCACTGACCCATACGGTAGTGACCACTTCCCCACCTCACTCACATACATAGGTAAAGGCCCATGCAGTCCATCTTCCCATAATAGGTTTCAATGAAGCACGAGCTAACTGGAATACATTTACAGAGACATCCAAACTACACCACACATCCATAGGACACCTACACGTTGAAGAAGCTACCCAACTGCTCACGGCGCACATCCTCGACGCTCGCGAAAAGTCCATTCCCCACGTCTCTGGTGCCCCGCGCAACCAGCGGAGGCCGTGGTGGAATGAGGACTGTAGGCGGGCGCGAGAGGCCCAGAACAAGGCGTGGGGTATCCTTCGTCGGTACCCCACGTCGGGAAACCTCCTCTTGTTCAAACGGGCCAAGGCATTAGGAAAACGTGTGCGCCGTGAGGCAAAACGAGAGAGTTGGCGTACATTCATAACATCAATAAACTCCTACACAGACACAAGGAAAGTATGGGCACGAATACGTAAACTCAAGGGACAACAACACACAGCCTGCCCCTGGTCAGTACAACAGGGGACACTCTGGAAGACCAGGCTGACACACTCGCGCACACTTCCAACACGTGTCCAGTTCAGCACACTACACGAACACTTTCCTGAAACATAAGCCTCTTGTGAAAAGAAGTCTATACACGACAACAACAAATCACAGACTTCGTACAACTCCCTGTTTTCACTACATGAGCTGAGGGCTGCTCTGAGCACGTGTAAACCCTCAGCTCCAGGCCCAGACAACATTACATATACAATGATACAGAACTTACACACAGACACTCTTGTAACACTTCTTCACCTTTTCAACAAGATATGGCTTTCGGGGCACATTCCAAAGTCTTGGAGGGATGCCATAGTTGTAGCATTCTTGAAAGAAGGGAAGGACCCTTCTTCTCCTGCTAGCTATCGACCCATTGCCCTGACCAGCTGCCTGTGCAAGCTTCTCGAGAAGATGATAAACCGGAGGCTCGTGTACTTTTTGGAGTATAACGGCCTTCTCGAGAGCTGCCAGCAGGCTTCAGGGCGGGGCGATCCACGAATGATCAACTTGTGGCACTAGAGTCGTATATTAAGGATGCCTTCGTGCATAAACAGTTCTGTTTAACTGTGTTTTTCGACCTAGAAAAGGCCTATGACACCGCTTGGCGTTATGGGATCCTTACTGACCTGAAGTCATTCGGTGTTTCTGGAAATATGTTTAACACCCTTGCTAGCTATTTGTCGGAGAGAACCTTTCGCGTCAGAGTTGGTTCTGCACTGTCAAAGGTACACGTGCAAGAAAATGGCGTGCCGCAAGGCGGAGTTCTAAGCTGCACTCTCTTCATAGTAAAAATGAACTCCCTTGGGAAGGCACTGCCGCCTACAATTTCTTACTCCATGTATGTAGATGACGTGCAGATATCTTTTAAATCATGTAATATGTTCCATCTTCTGCGAACGTCAAGTCCAGCTCGGCGTCAAGAAGCTTGCCGGCTGGGCAGACAAGAATGGTTTTAAAATTAATCCCGGAAAGAGCTCTTGTGTTGTATTCTCCAGGAAGCATGGGGTCCACCCGGACCCAGACATCACTCTTGCGAATGTGCCAATTCCTGTCAACAAGGAGCACAAGTTTTTAGGTATTTTATTCGATGAAAAACTTACATTCATTCCTCATGTCAAACAGCTCAAATGTAAATGCCTAAAGGCAATGAATATTCTTAAGGTTCTCTCACATCAATCTTATGGGGCCGACAAACAACTCCTGCTGCGCCTGTACACGGCGTTGGTGGGGTCCCGGCTCGACTACGGCAGTGTCGTGTATGGGTCGGCGACAAAGACCGCACTGAGAATGCTCGACCCAGTGCTGCATCTTGGCCTTCGCCTCTCATGCGGCGCTTTCCGCACTAGCCCTGTCGAAAGCCTTTATGTTGAGTGCGACAAGTGGTGTCTAGGGCATCAGCGGGAGTATGTTGACCTGCTGTATGCATCTAAGATTGTGTCCCTTACCAACCATCCTTTTAATCCCATCATGAACAATACATCAAACTTGCAACTCTTTTAAACAGGCCATCCGTTTCCTTACCTTTCTCTCTCAGAGTTAGGGAGGAGGCTTCTGCACTCACGGTCCCTCTTTCAGACACGCACAAGACACCCATTCAAAATTTCATCGCACCATGGCATCTTCGTCCTGTATCATGCGACCTGTCATTCACTCTTGTAGAAAAAAATAGGGTACCCAAGAATGCAATTCTGCAGCACTTCCTGTTCCTGCAGGACAAGTACAGGTGCGCAGAATTCTATAGCGACGCGTCGAAAACTGGTTCTACGGTATCTTGTGTCAGCGCACGGACCAAATTTTAGAGTGAGCAAAACAATGAATTTTCATAACAGTATTTACACGGCAGAAGCATATGGCATTTTACTCGTTTCAAACCACATCATCAAACATAAAATTCCCAAGTCCATTGTGTACACAGACTCTCAAAGCGTTGTACAGGCACTGTCATTAGGAAGGTCATCTAAAAACTATTCATAAATGCTCTCTTCAAGGTACTAATGTCTGCTTATGCCTCAAATCTTGAAATAACTATATGCTGGGTACCAGGGCATTGTGGAATCCCTGGCAATGAGGCCCGCCGACCAAATGGCTGGTGATGCTGCTCTCATGACTACAGTTGACGTTACAACAGTACCTTACACCGACCTAAAGACACACATCAGACGACAGCTTCGTAACACATGGCAATTACACTGGAGTCAACAAACAGACAACAAACTACACATAATAAAACCACAACTGGGACGCTACATAACTGACTCACACAACAGATACACTGAAGTCGCCCTGGCTAGGCTGCGGATAGGCCACACACATGCGACGCACTCCCACCTGCTCACTGGAACTTCGGCGACCCATGTGTAGCAGGTGTGGAAAGGGCCTATCCGTAGTCCACATACTAATCACATGCAAGGCACTTGACACAACACGACACAAACATTTCCCTGAATTATACAGACAACAGATTCCTTTGCACCCATCATACTTTTTAGCCGACGAACCAATGTTTTCTAGTCAACGTGTTTTTAAGTTTTTAGCTGAGGTAAACTTTCTGCAGCTCTTGTCATATCATGTGTAATCACCCTGGCCCTATACACCAGCCATCTCCATTGTCTTTTGTTTTGCATTACCTTTACTTTTAGTCACATGTTTTAGTATGTACGGTCTCATCATAATTCAGTGACTTCTTCTTTGGCGCTCTTTGCCCATAGTCGGCCTTGCGCCAATAAAACCCAACTATCATCATCATCATCATCAGGGTGCTGTGGAGATCGCTGTTTCTGGGGCTTTGAAGGAGGCAGGTTTTATTTCAGCTCGAAATGAATTATGGAATGTTCAGTGAACGATGAATCTTGAGGGCAGAATTGGAATGGACGTCACCTTGTTAATTTAAAAGTCTGCTGGACCTTCAAAATCTGATTGGCAGGATTTTTAATGTTAAAAAGCTGGAGGTGCATAAGGTGCAGTGCTCCTGGCATTTCAAAAGTTCAGCGGCCTTGGCTGTTTGCTTTTTAAAAAGAGCAAATGTGTGAATGCACTGCCTGGCGTCATCTTGACAAGGGCTTTTGTTGGTCCTTTGAATGCTACAAGTGCAACTTGTCCGTATAAGATGCCTTGAAGCATAACTAAACCTCTTAAGGGCTCATTAAGAAACACAACTAGGTACCAATATTGGCAAATTTTCTTATGGCGTGAAATGCTTCAGTAACATCTTTAATTAAAACAAAAATCTTTGCGAAAAGGGTTCACGGCGCATAATAGTATTTTATTGGTCATTCCTCACCCCACGTGCAATACCCCATACCTAAGGCATTTGAGGTGTATTCTGCAGTAAATTCAGAGTCACTGTCCGTAAAACACTCACCACTCTTCGCCCGAATCAAACACGACACCGACATCCTCATCGCTCACGCTTGCACGAGAAAGCCGCTCGAGAACCCAGCATCGATAGGGTCATGCTTCTTTAAAACGTGCGGGAAACACAAGGCACGCATTCCCCCATCTAGCGTGCAAACTGTCATTGAATCAAAGCGCCAATGGCGAAACCTGTGCTGACATCTATGCTTCGCATAGAAAAGCACCATTTGACGAGCTGGGCCGGTCAAAAGCCCCTTGTAGTGTTGCCACCTTTCCCCCAAAAGAAAACCGGCCCTCCCGAGGGAGGGAGGGAGAGGGGGTATATAGAAGGTTGAATTTGCGTTGGGAAACACGCCAGGTGTTTTTCTTTTTGCCATGCAATGCCGGTTATTTTACCGTTTTCCTATTGAAAAGTCAGTATGATATTTGTGCAGAAATTGACTAAGGGTATCTAAAAAGGAAATGTGAATGTGATTTTCTGCAAACACGTGGCATATTTTCTTTTCTCACGTGTCCTTGCGCAGCTTGTCGGCACATATTTATCGTCATAGTTGCTGAATTGACGCTAAAAGGCCAAAACAATGATAATCGTGGCCTGATGGCAAAAAGCCGGCAAATGACGGCCAGTTTTAGGTATAGACCGGCAACTGGCGCGCTGTCTAAAAAATCGGTCGGGCCGGTCAAAAACCGGCCACGTGGCAACCCTAGTTCCTTGGAACATTGTGAAAGACCCATGACGACCACAGGTCATCATCGCAAAAAAGTGGCGACCACTCATGATGACCCTAGGTCATCATAAGCCCTTAGGGGTTAAGCACGTCATGCGGGGATGCACAAACTGCAGTTATTAATTTATTAGGTACTAGTGTATAAGTTTCTAATGCTAAGTGGGGTTAGCTTCGTAGTTGGCCCGGTGTTATACCATTTGCGTGTACCGTGAAGCGGAGTACCAGGTGTCCCCGAATAGGTGCCGTTCTTTCCCTGGCAAAACACAGTAGTGCTTCTGGCATTGCCCAGCTTTGTTACTTAGGATGCACAGGGCTGGCAGCATTCTTCGTCTTCGATTTATTGTAGTTACAGTGCACGCTAGTTGTACTTGCTTTTGCTGGCGCAGCATGGTTGCTGAACACCTGCGAGGCCAACAGTGCCGTTCAGACACGTGGGGGCTGGCTTTTTGCTTTCGGTAAACTCAACTCGGTGCGAATTTGGCTGACAGGGGCTGGTCTATGGTAAAACGAGAGTGGTCTAGTGCTCTGTCGCATACTTTTCGTCTGCAAGTCGAGGAGGCGCGCCCCTGGTTGCTTCCCAATTGTTCCCTCGCGTGGTTGTACCCTCTCCCTTTCACCCTGTGACCACTGCCTACCTGCCTTCAGTGCAGAGGTGGCCTGTTCCCCAGCTGTTCCCTAGGGTAAAAAACTGCCCCCTTTCCCCCCCCCCCCCCCACCGCAGAGGTGGCCCTGTGCCCCAACAGCCACGAGGTGCACCTGTACCGGCGGAGCGGCCCCTCATGGACGCGGGGCCAGACGCTGAGCCGGCACGACCTGCGGGTGACCAGCATGGAACTGGGCCCCCCCGCAGCAACCGCATCGTGACCTGCGCGGCTGACCGCAACGCCTACGTGTGGACCCTGGGCGCAGAGGAGCCCAGCGGCGCCAAGGCCGCCACCGCCGTCTGGACGCCCACCCTGGTGCTGCTGCGGATCAACCGCGCCGCCACCTGCGTGCGCTGGTCGCCCCTCGGTACGTCTCCACTGGTGGTGTGTGTGTATTATTTGCACACACACCGTGTTTACTTGTTACCCACTTGTACTCAGTCCCACTCTTGGTGTAGTTAGTTACTTTTCCTGGCCTGGTTTTTGCTTGCAGTCAGTCGTCTCGCTCATGCGTGCTCACTTGTACCCGAGAAATTTGAGATGTTGACAAGTCCACGAGAGTGAGTGACAGCTGTCTAGACTGCTGTCTAGCTTCACCCCAAGCGAGAAAATGGTAGAGGGTATGCAGTGTTTTGTTTTCTTGTTCAGGGTAACACTACTACGTAACTTGCGTTTTCTTCCCCGCCCCCCCCCCCCCCCCCCCCCCCCCACCCTTTTTTTTCCGCGCTTTCCAAAGCTGTATTCCAGATGAAATCGGACTACATGTTCATTCTGAGTTCAATGCCAAGAACTCTGCGATTTCTGTAGCCTTCTTTTCAGAATACAGTAATGGCCACAATTCCAATTGGGTGTAAATAGCGACCTTTGCTTTAAATTGGTTTCCGCAAGTTTTTGAAAACAGCTGAAACTGAGCTGTGGGTACATTTGGGATTTGGTGATATTGGAATTGATTGGGAGTCACAGCAGCGTTGTTCGGGCCTTTGCGATCCTGAAATGGTCGGGTACTAAAATGACGAGCCTCCCAAAGCTCCACGGTGAACCCTTACAGGGCCAGCAAACGGGACCATGTGGCTTGCTGTGGGCGGAGGCATGGACAGTGACAACACCACCGCAGAGCAGCAGTACTAACCCCGCAATGTCCTGTGCAGAGAACAAGTTTGCAGTGGGCTCGGGCGCCAAGCTGGTGTCGTGTGCTACTTCGAGGAGGACCACAACTGGTGGGTGAGCAAGCACATCAAGAAGCCCATCAAGTCCACCGCCACCTCCGTCGACTGGCACCCCAACAACTGCCTGCTCGCCTGCGGGTCCACCGACTTCCGCACACGGTACGGTGCCCCTCCACCCGTCCCCTCCATGGGTTGTGGAGTGGTAGTGGGTGTCTGAAATAGACTCCTTCATTTCGTTCACGAAGCCGAAGCAGTTTATCTCGCACAGAAGAGAAAGAAAGCTGCCAAACGATCATGGTGGAATGCACCGTGGTGAATGTCATGAGCTGAAAACTTCAGAAAGGTGCCTTTTTTTGGCTAAGCCACAGTGGTTCAGCTGCAGAGGTTGTGCCAACAGAACTTCTTCAGTTGCTTTTTTTTTTTTGCCTTTGTTTACTCTATGCATGCCTTCCTGCATGACTGGCAGGCTTGCAGATTGCAGGGGCACTCTGCCATGAGTGTGAACTATACTCGGTTACAACTCAAGAACGGCACCACCTCATGTAGTGTATCACTCCGCCAAAGCGCCGGACCCGTGACGTCAGTGCGCGCGCGTTTTGAAAGGGGTTTGCTATGAATGCGTGATATCGTCTGCCTTGTCTCACGCAGTTTGTTTGTCGTCACTGGAGTCGTTTATAAGCATATTAAGTCCAAAAAATCACGGGAACGGCTTACGCCATGTTCAAAATATTCCCAGTAACGCCCTACTTGCGCCGCGCGGAGAAATATCCGGCTACGGTGATAAGGCACAGCGGCAACTTCTGGTGCCGTTCTTAAGTTGTCACCGAGTATAGCACAATGCCTCAGTATTCCGTTACAGTTAAATCTTTGTCTCCCTTGGTTGTAGTACTTTGTCAGTTATGGTTCTAATGTTTCTTCGTGGGAAAGAAATCTGTGATGTCATTACTCACTATTGGTTTAACTTGCAGCTTGTACCTCCCCTAGAAGTAGTTATAAAAATTACCATAAATTGTCGGTTCAGTTATTAGCCCGTGCTGTTGTGTTTTCCCCCGCTAGTGACCGTCTTGCTGTCTTCACTGCGGTGCAAGCGTGCTTGCTGTGGAGCACCCTTTAAAGGCAAGCCTAGATGATGGTGATGATCATGTCACAGTGGTGAGGGATATTCAGATTGACATTATGATGTCTAACACGCCAAAGCTACACGTTGCACGCCAAAGGCGCGCCGTAGTGGAGGGCTTCGGAATAATATTGACCGCCTGGGGATCTTTAACGTGGGCTGAAACCTCGAACACACGGGCGTTTTTGCTTTTCGCCTCCGTCAGAAAAGTGGGCGTCATGGTTGGGAATTGCACCCACGTCCTTGGGCTCAGCAGCACGACGCCTTGGCCACTGAGCCACCGTGGCGGGTCAATGGACATAATTACGATCTGTACAAGGTGAAGGAATTGATGGGTGTACACAAGGAAGCGGTGGCAGCAGAAGCAGCATCCGGAGCACCACCGAGTGTCCTCCTATTCCACTGCATGGCTGTGTGCAGCTTGGTTCCCAAACAGTACAGGGGAGCGTACCCATAGCAGAGCAGGGATTGGCAGCAGCCGATAAACCATCTAACCTCCACTCTGCCATTGAGGTGTGAAGGAACATTACCCCGTGACAGTATTGGTTGGGGCATTATATACGGCTGCTGTCCTCCCCGTAACGCCCAAGTGCAGTACCAAAAGAAAAAAAAAAAGCGTACGAAGCAAAAGGGCACCCTTTTTGTTCAACGCTTGTCGTGTGCCCTTTTCTGAACTGCCTTCCCTCCTCCCCCTCTCCTCCTCCCTCCCAGGGTGTTCTCTGCGTACATCAAGGAGGTGGACAGCGTGCCCGAGCAGACCCCCTGGGGGGACAAGGGGGCCAGCTTCGGCAGCCTCATGGCCGAGCTGTCGGCCAGCGGAGGTGAGCATCGCTAGAGTAGGCTGGCATCGAGGATTTTTGGGAAATGCGAAAGGCTTGCCACAGGGCTGTCTTCACCCTGCTTGTGCTCACTGCTGCAGCGTACCTAGCCACAGTTCCCCTACTTTCTCCGGTGGCCTTTAGAGTTCCCACTATCCTTAGTCCTTATTCAAGACAATTGTTTCTTATCGTACAGATGGGCGGTGGGAACAGAAATGATTTTGAATGGGGAGGAAGAAATACATGGCTTGTATAATAGTGACAGCACTGAGATATCGTGGCTTGAAGAAGTTCTGGAAACGACCGTACGCAGGTTCCGACGAAATGCTTCACACGATGATCTAGTGGCACTGGCAAAAGATTCTATTGAAATTGAAGTCAAATTAAGGCAGTTACGGATGATTTTTCCTAAAAACTTCGTAAAATTTGCTTAAAAGCATACCATTGTAATTTATATGTCTTCTCTACTCCCTGTCCGTTCCAAACTTCCAGCACTGCATCGGTGTTTACTGATTCAAATGCTTTTCCATAGTCTACTGTAGATGTTTTGCTACGGGGCCTCCTATATACTGCTTTTCAAAGGTTCCCCCCTGTTCATAGAAGTTAAAGGGGCTGAGGCCTGTTCGAGCTTTCAGAGAATTGTGCTTTAAGGATGACAGGCTATCTTGGGCTAATTATTCATTCTGTCACTCGTTTCAGTCACTTGTTTCAGCTTTCCGGCCAACAGGCAGAAAGTGTTTTTAAAGTAGACGTTTGTGTAGGCAAAATATTTCCAGACTACTGAATCTGCTGCACGCTTCGTAACTGTCAACATTGTTGTGCAAAAGGTAGACATTAGGCATATTTGAAGCAACGTATCGGTACATAACTGATACTGGCACTGTTTTCTTAAAGAAAGAAGGATGTGGGCGTAATGTTTGCGATATCAAGTGAAGAAAACGCAGTTAAAACAATTTTTCCACCACGAAATGCAAAAAGGGCTCTCAAGCTTCCAGCCGCTGTCTGGAGCGCCAAGCCCTATTCAGCAGCAAAGGTACAGACAGATGGGGCCAACACAGAAAAATTGAATTGCATTCAGCAAACCTAAATTGCCTTATTATGGGAGGACCACGACAATGTGTTAGCCAAATGCTACACATGCACATGAAGCGGTGAGCGCGCAAAACGCTGTGAAAGATGCAGAAAACCAACCGCGCTCTCTTCAATCTCCTCATATGCACCCCTGGCATGACCTAAACGGCGTCATTGAGGCCATGGCTGTCCGATTGGCTGTCGCTGGTCAACTTCGCGGCTTTGTTTCTGGCATTTCCTGTGACGATCCGCCGTCATCGGCGCCTGTGTATCACCTCTTCTATGCCTGAACCTGTGCGAACAGTTTTGGCGTTTCTTTTGTGTTTGAGTGTGCGTGGAGTTTCGAGTGATGAGCTCAATACTTCCTTTTTCAACGAGACTACTCGACAACAACGTTTATTGCTTCAAAGACGCTGTACGAGCCCGAGTGTGCGCTTGCGAGCAGGCAGCCATGCCTGCTTTTTTGTGGCACCAGACCGTAAATAGACCCCTCCACGTTGCGGAGCAAAGAAGAAAACTCCTGGGCATGTGATAAATCGAAGGCCGCCGAAGAGAAAGCCGCGAGCCGCCCCGCTCTCCGGGAGAGAGCGCGCAGCTTTCGCCGCGTTGTCTGCGGTCGAGTTGAGAGAGAACAATTATGCGCGATTTCTCATCGGCGTAGTTTCGGTGATAGTGAACTATCATAATTCTTGCGGGAGTAGATTGCTGGGACGATAGTTTTTACCCCAAAATACATTCCGAGTGGTCGATGGTAAGTGCTGCAGGGCCCCTTTAAGGCTGGCCTAGGAGTGAAGGTTTCAAGACGTTCCCTTCAAAACAGCTGTCTTAGAAATGTGGGTACCTATGCAAGTAGATACATCTGAATGACGCTGCTTTATGAAGCTAAAAATGACTTGGCAACATCACATGGAAAAGGGGCCGTACGTTCGAGGGAGCGCTCATTGTCATGCAGAGCCGAGGAACTAGTGAGAAATGGGTCTGAATGGGAGTGGTGCTATGATCTACAGCGCCAGTGTTAAACTGGGTCCCAAGTAACACTCGCACATGGCCATGAGAAAACAAAAGCAAAATGGTTTTGTGTGCTGTTTGGTTTTTTTTTGTGGATGTGGCGTTGCTTTTAATTTTCTTTTCCCTGCTGGAAGTGAGCCCATAGACAGTAGCACGTCAGCTCCATAGGCTGCCATGTTTCGCCTGTGGGGCCATTGCTACCCTGCTCAGGCATACACAGTTCATCGATGGGAGGGGGTGTGTGTGCCCATATTGTGCGCGACACATTGTGCAAGGCAATCACAGTAACGTCCAATGACTTCATCGCTGTGTGGCACTGTTGCTCGCATCCACACGATGTACAGTCACGGGCAGTAGAAAAATTAACACGAAAATCGAAGAATATGGTGATGACGCAGCTGCGTTCATGTTGGGAAGTCACCTTTTTGAACTTTGTCACTGTTACGAAGCATGTGACTGACTTTCGTGGAAAGAAATGGTGCCATTTTGCATGTTGTGGTTCGTGTTTTGGCGTCTGCATTTTGTTTAACCGTGACTGCACAGTGTTGTGTAGCTGGTGCGTTTACTTGAAGTCTCCCCTTCCCTGCTCCCCCCCCACCTCGTTCTTCGCAGTGGGCTGGGTGCACTCAGTGTGCTTCAGCGGGGACGGCAGCCGGCTGGCCTGGGTGGGGCACGACTCGAGCGTGTGTGTGGCCGACGCCCAGCGCGGGATGGCCATTGTGCACGTGCGCACCCCGCACCTGCCCTTCCTCTCCTGCCTCTGGGTCTCCCCCACCAGGCTGCTCGTGGCTGTGAGTAGTGCCTCCCTCCCTGTGTTGTCCTTTCGAGCTGGGGTGTCTCGGCATGCTTGACTCCGCATCTCAATTGTCGGGTGGTTCATTTACGAGTTACGATAGGATTTACAGTTCCGCGGTCGCGTGAGAAACTGGCGTGCAGGTTGTCGACAGTGGCCACGTTGCATTGTTTGTGCAGCAACCTCCGTGGCTTTGTCATAGATATGTACAAGTGATGTGTATAGATATAATGGATATAATATAGATATAATATAGATATGTCGTAAATATATGCAAGATGGGTCATAGACCATGTGCCCGTAGCTTTGAGGAAAAGCTTGTTTGTAATGTATGAAACAGCACACTGCCATCATCACGTTAGCTGCATTCACCGAGTCGTGGCAGTGCTGCGGCTGACAGTGGCATCTTGGGAGGTTTGTACGCATATCGTGGTACATTGCTCCCCCTCCGTTATCGCCACGATGATGAAAACCTTTCGATCTCTGCCATTCTCACTCGACCAAGGCCTGTGAGCGGTTTGTGGAACACTATTGGTGACCAGAGTACAGCCAAAGCAAGTTTTTCGCACTGGGGGCTGTGGGAACTACTAGGCCTACAAAACAGCCTCGTTGCCACGTCATAAAAGGAACGGCCGCAGAGCACCAACACCACGTACCAAGTAAATAAGCTGACATCGATGTTTCACCAAGGTAATATGCAGGCACATGTGAGCATGTGGTGCTTTGGATTGAAAATCTCTTTGTAAGATGTTTGTTGAGGCACATTTGCCAAATGACCGAGAGAGACTGTCCGAGTTATGGGGTCGCTTTACTTGTTCAGCCTGGTAAGCGGGCTTCGCCTACCGGCTCCCGCGCGAAAAAGATAGCGATCCCAACCCGCGTCGCGCTGGATAGCGGCCACAGCAGGTTCGGGCAAAAACGGACATCTGGACTCTCCCAAACACATTTATTGAATAACTGAAACATACAAAACACACTAGATAACTCTGATTCCGCGTGCATAAAAAATAGAAAGGTCGGTCAGGCTTACCCGGGCTGGGGATGCTCCAACAAAGCACAAAGGGACCCTGGTCGACGGAGCGGGCGTGGCCTACTTATGCCTCCTTCGGTGGTCCGAACTCGAGAGAGACTTCCTTCGCTCCCCTGACGGACAGCAGCGCACCCCCGCGGGCTACGCAGCGCACGGGAAAACGAAGCAGCCGTATCTCGCCTGCTGCCGCTCCTGCACGCCGCGACACCCGTCGCGAGAGCGGGAGCGCTTTGGAGGAATGCGGGAATAATTGAGCATTCCCACAGAGTTCACCTTGATGTTTACCTTTTTGTCCTGCCAGGGCTACGACTGCTGCCCCATGGTGTACGAGTACAGCAATGGCCAGCTGAGCTTTGTCGACAAGCTGGACAAGTCGCAGCGCAAGGAAGTCGACGGTGTCAGGTCAGCCATTCATTCACTCGGGGCACTTTATTTCGGTGGCAGTGGCACCTCAGTTCTCACTTGGAAAGGACACAGCCGGCGAGAGAGTTCACCGTTCATAAAGTCTTGCATCGGAATTCACATTGCACTGGTGTCTAAAAGTGTATTTTGAGTGGTGCGGGAATTTTAATCAATAAGGCTCGCCTAGCCTACCTGGTCTGAGCCATCTCTAGTCACTCTTGACGGAGGGTGAGGGAGTTTTGAGTGGTACATCCCGTGGAATAGTTGAAAAGAAAAGGTGCGACTCAAAAGGAGGCAACAAGAGATGAAGCGGGAAGCCTTTTTATTAGTTAAAAGCAGCTTTCTAGTCTGGATGTACAGCAGTCATTGGCATGCACCTTGCGGCAGTAGTAGTCTTTGTGTTATTTTGTTTGTTACTTGGAAGGGGTCATTTTTCTGTTATATATGTGGGCATCACCATACCACCATAATTCATTAGTGGGAATAATGTCTTCAGCAATGCCATTTCGAACAGCCTACAAGGCATTCCTCATAAAGACAGCCACAGCTGATGTTTACCTATTTTAGGACAGAGGTTGAACAAGCAGAATGTAGCTCTACATCCTCTGTAAAGTTTAGTCCACTGTTCAGCAAAACCGGGCAATAAAAGCTACGAAACTTAATTTTTCCCTCCATCTAGCTCATTCTTGCACAGTCGAAACATTAGTGCCTCGCTGGTGTCATCACAGCGCTGTTTTTTGAGTGCCCTAGGGTGTAGGCCGTGCTGACTCGATGCCGTTTTCCCCCCCCCAAACGTGTACAGTGGTAAGGTCGTAGCTTCAGAAGACAGCCAGCAAGGTTCGGCAGCCGACGGTGACCCCGAAGTTATCAGCCCAGCTGCGTATGTGAGCAAGAAGAACAGAAAGCGAACGAAACTAAACTGTGTGTGTGTGGTGTGCATTCGGTTGTTGAGCACCCCCGGAAATAACACCACTCTCACCTTTGGTGGCCTGGCCCCCCATAGGCTAACATTGCTGTTGGTCCTTGCCTGTGTGTGCTGTAGCCCTGTCCCTCCGTGTAGAGTGGCACTCGTAGCTGTAGGTGGGCCCTTGGAACACCGTTGCTCATGTAGATGCGTATTAGTAAAAAGTGTTCAAATTACTCCCTGAGAGTAGAGAAAAGATGCGCATCTTGGCACTGTGCAAGTGAGTAGCTTGTAAGTGGTTTGCAGTCGGATAACTGTTGGCCAGTAGTGAACCGTTTGTGGTTAACTGGCAGCAGTTTATTGCCAGTCTTTCTGCGGCTGGATACGGGTGGGTATGGCTTTGGAAACGGGACTCTGTGTGTTGTGTGGTTGTTTCCTTAAATCTTTCACGACGGCGCCATAGGCAATCAGAAGCCGGCGTCCGATGATTTTAAATCTCCCGCAAAATCTGAAACCCGCACTCCACAGACAACTACATATCGCCATCTGGTGTGTTCATTGGCAACTTCTCTTTCAATTTCAGTTTTGTTTGTTTGTGTCTCGTGTGGTGGTGGCGTAGCAAGAGAAATTTGAACCGACGGTAGAGGGGAGGAGGAGGAAAAATAACGTCGGGTTCGCACCACGCTCCGTACAGTCGGACTGCTGTAGCAAGCACTTCGGCAGCTCCTGCTGTCGATTTTTCTAATTCCAGCAGCAGTGAGGGGTCAAGCAATGATGTGGGATCTTCAGATTTCAGTTAGGACGACGAAGCTCCGGTTCAGGTGCCTCGCACTTCAACAAGCGCTGGCAGGTAATTTCGTTGTGACTCCGCGCTGTATATATAAACAAAACGAACGTGCTTCTTATGATGACTGCGGTTTTGATTTTGTGTTCAGGGTCTCGACAACCTACGGCCGGGATATTTTGTCAAATGCACCGCGCCGTATCGCGCTATCACCTTCAAGGTAACCTGGCGCTCGTGTCAGATTAGCGCTGCAGGGTTCAGGTGCGACGCTTGTCGAGGGCGCTGGATTTTTTTTTCTTGTTTTTTACCACCGAACTGATAAGGATTTTGTGCGAGGACACAAAAGAGTATACCGTAATTACCCGATTCTAAGGTGCACCCGATTTTCCTGACAAAAAAAACGAAAAAACTTGCATCTCCGATTGCAACGCGCACGGAACTGTGTGAGCAAGAAAAACGAATGCGAGAGAAATGGGTGATTTATTTCCCGAAGTAATCTCACTCATCTCACTCCTCGTTGCTCTCCGCTGACCACAACACCTCGTCCTCGGTGCCGTCAAGCACGTTCACGATGCCACACTTCTGAACTAACGTTCAACCATGGTCGATGGGATCGTGGCCCACGGCTCACACGCCCATCCCGCGAGCTCTCCAGAGGCGCACGCTTCAGCCGCTCGTTTTGAACGCGTGAGAGCCGCTGCTGCCATTGCTGTTATCAAGTGCGCAAGTGGAACGATTTGACGATTTGTGTGAACGCCAATAGAAAAGCCTAGGCGCCTATGCTTCCTGCGTCCTACAGTGAACTAGAATGTCTTGATCCAGTGGCGCGAACGGGAGCGCTCTGCCGCGTTCGGCTGAAGCAAAGCGCGTCTACCGCCGCCAGGGGCGCCACTGCGCCTTCTCCGAAAACGGTACCGCGGTTGAACGGGCCGTTGCTTGGGGCGCTCGCCAGCTATTGCCGCTGCCGTTTTTTAGTGTGGTACAGTAATTAACCTTTACGGAAGAAAGATGCTCACTTTTGTTGTCCCTGTACCTTTCTAGGAACGTTTTGTTGCTTATCAGACCCGTTTGAGCCATCGGGCAACGGCTACAAACAAAGTAGCGCTGTGTCGTCTGCTAGCGGCGCAGACGACACGAGGGGATGTGCGATGCGTTGGCGGCGCTCGGTCGGGCAGACTCTCCGTCTGTTTATGGTCGAGGCCGGCCTTTCATTTTCTGCGTGTTTTACGTTTCCGTGATGTTCCCCTACAGAAGCAAGGGGTATCTAATCGTCAGAAAAATAGTTATTGCGAGTGCTGTCGAATAGAGGTTGGACAGGCGCCGGGTAGCCGCGATGTCAAAACGAAGGACGGACACCTATTCCTTTGCTCCGGGTTGTCACAGTGGTTACCCAGGTGCTCCCAAGGCGTCTTTGTTCGCCGCTCCAATGGACGATGAACTGCGCAAAAAGTGGGAACAAAATTGGGGAAGACTGGACAAACTCTTGACCATATCTTTAGCCGTCGGTGAGCGCCACTTTGGGCCCGAGTGCATATATATTGCGGGATTAAATCCACGTAATAAACGGCTGTGAAGTGCGACTTGCACGCGGGAAGCTGTCACTGGCTCCAGGTGCTGTACCTACCATCCTGCCTACTGTGCGTCGAATTCTGTACGGAGCATGCAGGCGGAAGCCGCAAAGAAAAAGGCGGGCAAAAAAAAAAAAAAGAGTTCCAGTTTCGGCAGTCAGCAAGAAGCGACAAAGCTGAAGAGCCGAAAAAGATGAGGTGCGCCAGCCACCGAGACTTCTCTCTCTCCGCAGGGCTCATCGAATGAAGGCGCAAGTTCTGTGGAATGGGATGCTTTCACAATTAGCCATCTTCAAGAAGTCAAGCTTCCTTCAAAGCTCTGGTGCCGGCTAAATTTTGCCGGCGATCAAAACGTTCTTGGTGAAATATATTCCCCAGCTGTTGCAAACAGTGTGCTGCAAGAAGCTGACAGCAGTTCGGCCTGCAAAGGGGCCATGACGGCTACGGCGTTTAGTGATGTATTGCACGTGCTATAACGCCGCATTCAGCCCTAAGTGCCTGGGGAAAGCTTCCTCTAAAGGTAATTTGTTCATTGCAAACTTTGCTGCTGAAAAAATCAGCCGGGTGCTACTGGACGCATGAATACTGGGTATAATTTGCTTCTGTAGAGGCAAATTCACGAGTAGGTTCATGCCGGGACTTTATTACAGTAAATACAAAAAAAGTAAATCCATTCGTAAAGAATTAAACATACCAGTTGTCCGCCGGCAGCACATCGAACGCGTACGCTCGTATCGATCATCTGCGCAGGTAGCAGACGACACCAAACAACACGATTTATAGCCGTTTCCCTACCGCTCAAACGGGCAGATTTGCAAAAAACGTTCCTAGCAAGGTACGGGGATGCCAGACGCGAGTAGCTTTTTTTTTGTAAAGGTTAATTACTACCCAACATCGGAACAACGACAGCCACAACAACTGCAGATCGCCTGAAGTACAGCGACTGCCGCGGCGGCGCCTTTCGAAGAGAGCGCAGCAGCGCCACCTGGTGTTTTCTACACAGAAGAGCACACCCCTTCCTCGCCGTTCGCGCCACTAGATCATTCTAGTTCACTATACTGCGTCCGAAAAATCGTTGCTAAAAGCTTTAGTGCCATCTTGAGATGGCGATGATGATGGGTGGGACGAAATCTCCGCTGTTTCGGTTTCGGTTTCGTATCCGATTCTAACGCGCATGCGATTTTTCGACCTATTTTTCCGGAAAAAAAGTGCGCGTTAGAATCGGGTAAATACGGTACTTGGATGCACATTTTACAGAGAGAGAGAGAAAACTTTATTATGAACAGGTGGGTTAAGGAGACGGGGTGGCCACCAGGCTGGTGGCGACTAAAGCAGCTCGTTCAACCAAGAGCTCCTGGGTGGCCAGGTCGGAGCTGCCCAGCGCCTCCTCCCACTGCTCGCTGCTGGTGATTGGGGGGAAAGGGTCTTGAGGGCATTCCCACATGCAATGGGTGAGTGATGCATACGCACCACAAAGGGGACATTCGGGAGAGGGGAATTCTGACGGGCGAATGTGGTGGAGAAGGGATCTCGTTGGGAAGGCTCCCGTTTGAAGGAGTCTCCATGTTCGCACTTTATGTTGTGGAAGGGATGTATGGGATGGTGGGTAGATACGACGGGAGAGACAGTAGTGCTCTGTAATACAGTTAAACCTCGTTATAACGAAATTGAAGGGGCGCCGCGATTTGCTCGTTATAGCCAATATTTCGTTATAGCCGTAGCCGACATTTACTGCAAATATTATGCATTGTAGTTACCTAAAACAAAAAGCGGGCGAAATAGCATCTTGCTGCACGGCGATAGTCAGTAAAATAAACACATTCCGGAGGTAAAAAGGAAAAGTCACGAACCTACTTTATTGCAGTTCAAAACTCGTATTTCAAACAGACTTGGCTACGAAGTCCGTAATTGGACATTGATGCACCTTCCTGATGCGAGCGATGGCTTCCATCTTCGCCGCACTCGTGCGCGCCGAAGTAGCGACGCAGCACGTCCGCCGCATCTAGTCCCTCCGACGCCGTCCTTAGCGCTTCTTTTCAAGCCATGTGCAACAGCGCTGACGATGTAATCTCGGTTGCTCACGATGGTGGACAGCGTACTCGTCCACACGTCAGTCTCTTGCCACCTTACCACGGAGTGCACCTTACCTTCCTTCGCGCCCGATGCGACGGCTTTTATCATAGCCGTCTTCTGTTCAAGAGTGATAGTCTTTCGCTTTTGCTTCCCGCCTGTCACACCCGCGCTGTTAGAATCACGCCGGCAGTACGATAAAAGATAAGGCTGAAGACTGCCAAAACCCACGCACACACAACTACGCAGCGACGTCGGCGATACGAACAGGGGAGGAGGGGTGGGGGAGGAAGGCGACGCAACCGCGCGCGCCGTGTGCATTGGGGTTTTTCTCGGGCTCACCGCGGATAGTCCGCGGATTCCCCGAAGCCATAGGGATACGTGGGAAAATCGAACGTCGGACTGCTTCTCGGGGAGCCCGCGGTGAGTCCGACACTGTAAATCGAAGGGCCCCATTGTCTGCATGGCGTGCGCAGAGAGAGGGAGGGGGGGGGGGAGGGCTTCGCGGGCGCAGCGTCCGCATGGCGCGCCAGCCAGCTTCGCGCGCGTGGCGGGAGTTTTGAACTGCTAATACAGTTGCCGCGTCACGCACTGTCTCAAATCCGCGTTGCGCACTGTTGTAAAATTAGCT
This sequence comes from Haemaphysalis longicornis, assembly GCA_013339765.2. Classification (NCBI taxonomy): domain Eukaryota; kingdom Metazoa; phylum Arthropoda; class Arachnida; order Ixodida; family Ixodidae; genus Haemaphysalis; species Haemaphysalis longicornis. The sequence goes on along the minus strand of CM023458.1, from coordinate 100,085,873 downwards.
CAAAATTTGATTTCTCAACGAAATTTGTTCGTTATATCCCGTAACGGGGAAATTTTACCTCGTTAAAACGAGGTTTTAAATACATTGGTTTCTATGGGGACTTTCAAGGGGAATTACGATTTGCTCGTTATATCCATTATTTCGTTATAGCCCGTCTCGTTATAACGAGGTTTAACTGTATCGTTAAAAGTGATCAGTTTGTCTCTGGTGGACCTGGCGCCGTGGTGGGGAAAGGGGCTCATGCCGGCCCGGTGTGTAAGCTCTCGGGCCGCCATGTGTGCCGCCTCATTCCCCTGTAGCCCTGCATGGGCAGGGGCCCAGACGAGTTCCACAGAGATAATGGGTGGATTTTGTTGGAGAATTTGGAGCGCATCCGAGGAGATATTGCCTCGTGCAAAATTTAGAATGGCCAGTTTCGAATCTGAGATTATGATTCTAGGTTGTGGCCGACAAGTAAGAGCCAGAGCGATTGCCATCTCTTCCGCCTTAGCTGGTGAATCAGTGCGGATGGTGATTGCATTAACTGGGGGGGAGTGCGGGTGGTTGATAACTGCCACCGCGTAGGCATTTCGGTGCCTGTATTCTGCGGCATCTGCGTAGACGATATCGGGCTGGATGGGTAGCTGTCGGGCGAGGGCTCGAGCCCTTGAGAGTCGTCGTGGTGCGTTGTAAACCGGATGCATATGCCTGGGCAGAGGCCGAACGATAAGATGCTCTCGGACATCTGTCGGGATGGAACATTCCTCCTGCACCAGGTCTGAGACAGGGATATTCTGCGCCTTAAGTATTTCTCGACCTGGTGGTGAGCACTCTAGGCGTTCCCGCTGTGAGGAGAGGTGCGCCTCGATGAGCTCCTCAGCCGTATTGTAGACCCCAAGATTATTAAGCCGGGCAGTGGAAGCATGCCGAGGTAGCTGCAGAGCCGCCCTATATGCTTTCCGAATGAGGCAGTTGATTTTAGTTAGCTCCGTTTTGCTAGCGCGAATGTAGGGCAAGGTATAGACGAGCCTACTAATGAAAAATGCCTGTACGAGGCTGGTCTGTCTTTCTCGCCCAGACCTCGATTTCGATTGGACACCCTTCTGATGAGTGCTATCAGCTGGTCTACTTGGGCACTTAATTGCCTTATGAGTTCCGAATTGGTTCGATTCTGCTGAATAATGAGGCCTAACACCTTGAGTTTTGATACCTGAGGAACGGGGTGACCTTGTACCAGAATTTCGAACTTAGAGGTTGCAGAGGCTGTCTTTTTGGGAGGGAGAATGAGAAGCTCTGATTTCGTAGACTCGCTTACCCTTGAGTGCCTTCGCGGTGTGGCACAGCCGTCAGTTGCGCTAGGTTGACGGGCCCTCAAAAATCCAAAACTTGGTGTACACTGTTCATTTATATATTGAATCATAGCCAAGGAACGTAGGAACAATTTGTAATCTTAAAATTCCTGAAATAATTTTTAGTCTCGGTAACAGTGCCGATTTGTGTTTTTCGTATACTTTTCTTGGGGGTTTTTTTCTGATTACTTGACAAGTAAACTGTAAGTAATTGTACCTTTAACAAAACTGCTGAGTGTTTGGAAGAGCAACCTATAAGCTACAATTTCATGCATAGCAAGGCTAAGTGTGTCCAGTAGCTCAAGACAAAAAAATACGTTTTGTGGAAGTACTCAAAATCGGCCGTTTTTCCACCGTAACGAAAGAGTTAAAGGAAGGGAAGAATTGGTCTACTGCTTGTCAGGTATTCTAGATTATTGGCACTGCGGTGTTTTGGCCACCTGTTAATTCAGTCTAAGTTTCCTCATTCCTGGGCTTAAAACCGACCTGTTAAGCAGCTCTGGCCTCCGCCATCAGGTGTAAGCCGTTGTGCGACAAGGTAACGGTGGCATTGATGGAGTGCAGGTTTTAAAATCAACCTTAGAGGTGGTTGCGCCTCTTTGGAATAATAGATATGTATAGAAACCGGTTTGAGGTGACCCACCCTGTGAATGGTGTGGAACTGTGCGATTATCTGACAGCAGTTACCCCTAATGGCAGCATTATTAAGTGTTTGTGCTGCAGTGTAGCCAGCTGCTTGCGTCACTTTTGCTGCATTATAAAGGTTGCACTTGACGTTTGGCAGCTCTGCCTAAGTGGTGCACTAACATTAATTGAAGTACACTGGTACTTGTTTGCTGGAATGTTGACTGGAAGGTTGCTGTTTGTCATGGCTGTGTGTGTTTTGTGCCAGCTTGCTGTTTGCAGTGTGCATTTAGAATGCCCACAGTGGAAAAGTTGGACTGTTGAAGGTGGCCCCACTTTTTTGAATTTGTGGAACTTGTTATTTGCAAGCCCATTCAGTATTTTCATTCTTGTAATCCTTCATTTATTAACTATTTAGTGCAAGTGTGCCAAATGCTGCCGTGAAAACTTGCAAGTGCATCATTGCCTTAGCTTGTGTCAGCGAATTGGTTGGTGGGGATCGTGCGAGGGGAAGCAGCATTAATAACCCACAGTTCTCATGAATGAAAAAAAAAAAGGGAAAATGTATGGATTTACTACACGCTCAAAGCCGCAAGCTGATACCATGGCTACACAGTGTTTACGACTAATGTTTCTCTGACAAGGGTGGCATACTGGTCTCTCGGCTGCTTGTCTGAGCTTAAGCACGATTATCTAGTCCCAGGAAACGTTACTATGTGTGCAGCAAGCAGGTTCCGTCCCATGCGAGGTATGCATAATGTCATAGTGATCAAAGCTATTAGGGTCACTCACGCTGTCCTTAGCAGATGAGGTGTTCATCAAAGGTATGAATTTGCAGAATGTAAAACATGGTGTATACGCAGATGTGTACTCCTGTGCTACGATAGAGGAGGAAAGTGGTTTCTTTTTCAGTAGTCTAGTGCTAACGCCTTCGTGCCAGTTAAATGGGGCAATGTAAAATGCAACTCGTGGCATTCTGATGCCCCGTAAGGAGCCGTAAGAATGCCAAGGCCCCTGTGCGTGCCCCTGTAAGTGGGCTCACTCGCTGCTCTCTCTCTCCCCAAATGTGCACCTGCAGTGCGATGCGCAAGTTCCTGAACATGGACAAGCACGCGGTGGAGAGCCGGGGCGACACCCTGCTGGACACGGCGCACCAGAACGCCATCACCCTGGTCACCCTGGTGCAGGGGGAGCGGGACAACGCCTCCCGCGTCTGCACCCAGGGCATGGACGGACGGCTCGTCCTCTGGGACCTCAAGGTACCGCTGACCTTTGACCCCTAGGGAGGGAGGAAAAGAGAGGGCACGTCGGTTGATTGGTCGATTGTTTAACGCAGCGGGGGGAACTACCTGGGAATAATCTTGACACACGGGCGTCTCCGCTTTTTGCCTCCACCATCGAGCCCGCGACCTTGGGCTCAGCAGTGCTGTGTCGTAGCCACTGAGCCACCGCGGCCGGTGGGGGAATGTCAGTGGACTGTTCAGTCAGGAGCGGGTGTAGCTGATTTCAGCATTGTAGACTTCCACCAGCTCAACTGGCGAAGCTTGCACTAAGTTGCGCAAGGCTTGAACCATGGCGAAGCTGCAGGATTTCTTTATACGCGAGCACTGAAGGACGCATCGCCACGCATTTGTACGAGTTTCAAATTGTTTAGCTGCACAAACTGTGCATGTAAATGCACGTTACACTTTGCACTGTGCTAGTAGCAGTCGTCGTCGTATGCATCGGTATTGTCGCGTTCCTCGTGCCAATTAGCAGTGCACACTAGCGCTTGACAACAGCGCTGTTATTTGCAGTCGCCGCGAGGGAAGCGCTCTCGATATTTTCTCGATATTTTTTCCTGCAATGGCGAACTTGCAGCTTGTACAACAGCTCCACTGTTAATATTGATGACGGAGGGGGGGACCCGTGATGACGGCGTCCTTTTGCATTCACATTTTCTTCCACCCTTGTTGTTTTGTTTTGCTGCAAGCTAGCAGTACAGTGGGAAAGGGGACGACAGTAAGATCCCACTCTGTTCATCCAACACTTTGCATGGGCGGAAAAAGTTATTCTAAGTGACAACCGTAAGTGCTTCTGTCGGAGTCCGGCATTTGCTGTAACCGAGTTGCACTCTCACACGTGTTTGTTCCATCTCGAAGACAACACTGTTGCCTTAGTGGACGCTTTGATGGGCGTGCCGCACTCGTTCATTATCAACGGTACCTTTGACAGCGGAGTTAACCCTGAGTGCCATTTTCTCTCCCCCGTCTTCTGCAGTCGCTGCAGTCCTCGATGGCGGGCATGCGCATTGTCTGACCCCCGACGATCGGCGTAGGCATCTGCCCCAGCATGGGCGGCCAACGGGAACCCCTAGCGTGCTGCACGTGACGTCTGCGACGGCCCAGAGGGGAACCACCAATCCGGTCGGCGGCTGGCCCGGCGAACGTCTTCCAGATCGACAGCGGCAAGCCGGAACGAGTTGGCCGATTGCAGTCGGCTTGTCGGCGCAAGCAAGAATGGAGGGCTGTGTTGTTTCCCTCGCTTTTGTTTGTTTGTTTTTAAACTTAGTGAAGGTGGAAACTGCGACGCGTGCTTACTTGGGGATGTTTTGCGCGTGTCGGCGACCACTCTGTGCTTGCGTTTATTTTTTGTTTTTCTCCGTATTTTTCTTGCTTTTTTTCCCCCGTGACCTATGAATTATTTCACTCCAACAGCGTAGTTTTTTTTTTTTTTTTCCTTGGGAATAATCTTGCGCGTTCTCTAACAAATCACTGACTTTGCCGGTTAATTTATCGAAGCTATGTTGCAAACTGTGTTTCGTCATTCCTCCTCAGTGCAGATTCTTCCACTCATTACTGAAACATGGGGTTCTTTCTTAAGGGGAAGAAATATAAAACGTCCTAAGCACCTATGTCATTTTACGTTCAGCACCTACGTTCAGTGTTTGAACTGATATGGAAAGGCAGTGTCAACAACACGTTTGGTGGGTGATCTTCACGTAGTAGGTAGTTGTAGAGTAATGATATGAGTGAGCCACATTGAAGCAAAACTTCGCGATGTGTCGTTTGCATGAACTTCAAGTTGTGTCTGATCTATGGACTACGTTGGTGTGAATGCCACAGGCATCGTTTTGCGGGACTAGGTTTCCTTGAACGCTCAACGCTGACTTCGCAGAGTTCAGCTGCTGGTGATTTTTGTCAGTGTTGCAACTTGATTCCCTCGTGCGTTCAGTATTGAGAAAAAATAGTTGAAGGTTGTATGCATTCCTTGCGGCTTTCGCTTGTGTTTGTGGCCATTATTGGCGTCCCTTCCTGCCTGTTCTTTTTGACTGCGTTCCTCTGTAACATTGTTTCGATGCAAACTGAGTGTTACCTGCATGATGATGCGATGCGTGCTTTTAGTGAAGCCGTAGTTAGGTGTCTTGTGATCCAACTGAGATTACAAAAAGGCTGCCGCTGTTTGAACGAGGCCAACTTGTAAAACTAGTTGAATGAGCTCTGAGTAGCTACGAAAGCAATTCTAATGCACAGGACTTTTTGAATTTGTCTCCTCTGGTTTTAGAGGCCTTGCTAAGGAAGAATGGGATGCTGGTTGCAGAACCCTGTTTTCACCAATCACTTGAGGTGATGGCAGTAGTGCGATGCACTGTAGTGTGAATTGGAATGTTTGCCATCAGCTTACCGTATTTTTTTTTCATTATCACAGAAACCCTACTAATTAAAAGCTTAACGGATTAAAAGGGGAATGAAGCAGATGTCCCTGATAGTATTGTTCACAGTTTACGTAAATTGATGCTTACAGAATGTTCACGAGAAACATCCTGCGGTGATTTCGCTTACAGGACCATGTGAGATGCACATTGCTTATGCAATCACTGTCAGTAAAGGTAATTCAGCGTAGTTTTGTTGTTTTATTTTAAGTTGGTTTGTTTAATGTTGATGCGAGGTATTCTTGTACCGTACCCTGTGAGTGTGCGAGTGAGGATGATTAGCTTGAAAAAAGGTATTGAAGCACGCTTTCTTTCTTAATCCTGTTAGACGAATGCTTGGGCGGCTTTATCCGAAGCTGCGCAATGTTGTCAACGTGCAGTTGTCTGCAAGTGCCCGCAAGTTTTGTCTGCTAGCCCAGCCTGTACAATAAGCTAGCGCACCAACGCTCGATAGCTAGCTGGGGCTACGAAGCATCATCTCGATCTTGAGTAATGCCAATAATTGTACAGAGTTGCTGTCTTCTTGTCCTACCAACTGATGTGCTCAGCTATGATGACTGTGTCAAGGACTTCTGCTCCCTGCCTTTGTTCTTCTATGTATATAGGGAGAGGAGCCTGAAGTATCACCTGTAATTCATCTGTGGCACATGTTTTTACATGTGCAATGTTCCAACTGTGTGCGATGTGTGGGGCTTGTGAACAGCTGGTATAGTCAAGCCCGCTTATAACGAACACACCAGGAAACTGGAATCGGTTCGTTATATCTTCTTTTCGCTATATCTGGCACAAAATCGATGTGTACAGATATCGTATTTACTTGATTATAAGGCGGTCACGATTATAAGGCGATGGTGCAGTTTGGAGAGTACAAAAAATCGCCATATACATATACTGAGCTTCGAATGTAAGGCGGGGTATGCCTTTGTGACTACGGATTTTGGAAAGAAACCTCGCCTTATATTCGAATAAATACAGTAGTAATGGGAAACGAAGATTCGTTTGTTAAAACCGGGTTCGCTATGAGTGGGCTATACTGTAATTGAGTTATATGCAACGATTGACATTTAGAGAAAAAAAAAATTGATTTTGTGGAGATTTAACGCGCCGAAGCTATGCCTGGGCTGTGAGGCACACCATAGTAGATGGCTCCGGATTAATTTTGACCACCTGGGGATCTTTAGCGTGCGTTGAAATCTTGTCACCCAAACCGGATGTTCTTGTTTTTTTGCCTCCACTAGAAAAGCAGCTGCCGCTGCTGGGATCGCCGTCTGGAGAAGGACACTGAACTGAATTTGTTTGTGCTGTTGTTTGTGGCTGCGTAGTATAACCTAGTTCACGTAATGTTTTCATTTCGCTATCTAATGTAAGTCTAGAGCCCTTGTTTGTAAAGCTTGGAGTGAAAAAATCACCACGCGACATTCAGGTCACCTCGTGGACTACTGCAATGACGTTGCACGGGTTTCTAATCCCTGCTGACGCTATTTCAGTGTTTGAAGCCTGTGTTTTCTCCCTGTTTCTTGGTCAAATCAACTGTTTGCGTCAACACAGTTTGTTCAGGTTAGATACAGGTGCACTGCTATTCGCTAAATCCAGACCTTTGTACTTCTTAGTGTGACGATGCCATCACAAATTCGCGAGAAAGATGGTTGACAACAGGACCCCGCTTGTTTGTGCTTGACTTGACTAAAATAGTATATAACATGGTCTAGACATTTGAGACTGGTTAATAATTAGCATGTTTTAAGTCCCTCTAGTAACTAATGTGCAAATATGGAGCGCTGTGCACTAAACTGTAAAATTCTTTAGGGTACCCTTCTCATTCTACGCCCTCTCTCTGCTTAGCTGACAGAACAGTAAAGAACAAGGTTAAAGATGGATTTAGTAGATCTTAGAAGTTAGTCTGTACAAAGTTATCCTTTTTTCAGGAAGTTGTAAATTTCAACTGATGCGTTCCAGTCTTAAATTTGCAGCAGTTGAGCAATGTTATGTGGTGCAAAAGTGCATGAAAAGCAGCCTGCAACGCTGTCTAATGAATGTAATGTGTGCAAAGCACGGAACAGGCCAATAGAGGTATGAAAACATGATTAACTTAACAAATGGGAGACAAACCACGCCTTGTAAATCAGTGCTCTGCGTCTCGCTGCGTTATGCTGCTTGCGGTGATTTGGGCAAGTGTCGCCATGACATTGCTTCATTTTTCCAGTGTCGCTGAACGTCTTCTGAAACTGTTTGCTCTAGTAATGGCCAAACATTGTGTTATTTATTCTTACACCAAATGGCTTGTTTGTGCGATGCAAATCTGGGGGAAAAAACTGGTACCGGGCTTTGAGAGCCATCTCTGTGATGCTTTTCTGCGCTGTTTTCGGCTGTTGTGTCAAAAGATGTGGTCACGCCTCCGAAACTGGGATGCCTGGCCTGTCAAGGTTGTAAGATAACGATGATTAAAAGTCTTGTGCTTTTTCTCTCCTGGCTGCTTGTGTTCTGGCAAGGTGTTGCTGCCTCTGCCTGGATGAGCACTAGCCCTGTGGTTGTACCTCTTTGTGCAAAGTATATTTTGACGAACCTGGAAAGGTGCTTTTCTTGGTTTTCTTTTTTCTTTTTGAAGTCAGATATCATGCCATACCATAGTTTTGCTGCGTTAACACTTTCCAAGCAAACAATGCATTGAGCAGGTGTAGCTTCCCAGCCTGCTGCTCCCATCTCCAGTGATGCTGCCGATAAAACAAGACTTGCTCTACATTGACATATCTGGTACCCAGTTACATACATGCAGGGTGGCCAGGGATCAATTGCGCACAAAATGTTGCCTTTACTTTAGTGACTGGCTCTGTAAGCCGATCCGTTTTTCCTTTTCAAAGACTAATCGCCTTTCCTCGGGAAAGCTCAAAAGCCATTTGAAGATGAGGTTTTTTGTTGATAAATCTTTGTTGTGTTGTTAGAGACATGTATGCCGACAGACACAGATAGCAATATGAAAGCAGTTCCACTGAGCTTGAGAGCTGTCGAAGCGAAGTGCAGAGCAGTGACTTGCCATAGGGGGTGTGGCACCCTTTCTTGACTAGTTTCAATATCAGCCTGGCGTTGATACCGAAAGTAGTCAAGGCAGGGCATTACAACCCCTGAAAAGGCCTACAAAAAGGTGCTGGATTGAATTTTCATTAATTGGGTAGTTAGGGGCAATTAGTGTGTTAATTCGTTATTTTTTCCTTATTTTATATTTCTGTGTGCTTATTTGTGGCCCAGCAATGGCAGCCTCCATGTAAACGGAGCAGCGCAAAGATCACCCCCAACACTTTGCAAATGAGTGACGTGTGCCGCTCTGGCGCAATGGGATTGACATCGGCTTTGTGACGCGATGGAACCCACGTTTGATCCCGACCAGGAGAAGCAGTGATCTTTTCGAAGCCTCTGTTTGAGTGCGTGACGCTGAGACTACGGTGGCCAGGTACCGTGACCCCAGACGAGGCACGACAAGTTGGACCCATGAAGTGCTCCACACTTAAAAGGAATACACAAAAATATAACTGCTCTCCCCCCTAATGATGTACGTCACGAAATCCTTACACAGCCTTATCCTGCTGCCCTACATGGTTGTTCATTACCAGCTGAGGCCAAACAGCATCGATGGCAGTGTGTTCGTCTTGTCTCACCTAAGGTTTTTCAGGAAATGGCATTCCGGACGGTGACAGATACGAGCACGGACGGGCGCAGCTCCATAGTTAGTTCGAAAACATGGATGCGAGTGAATATCCCACAAAGCACTGCGTACACACTGTCACCACTATTATCATCGTGACATGAACGGTGTTGAGAATTTCGATTCTGTCCAAACAAATTGGATGGCCTGATATGGGCACATGCTTTCGTAAGCCTCGATTAATTCCCTTGGCGGACCTGTTCGCTGTTTTGCTCACCTTTGTTGAGTAAATGGTGCATGGTGTTCTTCACAATCCATGCACCTATCGGTTTTTAGGAATTGTTCAGCTGTGCCCCTCGCCCCACTTACGGCTTATTCCTCGCCCGAATCTTGTGTAAACATTAAAATGCTGAGTGCTGATTGTGGCGACAAAGCTGGCGTATATCCGTCCTGAATATTGATATTAATGAAGGGGGGAGGGGGGTTCGACTGGCCAAATAAATTAGGAGCTGATATGAGGCATGGATCGTAACCTCACTATCAGTTGGCGGACTCGTGTGTGCGCTGTGTTTTTCTTTTTTAATTGGTCGCAGTGTTCCATAACCTATCGCGCAGCGACTATCGGTAGCAATAAACAGCGGCCCCCGCCCCCTTTCCTTCTTCCTCGGAATCTTGTGTAAACATTAGCAGTTGGTTCATCCGGCGAACCGAAACGCTCTTAATAATTCCCCGAACGAGAATGTCGGCTAAGGTTAGCCCTGCGGTTTCGGGCCACTTCGGGTCGGAGCAAACAAGAAAGAAAGCAAGCCACAGGCACTCGGCACTGGCGGCAAACGCAAAACCGGAAACTAACGGTAAATAAAGCGATTTAGCGGCCTTAGGAAGGCCCAAGTACTGGGGTCGTAAAAGCAGGATGATGGAACAGCTGGATCAATATTTCTCAGAAAGGGGTGACGAGAGTTCGGTGCCGCGTAACGCGGCCCTCGTAAGACTAGCGGTTACGCAACGCTGGTGCCGTAACGCCTAGCGACTCGCTCTCCCACGCGACCCTCGACGCACCGCGAAACGCAGGCGAAAAAGGCACAACGCCGGTCTCGTGCAGTTTATCGCCCCGAACGGCGCAGCCACGCGTGCGAAAACAATGACTGGCGGCGGGATGAATATTCGGCCATATTACTGCGCGGTCAACGACAGAAAACGAGTTCTCTCATCCGCGCCGGTCGCGGTAACTCGACGAGTAAAAAGCAAACACAACTGCCTCGCTCGCTAGCTGTGCATTTCACTTTGTCGTCGATTTCCTTCATGTGCAGTACACTTCGTGTAAATTAATTTCCCGGGGCGACGTGGAAGCAACGAGGCCACTGCCGGACGTTGACTTGCGTTAACTCTGAAACCGCGCAATGCGGCCGCAAATCTTCGACAGGCGCGGACGAACATTTGCTCTTTCGCCAAACGTGTTTTACGTTCGAAGGCTCTGAGCGGCGACTGAGTGCCCCGTGAGACGAGTTACTACTGGGCGACAGTGTTAATTTCGCGCCAGCCACTCACTAACCTAAGCAACGCAGAGTTCAGAATACGCTGTTGCCTTGTCATACTGGACTGGTGTCACATTGCGTCCGTCCGAGCAGCGGTATGAGTAGAAAATGCTGCAAGCCTTTTTTCGGGACGACACCAATGACGTCTGACGGAGTGAGGCACCTCAAAGCGCACCACAGCGACAAGAAAGCCGGGAAGCTGATTTGGGAACAACGGGCCGCGTCCTTCGCGTGCGCTAATTAATAAAGGAACAGCGGATATGGTAGCGGTTCTTTGAGAAAGGAGAAAGCACCCGCGAGAACATGCCAAGCGTCGAACAGCTGCCGTCGGACGCACATGTGGTCTTCATCACCGCACCCGCGACGACCTTGTCACGTCGCGCCCTGCTTCAAAGGATGCGCGCCGGCTCAAGAGAGAGAGAAGGGAAATGGCGCCTTGTCATTGGCTGATCCAGAGAGGTCTGGCTACGAACAGCCAATGGCGTGCCTAAGAAGAGCCGGCCTGATGAGGTGGCTTCTGGGGCTGCTTTGGTCCCGGAGTCGATGGGACGTCTCGCACATCTGGGCCACCGCTACGGCGGAAGACGGGAACGAAGAAGCCGCTCCTTTCACTCGGAAGGCGCGCGACGGCGGATGCGCTGCGCAATTATGTATGTGCATGGATGGCCAGTTTGCTCGAGATGTATCGGTCAAACGCACGGCTGGCCGCCGACAGGGACATCCGGCGCCCTCCTGGACAGCGGATGAAATTATTCGTGGCCTCGACCGGCGTCTGTGTGCGTGCATTTCCTCCGTCGTTTCCCTCTCCACCCTTCTTTAGTTGCTTGTACACACGTATCAGGTGCCCGTTAGTGAGGAAAGGAAATGCGCTCCAGAATGAGTACAAATATAGCCAAGTCCACCAGCCAAGACGAATTCGAAGAGAGCGTAAAAACTTGTTCGTATTATCAGAAATTCACAAGAGAGCGAAAGTGCTGTTAGAAGATATCTACAGCACACAGCCAAAGCAAGAACACGCAAGTACGAAGCTTCATTTAGCGCAAATCTGAGGCGTAGACTCCTAGATTCTTTCTCTTCAATATCTGACCATACTCGATCCGGCCACTAGGAAGAAGGCCAATAGAAAGAAAGTATAAATTGAGAGTCCCCCCAGAATGTGTGTCCCGCTGCTGAGGCGTTCATTTTCGTGTCCTCCAGAGAGGGTATTTACGCCGCTGCCTAGACCAGAAGTTGCGTGCATCTCGTTCTTCCAGCTCTGCGTCCAATGCTCACCGCGCATGCGTGGGAAAGAAGCGGTCATCAGTCGCGGTGACGCACCCGCGCACACAGCGCGCACGAAACGGCAATTTTCTAAGAAAGCAGCACACGTGCAGACAGCGTGCTTTCGGAGGCGGCACGGTGAATGAACGCGCTTTCCGCTTCGTTTCTGAATAAAGAAGAACAGAAGGAAACATAGAAAAAGTAGAAAAAATAAAATGAAAACAAAAACGGCGAAGACATGGAAGGACGACTTTACACATTTCTCAACAATGCTGGCTGCATGACTAAGTCCCCACAGGGTCATTTCAGGGTGCAGCAGGGGGATGAATTAATAGCTAACGGGAGATTTGAGGTGCGTGAAAGGGTAGTTTCGGACGAGAACGACGTAGAAGTTCTTGTGGAGAGGGATTTGCGAAAAAAAGTATCAATGCAAGGGACCTGCGGGGCACGCAGACGCAAACGCAAGATGAGGAAACACGCGCAAACACGTTGTGCCTCGCGCCATTTTTTATTTTTTTGGGGGGGGGGGGGGGGAGAACTAGATTCTGATACTCGCTAACCTGTATTCCTGCTTTAAAGGACGTTTTGCGCACCCCAAAAATTTACAAACTTTTAAATTTCCGCTACACTGCGCGGGGACTCTGCTCCGTGACGACATCAAACGGAACCAGCGGTACCACATACAAGAACACAATCGTGTTTATTGAAAGGTCTTGTGGACAGAGATTTAAAAAAAAAAAATTCAGGGCCCTTCCAATCTGTGAAGAACGATGACCAGCGAAGCTGGACGCAGTCCAAGGAGTGCACGAAACAAAATACCTATGTAATTAGCGATTGAGTATTACTTCCACTAGAGCTTTAATCTAGCGGACAAATATGGGGTTGCCGTTCCTCCGTATCCCGAACCCAATTGTACTTGCCAAGTAGACGCATGAATTCCACAATATTTACAACTTGACTGTGAACTAACTAATTGTCACAAATAAATAAAATTCCGCGAAGTGTTGGAGTCGTACCAGCGACTAATAGCCATGTAATTTGTTTCGAGATAGTTTCGATTAAACAAGTGTTACAGCATTTCTTTGTAACCATACTCCCTCCGTAGGCGGCAATGTAGTCTGTCTACGGCATGCATGATGCATGTCAGGAGACGGAAATTGTGTAACGCTTGAAACTTCACTCGTGAACTAAATAATCATGACACAATGAAATGAAACTCGGCGTAATGTTATGGTCGTGTTAGCGACTATTTGTCATGTGATTTGTTTCGTGGTTGTTTCGATTAAACAACAGTCACGGCCGTTTTCTGTAACCATACTCCTTCCTGTATACATGGCCATGTACATATTGGCAGCGGGACGGGAATTCTGTAACGTTCACAACTTCACCGAGAACTAATTATGGCAAACGGCGAGACGCCATTGGTTGCGGATGAACACAAAATCTCTTTGATGTTGAAAAAGCCGCTGCAGAGTTAAGCTGTCACCGACTATAGTGTCAATTCCAAGACAATCAACAAGCGGAATGACGTTAATGTGGAAGATTTGGCGACTTTCGTAGCGGTGAATGCCAAACTACTCTGGCACGATAGCATTTCAGCTCAGTGCTCTGCAAAGCTAAGGATTACGAGGTGCATGTGGGTATAATCAAGGTACGGACGCCTCTGAGTTAGCTAAAACAGTGTAATGGCATGGCGCTGATGAAACGCGAAACCCATAGTGAGGTAACACGTGACAGGCTGTGCAAGACGAAACAACTAGACAGCATCGTATTCTTTTTCCAGCGCGGCGCAAGCGCAAGCCATTACAACATGTCGATCATGCAAAAAAATGGCAGCATCTCCACTCCGTGGCTGATGACGAGGGTACGGAGTACGGGTACTCGAAATGACATCCAAGTTGCGTCCCCGAGTGACTCCGATTTGCAGCCCCGAACCGTCATTCGATTTAATGCCGTGAGTTACACCTTGATTACTGCCCTAAATTAACTGCGACTCAAAGCGAAAATTTCGCTTGATTTCGCTTGATGGATGCTGTGCGCACGGATGGACGCGGACGGAACATTGGGAGGTCCTAAGATACTCCGCACCGTTACAAGCGAGGGAGTCACGGTCGTAGGCAATGGGTAAGACGACTGACACAAACTCAGTCTGGTCTACCAGACACAGGCTCGAATTGTGCCGGTGCCTGTGTGATTTTTAACGATTGTAAATGCTATGCGCGCGGACGCGGACGGACATTGTGCGGTCCTAAGGTATTCCGCACCTAATATTATAATATGGATCGGGAATACTGGCCCTTTGTGAATTGGAAAGGTGGTGGTTCTGTCTTTGGCGACGTGTATGCATATTTTCACAGCGGATATGTTCTGGCGCTGGCCCTGACTCGGCTGGTAGGGTGCCCCGATGCCAGCGCCGCCGTACAAGGTGGAGACTCCGACACCCTTTGAACGGTCCCGTGCCGCCGCTATTGGGTCAAAGTGCTCAACGCGCTGTTCTTTTCGTTTCTCACAAAACCTAGCAACACGAAACAGATAAGACGATTCAAACTTCGCCAGTAAACCGCATTGCGGCGATAATTACAGCGCGGTTTTGATACAATGACTTTCTGCGGCGGCGCGCGAGCATATAGAGTTAATACTCGTGACCCAAATTGGCGGCGTCAACGCATACGTGCACACCCTGTGCGATGGACGCGCGTGAATCAAGGCACCCTATCGGCTGGTGTCGTTCCCCACTCTCTCGGGAGCAGATTTCTCCGCAGCGCAAAAGCCGTTTCCCAGTATAGAAACTAAAGTCATTGAAAACGTATAAAAAAAGGTCCCAGGCGCCATCATATTCCAATATAAGACGGCTTATACTGCGCTTGAAAGTAATGTATTCTCAGCAATGCACTAAAGCCTACAGGTGAAGCTGACTTTAAGGGGATTGGTGTAAGTTTGGTTTCGTAACCTGGCTTTTCCCATTGCCTGTTTGCGCAGTGAAGCATGGCCATCTGGGAGGGAGCATGATTACAGAAAACGGCTTCGAACTCTCGTGTTATCACAAGTATCCCGAAACAAATTATAGCGTTGCCAAGACGATTCCACCATTCGCTGCGCTTCGTTTACTTGTCACTATTGGTTAGCTCACAGTGAAGTTGTGAACGTTACAAAATTACTGCCTGATGCAATACCTGGCTATCTATGTAGGGGGTATGGTTACAGAAAATGGCTGTAACTTGTTTTAACGGAACTATCCGGAAGCAAATTACATGACACTTAGCCATCAAGATGACTCTGAAATTACGCACAAGAAAGAAGCCTAACCTAAATGGAACTTTCGTAAAGACAACTCACAGCTCCGCTGTTTCACTAGATTTCACACTGGGGGGAAGTTGGTTTTTTTTTTTTTTCCTTCTTTCTTAACGCGTCTCGAAACGTAAACTCTAGGTTGCATTCATTGGCAACTCGGTAGAGCCACCAGGAGGTAGATTCTACGTTGAGGAATTACAGGAATGTAATTGCGCTTCCCGGCCATTCCAGTAGAGAAAATGGGCAAAATTTTGGTGTTCCGTGGAAATGACAGGAATGGAATGACGAAAATTTTTAATTACTGGGAATGGAATTCGAGTACAATGGAATAGATTTGGGCTGCCCATTCAGCAACACTGATATGGAGTAGCAAGTCCTACCGTTAGTGGGGCTGACCTCTTCAGTTTTCATCAGGGCTGGACGTAACTTTTCGATCAATCGATTAATGCTTTGGTCGCGGTTAATTTTTTTTAACCGGTTAATCGGTTAAAGTCACGTCAGCAAAATGAAACTAGGGTGTCACGTCGAAATTGTGCGCAAAGCAAGCGTGTCAAAAATAATTTTTGGGTTCAAATAACCCGCCTTACGTCACAATAAAAACGATACTAGTATGCTCAGATTCTGCTGCTGAGCACCAGGTCGCGAGCTCGATCCCGACCACGGAGGCTGCTTTTCTGATGGAGGCGAAAAGCGAAAACGCCCCTGTGTCGAGATTTCGGCGCTCGTAATGATCCCCAGGTGGTCAAAATTAATCCGGAGCCCTCCACAACGACGCGCCTCATAGCCCAGGTGTTGCTTCGGTGCTTTAAACCCCGAAATCAATCAATCAATCAATCAATCAATCAATCAATCAATCAATCAATCAATCAATCAATCAATCAATCAATCAATCAATCAATCAATCAATCAATCAATCAATCAATCAATCAATCAAATCAGTCAATCAATAATAATCAAAGATGATAGTGATTGAAACTGCAAGTTGATCTTCAAGACAAACAGGAAAATTGCTACTCCTAATACAAATGTACATGGTAGAAAAAACTGCGACCGGGAATTCACACCGTTTTACCGTTATATAAACTAACTCTGGCGTAAGTGAACTACGAATAATCGGCGCCCCTTGTAATAATGGCGAGTGCCGGAGTTCCTGGTTGTAGAAATATAGTGCTAATGAAGAACGCGCTGATAAGCGCCCAAAACATAAAGAAGGCACACAGAACGCTAACAACGCTAACTTCCAACTTTCTGTTGTGCCTTCTTTATATGTTCGTCTCCAACTCGTCCAAACTGTACGCTGATAAGCGTCCCGCCCCCACCAGCGCCATGATGACGATGCTCTGCTTACTTCATTTGGAATGTCGGTGAACGGGCCGGTGAGCATATTGAGTATACTTTTACTATTATACATTGGGCTAATTACTGAAAACTATTTTTATCGTTTTTCTTCTTAAACTAACGCAACCGATTAATGGATCAATTAACCGATTATAGCCTGCCGTTTAACCAGGGTTAAAATTTTTAACCGACTCCCAGCCCTAGTTTTCATTAAAGCTTTTTTTTGTCTCTCTCTCTACCCGAACAAATTATTTGCCCTCGAACTGGTCATCCCATACCACCATCAAGGTACCCGTCTTTTACTGCTAGTCGCGCCCGTTGGTAACGAATTCTGTCATTCCGCTGGTCCGCCCGTTTGCTGCAGTTCTCCGAATGCCCTGCCCGACTCCGTTTCTTTCGCCTGCTGGATTTCTTTTAACCCGAAAGTGTTTTATTCCCGGATACACAAAGATTCACCGACGTCATATCCGTCACGGAAGTGACGCCAGTACAGCGAAGCAGGCGGCCTGTAAAGGGTGCACCCCTGCACACAGGGTCTGATTGCGGGGAAGCAACCTTCAGTACTAAAGGGTACGTTATACTTAGGGTTGTTCGTTTTCGGTTTTCAAATTTTAACACGAAAGTGTTTTATGCCGGTATACACTACGATTTCACTGACGCCACATCCGTGACGGAAATGACGCTAGTACACCTTTGCAGAAGCGACCCGGCAGCAGGACGTCGCTCGCAAAGCCCATCCACAAGACAGCCGCCGACCCGCAAATCATGCTCAGCTGCAGATTTCGTTGCCCATTTCACTTTCGTGTTTTACCGATTCCTATGACGGAGGAATCAGCCAGAGCTTTTGTTGGAATGGCTTGTCCGGTGCTCCCTCGTGGTCTCGACAGTTATAGCATCAGTTCGATAGACATTCATTCGAATAGTTGTATTATATAGTATTCCTTCACCGAAGCTGAATAAGGGCTGCCTGCGTGCGCGTTTCACACTACTTCGATTTCTGCACGCGTGGGAATTTAGCGCATGCAGAATTATCATGAAGCGTTGTATGCTAAATACTGGACACATCGACGCTGTACATGAAGCACTAGCTTCCAGGAGTAAGCCGAAAAAAATTCCGGAAAAGCTCATAGCCTCAAACCGTGTTAGGCGCAAAAAAGGTTTCGAACAAAAAGAGCAGTTTTATCCCGAACTGACCTAACGGGTTCACTGCTATCAAGCCTGCGGCGAAGAAGTAAACTCATCCATGTCCCAAGTTTCACCGGCGAACGAAAAGACACAATAAAGACCACGAAAACATCTCCGAAATTTTCATCTTGAAAACGCCTTCGAAACGTAACAATATGGACCGACGACCCTTGAACGGAGATTGCAAACGACATTTTCTGACATTTGGCACGCTCAATTATACCCCGACAGGATGAACACAAGTGGTTCGCGAACATCCGCGTGGCATTTTGGTTTTTACGTAGAATGTTCTCATGCAAAGGACTTATGACGCGCCGCCTGCATGGGAGGCACTTTCACAACCGTCAGAAAGAACGCTGCTTGTCGTGGCCTAAAAATGCGCTGAGGAACTGTCCGCCGTTGGTCGAATTAGCAAATAAATAAAATATTGGAACGCAAGCTGCTGCTTTCAGAAGCATTGCTGAATGATTGTTCAACGTTCTCTGGTGTAGACCTCTCCTGTTGTAGACTATGGAAGACTATATAGCCTTTAAAAAACAAAACAACAAAAGAAAAACTCAGTGCCGTTCCACTATGTGAAGAAGTATCACCAGTGGAGGTGGGGGGCAGTCCAAGAAGTGCACGCGATTGAGCATACTTCGTAGTTAACCAGCTGAGTGAAAATTCGAAGGGCTACTGTTTTAATCTAGCGGAAAAACGCGGGGCTGTCCATTTCTTTCTCGTAGAATCGCAAGTATTGACAGCTATCGGGAATTTCACGAAATTTACAACTTCACTACGAACTACGTAATTACGAAAAGTAGATGAAACTCGGAAAAAATGTTAGAATCGGCTTAGCGGATAATTGTCATCACAATTTGTTTCGGGATAGTTTCGATTAAACAACAGTTACAGGCTACAGCCGTTTTCTGTAACAATAATACTCCCTCCGTAGAAATTCTGTAGCGTTTAACCCTTCACTGTGACCATATAATTAATATGACAAGTAAAAGAAACTTGGCGTAATAAGAGTGGCCCAAGTGCCCTATTTCAGTACGAGTTTTTTCGAGCTGCCTACGCCAGATTGAGAGCGACACAGCATTCACCGGAAAGTTGGCTTTGCCGCGAGGTTAAAATTCTTTGTCAACGCGACTCTGCCCGCGAGCCCAAAAATATTCAAAAACCACCCAGAGACAGCTGCAAAAAAAGTGTCTTGCGAGGGACAGAAAGGAACGACTGACAGAGAACACAGCAACACAGAAACATTGGACCCCGAAAACCTTTCACGTCGCTGTATGAGCCGGCACCTACTCTTCGCGATCTCCGTTGAAATACTAGCGTGACGGCGGTACGAGTGTGACGAGAAGCTTCGCGGCAAGCGGCGGGAAGCGAATTATTAAAGGCGGGCGAGGGAGTCGAACCGAACACGAGAGAGAAGGAAGGAAGCCCTCTTTTTCGGCGTGGGGAGGGAGGAGGGGCATACCCTCCATCCAAGCGGGGCAACGCCTCCACAAAAGAACAGAATATCAAAAGCGGAGCCTGAGCAAACCACATCTTTTCTGCTAGGCCCCATTCATTACATGTCTCCTCTCCCCTCCGTTCCCCCCTCGAGGTATTCGGGCACTCTCCCACTCGGCTTTAGCGAAGAGGGGGACACACCCCTCCCCTCCCGGCAAGTATTTTGCCCCCGCATCCTTGCCCTTCAACTCTCGCGCTACCCCCCCGCTCTGGGGGGCAACAGAAAGAAAAACAGCCCCGCCTGCCCCCCTCTCCCCCCTTCCTCGCCACCCCGCCTTTGTACTGGGCTTCTGCCCCGGCGCTCCTGAAAAGCGATCGGGGAACGTTTCTGCGAAAGGAACGTGGCGAAGGATTATATTTTGTGCTTCTTCTGCCTTTGTAGCGAGCACATCTTGCTGCTTTCTCGGCGAAGCAGCCTCCGTCCCTTAACCTTCCCCTTCGCAACACCCGTCGCGTCACCTCCTCGCACGACCCTCCCCCCATGCGAACCCGCGAACGGGCCGTCCCGTGGCGGTGTTGCTGGTGGTGGTGTACAGTACAACGTTTTTAGATACTTTTTCAGTTCCGCATCTCCCCGCCGCGGCCATGGAGAGAAGGCGGCCGGCCGCGACTCTCGCCACCCGCGGCGCTGCGGTTGCGAGTTGCGCTAGGAGAGCGAGCGTCGTCTGCTAGCGGGGGAGCGTTTCCGCTCGGCGTCTTCCGGTCCTCGCCGCTTCTGCTGCGTACTGCAAAAGAAATAACTGTTCTTGGACGTTGCTCATCATTTTGCTTTGGCCGTTGCAGTTCGAGATCTATTTGAAACGGACGGTATTATGCAAGGAGTCGTGTACGTATGCCCAGGGATTTGAAGCGGTGGCTCAGCGGCAACAATATCAAGAACGACAGCGTTTTACATGAACGTTCGCGTAGCAGTGGCTGTCAAGCGTGCGCACAAATTCTCTTGACATGCCAATTGCGCAAATTTATTGCATCCCGAATGATATTTTTCACAACGACTGTTGGAGCAGATTCCCGTTTCGTAGACAACATATGTGATATCGTGTCAAGCAACAACGCTCTTCAGGATTGTATAGCGCATGCTCCGCGCGCGCTTTCTTTCGGGCCGAGTAAAAAAGTTTGCCGACGCTGCTCCGGTTCTTCTTTGAGTGCTGCATGCCGTTCTCCAGTTGGCTGGGAGCCGTATTGCCGCCTATTCTCGACTATCTGCGCAAAATCGGTGCATTGCTAGGGAACAGGCGCCTTGGAGAGCTCCTCTTGTCGCTCCTTGGGAAAGTGCTCTCCTTTCGTAATCACCTAGCTCGTGCGCAGACCCTACTTTTCTCTTTTTCGAGACCGCCGCCGAGTCTGCTTGCTCAACAAGTTGCTGGGAAGGTTGGGAAAGTTAACGGGAACTGCACTTTCCTTCAGTGCCCAGTAAGCCCGGCCGATCTCGACGACTTTACGTTAATGATCGCAATATCCTCTTCGAGAAAATGAAGCCCACATACCTTGCGCGTTTTGCTTATCTCTTTGTCCGCGCGGGAATCGCTCTTTTCTATTGAGTGAGAAGCTATGGATCCGATGACGGCGCTAAAAAGTGACACTTCTGAGTGTTGCTTCTGTATCTGCTCGTACAGCCAGGTGCGGAGTACGTTGGCATTGCGGTGAGCCAGGCTCATCAAAGAAAACAGCGTCTTGACGGAGTCACAAAATCCTCGATGAAATCGGCACTGTTCAATAGTGTCACAAACTGAACGCACTGAAGGGGCAAGGTTCGCGCACAAGGGTCAAAAACAAACGCAAACGAAAGGAAGAAACTTGTAGAGACACGCAACTACGGCCGAAACTTGGAGGCATGCATATACGCATGCGCGTATATCCATGCTCCTTTTTGCAAAAGTGAACTCGGAAGAACCACACAAGTGGCAAACAATTTCGTTGTCTTCTGTTTATTGTAGCTGTTTGCTTTCAAGAATGTACACAATTACCGGATGTGTGCGCCCACCCACGAACGCACACCAAACATGTGGAGCGCTTAACTAAGTGGTTTTCGCCTTCCCTGCTCCAGTCGGAAGGAAATCATAACGTTACCGCATGTGAGTGCTGGGATGTCAGCGCGCAAGAAAAGCTCTGTGCGCTTGAACCTAGAACAGGCACAGAGAAGAATAATCGGCAACCACAATGAGAACGTCGACTTGCCGGAGAGCTCGTGCAAGGCCGTGCAAACGCAGCGCGCGCGCGAGAAAAAAAAAAAAAAAAAAAGAATGGCAGAAAAAATATAACATACCCCCAGGAAAAAAAACTACGTGGCGTAACCGTTACGTAGGGTTGCTGGTCACGGTCATTTTTATCGCTCTTGGATTCCTTCGCCCTCGCGCAAATGCCGGCCCATCCGTAGCGTTCCGCTTCGGCATCTCGGGTTGTGATCTGGCTGCGTGCTCGAAAAGAAATAACTGTTCTCGGAAGTTGATCAACATTTTCTTGCCGCGCGCGCGCTATTCCAGTTCGCGATTTATTTGAAACGGGTCGATTATGCAAGGAGATGTATACGTACGCCCACTGATTTTTAGCGGGGGCTAAAATACCAAGAACGAAAGCCTTTTAAAAATTTTAGCGTAGCAGTAGCTGTCAAGTGCGCACACAATTTCGCTTGGCATGCCAATCGCGCAAGTTCGTTGCAGCACGAATGATATTTCCTGATAACCATGCGCAGCAACTGCATGCTTTCTTTATGAAAGGCATCCGCGTATCTTCGTAGTTTCAAAGAAATCAAATTGCGCGGGCAAAGCTAACCCAAAATCCTTGACATTTAGATTGTATGTTTTCTAGTTATATTGTGTTAGCATTAAGAATTTTTATTTTTGTTCATTTGTCTGTTTTGTTTCACTATTTTTTTTAGCATGAGACTATATTCCGTCCTCCTCTTGTACATTTTGTAAAGATCATAAGCATGTGCCTCATGCACGACGCATGTGCCCAGTCTCCTCACACGCATCACTGCTAAAGTGGGCTGGAAAATCCCGTACAGCCGACTGCGAGTTAAGCCAGCCGGCATTGCACCAAGCCCAGCACAAGAAGGAAAACACAGCACGTTGACGGCGTCACGAAATGCTTTCACCCGCGGCCGCACTGTTCAATAGCATCCCACACCGACTACACTTAAAACGGCAAGTTTCTCGCACAAGGGCAAAGACAAACGCAAGCGAGAAGAAGAAACTCGTAGAGCAGACACGCAACTACACCGCGGCCGCAACTTTGAGGGCCCCGCGGACCGGCCGCGCACGCCGTCAACCCCTGCCGCCGGAGCCGCCGCCGCAGCCGCCGACACAGCGCAACTCGCGACCGGAGCGCCCTCTCAGCGCCTAGGGTAAAGTCGCGCCCGCTTTGGGAGGCGCAGTTCCGAAACTGAAAAAGTATCTATAAACGTTGGTACAGTACGCGAAGTCGGCGTATCTTTCTCGAAACGTGTTCTCCGTGACTGACGGTTTTGTGTGCGCCGAACGATCTCGGCCTGAGCGATCTCGCCAGCACCGATCGTGCTGCGTTCACGTCGTCCGACCGTGCAAGAAAGCGCTGTGTTGTGTCCGTGCCGCCGGTGCTGTGATTATTTGTGCAGAGCGTGCGTGTCGCTGTCGTCTGCTGTTCGCGTCGTCTGTGCGCTCCACGTCTGTGTGGCGGTTAGTCGATCGGCTCAAAATTCCGGATTAAGGAAGTCTCCTCTTGGATTTAAGTTGACCTACAGACAAGTAAGTGTACTTATTCAGTTGTCCTGATGATTGTTACAAATCATTCACGCGTTTACGAAGCGCTCTTGTGACAAAGAAGGTGCATGCCGGGCAGGCTTCGCCAGACAAAGCACGCGTCCATCACCGTCTCGCCGGTCGACGCGGCGGCGCTAATATGTTATGTATGACAATAACGGGTCAGATTAAAAAGAAAACACCTTCACTTTAATTCACCCTACTCACTGTGTTCGGCAGCGGCGGTAAATTATCAAAAGAACAAACCAGAGTGATCGTTTGCGCCGCTTATATTTCGTTTAATCGAGTTTGGAAAAGAAATGTTGGCTTCCCGTGGGAGCGCCGTTTCTTTTGCAAGCAATATGACAAAAGTTGCACGCGCGTGATGACATGTGAACTGTCAATGGTCGACTCGAAGAGTGCGCACTTTTTTACACCGGGAAGAATCCAATACTCGGGGGACAGATGGTGGTGCGGCAACTTGACAGGCGCGTCTGAGTTCGAGGCTAAACTGGCTGTCGTCTGCAGCATCCGAGTCGCGCGCGCGCGCGCTGTTGCCGCGCGGTTTACACTAGGGTTGTTTCTTCCTTTTTTTACTTTTCGCCCGAAGGAAAGGTCGGGGTTTCAAACGATTTAGTACGGGTGGCTGTGCCGAATCCGAGTCCCTCCACAAAGAGTTTCCGGTTTCAAAACTCCCAAGTAGTTGGCGCGTAGGGAACAAAACACTTTTCGCAGACGTTGGCGCGCAACAATCTTGAAGTTCGCAGTGCCAGCGTACAGTTACGACTGTTGGCAGCGCTTAGCCACCTGCGTTTTGCCGATACGAGGCGCCAGTCGCCTCAACGGTTTTTTTTTTTTCTTCTTGCGCTCCTATTTCCGTTTATAACACACTCAAGCGCTCCTCTGCTCTGCCCTGACCTCTCACCCCTCCTTTTCCTTCGATCACCGCAGGTAACAGCGGACACATACCACCGTCTCAAAATAAAGAAAAAAAGGCGAAAAAAAAAAAGGAGGGAGCGGTCCCACGTGAGAGAAGACGCAACCGGGGGAAAAAACGAACGGCGCGCTCCTTCGAACGACCATCGGCGCGACGACGCACGGCGCAGACGCGGCGCTCGAAAGGGAGCGTTTTAGGCCTAACCGCGACGAAGGCAGCCCGCGCCGCTGACAGCGCGGCCCGACGGACGGAGGCAGCCAGCCCCACAGCCAGTTCTCCCAGCACGGCGGCGACCGATCCATGGCGACCACCCGCCTCCTGAACGGCGCCGCGGGACTCGTTCACGACACCGGCTCGCTCGAGATCGTCAAGGAGAAGTCGTCGGCGGGCACGCAGGCCGACGGAGGGGGCTACTACAACGGTGCGGACATCGTCTCCTACGAGGCAGCTCTCGGCATCGACCACAAGGTAAGCGCCGATCGAGCACCACCACGGCCTGCTGCCACGAACGCATCTCGCGCGCGGCGACCTTTTTGACGCGACTTGCACGGTCTCCCCGTACGCGCACGATATCGGAGGCGCTACGCACGTATTTCCCTCCTTTGTCGTTTCCGTCGGTCGCGTCTCCGAGCGACCACGCGCGCGAGAGAACGGGCGCGGATGCATTTTCACGGCGGTGTTATCCGGGGAAGCCCACTCTCCGGCGGCGCGAAAAGCGGCATCGATCCTTCTTTGTCACACCGCAGCGGCGCCCGCGTGGAAAAACCATTTGGCCGTCGGTACCCTCAAAGGCTTCACTCTCGGCCCGCGCTATGCTCAGAGTGCGCTTCCAAGGGAACGGCGCTGGGCGCAGGTGACGGCGGGGCACGCAAACGACGCTATCGTCTGCTCCGACGCTGAGGGACTCGCGCGCAGTGTACGCTCTCTCGTCTAACTTAGGCCTAGCCCACGTCGTGTAACTGGGCTTTCAGCTGTCGGGTCAAGTTCGGGGTCTGTGTGTGTAGTCGTCTCGGAAACCATCGCCGCTGACCGCTCAGCTAGCCCGATCGTGCGACGTTTCCGCTTTGTCGTGTGCGCTGAGATAAAATGTACGCGCAGGTGAAAACAGTTCTTTTTTCGCTGCTTGTGGGAGTCTTGCAATTCTTCTCTCTTTCCTGGGTTTGAGTTCGACTGTTTTCAGTGCGCGCCGCAGAAGACATTTTTAAGGGGGGAACGCCCACCTACGAGCCGACCTCGGTTTTTTTTTTTTCAGTTCGTTTTTCAACATTTCCGTCGCTTTTTTTCGAGCGAACATCTGCGAAGCGACGTTTTTTCTCTGGGCGCGTCTGTCGAATTCAGTCGGGGGCGCCTTTCGGCTCGGCATTTGCGGAGTTTTCAAGCTCTCCGTGTTGCCTTACGTGCACGGCGTGTCATTGATTGCCACAAAAAGTGAGAGAGAGGAGAACAAAGACGAAAGCAGCGGCGGGAAATAAATAGAAGGAAGAGAAAGGCGAGAGGAGAGTCTCTGTTTTCCCCCCGTAAAATCGATCGGCGGGCTTCCTCGCAAGGCACGGAGCGCCCGTCTCCTCCGACTTTATTTGTTTTGGCTGTCAGAACGCGGGGAACCGCGCGAGCACGTTGCGTCACCGGACAGACACGTTATTATTTTTGCTTTTCCACATTTCCATCTGAGATGGGCGGGGAGGAAGGTAATGCGATTGGCTTTTCGGTTGAGCCCTGCATCTGCGTCCGTCGGTAAGCTGAGCGCACCCTCGTGTGTGTGGTGTCCGCTACGCGAATACTCGAATGAAAACTACTGCGTACGCTTAATTATTCACAGTTTCAAGTATCCCGTAATCACTTCTCGTTCACCAGCTATTGTACTAACTGACCCGCCGTGCGGATTGGGGGAAATTATACTCGTTTGGTCACGCTGATTAAATGACGCTTTGTTTTTTTTCAGAAACCTTGTGGTAGCTGTCGTTTTTAATCTCCGATCTCGGCTAGGGGGATAATTTCTGCGTCTGTTGAATAGTTTTTGTTAAGGCCCAGTTTCGTTTCATTTTTATTGATTGATTGTCGGGTTTAACGCGCCGACGCAACGCAGGCGATGAGGCGCGCCGTAGTGGAGGGCTACGGATTAATTTTTACCACCCGGGGATCTTTAGCGTGCGCCGAAATCTCGTACACACGGGCGTTTTCGCTTTTCGCCTCCACCAGAAAAGCGGCTGCCTCAGCCGGGAATCGAACCCACGTCCTCGTGCTCAGCAGCACAACGCCTTAGCCACTGAGCAACCGCGCGGATGTTTCGTTGAATTTTGAGCAGTCAGCGCGAATGTTTGACAGCGCGAAAATGAAGCGCAAGCGTGGTGGTCTTCCTAGGGGAACACGAATGTTGAACTCAAGCAATGGTTTCATTCGAACTGTTAAAATACTTACTGAGTAACCACGATTACTTCAAGGGACTTTTTAAAAAAGCTCTCGAACATTGCAGGAACCCTACAACCTTGAACTGCGACGACTCTTTCATCGACCCCTCCTCTTCCCGTCTTTCTTCACCATCAGGGCATTCGTGCCCCTTCAAAAAATAAGTTCATTCACTCTCTCGATAATTCTGTTCGATGTATAGAACATAAAGAATAGGCGGGGAAGGATAATGAACTTAAGATGGAGTCACTGGAAGTTTAATTGCGGCACGATCAAGACAGGGTTGCGGAGAAACCCGTTGCTTTTACGTGATTCCACTGGAACGACCCTTACACCGCGACCAGCACAAAGGAAAGCATTGAGCGAAACCCGAATGAGGAAATTTCTCTACCCAAGGCGCACAAGGGCAGGACGATTCGTTGGCGTCCGACAGTGCTGATTTTGTCTCGAAACTTCAATGAAGTTTCATCTTGCTTGGCGAGGGAGAGAGAGGTGTCAAGATTGGCGCGGCCGTGGAAGGTCGTCTCCACGCTGGGCCGTTGACCCAGGGGGAATGTCGTGGCCGCGTCTTCCTTTTCAGTGCTGATGGATGAAAACGTTCCAATCTGCATCCCCACTTCCTTACCTGGACAGGGACGACGCTACCAGTGGTGTAGCCAGGGAGGATGTTTCAGTGTCTCTACCCCCCTCATCCCCGCCGCATTTCGACCTTTTTTTCGTCCACGCTGGTCACACTCAGCATCAGTGTATTGATATGTATAAACAAAAATAAAAATAGATCAGTTAATGAAATGATGTTTTCACGCAGGCTGTCTTTTATTCTAAGATTTTTTTTTGCAGGTGGCGTATAACAGCCGGAAAAATATTTGCCTGCACCTCTAGACGCTGCAGCTGATAGGAGCAAGGCCAGAACTGGGGCTAGTTGGTTGTCGATGCTGCTGAATCGCGCTGTTTTAAGACTTAAACAGGAAAGGAACAACACACAGAGAGACAGGACAATGTGCGAACTATCAACTGATTTAATTCTTCACAGTACCTACAGTGTGTGGTGCAAAATCTAAATGATACGAATGTGATATCAACAAGGTGCAAACCCTTTCTTCTCAGCTCCTGTGCTCGTGCGTGAGCATCTCGACCTCGCTATCTGTGAGGGTTGGGAGAGTGACGAACCGTTCCGGATAAGCCGTGGAGGTATCTCCCGTCGCACGACTGAGTCGTGCTCCCATTTTCTTCTCGGCATCCCGGCTCTAAGAAGCTTTGTGATGGGCTCACGAGACGGGCAGCATCGCCGATTTGATACACCTGTAGTGCTCGTGGACTGCGGACTCGTTCGCGTGTTGTAGAGCGGACCTCCGACTTGGACTGCGTCCTTGGAATCCTCGGGGAATCCTGGGGAACGGTGGCGCAGCGTTGCCAGCGCAAGATAGTGGAAATCTGCGAAATTTTGTGGGGGACACTGGTGTTACCGGTGCGGTTACACCTGACGATATCTGGTGAAAAGTAGTGAAAAAAAAAAAATCCCAAGCCATCTCCACTACCGTGAAACCTGGGGAGGAGCGAAGCATGCAGAGTACAAGTGTATTCTTGGCGCCTTGGCTTTTTGCCCCCGGAAATGAAATCTTGGGGGGGGGGGGGGGGGGGGGGGGGGGGGGTAGAGGTATACAGCTTTGCTGTAAAAGTCCCTTGTCTTTGAAGCACGAAGCTCTCCAGCGCGAGTTGTTGGAAAACGAGTGTCCCGGTGTGTTCTTTTCGTACGCGTTGCGAAGGGTTCCAGCGCGAGGCGTAAACGAGTGTTCCGGTGTTGTAGTACCGTGGCTACATGCGACGACGGTTATGAGTACGACATGAGACGCCGACAGCCCAGCCCCTAAGGGGCTTCGCCCCCTAAAAGAGTGTTTGTTACTGCTTAAAACCATGGTTTTCCTTCCTTGAATGGAAGCTTTTCCAGCTCCTGAACACCACGAGTGGCCCACATCACGGAGTGCACGCGTATTTAATGTGGCCGATAAGTATTTTTGGCTTTCACTACCTCTTGAAAGTAATCAAAGCCCAAGTGTGACATTTTGTATTTAAAACAAAGGGCTCTAACTTCGCTCGAAATTCTTCATGCAGGACGTCCCTTTAGCGTTTCCTCTCTAACCTATTTCTCACTAACTTATTTTTATGGCGTGTTCATTGTACAGTCACCAGTACAATGTTAAATGCTCACATAATCTGAGAGAAATATGCGTTACACCATGTTTTATGTTAGAATATCAAAATAGGTAAAAAAGAACAGTGACGATAGGATCGGGAGCGTGATAACCTCCTGTGAGGCGAGCACGCCTATAGGCTAAGGCGTTGCGCTGCTGAGCACGAAGTCGCGGGTTCGATTCCCGGCCGCGGCGGCCGCTTTTCTGATGGAGGCGAAAAGCAAAAACGCCCCTGTGTACGAGATTTCGGCGCACGTTAAAGATCCCCAGGTGGTCAAAATTAATCCGGAGCCCTCCACTACGGCCGCCTCATCGCCTGCGCTGCGTCGGCGCGTTAAACCCTACAATCAATCAAGCACGCCTATAGAAAATGGAGCCCGTTCTACATGGGGCGAATTTCGCTTGCGAATTCGCAGCTGCGGCGCCGCTCGTGCACCAAAACGGTCTATTCTCGTTGCTGTGGCGAATTTCCAAATGTTTGGAAGAGTCTAACTTTAACTTCTCTTGTGAACGCCGCTTAGCATTTTGCAATATGTCGCAGCAGTGAAAATAGGAAAATAAATTGTTTTGCCGCACGGGTGGCGCCGCAACTGCGAATTCGCAGGCGAAATTCGCCCCATGTAGAACCGGCTTAAACATACGCATCCTAAAGACCCTTCTTCGGCAAACTGTATGCGCAGAAGAGGCGCAGGAGCACGAATAACGTTATTACGGCCGTATTTTAGTGCTGGCGAAAAATAGCGAAATTTCGACCAGGGACTGGTGTTGCAACCTCTTTCCAATCTGGCAGCGCTGCGTAGGCGGCATAAAAAGCCGTATCTATGTTTTCGTATTCGACTCTCATCATCTCGCCGTGTAAATGGACGTCTGTTTCGTTCTCCTCCGTCGATTTGTGTCCATTCACCCTGGCAACCCGCCGACGGGCGTTGCCACACGCTACCGTAACAGGAGATGCCATCAGGACCCGAGATCCAGTAGTATCGCATTCGAACGGCGTCCACCTTATTATTTTAGTTTATTTATTTACAGATACTGCAGGTCAAAACTTTGACCCAATCAGGAGGGGCTATACAAAACATATGAATGAGACGAGTACGAAAGAGAACACAGGCAATAAATATATCAGAAACAATTCATGGTACCCTGCATCTTATACACATGTATTACAAGAGCAACGCGACAGAACACATTAATTTGAAAAAAAAAAAGATAACGTTGTAACGCTTCTGCAAAATCTTTTGCTTTTAAAACATCAGGGAGGTAAGAATTCCAGTCTGCAACAGTCCTGGGGAAAAAAAATTTCCCGCATTTCCCCGAGGGGAAGAATGTGAAAGTGCGAATGCAACGAGTTGAATTTGCGCGGTTCGGTAATGTTCGCGAAAGAGAGATCACACACACACACAACAACTACAAAGAAGAAAGATGCATATATTCACAGACACCTATTTGTGTTGTCGTTGTACTTGATTGCTAAGAGCGGATCTCAGCTTTGAAATTTCGTGTCAGTACTCCTTTAAGCGGGTGCATTGCCCTTCTCACGCCCGATTCCTGGCCAATCCCCCACGTGGTATGTGCCATGTCAGCGGCCAGGCAGCGCGCGCCATCTCCCCCCGTTGGCCAAGGAA
This sequence comes from Haemaphysalis longicornis, assembly GCA_013339765.2. Classification (NCBI taxonomy): domain Eukaryota; kingdom Metazoa; phylum Arthropoda; class Arachnida; order Ixodida; family Ixodidae; genus Haemaphysalis; species Haemaphysalis longicornis. Next base: position 100,055,608 of record CM023458.1, on the reverse strand, counting down.
GACGAGGAGATTCCGGCAATCCCCCACGTGGGTATGTGCCATGTCAGCGGCCCAGGCAGCGCGCGCCCATCTCCCCCCGTTGCCAAGGAAGACGAGGAGATTCCGGGCCAATTCCCCACGTGGGTATGTGCCATGTCAGCGGCCAGGCAGCGCGCGCCCATCTCCCCCCGTTGCCAAGGAAGACGAGGAGCGCGCGCACCCGCAGCTGTTGCTATGCGGACGGCGGCGGAATGCGGACGGCGGCGGACGCTTCAGGCTCGCTTAAGAAGTGCATTCGCACTTAAAACTATATGCAGGTCATGCCGGAATCTATCGTGTCCCGATTCCGTCATCCCTCGTCACGGCAGCGAAGTACTGGGCTGTTTCTCCCGGGGAAGAAGGGTTGTGGTTACACTGCTGAAGAAAGGAGGAACTGTAGGTTTTCACGTTTCCCAATCCGTCACTCATCCTGCCGTTAGTGAGGATCCAGTGTCGCGGTATTGGCCTTCTAGAGAGGAGGAACGGCGTTGTTACTGAGGAGGAGATTCAGTGGAGGGATGAAATCAGAAAGTTCGTAGGCAAAGAATGGACTATGGCATCGCAGGCCCGGAAGGGCGGGTGAACACGAAAAAGGCCCGGGCTTTGTCCTGCAGTGGACACGGACAGGCTGGTGATGATGACGATGATTCTGCGATGAAGTTATAGGCAGCTTTTCTTGATCAGCCATCAATGTCCACCGTCTTTTGCTGCGGTCGTTCCTGTGTAAACCTTTTGTTTTCACCCCTCTGGCCTTTCCGGACTAAGCAGATCGCAGGGAGTTGAGCAGGCAGTTTCCTAGTCTCAACGTCTTCGTGTGCATCAGGTTCTTCAACACCATCGCCATCATCTTCGTCGCATCATCGACTGACGTCAACAACATCGCCAGACTTCATTAAAGATCGTTCTCTCTCACGGTTTCCCAGCATAAATTGGTCCTTGACCGCTGCGAAGGAAGGATTTATCTTTCATTTGTTCTCGGTGAAACGCCTTTACCGCTTTCGGGGAGTGAGGAGCCCGGGGCATGTAAACGGAGACGCAGCCGGGGAAGAGGAATGGGCGGACGTACTCGTTGGCCTCTAGGCCTCGGTGCCAGCAGTCCCTGTTTGCCAATCGGATGGGTCTTGCATCGAGATCTCCCCCGGGGGCCACCTCGCCGATGGTATGACCAAGACCGTCGCCTAGCGATGCTGCGTACACCGTATGCCCGGCATTCGAAACGGCACTTGGAACATTGGGCACGTCGCTTGCTGCTGTCCCCGCATCGGATGCCGTCCCCCGGTTGCCGGCCGTTTGCGGCAATGACCGGGGTGACCGTCCGCCCTCTTCCAATAGCCGCCAAGAAGCATCATATATTGTGACGATCGATCTCCGTTCGCTCTCATCTTTAAGGACCGAACTTGGAGGTGTGAACGGAATAAGTGGCCCAGGTTTACGGCTCCGAGTCAAAGGAAGAAGTCGGCGGCTCCGTTGTGTTTACCTCTCGTAGGCTCTGCCCTTGTTGGTCATTTGAACAAGAGAACGGAACATAGCTCTGTCTCTCCCCCTCCCCCCCCCCCCTTTCTGTCTCTCGACATACACGTACGGTGTTGTGAGGTTTTAGATGTTGCGATTTTAAATAAAATAAGAGAGAAACGGAAGTACAATGTTGTGTAACAACACCGGCGTCATTGGAATAGAGTAATTTGTACCTTCCACCGGTAAATCACTACCAGAGCGCAAAGAAACATTGCAGCGCCCGTTCAAAACGCCATAAACTTCTTTCCTCTCGTCCTGATTGGTTGACTTCAAGGCGTCCATTCCAGGTTCATTTTCATTATTATACTCATTTGCTGCATACTAGTCCTGACTCACACCGACCATCGGTCACCTTTCACGTCGTGTCTCACACCGGTACCCGAGTTCGCGAAGTCTGGCGTGAACGTGTCGCCAGAACGCAGCTCTGGATCCACGCTTCTCACGCTGCGATGCAAAACGGCCGTTAAAACCAGTGGCCTGCGGTAAACAGCGACACCGTCGTTACCCGCCGCGGTGGCTCAGTGGCTAAGGCGTTGCGCTGCTGAGCACGAGGTCGCGGGTTCAATTCCCGGCCGCGGCGGCCGCTTTTCTGATGGAGGCGAAAAGCACAAACGCCCGTGTGTACGAGATTTCGGCGCACGTAAAGATCCCCAGGTGGTCAAAATTAATCCGGAGCCCTCCCCTACGGCGCGCCTCATCGCCTGCGTTGCGTCGGCGCGTTAAACCCTTCAATCCATCAGGACACCGTCGTTGCTTTCAGTCGTTCCAAACAACGCCGCGCACGTCGTTCAAACGGCGCTCCGCTGTCGTTGACTTCTGGCTAGAAACGTCTGTTGCAGTCTTGCAGCGAGCAGTTCTCGGCGTGCACAACGAACGCGCTGTGGACCCCTCGGATAGCGGCAGCAAATTTCCCGATCTGGCGTAAGCATCTGCTGTGAGCCCCGGCCGATGGTGGTGCCAGGTGTCACCTTCACGCAGCGGCGATGGATGAAGCCTCTGCAACTCGAGCGGCTTCGCTGACAGTGGCGGCCATTGTTTCCGCATTCGTCGCCGTCTGCACGTCTGCGGACTGTGGGAAAGATCCATTTGGATTTTCGAACCGATTTAGGACGGTTTATCCACAAGTTTCGGCCGATTCTCTTAAGGGGGCACACTTTTTTTTTTTTTTTGCTTTCCAACCAAGTTTGACGAAACTTCATGGGCTTGTTCAGTTTTTTTAGCTGATTTCAAATATATAATAAGTTTTGATGTGAGATCACTAGTTTCAGAGTTAATTAAAAATTTCCTTGATTGTTCTTGAGAACAATGAAAAAAAAAAACTATTCAACAAAAGACTACCAGCTAAGACATAAATAGATACCAGAAGTTGTGTAGAAGGAAATATCGGAAACTTTTTTTTTTCGTTTTGCAACATACACGTTTACATTAATTCTAAATTCTATGTTTGAACTACTCCTGCTAACCAATTACAATAATGCTAATTAAACAACTACTGAAACACAAAATGCAAAACCTGCTTCCCATATCGCATGGTTTAAACATCCAGCTTCACAGTGCAAAAGAAATGATCTTCGTAGCTGCACTACATGCTGGGATGTACCTCTCGAGAATTTTGTATCACTGCCATACCCCTCGTGGCGAAAAAGTGGGGAATTATGTGAAAATAATTATTTCTTTGTTGAAATCGGGCCTCTGCGGCTTTTATAAGTACCTGATACTGTTCCACGTACGGAATTTCCTGAGAAAAAATTGTGCAAATCAAGAGAAAAGTGATACCTAAAAACATGCTTTTTTGGGCAATTTTTTGGTCCCGAAGACCCAGCTGTTCCCTTAAGGCGTAGACGACGATCAGGTCGCCGGGGCCCGTGAGCAGTTGGGCAACACTACGCGCTGACAGCGAGAGAGGACAATTACGCACGGCGCTCGTTAACTCGACCTTGCCTGCAGTGACGGACCACACCTGCGCTCGAAGCGGCTGCAAACTCGCGCAATCGTGATTCCCACTCCCAGCAACTCTCCCGACCTATACTCCGCCTTTTCTTTACACACATTAGCAGATTCAGGCGTGGTGTTTCCGAGAAACGGCAGCCGTTGACAATATAATGTTCGAGACAATCGGAAGGAGAGGGTATCCTCCGCGTCGGCGTTCGCATCTAGCCGGCTACTTTTTTATTTCTTTTTCCATTCCTTCCAATCTCCAGTCTGCCTCTTCTCTTCTTCGACCGGTGTCGGCCTCTATCCGCTCTCTTCCGCCCGTTTCCACCATTGTCCCTGCACATTGCCGGTAGCCAGCCTTCGTTGTCGTCCAGCGATGCTCTCCCCTCTCCTTGCGCTCGTTCTCCGGGCTCTTGCACCGGCCGAGACGCGTGCGGTACACGGGCTTGTTACCGCGCGCGCACCCCCTGGGCGTTACGCGAGAACAAAGGACGGGACTACGTAAGTGCGTGCTCTCCGCTCGGAAGAAAGGCCGGTGCTGTATGTGTGTACGATAAGTCCTTGTTACGGCTGCCGAATGGGCCGCAAGCACCGGGATGCTTGTGCATAATGGGGGAGACGAGGCACTGAAGGAGAACAGTCGCTCGGTAGCTCCCGTCTCCACTACTACTACCGCGACCAGCGCTGTTAGGGGACTTGCGCGTAGATTAGCTTTAGGCGCGGTGTAACGATTTTGATCATCCGAGGATATACCTTGGAGTGGGCCTTAACAGCAGTGCGGCAAAAGATACGTATATGCCTCATGCACAAAAAAAATCATGCACCCGTCCGTCAAACGCGAAGATTTCTCGTGGCGGATTCTTTGGTTGTCTAAGTTTCCCAAACCGCTTCGACCAGCAGTGGTTTAACACGTGTAATGGGTATGCGTGTTCCGCCTAATGCAAAAACCCAGTTAAGACGTGTCTGCGTGAAAAGGGAATGTCTATTCCTCGGTCGGGCAATTGTCGCCTACTGCAATTAACCAGAGACAATTGATCATTGTTTTATGTTGTGCCGTGACGCAGCGTTCTTCTGGGACGATTTGCAGCGGACCCTCGAGAAGGACATTGAAATTTCTCCTTACATCGTTCGGTTCCTGCCTTTTCATGATGTTAATCGGGTACCTTGTGACGTTTTTGCAGTTCTGGGTTTGTACAGCTTGTTGCAGTGCCGCATGACTGACAGGCATGCGGAATCCCCCAGGACTACTACTAATCCCATTTTTCGTGAGCTGGCTGCGTTGGCGAGGAGTGTTCATGCGGCGCAGAATGATCCACCGGTCTGGTTGAATCTTTTGGTTGCCTGTATCTGCTTGCCTGACTTTTGAAGGACGCAAGACGCAGTTGGATTTGTGATTCTCTATCGATGCCTGCTAGCCGTTGTATTGTCTTTTAGTCATTACGTATGGATGTGAGTGTGCCTAAATTTTCCATGCATTAAAAGAAAAAAAAAAGTCGAAATGTAGCAATCGGATAGACGTCGCCTTCATAACGCGATGTACCCAGATTCGATTCCGGGCACAGTAATCGTTTTTTTTTTTTTGCTTTCACTGGCGTTTTTGCGTTGCAGACGCCATCAGTGAGAATACTAAAAGCTTCGCTTTAAAAAAATTTATCAGTCGTTTCTCTCTGTGAAGGGCTAGCAGCGGGGCTGGGCTGTGTTTTACGTCAGTCGGCGCATCTACGCATGGAACTGAACACCTTTGTTCGTAACCTGCGATTGAACGTACCCCCTAGTTAATTACCTGAACTGAAAGTTCGAAGGACTAGAGTTTTACTCTAGCGGACAAACATAGCACTGTCCGTTTCCCTTCCGTCGAAGCCCATATGCATTGACAGCAGATGGGAATTACACAACTACAACTTAACTGTGAACTACGTAATTATCAAAATTAGGTGAAAGTCGGCGTTACTGTTAGAACCGTCTTAGCGGCTTATTGTCGTGCGATTTGATTCGAGATCACGACCGCCGCCGCAGCTGCGTATTCGCGCCATGTAGAACGGGGCTACAGCTGCAGCTGCAGTCGGAAAAGGAGCTCTCTCGAAACGTAGAATAATTAAGCTCCTAGCAAGACGCCTTGAATCATCTTATTTCATCTTGTAAGCCCTTTTTTATTATTGAATTAGTAACGCCTTATAACGTATAGTTTTCGCCTTAACCACGCGTGAGTTATTAATAATTATACTTAATGCGGCCGTCTTCCAGTCGCAAGTCAGCGGTGTCGTTCTCTTCCCCACAGTGTGCGTGGTGACGCATTTTGAAAAAAGTCACCAGCGATAATGAGTCTCCACCGACGTCAAACGGCTCGTCCTTGCGTCAAGAAAGCCTCCTCCCGATTCCGTTAATCCGTCACGCGGCTCTGTGTACCACATGTACTACGGGCCACGTCCAGCGGCCTCGGTAATTGCGTTGCTAACGGGCGCACCTGCAAGGGACGGGCCGCAGTCCTGAGCCCGGAGGGCTGGAAGGCCGTAGGAAGCGGCGACGACAATGAGCACGCTAATAACGGAACAGTGGGGGGGCATGGGACAGGACAATGCCGAGCGCGGGAGTGGGAATAGCGCGACGCCGCCGAACGAATGTGTGTCACCAACCACGCCGCGGCGTCCGTGATGCGCGTGTGCGTACGTACGTAGCCGCGCCGGGTGCCGTTGTGCATACGGCAGTAAATCGCGCTCTCAAAGTCAATCCTCCAGGTTGAGTAAATTTACTCTCAACTGCAGCTTACTCTTGTCGCCGACTGATTTTTCGAACTGAACTTTGGACGTTTCAGGCGCCGAAAAGTTCGCGCCTGGCTTCAGTGTTACCCCCAACGCAGCACGCGCGTTTCCGTGTTTTGTCTGCGTACAGATTACGTTCTATACTGCCGGGAATCAAACCCGCGACCTCGTTCTCGGCGCCACACTATACACCTACACACCCTTTTCCTGTTTTCGCGTTCTCGACTTCGCCATTATACCGCCGTGCTGTTCTCTACACAGCAAACCCCCGTTATAACGAAATTGCTTTGTTCGAAATATCGGTTCGTTCGAAGTGTCTCACAGCCCCCACTGCAGTGGATTAAGAGTACGCCATCTCCGTTTTAAACGAGCTACCGCTTATAACGAAGCCACTAAATTTTCTGTATAGAGGGCTTTGATGTGACAAGGGTTTATTGTACCTGCAGAATTGGTGCATTCCCAATGCCTGGCGAGTAGCACGTGCGCGCGGTGGTCCACAGCCCTTTCTCGCACATATTCGAGCTTTAGAAACCCAGAGACGTCTACAGAACGAACTTCTAGACTACAAAAAAAAATATAGCCATGTCACTCTTTGAAGGTGGACACCAGCGAAGCTTTTAGCACACGACACGGAGGTGACACATAATGTAGATGAAAAGTATGCGAGCAGATTTTATTTCTTGAGTGTTAACGGCGCTCATTGCTAGGAAATGCGCATCACACTTTTATTGTGACTGTACTGATCTTGAGAATGGTTCCCATTGATAACTAATCCACTCCAATCGATCGATGAATCGATTGATTGATTGTTTGATTGATTATGCTGTTTTAACGCGCCGTCGCTACACAGGCGATGAGGTGCGCCGTAGTGGACTGCTCCTCTGTATTAATTTGAAGCACCTGGGTACTTTTGGCGCACGTTAACGTGCAAACCGAAATTTTGAACGCGTGCGACTTTGGCGGTAACCGCACACATACCGGGACCGCGTCCGTTTTGCAACGCCTTGCGCTTCGAAGACACGTGCAGCCTCGATAGTGAAAAGTACACGAAACCCTCGCCATGTATGTGCGACGTTCGCTTAAAAACCTGTCGTCATTGCAGAATTAACCCAATCAAATTATGAGTTCCTTTGTGGGGCTATAATAATAAATCGCGAGGCAACCACGGCAACTCCTGCTATTTCCCATACCATCTTTCCACGGCAGCCCCGTCAGTTTCGATTTGGCGGCCGAATCCAGCGCCCCCCCCCGTTAATAAAACGGCCCCGTCTCGCGCGAAGAAAGCACGGCATCTTCGATCTATCTCCTCGTGCGTCACGTCACGGCCGACCTTTATCAACCTCTGCCGAAGCTGGCAGATCGGGCGAGGGTGCTGCGGATACCCTCTTCCGCCGCGGCTAATGATGCGCGCCCCAGTTCCGATCGATGGATCAATGCAGTCAATTAAAGATGCGCCGAGAACGCGCGCGTGCAGTTCGCATCGCCCCGGATCACGACGCCTTCCCCAATGCGCGCCCGTCTATTTGCGAACGCCGCCGCGTTCTCCCGTCGTTCCCGTGCGGGAGCGAAGGTACAAAGGGGGCCGGCATTCCGTTGCTACGATCAGTTTTGGCGAAGAAAGGAACGCTTGTCTGTGCGATAACAGACAGATGTAGGCACGCACGCACGCGCATTCACTCACTCACTCACTCACTCACTCACTCACTCACTCACTCACTCACTCACTCTCATCGGTCTGCATCCGCACCCGGATTTTAAATAGATCAGTGCAGTTCCCCCGTCCCAAGGACAATTGTTATTATTGCATTAAATTAATTTAGTTGTTATATTATTATTATTTACTATCCCCTTGCATTATTTGTCTAATTTATTATTTATTTATTTGTCTAATATGTGCATCGTACCTTCCTTGTCTTCTTTGTGCAAAATTAAAGCCGTTCCACTCAATGTGAAAGCTGTCGGAAGTGCAGAGCAGTGATTCGCCATAATGGGCTGTAGCGCCGTTATCCGCTCACTGCTACCACCCAATGCAATTCAAATTTCCCGCCCTCGCAGTGCTCGCGCGCCCCCTGCCTGAAACAGTGCCAGCGGGAGTCCTGTTCTTTTGGTGCGTGCTTTTCCTCCCGCACGTGCCGGCGTTGCACTGCCATTTTTTTTTTTTCGCACTGCCAAAAACCAGCCCAACGAGCGTTCCTAACTAAATGAAGTTAATGAACGCGGGCGCTGCCGGTTAATTACGTATATTTTGCCTAAAATGTACCTGCAGTTTTCTTTGCGCTAAACAATGTGGAGATGAATGACAAGCGCCAGCGGGTTACGAGTTTCGAACGGTAATGACTATATAAACCGCTTGGCTTTCGAAGCCTCTGGGTTACGCCGCGACGACAGCCGCTACAACGAAACGCCGTGTGGCTCTGCTTGGGTCCAGCGAGCGAGCTACGACGACAAGGCGAGCACCTAAAGTGCTCTGCACTTAAAAACAGCGCAAAATAAACTAATAAATTACACGTTCTACTAACCTATGCGTTTTTCCTGGTTTTTGTCCCGAAGTGATGATCAGCAGTACAGAGGTACCGGGACTCCGGTCTGATTAGAATCAAGAGTGGGGCGGTAATTAACTCGTTGCAGGTTGTCATAAAAAAGTCAGCCAACGACAGCGTCTCTTTATTCTGGCTATAAAAAGCTCCCGCGTTGTCTTCGAAGATTTCGAGCCCTCCCGCCGTCGGCACGCAGCCAACGCTTGCTGCAGTGGTGAGCGAAGAAAAGTAAACAAATAAACGAAACGGCGACGCCTTATCGTCGTGGTCGGCCGTAATTTCGCGAGCGCATATCCGCATTTTCCGCAGCAACCTGAGCAAAGCAGAGCGTAACCGCACCTTCTTACCTCAACGGGGAACCGCTACGTCAGCGATTAACATCAGGGCCCAGCCCCGCCGCCTTGGACGACGCGGAGATGTACAGCAGAGACAAAAAAGAGAAGTATGCTGCGGCAGAAAATCGGTCGTGCTGGCAGGCACGCGCCGCACTGCGCATGCGCGAGGGCCTGAACCGAGCGATGCGTAAAAGCGTATACGTGCGACCGGACTTGGAAAGACGGGCGCAACATCCACCACGCTTACCATAAAATGCGGGGCTCGAAGAGATAACAAAAATAAAAGGAGACGCATACACCTCGGGTTCCTCCGAGCTCGCAGTCGTCGAGCGCAGAAATAAATAGACAAAATGAATGAATTCTCGAGACGCTGTGCGCGCAGTACCACCCTGTAGCGATCCGCGCGCCGTGGAAGTGTAGGAAGTACGGATGCCGGGCGTGCATGTGCAAGACGTGTCAACGTTTTATGCGTTCGTTTCTTCTTTGTTGTTGTTGTTTTGCGCGCGAGTAGGGTCGATAAATGGCACGCACGTTTCGACGACAGGGAGTAAAACCTCTCCCTGTAACGTGTTCCGAAACTTTTATGAGCTATCACGCTTCCACGCAGCTCGAAAATAAAGCGCAAGCGCTCCGGCGCATTTCTGGAACGGAACAGAGCGCGCCAATTTTTACCCCTTTTAACCATCTCTGTGATTCGGTGCATTCAATTATCTTTTGTAGGCGGATTTGAATGTCGCTCTCTGCAGCACCGCGACTTTTATCATAATCACCATCATCGTCATCAACTGAATGGAACCAACTACGAACATCGCAAATTATAAGCATCGCGTATACACTCACTTAGCCAGTGTAACTTGGAATAGTAGTACTCTGCTTTATTTTTCGCCTGCTTTATTTACATCCGATGCATTTTAGTTTGTACTTTAGCAGTGCTGTTAGCCACTCCACACTGTTTCTTTCTATGTCCAGCCTAGCTTTTGGGCCCTTTACTAGGCCTGAAAAATGAAAACCGTCGAAGCCACCACCACCATCGTCGTCGTTATCCTAAATAAATCCACCGCACCACAAAATAGTCCCGCAATCTTTTGTGCACGCACATATATGTTTTACATGACATTTATAGACCTATAAAACATTTTTATCAGTAGACGCCGTCGCATTGATGGAAGCATTGAGAGAACAGGGAGCACACGAGACGTGCATAATGCCCCTGGAGAACGTACAAGGAAGGTATGGGCACGTGAACCTTTGTGAGCAGGGTGGGGAGTTCTTTATTAGAAAAAGCCTGAGACAAAGGGACACCATCTCACCGAGATTGTTCACAGTATGTCTAAATTGCGGTACTCAGAAGTAACTTTAACTCGGAGAAGTCAGGGATACGGATCATCGTCATAATCATCAGCATCGTCATCCTGTTTGTGTCCACCGCACGACGATGGCCTCTACCAAAGATTTCAAACGGCGTATATAGCCGAGCACATCCTTTCCCCCTAATTTTCGCAGCTCACCCCCCTATCGAGCCCTTGACCGACCCCTATTGCGTTTGCGGTCTGTTGGTAGCGCCTCCGATGTCGCACATGTTGTCCCCCATGTGCATGACGTGACCGCCCATGCCCATGCGTTTTATTCGCTTAATTTTAGCTAGAATGTCTTCGGACCAGTCAGTTCCCTAATCCACGCAGCTTTTTTGTTATCTTCTTAACATAGCCCGTTGGGCAAATCTAAGTTTCCTTTCAAGTCGCTTAGTGCGTAAATGGAGAATATTTCAGCCACTAGTTATTGGCGAATGACATCACCTTGTTCGGTGGTATGGGAAATCACGTGCAATAGGATGCCTCAGGAACTGTTGAGAGATTAGTCGTGGAGTTTCAAAATATGGAGAGGTCGAAAGTAACGTCAAATATATATGCGGAAGCAGTCATCCCACTCTCTCGGGTAATGAAACGCTGAGAGAGGTTGGACGAATAAAGGTGTGTACACTAAGGAGAAAGGCGTACAACCAATGCGTGCTTCCGGTGATGACTCACCGGTAGAACACTCGGAAGAACACCCTGCAACACTTCCGGTAAACGCTCTCACTCTTTCCTTCGCGTCTGGAAGCATTGCGAGAGCTGTAGTTTTCGCCGGCACGGAGCGGCACTGCGCGATTTGCTCGTCGCACGAGATACGCTTTCCGTTTCTGCTTTTGTTTTGTGACTTTCTTTTTAAAAGTGGCTATCGAATTCATTGATTGCTGCAACTTAAAGGAAGCCGGCCAATAGTGGCTACACTGCTGCAATGACGTAATTCCAGCGCTCGAAGAACGCCAAGGCTGGGAAAGGGAGAAAATTCTTTTGAGCAAGTTTTTCTAAGTTATCTGATGGGCACACAGCAGTGATTTTTGGCTGAGGTACTTCGTGACCCCCTATCCTATCTACTGACTGTGCTTGTTGACTACGCCCTGAAAGCATCTTGGATTTGGAAGGAAGTTAAAAGAAGTGTTGCAAGGTCCCTTTAACGATTTAAGGAAATAATGGTGATAGGAGCAAACGCTTTGGAATAGAACACACTTGTATGGAAAAACATATCCTAGCGCAAATTAAGAGAAGAGGTGGCGTTGGATTAGGCATGGTATGTGGAGCACAGACAAGCGGCGGTAAAACAGGATAACAGTACGGCTACAGAGAGAGAGAGAGAGAGAGAGAGAGAGAGAGAGAGAGAGAGAGAGAGAGAGAGAGAGTAAACATCTATTGACGACACTAGAAATAGGAGGAAGCCGATAACTCGATGGAGGGATGGCGTAGGGAAACTTGGTGGCAAGTAATTTTCTCCTGGACTGTTTGCCGTTGCCTTGCGATTCGTGCGCAGGCAGGCCTGCTGAGGCGAGCGCGAAACGACTTCCTTTCGAGAGATGAAGCACTGTCGACGACGGGTTGCAGCCGAGCTTCTCTACGCGCCTGGGGACACGTGAGGCATGGTGTCGTCGCAGCCGAATGTGTTGGTCATCAATCTTTCCACCCCCCATCTCGTGTGCTGCCAACGCTTCCGTTTTATCTTCCTTTCCGTCGCTCGACCTCCTCCTCCTTCGCGTAGCATCCCGTTCTCCGCCACACCGAGGCCGCGCATGTCTTCGATTCGGCGCTTTTCTCTTTTCTTGGCGAGCGCGTGTCCTTTCCGTTCGAGGCGACGAGGATGCGCGCTTGGACTTGCAAATGCATCCGTGACTGACGCCTGCTCGCATGGATGAGCGAGCTGCACACGTCCTTGCGCATCGTGCATGCGGGGCGCGGTGGTCGTCTGTTGCCAGTGTTCAGTGGCGCAGTCCCTTATCGGCTGGGAAGGGGACACGAGGCGTCTCAGCTGGCCTGCGAAGATTCGTCCGGCCTGCGTGCTCGTACGGTAGTCAACCACGATATCCGGCCACGGATGCCATTATTTGTCCAAGCCCGGAATGGAGAGAGTGAGAGCATGCCCGAATTGGGTGCATAGAAACAGATGATGTTCTGTTTTTCTGGGCCGCTGAGGCACATCGCAGTGAAAGGGTGCGCCTGTGTGGTGACTAAAAACACGTGCTCAATTTGCAATGTCGTTTTCGCTGCGTCTGCAGCCCGCAGTGAAGCCAAGCGGCTAAGCCACAGTGCCCGTCCGTCAGGCTGTCGTTGCGTACTACCCCTTCCATTTGGTTGGGTCCGTACTGCAAAAACGAACCACAACGGAACGTCTTCCGTTCTCTCATCCGAATTCGCGTCAGGAGCGACTTCGACGGGAACCTTTCTGTTTGGATCCCCAACGGAAGAAATTCGTTCCGTTCTCCCAGAAAACCGGTTTCCCGTCCGAATTCGCCCCAGGAGCGACTTTTCACGAAACCCCTTCCCGTCAGGTTCCGGAGAAAACGGGCTTTATGCAGACCCTGCCGTGTCGTGTGTCAGGACGACAAGCTAGAAGTGCACAACGGTCTTCGGCGGAGACGGCGCCCGCTGAACCCGAGAGACCGGGTGCCGACAGCCAAGCGAGGTCGTAGGTGGCCTTGACCTCCCGGGCGATTTATTGGTTCCCCGAAGGTGGAGGCTGTCATTCGTTGCGCGTAACGCCCTTGTTTACGAACCGTATACGCGAGGCGATCAATTTGTCACTCACTCGGAACGAGTGGCGTTCCTCGATTTTACGACGTGTTGCTCATTTCTGAGTACTTCGTCAAACTGGGCTTCGATTGGAATGGTCCAATACTACTAATAATAATAGCGATAAAAAAGCAGCCCTCACGACCATTTGGTCAGCGGGGTGGTTGCGCTCAACAAGCTGACGGGCCGGGCCAGGGTTCGCACAGGTCCTTGAAAACCTTGAAAACCCTTGAATTCAGAAGTGTCAATTTCAAGGCCTGGAAAGTCCTGGAATTTTTAAATCGTCCTTAAATATCCTTGATTTTTATGGAGCGAATCAATGGCCATGTCTTTTCGCAAGAATTTAAAGCGTTTGTCGTGGATTTTAGGTGTTAACAAATCTAAAGAAACATTGTAGCAATCAAGCTTCAGTGTATTGCTTGAAATTTCAAAAAGTTTTGTGGATTTTCATTATTACAAGGCAACATTGGGAGCAGGCTTTTCTCAATCCCATCCATGTCACAATAGAATCCAGTGAAAGCCAGCTTCTGTTCTCAATCTTGCATCTTCCAAGTCTGTGGACGTTTGCTCATTGGATGTTTGCTGTGCCTCATGCGCTCCATCTGTGTTTGCTTTTATGTGCAAATGGTGGACGTGTACATAGTTCGTCCTGCCTTATAGCAACACTTGTTGATTCAGTGTCAACTGATACTCTTGCTGACAAAGCAGGACATGCAGGCAACATTAACAAAGTTTTGAAATCAAACAGTCTGAGCAAAACAACATGAAAAAAGAAGAACCTCTAAATACCAACCATGAAATAAAAAATAAAGCTGGGGGAGCATTCGTGCACCTGTTAGTGGCTATCTAAATGTGCAATATTGTGCTTAGGTATTGTGCAATAAAAAACTGTTGCATTGTGTTGAAAAAGCTATAAATAATCCCAGATAAAACATTAGATTGGGACCTTGAAAACGTGTTTTGTGGTCCTTAAAAGTCCCTGAAAACCCTTGAATTTTTGTTTTTGAAGCCTGTGCGAACCCCGAACGGTGTGGGCCACCCCGAAGGCAAGTTTCCAATCGGAGCCAGAAAGCGGGGCGGGAATTTCACCGAACGATTTACGCCAAGTAAACCAAGATGTACTAAAATTGGCCGCGTATCAGTTTGCTTTGCCGGGAATGTCGTCGAAAGACGATTGTCTTATGCCTATCCTGCCACGTAACACTCTCCCCTCTCTTCCCCTCCCACCCCTCACGCTCCTGCCATGATAAATTGAGTAGAGGTTTGCTAAATTCAATTTTCCCGCGTTTATTTGCAGCAAAGCAGACAGATACAAGGCCAATTTTTCGACCGGGCGGCAACAGACACAGACGGACAGACAGGCAGACAAACCGAAAATTCTCCCGTCTGGTTTGCCCTTAATAGTGGGCTCTTTTGGCTAGGGGTTTTAGTCTTCCTCGGACTGGTATGCGACCTGCACGCATTACGCAAACGCGTCGGGGCTTCTCAGACAACCGCGCCCAGCGCATAAAACGGCGGCGACAAATTGGCGCCAATTGGCAACACTTTCTCCAACAGGCGGGAGCCGACCGGCGCGTTAAAAGGACGGCGCCAGAAGGAACGCGCGGTAGTAGAGCAGACGCCGTCACCGCACAGCGGGCGACCGGCGCTTTGCAGAAGACACAGGAAGCGCCCAATATTCGCTAATGGCTCGAGGTTGTTGCGTGACGTCAGCTGGAAACGTGCTCTGGCGGGAAGCCGCCGCGGCCACCCGCGTTGTGTCGTCTGCTAGGCCCGCCCGGACAGACGATCGTCTGCACTGCCGGGTGCATACGGGGTCCTTTATAATTCTGGCTACACTTCGTCGCGTCTTTTTGCAGTCTTTTTTCTTTATACTGGGCTGTCGTAGTACATTGTATAATTGGTTAATTTGTGGTCGGAGCCCCCCGCTGATGTGGTGACGACGAGCCGTGAGAAGGTTTCAAGACGACACGCCTGTGGGCTGGTTTAAATAGATCTGTTTCTTTTTCTCTTCCGCGTACGCGATAACCGAGCGGCCTTTCTAGTCTGCAGTACGCGGAAAGCGAGCTGGAAACGCTGCGACAGTCTAGGGTTACCAACAAAGACGCGAGACGCGTTAAGAAATAGAAGAAGGCGAGTGTGGATAAGAAGGAAGCTGCTTATGAGCTCAAGTGGAGACGAGGTTTGCTTTCACGAGGGCGCAATTTGCGTGCGAGATAGCCTGGGTCTGTCGTCTGCCACACAGGGGAGTCAGATAAGCACCAACAGCCGCCCTACCAATCTGGTCCGGGGGAACTTTGATGACTTAGTCTAACCAGTCTAACAGACGAACATTAAAGAGCAGGAGAGTCACTATTATTGCGATACTTCGTGACCCAAACGCAATTGTGCGACTGAGGACAAAATACAAGTTCGGTTCGTCAGAAGGAGTGCTTTGTCCCTATAATAATGACGCCATTTTTATCGCTAAACAAACAATCAAGATTTTAAAACATGAACCAGCGGTGACTCGCCAGCCACCTCTGGAATTTTTTTATGACGTCACAGAAGCTTGCTCGTGCTACTGGCGGGCGCCTACCCAAACCAACACAAAAAAAAAAACATTGCTGCGAGATTGTATTGGAGCCTCTATTGTAGTTCCGTTACATTGTATCATTTGATTGTTAACGTGTAGCTGATACTGATAACTATGTTTTAGTGCTGGCTTATAATACGTCACTGCTGCATATATTACGTCACTGTTGCGCAGCATTTGAAACGTTTTAGATACTTTTCGCGTTTCTTGTTTCGATTAAAGAAGCGTCTTTCGTGGCTCGAATGGCGCTGAGTGAGTCACCACAGGCTAGTTATTTCAAATTGAAGAAAGTTGTATATTGTCTTCATGGCTGCTTAAACCGCTTTCGCATGTTTAGGTGGTGAAAAAAAAAAAAAAGCGGACCGTCGGTGGTCGTGTTTCAACTTTTGACGCCGTATATTTGTTGCGTTCTTTGTTGCCGTACATTTCAGCCTTCTCAGTCGAAGCTTATTAGAAAAAAAATGTCGAAAGGAAGAGTAAGTTTTCGTTCGTGTTTTTATTTTCTTCGGCGTCCCCACCCTTCACGTGAACCCACTCCGACCGGAATGCGGGCTGTCGTTTCTGGGGAACCTACGCGTCTCTAGCGAACAGCTGATAAACAGGAAAACTCGACAAGGGGCGAATCGGGACGAACGAGCGAAGCAGCACGGAACAAAGTATAACGAGACGCCTCAAGGGTCCTCCGACCGGCAACATGTCGGGATTAAGCAAACACAGCACGCTGCGCAACCGTCGTTCTGTATAGATAAAGATACGAATAAACGCAAGCCGTGTTGGGATCAAGCAACCGTCCTCCGAGATGTCAATCCGTCTCGCCTCTCGGAAACAGAGAAAAAGAAACTAGAAATAACGTAAAAGATGAGAGAGATAGAGAGAGGGGGAGGGAAGAGGGAGAGAGGGAGGCTTCTGTCCGAACAAGTAGGGAGCTGATCGAACAAGGGCACGGTCATCGTCCGCATCCTTCGCGCGACCGGCTTGCAAGCAGAGAGAAGACGGGGGTTTCGCGGCAATCCAAGGCGAGCCAAACGAAGCCAATACTAAGACGAGCCGCGCCGGCGCATCCTCGGACGCTCAAGCGTAATCGGAAGCGCGGTGAACAGCTAATTCGCACGTCTTGCCAGCGGGGTAACAAGACCAAAAACGTATACAAAGTGACACGAGAGGATGAAGCACGTCTAATACGTAGAAGGGTGGATGGCAGGGGAGAAACGGGGCCCTGAGGGAGCCAATCTAGTAGCCAGTGGCGTTCGGAAACAAGACAGGACGAGACGAGACGAGGCCAAGTCTGGAGAGTTTCCGCGAAATAAAAAGAAAGGGGGGAGAATTGGGAAATATGGGGAGAGCCGCCTCCCAATGGCGACTATATTTGGCGTAGCGAAGTCGAAGATTGGGACCGCGTCCTCTGAGCTAATTTAATCACTCGCTTCGGGTGGCCGCCGCATCGTAGCGATTCGATCTGGCAGCTACGAAGAAGAAAAGGGAAAAAAAAATAGGGAGGAGGAGGAGGTCTGTGGAAGCGAAGAAAGTTCTCTTGATTGCACTCCAGGCGAAAGTGTTCCCCTTAGCATACGCTTTCCCGATTTCTCGCTGTTTGCTTACTCCCTCCGCTAAGCCATCCACTTCTGGTGACTTTGTAAAGCAACACAAACAAGCGAGCAATAGGGAATAGGCACGGCCTGGCGCGAAACGTGTTTGTTCTTTGACTTCCAGTGAAGTTCTGGTGAACTTCTTCTCTCCGCAAGTACTGGTCTCTCTTTCCCCTCCTCCAATCCATGTTACTTACTTAGCAAAGGCGGGAAGAACGGGCTTATCGGGAAATAGGAAACAGACGGGTCTCCGAGCTCGAACTGTTCCTTCTCGGCCGAGTCACGTATGGCGCTTTCACCTTCCTTCGCGTGACATCAGTTACCAGCCCCTTCAGCTGATTGCACCGGTACTGTTAGGGAAAAAACGCGTTTAAGTAACACAAGGCGCGGGAGAATTGGGCTCGATTGCCTGCCTCCTGTCCAGTTCGGGTTCACATCGCGGCGGGGAACGTTTCAAGTTTTCTATGTTTAGGATCTACTCGTTGCAGCGTTGCAAGTATTATCCCCAGAGGCCTTTACCTCACGCAAACAGCGAGAAAAAAGAAACGGTATAATTAAGAGTAATTGAGCACGAAGCAGGAAACAGCTCAGCATATCCAATGCGCGCGAAGTGTGTCGGACGTTATTGGCGTTCTTGGAATTTTGTTCAAGTAATTTCTACGACACAATGTGTGATTTGTCGAGCTTCGAGGCAAAGCCGACCTTCTATCCCGATATGCGGTGAAGCCAACTTCACAAACAAAAGCTAAAAGCAAACATGCGACATGTTTGTGTGACCGTGACCGAGCGACGACGTTCTCGATATCCTGTCACATCGGGTAGTTACGTCACATCGTACTGCGGTGACGTCAGTGAATCGCAGTGAAGTAAAATGAAGTAGACTACGCTGAAGTACACTACGATGTAGTAGTACAATGAAGTAATACGAACAGACCCGCCGCGTGGCTCAGTGCTAAGGGTTGCTGTAGCATAGGCGCGGTACGTTCGGCGCGGCCGCTTTCTCGATGCGGGCGAAGCACCCTTTACAGATTCGCGTTCGTAAAGATCAGGTGGTCAAATAATCAGAGTCTACGGCTCTCATCGCCTGGGGTTGCGTCGGCGTTAAACCCAACAATCAATAATACGAAAAAAGAAATACAGCATGTGTAGTGCGGGTTTCTTCCATAGGGCTAAAGTTTGTTCACATAAATACTCGAAGGTATGTTCGCATTAGGCCTAACGTTTGCTTCCATATAAAACTCGAAGGTATGCTTCGCATTAGGCCTAACGTTTGCTTCACCACATAATACTAATGCGCGGCGCTGCACCCTTTACAGGCGGGTCGGTGATAGGTGGCTCGGCTCATACATAGAGGCTACGGCTCATAGGTCGCCTGGAGTAGGTGGATTTGCCGAATAATTTTCCGAATAAAAAATAACTCCGGTTTCAGACTGCATAAAAATGTCAGGTGTTCGTTTTGTTGGAATATGCCTTATCATTATTTTATGGTACAGAAATCCAGAATACGTTCTTGTTCTGGTTTACACGTGCGGGTAAAGTTACGACATTAAAAATATTAAAAAAATAAAAGTTTACTCACGTTTCAGGAAGAGGGCTTCCTTTCTTCAGAGTATTCTAAAGAAAGGAAGTCCGTGAAATTTTATGTTTTTCTCGGGCTCTTTGCGCTTCCAGACTATATATGTATATATGTATGTGTGTGTGTATGCTTCCAAGTGCCTGCTTTAGGTTACGTTTCATGCTCGACAGAGAAATGTCAGTGGCATAAAAGGGCGTTAAATACAAACATGCCGCTTACGGCCCCACCGATCAGTAATTCTGA
Source organism: Haemaphysalis longicornis (assembly GCA_013339765.2). Taxonomy (NCBI): domain Eukaryota; kingdom Metazoa; phylum Arthropoda; class Arachnida; order Ixodida; family Ixodidae; genus Haemaphysalis; species Haemaphysalis longicornis. The sequence continues at coordinate 100,036,429 of CM023458.1, read as the reverse complement.
ACCTAAACATAGTATCAAGCTCAACTGCAGTGTTGTTCAAGTGGCAGAAATCCAAATCGGAGAGGAAGAACCTGAATTGGGAAAGGGCTAAGGGTCGCTGAAGCGTTTGTGAACACCTTCCTGTACATGCGTCGAAGGCATAATGGAAAGATTTTAAGGTCAGTGTCAGTGAAAACGCCCTTATAAACCGCACAAACACCGGCCTTTGTCGAGACAGTACGCAGCGGCCGGTCATTTACGTAAGTAGGAGAGATTTAGGGATAAAGCACTCTACTCGCGAAACCGCCGGAGTTCACTTGTACGCGACCATTAGCAAAGGTGAACGGAGTTCTAGGCAACAGGAACGTTCTGACCAGTTCTAAAAGCTCGCGGATAAACTTTAAGCTGATTTTGATTCAGTAAAGCCCCGCGAAATCGATACGCGGCCCTCTTTAAGTGAATACAAATACGTTGTTCTACACACTTCTGATATTCCAGCGTCCTTTTTTTTTTCTTTTTTTTTCGCCTTCGCGATTACTGTTGCTGCTCGAGCGCCGCGACAGCGTTGGAAATGGAAGTAGGGAGTAGTTTTATGGCATGGCGAAGATTTTTTTCTGACGTGCTTCTATTGCCAGGAGGAACGTCCGTCGCTCCAGGAGACTAACCGAATCCCATCTCAATCCGAATGCTTGCCTTTATTTATCGCGTGTCTTTATGGCCCATCGGCGCGTACGAGACAAGGCAACTGGAGAGCGTCCTGGGAACACATCTCCCCAAATTTTACTGCAGATGCGTGTTTCCCCCGCCGCTATATCTCGAATTCTTCCTTGTTCGCCATTGTACCGAGAATCGACTCGGACGAAGAGAAGGGAACGGAGAAAAAGTGAAGTAAGGGAGCTCCATTCAGGAAGCTGCAGGCATGAAACCATTCATTCCTCGCAGAAATTCACCCCCTCTGTGTTCTCCTTTACGTTCGTCGATAAAACTGATGATGCTCATGTTCGCGAGAAGCAGCAAGGAAGGCGCGAACCCGCACAGCTGCCGTGTAGATTCTATCTGCAGCCGGTGCTTCAATCCTCAGCTTTGAATTGCGCGCGCTTCCTCTCTTTCTTTTTGTTTTGTTTCGAAGGTATTGCTCTATAAGAGAAGCCTTTGGAGGTAACAAAGAAATTCGGGAATAGAAATGTTATCTGGATGCCTCCGCCGCTACATTTTTCTCAGCCGCATTTCGCTGTTCTGAATCAGCCCTTATGTTACTGCACATGCTGGCGGGGGATAGAGAAAAATAAAAGCGAGAAATAGAACTGTTCGTGGTTTCATTTCGCTTTGTACAGTTTCCTAAGGAGAATTACAATCGCCTCTCTTGGTAAAGAAGCCAGTACACAAGTGCGGCGTGAAAGAAGACGAGAAAGCTCGGGTAGGGCGGCGTCGTTTCGAAGTTTCCTCATTGATCTGATTCCTTCTCCTCCCGCGCACTTCCTCTGCGCACCTTGATCGAGGTTCTTCATTTCCGCCCCTTTATACTCTCCGAAGCACGACCCAGTCCTCACTCGAAGGCAGCACGTCAAGAAGACGGAGACTAGTCGCTGTCGAACAGTTGCCTTTTTTTTCTTCACGCGTCCACTTTTTTTTTTTTACTGTCGTGTTTTGTTTGCTCCTCACGTTTGCACGGGCTTCTTCGTGGAAGAGTCTGTTTTAGCGAGATGCCACCTCATTGTCGGCAAAGAAGCAGTGTGCAAGAGCGCATGCACTGATTTTGTGACGCGCCGACTCTACCGCGTTCATGCTAAGGTGCGCGCGCATGCGCCCTACAGACGCCTGTACACGCATGCGCACACAGGCTTCTGAACCTTGTCCGCCTTAACAAGTGCGCAGGTACAGTTTCTGTCGAGACATGCGTAGACCTCCGTTACTGTGGAGCTTACACTGAAGTTCATTAAAAGCCTTTTGACATGGCTTACACTGGCTTCAGGACGGAGGGAAATGGTTGAGTCATCACTGTTCATGGTTTACAACGATAGCTGTTAATGCGTGGTGGCGTTTAAGTGCTAAGAGCCGGTGGACAGCCGCACTGAGAGCCTGTAGAGGGTACTTCACTGCATACGAATGCACAATGAGAGAAAGCCAACCTAACGAGGCAGGGATAGAGGGGTTTTGGGTTAAAAAATTCTGTCAGAGTGTTCAAGATCAGATCAGATAAAACTTTATTATTGCCAAAGGTGGGACCTTTTTCGGGCCGACGTCAGTGTCCTTCCGGCGACGGTAGGATTCATATAGATCTCAGCGGCGTCTTCGGCCACCTGGGCTACTGAGTGAGGCCTGGGTCAGAGGGCAAAAAAGAAAAATCCGGTCAGTGGTGGTGTTCATAAATACAACACTTTAATGGCACATAACGTTCTAGGGGACTGGTCAAGACTCCCAATGTAGGCCAAGAGCGGGTTTTATAAGTGCCTGTGCGGCGTCAGAAGCCTCGGACGTGAACTCGAGTTGTCGTTCAAGGTAACTTTCCGCGTTCAGCGTGCGGCGGTGTGATCTCCAGAAACGGTGGAACGTTAAAACGAAGTCGCACATGCAAGCTCGCATTGCGAGGCCATCTGACGCGCCCTCGTCACGTCCGAGCGAAATCACCGAGCGAAATCTCTGAGCGAAATCTCAAGGCGCCTAACGTTCAGTAACGGCCGACGAGTCAGCGCCGTCGCTAGTAGCGATAACCGCATTGCTCCCCGCGCGGCGACTGCCCTAGAATTTTCGATGCACTGCTCCTTTTCTCACTACAACTACGAGCTTACGAGTCGTGTTCTCCGGGTGCTCCTTTCTAAAACATATTTCTTTTATCGCGCGCTACAGTGGATACCAACGAATCATAACAGTTCAAACGAAGGAACGAAAAGCTTCTTTGTAGCTCAGCTGCTACAGAGCGCATGCCCCTTTCCCGAGTGAGGGTTGAAGGGTTTCACCGCCCCGACACCTCCGAACAACCTTATTCTACTCTAATAAACTCGAGGCACTTTCGTTTCGAAATTCGGTAGCGTGGCACCGACCGCCATATGAACCAGCCGCGGTAAAAAAAGAAGGGAAAAAGCTGGCATTTCAGCCTCTCCAAATGTGGCGCGGAAACGCAAAGAGGAAGATAAAAAAAAAAGTGCGTGGATGCTCTCGTCCAGAGATAAGCCATTCCCAAAAGGCACGCCCAAGTTTTTTTTTTTGTCTTTCGTAGTCTTCATATAATACCTCGCCGCTGCATCATCCCCTTTTACACGGCGCGTGCCATCCCTGTTCGTATAGCCACGAGGGATGCAGATACCAGGCCCCCATCCTCATCCTTTTTTGCTCCCCCTTCAGTTCCCAGCGCAGGGAAGTTAATAAGCAGCCTCCTGCAGAGTTTTACGGGAACGCCACGGCGAACGGCAGAGAAGTGGGGCCAACGAACGGCCCCTTGCCGGCAGCGTCACGTATTTGCATATTTTGCCCCTTTTATCCCGTCGCTCCCGGTCAGTGGCTTTCTTCCGGTGGGATGGAATGCAGGCTCGTACTCTCTCTCTCTCTCTCTCTCTCTCTCTCTCTCTCTCTCTCTCTCCTCTCTCTCTCTCTCTCTCTCTCTCTCTCTCTCTCGCTCGCTCGCTCGCAGCGGCGCCTGCGCGCGGCCTTTTTGTGGATTTTCTGGGGTTTGGCCGGTGCATGCGTTGCAGAGTTCGTCACGTCGCCAGGGGCGCTATACTCGGTTACAACTCAAGAACGGCACCACCTCATGTAGTGTATCACTCCGCCAAAGCGCCGGACCCGTGACGTCAGTGCGCGCGCGTTTGGAAAGGCGTTTGCTATGAATGCGTGATATCGTCTGCCTTGTCTCACGCAGTTTGTTTGTTGTCACTGGAGTCGTTTATAAGCATATTAAGTCCAAAAAATCACGGGAACGGCTCACGCCATGTTCAAAATATCCCCAGTAACGCCCTACTTGCGCCGCGCGGAGATACATCCGGCTACGGTGATAAGGCACAGCGGCAACTTCTGGTGCCGTTCTTAAGTTGTCGCCGAGTATAGACGTGGGCACTTTCAACTGTTACTGCTTTTTGAAGCCTACGTTAGGCCTACGGCGACTCCGCGTTGAAGGGCAGTTTTCAAAACCTGGCTTAAGTTGGTACGGTATTGATTGACTAAAATGGCAGCGTCGAAAGCGACTGCCGAGAAATCGATTAACGAGGCTTATCTATTTATAGTTTGTACGATTTTTCATTTCTTTCAGCGTCGAAAACGGCTACCAAGAATCGATTTGCGAGGCTTTTGACATTCGCAAGGGGCCTCGGAATTTTTTGTGTGTGTCTGTGCGCACATTGCACTTTTTTTAAAACTATTTTGCGGTCCCTTCGAATTTTCCTTATCGAGGTTCGACTGTCATTGTTCCTAGCTTTAAATGAACCTGACTAACGTTTCGTTATACGGCTTCGTTCTTCTTTTTAGTTTACCTGGTTAGTGCTTAAAAGATGTCCGTGGAAAATATTAGATGCGACTGCATCTCATTCACTCGCCTTGTCCCTCCATACGGCGTTGTTGTTGTCCGTCCACACCGCTCCCCCATTCTCCTCGCCGCGCAAGCTGCGCTCTCCGCCGCTCACCCCCTCTCCTCTCCGATAGCGGACACTCTCTCGCGAGGGGCATTGGATTGTATTCGATTGGGTTGGATTGGATTGGATTAAAGTGGATTGTGTTGGAGTGTGTTGCGTCATAGCCGCGCCACGTTGCGTCATAGCCGCGGTTGTTCCAGCACCTTCCGATTTCGGGCACGCGCATACTTGACCTCGCAGCAAATTGCACGGTGGTCCCGTTACTTCACCATCCGCTACCCGTACGCTTCAGCGACCACAAGGCCGTCATCGTTAACGTTACGCCGCGTGTTAAATAAAGAATACGTCATACGCGTTCCTCACACGTTTCACGCAATTAGAGAATCAACCCAACGGAAACACCAAGTGAACCCCCAAGATGCGTCGCATCTGCACAGGGTTCCCCTCGCGGGAAGGTGGGGTAATTTTTTTGGGTGCTATTTGCCCCGCGACGACCGCTTTAAATCCTGAATTGCAGCACAAGCTTCTCTGTATTAACCCCGATGAAGTAATTGCTGCTTAAGGAATGTGTTGGCGGGGTATCTGAAGCCTACTGGATAAAAAGATTAGCTAAGAAGATTTTGGAAGTTCCCGAAAGTAAGTTTTGAGCCCACACCCAATGTAAGCTGTAGGCATGATGACTGCATACAAAAAACTGTACCATCCCTTCCTTCCTAAACGAAGTTGAGACGCGCGAAAACTTTCCAAAATACATGAAAAAAACTGCGTCAAAAGTGCGCCGCAACCTTCGCTGAAAGTGCGTCCAATCGATCGTCAAACCTTCAACGACCTAAACCGCAATCGAAGAAGGAACCCCTTAGGCGATTTCTCGCGCACTAAGTAAACGCTTCTATAAAAGATGTAAATATATTTGCGGTTCATGAGATAAAGGTATTACACTCCTTGTTTATGATCGATTTGCGTGTATTGTTTTTTCTAGAACCGTTCCCTTTTCGCGCGATTTTCCAGTGGCAGTTTTGACAGAGTGGCAGCCCAGTTTCACGCATGCGTCGTGTGTCCAGATATCTTATCACAGCTTTCCGGTCGACCAACCGGGTCTATGGGGAAATGCATTATCTTTTTGACAGGACGCCACCGGTCGCACTAAGAAAGCTTTCGCTTTTAAAAACACCCCGTGTTTTCCTTGCCCAGCCAAGTAAGGTCCGGGGTAGCCTGTCTTTATTTACTGCGGCTAATCCTCGGCAAAATGGCTACCACTGGCTGCCCGCATAGGAGGCCTCCTCCTCGAGTTCTCACGGCTTCTAAATAGCGCGGGCTTCTCGCCAGGACAAATCTCCCGCCACGAGATACGATCGGGGCTGCATTTAGACGGGCGTCAGCACGGCACCGCCAACCGCCGCTGAACCATGTTTTATCGTATGCTCCGGCGTCAGCTGTGTGCGAGGACACTAAGATGGCAAAGAAAAATTACGTTTATTCCGCCGAAGCTACACAACACCTGGGCTACGAGGCGCACCGCAGTGGCAGGCTCGGGATTGACGTATACCACGTGTTGTTGTCATCGAACTAGCAGGTCATGTCGTAGTAAGGCAGTGTAGAGTTGTATTCTTGGCACCTTGCGTTTTTGCCAACGGAGAAGAAACCGTTGGGGGGTGGAGGTATACAGCTTGGCTGTAAAAGTCTCTTGTCTTTGAAGCACGAAGCTCTCTAGCGCGAGAACGAGTGCACCGGTGTTTTAGCAGCGCGACTACATGCGACGACCATTACGACGATGACAGGAGACGCCAACAGCCCCAGCCCGTAAGGGGCTTCGCCTCCAAAAATGTCATTAGTAAAAAAATGCGCCCATGCACCCGGTACAGGTGGTTGACCAGCGAAGCTGTAACCTGCGGCCGGTGTTTGCCATCTCCACGTTGACGCTGAGCCGCCCACCCCGCCACCGCCCCTGCCAGACGCTGTCTCCGGAGCTGTGCTCAACGCAGCAGCTCACTGCGCATGCGCTCTGCTGCGTGAGAAGCTTTTTCCCTTCCTCAGATGCGCCCTTCCCACTTAACAGGGTCGGTAGAAGCGGAAGTGTAATTACGTCACCTATGAAGCCAGCCAATCAAAGCTCCTCTCCAACGTGCTTTCGTTTTCGAGCATTTGCATGGGGTTGCGTCGTAGGAGTTTTCTGCATACGCGGTACCGCCGGACTTTCATTTCTCCTAGACATATAAAACTGCGCTTTAAAAGCCCCCACGGGGGCCTTCATGTTTTCGTAGAAGACCGCGTGTGCTGCCCCTGAAGGAATGTATCTCTAGCAGCAGATTACGTATAGTAGTGAAGTCAACTTTAAGGAAGCTTTTATGTATAGTGCTCCGTGGGGATACATGGGGTCTCATGGAGGAAGCACTTAAAACGCGGTCCTGGGTCTTTCTACTTTTATATCACCCTGCTTACAGTATTGCCCCTGGAAAGACATGACTTTTTAGCAATGCATCTGCCCATAGCAGTGGAGCCTACTTACAGAGGCCCGCTGTATAGCGTAGCGGTTTACGCATTTATCCGGTCTTTCTGCATTTTGTGTGTGTGTGTGTGTGTGTGTGTGTGTGTGTGTGTGTGTGTGTGTGTGTGTGTGTGTGTGTGTGTGTGTGTGTGTGTGTGTGTGTGTGTGTGTGGTGTGTGTGTGCGTGCTTCGCCTGCACCGAAATGAAGCTGCTACGGGGAGGAGTCTAACTTCCGAGCTCGCACTCAAAAGCAGTGCCTAAACAGCCGAGCTCAAACAGGGGGGGCTAAACAATAGTAATGATTGATTGTAGGGTTTTAACGCGCCGACGCAACGCAGGCGATGAGGCGCGCCATAGTGGAGGACTCCGGATTAATTTTGATCACCAGGGGACTTTTAACGTGCGCCTTTTCACTTTTCCCCTCCATCAGAAAGGCGACCGCCGCGGCCGGGAATCGAACCGGCGTCCTCGTGCTCAGCAGCACAACGCCTTAGCCACTGCGGCGGGTCGAAATAGCAATAACATAATAAGTAATAATAACATAATAATAACATAACAAGTAATAATAAGAGCATCAGGCTTCCGAACTGACCTCTGCGATCCGGCAGATATTTTGCCCCGCGCAGGTCTTGCTATATCGACTCAATCGCCGTCCGCGCACTGCACACGGGGTCCGTGGTTCCCCAATCGATGACTCGCTCGGACGCAACTGTGGGCGGTACCGAGACAAAAAGCTGGTAGAGCAAACCGTTTCGGCCCCCGTTTCGCCTCCGCTCCATCCTCTCCCCTCCTCCCGTTTCCCGGGGTCGCTTTGGACTCGGCCCCCGCGACGCTCGGCCGACTCGAAGCTCGGCGCCGTTGCCGAAAAAACGGGGAGCCCTTTTCGCCCGTCCTTGGGCAGTAATAACTGTGTTGCGGCGGCGGTAGCCGCTTCGCCAAACGCCCGCGAAAGGCGGGAGTTTCTCCGTCGACCTGCGGCATTGGGGCCCAATCGGCCGTTGGCCATTACGGCGGCGGCCGGCTCATTTCCGATCGCTCCTCACGGGCCCCGGAACTGCGCTTCCGTTCCATTTCCTCGCCATGCGAGAAAGGAAGAGAAAGCGGCGCTTCTGCCTCGCTCACACCGTGTTTCTCGCAACGCGTCTGTATTCCGGCCTGCCCGCCTCGTTTACCGAGCTTAGCTGTAAGTACGCGCGGAGCGTACGTAGTGAATTTCTACCGCGCATCAGCGAGCGGTTAATTATATATTCAATATCCAGGCACCGAAGCTCGCTGGTGGGGGGCATCTGCGGCTGTTTCGCGAAGGCAGCTGCAGCCCGCGCGTATCTTCAATTACGCACTCCCTTTCTGGGCGTGGGATGTGCGATATAGTGTATCCTTTCCTTGTACATTTGGCGGCAAATAATAGTCATCAGCTTCAAAGTGAATTTGGTTAAACTCCAAATTTTGGGTTTCACGCGCCGGGCTGTGAGTGCGCCCCGAAAGAGCGCGTACGGGCTTGCTGTTTTAGGGGCGAAGCCCTTAGGGGCTGGGGCTGCTGTTGTCTCCTATCGCCGTCGTCGTAATCGTCGTTCATCTCATGTAGCCACGGTACTAAAACACCGGGAAGCTGGTTTACGTCTCGCGCTAGAATTTAACCCGTACTAAAAAAACACCGAGACACCCGTTTACGCCTCGCGCTAGACAGCTTCGTGCTTCAAAAGCAATAAACTTTCACAGCAAAGCTGTATACCTCTACCCCCCAACGGTTTCGTCTGCGTTGGTAAAAACGCCAAGGCGCCAAGAATAGACTTACACACTGCAAGCCGAAGTTTCGCGTTAGTGAAGATGACCCGGTATTTCTTTTTCTTCTCCTCCTCTCCTCTTTCGAAAAATCCCCTTCTGTGGCTGCGAATCGAGCTCGCGACCTCGCACTCAGTAGTCCAACGCATTAGCCGTCTCAACGGGTCCGCCTGCTATTTGTAAGCGTAGCTGTTGCCAGTTCGCTAACGCTCTTCCCTGTCTCCTGTACCGAGGAGTGAGACAAGAGACTGAATCCGTTATAAACGATACTTCGTTAAAGCGGGTATGATGTACTTTCTGTATACACTGTTGTGGGGAACATTACAACCATTCGGATAAAGCGATTTAGTTGTACCAAGGGTTGATTGTACTTCAAGCAGCGGAGACGGCGGTGGAAACACACGTGGATTGGAGATTAGAGCCTAACATCGATCGAAGTGTGGGTATACACCCACCCACCCTTCCCTACGCACATACACGCGCACACGTTTGTGCGCATGCGTGCGTACATTCTTTTGTTATTGCTTATTGGTTGGGGCGGAAGCGAATTGCTTGGTGTAATAAACTAGAAACACAAATCACGACAGTATGCAAGCTCTGGCCCTCACGTTTTAGGCGTAGACAGAACGTCGTCTGTTTCAGTCGCCTCCATTGGCAGTAGAACAAACTGAACCACGCCCGCAGTGCTTCTTGCGGATGTTGCAGTGAAGCCGACATGCAAGCTAGAGCGCCGTTGTTACGAATATGTTCAACCCGGAGAAGCTGACCTGGGGAATATTGCGATACCTCGCAGAGCCGGCAGCTTGGGACTAAATTGCGCCGCGGAAGCGAGCGTGCCAGACATTCCCTTCTAATAGCTACACCGCAGAGCTGTCGGCCGCGCGGCGTTCTTTTGAATCCTCGCGCGAGAAATGGGGAATCCGGGCGTGCGGTTCATCACGCTCGAATTCCTTCTTTCACGTAGCGTAAAAGAAGTTGGTGGAGAAAAAAAAAATCGCAGTGCGCAAGAAAGTGAGGCGGTGCTTTATTCAGATCCCTTTGGAAGCGAAGAAAATCGATGCGGAGAAGAGTATCCTTCATTCATCCGGCCGGTATCGGGAATACCGGCCTCCCTGGGAAACCTAACCCGGCAGAAGAATCCCGTCATCCCTTGAGGCGAGGCGGTTCGGAGGAGCGGAAAAGGAGTTCGAAAGGAGCTAAGTAGGAGGAGGAAAAAAGATCAAACGAAACAACAAAAACGAGAACGAATGATGAACGCAGGAGAGAAGTTGGTGAAGGGATATTAGCCCTCGTGAGAATCGTGTGTCCATCGAAGGCTGAATGAAAGTCAACGACACTGCATAAAAGGGCGAAAGCGGCGCTCGGAAATTGAAGTGTCTAATCGAAGCGTATATTTGTGAATTACGCGATGAAACGAGCACCACTGGATGAACAAAAAGTGAAGTGCGAAACGGCGAGGAGCGGGCAGTCCAGAAATGAAATGAAACAAGCGTGAAATCCTTCGAGGGCGATACGAGCACGAAATGACGAAACCAACCGATCGAACATTGAGAGCCGAGAGTGGCGGCACGGGCACCAGATGGCCAGCTCCAGTTATATATATATAATATAAAATATATATATATATATTATATATATAGATATATATATATATAATACATATATATATATATTACCCGAAAATGGTTAGACGCACGATTAAAAACGAGAAACAGTGGTTTACTGACGTTTCGACTGGAGGACCAGTCTTCATCTTGATAACTATATATATATATATATATATATATATATAGGTCAAAGAAGTAAAAGTCTACTGACACAAAACACAGTCCGAAGGAGTTTCTTCCCGAACTGTTGGCAACAAAAACGGGAAAGTGTCACTTGAGTTTTTTTGCTATTTTTATACTGGTCCCATGAATCTCATGATTCTCTCTCTCTTCTCTCTTCTCTTCTATATATATATATATATATTAATATAATAATATATAATATATATATATATAGATATATATATATACTCCAGGACAAGCGAAAATGAACTGCTGCGACATTTCAGTATACGCGAGTAGACGGTGGTGCGGCGCTTATCCGCTCATGTCGAGCGGCTATCGATCAGGCCTGCCTGTGACGTGATTGTCTAGGAGCTACATGGTGGCTACACTAAACGAACCGATTCTCTCTCCGACCTATTTAAGAATTTAAGGAGGTGTTATGCACAGATAAGCAAGCAAGAGTTTTCGCCTCTCGCCCAGTTGCCGCTGTACGGCATAGATGGCAGAAATAACTGACTATAGAGCCCCGAGTATAGAGCCCTGCTACGTTACAGAAATTTCCATTGTTTGTCATGGGACCGGGAAGAAGCGCGTGTTCGTAAATTTATTCGTTCATGTATTTAACTTTCCTTGAGGGGTACTTAGTATGCGTGGGGCTCTCTTAGAAGAACGCCACCAGCGCAATTTCCGTCGGTACGATACGCCAGGGCGTTGCTACGAGACGAGCGCTTCTCATTTCCTCATTTTTCATTCTATTTCTCGCCTTAGATCGTGTTTCACAGCAGAAGTAAAGCCCGCTACTTGGTTCTTCCCTATTAAGGAAGAAAGGAGCGGACAAGGCAAAAGAAAAGCAGGAATGTTATCCCTGCTATAGCCTATTTTTCTGTTCTTCCCGTAGGAAATTGCAAAGGGGGCGAAAATGAGAAAGCAGAAAAAGAAGGAGAGAAGGCTGGAAGGAGCGGAGCGGAAAGCTGTGCCCCAGCTTAGCGCAAAGCGCAATTACCCCTAAGCGCCCGTGCTACGAAGTGAGGAATCCCTTGGACACTGGTAATGGCCGTCGTCGTTACGAAGGGCGCTCACAACATCCTCTCTCCAATGCCCTAAGGTGCACTGGCCCGCGTGACCTAAGCGACCAGCTCTAGAAACCTGGGCAGCGAGAGATGCGTGCAGGCCTTCATCTCATTTCATTCCTCCCTTCTGTCGTCGTTCCTTTCTCGCCCTTCCCCAGCGAGGGGATGGCCAGGGGCACGTCGTTGTCTGGTTAACCTCCTGGTCTTTCTTTTCGCCTTTCCTTCCTCACGCTGTGCGAGGTATCGAACGATCCGCAGACCCGCTTTGTTTGCCCAGTTTTAGGCGGGGGAGCACCGAACCGATGCGTTCGTGGTTACCAGACGCTCCGCGTAGGTGGCGCCACAGACCCAGTCTAAATTAGCAACACCACCGAGAAGCTGGAACAGCTTCGCGCGCTTAGTTCATTCTCTGTGTGCAAAACAGCTTATATATATAATATATTATATATATATATATATATATATATATATATATATATATATATATATAGATATATATATATATTATATCTATATATCTATATATACTATATATGCGGTAGTTCATAGAAAGAGATAGATGAAGACGTTTTTGAGTCAGAAAGAACGCGGTGGAAGTGTTCCAGTACACTTTATTGAGGTAGGGGACGGCATTAAAGGGAGAAACTTGGGAACTTGGGTGGAGTCCTCTTTCCAGGGCCCCAGAAACTTGTGCCCCGGCCCAGGCCCTGTCGATCAACTGGCGCTGGTCTTCCAAGGCCTCGCTGGCCAGAAAGTGGTGAAAAAATGCCTGCCGGGAGGGACCCGAACCCACGATTGCACCAGACTGGTATTCGCAGACCGCAGACCAGACCGGTAATCTGGAGGTCGTGGGTTCGGATCCCACCCGGCGGGCATTTTTTCACCACTTTCTTTCTGACTCAAAAAATCCTTTTCTATGAATACCGCATTCTCCCTTTGCTTTCCGAGGTTTTCTTGACTGCCAACCCTTATTCTGTTTAATTCACCGAGCCCCTCATTCTCATTCTGATTCGCTACACACACCCACACACACACACACAAACACACACACTATATATATATATAAAGTGTTGGCAGTCAAGAAAACCTTGGAAAGCAAAGGGAGAATGTGGTAGGTCATTGAAACAGATAAAGAATTTGGAAAGACAGAAAGAAAGTAGAGAAAAAATGCCCGCCGGCTTTTTCTCCAACAACAGCAGTTCAGTGCCGGTTCCGCTATTCTGCATGAACAGCGGAACAAGACTTGCACTGTTTTCGTCTGCTTCTGGGCCTCCTCGGCAAGGAGTGCAGGCGAAGCCATGAACTCGTTTTCTCGCTCTCGTGTGTGTCTTGTCTGCTTTCGTGCTGTTTCAAGTGCTACTTAGCGATGAACTCGTTTTCGTAGAGCGGCCGTGCTTGAGCAGTGGTATGCCACACCGGCCAGAAGGCTCTGGTCTCTCGAGCCCATTCCTTCCTCCTCCTGGGGTGGACATGGAAATTCCGATGATGATGGTGATGAGTTGCGAAACCGTAAGAGACAAGTATACATCTTCGGATTTTACAGATCCTGCACGAACCGTATTTACAAGAGCCGCCGCCTTTGCAAGAGCGTTTTCCTAGAGCAGCCACCATGATGGTGCGCGCGCTCGACACTCAGCGTTTCGCGTACATACTACTACCCGCCAGGGGGACCTCCACGGCGCGTAATGAACAGATCCTAGGTTACCCACAATGTCAGTGAAGGCTAGCTTCTGTTCCACGTTGGGCGCCAAATGTGACTCGCCGAAGCGAGTATTTCTTTTTGTTGTTGTCTTCTACGAGAAGCGCGCAGTTTTTCGCAGAAAACTAGCATTTTTTTGTACAAATGGACGAACGTGAGAAGGTCAACACAAAACATTTCACAGCCCGTGAGACTAAGCCACGTAAATCAATCGAATTAAGCGGAGAATCGAAAATAGACACGGGAAATTTTCTCGTTCCGACAGCGCAGGAAAGGTCCATCAAACTGTGTGAAAACAACTGCAATATTACCCACCCGAACGGGGGTTGAAAATTAAATAGTATCTCCCGCCCTCTAGTTCTACCATAAACAAATAATCTACTCACGTCACGGTTTGGTAGGAACTTGCAGCAAAACGGCTTAACAGAATGAAAGTTGACAACAATGACACATTAATTTACAGAAAAATGAGAGCATGTTCACTCCATCTAGCTTTTCCTTGGCAAATTTCTGCAAAGACTATCGTCTTCTGACGACAATTGCAACGAAAGGAGCAGATACGCGGCCAATTTTTTAATAGGATATAGCTCTAGCGGCACTCTGCACCGGCCTGCACGACGCTGCACTAATCTGCACCATTTCAGGTAAGACAAAGACGCCTCATTTATCTCTTGAAGCACGCTGCCAAGCACTGGTGCGCGCCCTACCAGTTTGAATGATCGGACTTTTGACGTCTAGGGATGCAAGCGACACCTTCATTTTCGCGGCAGAGTCAGAGCTCGCGCAGCGCCCGAGTTCCCCGAGGCGCCGCTAGATGGCGCGACCATACCGGACGGAAGCAACGCGGGAGTTGACTAGAGAGAAAGAGAGCGAGATGGAGAGGGGGAGAAAAAGAGAGTTCCCTTTCCGCAGCCCACTTTCCACTGTTCCAACCGTCATTTCAGTCAGCTATGATATTGGGTGTTCCTGTAGCGGTAATCGTTTGCTAACTGTTTCATTTTGTGATACCCAACCTCTGCTCTCGCTTGATGGACTGTACTGCGAACATTTCTGCCAATTATGCTATAAATTCTCAATGGAAGAGCGTTGGTCGAGTGCGGGTATATGAAACAAAAATATCAGACACTCGCTGACATATCGAATTTGGAGTACCGCACAACGGTTGTGTAAGTTGCATTATCCGAACTACACTTCCCCGCTCTTCATCTGTTCGTCTTCGTCCTGACATAGCAATAAGCATGAGCCATTTAGACGAGATGTGGGGGTCGAAGTGCGGTGTGCGACAATGCTACCGTGCCAGGTGCGGTCAAAGATATTTCTTCTGGCAGTTTCCGCTTGCCGTGAAAAGTCGCCCATGCTCTGGTTGGGCTTTTCCGCACAGCTTTAACGTCGTGACAGAAAGCCAACTTCACAGTGCGTGTTGCGAGACGAAGGCGACAGGGGGCACTTGTTTGCAGCAAAGCGAACTGTCGAAGGCTAGAATCTCCCCTGGTCTACCTAAACGCAAAAATATAGGTGTGCCCCCGAGTCAACCACTTTGGAGGGGCGGAATGTCGATACAGATACAAATTCGCCTTGAAATTCGCCACGCGCGCAGTATGTCTGCGTCTTGCGTGTTCGGCTTTTTTGCGGAACTGTGACGTTGTGCAGGAAAGCTAACTTATCAAACATCGTGTCTTGGCCCTTGGGTAACGGAGTTAAACAGACTGCACGTTTCGCGGCAATGGAAACTTTGCACTGCCTCCTGCGGTTGAACAGAGTGTAAAAGTCGCACGGAGAGATTTGCAGTGTAGAATAAAGATCACGTGTTAATTTAGTGTTTCCTTCTCTTTTTTTCCTTTTTGTTGTTTTTGCCCATGTGTGTATAAAAACCACTGGCCTAAGCAACAAAACTCAGTTGTTAGTCAGCGCCGTGTTTGTGCCCTCTTCTTTTTTGTCTCGTGTCGTTAGCGCTGTTACTATGAATATGTACCAACTCGCCCAGTCTTCCGTTTTAGAATAAAGAAAGAGTTCGCGGACCACTTTTGGGCTTTATGCGGCTTGCTCACAACTAACAAAACTGCTTTTTGAAAATTTCAGACTCCAGTGTTGCTTACAGAGAGAGAGAGAGAGAGAGAGAGAGAGAGAGAGGAGAGAGAGAGAGAGAGAGAGAGAGAGAGGAGAGAGAGAGAGGAGAGAGAGAGGAGAGGAGAAGTACGTGACATTTTATTCCTTTCTCAGTTAACGTTGCTCTAGACAGCGTGTTTAGTATCAACGCAACTGTCGTACCACAGTTCCCGTTATTTACTGGGCACCAAAATTTGAGGGCACAGAAGGCAATGCCCGTATTGACTTCAGTTGAGATGCGCGCTGGTATCGAGCCAAAGAGCTGTTTCATCATCATCATCATCCGTGTGTTCACCACTGCAGGGCGAAGGCCTTTCCCATGTGCCTCCTCTAGGCACTCGTATTCGGCGATGCCCTAGTCCAATCTTTGCCTTTGGCGGCTCCGTGCCCGCGTATATAAAACGAGCTCGTTATGTTTTCGCCCCCGCTCGTTATTTACGTTGGCGCACATCAGTTGTTCCGAGGCCCGGCTATCCTCCTCACCAAATCGTGCCGTCAGTCGACGGCGTCTGGAAGCTCGCCTAACCATCCATTGCGCTGCACAGACCACCGATGATTGTCGTGTTTGTTTGCGCCTGAAGCCGGAACCCGTATACACTGCACCGGCATCGGGTCCGCTCATTTATTTTCTCCTCCTCAACCACACCTCTTACCCTCTCCCCCTCCCACTCCGTATTGGATTTTAAAAGGCGCGTGTCTGCCGCCGCGCAAGCAGCAGTCGTGTGTGTAGAGGAACCCGAGAATAGCGGGGCCGGGCCGGTGCTCGATTATTTGTCTTGGCCCGGGGCGACCTCCTCCGCTATTAGCGCCGCCTGTTGTTGTCTAGCGGCCCTTCCCGTCCGCCCTTTCGAAGTTTCGCCCCGTTGTCCATGTCGTCTCGCCGCCGCAGGCCGGAAGGAAGTGGCGGCGGCTGCAAGGGCTCTCGGGCGCAGGCCCCGTCGGCTTGGCTTATGTCGAGAAATTTAGACGAGGAAGGGTGCGGGGGGAGAGAGGGGAACGGGTTAAACAAAAGACCCGGCGGGCTGCTTGTACGCAACCCGCGGCCTGCCTCCCGGTTTTTCGTCCGTCAACGCGCGCGCGGAGCTCCAACAGCCGGTGCTGCTCGCTGCGTGTTGTGCGGAGCTCTCTTTCTTCGCTGGTTGCTTATTTTCCCGTTCGACGTCGCTGGAGAGCGTCCGTTCCTGCGGGCGTTCTTCAAGGCGAAGATTGGTGCGGCAGACGGGAGCGCTCGGAGCCATATGTCTCGCTTCATGACCCACGGGTTTAAAAACCATCGCGCACGAATACAAAAAGTTTCACAAATACATACAAATGTTCAGAACGGCCTAATTTGCTTATTTTAGGAATATGTCGCTTCTGTGCTGTAATAAGTACCTAAAACTCTCCCTTGCTAGATAGCTGGCGTCATCTAGTGAAAACTAGATAAACCAAAAAGTGTTTCTTGTTTATTTTTTGTTTTATTAAAGAAGTAGCATATTTCTAAACAAAGAAAAGTAGGCCATTAGGAACAATTCTATGTATTTGTAAAGCTTTTCGTATTGCTCCACGATGCTCTAACTAACGTTTGGGTTTGGGCTAGTTGGTTCATAATTAAACTAATTAAACTGTGAAACAGCGCTTAAAACGAAGACAGTGAGCGAAGAAGACACAGACACGAGCGCTCGTGTCTGTGTCTTCTCCTCTCACTGTCTTCGTTTTAAGTGCTGTTAAACAGTTTAATGTTCTTTAAGCCCGTGGGCAATGAATTAATAATTAGCCCCGTAGGAATGTGATCGGGTTAGTGCCCTTTAGCTAGCGAGGCTCGTGCGGCATGCTGCTGCTGGCGCTGCTGGTGAATGAAGGGACGGACAACCGATTATTGCCGAGTATATGTTCGCTATACCAATTGAAGGGGCGTCGTTTAAAACAGCTTAACCCCAAACGTTTTTGTTGATAGCGCCCTAGAACTTCTGAAATCAGAATTTTTAGATGTACCAGCCACACCTGTCCTGGCAAAAGGAATGTTGGCAACCATGGCAGTGAGCCGTGCAGCAAAACACACTTTTAACTGCACGCGAGATTAAAAGAGGTATTTGAGGTATTTAAAACCTTGTCCACGGCTAAAACAGCAATAATGTGCAGTCTTTTCTATTCGTTTATGCGGTTTTTAGAATCACGCATTGAAACCGACGGAATTCTCTGGGCACTTAAGGCAGTGTCAAGTTTAGACACTGCAGGTCACCACCTTTCAGACTTCAGAAATTTTAGTGCAAAATTAAAAAAAAAAATCCCTTGCGCTCACCCTAGTATATAAAACGCGCCGGCTTTCATACGAGTCAGAGGACACGCACTCCACAAAAATCGGTTGTCTGTTCCTTTGAGACTTCTGTGGCGCGGCAACGTCAATAAAATGCGCTCGCTGCGCAGCTGGCGAAATGGCCAGTGGTCAGTGGCACGAAATTGTAAGCAAGCTAATTTAACCGAAATGACCTGTATATAGCCGTCATTGTGCGATGAGCCTACAATAAATTTTTGGAGTGTACAGACTCCAGCGTGTATTGCGGTTCCCTGAACGGTGTACGCGCACGCACGCACACACACGTACGCACAAATACTGTAATTGATTGATTGGTTGATTGAATCTTTTATTGAAGCAAGGACGGTGGGGAAAGGGACGGAAGGAAGGGGATCACTAATCAAGGCCCGTATTTAAAGAGGGGATTCTTGTTATGGGGGCCTGAAAGCCTTCACCGGGGTCGGCCCCAGTTAGACTACTCGCGTCATGCCACTCTTAACTGCAAAAAGCGGCAGTTCGCAATAAAGACCCGTCTAATCCAGTATGTGCTTCATGTTGTAGGGATTAATGTTTGTTAGGCTTTCTGGGCGGTGTTTGGCAAAGTGCGGGCACGTCCACACTAGGTAGTGGAGATCCGATTTGGCGTTACTGTTGCAGTAGGGTGATCGCGGGTGTGAGACAAATTTGAAACCTGTCTGTGTAAACCGTCTTCTGTTTACCGAATTTCTAACCCCAAGGGTTTAGAAATTCTAATTCTATTCTAGAAATTCTAACCGAACCCCAAATAACGTTCTACGACTGCGACTCCATTCCACCTCCGATCGATACGCTAAACCCCGTCGCGACACCGAGTACAGCCGCTGCGTGCCCGATGAACCCAATTATTACTCTCCACGCAACTGCGGTCACTGCGAAACGACAATTTAATCGCCGTTCCCGCGACAGCTAGGGTTAGTGGCCTCTTGAGGGACGTGCGCCAGTGGCGACGCTGCGTACGTGCTCGCGCTCTGCTGTTCCACGCCGCCGACCTAAGCCGCGCGCGCCGAAAATGGCAACCGCGGGCTCGTCCCGATGGCGACAGGCCGCGAGACGCGTGGCCCGAGCCCTATTTTGGGCCCGCGCATGCCAGCGTCACACCCCGCGGCCATGTTTCTTTCGCCGGCCTCCTCCGCCGCTCTGCTCTCTCTCCCTCCGCGCCGCCGAAAGATGATCAGCCGCGCGCGGGAAAAAAAGCCAAAGGTTGCTGACCGCCGAGCCCGGGTCCCCGCGCGAGTAACCCGAGAAAGCTGACGGAGTCGTTAGAACGTTGCGGAATGTTTTCTTTCGCGCTAGCTAAATAGTAACGAACCTCTATGAAACGAATTTTTGAACGAATTCTTTAACGAAGTTTTTCAATTCCCCGTTGCCACATCAATAGAAGCCCATGTGTTTACGACCCATATGTAACGAAGTCGCTCTGACGGTTAACCTCCATGTAACGAATTTGCTGCGCTGATGAGCCAGTGTTTTTTGCACTTTTGATGAAAAATCTGCTGGAGAAATGCACCAATTTAACGAACTTCGCCCGCAGCGAAAACTACCGTGCGTTTCTCGTGAGAGTGCGGTGTCAGTTAGATGCTAGGCCTGGCTGTCGGTGTGTAGTCGCGCGTCTCCAGTGCAATATGTCGTGTCGGTTCGTCGGTGACGAGTTCTGGTGCCACAAAACGAGAAGTTTTGTCTTTTCAAGACAAGCAATTTTAAATGCCGTCTCGGCCGCGAGAAAGAAGAACTTCGCCGCCCAGCACGGTATCCCGAGACCCTCCCAACAATTTTGAAGGCGGCAAAAAGCATCAAGTTCGCGAAAAGGCACCCTTTCAGGATAAGTTTGTGCGAAAGCTGCAGGCGCAAATCACGCAGTTTTTCGCTGTGAAGTAAATCGTTTAAAGGGAGTTCATTGCCCTCACTGATGTCTAGCATTTTGGTTTCGTTTCTGCTTCATTCCCGCGAGCCTTCACCCGAAACTGAAAACCTGCGTGTAACGAAAAATTGCGAATTTTTGTCAACTTCGCTATATCCAGGTTAAACTGTAGTGGAGAACTTCATCTCGCAGGAAAATGTGTGTGGTGGTTCCTCACTCCAGGACTGTCCTGTAGAGGCTGGCGTACAGTTCAGCGCTGGCATCAGCTTTTCCCGCAGCTCGGAAAGGGGAAGAGGAGAGGAGAGAGGTGGGGTGCTGGGTTGTGAGCACGCCGGATGATGATGTGGGCTAGGGTGCCTGGTTGAGGAGAAACTGTACAATCCAGCTAAGTAGACACAACACTGCAGGAGAGGGCGATGAGTGCTGAGCAGGCAACATCTGGTTGCACCGTTACACCAGCAGAGCACTGGCGGTGCGCCCTTCTAGGGCGCCGATAGCCCTGTGTACGCGCTTTGGTTTATACAACATCAGCGGGGCCAGTGGACGTCCCTGGAGGGTACACGGGGATGGTAAGAATAATAGCTTGCTCCGCTCTGCAGCATCTGGCGCGCAAATGTCTGTGGCACATGGACTTCCAAGATTTCGGGCAGAGAATTGAAGCTTTTTATTGCTTTTATTACGCAGTGTCTAGAGTGCCGGCCGACGGCGTTCGAGTTTTTCAGGCTGTACCGGCACGGATCAGAACGCTTGGCGTAATGGAGCAGAGTTTGTGTCTCAGCACCGTGACACACAGGGTGGCAGTTCGAGTCCTGTGCTTTTAGATGCGACGCATCTCTTGCTCTCGGGCTTGTCCCTCCTGCGTCGTCGTCGTTGTCGCGGCGTCCGCACACCACCTGCGCATGCGCAAACTCTCCTCCGTTCTTCTCGCCAACAACTGTGTGCAACGCGCTCTCTCTGTCTCATTATCATAACAGCTGCGCGCGCTTCGCTGACGCTTCTCTCTCGCATTTGCTCTCGCTGCGCATGCGCAACTCTCCTCCATTCGTCTCCTCTCCTTCAAGTGCTGAATATAAAGCGGTGAGCGCGCTGCGCCGGTTCAGTCAAGTGCGCTCGCTTGACTGCGCTTGACTTTGCCCCATCTTCCCGCGTTTGAAACGATCGGTTTCCGTTCGTTAGGACAGGTATAGCGAAGTTGTGCCAGACGCGGCGGTAAACGAGAAATTGCAGCCGGATGTCACTTGAACGGAGTCCCTACTGTCGCGTCGGACGGCAATCTAGACTACAGGGTAATTTTTGTACGGTTTGTTGACGCTTGCTTAACAATTTGGGCTCAGGCGAGCAAACTAAAGAGGGCAGTTCAAACGTCCCCATTCTGATTCTCAGCACAGGAACCTTCTACAGCAGTTTCGTGTAAACGCGCCACGCGCAGTTTGCAACCGCCGCGAAAGACAGCATAATAGGGAGCTCAGTGTCATTACCATACTTTCATCCTTCCACGTGATCCCCATCGTGGAGGAGGCATTCTTCATTCCACCCATGACCTCCGATGCAGAGCGGAATCCCTTACTCATCAGCGTCCTTTTTATGTACCACATAGCTGGGTGCGCCGTTCTAAAGAGAGCAATTACCATACGCAATACACATGCATATTATGAAGGGTAGGTTTCCTTCGTGCGGATACAAAGAGGCAATGAAAGAAATCTACAAGAAAATCTACAGTTGCTTCCTTCCATTCTGGACAGCAATTTCACTGAAAGGCTTTTCTCTCTCTCTCTCACTCACTTTCTCTCCACGCATGCACACATAGACCATAGACACACAACGTTTCAGGGAAAAAGGGCTGTGTAGAAGCAGACGAAATGGGGACTTCAGGAGCCTGAAACTGATATATAAGCGGGAGGCATAGGCCGTGAGTAAGGGAGATAGATAAACACGACTACGTTCCTTTTCCTTCTGTTTTCGCCCAGCGGGAGGCGAATTTACAAGAAGCGCGAAGCGAAGGACGCGGGAATTGATGCGGAAGAGGAAAAAAGGAGGAGGAGGAGGAGGACGGGTATGGTTTCGGGAAAAAGTAGTGGAGGCCAAATAATGGAACCGTCGCTCGGAACGCTTCCGGGACAGCGAGCGCTCCCTGCTCTGGCAGGCATAGAATTTGCGGGAGGCTCGAAGCGAACACACGCAGCGCGGCGTCGTCACAATGCTATGTACAAGGCGGGGTGGGACTCGCTGAGACGAAAGTTCGAAGCCATACATACCCGTATATATGAGATGCGCGAGTGGCTAGCTTCGCGCCGACAGCCGGCGCGCATACGCAAACACAATGCGGACTCGGCGCGGGCGCGAACGGACGATGCTGCTTGAAATAAGCGCGAGATGCCGCCGGGGGCGAGAAAAAATTGCCTCCACGCTGTTTTCGTGCTTCGAACTTTTTTCGTCGGGAGTCAGTCCGAACGCCGCGCTGCATGAGGTCAGCCATAGACACTTTTTTTTTTCCTTTTCTTTTTTACCGGCGCTTCTAGCACGCATGAGCCCTCTCGACGCGGAAATTGCGCATGATATACGTTTTTCACTCTACATCAGCAATGGATCGACTTCAGCGAATACCCAAGTGGACCCAGCAACATCGCTATCGTTCGATCCCCTCAGTTCTTTTCAATCGTCCGAGGCACTCAGGGACACGCACATGAATGTAGCAATTTTCCTTGACCTTTGTAGAAGTAGAAGGATATATATCGACTGGTCCTCCAGTCGAAACGCTAGTAAACGTTTTTGTTTTTTGAGACGTGCCTCGGAATGTACTTTTTGATAATTCTTCAGCACAATTGGACGCTTTTCTTTCTCGACCGTGAGCATATATATATATATATATATATATATATATATATAATATATATATATATATATATAAACGAATAAGAAATGCGAAATGAGGGGCTCGGTGAATTAAGACAGAATAAGGGCATTTTTTCACCACTTTCTTTCTGACTCGTAAAATTCTTCATCTGTTTCGATGACCTACCACATTCCCCCTTTGCTTTCCGAGGTTTTCTTGACTGCCAATCCTTATTCTCTCTCTCTCTCTCTCTCTTCTCTATATATATATATATATTATATATATTATAATATATATATTATAACCTGAGAAGGGGGGAAGAAAGAGAGTGACACGTCGCACTTGCAGCAAAACGAGTGCTCCTGGAAAGCTGTTTTCCCTATTTTGCAAGCCGTATGAAGCCAATAACAGCCAGCAAGTTGGCAAAAAAAAAAAAAAATTACGGGAATATAACAAAGGAGGCCCAAGTCATACGTGAGAGAAGAAAGAAAACAAAACGGAAAAAGAGCAGGGAAACAGAGGCAGCCCATCTCGGATTCCCAATTCCGGCGTCTTGCGTTTCTCTCCATCTCTCGCGTACAGTCTGCATCCCGAAACCTCTCTCGACTCGAGGGTGCGTGTTCTTCTTATTCCCAGAGGCAAAGAGAAGGGGGGAGAGGGGCGTGCATGTGCAAGCAGGCCATCCACAAGAGCGCGGTCGATCACCACCACAGTCTGTCTCCCCCTTCTTTTTCCCTCGTGTTGTCTTCTGTTCTCTTGGGAGGGGGGTTCTGGCGTTTCTTATTTCGCCTCCCCTTTTCCCCCCGTTCTGCGCAGTCGGGACAAATGGGGCATGCGCTGCCTGGATTGGTTGACGGCACGACGAAAGCGCTCGGGAAAGAAGAGCCCGATGAGCCGTGCACGTCGTGGGAGTAGTGTGCACATATGCAGGGCCAGGAACGTCCAATTAGTAGCACTCGGAGGCACAATGGCCGCTCCGACTGAGCGCCGCCGAGTGGTCTGCGTTCGCCCAAGCGGACAGCAATCTGTGGGGGAACGCGCTTGCGCGCTCATAAGGCCTCCTCAGCGATTCTGAGTGCATCCCGATCCTATCGCGGCATGCTTGGCTCCCGGCGGGTAATCTTTCCCCTGTACGCTCGGACGGACGGGCGTTGCGGCGCCGTCGTCATCTTCACGCTAAGAAGCAGCTTTGATTTTTCGAGGTGGATTCGTCTCGGCCCTCAATCGCACCTAAGTGCAGCTTTAAGGCTCTCCAAAGGACGCCTGGCGTTCGGTGGTTGAGAGGCTTAATCACGTATGTGTCAAGGATACCACCAAAATAAATGCCCGTTCCCAGCTTAAGGGCGTAAAAGACGGTTTCAATGTGGCGCTTTTGGAGGCACAGAGGTGCCGTAACGGGGAATGAGACAGCCATCAGCGTCACGCGATAACGATTGTGGCATGGGACGACTCCTTCAGGAGGTGTTCCTGTAAGCAGGCTTTCTTTTCTGCATACGGTGTTGGCCGACGCCGGTTTGAATTGCCCGTTACAAGAGCTTTAATGCGCCCGGCTCCAGAAGTAGAGAGAAGCAAGCTTTCACTGCGTACGCGTGCTATACGTAAAAAATCGGGACGCAAACGCTACCCGACAACCGACTCTTTTTTTTTTTTTTTGGAAGCAGCGTCGTTCACGCAAGGGCTGCCACAAACTTAAGACGCATCGCCATTCCATCTTTGTCTGGTTCCACGCTCAAGTCCTCGCTTGGCAGGCAAATACATTTCTCTTTAGTGGAAGGCTGGGGCAAAAAAAAAAAAAAAAAGCTTCTGACATACTTCCGGCATCTGTGGAGGAATGAAGTTGGTCAGAATGAATAAAACAGGCCGAACGACGAGCACGCCATAATAGTTCCCAGGCGTGCAGTGAATTGAACCGCTCCGCAACCCCGGATGGTATTTTTTGTTTTTCCCGCCCCTTCAAGCCAGCTTTTTTTTTTTTTTGCCATTTATTACTGACAGTGCAGTGCGCTGCCAGAATACGGCGTGCCTCTCCGGCATCCCTTTTCTCCAACTACTTTTTTTCTTTAATTTATCGCCGACCCCCTTTTCTCGTCCACCCCGCTTTAAATTATCCCTTCCGCATCCGTTCGACCATCGCTTCCTTTGATCTCCCCCTATACTCGTCGCGTCATTCCAGCGTCTCATCCCAACCCCTGCTTTGTGCAGCCGGGCTGAAACGGCACAGCACACTTTCCCTGGCCGCCTCTTTGATTCCGAACCCATTTCCCCGCCTCCCCCGCTTCCCTCACGCACATTCCTCGTGCCGTCGTCGCCCGCATTCTCCCTCTTCCCCTCACGCAAGCACTCACACACGTTCTATATAATACCACGAGGAACACTTGAACATACCGGAAGAGAGAGAGCGAGTCTCGGCCGGAAATTCTGCTGCGAGCCGGCGGCAATTTCGCGGAGAGTCGTCCGCTTTCTTGCCGGCCCCCTTGTCGTCGTCGTGCGTTGGCGACGTACGTGGTCTCGTCTTCCTCACTTCTTGACTCTCTTTCCTCCGTTTGATCTCGAGGCCCTCGAAATTCGGGAGGAATGAATCGCGGGGGAGGGGAAGGGGCAGAAAAATAGGAATGCGAAAGGAACGCACAAAAACGTTATAGAGAAGGGAAAAGAATAAAAAAGCTGGAGGATTGCGCGCAAGAGGCGTGCAACAGAAATGCACCGGCGTTGCACTGGAGCAGTTTCCGGAGGCGATGCGAGGGGCGAGGCTGCGACTGTGTACGTTATTTTTCCCCTCCTGTTTTCGAGGGATACGCTGCCCCGCGTTCTTCCTTGCACACAACGTTCGAGGGAAGGCAACGGAGAACCTCTCCTCGAGAGGCGCGAAAGGAATTAGACCTTTCATCGCAGGGAGAGCTTTGCAAAACAATTCGCCGCAGCTCGGGTCGAAGTGTCCGCAGAACACTCCACGAGACTGTCCCCAGTCTTTTCACTGTACCGTACCTTGGCGGCGATAAACATCATCACCATAAACCTATTTAGGTCCGCTGTAGGAAAAAAATATAAGAAAACGAGCGCATTCCTCAGCAGTCTCTGCGTAGGAGCGCGCGCTTTATTGTGTTGGCTTCTTGGCACGGCAGGAGAGCCGCGCGGGAAAGCCAGACATACGAACGTAGCGGTACCCACCAAGATGGTACCTGTGTGTTCAGCCCCGGAAAAAAAACGAATAGTTTGGACTCACGTTTCACATTTCTGCGCATGGTAAAGAAAGTGACGTTCTAATTCATTCATAGCCCCCAATTTCAGCGCATCTCGTTGTTCAGGCGAGGCCGGCTAACTTGATATAAAAGAAAAGAAATGGGACGTAGACGAAAGTGCGATGGAAGCTGCCTTCACGCGGCAACGTTCTATTATTTGCATTGTTCGAAACACACGGAACATGCCGTGAGCGTACGTGTCGTTATTTTGCGGTGGCTCCCTGATGCCACTCCGAAAAGGGCATCATGCCCGGCCGCTTCCCTGGAGGCAGCCGGCGTAAAGAGTAGAGTACTTTCGAAGAGTAGAGTATTTTGACTACCTTCTCAAAGATTTCCGCCAGCTTGTTGGGTGAGTGTTCCCTGCATCGGCAAAGTGCCTGCTGCATAACCGTCCTGGCAATGCCGCTTTCCATTTTCAACTCTACCGCTTGATCTGGTAATTTCGCTCCGCTTCGAACAGGTGGCGCCAGCAGTGGTGGCGGCACGAACCTTGAAGGGGGAAAAAAAAAGCGCGAAACACGCCTATTTTGCAATTACAATTTTTGGTGATTTTTTCGGCTACGTTTAGAAACCAGACGGTTGGGCCGTCTAACAGCAGCAGCAAGTCTACGGAATTCGGTATTTCATCAACTCTACGAAGTGCTGTAACGAGTCAGCAGAGTATTTTATCATAGCGGGCAGCGTTTGTTAGTTGTGTAATAAACCACACACCACAAAAACTAACAGCGTTCGCTGCCCGTTATGCTAAAACATTCTAACGACGCCTTACAACACTTTGTAGAGTTTATGAACTACCGAATTTCTTGATGAGGTAGCCAAGGTGGCGTTCCTCCAGTAATACATACCAGACGTAAGGGGCCGGTGTTCTGATTAATTAATAGCCCAAGTTAAGGCAATGCCTTCGGTTATTACACGATGAAACGTTTATTAGGAAAAAAGGAGGTGGCGCGATTGTCTTAGGGGTGGTGCCCTCCTTCCAGGGCCCCAGACTCTTCTGCTCCTCTGGCTGGCTCGAAGAATTAAGTCCTTCTGAATCCCGAAGTCGGAGCTGGCCAGAGCTGCCTCCCATAGCGCGACCGTATTTGTGGGATTGTTTCTTGAAGGCCAAATGATAGGGCAGGCCCATGTTGCGTGAAATAAGTTGGAAGGGTTTCCGCATTTATTGCACGCGTCTGTGTGTGTGTTTGAGGGAACATTTTGGATAGCGGATTTGTTAGGATAAGTGTTCGTCTGGATTTGCCTCAGCGTTTGAGCTTCTGCGCCACAGAGGTTCTTGTCCGGGTTGGGGAAAAGGGCTCGTTCACCTGTTTGGACGGTGAGGCATTCTTCAAAGCCGCTTGGGAAGGGCTGCAGCTAGAAGGCTAGGACTGTTAGCCGCGCGGTTTGTAAGATCGCGCGCAGCCTGGTCGGCCCTCTCGTTTCCCTCCAGCTCCTCGTGTCCCGGAGTCCAGACAATGCGGTGGAATTGATTCGACATTTTCGGCTCTAATTTTTTAAGTCGCTTGTGAATTCTTCCATTCATAAGGTTCTGCATAGCCTTTTTGGAATCTGTGACTATTTGGAGGCTTTGGTTCTTATGCTGCCCATACCTTATTGCCAGGAGGAGAGCACCAGTTTCGGCTTCGTCGGCAGTGGTATCTTTTAGCGTGAGGCAATCCTTGATGGCTCCTTCGTGATCGATTATAACTATGGAGGCATTTTTCCTGCTGTAGAAAGCAGCGTCGGTGTAGATGAAATTTTTTTTGTTTTGTTTTCAAGTTGTTTCCGTAGGAAGGCTACTCGTGCTATTCTTCTCTCTTTGTGCAGGCAGGGGTCCATGTTTCGAGGTGGGGGGAGCACTTTCAGTCGTGTTCTTACTTCTCTAGCTGCAATGGATGCGAAGACGGACGCCTTATCGAACTGCCGAGTGCTGACCAGCTGAAATAGTGTGTCTATCCTTTTTCGAACGCTGTGCAATTCACTTTTGGAGTGACGGAATGAGCTTCTACACGGTGGGCCCAACTGCCTACTAGTTGGGGACATTAACGAAACTCCGATTTTTAACAAGATAGCTCAACCTGGCCAGACGGCAATGCTGACCCTCTTGAATACGAACTGTAATTGCTTAGCGATTCGTTGGATATTAACTAACTAATGGTTCTCCGGCGACAACTGAGCTTTAAAATAGACTCAAGTTCGGAAGGTTAGGCCGAATGCGTCTTAGCCGTCGCATTGATATCAGCCGCTTTAAATTGAGCTGACTGATACGTTCATTCAGACTGCTGACTGGCTAATAGGTAAGTATGGTTAGGGAACAGTGCGAAGATGACGAAGCGTTCATTATAATTACCAGTGCTTTCGCGGTTTATATCGCTCTGCACAGCTGGCGATTTGCGTCATAGCCGTCTTTATATATATAGGCTGCTATGTCTGCGTTTATGCGTCATAGCTTTTTTACGTTGCTTCCCTCGCGGTAATAAATTAACTGCAGGTTTTCATGGAACGCCAGCAGCGCCGTTGCCGGCCAACTATCGCCATTTTCGACTTTCCCCGAAGCTCGATAATAGGACATCCCGAGCCGTTATGCTACAAACTAAAGCGCATCACCCTTTCTGTTACATCACCGTCGTGCAGGCGCCAAGTGCTGTTTAATTTTCCCGCCTGACTGCTAGCGGTACGGCTTAGAACTTGGCTACCGCGTGCGGCGGCGCATGTGGAAACCCAAGCACGTCAACAAGCTAGCCACACGGAACGACACGAGTTGGCGAGATCTTCAAAATAGCCCCTCGCACAAACAACTCACCGCCGTTACATGGGGACGTCGGCATTCAAGACTGCCAATTTTAAGCCATGCATCCGTCCCGGCTGTCTCTCGCGCAACAAGGCGGCCGCTTTCATGGGCCCAGCGGCCTTGCAGGGGGGAATTCGCAAGCAGCCTGGAGGCGCAGTACCTTCGTCGCACGTCGCGAAAAAGAAGCGGCGGATGCCTCAACTTTTGCATGCCAGGATTCCCCCTTGAAATCTGTCGCCGCCGCGACGACCAGGCCACCATCTGGTGACGGCTCGATCCTCCACGCGTGCGTCTAGGAACGCAGCGTCACGACGCCGCTTCGGTTGACGCATCGAAGCGGCGAAGAGTAAAATACGAACATAATGAACAATGAAGCAAATACGAGCACACCGACCGCTTCGTAATTCGCCCGCCTTGGTCCTTTTTTTTTTGCTTCTTGCCTCTTCGCCTTTCATCGTGCCTCTGACGGCAGAGCTGGGGAGGGAGGGCTCGGGACACATACGCACCGACTCCCCCTCCCCCTAACCGTTCTCTCGGAGCCCCCCCCCCCCGCCGAACCGCGGCTCTCTCCGCGGGGTTCCCGATATAGAAACCCCGAACAGCGGGAGCCCCCTCGCGCCGCTGGCAGGCCGGAGCCAACCTATGACGCGGAGGCTCAAACCAAACGGTTTCTTTCGGCGGGCCGCGGGGGGAGAGGAGGAGGTGGTGGTGCGGAGGTCCCGCAAGACGTTGGCTCACTTTTGCCGCTCTTTTTTACCCGGGGCCTTCTTTCGAAGCTCGCTCCCGAAGTCTTTCGGAGCCTACGCCGCGGCCAGCAGCCCACGCACTCCAGCCGACGGCTCCCGCGGAACGCGTGGTGACGTTATCGTAAGCCTACCGCAGGCCGCGACGGTAGCAAACTGCCGTGGTGCGCAGTCTCCGCGACTTCTGCCTTCCGTGCACGGATTAACGGACTCGGCTGTGCCGTCTAAGCCCGGGTGTTGCGTGCTTTGGGGTATGCTTGGTCTGCCTTGAGCCAAGTGAGCGGTAGGAGAAGCCCTGGCTCAAACCCTAGGTCCCGGCTCTTAATTTGGCTCGCCTGGCGACATTGTGCATCGGCTGGCTCGCCGGATCTGGATTTATCGTCGATTGTGTTCTGGGCTGCAGCCAACGGCGTGCTGGGACTTCGGAATTGACTGACGGTTCAGGGTGCTCCGTTTTGTGTACGAACTTCGCTGGGCGTGAAATCTGGTCTGTTCGCTGCGTGGTGTTTGTGACGGTGTTTTCCAGTGCCTCAGGCAAAGCGGATTTCCAACATTTCCTGTTATTCTGCTGTCACCAGTAGAAATTTCAACGTGTCGAGCACCAAAGTGTCATCTCGAGCTTCAGCACAGCCCGTCCGACCGTTTTGAGTGCTGCCTCTAGCGCGTACCATCTGCCTGTGAAAGGGCCCTGGTTGCTGTTTGTGCGTGCTGGATTGAAGACGCCGCCTTTCAGGTTTATGTACTACGGCATATATTAGTGGCCGTGAGGTCCGAGGTTTGAGACGTCGCATTCGTGAGAAATTCGGCTCCCTAAATACGGTGTTGATTGCTTATTTTCTAATTCAATTTTTGCATAAGACAGGGAAATTCAGTTACGCACTCACGATATTGAGAACACTTAGCATAGCTATACCCACCGGTCCCTTTGTAATTAGGAAGAAAACTTGGTAGCAGCACTACTATCGGAGACAGCCGTCTACAAGAGCCAGACAACAGTATATCACGTGCAAGTTCAAACAGCTGTTGAGCTTACTGTCTCTGCATATACGCACAGATGGATGGCAGGAAGGCAGGCAACCTCCCTTCCCACATAGCGACCATCGTTGAAGGCTTCTCCACGGGGAAAACCTTATAGAAGCTTGGTTGTAACATAAGAACTTGAATTGTTGGCAAAGCAACTCAGCTGCTGCTCCGGCGGGTGGTTTCAACTTGACAATAGTCCGTACGTGTCTCATTCACAGGTCCAGGTATTAAAAAAAAAAAGAGCACATTGTGGAAAGTCATCTGCAGGCTATTCACGACTGACCGCCAGTGCCTTTCAGGATACAACTGCTCCTACTGTGAAAGTGTCCCGTGTTTGCTTTGAATCACCGTAACGTACAACTGCACTCCGACGAGCCGCTACCACACAGAATTCCGATGCCGCAAATGTGCTAGGAAGAATTCAGCTACGCACCCCCGTGGATGAAGTCAATGCAGCCAGCCAATGAACAACAGCTGCCGACAGTACACAGGTGATTGAAAAGCCATTGTCCCCACCAATCCAGCTGTGCAACAAGACAGAAAACGGCAAGAGACACAATCGCGCGCATACTCTGCAACGGAGCGAATGCCGTTGTTTGGCTCTGAGTGTGCCACGCTCGTCAACTGAGAGGGGCACTCGTTCACTGTGAAATTCCGTGGTTCTGACGTATTGGATCAACAAGGACTCTTGTGAGAAGGGCCACCTGCTAAGAAGCGCGTAGTGCAGGTGAATCGCTAGTGACAACGTGCAAGTTTCCGCCGGCGACAGATTCTGAACGAAGCGCATTTTAAGGTACTTCCAGTGAGACAATCAAACACGTGTTGTGTTTTGGGTTCTCGCGAATATCTGGTTGCTGCCCAAGGAGTTTGCTAATTGTCAAACCAGTGCACACACAGTCAACGACGATTGTCAGGATACAGTTATATCCAGGGAGGTGAAAGCAGTGACGACTTCGTTGCGTCAATAACGACGACAGTTGTGGAGGGGGACGTGGGAACGGGTGCGGACTACAACAGCATGGCATCTACAACGACTGACGGAGGACTCGCGAGTGCACACATGGCCGCAGCAGCAGCTGCTGCTGCGGCTGGGACGCCGGCTACGAATCCGACCGCAGCTTCAGCTGGCTTTGGATCCCACGCTGCAGATGTTCCCCCGACTCATTGACCGGCAAACAATGAACCTCTTTGGATTTCCAGCCATCATGCAACAGGTAACAAAAGAGTGAACACAAGCAAATATGGTTGAACTTCAATATAACAATGTTGCTATTACAGCCGTAAGCAACATTGATTAGCGAATTTATGTTTCAGCGAAACGAAGATTAGGAAATTAAGAAGTTTGTTATGTATAAAACTTTGTGATAGCCAGGGTTCGCTGTGCTGCGGCAGCTTGATACAAAAAACTCAATTTACTCGTCCAAATGATGGCTTCTTCCTGATGGCCACCTTTTTCACGTAGCCGTACAATTCAACATCAGCCACTTTGAAGTTGTATTTTGTCATCATGGCCCCTTTAATGCTGAAGTTTCAGGCACCATGGTAGCTTTTAAGCAGTTGCATGGTGGTGATACCTGACTGGTGTTTGCCACAATGCACAAAAAGACGTGTCTACAGTGTATAGGTGTGCTCAATCACGATTTCAAACAATCTTACTAAGACCGTGGGGAGATTTTTTAGTTGCCTGCAATAAACAGGAAGCGAAGCGTAAGCACAGGGCACTTGGAAATGCAAAAGGCTTGCGCACGGTTATTTTTTCATTTTTTAAAAAAATTGTTTTTGCAGCAACTCACTTGCTGACAATGTTGCGCTGACATTCAGCACTAGCAATCTGTCACAGAAAACTCTGGCCTGCTGCATTAACCAACTGGCCTTGCTGAAAGGAATTTGAGGGGTTTACAGATCTATTAGTCGATTAAAATTGATTCTATACTCGGTGACAACTTAAGAACGGCACCGGAAGTTGCCGCTGTGCCTTAACACCGTAGCCGTATGTTTCTCCGCGCGGCGCAAGTAGGGCGTTACTGGGAATATTTTGAACATGGCGTGAGCCGTTCCCGTGATTTTTTGGCCTTAATATGCATATAAGCGACTCAGATGACGACAAACAAACTGCGTGAGACAAGGCAGACGATATCACGCATTCATAGCAAACCCCTTTCAAAACGCGCACGCACTGACGTCACGGGTCCGGCGCTTTGGCAGAGTGATACACTACATGAGGTGGTGCCGTTCTTGAGTTGTAACCGAGTATAGCTGATTGGTTGATATCGGCTATTTGATTGACTGTTTCATTACGCTTTGGCCAATCAACCAATTATGTGGTACCCCATTTATTTAGGCATGCACGCTGGGACACACTAAACTGGGCTGCACATCAACTCGATGTGCGTGAGCGACACACATCGTGA
Source organism: Haemaphysalis longicornis (assembly GCA_013339765.2). Classification (NCBI taxonomy): domain Eukaryota; kingdom Metazoa; phylum Arthropoda; class Arachnida; order Ixodida; family Ixodidae; genus Haemaphysalis; species Haemaphysalis longicornis. The sequence continues at coordinate 100,003,782 of CM023458.1, read as the reverse complement.
ATGTAGCGGTCTTGGAGCTCACTGCCGATGCTGTAGAATTTAAGCTTGGTCACAGTGATGAAGAATGGGGGTGGGGGCACAGGATGTGTTCAGCTGAACACAGGATGTGTTCAGCGTCGCACATGATGTACGAGGCTAATTGTGCTGCGTATGTGGAGATTGCCAAGCGTGTGCGTGGCTGTTGAGCTGAGATAGTGGCAGCAAGGTAAATTTGGCACGTGGTTTGATTTTATGTGTGTGTGGACACTTCACCAAATGTTACATAATTTCTTTAAAAAAAAAACCACGAAGACAAAATACAAGTTTGGTTCATAACAAAGGCTGTTTTGTCCCGATAACAATGATAAAAATTTTACGGCAAACCTCGAACAAATCGAGGTATTAAAGAAAACGGATGCAGCAGTGGCGACTCCCCAGCCACTTACGGCAATTTCTCCGTGATGTTATAGAACGTCTTGATTGAAGCCACTGATGTAGGCCACTGCCAAGAAACATGTTTGGCCGATTGTAGCGGAGCAAGTCGCTTCTCTTTGACTGCATCACTTGACATACTAATAATGTGCAGTTAACATGCTGGCAACCATAAAATGGCGTAAGATGAGCCCGCACTAAACAGTGCTGGTCCATTTTATGTCACTCCTGCCCGTACCACGCCACTGTAGGGTGAAGTTTGAAAGTTTTCTAGCATTTTACATTTTTTTTTCAGTTGGCTGGAATGGTGCTAAGTGAGTTACCAAAAGCTATTCCTTTCAAGCTCATTCAGTAAAGACACAGTAAGCCGGGGTTAGCATCACTTTCAAATTTATCAGCACTGGGAGAGAGTTTTTGCAGGTCATTTTGCGGCATCCTGCTGTTTTGAGTGAACCGGAGTTAAAAAAAAAAAGACTTGTTAGATTAGGTCAGATTGTGTTAAAAAGCTCTTTAGATTGGGTCAGATTACATTAGGTGAGGTTAGGTTACGTTAAGTTAGAACAGCCCTTTAAGTGCAAGATGTTGTGGGAAAACCTGTAGGTAGACTCCCCCATGAGGAAGTCTCATGAGGAAGCCTCTGTGGAGGCCACATGCTGATGACGATGATGATTAGGTAAGGCAAGAAACGGATATGGTAGGGGGCATTATGGGGCAGTAATGATGTGGCTGCTGCACAGTTATAAGAAGCAAATGCTAGCAATTGTACCACTGCTCACATGCAAGAGCGCAAAACAGGAATTAGAAGGGGGAGGGGGAGGGGGGGTGAGTGAAGTGTGCACGGGGCTGGCAGGTGCGCATGCAAAGGATTTGCCTCTGGCGTGACGCACACGCAGTTCTCCAAGGTTGGAGAGGATGCAGCAACGGCATGGTTTCACATTTCTCCTTGCAGAATTTGAGCACTGCATTCATGCGTGTGTGGCTGTGTCCACTGTGCGGTGGTAGGTGCAGTAACAAAACTGGTGTTGGCCACATTGCACTGACGGTGGTTAATAACTAGTTCGAATTCCACTAAATTGCAATTTAGAGAGCACCGGAGTTTGGCATCGCGCACCAGTTCGGCCAAAACCCCAACGGTGATTGGGCACTTCATTGACGTTTTGCAAACATTTTTTTCGCAACATCTTCTATAATTTTTAGGGGCTGGGGCTGTTGTCGCCTCCTGTCACTGTTGTCATCGTAATCCATCTCATGTAGTCACGGAACAAAAACACCGGGAAACTCGATTACGCCTCATGCTAGTATGTCTCATCATCATCATCATCACCCACCAGCCTATCTATGCCCACTGCAGGGCAAAGGCCTCTCCCATAGATCTCCAATTTCTGTGCTAACTGCGACCAATTTATCCCCGCTAACTTCTTGATCTCATCTGTCCATCTAACTTTCTGCCGCCCCCTGCCACGCTTGCATTCTCTAGGGATCCACTGCTATTACCCTTAATGACCAACGGTTATCTTGCCTTCGCATTACATGCCCTGCCCCCACCCAGTTTCTTCTTAATTTCTACTATTGTGTCTGCTAGTGTACTAATGTCTACTAATATTTCTACTAGAACGTAATGCGTGGTAAAAAAACACCAGGACACTAGTTTACGCCTCGCACTAGAGTAGCTTCGTTCTTCAAAGACAAGAGACTTTTACACCAAAGCTGTATACCTGTACCCCGCAAACATTTCATCTCCAATGGCTAAAACGCCAAGGCGCCAAGAATACACTTGTACACTGCATGCTTCGCCCCTCCTCGGGTTTTACGTTAGTGGCGATGTTTTTTTCACATCCTTAACACTTTGCCGATTCAACTCATTTCCATCACAGTAAAGAGGAAGAAACCGTGGCCATTCCAACCGCATGCCTGGCGTTGCCGGCGCAGTTTTCTTCCACGTGCAGCTTTACGAAAAGGAAAGGAAGCGTGCCATCGCGACTATTTCGGGCAGCCTAGACAAACCCCAGCTGCGCTTGGAGCACGCGCCAAGAGATTCAAGCAAAGGACAAAAGAAAACAAAGCAAAGGAGGAGGCAACGGGGGAGCATAGCTTGGCGCTGGGGGGTGGGGGAGAGGCTTCGGGGAAATATTTCAGGCACGGTGGCCAAGGGGGCTGGCACTTGGGAGTTTGAGTTTGGTTCCAAAGCGACGCCTCCGCACGGAACTCGGTGGGCAGATGCAAATGGCTGTTGTATTTCGAGAGATGAGGGACATAGTGTGCAAACTGTAGCCCAGCCGAGCCAAGCACAATAAGCAAATCCGCCAAACGGAAGGTTGCCTGCCAGCGATGCAGATCTTGGAGGCAGTTGTGAGATGTTCGGAGCAGTGGCTTTTATTTTCCTCTATTTGACTTCTATTGCTGTTCTGCAGACGTATATTGCGCAGTGGCATTTCTTGAGGCCGTGGTGCCTGCTGTATCATCATCATCATCATCATCATCATCATCATCATCAGCATATTTATGTTTACTGCAGGATGGAGGCTTCTCCCATTATCTTCCAACTGGTCGTATATTCTGTGCTGTGCAAGTCCATTCTCTGCCGCTGCTGAACCCAAGGACGCAAGTTCGATTCCCGGCTGCGGCGGCCGCTTTTCTGACGGAGGCGAAAACGCCCGTGTGCTCGAGATTTCAGCAGACGTTAAAGAACCCCAAGTGGCCGAAATTAATCCAGAGCCCTCCACTACAGCGTGCCTCATCGCTGCATAGCGTTGCCGCGTTAAACCTCATGATCAATCGATCAATCAACCATTCTCTGCCACCAAATTTTCCCACATTATCCTCCATCGTCTTAGCGTTCTTTGCTCACTTCTAGACCAATCGCTCGCTTGTCACTCTGTTACCCTGCTGGCCTGTTCGGTTGTAAGTTCTCTGCAGAATATGTCCAGGCCAACTCCCCTTCTTTCTCGGAACGTGTGCTGGGACGTCTTCCACCCACCCGAGTTCGCTCCCTAATCCAAGACACTCGTTTGTTATCCTTAAGGACCATGCAGACAAAACACAAGTTTGCTTTATTCGAATGATTTCATGTTTTGTGCTGCCCCCCGCGCTTGTCTTGAAGCAAACAATGTTTTATTCGCTGACAAATGAATCAATTTAAGTTAAAATTTTGATTCTCCCGCCACATCGTGTGTTTTCGTGACGTCTGCAATGATGTCATATGTGCTGGGGAGCCTTGTTTACCGTTAGTCAACCTAGACAGTGCCACCATACCGCAACTGGCCATTTTCTGCTTTTGTTTTTGACCGTATTTGTACCTGTCTTTTTTTTGTTAAGGTAGAAAATAATCATTTCGTGAAACATGGTGTTCGCTCGACAAATATGGTCACGTAAGACGCTTACGCCAATCGGCCAGTGTCGTCTGAGACAACCCCAAAGCGCCGCAGTGCTGTGCAGCTAAAACAAGCATAGTGCGTGCAGCAACAGCAGTACGCATCGGTACTTCTATGTTTACGTGCTCTTTCGTAAGTTCCACTGTTTACCCCACCGTTCTTACTGCTATAACAAGAATGTGCCCTAAATGCGAGCGCAAATAGCTCGTTCGACTAGCTTACAAAGGCTGCTAATTTGGTTTGCCAACCTCAGCCAGTCGCAGAGCTGTTGCATAGGACGTCATAAATTCTGTTGCGGGAAATGAGCTAGTGAGTCGCATAGTCATTCGTACGGACTCTTGGGCAAGTGTGAACACACAACATAGCGCTGTGTTGTGTGTTCTCTCTCTGTCCTCGTTCTTTTTGCGCTATGAATTCGTCAAGATCGCATAGTCATTCCCCTTTTTCCTAATTATGTAGTTTATGTTAAAAGTGGAGTCAGTATGATTCTAACGAGGCAACCTTTCGAATGAACCAAAATTGTGTTTTGTCTCCATGGCCTCTTTAAAGGAGCCATGAAGACAAAATACAAGTTGGGTTTATTAGAAAGACTGCTTAGTTCCGATAACAATGATACCAATATCATCGCAATCTTCACACAAATAACGGAGATGTTAAAGAAAACGTGTGAAGCAGTGGCGACCCCTAGCCAATTTCCCGCAACTTTTCTACGACGTACGGAACCTTGTTTGTGCGATTGGCGGCGCCTAACTGACCTGTCGCGACGACACATGACTGGACGTCTGTAATGGGGCCTCTAGTTACATTTGACCGCATCACTTGGATGCTAGCGTGCAGTTAACACACTGAAAGTTATGTTTTATTGTTGGCCCGTATGACGCCAATCTTGCTCATAACACACCACTGTGGCGCAAAATGTGAAAGTTTTTAAATACTTCTTGCTTTTTTTTTGTTAAAAAAACATCTTTTGGGACTGTAATGGAGCTGAGTGAGATACTGAATCCAGTTCTTTCAAATTACACGAAGTTGTATTTTCTCTTCATGGCTCCTTTAATCGTTATTACCATCAGCCTACTTTTTATGGCTTGGTTGCTGACCCACGTTTTATTTTCAAGGTGCTTCGTATTGGTTGTACACCCTTCCTTTTAGTGACAAAGTTGTGCCGAATGCTCTCCAACACATTGCAATTCTACGTAGACCTTATTACCTTCTTGTGGTTCAGAGTGCCAATCACAATTCTCTAGAGATAGTGATCTACCTCTTTTAAATATTTCCTAGCATAGACTGAAAGAGGCACTTTCTGCATGTCTATTGCTTTTGAATTATTTATATCTATCTCTTAATTTTACCGCAATGGTCGAGGCTTGGGCTAGTTACAACTAAGCTTTCCAAGCGCAGTTCTTGGGCGTTCTTTGCAGGTCTTCCTCCGAATCACTAACAAGACGATGTCATCCGTTAATTTCAAGCTCGCTTAATACAAAACGTTTTTCTAGACATGCTGTGAATATTTCCAGCAAGATGATGTCTCCTGGTCTCATGCCAGTTTAAAACTTAAAACTTCCCACTCTTCTCATGAAGCCTTATTGCGCCAGTGCTTTCCTCGTATATGCTCTCTAAGAGCATTATGTATGTCTCCTCTGTTCCCTGTTCTTGTAATGCTGCCATCACTCCAGGGGCTTCTATTGAATGCGAACTCCTTACGTAATGTGTAAATGGCATGCAAAGACATTTATTATTCTTTCCCAATCTCATCATTACTAGGTTGATGGCATGAATGTGATCTGTTGTTGAGTAGCCTTTCCTAAATCTAGCCTGTTCCATCGGTTGTGCAAAATTTAGAGTGTCACAACATTACTTGAGCTTTTATAGGGTTTTGAAAAAACGTTATGACAGCATAAACATTTCACAGGTATGTTTCAGGACCAGGCATATGTTTTTTGCTACAGAACACTGACTTTCAAATGATGAATTATAAAAACTGGTTTTCAACCCTTAGGAAAGTGGAGGCAATTCAGGCAACCAATAACCACAACCTGTGCCACATTTACAAACTTGCGTATCTGGCTTTTAAGTAATTTGCACTCACAAGTTTCCCCTCCAGTACACTGGCATTCCACATCATGTCGTTCAACCTTCACTTGAAAAATGTGATATAGAACCCAAATGTATTTAGGGATGAAACTGTCCCCTTAAAAAACGTTTTATTGAAGTTTTTTTTAAGTTGTTCAGGCCAGTTATACAAATAAGAATGAATGTGTCATCTTGGCCAGACATTAGCAGCGATTCTTGCAACCACAGCACACATTATATGATAGAACAAACAACTGAAATTGCAGTAGATGTGGCGGCAACATTAAAAAAGTTAAAGTTAGGCTCCCCTTCCTGAGTTAAAGGGGTAAAGACTGACTCATTTAAAAATGTGCAAAAGAAGCAAATGAAAAAAAGAAGAAGAAGAAAAAAAAAACTGGTTCATTGCCAGGTAGAGAGGCTGAGAGGGGTGTAAAAGGGGTTATGGCATAAACAGGTTTTTTTTTTTTTTCAAGTCTGTTTGTGGGGAAAGGTGCTGTGGTGCCATTCGACTTCACAGTCACTAATTATGTGGCTGCTTTAGAGTACTGATACCTGCGGCCATTTTGTTTCTGTGAAAGAATTTGCCCCATAACTGCACTATCTGCTTGGTGTGTGCACTTAGTGTGCATTAGTGTGCATTTGTTGGGGGGGGGGGGGGGTTTGTAAACCTGTGCTGTACAAAAAGGTAGAATCGGGCAAATTGGCGTTCGTTCATTATAATAGCGCATCAAAGACAAAAATAGAGAAGACAGAATGAGTGCTAGAAGACTAGAAGAGGCATAACAGGTCACCGTTTGCTGTGTGTTTTCAAGCCTTAGTTCCGTCTGCACCGCGCATTATGAAGGCACAAAAAGAATGCACACACGCACGTGTGCCCCGTTGAAATGAGTAGAGTTTTCTCACACAGCCATCTGTTGTTTGGCGATGTGGAAGCCCTCTGCTGGTGCATGGTCGTTGAGGTTCCTTTTGATGTGATTGGTTAAAAGAACTGATGGTGATGAAAAGGGTGAGATATGTAGTTACTAAAAAGTGCAGCTTCTATAGCAGTTGTAGTGCTTGATCTACTTCTGAATTCCCTTACTTTGCAACTGGGTTACGTGAGAAAGGAGTGCAGTTCGAGCAGAATGGCCTAAAGGGGAACTTGTTTGCACATGCTTTCGCCACCCTGAACAGTGCAGGCATTGTTTTTTTGAGCCTCGCGATGTGTGGTGTTGTATACATCCAGTCATAAAAAACAACAAACAAACAAAAAAGCCTTCCAGCATCTGTCTAGCCATCCAAGTCGAGTTCTAGTAAGCTTGGTCACGCTTCCTTTCTGTCATTGAATCGACCCCTCCAAAATCTATGGTGGGTATAACTGAAGCTGTATTTTTTTCTCGTACAAAACATGTTATGGGTAACCAGGAAAAAGTTGATTGGAAGAATAAAAAGTTGTTTAGCTATAAAAACTTACTGCAGGTTCTATCCGTTATCTCCGCTTTGCAAGCACCCCTGAGTAATCTGGGCTTGTAAGAAAATAGTTTGCGTGCTCTCCACCACATCTGATAAAACTTGTGGCTGTTCCACTCCATTTGTTGATTGTAACTGAGGCACTGCATTTTCGCAAGTCTTATTAAAAACCTTGACAGGTTTTTTTCCCATCCTTTTGCGCAGTAGTGCTAGGCAGTGGTGAAACCAGTCTGCATGATCCTCATTGATGGAGGAAAAGGTGTGATGTCTTCTGAGAGATGGAGACATTTCATCCTTCTCCACACTAAGGTTGGGAGCGGCCTAGAAGAGAGATCCCACTCCCCATCAGGGGGATATGGCATTTGACCCCTCCTCTCAATTACGGGATTATGATCCCTCATCTTCCGAGCTTATCATCGATGTGAGGAAAAGACTCACTGTAACTACTGTATGGAGTGGATCATCAGTTGGGACCGAGATGCGTGCTCCGGATCTCTGCTTGGTTATTACTTCCAGCATTAAAGGCAGATTTATTAGATTGGTGAAATTTCCATCGCACAAGCTGACAATTTACAGGGACAGTAAACGTGATGAAGGTGGGGTGAGGCGGAGTTAACACATTACACACATTACCACTGAATTTGTTCCAACGTTGGGACTGGAGTGTGTCTTTTCTGCACAGCTTCAGTGCCATGCAAAAAAAGACAACTCGATATCGATGCTGCAAATGAAGGCGTGAAATATCTGCGTGGCTTCTAGCGAAGCAACTGTTTGTGTCACTGCCAAAGAAAAAAAGTAAAACGACGAAGGCACATGGGGAAGGGGTTTTAGTTGTGGAATAAAAGCGTTTCGGGTCCCTGAAAAGCTTTTGGGCACGTGTTCACCGGGCCCTCAAACGAGAACTGCTGTTATATAGCTGTGTTAATAGATGTTCAGGAATAAAGGGTGCTTTCTTGGCTTTGAAATTAGTCAACAAAGCGAGAACTTCAATGTCTCGGTCAATGACCTTACAACCTATGATACTCTGACATCACAGATTGTGGCAAGGGTAGCAACAACTGTAAAAGGTTGTGGGGTGCGTGTCAGGTGTCAGTAATGTTATCTGCAGTGCGCTGCTTTCGCTGCCTGTTTTTTGTTTGTTTTGTGTTGTCACAAACTGTGAAGCAGAAAGCAACCCGCCTTTCTGTACGAAGATATCTTTGTTTTCTCACTCACTGTGATTTACATTCGTAAGCTGCACACATTAATCTATTAATTCAAGCTAAGTTGTTCCTCCTTGCCTTTACAAGTACTTTCCCCCTACACATCTAACAGCAGTGCCAACAAAAAGTTCGGCGTGAAAGAGGATAGGTTGGTTTTAAATTTCCATTTATTTCTATGTAGACTGGCACGAATAGGCATTGTAGTGAATATTTGTTGAGCAAAATCTAGTGCAAAGAAAAAATTCATCAATTTCTCGTATGTCTTGAACCAAATGAAATAACGGATAACAAACAATGAACAAAATGAAATGATGTTTCAAGACAATAGAAAAAGAAGAAGTTGGGAAGAAACAAGATGATGGGATGGTAATATAGAAAGCTTGTGAATGGGGAGGATGGGGCGACTAAAAAGCTGGCCATTAACAAACAAACGGCCCTGAAATTTTGGATTGCACCGGCATTAGTGTGCGTGACAGTGGCTCCACTGCTTTGGTAACTTAACCGCAGTTACTTGAATATCTAAGCAGGCAAACCCAACTCTCAGCTAATAAACTTGTAGTCAGTGCACATAACTTTCTACGAAGGTCGTTTTTTCTTAAACTTTTGCCTATGAAGCATCTGCAGCGGGCACCAAATACATTTTTAAATAAGGAGGCATAAAAAAAAAGCAAGAACAGGGGAGCAATTTGAATTTTCATAATCCTCGTCGTCAACTGAGTTCAAGTTTTAGCATATATATGAATTCAAATGAGTGATTGGTTAGCATTTCGTGTTCCTGGCGTTTTACTTGACCGCAGTTCAAGACCTCGCTACGATGAATCTGCAAGGTAATCTACATCGTAATCCAATTACCTATTTCAGAGGTACGGCGGCGCCTTCGGTTCTATCTACTGATCTCAGATGCACAAAGTGTAAGTAGATCAAGCGCAGTGGCAGTCGACATTCTAATGAGCCGTGAATTATTTCCGGGTCTCCCCACTCGGCGCAATCTTTGATGTGACGCGCTGTTCCACAGGCCTCGCTACGAAGTTGCATAACCTCATTCCGGCATGCTGTGCCCCCGATAACAAAATTGCACCACTCGAAATTGCACAGCCCTGCACCGCACTTAAGAGGTTGACATCATCGTGAATGCTTAATGTTCCTGCACAAAGTAATCTTACAAAGAAGGACACTTTGCCCCACAAAGCGCTTTCAACAAGTTCACAGCATCACCCTTTTTCTGTGGCTCGTGACCCAATTCCCATCACCTTCATTAAGTACGGATGGTTAGAAGTGCATGTGCGCGCACTTTCCCTCCTGTAGTCCTTTGCCTCCAAACTTGCATGCGGACCGGCGCGAGCAGAGGCGGGGCTCATTACCGTACAATGCTCGTATCTTCGTCATGTCCGCTGCGAGTGCTTCGGGAACCTCAATTAGCGCCGAGTCACTAACGAGGACTGCATGTTCTGGCCAGGCAGCGAAGACCCGGCCGCTCGTTTTTAGCGGCCAGGACGACTCAATCGAACAAAGTGCCCTGCAGATCCCCTCCCTGGAGCAGCTTCGTTGTCTACTAATTAGAGCACGGAACAACGTGCTGTCGGCGGCCCAACGTAGGTCATTTAGAAAGTTTGAGTCACATGGGCGCTCAGCGCGCATCCCAAATGGCTATGTTGTATCCGGATAGGAAACCATGCTGACCTGGCGAGAGTTGACTTATTTATGAGCGACAAGAATGGGATACATGGAGCTTACTTTTCGGGTTATTCCTCAGAAGGTGACACACAGGTTGCGTTCAGGGATAGTGTCACGACCGTCCTCTTTGTTGCGTCCATGCCAGTGACGTCGCATGCTGCATTCTCACCGCATGCAACCATCTGCAATAAGCATTTTTATCATTATCATCATCATGATCATCACCGACAGCAGACGTGGCCAACACAAAATTCAACACAGTAGAGCGAGACCACGATGACCGCATTCTTCAGTGCTTTGTCTCACACGGAATACGCTGCGAAAGCAGACCACCGCATTGTGACAATAAATTTACAAAAATAATGACAGCTATAAACAGGACGGAGCAGCTTTACAAAATAAAATCTAATTGCAGGCATTTTGTGTCGCACATTTTATTTTAGTTAGAAAGTAAAATCTGCTGGAAGCCAGTCAGCACTGGCACTGATCACATGTCTTCTACTAAGGGAATTAGACAAACAAGGAACTGTGCACATTTGCCTAGGTATAGAATCGCAAGCAGGATGCATTCTTAGTGCATCTACTCCAGGATGGAATTGCTGGGAGTTTGAAAATCTATCAGCTAGCCATTTCTTGCACACTTGAGGAAGAATCCTCAGAATCTCAACCACTGTTTTGCTAGGGAGTTACTTTGTGCAAGGTGAAACGTCAACTCTCTGTCTTGAGGTGGAAGAATGAATGGGCTCTTATTGAAACAAAGTGGGACTTTTGTTGTCGCTGATGGATGGGGTCACCAATCCACTGAGCTTGGCCTTCTCTCGGGCCAGGAGATTTCGGGTCTGCTCTTGCCTATCACTGTTGCACTCCCTGGTGATTCTATGCAGTATTTCACCGGGTACTTGAGGCTACACCTGTGGAGGTTTGGGTCGCTGTTTGTCTGTATCTGTCTCCAAGAAGGGGTTTCCGTTGTGTTTAGCGTTTCGTGCGAGAGCAGGTATGGTACCTGGCTGACCTGAGCGCTTTTAGCCTTTCCCCGTAGCTGTTGGGAATAAATGTGGTGAAGAGTTGCGAGTTGTCACCCTTCCGTTTGTGAACTCACTGGCAGTGGTGTTAGCCACTGTGTTTCCACATCAATCCCTCATATCCAGGAAGTTCCTTATGGTCTCTCCTTTGATTTTGTTCGGCAGGTTGGCTACTACTTGTGGTATTCTGCTTCTAATGAAGATGTAGCGTGCTTGCTTTGGAGTCGGTTATTATGTATGTGTAGGCAACTTCTGCTACCTTTCTCTGTGGGCCAAGGCTAGGCGATTGCTCCGGCCTCCGCTTCCTCAAGATTCATGTTCTTGGTGGTCGACCAATCTGCTAGGCAGTGGTCAGAATCTATGACAGTTGCCACTGCATTGCAGTTGTTCTCAAACATTACTACGTCGGTGCTGACTGTGTTAGGGTCTCCTTAAAGTTTTCCCGCTAGAGATGATATTCTTGCTTTTATTCTTCCTTGGTGGTTTTTTCTTGTCTGTTTTTTGGTATTGGTGACATAGTCTTCTACGTATGTCTTTGTTAAGGTCAGCCGTACTTTTGGTGTTGGTTTCATTTTCCGGCGGGCCTACTCTTTGGAGTACGGCTTAGCCTGTTCTGTGCTTTGTGCCCTTTCTCTTTGCACAATCAGGGTGGCTTCCTTGATCTTCTCGACGTGTCTGTAATCTCCAACTTACTCGTGGCTGTGTAGTGGGGGAGTCCAATCGTGGTTTCATAAGCTCCTCTTATTATTGTTACTGTTTGATTATTCTCTTATTAGTTCAATAGGTGATATGTCAGACTGTATGCAAAGCTGTTGCTAACTAGGGCTTGAACCATGCAGAGGGTGCTTACCTCTCTCATTTCTGTTCAGTTCCTTCTTATCCTTCTGATTATTCGGGTTATTTACTGCGTTGTCTTCCTGTACAGTGCAGTTCGGATTATAGGTTTTAAGAAAAATAGTGGAAGGGCCACTGGCTATGAATGGGGTTGACTTCATTGCAAGTGCTGGCTTGGGAAAAGGGATCATGCACACACTTTACTTATACGCTACATTTCCTGTATCTTTATCTCTGCATTGCCAGCTTATGTCCTGCATCAGTACACTCTATCTCTCATGTAATATTTCCTGCACTTCATGATGTGCAGCACTATCAGAGTAACCTAGTAGGGTAGTTAGTTCAATGTAATACAATCTTTTTGGGCACTGAACATACAATGCAAGTTAGCTGTAATGTGTGCAAATCAAGAAGAATTTGCTGTAAATTGCAAGTAAAAAAATGGGTTGCCTCATTACTGATCCCTATTTGAAAGATACTAGTGTAAACCTTTGAAAACATTTTAAGGGTCACAACAAATTATTAATCTTGTTCGAAAAAGACAATTGTTATCAGGTGCTCAACTTGTTTGTCACCTTGTTGAGAGTAATAAGTGAAGAATTGCTGGATGTGTACAGTGAATACTGCCAAAAAGTTGACAAATGTCATGTCAGTATAAATTGTCTACCATTTCTTGCAACAGATATCACATCTTCTGCAAATATTCCTCTTCTGTAGCTGTTACTACAGGCATGCTGATGTGTGTCTTGAAAGAATCAGACGTAGTGCAGACTTTTTTTGTCAGCATTGTATATTCTGATACGATGACGTAACATGATGCATGTACAAATATAAAACAATATGCACAGTTTATTACTCGTCATCAGTGGATGTGATGTGAAGGAGGTGCACCCTATGATTATTATATTTTCTGATTCAGTTAAATAAAAGTCACAAGGGGTTTATGCGGGGAGTTGACAAAGGAGCACGATTACAGTGCAACGAGAAGAAGTTGAGAGGAATGCGGCAAAGAGTTAGGAGTGCGTGAATAGTTTGACAAGGAGTTCCACCAAGAGAGCAAGGCATTGTAAGCACAGACCAGCAAGAACTGTAATGCACAGATGAGTTCAAACGAGAGGCTAATAGTGTGACAAGAGAACTTGAAGCCCGCTAGTGTGGCACCCCTTTCTTTTCACAGTTAAATAAACGCTAAAAAGCTCTCGCTGAGGTTTGCGTCAACTTTTTTCCCTCAGCTTTCCACCTGTGGGGTTTCAGCGTGCTGCAGCGCTCATTAAGACCAGGCATTAAGAACAATGCGAACACTGCAGCCTTGTATGCACCATAACTTGTACATGCCACATAAGGAGCCGGAGCCCATTAGTGTACAGTTTCCACATCATTATGTCTCTTCCGAACGCCATGTTTACATAGTCTTCTTGCTTCTGCTGTAAGTGGCACAAGTGCCAGTCAGTGTTTCGGCCAGTCATTTGAATGCCATAAGTGCCCGGGGCCTTAAAAAGAAAGCATTTGTGCAGCCCCGAGACGCAGGCACAGACAGACGTTTGCTAACCCATTAAGCGAAATACAAAACGAAAACGCAACATTCACGACGCGCCCAGGGAATTAGTGCTCGGCCGACCAGTCTGCAGCAAAACGTGTGTTCGCACCTGAAAAAGGATAAAACAAAACAATAACACGCTTCCCTAGCTCCCCGTCCGTCGGCACAGCGGACGATCAGGAATACGCGACGCTGTCCGGCATAAAATGGTAGTAGATAGGCACGCTGGCTTTCATTGGCGCCGTGTGCGTGTCTACGCATTCTTCAAGGGGTGCCCTATCTGCGCGCAAACTGCGTCCCGTCCGGTCGTTCCAAGATGGCGGCGGCGGGAAAAAGTCGGCGCGCGCCGTAGCAGACGATTCGAAATGCATGTGGTAATCATGTGTGCCGACTGTGTCCACAGGTCGTATATGACGGCGTGCTGCCTGCTTTTATTAGTCGCGCAAAAACAATGCGCCAATTCAGTCTCTGGCCACCAAAATGAGCGTCCTCCGTGCAACCTTTGGAGGTCCCCCCGAGTCCGCGCGGATGCCAGAGGGAAAAAAAAAAAAAAAAAAGGCGCAGGAGGGGGGCGGAAAACGACTTTTCTGCGCCCCTATTTCTTTTTTACTTTTCTTTCGCTACTTTCCCCTCTGCAGATGATTGCGCCGCACACGCGAGTTTGGTCGCGCAGTGTTCTAACGACTTCGCGAAATGAGGAACGAGGGAGAGCGAGAAACAGGGAACGAAAACGCAGGAATTTCCCCATAAATCTCATTATGAAGAAGAAACCATCGCGCGCTGGGAGTCTCCCTTCCATTACTGACTTTTCTTCCCCAGTTGCTGGAGCGTCGCGCGATTCGGAGTGTGATGGCGTTTTTTTTTTTTTTATTTTTGTCTGCTTTTACGACGCTGTGCGGCGTGGGAGGGGGACGATGCTTAGCGAGTTCTCGCCTCCCCAATACTTTCGCGAGCCCGTTACGCAGCGAGCAAGAATAAAAGACAACTTTCTTAGCCGCGCTAATTTTCTTTGCGAACAGCACAGGCGCGGCAGATGAGGGCGTGGGGAAAGTGGCGGTCTGTCGACACGGGCAAGCCCGCTGAACGTAATTATAACTCGAAAATAGCCTCTATCATTCGTTCCGGTCATCGCTTCTGCAACTTTGAAGACAAACACTAATACGAACAAAACGGCATACAAAGATTTCAAGAATGGAAGAATTGAGGGACTTCCCGAGCGCCAAGTCTGCAGTAAACGGTTTTATGCAAACGAGCTTTATTATTATCGCTGCCGCTAAAGACCGAGTATAACGACGCGAGGTATTGCGTGTTGTAGACATCGAAGACGGCTGTGGAAGCGCTCCCGATTTCCGCGTTTTATGATTATCATTGTCCACGTAAATGCCTCTTAATTACTGAAGAGTCTGGTCTTCACGCCGTAATAATATAATGCGTGACCTCGTGTGAAGTTTCATTAACGTCGACAGTGATGATTACGAACTTTATTATTATCGGCACCAGGCTACTTGGCAATATGTGCGCCCTGTCTGTCCTCTTGAGAAATTCTGACAAATTTCTACGTCTGCAACCAATGACGCCTCCAATTGGCCGTAGTGCACTACGTATCAGAGCAGACATCCTTGCGACTGGAATAATTTCGCCGAGAGCGGCGGCGAATTATTTCCAATCACGAACGACTACGCCAAACGGGACTTTTATCGGACCTGTCGTTTTGCTTTCGTCGACCGTTGAATACACCCCCCACCACCACATAGACGCGTATACGGCCCTGTCCTGCTGATATGACGCAACACAAACGTCTGTTTTTTTTTTTCTTTTCGGAATTCGTTCGTATATAACCAATATAACGTTCATATCTCCTCGCAACATTCGAAGCCCACCTGTGTTGAGACTCGTTGCTTGGCGAGGCGCTCAATGTCCTTCAAGGCCGCAGCGTCTCGCAGCAACACATTTAGCGGTTAGCAGACGAGCGCACATTCGTACGTAACGACGCAAAAACGATTCGGCGGGCGCGCACTATCACGCTTGCACGCGCGTGATAACGGAAAACGTTGACAGAAGGTAAGAACATCCACATGCACGCAAACTCAAACGCTACTGTTGCTCGAGCAAACCAAAACCGCAATTCAAAGTGGGCCATGTTGTACCTGCGGAGGCTGTTAACGGTACATAAATATCGGCATCTAGGGATATCCGCGAGGTAGAATTTTTTTTCCGGACGTAGAAGCATACACGCACAAAAAAAGCCGTCTCGCCAAGTTATCGCCAGGATGTCCCCAGCGCCCCTAAACAACGATTTATTCAATGTCCCTATTCGAAGCTTCTGCTCTCTCTCTCTCAGAATCCGTTAGCACCCAGTGAGTGAATCGCGCGCTACGTCTCGCCCGCAATCCTGTGCGCTCAGGAGCATATCTCCGAGGAACGAGGCATCATCGCGCAAAATGAATAGTGATGAAGACAGCGACTGCAGTGATGAACCGTTCTCCTACCACGCTATCTTCGAATTACGTGCGGATCGACGTTCGCAGTTAGTGTTCGGTGCGATGTTCGGCAACGGTGGAAACAGGCAACGGCGAACCTACCGCGCTTATGTCTCGCTCTTGGCGGCAGACATTAACGCGGACTGGGCGGACCTGAACTCTGCCATCGAAAAAATGCTCGCGGAGAACCGGGACTGGGCGGACCTGAACTCTGCCATCGAAAAAATGCTCGCGGAGGACCGGGTAAGACATGTTTCCACTTCAAGGTGTGTAGAAACTTGAAAACTTACGTTTGATGCCTGCTCTTCGGACTCCACCGCCCTTTCGCGCCTTTCGTCGCCGCCATCTTTGCATGTTTCCACTTCAAGGTGTGTAGAAACTTAGAAAGAAAACTTACGTTTGATGCCTGCTCTTCGGACTCCACCGCCCTTTCGCGCCTTTCGTCGCCGCCATCTTTGTTCCCAACAGCGGCTGGGCTGGCGAGTTGCGCAGTCCGTTAGAGCAGGGCTATGGGCTCGTAACTTTTACGGCAGTCGTGGTTTGCTGGAAGCACTTGAGGTTCGCCTCCAGGACGCGTTCGGCGTATTCGAACGCATCTCTGGTAGCAATTTTTAAACAAGATTTGCAAACGGGAAGTTACTAGGACGAAGTAATCTAGTAACGATGTGAAAGTTTTTATTTGGTTACGAATTTGTTATCAAGCAAGCGGCGAGAGGAGACGAAGCGCGTTACTCGAACGTCGATTGGTCCCGGCTGATGTCACGTGATCCTCTAAATTTGAAGAGACCAATGGTGTTGCCGATGCGGGGGCTTTCCGCGGTGCCCGGGGCATGATTTGGGCGAGCAGACGACACAATTTTTTGGGATTCGGCGTGTTTGCGTTTGTGCGTTTTCAGCTCAACCGATGTGAATGGCTTCGTTTATTTCGGCCGAATTGTTGCGTGCGTTCGGCGAATTGAATGTCGGTGGTGACGGCGTGTGCGTCCTTGCGTACTGTAGCGACGGAGTTCACGCTGGATATTTCCACGGGGACATTGAACAAGCGTATCAGGTAGGTCCGTCTTCGTACACAAGTTCACGACGTCGCTTTCGTAATGGAGGAGCGAATGGCGTTCGAAACGAAGACATTACTCCCAGAGACGAGTACGTTGCTGTGTAAATGAAAGAAGTGTGTTTGCTACTCCTTCGTTTCAAAAAAAAAAAAAAAAAAACGAACAAAACAATACTCGCTTATTTGTTCTCCCAATTGATTCGCCTTCTTGAACACGCTTTCGACGCGTATGCGTTCAATCCCTGCGTTCGTATAATGCTCGGCCGTTTGTGCGTTCAGGCAATTAAATTCACTATGCTGTGGGAGCTCGTCGAAATCGGTGAGGGTTTGTGTCGATTTTTTTTTTTTTTTTTTTCAGCAACCTCACGTGCGTTCTTTCCTTGTCGGCTCGCCAAATCTCACTTGCCTCCAGCGACCGAAATCACGCCCGCTTCACAGCTCACAACCCACGGGGAGCGCTGTCGGTCTTGATTTTTATCCAATTTTTGTGTTTGGCCACGGTTCCGTCCATTCGTAGCCATCGGTAAAGTTACGTCCGGTCACCTGTAATTAATAACAGTAATTATTACCTAGCAGTGATTCGGTGGATTGTGCGTGTCACTGGGTTGCTGGTATGGTAAGTGATTAGGCAACGCTTATTAGAGGCTCGTTCGTATCCTTGTCTTGTGTTTTTGCCTGTGTTGCTTCTGTTTCTGTCCTAACCAGTCGGCGACGGGGGTGGTCATAAGAGGGGTATCCACACGTTTTGCGCTAGCGCGAAGTCTCGTAGTATTTACTTACGCATAATGAGAGGGGGTGGGGGGTTGTTTTGAGGGCTTATCGCGTCCTGCTTTCAGCTAAGTGGTACGTCTCTACACATTGAAACTTACGAGTATATCGCGATAGGGGAGGGCTCTTGAAATGGGACGCCTCAAAATTATCGAATCACCCCGCGCCTGCGTGAGACCCCTTTAATGCGAAAGCATTGGATGGCCAGTTGGGCAGAAAATCCGGCGTCGGCGACTGTAGCAGCGAAACGGCTCCTCGACCAGACGTTTCTGGGAAGCGTTCCATAGCGCGGGGCATTCCATAGCACGTGATCGCGAAGCAAATCGTCTCAAGCGGCAAATGGGCGAAGTCGGGCAAGAACGCGTTTCATCCTTCAAAATGGGTAATTAATGTTTTTTGCATTCAGAAGCCTGACGAAGTGCTCAAATGTCTTCTGACTTTTGGTGTAGTACTACCCAATTGTTTCAATTTCAATTGGCCCGGTTGTTCAAGCTAACAAATGTTAGACGCGAGACGTCTGTGTGTGTGCAGTAAGTCCGAACTACAGAATAATTAAATTCAATTAAAAAAAATGTGCATAATTGGTCGTGCTAAGAATACGGGTTTAAACTCGTTGATTTTGTATGACGGTCTCTGTTGCGTTCTCTCGGGTTGAGTCTGTACAGCAGTCTCGTTGCACAAGCTCGATGCGGGCTTTTGTGCCTGCGGTGAAGGGCGCATTGAGCGTCTGGTGTGTACGCAGTTTCTTTTTAATGCGTAACCATTCCGTGGCGAGTACCCCACTTGAAAAAGTGTAACGCTTCTAAGGTGACGCTCTGTGTGTGCAAAGTAATTGCGTAATTGGCTATGTGAACACACGCAATCGATGTAATAGTTCGTTATCTTCAGAAGTGATCATGGAGTTTTGAAAGAAAAATAAGACAAGAAATTGACTGGCTGATTGCGATACTCCCTAATGCGATATTTGGGCGCAGCAGCGGTGCGCCGAGGCAGCAACCACTCGTGGGTTCTCTCGACGGCAGCGATGATGAGCCTCTGCGTCGGCGGCGCGAAGTGCGTCTCGGGAAGAAACGCACATCATAGTCACGGCGCACGGCCCCCTCACGTTTTCGCCAAGCGTCGCACCGTCGAGCGCCTCGTGCGGGCACAGCATACTGTCCCCTCCGCTCCCCCACCGCACACTTTCGGAGAGCGCTGGCTCGGGCCGCAACGGCGAACCACCCTCCCCTCCCAACTCCGCGACACCTCCTCCTTTGCTTTCTTTCATCGTTCGCTTATTCTTTCACTCGTCGGTCTCGCCATCGTTCACTCGGTTACGCCCGACAACGCGGCTCAGCCCAGAGACGGCCGCCAAGGGGCTGCGCCCTGACACCGCAAACGCGTAACCCGACGCTCTGTACCAATACACCTCTGTGCAGCTGTGAAGACAGCTTTACAGGCACCCGGTGTACAGCGCTTCATAGGGATGCACTGGGCCTTCATACTTTGATGCTTACAACCACCCTGTTTGATACACGAGAGGCCCGTTGGAAGACACTTGGCTGAAAAGACGTAATTTTTTGGCCATGCATTCCTAAAAAAGCCCGTGTAGCGTCAGTGTTGCGTCATTGGTACCTCATATTTCCGGCGTATTTCGCGGCGGTTCCTTCGGCGTTCGCATGCCCGGTCAGCTACTCTTTGAGTTAAAGTTGCGGTGGAGTGGGCGAGGCGCAGCGGAGGAGGCTGGGAAAGTGTTGTGGCTCTCATGAACGCCCTCAACGGGCGGAGCAACCGATGGACCGACCGATGGCGCCCGTTCGCTCGTAATAGGCGAATTGGGGCGATTCGGCGTCCGAAATAGCCGGACACATTTTTTGTTGTATTTTACCTTTCGGCTGCTTTGTCCCATATTTTTTTGCGGTGTTGGTCGTAATAATCGTCTTCTGTAGATTTAATTGCATTTTAGTAATCTTATCGTTTATTTTAGCCTTCTCTCGTAGCCGCTTTCCTGGTACACTTCAGTCCTGAGGTTAACTGCCGCAGTACGGCGCTACGGTTGTTGGTATTTTTAATGCAAAAGGAAGGCCTGTGGCTAGCGGGGAAAGAAGGGAAAGGGGGTTCAGTCTGTATGCAGGTAGTCTTGAAGAGGGGATCACTCATAAATCATGTAGACCACGGCGAAATGGTCCGTACTAGGCCGCTTTGCGTGGCGTATAGTTACGTAGGCTAGACGGGGCAGGGCTGTTTTGACGCGAAACTGCGCTTGTCTTCGCATCTGGGCCCAGCACCACTGTTTCTACACTGGTGAAACGAAGAAAACGAACAAATGCTGCACTGCCTGCACCGGTGCAGCTCTCGCAGGTGAAACAACACAAAAAAAAAAAAGAAAGAAAGGGCCTAGTGTGTGCCTCGATCAGACGGATACGGGACAGAGAAAGGAAAAAGATACATAGTTGGCGCTCTTTTGGCGGGCGTTGATGTTTCAATCGAGGTTATCTTTTTATCCCGATTCTCGTAGTTTATCATTTTTTTCTTCAGAATGACGTTAGGGTACTTTCTTTTTTCTTCGAAGCGTCGGCTACTCTCCCCTTTTCCCCCTCCCCATTGCGGTCAACGTCGGCGCATGTGACAGCCGTCGTCGTTGCGAGTTTTCCACGGTGTCCCGCATTTTCGACAGGGACGAAGTGCGCCTCGGACGTCTTCTTTTTTTTTTTCCCCCGTTGCATCGGCTCTCGTCACCGTGTTCGTCGCTAACGAGGACTGACGTCCTTCCTACGTTGCCGCAGGGCGCCCGTCGTCGGCTTGGCAGAAAAACGAATGCGGGGGGGGGGGGGGGGGGGGGGGGAAGAGGAAAAGGGATGGGGAGGAAACCGGGAGTGTCTAGAAAAAACACGCCAGAAACGGGAATAAGTAGGGGAATGAAACGGGAAAACTGAGTGGAACTGTCAGGGGAGAAGCCGTCCTACTGTCATCTGTCGGCGGAGATATGTAAGGGAGACCGGCTGGCGTGAAAAAAGAAAAGTGAGGAAGGCGGATGAGGAAGAGAGTGAAGTACGAAACAGCGAGGATGTTCGACCTGTAAGGCGCCTTCTATTCTGGCCTTCGGCCAAGCTTCGTAGAGGGAAGTTCGCGTTGGCGCGTATGCAACATAACCTAGAACAAAGCGTATCCGCTCTGATATCTGCGGTGACCGATGGGGCGACCATCACCCGTCGCGTCGCCGGACATATTGCTGTCACTCGAAGGCTGTTCGTAGTTGAGGTGGCGCCTTCTTATTCTTTCTTTTGCTTTTGTTCCGGCCATCGGGAACTTTGTAGTGCCTCTGTGGGTGGGTGATGGGGCGTGTCGGCGGCCGATGTCTCAACGGCAAAGCTATACTTTTATGTCAGGTCGTATTTTGCTATTGTAATCACCACACCACTTCCATTTTTTTTTCTTTATAGGGCCCGCGATGGTCCAAGTGAGGACGAGCACTAATTACATTTGAAGCTCATCCGTTTTGAAGTTTCAAAATTTCTTCCGCGAAATTAATAGTACTAATAATAATAAAGTGCAGTGGAATCTCGTTAAACCGTACCCGCATAAGCCGTAGTTTCTTTTTATGCGTAGTTAAGCGGAATCCCCGACTCGGTTTTCCTTTAATAATACATTCGGATAAACCGTAGTACCGGTTAGTACGCATTTTCTTCGCGTCCCCGTCAGAAATGGTTTAACGACTTTTCAATGTATACTGACTGCAGCTGTATAGCACCCGCCACGTTACCTATAGAAGTCGAATACGCCCTTCCATTTTTAGGATTTGGAAATTAAATGTTTACCTAGAATAGAGACCTAGAAAACGCCAAAGGCTACCTTTGAATTCTGACAGCTTTTTTTTTGCACTGATAGTCTCCAACGTTGAAGAGGGATTGGGTGAGTGTGTGCTCGAAACCCGCATTCGACCTCGGGAACACGAAAATCTCCTCCACATTCTAATTCTTGATTTTCGTAGCTCTGTCGCGGATAGCTCTCGATCGCGCCACCGAGTGGAACTTTGGGAAGCAGCGCCTGCGGGGATGTTTCTGCGCGTAGCTCGCAACTCTAATTCCGATGTTACCTATTCCAGCCATGCACGCAAGCACACACAGTGTGCGAACACCCGTTACCCCCCTCACTTCAGCTTTCCGCTTTCCCGTTCACACGCGTATATAGAACGGCGGCATAGCGCCAGCGTAAACACTCCAGGCGTCATCTGCTGGCGACAGTTTCGACCGCTCTCTTGCATGGGCTTAGTGGGCGCCGACATCGTCGTCTTGGCCTGGCGTGCACGTTGCTTCATTCACCTCGCTTATCTACTCTCGCTTGTTCCGTCGTTTTCTTTTTTTCCCCCTGACGTGTACGACCAGCATTTGAAGATTTGGTTTCGATTCGTCCAGTCCGCGCTCCACTTTAGAGGCGGTGAAACGTACGATTTTGAAGGAAACCAACTGTTGAGTATCTGTCGTCCGTCGTGATTGAAGCAGGTTTTTGGTCTCATTCCCCCCTCCTTCACCCTCTCCCAGACGAGTTTTTGAGCCATCATTTGCGTTGATTCAATAGGCGCATTCGTTTGGTGGTCTCTCGCTCCGCTGCTAGAGCAACGGGCTAAAGCTTTGACCCGCCGCTGTGGCCAAGGCGTTGTGCTGCTAGATCCAAGGATACGGGTTCGAACCCGGTCGCGGCGGCGGTTTTTTTCCGATGGAGGCGAAGAACGAAAACGCCCGTGTGTCTACATTTAGGCGCACGTTAATTAAAAGTCCCAAGGTGGTCGAAATTAATCCGGAGCTCTCCGCGTTAGCCACCGAAACCTTGAAATTTGACTCGGCGGTAAAAAAGAGACGTCGCTCCTCGCCCCTTCCCCTCGATCTCCATTTCCTTTCCTGCACAATCTCCGGCGCCTCTGCTGATGTAATTCAAGGTTCCTTGCTCTCTTTGCCTGAACTAGTGATAAAATAATTGTGACAATCGTACGACATTTTTCCGTGGGGGTCCGAACTAAATATATATTGATCCGTCCGGGGGTCACCGAACTTAGCGGGAAAAGTGACAGCTCGGTCGATGTCTTGTAGATTTTGATCCCTTCGGCAACACGCCTCCCGCGCAAATGTGAAATAGGAGCATTTGAAGGGATTTCCTTTTGAGTGAACGCCCCGGATCTGAGCGGGAGAGCCTTTTTGCAGGCCGTTCCGCAGCCGAGACACGCCGCTTTGAGTGAAGTAAACGAAAAAAAAAAAAACTGTGGTTAGGGTAATTTAGGAGGCATGTAAAGGCTAGGTTTAGGTTAGAAATTGGGTTTAGGTTAGGTTAGGTCGCGTTACCTTATACGCTGAAATAGCAGTTTTAGGTAGTTGGAACGAACTGCAAACAGATCCTCCCGATCTGAGCCTGGTGGTGGTGGTAATGATTGTATAGCATCTACCGTCCGTAGTCCGTAGCCGGTAGTATAGCATTTACCCCCTCACCCCACCCCCAAATACCCTAAAACTTATCCTAAAACCCCGCTCTCCGGAACGGCCATTGCGTTTCTTTTTCAATGGACGGCTCTATCCCGCTGCTACTCCATAGAGAACAAGAGCTGTGATGGAGATAGAAACATTTTCAGTGCGTCCGTGTGTGTGCGTGTGCGTGTTGTGTGTGTTTAATCTTTATTATGTATATACCCGCACAACACCATTAGAGAGTTTAACAGTCCGTCGGTTCCGTCGTGTACGTAGTTACCGTGTTGACCAGGACTCGTCTGGGCACTTGTGCATTCGTCGCGGTAGGGGGATTAGTTCCGCGGGCCGGCCTTCGCCATGTCCGCGCATTCGTCACGGTGGGGTGCGCCGCCTCGCCCTTCCTTCTCGCCCTTCCGCGCGCGCATGCGCAGTCGGGTCCCGCTAAACACGTTAACTACGTACACGACGGAACAGACGGACTGCTAAAACTCTCTATTGTTTGGCCTCCATCCAGCATAAATATTCCACTTTGCGCATTTTGTTCCCTAGTGCTGTGTGTAATTTGTCCGTCTTTGTTCGTCGTCCGTTCCTGTATTTGTGACATCAAGATTAACCCTTTCGCAATTTTGTCTTTTCTTTTGCAGGTGAGTTTCGCTTTTTCAACCTGAACTCTGGCAAGGGTGTTGGGACGTCTACGTCACGTAAGCGTGTACACTGCAAACGCGTGTGCATGTCTGGTTACAGTGAACGTATCACTTTCCACGTGTTAAATTTACACTTAACCCGCCGTGGTGGCTCAGTGGCTAAGGCGTTGTGCTGCTGAGCATGACGACGTGGGTTCGATTCCCGGCCGCGACGGCCGCTTTTCTGGTGGAGGCGAAAAGCAAAAACGCCCGTGCGGTCGAGATTTCGGCGTACGTTAAAGATCCCCAGGTGGTCAAAATTAACAAGAGAACCCTCCACTACGGCGCGCCTCATCGCCTGCGCTGCGTCGGCGCGTTAAAACCCTACAATCAATCAGATTTACTCTTACTTTCATAACGGAAAGGGAAAGAAAAGTAAACAAAAGAAAACCAAGTTTGTTTAACTGCCATGCCAGACCTCAGAAAGGCGTCATCTGGCGTTGGGGCCGAGCCTACATTTGAAATTAGATTCGAATGATACAAAAATGATGGTAAATTACCCGTAAGACGAACTTGAAGAAATATTCGTTTCCCCGTTACCAGAAAGCACGCGTTTGTTTTCTTTTTAACAGAACAATTCGCCCTAATAGAGGGCCTCATGTTGGAAGCCTTTTCTACTTGCGTTAGTTTGTGTACGGTTGATTCGAGAAAAAAAAAAAGTAAAGATGCCTGCCACGCTTGGTCGAAGGCATATCAGGATTTGAAATGTTTAAGAGAGATAGATTCGGTTAATCCGTTGACCTATGTGCATTGGCGCGTGAAACAATCTTGTTTTTGAGCGCCCATTGTAATAACGTGGTTTCATGGGCTCCAGTGGAGGAATTGGGCGTGCGGCCGGTCAACACGGACTCTTAGTACTGCTCAGTCGGCGTTTCTTTCTTTATTCACAAAATTTGGCCGTCACGCTGCAATGATGTCGCAGTTTCCCCCCGTTTTCTCGAACGCGGCACGCCGGGACCTGCCTGTCTGGCCCATTTGTCGGTTACAAACTTGTGGTCACCGACCAAAGGTTTATTAAAGCGTAAAAAAGACGTTTCGGCTTCCATACAAAAGCTTTGACACGAATAAGCCCGAAGCATGAAGCTTGTAAGTGCGCTTTTTTCGCTTTTAATAAACCTCTGGTCGGGGGCACGTTTTTAACTATGAATCTTTTACCCGACCAGACGAGATTTCGTCAAATCTTAGATTTCATTCGTCGGTGGCGTTTTGCGCCTCGTGAAACTAATCCGCGCTCGACTTCGAAATGTTCCCTTCTGCGATGGGACGCTTCGCCACTTGGACTGAGAGAGCGTGCGACAAACGCAGCGGCGTGTTCGAAAGATGACTGCGTGTTCAGCGTTTGAAGGAAGGGTTTAGTCGACGGCTTGAATAAGGCTGTAGGTTAAAGCGCTACCAACGGGGTGCGATTGGCCAAGGGGTAACAAGGGGCGGGGTGTAGCCGTATGTAGTCACGGAGAATACCGAGAATACCCACGTGCTGCGTCGGCGCATGCGCAGAGAGGTGCTTCGGGTACTTTCGAAGTTGGTAGTTGGTCTTAGTCGCTGATCATTGAATGCCACGACTAGAAAAGCGAAGCGATGGTAAAGCGACCGCGATGAAACATGCTTTCAGAGCTGAACGCGTTATTGTTCAAATTTTTCGCGGTAGTTGATGGCTGAGCCGACGTTGCGAGGTAAAAGACGGGAAAAATGATGCAGAGAAAAAGTTTGTTCAGCTCTGCAACGTCGTCTGTCATCTTGGCCACTTGCGGAAGGGAGAGGGAGGGGTGAATGGCCCCCTTCACCAGATGAGGAATGCGTTCCTAAGAGACTCGCTCGGAGATGCTGAACAAGCAGAGTTCATCAGCTCGCTGCTTTCGTCCCTTCCTCAGGACAAGAGCCCGTAGTTAAGGACAAAGCTGAAGAGGCAGTGTGTAGTGTGGTTGAGGGGAAGAAAATGAAGAGAGGTAGACGGGGAACCTTGCATCTATCCCTGCTGGTGCCCGGCCCCTGTGCACTTAGAAATGACTTCGGGAAGCGCGCATTTCCCTTGGGGATGCGTGTATGTCGTCCTGTTTGTGACGGACTCGTGGTGTGTGTGGTTTGCTCTCGAGAAGCGGCGACTCCCGCGGAGCGAGCAGCAATCAGTGCATCTTGTCCGCGGGATGAAGACGGCCGGTCTCGCTGAGGAGGGAGGGAGCTTTGGCCTCGAGGTCAAAGTTTTTCTCCTCAACGTGGTTTTCTAGGCTCGAGGAGGGGCGTGTATTGATTGGGGTCGCGCCCCCCCCCCCCCCCCCCCCCCCCCGCTGTGCGCGCAGGCGGGGAGTGTCTACCACATCTGCGTTTAACGGAATTGGTTTGGTCGAAAAATCGGAACGTTTTCATGCTGTTCCAAGGCGAACACGAACACGCAGTCATGGTTTCGAACTTCTGCCGTTGCAGCTCTTTTGTTTTCCTGATGGATTACAAAAGAAACGCCACGTCTGTGATTTTTTTTTTTTTTTTCTTTTTTTGGCGTACGTCAAAGAAAGTCGAAGTGTCCGCAGATTCGCACCCTTCGACTACGGCGTGCCTCACAGCTTTACTTACGAATCAGGGGTGAGACAGCTGCGCATATTGCGCACTTTTGATATAAATCTGCTTTCCTGGGCCAGGCTGCTCCAAAAGCTTGAAAATTGCAAAACAATTGCGCCAAACTGCTCCAAAGCAGCCTGTGAGCCAAGGATTTTAACGCTTCCGTCAGTTTCAGTGGGGAAAAATGCTTACTGACGGCATAATTTTCCAGCACCTCCAAGGTGATCCTGTTTGTAAAGGTTTATTTTATTGATAATTCAATAAAAAAAAACGCATAAAATTGTCCCCAAGATAGTTTTTTCGGAGTTCACCATGTAGGGTTGCACATGTTATATTCTGTGAGTTTTTTTAAGTTTTCCCATGGAAAACAATTGCAAAGTCCTGTAGAAAAAATACGTATGTGTACTCAGGCGACAAACTACAGGTGAAAATGAATAATAAGACGGCAATTTTCGGAGCGCCGTATCTCCGGAACAACATTACTGGGCGCCGCCATCATCTTGGTGTAGTCAATATTGGAAAACATGGCCGTCGGGCGAAGCAGTGGCTTCGTGGTTCAGGCAGAGTTCTCTTCGCTGATTTCTACCGTGGGTTTGGTTATGGGGGTGGCTGGGTTTTCATTTAGTCGTTTGATCTGTTGAGGGAAGTTGCGTGACTCGAAGAATGGGAGTTCTTCAAAAACAACGTGAATTCGACGTGTTTCGGCCTCGAGTGAGAGGCGCGGTGCGTGCTTGAAGTGAAATTTCGGACTCATTGCGGTGCTATAATAAAACGCTGAGTTATTGCTGCCTTTGACAGCGAGCTTGCGAGTGGCGGAAATGGGACGATCGACACTGCAGAAGTGGCGGTGCAGGCTACATCGCCGCAAAATGTTCAAGCAGTGGCCGATAGTGGGACGGGCACGCTAGTAATTAATGGTTTATCTATCTGAAGTGAAATTTAATGCAGAGAGGGAGGTGGCTAAACATACCAACCTTATTCAAATTGCGATCGTAGTGAATGCGCACCTTGGGGATTGAAATGGGAGGGCTGGTGGGGTGCGGCGACTGTCACCTCGCTTTGCGCAACTTTTGCCGTGGCTTTACACTTGTATGCGAAGCCGAGTCTGGGATTGAAAAAATAATAATCTCGGCATTCACATGATAACAAAAAGGCCATACGATTGCGTAGTTTTTCAATTCGATATTTTCAACGGCGCCAATGCTATCTAGGCATAGAACCTAAGAATTTAAAAATAGTTTGCAAAAGGTATTGCAGTTCGTACCTTGTGATACTCTGGTAGAAAAAAAAAAAACTTTATTGAAAGGCTGTTTCAGTGTTATGTATGTTCAAAACCGATTAAAAAGTGCCCCCCCCCCTTTCCCCCCAAGTTGCCAAAAATTTGATTTTTTGAGGCTCCTAAGGTGACATAATAAATGTCGTTCTTCTGCTCCAAATCAAAGATTCTTCTGCTGCAAAATCGAGATTGCGCTGCTCCAAAAACTGCTCCCAAATCTGACTCAGCTGTCTCACCCCTGTACGAATGTAAAACCCGCGAGTTGAACGTTAGCTACTTGCACAAGAAGGCTAACGCGGGCCAGTTTTTAAAGCGAAGCTTCTGTGTCCTCCCTGATGTCGTTGTACGCGAATACGCCCTGCCGGAAAGCCAACTTTCTTATGACGATGATGCTCGCTGGTGAAGTGAAAGGCGCTTCCAGTGGCCTGAATCGAACCTGGGTCCCTCGTGTCATGAGGCCGGCGACTGTCGGATCGCTCTCCTTCCGGCATGGACGAGCGAACGCCAAGCAGGAGGTTAGGCCTAACCCAAACGTTAGGCCTACGGAGAGTTGCTGTGGGTATCCCAGAAAAGCGGTGCGTACCTCCAGAGAGTAGCACATACTGGCGGTGTGGGATTGGCCAACCAAAGAATCCACCACGAGAAAGCTTCGCGTTCAGCCGTTGTCGTCGTTAGACGGAGGGGTGCATGGTTCTTGAAATTACTAAAACTGAAAAACGGTGCAAAAAAAAAAAAAAGAGGAAAGAAGAGAAACGGTACTAAGGAGGACGGGACACCACGACAGCGCTTTGGGTTACTCGACATAGTGAGTCACTGTGCACAGCGCTGACTTCCAAATTGAAGTTTTATTTGGAATAACGTGAGTTTTGTATGCGTGTGCTGGATAACACACGCAAGCAAAAAAAAAAACAAACAAACGCAAGAACAAGCGATTATGAATTGAGGTGCTTAATCTACCTCTCCAATAGATCCGTGTTATCTAGTAGCACGTGTGTAATAACGTCTTTCCTCGAAATAAAACACGCAGTCAGCGCCTCGTGGTGTCCCGTTTTCCTTACTGCTGTTTTTCCGTTACTTTCAGTTTTACTAATGGTGCCTGGGACACGAGAGAGAGAGAGAGAGAGAGAGAGAGAGAGAGAGAGAGAGAGAGAGAGAATAGAAGTGAGAGAGAGAGAGTAGACGAAGAGAAGCATTTAGCTTCGCGAAGGGTTCAAAAAGCCACGCGACCCAAAGCACGGGGTTTTCCCTAGTTTCTCCCGCGAAAGTAGGCATGCCCTTATCTCTGAAGCGAGCGCCTTGCTAGGGTTAAGATTGGCACGGCGCCTGCCGTGTAGGCGCCTCTCTCGGCTCGACGAACGCCGTGAGGCGCGCCCCGGAGCCCTGCGCGTTCCTCCCACCCGCCAAGCGCATTGCAAGCACATTGCGTGGCTGTCCGTGGCGTCGTTTTCTCGCGCGACCCGCCGTGTGAATAGGTATGGCAAGTGGAGTAATTAGCGTACTCCGGGCGGCGGCGTCAGGAAATACCTCAGTGTCTGGAGTGCGGCAAAACGGTATTTCTTTTCTTTCTTTTTTTTTTTTTTGCACGCACACGTGTTTCTATCCGCTTTTAGTTTATCGAATTTCCACTTCCGGGATGCCGGCACTTTCGACGCGCCCCTGCGGTGCAGTCGGCGGCATTCCGTTTCCAAGCCAGTGTAGGCCGGGGGCTTCCGCTGCGATGCGGAACTTAAATTAAACGTGGTGATAGGCTGCTGTCCGTCCTCAAGCTGGCCTAAAAGGTACCAGCTGAACCACCCTTATTTACGAACAGAATGCGTGCAGCTGATTGAGGAAGCGTTTCCCCAATAAAGAAAATGGCGGGAATTTTGAAAGAGACAGTGTAGAACCTCTGGGGCTTTAGCCCGTAGCCAGGGACGTACGGTTTAGAAGCCGTGATGCCACTATCCGTTAGGCCACGGAGGTCGAACAGCCAGCTGGTTTGGCAGTTGGTCAAGAATACTGCGGCAGTGTTCGAAGCTAACCAACCATACGGCGCTAGCTGTAACAGTGCCGGCCTGCACTGACTTGCAAGGGCAATGTCCCGGTGTAGCTCGCGACAACGTTCCCATCCGTAGTGCCTTTTGTGAGTTTTGTCACTTTTTCTCAGAGCGGGAGTGCTGTGGGAAGTGGTTTGGTTGCGCCATTGTAGTGGACGCCCGCGTTTAAGCTTTAGACTGAAGTGCTTGGGCTGCTCGCCATCATGATGGCGCTGAAGCTTCGAAGATGTCATGCAAACAGGAGGAAAGACATTCTACAAGGAGCAGCCTCACTCCCCGATGTTCCATATTCAGGGAGAGAGAGAGAGAGAGAGAGAGAGAGAGAGAGAGAGAGAGAGAGAGAGAGAGAGAGAGAGAGAGAGAGAGAGAGAGAGAGAGAGAGAGAGAGAGAGAGAGAGAGAGAGAGAGAGTTTATACATGCATACATATGAATTCTGTATGTGATCACAAGCTCCCGGCCCGCCTTTAAAGCCTGCGCCCGAAGTAACTCCGTGTTTCCGGCCTAATAGACCCTTCCCACCGAGTAACTGATATTAATGGCAGCACCGCAGCACTCGATTAGCCGCTCATTCGTCGACGCCTTTCTTCGGCCTATCTCATCGTCACGGCGTGGCTCCGAGATCAAAGGCCAATGGAATTAGGGCTCTCACCTTCTGCCACACAATCTATCTCGCCCGCTAGTGCACTCCTTTACCAACCCCCCAAAATTTCTTTCCCCTCTCATCTTGGTATACCCTATACTTCGCGTTGCGAAGGGATTAGAATGTATGGACCGCGTTTCTCCCGCCATTAAATGGACCGGGCCGCTGTTTGCTTGCGCAGGGTTTCAAACTATTCTCCTCGAAAGCCTTTCCCCCTCTCACCCCCATCTCCTCTTCTTTTTTTATCTTTGTCGTGACGGGAACCTTCTCTGGGAGTACGCAGGTAATTAAATCGAAACTTAAAAGGATAAAAAAAAACAACCAGCTTATCCTTTTCTCTTTTCTTCCCCACCGAGCTGATTAAGCGTTATCACTTTCTTCTTGCACCAATGCGCGCGATAATTAGGCCCAATCGCCGCGTCGTCCTCGATTTCACGCTGCATACCTCACTCCCCACCTCTTCCACGGTGTCTTATTTTATTTTCCGTTCCCGAAATTATGAAAGCGTTACAAATCCTCACTTTCTACGGCTAGATGTTTATGAGTGTTGCTTGTTTTTTGTGTGTGTGTGTGTGTGTGTGCGCGCGCGTCTGGTTGTTACTGCAGCAATTCCTTCTAACTCTCAAGAAATTTAATCCTGTCAGCTGTATGCTGCTTAGCACTGTTTTAAAGAAGGTTGCAGAACTTCGGTATGTGCGAAAACATCCTATTAAGTTCGCTAACGGCGCCTCGCTGATAACAAACGTTGTCCGCTTTCTTGATTCGTGCACATTCCGTTTTTATGAGTGAAAGAAAAAAAAAACAAAGAAAAGAAAGACAAAGGAGAATTGCATTGGGAAAGGGGGGGGGGTTAGAGTGGGAAAGGGGTGGGCTTTCTGTGTTTCTTTTTGTCAGTTAACAAGTACGCGCGATGGCAATCGGATACGTTTTCTCTTTCCTTTTCTATTTGCTGGTTAATCGGTCACGCTTCCCTCGCTTTCCATTTAGAGAAACCTCTCGAGAGATTCCTAATTTTGTTTCCGCCTCTGTCAGCTTATATCGCTCTCCCAATCGTTTTCCTTCTCTGAGACGTTTTTTCTCTTTCGTCAGTCATCGATTTAGTTGCGCATCGCCTTAATCGCTTTTCGAGGCGCCCATTATATTAAGCCCAGGCATTCATCTTTCAGTCGATGTAGCGGCGTCGTGATGATACGACTCCGCTGGCGGCGTCTCCGTTCAGCTGATGGAACGTTCCGGTCCCTTCTGCATTGCTTTGTCTTCGCACTCTTTTTTTCCCCCTCCCTCCCTTCTCGTTTGCAGCAGTCTCTGATGTAGAGTACGTGAGCTCGTAATGACTTTTCGCGGCTTTGTTTAATGCGAGCGTGATAATCGAGGGCAAAATTAAGCGCGCGGATCTTTTTTACATTTTTGTGTGACTTTTTACTGGACAAGAGTGGAGGAGAATCCCGCTTCGATTCGAGTTAATCCTACGAACCGCTTCTCCCTAACGCTCCGTTATTTCTCACTTTTTAATCGCTTCAGCGCCGGCCTCGAACTTTTGGGTAATTTTCGCGAACCCTCGCGTTCTGGATCAATTCGTGCAGGGCATAAATAAGCCCTCCGGAAACGTGGCAGCGACGAAGCGTTTTCCCCGCAAGTTCGCGCGCTTTCATTCGGTGCTTGTTCGCGCCAAAAATGAAGACGCAGTTCAAAAAAGGGGAGCGAGAGCGTACATTCGGTTAAAGCTACGCCTGCGACACAGA
Source organism: Haemaphysalis longicornis (assembly GCA_013339765.2). Taxonomy (NCBI): domain Eukaryota; kingdom Metazoa; phylum Arthropoda; class Arachnida; order Ixodida; family Ixodidae; genus Haemaphysalis; species Haemaphysalis longicornis. The sequence continues at coordinate 99,971,547 of CM023458.1, read as the reverse complement.
ATGTAGATTTACAACGAGCACCGAGCTGAAGCGGGATCACAGATCCAGGACGAAGATTAATTTTTTTCAACACGAAAGTGTTTTATTCTCGGATACACCAAGATCCTTCAAGGAGATGACGCCAGTCCAACGAAGCAAGCGGCCTGTAAAGGGTGCACCCCTGCACACAAGGTCTTCTTGCGGGGAAGCAACATTTAGTACTAAAGTGTACGTTATATCAGAGCATTGAAGGACTCTGGTTATATTTAGGGTTGTTCGTTTTCGGGTTTTATATTCTAACACGAAAGTGTTTTATGCCGGGATACACCAAGATTTCACTGACGTCATATCCGTCAAGGAAAAGACACCAGCACACTTTTGCCGAAGCGACCCGCCAGCAGGACGCCGCTCGCCAAGCACACCCACAGGACAGCCGCCGACCCTCAAATCATGCTTAGATGCAGATTTTGGTGCACATTTCACTTTCGTGTTTTGCTTATTCTTATGACAGAGGACTCAACCACAGTTTTTTCCGCGTCACTCGCGAAACTGAAAACTTTGGAAGGGTATGTCGCTGAGCAAATGCCTCCCGATAGATCTGTTTTGCGTGGAATCCGTTGCCGCTTTAAAAACTCCAACAGTGGTGCATGTGGCGCCAGAAAATTGCATGTGGCGTCACTCCACGGCGCTGAAGGTATTCCGTAAGCACGCAAAATTTCGTTACGTTTGCGACGTTAAAACTGCCTCTCTAGCCGCCAATTCAGGTTCAACGGTCTCTGTGCGTACTCAGTGGCCAGTGGGGCTCACCAAGCTGGGGGCAATAAATACTACTAGTCGTATAAACTACTACTACTAAATTGGCAAACGGCTTCTAGAACGGTTGTCAGTTTAAGGGCCTTCCAGAGGGCGTTAAATTTATGCGATTGGGCAAATATGCGCTTCTCGATTTCGGAGCAACGTTTGGAAGTTTCTTGGAGTTTTCTTTTTTTGTGTTTTTTTATTCCTTTGGAGGCTTGCTCTTCTAATGGAATCGTCTTCGATGGCCTTGAGGAACCGGTGGCCGGCCTAAGTGATATGCAAACCGAACGGACCCCCCCTTCGGGAGCGACGCCCTCGCGCAAGACGCGGAGAAATATTGGAGAACTTCCTCCGAATGCGAACGATGAGTAGTCTATTTCGCTTTTCGCGTCTCCGTAGCAAAATGATATAGATGCGAAATAATGGATGAATGCGCCGAAATGTTCTCCGTACCCAAGGAAACAGCAGATTTAAAAAAGGGGGGTGTTTTTGATGGAGGGATTGAAGCGCTACTACAGGATCGCGAGAAAGTCGCAGCGCGCCGTTTTCGCGGTGTCGGGCGCGGCGGCGAATCCTTCTTACTTAGAGCCACGCCGCCTGTTTGTCTAGCTAAGGATGGTCGGGTGAGAGCTTTGCGAAAATGCGGAGGATCTCATGCTTCTTTCGTGGCGCTTTTTTTCCCTTCTGTTCTCTGCGGGTTGGTTTGTGGCATGGGGTGTGTCGGTGAAGGAGCGACTCGATTGATTGTGGAACCGGGTCTTGCGAATGCCGTTGAAATTCACTCCATCAGTTGGTGAGGTAAGAGCTTCAAAGAATCTTTAAAGTTTGCCTAAATTATACGCGCATTTTTTTGTCGTTATTAAATAATCTTTTGGGTAGTGTTTCTTGTATGGTCAGAGGAAATCAAGTTAGTGTGGTTATAAACGAATTATAAATTACGACATAGGGTTCGTTCCAATTTTCTTTTACACTGCTTCGTTGCCGTCTTCGGACGGGGGTTAACATTGCGGTCTGTCCCCGAAGACGGCAACGAAGCCGTCTAAAGGGGAATTTGGAACGCACCCAAAGTCTATTTCCTTCGAAGGCTTTGCAAATCCATAATCCATACCAAGGCCGTACCCGCAACTTTTTTTTTCGGGGGGGGGGGGGGGGGGGTGCGGGCACAGCGGCCGCCATGTTAAAAAATCTATTGACTTATTTTCACATATGGATCATGCGCATCGGCGATATATAATAGAAAGCTAGGAAACGTTGAAGCCAGACAATATTTCAGGAGGGGGGAGGAGTTTCAGACCCCCCCCCTCGCCGATTACGGCCCTGATTCATGCCTACTTGTTCTCTTGAAGGCTAGCTTACTGACTTATTAATAAGCTCGACGTATTCCGTGTTTTTTAAATCAAAAGTTGCAAGGACTAGTCTTTTTCGCGATTGAGAGAGTGCTTTTTAACGATGGGATTGACGATTAAAACGACATGGTGACGCATGCACAAAGTTAGAAACAAACAGAAAGGGAAACCGAAAGTGGAGGTCCCGTATTTCGGGAAAATGATCGACAAAAAAAAACAGCAAAAAAAAAAACAAACCTGAATCTCTTTGAAGGTGTCAGGGGAACCAGTATCTTCTAATTTTGCAATCTCCCTTTAGTTTTCCCTAACCTGCTGCTGTTTCAGATTAAAAATTCAGCACTTGAGGAGCTCCATGCCAATCGCACTAGTGGATGAAGAAAGAAAAATATTTTTCCTTTAATAAGGAGCGGCGGTATCCGCAGTTTCGTAAAAGCTTTCCGGTTTACCTTTTCAATTACCACGGCCAGGGAAATTTTAATGGAGAAGAACCGTGTGCGTGCCTGTAAGCAGAGTTCTTCAAAGCGTCCGACGGAATGAAAGTAAAACACTTTTCGCTGCCCGTTATTATTCAAGTACTCCTCCGCCTTGAATTGCTAGCATTCTGTGGTCGACTACGAGGAAGGCAGGCCGGCAGGGCATCGTGCACCTTAGATGGAACAGCCACTTTAATTGATCGCTCGTGATCAAAAATTGCTCGGGCACTTGGGTCTGCTCACGTGGTTCGAAGGCGAGAGCCTAGCAGTTATGAAATACTTCTTTGCGGCTATATCGTGGTTGCGGATATGTCTTTCTTTTTCTGAGTCGTTTGACGAGAATTACATCTACAGGCAGGCTGCAGCCGCGCTTGACGCTGCAGCATCCGCCCAGTCGGCGCTCTCCTCGACGTGCATCCGTTCTACGCACGTGCCGCCACGTGCACCTGTATCGGCGCACGCATCAGGGACATTCTGACATACTAGTTTCCCTTATTAACACGAAAGTGTTTTGTTCCGGGATACACAAACATTTGAGTGACGTCATATCCGCCACGGAAGTGACGCCAGTACAACGAAGCAAGCGGCCTGTAAAGGGTGCAGCCCTGCACACAGGGTCTTCTTGCGGGGAAGCAACCTTTAGCACTAAAGAGTACGTTATGTTTAGGGTTGTTCGTTTTCGGGTATTATGTTTTAATACGAAAGTGTTTTGTGCCGGGATACACGAAGATTTCACTGACGTCATATCCGTCACGGAAATGACGCCAGTACACCTTTGCCGAAGCGACCTGCCAGCAGGACGTCGCTCGCCAAGCACACCCACAAGACAGCCGCCGACCGGCAAATCATGCTCAGCTGCAGATTTCGCTGCACATTTCACTTTCGTGTTTTACCGATTCCTATGACAGAGGAATCAACCACACTTTTCTTTTTGTCAGATACTTTTGTTTATTTTATGTTACTCATGCCGTTAATCGATTCGTAATTCCCGCGCTGCAACGTTCACTCGCCAGGTCAGTCCCTTAATTACTATTCACGGTTCGTGCGTGGTGTAACCGGAGTCCTTTCCTCCTCGATTATCATTCCCGGATCCGCGTCCGCGGACTGCCCGAGCCTGATCCGGCTCTCCATTTTCCCATGTATTCCTACGCGGCTTCCTGTCCGAACGCAGTCCTCGGACTGCCCGCGGATCGTCCAGGACTGGGAAGTCGAGGATGCCCAATGTAACTCACCATCGATTGCCTGTGTCTCCTTCGCTCATGGTCTGCGATGCGAATTCGGCTGCCCGGATTAGGCAAAGTATTTCAGAATGCCTCCCCCAAAGTACCTTTCGCCAAATATAGGCGTCGCCAAGTGAGCTCTCAGCACCGGGCAAATGTCGCTGCTGTAGCAACAACAAATCCCGGGCCATCTCCACTAACGTGAAACCTGGGGAGGGGCGAAGCTTATGCACTGTATAAGTGTATTCTTGGCGCTTTGGCGTTTTTGCCAACGGAGATGAAACCGTTGGGGGTAGAGGTGTACAGCTTAGCTGTAAAAGTCTCCCGTCTTTAAAGCACGCAGCTTTCTAGGGTGAGGCGTAAACGACTGTCCCGATGTTTTTTTCTTTTTGTCCCGGTGTTTTTTTTTTAGTACGCGTTACGCTGCGCGAGGGGTAAACGAGTTTCCCGATGATTTAGCACCGTGACTACATGAGGCGACGACTACGACGACGACAGGAGACGCCAACAGCCCCAGCCCCTAAGGGGCTTCGCCCCTAAAAACAACAAAGACAACGCTCGACTCCTTCGCGAAACCGTTACGTAACCGTATTGGAAGGCGAAGCGATAGCCTACGTTTAGCGCCGTAAACTGATCCCGATTCGCCGAGCTCACCCCTCTTTGTACGGCGAGCAAAAGGCAGTAAGCGACGCGATACCTGACTCGTCTCGGAGCTGCTGCGCAAGCGAGTGAGCGTGGCCGCCGGCGGAAATTACACACGGACGGGTCAATACTCGAGGCGGAGAAATAAGCGGCCGCCGACGAACAAAGCGCAGAGATACACGCTTCGAAATACAAACACAAGATAAAATAAACACCAACGAAGAAAAAAAGGCAGCAGCGAAATGGCGCCAGTGCTTTTTTGTCCCGAAGGCGTTTGAGAGCAGGACCGTTGTCTATCTACCCTGCAGTTCAACGTTGTCGCTGGCTGTGGCTTGCTTGGTTGGTTCATTGTCGAGCTCTATAGGTGTCCCTTTTTTTTCCCCTTTAGGGGGGAGATTGCGTGTCTGTGTGGATGCGTTGCCGTGTCGATTGTCCCTGTAACGTTGCCGGCAATCGAAAACCGGGGAAAAAGGTTTACGAAAGGACGATACCCTTTGTCCCCGACTCTTTCCTCGTGTTGATTTTTGTATCTGTCGTTGCCGGTGCTGTTATTTTATGGCCGCCTCCTGTTTTCTTACGTCGTTCGTTTGTCTTTTCGTGCATTTAGATTTTGCCGGCAGTAGGGGAATTATGGCTGGCACTAGAAAAAAAAAAAAAACTTGTGCGCGTGGATATCACGAAGCCTTTCAACCACCACTTTGTCCTGCTGTTTAGTTTCTTCGCTTGCCCATTGCGGAGCCGCGTCCCAAAAGGCTGCGACTTGCAATGCGAAACTGTTAAAAGAACAAATAGAAAGACTCCAAGTAGAACAAATTTGGGTAGCCAGAGAGAGAGAGAGAGAGAGAGAGAGAGAGAGAGAGAGAGAGAGAGAGAGAGAGAGAGAGAGAGAGAGAGAGAGAGAGAGAGAGAGAGAGACTGTTTTGGAACCTGTCTCCAAAGCTTTCTTGCTTGGGTTTTCGGGACTCGTCTATTGTCCTGGCGTGTTTTTAATGTGGTTCACAAGTGTGGTCCAATAGAGCTAGCTCTTCAAGCAGAGATCAAATGGACTCGAAAGGCCAGGTTCTGAAGGAAAGGTGAAAGAAGAACATGGTACTTCAGATCGGTTAAGGACGACTATGAAAGCTGCAACTGTTTGTCGTAGGCACTGAAAACCTCCGACTTTCTGGTACCCTAACTTCCGGTAAATACTAACTGCAAAGCGATGAGCGTTTCGACTTACAATTTTAACATTAAAATCGACACTCGCCGCGGTAGCTCACTGGCGAAGGCATTGTGTGCTGAGCCCGCGGACTGGGGTTCGATCCCCGCCACTGTGGCAGCTTTTCAGATAGAGGCGAACAGCGAAAACGTCCGTGTGCCGAGATTTCTGCGCCTGTTAAAGATCCTTAGGGGGTCAAAGCTAACCCGGAACCGCCCTCTACTACTGCGCCGTATAGCCCAGGCGTAGCTTCGGCGCATTAAACCCCACAATCAATTAATCTGCGTCAGAATCGACAGAGGAAGGTGCGATTGAGCTCTCGTGAGCCGGACTGGGACGGCGTCGTGGCCCACGGGCCGGCCCACTCACCGTCTCGGTCGAACAGTGGCCGCTCGTTCTTCACAGTCCACGTGCCGTCTTTTGAAGCTTCGGAGTGGATCCCGATGCGTTCGATTCGTGGCGAGCACTCGACAGCTGGAACTGCCAAACAACTCCCTTGCGCTAACAACTTGCGGCCTGTGCGTTGCCTCAACGCTGCACGCTTTACGTGAACGTCTGAAGTGCCTGAGACGTTTACGAGAGCGCGCACTTCTACTCCTGTCTCCTCCTCTTTGCCTTCTCTCTCTTTTATCCCCGGAACCCTACTCCTCCAGTGCAAGGCAGCAGTCTGGGCTTTACACCTGGTTATTAACTCCCCCTTCTTTCTGTGCGTTCTCCTCCTCCTCTTCCCCGGCGGGTGCTTGTTCCTTCAGCACCGGCCTGTTGTCGGCACGCGTTTCCCGTATCAGTTTGCAGATGACACCTTGGATACGGGAGAACCATTCAGCGCCCCTCTTTGTCAGCGGTAATGCGAGGTTGCAGTGAGCTCCGCGCGATGGTTGGGTAGTATATCCTGTTGCGTCCCTCCTGGTAGGATCCGTCGGCTGGTTCAAAGAGCCTGCTTGCCGAAAGAGCAAAGCGGCCGCCCTGCGGAGCCATCGGAATACCATCACTTGTCGGAGAACGCGAAAAGGAAAACGAGTAATCTGAGGTGTATGCGCCTGCACGTGCGGAACTGTCTCCTGCATCGGAAGCAGATTGCAGTCCTCCTCAAGTCCCCGCTAGGAGCGAAAGGCAGAGTTGGCTAAGTCTAGCCAGCGTTCCTCACCGTGCACAGAAAAATATATGAAACAAAGATTTGCGCCGCGCTATCACCAAGCCAAGCAACGTAAAACTTCTCCCCACTGTTTTCTGCTCCCCCCCCCTCCCCTCCTCGAGTTTTATGATTTTTTTGTGATGATCTTGACGCTTAACTCTTAATGCGAAAGCTTTTTTAGCGCGACTGATGGTGTCCTGTCAAAAAGCTAATGCATTTCCCCATAGACCGGTTGGTCGACCGAAAAGCTCTGATTAGATCTCTGGGCACAGCACGTGCGTGAAAGCGGCTTTCCATTGTGTCAAAGCGGTTACTTGAGAATCGCAAAAACGGAACGGTTCTAGATAAGACAATGCACGCATCGATCATGAAGAAGATACACCATGGAAAACCTTTATCTCATAAACCACGTATAGGAATACATTTAGATCGTCCGTAGATGCGTTTACTGAGTGCGCGAGAAATCCTCGCGTGGGTTTGTTTTTCGCTCGCGATTTGCGTCTTTGAAGGTTTGACGATCGATTGGACGCACGTTCAGCGAAAGTTGGGCGCACTTATTGTAGCTTTCGCGCCTCTCTAAACTTTTTAAAGGAAGGAATGGTAGTTTTTTTCTTCCGGAACTGCGGCCTAGCACCCGATGTTTGCGTGTTTACGGGAAAGATTAGGTGGGGGGCATAAAAAGCTGTCAACCGCGGGCGGGTTACGATCGGTGGTCGCGCGGTTGAGGAAACACTTGGCGCGCCGAAAAGAAGGCTAAAAGGGACGCGGAGGATGTTTCTAAGGGAAGAGGAGGCGTTCACGGTTGCCGAGCTTATAGCCCGGGCGTGCGGTGTTGGTTTGTGGCGGGTTTTACCGCGTGGCGCGCTTTCAGGACGAACGCCCTCAGAACGCCCCCGACCTTTCGCCGCGTTCTCGAAGAGGAAGGAGGCTGAGGAAAACTGCGTGTGTGCCGCCACTAAAGCCGCTCAGAGCCTCCGCCCGTTCACAGCGCACTTACCGCGTTTCCTCGGCGCGGAGTTTTGCAGTTTTAGTTTCAATTTTAGGCTTTAGAGTGTGCCTGTGTTGTGTCTGCGTCCCCGGATGCCTATAAGGAGTCTTTGTTCCGTTTACTGTCGCCCTTATACGTCTGCTTCCAACGCGGGAAATGGGCAGAGGGGACAAAAGAAAAAAAAAAAAAAGAGGATGTCGCCCGAATGTGCAGGCTCTCCGACAGTTTGTGTGCGTTACATATTTGTACGCCTGGTTGCGTGTTCCACCGCTTCGGTTATTGGCTAGGTTGTTGCTCACCTGCTCTTTCTTTTTTTTTATCTTGAGGATAAGGGATAGAGGGACGTTCAGCTCAGTATTTTTTTTTTTGCAACGTTCCTCATACTTTGCCTCCCAGCAAGTGCTCGGGAATCCTGTTTATCTTATCCGTGGCGAGTTTACGCCCGCCATTAGGGATCACGCGAACCATACGTGGCATTTTAGCACTCGCGGTTTTCTATAAGGCACCAGGAGTATGTGCGGTATACTCATTTTTTTCTTGTTTGGTTTTTGGCGGCGTGCTGTAAAACTGCGCTCATAAGCGGCCTCGAAAGATTTCTGCGGGTGTTTTCTTTCTTTTTTTTTCCTTCTCCGTTTTTGAGATCTTCGCTCGACGCTCTCAGTCGTTTTATGGGTCGTAACTTCCAGAAATACGAGAGCTGCACCTTTATGAAATCTCCTCTGCGCTAGAGGGACAGCGCAGTCCTGCGACCAGCGGTACCATTCTTACCGGTACTCGACGAGAGTGAAATGCGTGGCGGTGTGTCCCAACAGAATTGACGACCCACTATGATTCGCCGTAATTAATTCTCGTCCTCTTCACCTTTCCTTGCCTTGGCTGCAAGTCCTCTCTCTCTCTCTCTCTCTCTCTCTCTCTCTCTCTCTCTCTCTCTCTCTCTCTCTCTCTTCTCTCTCATCTCTCTCTCTACTCTCTCCTCTCTCTCTCTCTCTCTCTCTCTCTCTCTCTATGCGCGCAAGGATGTGCGTGCGTGCGCGTTGTGCGAGTGCTGAAATGTGCGAATCCAGTACGACCTGCCCTTATTTACGTTACCGTTGAAGCAGTATACGTTGGAGAGGGAGGCGAGTGTGTTTATAGACGCAAAATACGAAGAAGAATGCCTGCTCCTAGTGTTGGAGAAAGCGAGGCATCATCACGGGTGGTAATCTAATATCCGAGGCAAGGCGGTTTCATTATCAAGGTATTCAGCGAGAAATGACCGAGGAAAAACACCGCAAAAGAAGAGCAATACCGGCTGCGTTTATTTTGTGCACTCCATTGCAGACATACACTGAAAGTACTATACGTAATAAATGCGCTTGACTATTCAATAAGTGTGCCGTGCGGCGGCTATTCTGCACACAATGATAGCGAGATATATACCGAAAGGCAACGACGCTTTCGTGTGCGTTATTTTTATTCCTGGTCGTAAAAGTTAATCGTTTCGACACACTTGGCCCTTATCTAATAGAAAGTACCCTCGATGCTGCTCTAAAACGATTCGCTCTAATAGTGCGGGGACGTGTGTTGAAACTCTCCTGCTCCCACCAGTTCAGTTATCACACCTCCTCCATTGGAGCTTAGATGAGAATTACAGAGCTCTTTATCCACTCTATCGTTCTCCGAAAGTCACTGTTTCTTATTTTTAACTTCTTATACTCGCACGGGTTAGTCGGACATTTGGTTTGTCCTCGCTGCCAGTCTTTCCGAGTGTGTCCCCGGACTAGGGCTGTTTGGAGAATAAAGTTCTCTCTCTCTCTCCCTCTTCTCTCTCCCTCTCTCTCTCTCTCTCTCTCTCTCTCTCTCTACTCCAACACTCCCCACTGAGATGGAGAGAGAGGAGAGAGAGAAGAGGAGAGAGAGAGATGAGAGAGAGAGAGGAGAGAGAGAGAGAGAGAAAGAGCGGAGAGATGAGCGAGAGAGAGAGAGAGAGGAGGAGAGAGAGAGAGACGAGGAGAGTGACGAGAGGGAGAGAGAGAGAGAGAGAGTCGGATCCTGTTTCTTTCTGGTTGCGGGCCGTAATCCCTGCTCAGGTAGGGAGGATTAGGTTGCAATTGCGACGATACGGCCGCAGCGCGTCGCCGCCAGTCGTGCCCACGCATCTTTCCCACTGTGCCAGTTGTGTTTTTTCCTTACGTCCGGAGAAATAAATCCCCCCTGTGCGCTCTAATCCAGCTTAGAGAGCGGCGCTCGGATCGTTGCCTCCCCGCTGTCACGCGCACTGCAGCCCCCCGTACCGCGTTTTTCCCGATGGCCGTTTTCAAGCGATCGTCGTTTTACCCGAGCCTCCTCCTCCTCCTCCTCCGTGTTGAACAGCCGACCAGCGGCGGGGAAGTTCAAAAAAAGGAAAAAGAAGCGCGCAGTTAGAGCAGACATGAACGCTATCAGAAACGCAGCGAGGCAGTTATTCGGACGGTCTCGCTGAAGCGTGTTGAGCTGGAGGGAGTGAACGGCGGGGCTTTTGCGCAAGGCGGGATACGCTTGTGCCTTTGTCGCCGCCGTCCCTAAGTGCGGCTGGATTTTTTTTTTAGCCGACGCGTTTTTATAGCGCCGTCTTTTTAAAGCGAAGCTTTGTGCGGCTAGGGTCGTCGCGTCCGCGAGCAGAACGCCTTGCGGCCAAGCCAACTTTAGCGCGAATGCTCGGCACAAAACGGCTGTAACTAGGCAGTTTTAGCATATCGTTACCGTGTTACCGAAGCCGCTGGCGACGGTGAAGCCTGTGCCGGTAAGTTACCACTCGCAGTAACTCTCGCGCTGCGCAGTCGACTCCCGCAAACACGGTAAACGGTGACGTAAACACGGTAACGCTATGCTAAAACTGCCTACTCTCGTTTGTCGAAACTTTTCCCGAAACAATTACGTGGCTGTTGGTCGGTAAAACGACGCTATCTTTACGCCGACTTTTATGTACCTGCCACGATTAGTTCACATTTAATGAGTTCGCACCTTTGGTTCAAAATTCCGCCTCCTCTCTGTCGCGTGCTAAACTTCGCTGTTCATCCACCTTCACCTCGTGGTTTCTCGTCTTGATCGGTGGTCGTTGTGATGAAATGTACGAACGCACATTTCCCCCTCCTTCCCCCATTTTGGCTCAGTCAAAGTCGGCGGCAGAGGAATGTGGAAAATGTTGTCGGAAGTTGTGAGGACAATTACGTGAACGCACAAGGCGCTGCCCTTGTGTCCTTCCTCTCTTTCCCTTCCCATTAATTGCTCCTGACGCCTGCTCACTGGCTCGTATATTCAGTCGGCCTCACCCCTCTCCATTATGGGCCGCCTGGTCGTCGCGAAGGAAAACTCGGAGCGCTGGCAAGTCCAGGGGCGGTATTCTCGAGTTTTGTCCCTTTTGCGTCCCTTTCAAAAGTGTCCCTTTTGGCGAGTCCTGATTGGCTAAAAGCAAACAACCGGAAGTGACGTAACCCAAGCGCGGCAAACCTACTGCCAACTTTCCTTTATGCTGCCCACGTCCACTTCTTAACCGGAAGTACGTCACGATGAAAGGGACGCAAAAGGGAAGTTTTCAAAAGGGACAGTTACGAGAATACCGCCCCAGAAGTATCTCCCTCCCCGCCTTCTCCTCTTGCTTCCATCGCCATGTAGCCGTTGTAATCGCAATCAGGTATGGCCGTCGACAACGCCGCTTATTCCTTTTCCTCCAGATAATAGACTGTGGATAGGACGAAGCTGGCGGCAATGGTGGATACCTCTCGTCGGTCCTCGAGGCACCACCCAGTAACTCTCCCACGCAAGGGTTCTGGAGGTCGAAGGCGGCAAACAAAATAACAGAAACACTCGTGTGTACCTGGGCGAGCTGTTCTGCGAAATGGGAGCAGCGAACGGAGGGAAATCAAACAACAATGAACAGGCGTGGAAGAAAACTTGACGCTGCCGACGGGCCTCAGCAGCAACGTAGACTGTTAAGGGAGGATGCCACTGCGAGGAACTGAGCAGGTTAGCGGGGCCAGGCGTCGATAGCTCGGGGCTCGGATTTTGTCTTCAGTTTTCTATAGGATGAACGTTGAATGAGGGACAAATGCATCCCGCACGAAAAAAAAAAAAGGACGCTCAGCTCGGCCCCAGCAATACTGTGGCACTCGAAGTCCCAGTGTCGCATACCCTCGTTTTTTTTATTTTCATACAATTCTTCTTTATGTCTTTATCCCCGTTTTCTTTCTGTTTCGTCGTCATTGCTGCAAAAGGTCACGTAGGGTCGTTCGTTGCATGTTAGCCTTGTTTGCCGGAAAGAGGAAATGCTGTCACGCGAACGGAACAGCACGCCATTTAGAAAAGGGAAGGAGAGTTGGTTCTACTTCTAGCTCGTAAAAAATTAACCAGCCCCGGAGCGATGACATTCGTCTCAAACTTTTCCTAGCCAACGTCGCCGTTCGAGCAGCTTCGTACCCTGCTTCAAAATAGAGTTGTGAGTGAAATTTTCTCCTCTCTCTCCTCTCTTTCTCTCTCTCTCTCTCTCTCTCTCTCTCTCTCTCTCTCTCTCTCTCTCTCTCCTTCCACTCCCTCATCGCTAATTACATTCCCTTGAAGGTCGCCGAAGAAAGCGAGGGACAAACCCTCTTTCGACTCGTCCACCATTTTTAAGGTTGTTTTCGTTTTTGTCGTCGCTCAACTGCCCCCGCCTTTGCGGATCAAAGGGAGCGCAGGCGACGCCGCTGGGATGTCACCGTTATTTGTTGTTAAGCTCAGCGCGCATATGCCTAATCTTCGAGGCAAACAGCCTCGTTCGGGGAAGCGCACTCGTGGTAGCACTCTCGCTCGCCAGCCCTCCTCCCTTAAATAGAAATGACGGCGCCGTCAGTACACGGTAGCCATAGAGAGAGGAGAGAGAGAGAGAGAGAGAGAGAGAGAGAGAGAGAGAGAGAGAGAGAGAGAGAGAGAGAGAGAGAGAGAGAGAGAGAGAGAGACGGGAAAAGAACACGGAGTAAGCTGGCACTAAAAGTTGCTGCCGTGCATGCCTGTCTCCGAAACAAGGGGTATGAAAAAAAAACACAGAGAAAACAGAGCGCACCCTCTACACAAAACTGGTCGGATTTAACGCGAGCGAGAAAATTGCGACTAAAAGACTCGACCGTCGGATAGAAGGGGGCCCGTTCGGCGGAGAAAATGACTCGATGCAGATGCTTAAGGAAAAGAACAAGGCTTAATTTTTGTCTTCTTCGCTCTCTCCCTGTCACTTTCGTGTTTTTCCGGGCTTCCTTCGGGTGGCCACCGTTACTTTCTCGACTCTGTAAACACGCTGGAACGAAGGCGCTGTCGCTGACTTAGCCGCTTAGCGAGCTCCGTCCTTTTGCGTTTCGCTTCGTTTATCGTCGAGCGCCCGACGCGCGTTTTCGGGAGCGCGCGTGCTTTAATGACTTCGGCTGTTGCCTCCTATATTGATGCTTCCGCCCCCGTTCCTTGGCGCTGCTCATTTTCTTTTTCCCCTGTTTAATCGAACCGCGTGTTTCGGAGTAATAAGGCAAACACGCGCACGGGGTCTTCCCGCGTCGCCATGGTCCCCCGCGTAGTCACGCTGCCGCCTGTCAGATTCGCTGGTGACGTGTGTGTACTTACTTAGCAAGGCTCGTAGGACGCGTGGTAGGCCTTTTTTTTGTGTTTCTTTGAAGTGAGTTTGTGTGAATTACTTGTGTTAGTGCCGTCGTGAGCCCAATTTTAAGCCGAACGCTTCTCGGAAAGCAGCATCATCTCTCTCTCTCTCTCTCTCTTTCTCTCTCTTCTTTTCCCTTCTCTTTATGTGTTGTGTGTATCGCGCTATCCCTATCTTTCTATAAATGTATCTCTCTCTCTCTGTGTATCGTACTTTCCCTATCTCTTTCTATACATGTATTTCCTCTCCTCTCTCCTCCCCCTCTCTCTCTCCCATCACACACACACCACCACACACACACACACCACACACACACCACATGTTCTTGCGACGTCGACGTTGTCATCCCACCGCTGCCAACACGTTGCTGCGTACGGGAAGGCCGACCCGAGCCGAGCTCCGTCGCTCCGACATACATTTGGTAGCGTGGTTTGAAGCGAATGGCCAGCCAATGTTGCAGCCGTTAAGAAGTGCAGATGCCGTAGGCAAAACGTAACTTGTTTACTTCATTGCGAGAGATGAGCCGCAGCCAAAGAACAATGCCCCGACGGGCGAGGTTACAGTATAGGATTCGAGCAGAGTGACAGCATTGATTCACTGCTCAAACAGGAATGAACTACAGCGCTTGGAGGAGTCTTATTTATACCCAAAGCGCTAACGGTCGAAACAAGCGTTCCCTCTAGATTGTGCACCCTACACGAACGGCACAGACACACACAACACTCTTTCCAGAGTTCGTGAGCAGTCGGTAGTAGCGGCGCACGCTAAGCCCGAGAGAGGGGAGAGAGGAGGTCGCTGCAGCGGACGCGGGGCTTCTGTGTCCTTGGGGCAAGTCTCGGCCTGTTGCGTCGGCACGCCACTGAAGTTTGATCGCGCCGATAGATAGGCGCCAGAGATACAGGCTTGTCGGAGCTTGCTGCAAGCGTGAGTCACCGACAAAGGGGGCCTGCTTGAAAGGCGCACGTAGTGGAGGCTTCGCCGCACAGCCGAGGGGTATAGAAACGAAGCCCAGCGGCTGGGCTCATTCGTAACAATGTATAGCATGAGTCATAATGATGATGGGGGATCGTAATAATAGCGTGAAGTCTAACAAAAATGCAGCTCTGTCGAAGTGTGGCCGAACTTGAATTAGTCCGCAGCGGTTGACACACGTAGCAATTGAGGCCAGACGACAGAGTACGGGTAATCGAAAGGTCGACTTACACCGTTTTCGGTTAGCCGTAAGTCTTCTGTTCGTTCCCTCCTAATCACTCGGTTCAACAGCCAACCTAGGCGAGGACAAACAAAGACGATGACGCGGGCGCTGTGTCGTCCGTGCCGTATGCCTCGTTTGTCCTCGCGTGGGTTGCGCTGTTAAACCAAAAAATGAATTCTTCGCATCTCGCCCAACTTGTCGCCCTCTTGAACGTGCGAACTGTGTAAATGGCTGCATAAATTTTAAGCGGCTTTCCGCGTTATTAACGCGCACGCGTAAAGGAACAACCAACTTGTCAAGACGCCCTTTTCCTCCAGAAATTTCTGTCGGCGAGTAAAAACGGTCCTGCGAGTCGCTTTCCCCACCTCTGCCGTTTGCTTTTTCGCCTGCGCGTGCAGTTTTCCCGCCGAACTCGCGAGTAGTGCGGGCGTGCGCGCTTTCGCGTTCATGCTCGGCGGAGCAGCTAACTTGAGGGGACGCTGCGGCGACGGCGGCGGCGGCCGAGAACGGCGTCGTCGCCATTTCGCCGTCTGTCTGGGCGCGTTGGCGGGTTCTTGAGCAGTGCGGCAGGTGCACTTGTCAGGCGCGCACTTCCCCCCCTCCCCCTCCCTCCGTCTCCTTCGCGCATTCTCTCCCGTCCAGACGTGCCATTTTCGTCTTTCGTTTTTATTTCGCCGGATCGTGCGGTGCTGATTATACGCTTCCGCGATGGAACAGTGTGTGGCGTAACGTCGCTCCGAATTTCTTGGGGTTTGTTTCTCCCTCGTAAGTAATATAAAAAAATAAAGAGAAAAGCCGGCGTGTTTTTTAAAATTGTACTTTACGCGTGTACTTCCGTGGTGTCGGCTTGTCTATATCAGCGATCACTTTCGCGAATGCCTCAAGTACTAATTTTTTTCGGGAAAAGCAGTATGCCTCTCTAGGTGCGAGATGTCGGGTGTTCGGCGGATATCAAACGTTGTGAGAACCGCGCAAATTTGCTGATCAAATGCTTAGTTTGTTACGTTTGGCAGCGCGTGTCGCAAAGACGAGGCTGCAAACACAGAGACGAGGATGTCGCATCAGTTTTTAACACCACGAAAAAAACAAACACGGCCCTTCGTCTAACGACAACGGTGGTTGAAACGCTCAGCTTTCACGCGAGGGATTCGTTCGCTGTCGTCGGGGTTGTAGAGGCTGAGAGATTTTTGGTGCCGGGTCGGTCTCAATCATTGAGACTGAGAAAGCTTCGCTTTAATTCCAAACTGCTTCGATCGCCTCGGAATGGCGCACTCGGATAGACGTCGGCTTCATAACAGCAGGGACCCAGTCTCGTTTCCGACCAAGGAAAGCGTTTTTTTTCTCTCTTGAGGCGCTTGATGCGGCTTCGCTTATCGTCAACATGATCGTTTTGTGAAACCAATTGTGTAAAGTTGGCTTTCCTGCAGCCTGTTTTGGTCTTCGTGCGGTCGGCATCAGGGAGGCATAGACAGCTTCGCTTTAGAAATCGTTTCTTGCAGCTACAGACACTTCGTCTCCTCTCTCTCTCTCTCTCTCTCCTCTCTCTCTCTCTCTCGCTCTCTCTCTCTTTCTCTCTCCCTCTCTCTCTCTCTCTCTCTCTCTCTGTAAGAGGGAGAAACTGTGTGAACACACGGTTTCACACGGCACCATTATTTCGATGAATAACGTTCCTTTATGAGTACAAAAGATTGCGTGAAGATGGCTTCACCGCATGGCCGAAGTGTCTTGCAAAAAAGGGCCGCCAGTGCTCCAAAATTACCGCGACGAGTATAGCCGTCATGACCGATGACTATACTCGTCATCGGCCATTTTGGTACAAAATCTCAGGACGACTGTACTCGCCAACGGGAGCGAAAGGGTTAAACGAAGTTTTTTAGGGGCGAAGCACTTTAGGTGCTCGGGCTGTCGGCGTCTCCTGTCGTCAAGCGACTGAAGACGTCGACATCTCCTGTCCTCAAGTTGTCAAACGATCGTCAGAAGACAAGTGTATAATGAATAGAACCGGTTCAAAATAAACTAACATGATAAGCAACATGCTAAACACGACTAACATAATAAATAAACTAATATATTTAGGGTAGCTTGACTGCGGTAGCGCGCAAGCACTTGTTTTAGCGTGGGAGCTTGTTTCGGTGGAAGCGGTACAACCCGTGTGGACGAGCTCATCTAGTATACGGTAGGCAAAGAAATGGTTAATACCGCCCTGGTCGGCGTGTTTAACTGCGCAGGGATCGGCGTCTAATTCGCAACGTGGCAGGTCCCGCAATAAACGTTGTGTTATGCCAGGATGGCAATTTTAATTCACTCATCAGTGAACGTTTTTCAGATTGCCGTATGTTTTTCTGGTAGTAATGAGCGCGTTCCAAAGGGGAATAGGAATAGGCAAGGGAAGGGGCGCGCGTGTTTAGTTTGGCGCCTCGTACCGTTCAGCGTTAGACGATACCAATCGCCCACCAGAGCAGAGGGTGTTACATGTTCACGTGACACCTCCCTCCCCTCTCCGGCGTGTTTTTTCGTTTCCTTCCCACTCGCCTTATTTGTGAATAAATACGGCAGCCGAAGCGCTTTGAGCGGAAACCTTCAATACGGGAGAGCTTTAACTCCATCTAAGAAAAATGGCTCCTGCGAAAACGAACCAATGAATTCGCTCTTTCCTGTCACTTTTCTTGTGTGCTTTGTCTCTGTCGTTAACGAGCGCCGCTGAACGGTTCGAACAAAACACATTAAGGCTTGGAAGCCCGGTGGTCTTCGCCGTCTTTATATTGATGCTTGATTTTCTTTTCCCTTTTTTGTGACGTTCCATTCAGCCATCTCGACAGTTCCCTTTTCTCTTTTGCGTAACAATTTAAACAGGAAAGCATTGATGGTTAGAACTGATCGCTCGGGCGGGTTTAAATAATTAACTGCAGGCTCGAAAGTCATCGCAGCATTTGGACACTTCCGGAGATTTGTCCATCTTTTTTTTACATATATGACTGACGCTCCTGTAGCAGTTTTCCGTCACTCGGCGGCGCTTCTAGGCTAAGATGCTTCCGCACCGATCTCTCCCATTCCTTTTTTTGTTTTGTTGTTTGCAAATTTCGCTTTTTTGTTAAATCCTTCTTCCCCTCCCCCTCCCTCTTCTTGCGACTGTTTGAGAGGAGGCAATTAACTTAACGTTGGTTATGCCTCGAGAGACCGTGGTCAGATGGAACCCCGGAAACTTTAGAACACGTGGATTTGCAGCGTATCACTGACCGTTCCCTCCTCCCCCCCCCCCCCCCTCTCCCGTGCGCTGCAACAGTGTTAGATGTTTCCTTTAAACCGTAAAACCGCAAACGAGGTTTTCGGTGCGAGCCAGGAAGCTTCCGGAGATTTGCATCCGGGGCCATTTTTCACCCGAAGTGATCTAGAACCCAGGCCGCTAATGAGTTTTGAGCGGGCATAGCGGCAGCTTTATGCAGTGTGTACACACTTTTTTCTTTCTTATCTTTTTCGTTTTTGTTTCGTACTTGTAACTTCGTCGTCGCGTGGTCGTTTCTCTTCGCTGCATTCATTCGGCCCGGGTGATGAACGACCCTTTCATGCGCTGCCTGCCGTTATCGCTTGCCCAGTCGCCGGCCAAGAGGAAGAAGAAAAACTCCGAGAGGTGGAAATGTCGAGGACGGGCAACATCAATCCAGGAAAGGTGCGCCACTGTAACAGCGAAGTCGTTCGCCTCTCCTTTTTCTGGAGAACAAGTGGTGCGTCCGCGAACGCGGCGGAGTTAACATGACCGCGGAAAAAAATGGGGGAGGAAATGATTGGCTGCTGGCTTGATCGATGTTTCCGACAAGACTGACAACTAGCTCGCCTGGTTTGGTTGGCCAGGCGCTCGTGTTCTAGTCAGGCAGGAAAGAAAAAGAGAGACCGGGTATGGAGTAAGAAAAAAAAATTGAAACCACAATTTTGAAATTCATTCGAGCTGGAGCTGTCGGCCTGGTGACCGCCCGGAGGTATACTGCGCGATGTTCAGCGTGGTTGATGTTGAGCCGGTTAAACGAAAACCAGTTGTTTCAAGACTTCGAATTTCATAAATGGTAATGTGAACGTGTAAAAACTGTAGTTGATTCCACTGTCATAGGCATCGGTAGAACACGAAAGTGAAATGTGCAGCGAAATCTACAGCTGAGCATGATTTGCGAATCGGTGGCTGTCTTGTGGGTGTGCTTGGCGAGCGACGTTCTGCTGGCGGGTCGCTTAGGCAAAGGTGTACTGGCGTCATTTACGCGACGGATATGACGTCAGTGAAATCTTGGTGTATCCCGGCATAAAACACTGTCGTGTTAAAATGTAAAACCCGAAAACGAACAACCCGAAGTGTAGCGTACTCTTTAGTAGCTACAAGTTGCTTCCCCAGTAGAAGACCTGCGTTGCGGTGGGTGAACCCTTTACAGGCCGCTTGCCTCGTTGTACTGGAGTCATTTCCGTGACGGATATGACGTCAGTGAAATCTTGGTGTATCCAGGAATAAAACACTTTCGCGTTAAAAAAATGGCGATGACGACGAGAACCAGTGCAAGGTTGAGATTCCTCTTCGTCGCTTCTTGTAGTGAATCTCTTTGTTCACGCTTCATGATATTTTTTTACAATCCTTTAGTATTGCCACCCGCTCACAGCTGGTATCGTAACGTTATGTTCGAGTGATTCTTGAGCTTAGAAAATGTTCAAGTGATTCTTGAGCTTAGAAAACAGGCAAGAAAACAACGGCAACAAAAAAGAAACATGCCTCGCTAACTGGGACTGCTTACTCTCTGTTGCGCACCCCAGTAATGATAACAGATTGTGCACCCACCGTGCTCTCCGAAAATGCAAAAACAAAAAGAAAATGGTAAGCAGGTCTCGTGCTGTTGATGCTAGAACCTGCTGGGTGTAACTACTGCAAAATCCCCTACCTCGGAGGCTCAAAATTTCTACCATACGAACAATAATGGTAATACTGCTTTTGCTTGCCTTTTTTTTTTTGTTGACTGCAAATAATGTTTGCTCCGCTTTCTTTTGTTGCAGGTAAGTCTTGCACACCAGCAGCGGTGGTTATTTCATTTGACGACTACGAAACGTGAGTGCTTGACAGCCACGCGACAGTACTTATTGTTTGTTACTCCAGAGTGCCGTTCGCGGTATTACGAAATATCGAGTGATTCGCAAACATAATGAAGGAAATCCCCGATTCGCCAGGGGGCGCGCCACATGCGAGGATTTGAAACAGCTTTGTCTACAAAGGTGGCGAATTTCCCAAGTTTTGCGAAGTACACCGTAGCGCGGAAACCAACAGACTGCGCCTGCGCACTGGTGCCGCGCTTGTACTAGGTGCTGTGTAGGAGCCTTTCCTCCCATAACTCGAGCTATTTTTTTAACACGAAAGTGTTTTTTTCCGGATACACGAAGATTTCGCTGACGTCATATCCGTCACGAAAGTGACGCCAGTACAACGAAGCAAGCGGCCTGTAAAGGGTGCACCCCTGCAAACAGCGTCTTCTTGCGGGGAAGAAACCTTTAGTACTGAAGAGTACGTTACACTTCGGGTTGTTCGTTTTCGGGTTGTATATTTTAACGCGAAAGTGTTTTATGCCGGGATACACCAAGATTTCACTGACGTCATATCCGTCGCGGAAATAACGCCAGTGCACCTTTGCCGAAGAGACCCGCCAGCATGACGTCGCTGGCCAAGCACACCCACAAGACAGCCGCCTACCCGCAAATCACGCTCAGCTGCAGAATTCGCTGCACGTCTCATGTTTTACCGATTTCTATGACAGAGAAATCAACCACAGTTTTTTCCGGTCTGCTATTGGAACCTATTCAGCTCTGTCCCGTATTGCTTTGGACATTGCTTTCCACGAAGGCCATTTGAGCGCCTAGCGGAAGAAAACGAAAGGCTGCGCCAGTTTACAGTTACTGCATATCAAAGCACTGATATACGCCAGAGTACAGTTACGTGTGAATATTCTGATTTTGTGTCCGTTGATGGGAATAGAGAAAGAATACTATGAGGATCTATACTGAGGCGGAAATTACGGCCAGAAGAGAGAGCCGGTGCCTCCCCACTACGCCACTGCGCATGCGCCGCTCGTATTCCGCAGTCCACCTACACTGCCAGGCATGCCGCCATATTTCGCTTCGCAAGCTCTTCCAGAGATGCGACCCCTTTCGCGAAAGTAAGAAATTCGTTGAAGGGTAGAGATGTTGGAACAAGCGAGGAATGCGCTCTGCCGAGTCAACAACGGCTCTTCTGTTGTTTGTTCTTTTTTTGTTGTTTCCCTGCGACTCCGGAATCACCGCGTGGATGTGGACTGCTTTATTTGTTTCCCCCAGGGGGATGGGGGGCACGTCGCTGGTCTCGCGCTCGAGACGGCCGCGAGGCCTGCGGGAGGGAGCAGAAAGAGTGCTGCCTGTGAGCGACTTAAGCCGTTCTAGGGGCCATTAAGAAGTCGTTAAGGGTAGACGCGCGGCGTGGCTTGTGCGGCCCAAGATCTCTGCACGCCGCCACCGACTGTGCGGTCATTCGTGGACGACGCCCTCCCTGCCTCCCCTCGGTTGCAACGCGGGCTTTATTCCCCCTCCCCTCCACCGCTCCCCAACCCTCGCGAGGTTGCTGGACTGCTGCGCTCTCTTGGCGTGGCTTTCCCGTGGCATGGCTTTCCCGCAGTGGCTTGATCCCCGGGACTCACTTAGTGGCTCGTGCTGTCTGTTTTTTTTCTTGTGGCACTCGGCTTTTGTTCTGATTTAGGTACGTCCGCGGTGATGGCTCGGTGTATTGCTGATGCTAGTACCCTCTACCCCCTTCGCTCTTATTGCTTTTTATCGTCTGGTTCTTTGGTCTAGGATGGGCTTTATTGCTCCCGTTGTTTATTATTTTGGTTTATTGCATTTTGCCTGCTACGACTCTTGCGGGGCTCAAAATCGCGTGTCATATGTATTGCTCCTTTTTTTTTTTCGCTTTAAATCACAGAGTATCTTTTGCTTCGTTTTGTTCTGAGTCAAAGACTTTACGCCGGAAATTTTTTTTTGCCAGATTGCGTTTTTGATTTCTAATTCCTGGCCCATTGTTTCTCTTCCACTAAGCGTGTGAGTCTAGTTCCGAAACATGTTTATCTTATCTATCTTCCTTGGAAAGGTAGCTTCTGAAATCAAATTTCGTGCGATTTCGAAGTGTTGATTTCAATATTCCGTGCGTGACTGTATGCTGCCTTCAATTACGGTGAAATCTGGATTGCTGCCGTTGTGCCCAACAATTGAACCGTTATGTTTCTCTTCACGCATTTATGCCGTCTCCGTATTGTTCGCTCTGTTCACGCGAACCCAATTCATTCACAAAGCAATGCCTGCTGTTCGATTAGGCTTGAGATATCTGTTCACATACCCGCCGCGGTGGCTCAGTGGCTAAGGCGTTGCACGCTGCTGAGCACGAGGTCGCGGGTTCTATTCCCGGCCGCGGCGGCCGCTCTTCTGATAGAGGCAAAAAAGCAAAAACGCCCGTGTGTACGAGATTTCGGCGCACGTTAAAGGTCCCCTGGTGATCAAAATTAATCCGGAGTCCTCCACTATGGCCCGCCTAATCGCCTGCGTTGCGTCGGCGCGTTAAAACCTACAATCAATCAAATCAATATCTGTTCACAGTTCTTCCTCGCTTATTTAAGCGACCTCATTGAAAGCTAATGGACAGAGTGAAATTCAAAGGGGCGCCTTTTGAAACACATGTTACTGAAGATTCAACGCTCAAAACTGAACTGTCGTTTACCCCCAGAGTGTCGTGTGGAGCGCAAGCCCCTGATTCGCTCGTTACAACAGCAGCCTGCTTAATCGGGCAGTGACTCGGAATGTATAAGCGCACCGTGCGTACAACAAACGTAGCAGTAGCGGCGGCGGCGCAGGTAAAGGCGAAACCGGGAAGCCTTAGAGCTTAGACGGAAAATACCTTAATACTGCCTTAATGCGTTTCCGTCCGCCCTTTTCAAGTCGCACATGATAAGCGTCGGGAGAAGAGGCAGGGGAGAAATAAGCGCGCGCGAACGCAAATTGGTGAACGTATGAAGAACAATATAAAGTGCCTGCTTGGCAGAAGAAAAAAAGAAAACGGTCCCTCCGAAAAGCGCAGCCGACGAGCTGCGCGGCTACCTCTTCGCGTACTCTGTGGCGGAAAGAAGATTGCGAAGAAGAAATCGGAGCTTCGCAGACGACAGCGGAAGCGGAAAGCGCCAAGACGAAATGGAAAAGGAGAAAGTTTACGGTGCTGCGGGAATTCGTTTGCGCTGCGCACTGAATCTCGCGGAGCTGAAGTAACGCATGCCGCCTCGCTCCTGCGCGGCATTTTTTTGTTGTTGTTGTTGATTTAACGTTGCCCCGGGAAAATAATATTGTTTTTGATTTCGTTCTAATCTTCCGGCTGTGTTCGCCGCTGCATCGCAAGCGTGGTTCAGCGTAGCGGACGTCGCTCGGGCTGCCTGACGTTTCCTTTTTTTCGTTGCGCGGTAAGCGAGTTGGGTGCTGACGCATGCTAGTTTTCCACGCCAGATCGACGGGACGCTCGAAGAGACCGCGGCGGCAACTCGCTGGATAAGGGAGTCGTAATCACTCCCCCCCCCCCCCCCCCCCCCCCCCCCGCCGCTCTATTCCCCCCCCCCCCCCCCCCGTTCATTCTAGCATTCCCACTTACCTTTTCTGCCGCAGCTTAAAAAAGGACGCCAGTTTTTAAAGAATAATGCTTTAACCGTAATGTTCCGTCTTTAAGCGAGCTTAATTTTTATTCAAATTTGGCGCGGTTTTTTCTCATAGTTCGCGCAGCGCCTGGAGCATTGCTTCAGTACAAGGCGCCCTACCTGAGCTAAGTTGTAAGTAGGCGCGCTAAATGTCGTATTTGATTTGTGTGTAAATTTTACCAAGGTACAAGTCAAAGAACACGTACAAGACCTGCCGTTGTGGCTCACTGGCTAAATCGTTGCTCTGTTGAGCCCAAGGGCGCAAGTGTCATCCCGGCCAGGGCGGCCGTTTTTCAGATGAGGGCGAAAAACGAAAATGCCTGGCTCTCTGCCCGCGCACTGTGCGCCAACAAAAACTTTCGAACCGTACAGGTCCGTTTACCTCCGCCCCATCTCGTTCAGCTGCGGTGCTGCAGCGCCATTTGGAAGAACAGCTCGGTAAAAAAATTACACCATCTTTCCGCAGGGGAACCCTGAGTAGTATGCGAAGCAGCCATGGGGTCGACTGAAGTTCCCATTAGTTTTCAGTTCGTCGTTTCCGTTGACGTTCAACTTCGCGTGCCTTCGTTGTATCAGTAGCTTTTGACGTGGTTTGAATGAGTGAAGGACATAAGGCGCGTTCGTAGCACATGCTCCCGTCTCGGTTTGTAGCGCAGTGGGAACAGCGCCACGTACCTCCCGTTGCGGCCAGAGAGTCGTGGGATCGAAACCGGGCGCCGCCTAGCTATTTCTTTTTATAGTGGACTGCGCTGACGTCAGCCCAAATGCTGACGGGGCTGAAGAGACGCGCATGCGCAGTAGAGTGCGGACGGTGGACAACAACGAGGGAGGGAGGGACACAGCCTCGAGCATGAGATGCTTCGCATATAAAAGCGTGACGAAGGCGATTCAGCCTGCAATGATAATTCTCCGGCAGGGGGTTTCAGCCCGTTTATTGTTGCTGTTTTTTTTTTTTTTTTTGGCAGAGGGAGCTAGAAATGAAAAGAGCTAGTGTTTCATTCCAGTTTCTCTCCTACCTAGTCCCTTTTCGTTAAGCGCATTATTTTTCGTCGCTCGTGTCACTGACGTGTAACTAGGTAAAGGGGGGCACCGCTTCTCACCGGAGGGGGAAACAAACGCCAAGCATGTTGAGAGGTTGAACGTATTAAAGCAGTTCCATTGGACGTAAAAGCTGACAAGTGCGGGGCATTTATTTGCCAAAGGGGCGGTGGCTCCCTCTCGGGACTAGTTCAGCATCGGCCTGCCGTTGATATCGAAAGTAGTCAAGAGAGGGTGACGCAGCCTTTCCTCCATCTTTACTTTAATAAAGTTTATTCAGTCAGTCAGTCGGGCCTTGAAAGAAACACTGGATTCAGTTTCTATTAATTTTGTGTAATCAGTGTGTGTGTGTGTGTGTGAGAGAGAGAGAGAGAGAGAGAGAGAGAGAGAGAGAGAGAGAGAGAGAGAGAGAGAGAGAGAGAGAGAGAGAGAGAGAGAGAGATCTGTAATGAAGTCTGGCGATGTTAGCTGGGCTAAAATGCCTAACTTGCTACGCCAGTTGATGACGTGATGAAAATAGTGGCGATGATGTTCAAGAGCTTGATGCGCACAGAGACGCCGAGGGCGAGCTACTCGCAGCGACTGGTCTAGACCTGTGTGTTGCAGGTACTCTATCAGAGCTTTGGTAGCCTGTAAAGCGCGTTTGGGACAAGCCCATGGTCCTAAAACGTCCTTTAGCTGCATGTCCACGGAAAGGGGCATTCCCAAGGCCACTGCGAGGGACACTCTGTGAGCACTGAATCGAGCACATTGACAGAGCAGGTGCTGCAGGGTTTCTCGCACATCACAGTATGGGCACAGTGGTGACGTAGCCTGTTTTATCTTAAAGAGGAAGTTGGCGTAATCAGTGTGTCGATTCTTTATTTTTTCCTGGTTTTACATTAAAGCGAAGCTTTAGTGTCCTCAGTGATGCCTTCGTACGCCGATACGCACTTGCAGGAAAGCCAACTTTCTTATGACGATGATGGTGAATGATCGTGGGTGAAGTAAGTGAAAGAAAAAGAAAAAAAAAAGTTTCCCGTGGCTGGGATCGAACCTGGCTCCCTCGCGCTGTGGAGCCGGCATCGTCTGTCCAATTGGTCTATTTCGACATGGTCGGAGCGAAGTCCAAGCAGCAGGTGTACCGATTCGCGCCGTACGCCCCGAACGCAATCGTTAGGCCTAGGGAGTGCACACCCGAGAGCTGCTCTTTGGATTCTAGAAAAGTGGTGCGCACCTCTTGAGTAGCACACACTCGCAGTGCGGCATTGACCATCCAAGGGGTTCGTCACGGCGGTGGTGGTGGTGATGATGAAAAGCTTTATAGTCACCTCTGTTCAGACGGAGTCACTGCTTGGGGTGGCAGTGTCCTCGTCCCTTGAGACGGCGGCCAGGAACTCATGGGCCCTGGCGGCGTCTTCCGCCAGCTGGAAGACTACGATTTGGACGTCGGGTTGGGAGCTAAGCAGCGAGAAAGCTCCGTCGTAGTTAGTCGGAGGTGTGCATGATTTTATTGTGTACTCACTTTCGGCCCCGCAACGGCAGCCTCTGTGGCAACGGCGCAGCCCAAAGGTCACCCCCAGCACTTTGTAATACTGAGTAACGTGTACCTCTGTGGCGCAACTGGAATAGACATCAGCTTCGTAACGCGAGGGACCGTGGTCCGATCCTGACCAGAGTAAGCGGTGATCTTTTCGAAGCTTCTGTTTGGATGCGTGACGCTGGACGAGCTACGACGACAAGCGGCGCCCCTAAAGTGCGTAGTCGGTAAGTGGGAAGTGGGAAGCGGAAAGTGGGAAGCGCTGAATGCAAAATTTCTAGGGGTAGCCGAGTGAGTGGCTTTGGAAGTGCGCTAGTCCCCGAGGGAGCTGTTTACGGTTCGCGGCAATCCTTGGCGGGCGCGCGTCGCGGCGCACGGGAGAACGCGCTTTGTGTGTGTATACGGTCGATGTAATCCTAATTTACTCCCCAGATTATAGGGGGAGCCGTGAGACGCGTTTGGTAACCGTTGGCGGGAGTGAAAAATGCGGCGGACCGCGATTATCGTGTTGGCCCGCTTGACGGGGGGGAGACCGCAGAAACCAGGCTTACGCCTCGTCCGTTTTGAAAACTCTCTCGTGCCCGCTGGGGGTCTAAATGCCCGGTAATGATCGTGGTAGCGGCGGCCTCTTTCTCGTTTAATAAGCATCGGTTGAAATAATGCGTGCTGTTGTACTTCGAGCGTGGCGCGCAGTGGCGTTAAGGGGACGTCTCGCGAACTGTGACGTGCATCTGCACGTGTTGTAGGGTCATTTGGAAAGAAGGATGCGATGAGACGACGTTCGCGTGGGCTGGCATTGGTGTGCAACAGGGTGTATTTGGTGCGGTCAAAAAATAGCAAACGAGGCGGTTGTTTTGACACGCTTGAAATCAGTGAGCGCGTGACGGAAGGACGAGGAGGGCACGCGAACGACGCGGAAGTGCGCTTATCGCAACTGTGACGTTTGAAAAGGCTGCGTCGTGCGTGCAGTCGACGCCGCCACCCATGCGCCACTGGCCTCAACGCGACCAGGCGCTGACATGCGCCAACCGACGCACGTCCCCGAATGAGAGGACGATAACATAGAACAGGGCCGGGGAAACGACAGCGAGCTCTGGACAGGGGAACAGAACATTGGCTGGTGACATTGACAGTGGGGTCTTTCAAGTTCAGATAATACGATGAGTCACATTCAAGTCTATGTACGCTTGTGAAAACGCCCCGTGAGCTAGCTGTACGTATAGAAGGTGGGATCCCGAAATGGTCGTATTGCGCTTATACGCACTTATTTGATAAAGACACCGTCGGCGTCAGTGGCACGTGATCCCCTGCGTGCGGTGAAGGTGTGTGGGTGGGGGGAGAGGGAAATCGGTTGCAATGGGAATACGATTAGAGAAATAACGCGGCAAACCACACAGCGGTAAAACGAAACTATACCGATGCATCCATCGGTGTGTTTCTTCTTACGGAATTGCACAGCGGGATCGTAGGGATGTGTGGGTCAAGTCTGCTGCTCTTGCGCAACCTGGTTCATTTTAAGGAAATAATAATAGGGCAGATGGTTTGGCGCGTCCTTATACAGTCAAGCCTAGCAAAACGCGGTATAAAGCTTTAACCCTAAACTTTACCCATAAACTTTAGGCGTTCTCGATTTTACCAAATTTATGTTTTGACGAAGTAATTGCGGGTCCGGGGGACCTAGCTAGATCGACGTTCAACTGCAGCACGTCGGAGGCACTAACGTTTTAGCCGTCTGCCGTCTGCTACGAATTAATAATTAAACTCGGTGTCACTTCCAGCCACTAACAGCAGTTAATTTTCTTCTATTGTGTCGTTAACTCTTCTTTGTTTCACGGCATTCTCTGTATCCTTCTCCCTTGTCTGCTTCCGAAAAAAAAAACACACACACACAAAAGTACAATGGTTGCTTTCATGCGATTCAAAAACAAAGCTCTGGTGGTATGGGGGCGGGGGGGATGTTCATGGGCCGTTACGCGAAATCCCGGCCGCAAGAGTGTATACATGTATACGGACCGCCGGTGATAGAGTGTGGATTCGCATAATCCTAATATACGCCGCGTCGGCATTGTGGGCGCTGAGAACGATCCCGCTGCAGGCTGCGGCGATAACGCCCCGGGCCGCGTTTTGTGCGCCGTCCGCATACGAGCGCAGCCCTATGGATCGTCGCCATTACGTACTCCAGGTCACGACGCAGCTTTTGGCGGCGTCGCGCCGTCAGTGTACCGCCGCGTTGAAGAGGGGAATGAAAGGACAGAAAAGAAAGCGAAAGCGACGACAAAGAAGACAACAGTGCTGTTGGAAACACGGAAGCCGTAACGGGAATCCATACATTCCCATTCCTGCGTGCCCGCTGCGTTATCGCGCGCTCGTGGTTGGGAGGCGTAATCGGTCGCAATGCGCGCGGCTGCGACCGTGGGGGGTCGTCGAATCACTACGGACGCTGTTTGTGTTGCTTTAATCGTTTGGCTTGGTGCGGCGAACGCTTGGCGTTTCGATGTATTGTTTGTTGCGTTTATCCATTTCTTTTCGCATCCACCGGACCACCCCCCCTGTTTAGTTTCCTTTCCCCTCGTCCGAAATACGAGATGATGGCGGAGGGGTCGTGCACTGAGATTAAGGCAACGAGAAAATGTCCGCGCGGTGCTGCGAGTAATCCGCGTGCCGCGACTGTGGATTAGCAGTGGTGTTACCCGTCTGCTGTAATGGCCCTGCTATACCTTTGGTCTCTATTTACGCGAAAATCGCGAGGAGGCTCAGCGTTTTCTCCTGCGGCGCGTGTGATGCTTCCTAGCACGGAGAGTGTGTGTGCGGGAAAGCACGCTCTACAGGCGGCCGACATCGCCGCCTTAGCGGGTTGCCGTAGTTAGCGCCAGCTCCACGCGTGCTCACCAAAGGCGGAAAGTTTTACATCCGAAAGCAGCCGGGCAGTTTGAGGGGACACCCTGTATGAAGGGCTCCGTGATAAATTTGATACTGCTTAAATTGCCCGACAGAGTCATTCCTGTGTTTGGAGAATCAAAACTTCCTGAGGCGAGATGTCGCGTCTCGGGGTGTGGGGAATTACAAATGTCTTGTAGCTTAGTCAGTGATGTTGTAATCAGCAGCTGGGCACATTGACCATCCCGATGCTGATTCCATTGCGTGCGATGATTTGTTCTTTCGTTCAGCAGGGAGCCAGAACGAGCTGAAATAACTTTGCGAACGAGCCATTCCGATACCGTAATAACGGCTCACGTGTTTTTGTTTTTTTTCTCCTTCCCGGAATGCTTCGTAGCTGCTTTACATGGGGCACGGGAGATTTTACTTCCGTTTTTGAAGTTCGTTTTCGCAGTTTCAGAAGTTTACGTACCGGCGAACGAGGCGGGCGTAACACAGAATAGAATGCCGCCATTTCGCGAGCGAGAGACGGTAATAAAAGCGCGCGCGGAGTTGTAACCCAAACGGTCGTACGCCGTTCCGGAGAAAATGAGAAACCATCAGATCGTATGGCAAACTCTTAAGATCATCTTCCTCGACACGAAGATGAGCAGGAGCATGAGGAGCGGGCCAGCTTAGTATTGCAAAACAGCACGTGCTGGTGTGAACACCCGGATGTACGTTCATCGGCAATAATCATAACCGAAATCGTCTTCCTTATTTTTAGTTTCCGACACGCGAGAAACGGCATGCACGTTCCACTTTCGAGTCTCGGTAACAACAACCAAGTTTTTTTTCCCCCTCTTACGATTCGCTCGGCACTCCCGCAATGTCTTTCGTTTGCGTGTGCGCGTGTTTTCCGCAGCGCTCCTCCGAAGAGCGGAGGAAGGCGGTATTACGCGGTTCTTCTTCAGCGCACGTTTGCTGTGCGCCCAAACGACGCAGTACTTCTTTCCGGGCTGTATCATATCGTTTTCGGGACGGAATATTATTACGTTTACGTGGCGTCCCCCTTGTTCGCGGCGCCTTGTAGAATGTGTACCGGAGGCGCATTCAGAGTGACGTCGCATATTGTCTAACGCATTTTAAGTAAGAAGGCCTTCCCAAAGGGTATAAGCTGGGGCGATTCTGTTGGACGAAATTTAAAAAAAAAAAATCGCGAGTAGGATATGTGAGAAATTTTTGTCGACCCGTGCCTCAAGGGGCGGGATTTGGCGCTGTCTTCATCCTGGGAGTGTTGAATGCGCGTGTGTGTCGTGTGTGGGTTACGGTAGAAACCATGCTGCCGCTTGTCGCAGCTTCAAAACGGGACCTTTTGCATTTAAATGGGCGATTTAGTGGACCTTTTGCGAATCGTGGTCAAACGAACGCGACGCCTTCATCGAATTGGGATCGCCGCGTCCTGCGCGGTATTGCCTATACGTGCGAGGCTGCGAAGGTTAATCTCTCGGCAAGCGCCCGCTAGTGCGCCTGTGTTCGGGTCCACGTTGCGTTTTAATTTTTTCGCGCGTGTTTGTTCGCTGTGACGCTCCCTGAAGGGATGTTTTTTTGCAATGCCATGTTAAGCTACAACGCTATTAATCTAGAAATTTTTACAAAATTTTGCAAATAGTCTTATTTGATATTTTAAGGGCAAGGGTGGCATGATTCCAGTCCGAATGGGTTTCTTAATTTACTGAAAATGTTGGTCGGGACGAAATCGCTTCGTTTCGAAATTGTCCGCGATCTAGTACACATGCGTTTTGATCGACACCGCTTGTATTATAATATCGGTTTAAACGGATTGTTTATTCTTTTTTATAACGTACTACGAGTTCGCGTTGCAACGAAATCGCCTCGTTCAAAATTAGTCGCCACCACCTGTGTCGATGTGCCGCTTGTAGCAGTTGTTTCTCCATCCTGATGTTCTTGCTTAAACCACGGTTCGATTCAGTATGAACAGTCGCACAATACAGGGCATGGCGCGGAAGCCTGGGAAGGATTTGTGATTATCCAAAGGTTGCCTTTCCGCATGGCTCTGCACCTTGTGGGAGGCGCATTTCAGATAATCTTTGCCCCGCGGGATTAAGGTCTTTGGAAGGTTTAGGTTACCTTTAAGAATCAATCTGTAGTTATCCGACGACGCTGTACACGGTTGAAGAGTCGGCTCCGCTTGTGAATGGCCTGCGTTTGTTTTGACAGTACGTAAATATCGTTTTACGCTCCGCGCGGTTGTACTCTCATCCTTTAGAGTGACCCATTCTTCCCACGCCCGACTCGTTCAATTAATACCGTATTTTTGCGATCTTAAGCACCCTCCCCTACTTTTGGGACAAAAATTCGGAAGAGATGTTCGGATGCTTAGCACCCCATTTTCTAAGCAACCATCGCAAGGTAGATTCCAGACGCGTGCGAACGGGTCCGTGGTGACGTTGTAGCGAAGCCATTTACGAAGTTTCCTTCACAGAACAGAAAACGACCTGCTGGGGGATACTGAAAGCGGCGGCCCTAGCGGTTCAAGGCACTCGAATGTTAGTGAGGGTGACTGAGTATCACACTTAAGCGGGGAGTTCGCTGTCTGTGCTTATTTATTCTTTTAAATGTTCGCCACATGAAACATGATTCTTTGCGCCCGTCTGGTGAATATTCGGCCGCGAAAAAAAAAAAAAATTACACCATCTTCCCGTAGGGGAACCCTGAGTAGTATGCGAAGCAGCCATGGGGTCGACTGAAGTTCCCATTAGTTTTCAGTTGGTCGTTTCCGTCGACGTTGAGCTTCGCGTGCCTTCGTTGTATCAGTAGCTTCTTGACGTAGTTTGAATGAGTGAAGGACATAAGGCGCGTTCGTAGCACATGCTCCCGTCTCGGTTTGTAGCGCAGTGGGAAGAGCGCCACGTACCTCCCGTTGCGGCCAGAGAGTCGTGGGATCGAAACCGGGCGCCGCCTAACTGTTTCTTTTAATAGTGGACTGCGCTGACGTCAGGCGAAACGCTGACGGGGCTGAAGAGACGCGCATGCGCAGTACAGTGCGGACGGCGGACAACGACTACAACGAGGGAGGGAGGGACAGAGCCCCGAGCATGAGATGCTTCTCATCTAAAAGTGGCAAGGGGGGGGGGGGGGGGGGTAATTTAGGTTTTTCGAATCTAAGCGTCCCCCTGACTTTGGGCATCGCGATGGTGGAAAAAAGGGGTTGCTTAGGATCGAGTTAATACGGTATTTATAGGTGGCACTGATTAGTACTGTGCGTCTGAATGACGTTGCGACCGCGGCAGTAATGATGATAAAAGAAAGAATAACCATCGACGGCCTCGGCGAGAGAGAATTCGCGAAACAAAAACGAAAAACGCCACCCAAAGTTTTGTCAGCAGACGCCCTGCGCGCTTGGACGCCCCTTTTCCCGACCCGCTAAATTCAGCCCCTGCAGGAAACCGCAGTATTCGCGCCGTTCGCAATCAGTGGCAGAGGCTAACGCTAACAAGCTTTTCATTTTTCTCTCTTTTGTCTTGGTTTTGCCGCTCCCAAGTTTTCTCATTCCGAACTCTGGTCGCGGCGTGTTCTTTCGGCCCGCTCGGGCGTGTTATCTAATGGCGGCGCGCAGGCCGCGCGCGCTGTGCCAACTCGGCGCGGCACCCTGACTTTGTGTTTAGGGTGTGACGCTGGGCTTCGGCTATTCTGGGCCACTTTTTTGGGGGCGCCCTGTTCGCCTCGCTTGGCGCCGCATTCTTTGAGCCGCTCGCAAGTGAACAACTCGAGGCCGGAAGAAAAGTCGGCAAAGTTGCCGAAGTGAACGCTTCGGGCCCCGTGGACGTCGCTACTTTGTGTACTGCTTGTATGTTTTTCGAAAAAGAAGAGAAAGATTGTCTGGTGTCGCGCGCGGACGCGAGAGATATTTTTATTTTTTCCTCTCCGCTTGGCGCTAATGGCGAGTCTCTTTTCGCCTACTTTGCCGCTATAACGTGGCAGCTCGGTTCGCTGGCTTTCAGGTCTGTTCCACACGGTGGGATGAGAGCGCGTGTGGCGCGACGCAGATCTTCCTTTAGTCATGGCCAATTTCTCCAATTAAAGGAAGATCGGCGTCATGCCACACGCGCTCTCATCCCACCGTGTGGAACAGACCTTCCCAGTGGGCTCGCTGGCTGGGAGGAGGTCACGCTGCGTAGACTTCGAGTTGGGATGGCCCTCTCTCCTGCGATCCCGGGCGTGGCCACCGCGATACCATGCCCCGTTTACCAACAACTGCCCCTTATGTACGGCTCCTGCCGAAGACGCCGACACGTGCTATGGACGTGCCCTTCCCTGAGTGCAGCGAGATCCCGACACCTTCGCGGCACAGGCCTGCATCCTGGGAGACCCCCCGCATCTCCAACGATGGCTGTGGGGGGCCCCACCACCGCTGTCTTCTGGACTTCCTCTGGGAAACGGGTGCCAACTTGTACCTTTAGGAATTTATGCCAAAGGGCGTACTATCGCAATTAAAAAAAAATACAAGCAGTACAAGGGCACATCATTTTGTCTGACCCGAGTTCCATGTTCGGTCACAGGCCGGGGCGGGGGGGGGGTTTCGTAAGTTCTTTTCAGCACTATAAATATGTGAGGACCGTCGTTGGCGTGAGCAAGATTGGCAGCTTCACTCACTCATCATCAACCCACCCATTCTTCTTCTTCTTCCTCCAAATTTGCAGAAAATGAAAGTTTCGCCTCTACATTGCGGAATTTCAACTGTCCTGTCATTTCCGTGATAAAACCGACGCGTTCAAACGCTTTTTACGTATAAAACCTTTTGTAACATCAACAGAGCTCCATTAAAGCGCTCCCGCGTGGCGCGCGTTGGGCGGCGCGAGGGAAAAAAAAAAAAAAAAAAAAAAGAGCAGCGCGCGCGATACGCGTGTGAGCTCATTTCTCTTGCGGCAGGTGGCGCGCGACGCAGCGCCGTTATCTGCGGCCCCACGCGCCGAGTGAAGCGGCCTGTGTCATTTACGCTTATTGCATTCCGGCGGGTGTCCGCTTCCATCCAATATGCATTCGTGCATGCATCACCTGACGCGCTCGCTGCTGCTGCTGCGCTCATTTCCTCCGCTGCCCGGTCGATGTTCATGCGAGCTCGGGTTTCTCTTAATAACGCTTGTCCGGCCCGCTTCCCTGCCTGCGTGTTTGTTTTCCCCTGTTCCCTCTCGTCGCTCCGTGTTTTCCGCTCCGCCGTCTCGTAATGATGGAGGCCGGCTTAAATAATTCGCTCATGAATGCCGCACTCCCCTCCTCCTCCTCCTCCCCCCACCGAACGTTGCAAGTGCGTATACGTGGCTGCTGCTACGTGCGCCGTCTGACGTCGAGCTTTGTTTTTTTTCTTTATTGCTGCGGGTCGACACGAATTTCATTGTGATGCTGCTGGGTGTATCGAAGCTGTTGCCGCTTTTATTGCGAGAATCTGGGAACGGATACAAGTGTACGACGCGACGAAAGTTTTTATTAACAACCGCTCTGACAGAATTTGGCTCTTAATTTTGTTGCTGGATAGTCTACGTGTGGTATGAAGGTAGCGTTGCGTA
This sequence comes from Haemaphysalis longicornis, assembly GCA_013339765.2. Lineage (NCBI taxonomy): Eukaryota > Metazoa > Arthropoda > Arachnida > Ixodida > Ixodidae > Haemaphysalis > Haemaphysalis longicornis. The sequence goes on along the minus strand of CM023458.1, from coordinate 99,937,220 downwards.
TAGCACACCGCCCCGCACTGCAGATCCCTCGGGTTTCACGGGACCACTGTGGGCACTGGCCGCTTCCTTCGTGGATACGGCAGACGCCTCTTTCGGGAGGCGATCAGCTCACCCGTGGCCTCCGCGATTTGCTGCCGGCGGCGCGCCGACGGCAGCAAATCGCGGAGGCGATCAGCTCACCAAGCCTACGGACGACCCTAGCCATCAGAGTGCGCTAGCGTCGCGCGCAACAGAAAATTTCAACGGGTGATGGGGTCCATTTCGGGAAGGGTTTCTGAACATTTTTGCGCGTAAACTTCGCTAGTTTCGACCGATCGAATCTTTCCACATATTAACATTGCTTGGGAAGTTGTTTAGAAAGGTAGCATCATCATCCGTTAGCGCCCTAGATCTGCAGAAAGGCGGCTTCCCCTCCTAACGACTTCCGCGCTCTACAACCGTGCGTCCGCCGACTCCGTCCTTTCTCTCCGAATTTTCTTATCTGATTACTCAACCCGGTTTTTTCCCTACTTCACCCGTGCTGCTAATTGCGTCGTGCACCATGGTCGGAACTCTGAGTTGTGTCCGTTCAAAAACGTTAGTTTCGCGTCCGTTTCAGTCGGAGCGTACGGAAAGGAAGCCCGTACTTCCGGTTGCCTGACCTCTGACGCACACGGAAAGGAAGCCCCGCCTTGCTTGCTTTGCGTCATATCCTGTCGCCTTAGTGCCTTCAAATGAGCGTGTATGTATGCCGCGTAAATAATTACACGTCGTAATAACCGAGTGAGAGCGGGGGGGAGTACGGTGTACGTATTGCTTGCTTGCTTTTAGAGTTAAAAAAGTTTTGGTTTACCTATAACGTTCATTAAAGTGCAACGAAAGCGCGATAAATGCGAATATATTCCGGCGAAGTTCACGAACAATCGCCATGTTACCCCGTAACTCGCTTATCTTTAAAGGGGGCGATGAAGACAGAATGCAAGTTTGGTTCATTCGAAAGATTGCCTCGTCAGAATAACACTGACACCATATCTAACGCGAACTTCGCTAAAATAAGCTGTGTAACGAGGAAAACAGAGAATAGCCGTGTGACCCACTCGCAACATCTCCGCACTGAGCTGGTATTACGGGCAGCTATGCGATTGGCTTAGGCCGGCAAAAGCAAACGCAAGTTAGGCACGGCTTACAAGCCTGCAAAACGAGCTGTTTGCGCTTAAATGTAATGCGTATTCGTTTTTCTAGCAGTAAGATTGGTGGGGTGAACAATGAAAGTTACGAAAGTACACATAAACATAAAAGCTCCGGATGCGTACTGGGCGCACTATGCCGGTGACGAGCCGTGGCCAGCCTTTCCATTGACTCGTACATTCCACCGGGTCAGCCACGGCTCGCTATGAGCCCTATGGTTTCTAAATGGGAGTTGCATCAAGAAGGGGGCCCTACCGGTCGACCGCGCCTGGAATGCACGGCAGTGTCCGGCTTAGCGAGCGGGGTAATCCGATGATCTCGCAGTCATCGCAGCTACTCTCTACCGAAGGGCTCCTAATGCGCTAGCGTATATTCAACTGGAAAGCACAGTTTTCAACGTGGCTGTTTTAACTTGAGGAGTAGCTGGGCTGGTTGAAAGATTGCAAGGAGCGTAGTGTGTTTGAGAGGCGTCAGGTCGTATTCGTTCACCTTAGAATTACGGCCACAGTGTTTCGCGAAAAGCCCGGAACTGGCCTTGATTGAGTCTTGATTTTGGCCAATTGTTGACGTCGTTGTATTCTTCCCATCATTTTCGGTTGAAGCATGTTGGGGGAACCCTTAAAGCATGTGTCTTCAACGCAACGTCTCGGCTACCGGGGAAATTTCGACGTCAGTCAGTATGCGGGGTTAGTGTCGGAAACATTGTCTGCAGCAAAAGCAAGACCCGGCGACATGTACCGAGGATATCAGGCCGGTTTCTGAGTGCACTTGAGCACGTTAACTTAACTTCATCATCAGCCTATCTACGCCCACTGCAGGGCAAAGGCCTCTCCCATTAATCTCCAATTACCCCGGTCGTGTGCTACTGCCGGACCAATTTATCCCCGCAAACTTCTTGATCTCAACTGCCCATCTAACTTTATGCACCTCCCTGCCACGCTTGCCTTCTCTGGAGATCCACTCTGTTGCCCTCTGTTGCACTCTGTTGAGCTGAATGAGTTGCCAGAGTGAGTTCAAACTGTACAAAGTTGTTTTTAGGGGGCGAAGCCCCTCGGGGGCTGGGGCTGTTGGCTTCTCCTGTTGTCGTAATCGTCGTCTCATGTAGTCCCGGTACTAAAACACCGGGAAACTCGTTTCCGCCTCGCGCCAGAGAGCTTCGTGCTTCAAAGACAAGACTTTTACAGCGAAGCTGTGTGCCTCCACCCCCAACGGTTTCATCCCCGTAGGCAAAAACGCCAAGGCGCCAAGAATACACTGCATGCGTCGCCCCTCGCCAGGTTTCACGTTAGTGGAGATGGCCCGGGATTTTCTTGTCTTAATGTTCCCTTTAAAGACTTCCAAGGTAGTAAACGAATGAGATCGGGCTTTCGATTCGAAGCGAACTTACTTCCCTGACAGTTCAAACGTCTAGGCTGTCCCGTCGCACAAGGCGCGTCGGATCTGGAAGCCGTCCAGGTCCGTCTCGTATCTTCCCTGCGAGCGGCGGCGGCGGCGACGGGCCGGAGTTATCTATGGGGCGGCGTTGGGACGGCCACCTTGCTCGACGCGATCAGCGTTCCCGGGTCGCCCATTAATCAGGCGCCCGTTTCCGGAGCCGCTCCCGTGCATCGATCTTGTCTCGCTGGCCTTCTCTCGCTGCTGTTGCCGCCGGGGCCGGGACCCGTGTTCCGGCTCCGCCCGCCGCGTGCAGATAGCGGCAGCGGGCTCCGGTAAATACTAGATGAACACGCGCGGCGGGGAAGGCCTCCGGTGCGATAACGAACGGGCGAATAAGAGATGCCGCCGCCGATGTCGTTAGCGATCGCCGGCGGACGCCGGCAGCGCTAACCGTGACGGAGTGGAGCGGCGCGTTGGCGCGCATTCCTCGTTGACGGCTCGCAAAGAGAAAGTGTGTGCCGACCGCCTGGCTTTTTCCCTCGTCGCCCCGGGGAATCTTCGTGGAGGCAGCAACAACGCGACGCCTACACCGCTGTTACGCCGTTCTCCTTTCCCGTGTGCGCGTTCTCTCCGAGTACGGGCTAAAGTGCTTGCAGCTGGGGTTGGATTGGTAGTGCGTAGGTGTCCGCCTCTGCCACTTGGCCATTATTTTTGTTCGTCTCTGATGATCGCGGCACGTGGTAAAACGGCCTTTCTCTTTTCCCGCCGTTTTCTTTGTCCGTATGGGCTGATCCGTACTCTTGAGCAATAAAGTGAACAAGGGTTTTACACGCGCCAGAGCTGCGCTGCTGATGTTCCTGCGCTGGACAGTTACAGGAGTGAGCTTTATCGTTGCCCAATAAAGTAACCCTGGCAAATTTAAATAACCCGTTTTCCTTCTTTTTTTTTTTTTTTTTCACCCCAGAATGCGAAAGTATTTATTTTTTGGCGTGGATTGGTCGTTGGGGCGATTCATCCCTTGAGTCCGCTCAGTCCCGGTTCTGTGGCATGAGTGATTTCTCATCTCTTATTTCCTTCATTTTGCCGGGCATAAGCACATCGTCAAATAGTAAAAATTACTTTACCCCGAAATGACTTGGATTATTATTGAGTGAGTAGTCTGCGGGGAGGATGCCTGATGGGCTCCATTCCACCAGCCAACTCTTTTGTCTACCCCCCTTTCTTTCCCATTCCCCTCGCACGAAGTATTCGATATCTCCCGTCTAAATAAATTAATTTGCATGCTTTGTTCTTGTTTCTTTCTATCCCGTTTTTTCCCCTGGTTGTTTCGTTCTCCGGTTCGTCACCACCGTAGTTTTATTTATCCTCCCCATCCAGCTCCTTGTATCCATCCTCCCCCTCTCCTCTCCTCTCCTCTCCTCCTCCTCCCTTCCTTTCTTTTCTTCTTCTCCTCCTCCACCATCATCATCATCCTCCGCCTCCCCGTCCTCTCCTCCCCGTCCTCATCCTTCTCCATATCCTCCTCCGCCTCCTTTTCCTACTCCTACTCCGCTCCACATCCTCCACGTCCACACATCCTCTTCATTAGCTGTCCGCTCTCCGCAGCAAACTCGAGCTTCCGCGGAGAACGATCCGCATCATCACCATCTCCGATGTCGCCCGTGTAAACTGCACTACTCCGTTCCGATCCGCGCTTTCGGCGGGAGAATCGCTTTGCGCGGAGAAGTAGGCAGGCAGTAAAGCGGCCGACATCAGCGCTTTCCTGGAGGATATCGGCGCTGATGAGGCGCGTTTACGGGATATTGCGTCGCGGCCGTGCTCGCGCTAAGTACTCTGGTACGGTGAATAGGGACGGCGGAGGAGCGGGGATCGTGTTGCCCGACAAACGATGTCGGTATACGGCGGCGAAGCGAGCGCATCAGCGCTTGTGCCGGGGAAATGAGGCACGACGGAACGGGCCGGCTACGCCCGGGCCGTGCGTGATGTCGGCTGCGGCGAAGTGTCGGGGGAAAAAAAGAAGTGCGGTTTCGCGATTCCTGGGTTCTTCTTGACGTTGTCTCGTCTTTTTCCCAGCTCACGTACTGCGCAGCTGCTGAGGGTAGTTACGTACGACCTTGCGTTCGCTCATTAAGCGGTCATTAAAGAGCAATTATGCTGCACTTTTAAGGAAAGACCAAGACCCGCGCTGTTGTAGCGTCGGGCGTATATACTCTTCTCGGAAAGGTCTCGTTAAAGGCGACAGGAGCATGAAGTCTGACCTCCGACCTAGTTGCTCTGTCAGGTTTGTTACGAGAAATGCTATAACTACCGCACTCTTTTTCGTTTCGCAGCTGGTAACGATCTCCCTTTTGTCTCACTCTACAGCAGTCCCTCCTTAACTGGAATTCGGATATCTCGACATATCGGTTAAGTAGAAACTTTTTCTTGCCGTGCATTTACCTACCATAAGCGCTATGTATTTGCCCCCCTTTACCTTGAGAGAGAGACCTCGAAACGTTTTTTTTTTTTTCTCCGGGGGACCCTGGATATCTTGAAACCTCGACAGAGAAGACACAAAAGGCAGTCTGCCTCGCTTAGCTCCCAGTACGCGCCGGAAGCGGTCGTGGCCGGCAAATTTCCGCGGAGTCCGCGCTGTGCGAGGCCCATGTCCCCGTTGCCGGAAGGCTGTCCGACGCTTACATCGTTGAGATAGTTGTGGACGATGCAGTTGCTCCAGCGGACGACCATGAGCCTCCAGAAGTGCCTACAATGGCAGAAACAAGGAACATGCTGCGACCGCTTCGCAACATGGTGGAATGTAGCGGTGGCGAGCAACAATTGATGCGATGCGTTGAGCAGCTGGAGGACGCTTTTTTGGGACCAGTTGCGAACACGAAACGGGCCCGCATCACGCAGTTCTTTCTTCCGCAATAATAAAAATTCGTTCTTCTTGCGAATTGTTTTGCCTTTATTATGAGCTCCCCTGTGCAGTGCAGCTTTACCTGCGCTAGCTCTTATTTCAGTGACCTGGGTACGAATTTTCGTCATTTCGCCTTATTCGAAACTCCACTTAGCTCGAAATTTTCGGTCTATTTTACGACCTCGATGGGACGAGGGATTACTGTACATCGCTGTCTCACTGTCGAGCTGCGCGCGCCGCTAAATATTGTCAATCAATCGACCTGCTGCGTCGGCTGTACGCGCTTAGTTGTACATACGCAGGGGAAACGAAGGTGTGCTTGGTGGGGGAGGGGGGGGGGGGTGCATCTTGATCAACAAGGCCCGCAGAGCGTAGTGGATGTTCCGGAATCCGGACACCATTTCCGCATCGTGCCGTGTTTGAAGAGCGCTGGCGGGGATGCGGGAGACAGGCTCCGCGTTCGTTAGACCAAAGCGGACAAACGCTGCGTCTAAGCAGCGAAGGGAACGCTGACGCTTCTAGATGCGCCACGAGCTTTCCGCGGTTGGGTCATCGGGAAAGAAACAGCGAGACCTCCTCCATTTCCCCCGTGCCCCAGCGTAGTCTGAACAACCGTGGCGAGTGCAGGAGGGTAGGATCCTCGGGGAGACCATGATCGGGATCCCCGTGGGATCCCGACCATGCTACCCTGCCCGCTTTCTTTCTTCTCGCGCCCCTGGACACAGCAAGCCGAGTCGCCCTTCTGTTTGTCCAGTGTGTGGCCGCTGCTGGGCTCGGACGCGCGAGAGAAACTCGGTGGTGGCAGGAGTGGCGAAACTCGTCGATGCGTCCGTAGTATTCCACCTTGGACAAACATCGGCGCTGGCGAGCGGTCGCGTGCTGTCCGAACCGGGTGCGGGTCTACCGTGTTTTCATCGCAAACACTGTGGTGCTAGGGCGATATGGGGCGGCGTTCTGTCGGTCTGCTCCTATCCGCGTTGCTGGGCGCAGGTGTGAATTGATTGATTGATTGATTGATTGATTGATTGATTGATTGATTGATTGATTGATTGATTGATATGTTTAACGCTCCGGCGCAACGCAGGCGATGGGGCGCGCCGTAGTGGAGGTCCCCGGATTAATTTTGGCCACCTGGGGATCTTTAACGCGCGCCGAAATATCGAACACACGCCTTTTCCTTGCTTTTCGCGCGAACTTCATCAGAAAAGCGGCCGCCGCGACCGGGAATCGAACCCGCGTCCTTGTGCTCGCGAGTGTGAATTGGCGTACGTGCTTGAGTCGTTGATTTCAGATTCTCTGCGGTGAGCCGTATAGGGTCCTTACTTCGATATCGCTGGTCTTCCAAAACTGTTGTCAGTTATTAATTAGCTGCTATGTGGAAGCAGGGGCAAGCGATCGCTTGTGTTAACAGATAAAGCACATATGACCCGAGAATGTTTATAGGCTACGACGCCCGGGGGTTGTTGGGGGTCGTTGGGAATATGCTGCAGTGCTACGCGTCAGCAAAAGTTCCGCAGTTGCAGCGGTGGAGCAAATTTAGTTACAGCCTAGAATGGACAAGTTAGCCACATGTAGCGATTTATCTCCTATCTGCGTTTGTGTGCTCTTTGTTTTCGTTGCGTCAAAAAATTACTGCTTGTGTTCCGATTCTACACCTTGCGTTTACATGAAACGATCGTCCTGGAAGTTCTTCATGTCTGCTACGGTTGACCGCCGGTGTTGTAAGAAACAACTGTGCGTATCATTTTATTGCGAACGTCAGATTTCCTTTGCGGAGTACCGGAATGTGCCACAAAAGCAATACTTGCTTGAGTAAAAAAATTGCTGCCGAGGGGCGGCTGACAATTAAGAGTTCGTCTAAAACTCGGTGGAAGCATAATTCGGGCAGAATAAGAAATTGAAGTAAGGAATACGGATGGCGCAGAACATTGCGGGCACATGATGATGATGATGACGATGATGATGATGAACTTTCATTTCACCGTGCTTCGTACACTTCCATGCGTATCGACCATGATTATAAAGTAGAACCACTATTTTCTCGAACAAAGAAACACCAATTTCCCCCCCTTGCTTTGTCGATAAATGAGTAGAATTCAGTGCCTGCTAGCATTGTTGCACACACTCAGCTTTCAACTTTCCAACCTGCATTGCTTGCTTTCCTTGAAACCGATAACCAATCTCAGTCATTGTAACCTTTTGCTTGTGCAAAAACGATAAGTACTGCTTTCCCAATGTGTTTGCTCTGTTAATATTTGTTGCAGTTTTTTTTTTGAAGTCCGACTGATTATTTTGCTATACCCTGCGTATTTGAAACAACAATCTTCGTTGTTTTTAATCCTGTATGTCACCCCCCCCCCCCCCCCCTTATGTAATGCCCTGTTGGGCCCTTAAGGTATAGGAATAAATAAATGTGTGTGGACAGTTAGTTCACATTGCCTTCAAACTGAAACAAAAAGGTCGCCCTGCACGATGGGGAAAATGTCTCGTATATAGCTCTGTAGCTGTTCGTTAATAATGACAATGGACGAGCATTCTTCGCTCATTTTTAACGTTGTAGCGGCTTGGGAGACTTTTCTCTACTATATTTTGGCTTATCAGAGCGAGAAAATTGAAATAAGTTATGGAGGACTGTTGTTATGGCTGGGAAAAGGATTTTTAATTTGCCAAATAAATATTGCTGTGTTCAGATGCAACTTTTACTGTAAATAAAAGTGCACTGACGATTTTCCCACTCCTTTCTCTCTCTGTTTTGCAGGTGAGTCTTTTCGCTCGAACGATCGACGGATCAACGTGGCCGGTGCTATTTCGTGAGGCGCATGCGCAAATGGGGAGAGCTCATCTCCGCTTCCGATCGCCGTTCCATAAGCTGGCACTAATAGTGTAGTGTGCCGCTATATTCGAATTCGCACGAACAGTGCGAACAAGGGGTTTAGTGAGCCGCCACGCACTCGCCTGTTTTCCTACTCTACGTTCATTTCACAAGCTGCGTGCGGTGCAGCTTGATGCTGCTGCATTGTTATCAACAACCTGTCCGCATCAGTGCGTCTAGCTCGCCCTCACGTTCTTACGGTGGACGGTTGAAGAAAAGGAAGAATAGGCGTTAGGACTATGTTGCATCCTCTGTACTGCCCACAACTTGTGAAATGAACGCTAGTTTAATGGCTTTCCAATTTACCATAAAATTGGATTTATTATTGTTCTTAGGTTGCAATCTTTCGATTGCACCGAACTTAGTATATTGTCTTCAACGCTCGTTTAGAAAAAAGTAAATGAACGCTCCTGCTACAAGAATGATAGTGGGAGAGGAAGAGGGAAGAAAGGAGGGAGAGTGTAAATAGGAGAAGACATATCCAAAAGACGAATGAACGGGGCTGGGAGAGGGAGGGGAGATTGATAGTTAGAAAGAGCACTGTGTTGCCCTCCGCGAACAGAGCTAGGGAGCACTGGCCGAAGCACGTACTATTACACGCAAGCGAAAAAAAAAGAAAAAAAAAAGAAAACCCGGCTTCCGACCTTTACAGAGCCGCGTGGGTCACGGTAGGGGCTTCTGGGGCTCAGGGGAAGAAGCTTTGCCAGGTAGCCGCCTATTTCTCCTTCGATTCGGCCGGACAGAGCTGCTCCTTGAAGGAGGAGGAGGAGGAGGAGAACAAAGAGGCTGTGAGAGAAGAGGACGGTGAGACGAAAATCCACTCGTCTTATTACTTTTCAGGGAAAAGCAACGGTACAAGGGGAAGGAACTGAGTGCTCACGAGTTGCGCCCTGAAGGGGATGTCGTTGTCCCAGAATCTCTCTCTCTCTCTCTCTCTCTCTCTCTCTCTCTCTCTCTCTCTCTCTCTCTCTCTCTCTCTCTCTCTCTCTCTCTCTCTCTCTCTCTCTCTCTCTCTGTCTGTCTGTCTGTCTGTCTGTCTGTCTGTCTGTCTGTCAAAGTGGTTCGTGGCCGTGATGCTGCAAAATGTAAGCTAACCTGCAGCCTATCTTCGTGTTCAAAACCCCACCCTCATCTTAGCGTTAATAATACAAAAAGAAGATCCATCGTTTTTTGTGATAGCCATCGCGGAAAAGCGTTCCGAGAAATTCGGGATAAGTGGTTTTTCGAGACTTTTCTCGAACTCGGAAATCCCGTCGCACGGAAACAAACAGCTGGGAGAATGGTGGCACAAAAATGACGGCAGCGATATTTGTTTTTGGACGGTTGTACGTGCTTGTTGGTGCGCTTGTTTGCTCTTTGCACATCCCGGAGAGTCAGAATCACGTAACAGTTAACGCTCATGCTTGTCGCAATAAGGAAGGATGCCGAATCCGGGGCAGCGCTTGCGAGACCACTTCTTTTTTTCTCATGTTCTCCCCAAGATGGGTTTTGGATGCAACTTGAGACGCGGTATTGATTCGCGGTTATTCGATATGCCTTGGGGGAAGACCGCGTCGAAAACTTGTGGCGGGGACGTTTTTGAAAAGGCAATAAAAGCTATAGCACGGAGAACATCCAAGCTAGCAGTATAGAAAGGGCGCTTAGAGTGGTGCTTGCGTCATTGCTAAGTGGTACTAGTTTAAGGCGTTTGTTTATGCGCAATGTCTAGCTTGCCGTCCGACGGAACTCCAGCTCAGCGCTACTGCCAGGCTGGAGTGCCGTCCAACGACACTCGAATTTTTAAGACTGGGCTGACACGGCTAGAGGCTCCGTCTGGACTTCTTGCTACGAAGAGCGGTGGTTCGATTCCAGCTCTTGCCATGTTTTCTGTGCATCTTTAGTTTTAATGATAATTTTCATCGCTTGGTCAGTTTTCGGTGTTCTAAATGATTTTTTTTTTCTTTTGTTATAGGTTAGGTTAGTTTACGTTACGTTACGTTAACGGAGGACGAAGTAGTGCCAGACGCGGCATTTTTTATCGAAACGCCGGTGGACGTCGCTTTAGTGGAGGGCTTATAGTACTGTGGGACGGCACTCTAGACACTGTGTTGTTTATATTGTCACGGAACATGGCGGACAATGGCCCATTGGCGCCTATGGTCCTCCACCGACGACGACGAGGGGGTGGCTGGCATGCAGCCGGCGCGGGCTTTGTGATGGCCGCCGTGTACATACTGCTGAATACGTCGATCGCATCTTTGTGAACATCACTTCACCATCAACCACGGATCGTCTCATCGGTTCTTCCGCCACGCAACATCACGTACTGCGCGCTTGTTACTAAACCATGGTAACAAGAGGAAAATGTCACCATAAAAGCAAGGCATAATTTCTTTTATCCGAATCGGAAATGGCCGAGCGCAGCGTCTGGGTCGTCTGGCTTGTACTGACCTTGGTCCGTCTACACAGCACAAAGACCGGCATTGATCGTTTTCCCCCCGTTTCCAGAACCTCGCATTAGAAGGCGCCTGCTGCGTCCTTATCTCTCTTCTCCAAAGCTCCTTTGCATTTCGTTCGGCGGGTTTAAAATGGGATGTTTTGCTGTGCCGCCCAGCATTTCGGCGCCGTCACGCACATCCCCTTGCTCAATAAACTAAGTGGAACCACTAGTGAGCTGAACGGGGCAAGCGTGCCTCTGCAGTAATTGATTTATTGGCGTCATGCTTGCAGCGGGAAGGAAGTGGCTGCAGCTAGCGATCAATTAAACCAAAAGGGAAATGGCGATAAAACTTGCCGCGGCAGGGACTGGTACATCGACATTATTGCTTCGACAGCGACGAGAAAGAACCTCTCGCGCGCGTGGCGTCGCCGCATCGGATCCTTCGCCCTCCCACCGCACATAACTGTCGATGCTGTGGCGGAGTAATTAAAACTCATTTTCGCGTGCCGTGTCCGTAGACCGCGCGTCGGCACGAACCGATTCACCGGCACTCACTTGGAGGGCAGAGCTGGGGGGCTGTTATTCGGTATTGATCGCGGCCGCTTTGTACCGCGTGCGTTTCTCCTCCTCATCATGTCTCTCCCTCTTGGGCTTCCTTTCGCGATCGAGAGGAGGGGTGGCTGGACTGCTACGCGTCCGCTGTGTCGTTCACTTTTCCTTTTTGTGTGAGGGTGCGGAAACCGTTTTATCGCTTATAGGGCTAATCTTGGGCTGTTTTCTGTGCCTCGGATTTTTCTGTGCTTCACAGCACGACACGCTTTCGAAAAAAAAAAAAAAAAGCTTTTATAATCACCCCCCCCCCCCCCCCCCCCCCCCCCCCCCCCCCCCTTCACCCTAGCGTTCATAAATATCGCCCTAGGTTTCCGTGCGACAAACCAGCTCTCTGAGTCGGGCCAGTGTGAACATTCTTGCACAAATAATTCCCTGCATCTTCGCGCAGAAGTTTCCTTCCTCGTCGCATCACATCATGTCGAGACGATGAGCTCGACCTGTGTTTCACGAAAAAGGCTGCAACGTCTGCAGTGCCGTAACGTCTTCTCATTGTTGGTTTAGAGGTTCGGTATCATGTTATCGACATTTTGCGACCTACCAAAAGAAAATTCAAAGGCGAGTTCGGGCTGTATGTACTCCACTGGTTGCATAAGCACGACGAACACCATTTAGTGAATCGATTTGTTTTTTCTCGCTTCAGCTTCCTGCGTAAGGCACATGGGAGCAAGCTTAAACTGTGGCACTTTTTTGAATGCCCAGCTGCTAGTGACGGCTCAGTATTAGGTGCAAACGTTTTTTGTGAGATTTGTATAGACCCGCGACTGAAAGTCTTCTTTAGTAGTTCGACAGTGCTAAGGTACGTGATGTGCACTCGCCGCATTGCCCCCCCCCCCCTACCCCCCTCCCACCCATGACTTTATTTGTTGTTCGTATTTCAATGGAGTCCTTTCTTTCGTCCTTTCTTTCTTCTTTCTTCTCTTCTTTCTTTCTTTCTTTCTTTCTTTCTTTCTTTTTCTTTCTTTCTTTCTTTCTTCGTATTTCTGTTCCGGCATTATTTCCCTTTTATTTTCGTTGTCGGTCTTCTTTCCTTGTCAGCCCCATTCCCAATAATTATCGAATCTCAATTGAGTCATCCACTCCTGGCGTAACGGTCCGCGCCGTTAGCAGCGCTGGGCGCTGCAATTTCCGTTAATGATTATTCCCTTCGTTAATAACTCCCTCCCCTTTACCAGCCCTCTTTATCTCCCCGGGGTGTGCTTTAAAACGCCCCAGCGTTGCACTGCCCGAGATTGTACCGTTTCGCCGGCTCCAAAAACACTGCTTCAAAAATTGCTTTGGCGAAGCACAACACTGTAACACCGGCGCGATTAAAAGAGTCGGGAGGCGAAGCGAGTGCGTCGGAAAAGTTTTTGCATCCGCCCGAGCGAGGTGCAGGAGAGGCGAGGAGGTGTGTTTACGTATAGCGTTTTCTTCCATCTCTCTGCCATCCTAGTGCATAGCTCCCAGCTCGCCCCTGTTCGGGTCGGTATTCCCTCTCTCCCGGAACACGCTCGATCGCTTAATCGATGCGCTTTTGTGTTGCGCGCCGCCGAAGTGCTGGCGGAAATTCCTCTCCGCGAGGCTTCGAAACAAACGAGAAACGCGCTTCTCGATCGGCAGCGAAAGCCCCCTTTCGGTGCCGCCCTTCCATTTTTTTTTTTTTTTTGTGACATTGCGCGAAGAGCGGAGAACAATCGATTGACGTCGGCACACTTTGCCATGCGTTGCCCGATTAGCGCGTATACGTTGAGCACCCGCGTTGTGACTACTCGTTTTGGTTCGGCTTGCGACGGTAATAGCAGTAATAGCTTCTGACGGTGACGACGCTGCGCGAGGAGCATTTCTCACGTCGAGGCTCCCCCAATGCCTCCGGGATTAAAAGGGCCGGTTGTGATGGCTTTGTGTTTCCGACCGCACTAGTTGGGCAGTCGAAGCAGAAGTGCGAAAGCCGGTGTGGATGGGCCTGAAAGGAGGTTCGCGCGGATCCCAGTATGGGGAAAGGAGGAAAGAGTGGGCATGAATTGTGGATGTGTGCGGATGGGGAGCGACATCTCACCAGAAAACGGGGGAGCTGACCCAAGGCTGCAAGCGCTGTCGTAAACAAGAAAAAGAGGTGGAGAACAGAAACAAAAGTTCGAGCAGCTTCACTCTTTCCTCCAGGATAATAATATTGTCGCCTTTCCTTTTTTTTTTTTCTTGCCACTCGCAACTTGTGAGATCTAAAAGTATATAAAATGAAACCCGGCGGTTCGTTCCCGAATGCTCCGTCGCGTCGCCCCTCGGTTGGGCTGACGTTTTCGCTTTCGTGTAGTTTCTGGTGGTGATTTTTCTTGTTTTGTTTTCGTTTTTCCGCAGCCGATCTCTCTAAATTTACGAGCGATATGTCCCCGGGAATATTATAAATTTACTGCGTCGTAGGGCACTTTCAGCAGTTCTTCGTTGTTGACACTGCCCGAGTGAAATGTGATCTCGCGTTGCGTCCGAACCGTCTCTTTTGCTCGTATTTTTTTTTTAAAGAAACATTCTGCCGCTTGCCGCGTTAGTCATTATTAAAGCGCCGTAGCGTTGTTTATTTGTTGGGCGACTACGCCGCGAAAGTGTTCTAGTTGGCAGTTTGTTTCTGGCGCCGAATCCACATTTTGGGCTTTGCGTTCTGGGGGCGCGCTGCTTGGTATCAGTAATAATGAACGAAGTATTTCCCCCTCCAAGTGTCACTTGTTGTAAAGAGCAGCGTCTTTGGGAGAGGTGGTCGCGACGTGACGCGTTTCGTATAAGTGAAGCAATATTTATGGGGAAGATTGAAAAATTTAGAGCTTTTTCACTACTGTGGAGATGGAAGAACAGCGAAACTGTATGGGTGGATTACTCTATTGAGTTATGTATGGTGGCTTAATATATTGATCGAGTAAGACACATAACTTTAGCTCTAATTTTAAATTGTCGCATGATTTGTTGCGGGATTGTTTCGGTCAAATACGAGCTTCAGTCGTTTTCTGTAACCGTACTCTCCCCCGTATACAAACGGACATGTACTGGTAGCAGGCGGGTATTCTTGTAACGTTCGCACCTTCACTGTGAAGTATACTCGGTTACAACTCAAGGACGGCACCACCTCATGTAGTGTATCACTCCGCCAAAGCGCCGGACCCGTGACGTCAGTGCGCCCGCGTTTTGAAAGGGGTTTTCTATGAATGCCTGATATCGTCTGCCTAGTCTCACGCAGTTTGTTTGTCGTCACTGGAGTCGTTTATAAGCATATTAAGTCCAAAAAATCACGGGAACGGCTCACGCCATGTTCAAAATATCCCCAGTAACGCCCTACTTGCGCCGCGCGGAGAAACATCCGGCTACGGTGATAAGGCACAGCGGCAACTTCCGGTGCCGTTCTTAAGTTGTCACCGAGTATAGCAGTTCGGACAAGTAAGCGAAACTCGGCGCAATGACTTAGTCATCTTAGCGGCCAGTTCTAGTATGATTTTTTCCAAGATAACCAGCGATATTAGATCGAGATCTACAGAGCATTCTACGATAGCTCTGGAACGAGCGGGTGCAATTCTTTGCTGACGTGACCGGCTAGACGCACGCAAGACAGCTTCACGGTAAAATGAAACGCCGAAAAGTAGATGTATATGTGAGAAGCTGCATTCTCGCGGGCGTACAAGCTCGCTTCAACCACCGGCGGATTCATTTTCCGATGGCGCGTGCCCTCGCTAGCCGACGTCTTTGTGTTGCAGGGTGAAGCCTCTCCGTCGAGGTAATGAGGGCGAAAGAATGCCGCCCGGGCAAGAAAACGCGTCGCTAGGCAACGCTCGGGATAGTCTGGGTGGGGCGCTGCAGGCGGGAATGCTCGAAGCGCGTCGTCTGCTGCCGTTCATAACCGAGCGCTGTTTTCCCCGCTCGAGAGCTACCCCTGGCATTCGTCTCACTGAAACGACTTTTAGGGGCGAAGGCCCTTAAGGACTAGGGCTGTTGGCGTCACCTGTCGTAGTCGTTGTCTCATGTAGTCACGGTACAAAACGCCGGGAATCTCGTTCACGCCTCGCGCTGGAACGCTTCGTGCTTCAAAGACGAGACTTTCACAGCAAAGCTGTATACCGCTACCCCTCCAAAAGCTTTCATCTCCGTTGGCAAATACGCCAAGGCGCCAAGAATACACTTATACACTGCATGCTTCGCCCTTCCACAGGTTTCACGTTAGTGGAGATGGCCCTGTATTTTTCTGAATGAAGTTTGTTCTTCTGTCTCCTTGTGGTCTTTCTAAGTTGGCTTACTCTCACAGCGTTCTCTCGCGCTTGCGTGGACGCCTTCGAATTCAAAATCCTAGCAATAGAATCCTTGCTTAAAAACAGCGAAAATAGAAGTTAAATCGGTGTTTGTACGCGTCATTTTTTGTTCTACTCTTGGACGTGTCTGCTCCAACCTCTCCCGCCGCCGTGACTCAGTGGCAGGGGCTTTGCGCTGCTGAGCCCAAGGAGGCTGGTTCGATCCCCGCCTTGGTGGCCTCTTTTCCGATGGAGGCGAAACGCGAAAACGCCTGTCTCTCGAGATTTCGGCGCACGTTGGAGATCCCCAGGCAGTGAGAATTGATCCGGAGCCCTCCACTACGGCGTGCCTCGTAGCTTGGTTAAGTGTAGCTTCGGCACGTTAAATACCACAATCAATCAATCAATCAATCAATCAATCAATCAATCAATCAATCAATCAATCAATCAATCAATCAATCAATCTGAAGTTTCGCGTAAGAAATGGGCAATACTTGAATCACCAATGGCAGCGTGGATGAGAGACGCTATGGCCATGTGAAATTGGGGTTCACATCGTGGTACTACCGCATAATTTGTTTATGCGGAACATTTAAAGCTTTTTTTTTTTTTTTTCTGGCGTGTCTGGTTTCGGAAACCAGGAACGAGTAAAAACGGAAGTAAAATGCAACCCTACGGCTACCCCGGAAACCGGAAAGCCCAGGGAACCGAAGGTAAGTAGTGTCACCGGCATGACCGGTCGGTAGAAATTCGCTCGAAACGGGCCACTGCCAAGGAGTGCTGCTATGACCAGGAAATGTCGAACCTGGTTTTTTTTTTTTTTTTTCGATTATCCTTCAAAACGCGTTCACTTCCCTTTCAACAGCATCCTGCCTGCAAGTGACAGGAACACCTTTTTTCTCTCTCTTTTAAAGAGCGCGCGTATTTTCGAACCTGTAGGTTCTGTCGCTTCGACGACTCGTGATGAAATCATAGACTCAAGAAAAAAATGAGTTTTGTAAACGCTGCGCGTGAACTGCAGAGGATTTGACGTGGAAGAAAATAAAATACATCTACCTGCCGTACTTCAGGGGGTCGTCCTTTCTTTTTTTTTTCCAGCTACCCACTTGGTTCGTGGCACACTAGGGAGAGTGGCTGTTCGAAGGTGTCGGAGGGGGCCAATATTGAAGAGCCGAGTTGTGTCGGACAATATCTGAAGGCGGCAGCTCTTTGAAAGAAGGCCGCCGAAGCTGAAGGAGTTTTTTTTTTTCACCCGCTTCAATTTTTTTCCCCCTCCGATATTCCCTCCATGCTGGAGTCGAGATCGCTGTCTCGGCTGTGCATCGCTCGCCTGTACTTCACGTATCTCGATGTTGGAATGTCGATATTCAGCCGAAAAGCGGCCCGTTCACGGTGGGTCGTACGAAATTGCTTTCTTCGGATCCAACAGCCCCCCCCCCCCCCCCCTCCCCTCCTCCTCCTCCTCTCCTCTCTCTCTCTCTCTCTCTCTCTCTCTCTCTCTCTCTCTCTCCCCTCTCTCTCTCTCTCTCTCCTCTCTCTCTCTCATGTACGCACATACGCATAGAATACTTTCTTTCTGCGTCCGACTCTGACGCTTCGTCCCGTTGTCTTTAACTTTCTGCTCTGCGTTGGGGTGTTTTCCTTGTCAGGCATATGTGGAAGGTTAAAGATGTCCGTGTCACCGACCCTACCGATGGGGATTGTTTAGTGGAATGTTAATGTCAACCGAAGAAACCTTAATAGGCTAACAATGGAAAGAAAATAACGACAAAGGAATCATTATATCGAGGCTTATGGGTGTTAAGTAAAGTTGCAAAAAAGTGTATCTGAACGATGACTTTCTCTGTTCTTGCGTGTCGAGCGTTTCTTTCTTTTTTTTTTTTTTTTTTTGACTGTGCCGTTGCAAGGAGGCTGTTGTAAGTGCCACGACAATCATCATCGGACAATTACAGCGTATTATAATATTTCTCAAGCTACCGGCCGGCAACACTGCGCTACGCGGGGTTTTAATGGCGAGTTTTAAAAACGTTGCGCAGGACATCTATGGTTATGTCTAAGATGTGAGACGCCATAACGTTACTTCGTCGTTCTTTGAGCGTTTTGGAACGGAGTGCTGCATTCACCATCCATTCTCACCAAGCGTTGAAGGTCGGCGGTGAGAGCGATAATGGTAGCAACGGTTTTATTCTCCCCGGCAAAATAAACCATTGGCGCGAGCGATGAACGGGGAAGAGCGACCGCATTGCGCAGGCGGAACGCGAGATGAAATCGCGTATCCTCTTTTCGGCGCTAAGCACCTTAAGCAGATGCTTGTCCGGCGTCCGTGCTCACGTCACAGCACCGTGTAAATCGGAACATCTGTGAACAAGATGTTCACAAAAGGTTAACAAGAACCACGACTTATAAAGCCGGTCGTGACAAGAACAAAATAAAATGTTCACAAAAGAGCGAGAGAGAGAGAGAGAGAGAGAGAGAGAGAGAGAGAGAGAGAGAGAGAGAGAGAGAGAGAGAGAGAGAGAGAGAGAGAGAGAGCTCCTGGAGAGCCGTGCTGCTCATGCGCGAGGAGCATTGGACTGAATTGGATTTGGATTGGATTAAATTGGATTGCATTGGATTGGAAATCGTTTTAGCAGAAGTAAGCACTCTCACGGGTGATTAACAGTAAAAACAATCCCCAGTGCTTCGCTGGCTCGGGCTCGTCATGATTCACTTCGTGGAGATGCGTGAATTTTTTTTCCTTCTTCTGTGCCGTACTATCTATCATCGTCGTCCTCCTCCCTTCTTTTACCCTAGCTGCAGACGGACGTGCTGGGGATGACATCGTTACCGCAGCCGCCTGAAATGCGCGGCTAGGTGAACCTGTAGCGCTATCGCGTTCAAAACGACACAAAGAAGCTTTCCTCCACTGCAGTGGGCTGCTGCAGGCCTTCTCGGGAGGTTTTCGGTCACGCTGGAAAGAAGCGGCTTTGAATGGAGGGGCTGAGTCAATGGCAGAGAAAGAGAAAGAACCAGAGAGATAAGCATTGAAGGGACAGATATCGGAGGCCCGTGCCGTCACAGAAGGAGGGCCTCTGCGTTTATAGCGCCTGTTCCGCCTTTCGTTTCTTTTTTTTTTTTTTTTTTCTACTCTGCGCCTTCTCCACGGAGAATGTCGGCTGCCACGTCTTCACCTTTCGAGGGGCTGACGCGTAATGGGGAAGGCCGACGTTTATCAAAAGAAAAGAAAACGGTGCATGGGGCGGTCTTTTCAGTCGTCCAGCGCTCAGCGAGGGACGCCCGTTCCTGACAGTTTTCCTCAGGTCTTCCGCGCTGGACTTTTCCGTTTGGGCTTCGTATTTCCCGCCCTCCATGACGACCGGTCCTTAGCAGCCGCTCGCTAGTCGTCAAGGCCTGTCCACGAAGTTTTGCGGGACTGTTTGATTAGCAGCATTTGCAACATTGTCGTCTTGTAGTTCCAATTACGTTTTTTTTTTTTTCGCCCGCGTGTTTTACGGCAGTCGTGGTCGCGTGCAATCACCCGTACGGATACCTCAAATAGGAGTGCGTGTGCACGCGGTTTTCAGATAGGTAAACGTTTCAAACCATTATTTAGATACTGGAACGATGCGTTAAAAACATTGAATCGCGCGCATTAACGCGTGCAGGTCCTGTTGGATTTCAAGACGAAAAAAAAATTCTTAGACCTTGGAATGCAGTTACGAGGACACGATACGCGATACGAGCGTGTTACGAACGCGATACGAGCGTGTTAAAGAGACCGCATGCTAATGTTGCCAAGCTCTCTCTCTCTCTCTCTCTCTCTCTCTCTCCCTCTCTCTCTCTCTCTCTCTCTCTCTCTCTGTTTCATCCTGCGCTTCATCGTCTTGATGCGTAGCAGTTCTACTACCGCGAGACGATGAAAAGGCGCAAAACAAATATCAAGAAACGAAAGAAAAGGAACAGAACGCGAGGGATTGTCGGGAAGACAGCTTCCCCACCTGCCTGCCCACCTCGGCGTTGAAGATACGTCGTTCCCAGAGGACATGCCGGGCGTCGTTAGCGCTATGCCTACTTGAGACGTCGTCGTCGTGGTTGAGTTGCCCTCTCTCCACCTGCCTCCTTTTCCTCCCGTCGCTTTCCGAGGAAACGTGCGCCGGTGTCAGCCCGTCTCCTCCTCCTGCTCCTTGGCGTGTCCTGTTTGTCCCCCCCCCCCCCCTGCTTTCTGGCCCGGTGTCCCTCTTGACGAATGGTGCGCCGGCCTGACACCTCTCCCGTGTCCCACGTCTCCTCCGTGACGGTGAAGAGTGACGGCCGCTCATCCGCCCTTGTTCCCCAGCAGCTTCCCTGCGGTTCCCTGTCTCGGCCTCGTTGTTTTCTCTGACGTCTCGCTGTGGCCGCGCGGCTCGAGTCGGGATGCGGCGGTAATGGCAGCGCGAGAGGTACTGTGGAGTGGCGCGCTTCCGCTGGGGGCACAGTTTCGGGGCCAGCGCAGAGCTGCTTCCCGCATCGGTCACCACTCTGGGGAGGTGGGATAGCGTCTCTTGTGGGCCGCCTGTAGCAAGCGGCAATTTCTTTTTTCCCAAAATTTTTGGGTATTTAGCGCGGAAAAACTACACCTGGTCTATGAGGCGCGCTGTGTGTATTAAGGCTACGATTAATTTAGACTACCTGCCGTGGGGGCTCGGTGGCCAAGGCGTTGTGATGCTGCGCTCAAGGGTGTTGGTTCGATTCCCGGCCGCGGGGGCTGCTTTTCTGATGGAAGCGAAAAGCGAAAACGCCCGTGAGTTCGAAGTGTCGGCGCACGTTATAAATCCGCGCGCTGTTGTCAAGATTAACCCGGGCCCTCAACTACGGCGCGCCTCATCGTCTCTGTAGCGTCGGCGTGTTAAACCCCACAATCAATCAATCAATTTTGACCACTTGGGGATCTTTAACGTGCGCCTATATCTAGAACACACGGGCGTTTTCGCTTTTCGCCTCCATCACAAAAGTGGTCGCCGCGGCCGGGAATCGAACCCGCGTCCTTGGGCTCAGCTGCACAGCGCCCCAGCCACCGATAGCGGCGAAATGAGGCAGAACCAGCAGCTCCTGGGACGCTGGGCCACCGCAGCGGTCTAGGCGAAAATTACCGAGCGAGAGAGAGCGAGAAAGAGCTTTAATGAGTTATGGCGAACTTGCTACGCCAGTTGATGACGGGATGAAGCTGATGGCGATGATGCTTCAAGGACTTGATGCTCAGGGCGCTTAATTTCTGCTTTACGCGCTCTTGAACGCGAAATGATTTTCGCTTCCCCTGCCGCGGTGTGGAGCCATATGTGAGAAAAGCTCTGTTATGTGCTTCATTTCTCTTTTTTGCAAGCCTTCTCTCCTATTTAAATTACCTTTAAATCTATGTTTAGCGTGGCTTTGACATTGCGATTAAGTTCATCGCCCGTCACCGCACGTCCTTAGGTTCTATTCTCGCTCTTGGCACGTGTTTTATTTGGATCGACGCACGTTTTTTTTTTTTTTGGTACCATGCGATAACCCGACGCCGTGTTTTTCGCCTCGCAGAGAACATAATGCTTTCGCATAAGTAAGCGCTTCCAGTACTGCAATGGTGTCTACAGGATCAATCGCTTTTCGTTATCTATAAATGCCACACACCGCAGTTCTTCCCCCCTCGTTGTCGCTTGGTACATAGCAGTGGTCATGGGCTGATATGGGCTCATTACGTAACGTATAACTGCCGCAACCATCGCAATCTCCCCCTTCCTTCACCGCCTTTCCCGGCTCCACCAAAATTTTCCGTTTAACCCGAAAAGCTTCCCAGATGGCATCAGAGACGTCCTACACCGCGTACGTTCTTAGAACTAGATGGAGGAGTCTCCCCCCTTTATTCTCCATCCGCAAATGCCTGATCCGTATACTTATAATCGTATAATCCGTCTAATCTTATAACTGTTCCCCGCCCCATTCCAGAATTCTTCCGCGCTTCCTGGGTGGCCGTCTTGTGACTGTGGTAAACGCTTATTCGGAATTTTCTTTTTTGATTATTTCGCGCCTTTTTTGCTGCTCATTTTTCTGGGGCTTTGTTATCCTTTACTTATCCTCCCCCTTTTTTTATTTTCCATTTCTCCAATTATGTCTTCTGGCAGAATAACGACGTTGGTCTGCTTATTTTCCCACCTTTTACGTCTCTCGTTTCATCTCCCGT
This sequence comes from Haemaphysalis longicornis, assembly GCA_013339765.2. NCBI lineage: Eukaryota > Metazoa > Arthropoda > Arachnida > Ixodida > Ixodidae > Haemaphysalis > Haemaphysalis longicornis. The sequence goes on along the minus strand of CM023458.1, from coordinate 99,915,458 downwards.
ACCTACGGGGGATTTTTGTGGCTTCTTCAGGGCCGTCGTGAGCTCAAGCGAAACGGAAAGATAAAAATACCCTTCATCGTGTGCCGGAAATGTCTGGGAGGGCTCAATCTTCGTTCATTTTGAGCCGCTTACATTCTCCGCCCGCTCTTCGTCTTCCCATTTTAATGCCCGCTTCCAATTTGAATTTTCCCGCCGTCCCTTCGGGAGTGAATCCCCAGCGCGGAGGGACGGCGTTGGGCCGCCTTTCTCGGAAGCCGCGCTTCTTCTTCGAGCACTCAGCCTTGTGCGGTGTCTTACCTTGCCGTTACACTCCCTCTCCCTCCCCTCGTCTCTCTAACCACGTTTAGACGTTGGGGCTCTCCGTTTCGTGGGACAGGAGAATTTCTAAGCGCTTCCTGTCATCTTTCATTCGCTGTCGTCTTCGTTGAATATACGAGCTGCCTATTTCGTGCGGCTGTTTCTTGTTTTTTAACAGGAGAGCTGTTCAAGCTTTCAGTTCCGCCGTTGAGCGTTACGAGGAAGCTGTGCCCAGCTGAGCGCACGTTAGCGTGCGCCTCGGGAGGAGCGCGCGGTGCCTTCCAGGCTTGCGCCGCGTGAGGAGCTCGCACAAAAAAAACAAGAAAAAATACCGAGCGCACGTGAACGTGCTCCTCTTGAGGAGCGCATGCACGGCGTCGGCCAGCGGTTCGTGGCGTGATCTCTAGCGTCCTGTTCTCCTCGCGAGTTCACGTGCGTTTGCGCCTGAGGTGGGCAGCACAGACGCTGAGGTCGCGCTACAGACGCCCAGTTCGCGAACACACAAACATTTAATTGAACAGAAAGGGCCACACGCTGTGGGCAAAGCGCGTCCGTGAATCTATGCATTCAAAGAAGCTGTCCCCTTATTTTGGCGAATCGCGAACACACGACTCCGGGACGCCTTATGCACGGGACACTGCCCGGTTCCCTTTCGTTTCCGCCGAGGTGATTACTTCGCGTTTAAACGAAGCCTCCAACACCCAATGAGTCGCTTCCTTTCAGTTTCGAGTTGGCGGTTTCGGTTGTGAGGTTTCTAAGTTTTGAGTCCGATTGTAACGCGCAGGTATTTTTTACGCCCGTTTTCATGAAAGAAAAAAAAAAAAGAACGGTGCGCGTTATATTGGTGCAATTACGGTAAGTGCTTTGACGACGCCAAACAAAGCAAGCACGCGTAAGATGTGTGGCTGCAATGACGGCACGGAAGGAAAAAAAAATAATGGCTCTGATTAGTCAGTGGAGGTTATTAAAATATTTAACTGCATTGCAATAACGACATTTTTTTTTTCTTTCCTACGTTGCCTGTGGGTAGAAACACTGCGCTGCAGTTTACACAGCTGTTTTTTTTTTTCATTTTTACGTTTTTCTTTTTGTTCGCCAAGTACTTCCGTTCTTTCTTTCAGCTCGCGTTTCCTACCCAGCTTCCAGCGGGGTGCTTGGACAAGTAATTTGCTTATGTAAGTTCGTCTGGTAGTGTTGGTTTGAAATTACCGCGCTCAAAACATCGTTTTTGCGGTAATCTTACCGCCACGCGTCGTACTTTGGTCGCACTCAGCGGTGTTTTTTTCCCCTTTTTCTCTCATTTTCGCTTTGCTTGCGAATAACTCGTGTCGCAGCTCTCCGGCGCCCACGCTAAGCCGCGCTGCTAGAATTTCCCTTCCCCGGCAATTGTTGTGATTACATTGCTTTTCATTCTGAGCATTACATTCGGGAGTGGCATATATTTTCGCTTTTCCTCTCTTGCTCTCATTGTCGGTTTTTTTTTTTTTTTACTTTCACTTCGACAGAGAAGCCACGACGCTCATTTCTCAAAGTACACGTCGCTCGCCTTTCACGGGAATTTGTTAGCGGTGCGCGGTAAAAAGGCTTTCTGGCCGCGCACGGACTTCGACCAGCATTACCCATGTTCCGGTTTTCGCTTTCTCGTTTTCGCTGCTCCTTTCTTCCTGCCTTCTTTTCTACTAATAAATTCTTTTCGTTTATCGTCCTCAGGCTCTTCTTTGCCCGTCCCCCCGTTCTGCGTGTCGTCTGAAACGTTCTTCTTCCAAGAGCCTGGTCTGCGCGTTCCTTTAACAGCAATGCCTCCGCTGTAACGAACTACACCGACACCTCCATGATTCGAGCCAAGGCCTCGACATCGTGTTTGCCTCTGTTTTCTGAAGAAATTTAAAAGCTGGCTTTATCTTGTCTAGAGACTTTCGCATTCCAGGTAAACCGAAAGCGTACATTTGTCGTATTGTTTGTCGTAAACGAAAGCGTATCGTTTGTCGAACTGCGGCGACGTAGGGCGGAGGCTTGTCCTCAATCTGGGGAGTGTTGTATATAGTCAGTACCCGCGCAGTAAGTTCATTTTCGCCAACGGGCGCCTCTTTTTCGCTCGAGCTTGCGAAAAATGAGAAGCAACGGAACGTTTTGGTCCGGTTGTTGCTGTCCGCTACGAGTACCTTTTAGTCCCGACAAAAAGGAGGCCTGTAATGGAAGAACCCCCTCTTTCTCTCTCTCTCTCTCTCTCTCTCTCTCTCTCTCTCTCTCTATTATATATATATATATATATATATATATATATATATATATATATATATATATATATATATATATCTTCTGATTTATGATTTCTTAGGGCACTGCTGAGTCTGTTCCTCCCAGGCCTTCCCTTTTTGTGTGTGTGTGTGTCTGCTGTGTGGCCGTACGAGATGGTGCGTCGAGCAGCTTAATAATGTACGCTCGTTGTACGGCCCGGCTGAACAAGGTGCTGTCGATTCGATTTCTTTCCTCTGCTTCGCAAAGAAAAAGAGAGGTCAGCAGAAGTTTTGTGTACCTTGGTCCCATCACGCAGTAATCGAAAACTCGTCGTCCAGCGAAGAAGCCGTAAAGATCAGAATGTGGGTATTGAAGAAGGGAAAGAAAAGGTAATCTCGCTTCGTGGCTCATTCCGAGGAATAATGATGAAGGGGGTCACGTGACTCCGTCGTTATGCAGCGGCTTCTGTTTTCCCTTCCTGGAAATGAAAGGATTGATGTCGATAGGCAGTCGGGGGTGATGTTTCTTTCCCCCATGAGTCGTCGACAGTGGATATTCAGCTTTGACTGGTTATATTTCATGAGCGACTTTGCTTTCAGCGTCATTCGTCGTCAGTGCGCATAACAATGTAGAAATTGGGCTGGTTGGGAATAAGGGCTGCCAAAAATATTCGCTTCCCGTTTACTGAAGCGCTGCGCCAGCTGTGAGCCACAGCGAGCTTTATTTTGTGTCGAACATGTTTTGCTATATTCTGGAGCGTTTAAACCGTGCTCTGAGATCCTTTACGGTTGTTTTCTCCCGTTGTTAAGAGGGATTCTCGCACAGTTTTTTTATCGAAAATGTGCGTTTTTCAAACGTTCTCCCCGCAGATGTGGCTTCGGTTATGCTTCGCTGCACCAGCCTTGTCGCATTGCAAGCATGTCCAACCTGCGCATGCGTGAAAGAAAGAGAATCGTACCGTATTTATTCGAATATTAGGCGAAGTTTTTTTCCAGAAGGTGATCGTCATTTTTGTATGATACAGGAATACAGAAATGAAAGTATAATATGCATTTTTTTTACTCTCCAAACTGCACCCTCGCCTTATAATAGAATAAATACGGTATTTACAAATGAACAGAGAGGTGAAAATGGAAGGTTTGGACATTTCGATGTCATCTGAAGTGAGGCTTTAAACCACTTTGACGATGCCACAGGGCAGTGTTTCGTAACCGACCGTTCCCGAAATCTGTCTTTGTGGGAAAACTGTCACCGTAGACCCTCCGCTGAACGGTGAAATAAAGGATTACGAACGTTTGAGAACACAACGTAGCCACAAGTGAAAAAGTTCGCCCAGTTAGTTTCAGTGTTCCCTTTTCAGGTAGACCAGGGTTTCAGCGATGCCATATTGTAACGCAGTACTGAAGAAGAAGAGAGTATCCACTGTGAGCTACCGCCGCCGTCAAAGCCTGAAACCGATCTCGAGCAGCTCTGTTTTATCGTGGTCTTCAGGGCAGCTGGGTTCGCTTCATCAATCCTTGCGCCGTCCCGGGGGCCCCCTCACAAAGGGCGGCCACCGCTTCCCGAAAAGCAGTTCAGCGCTGTAAGAACAGGCGAGCGCTGGACCGCAACTATACATCTTCGACGGTTGTGGGCAGCTTTCTCCCGTGAAGCGAATCTCGATCACGCCGGCTGCACCCGCGCGAGCGGTGCCACCTGTCAAGCTTTTCGTATCGCGCAACCAGCTTCGGGTAAACCAGTCCGCACTAGCCCGCAGGTATTTCAAAGCGCCCACTTCGGGGCTTCCGTTCAGACCCACGCCATTAATCCACGTCGTGGTTCAGGAAACGGAATGTAAAGGAACGTGCAAGGAGAATACAAAAAGAAGCTGGAACGCTATCCCCGGACGCTTTGCGGAGAAAAAGAAAAAAAAGCCCGGGAAAACAACATTTCGGAAATCCACCCCCATAGAATTCTGATAATGAATATAAACAACACACCCGCGCTAGGCCTCGTTTCTCGTCCAAAGTTTACCGGTGCGTTTCAGCTCACTTAGTGGAACGGAGAGCTTCTATACTTCTTGCTTAACTTAATCTGGTGCTGCTGGAGGCGAGAAGATGCATTTACCTGTGTTGTGTATTATGTGTCGCCGTTGTAGGTAGAGTTAGCAGGCTTGTTCAGGGAAGAGAACGTTCACGCGTTTGCTCTTACCGTTGTTTTTAAGGAGAAGGCCTTAGGTGTCTCATGAAACGCAAGAAGTGACCGTGGTTCCCGAAGTGTCATCGGCGTCCATTCGAATGGCGCCAGAACCAGGTGCGCTAACCCTGTACTATGCGTGAATGGAAAGAGAAGGAGCCCGATGCGTGCGCACGTGGCGGCACGTGCGTAGAAACGGGTGCACGCCGAGGAGAGCGCTGACTGTGGCTAAGCTGAATCGTGAATGGCAGCCAGTCCGAGTAATGTGCGTCAAAAGACGCAGAAACGAAAGCGAAGGAAGGGACTGACACACGGTGTAGCAGGGAAGGGGCCTTTGGCAATCACTAGGCTTTCCCCTTCGAAGCTCGTAAGCAGGCTTCAGTGCCGAGGAATTTGCCGCTGAATTGGATGTTTTCTCCGGGGTACGGACGATTCGTCGAAAGACAATTCGTAAAAGGGCAATTCGTAGCAGCAACGTGCTAGGGCAACTTCCTGTCTAAAGCTAACTCGCGCTTGGCCAGCGCCGACTTTTTGTATTAGGCTTACAGCAAACGATACGGAAGAGGGCATGGTACTGCTTGCATAAAGATAAAGTTACAGAAGATAGAAGAAGTCCAATTTCACCTGAAGTGACAGTACCAGTGTTTGCCGACCAATTTTCATTCAAGGCGTAATGAATAGTTAAAGAATTACAAGACTTGCGGCTTGCAGCGAAATACTGTAAAATAACTGGCTAGCATCGTTTCGTCAGTCGCTGGGTTCGCGAGAGCGGGAAAGCGGTTCAAAATTTTATATCACTTCGATAGCAGAATTCTGGATGTGTAGAGACCTAGCTCGTCGCTGAGGCTTGTCTCTACAGAAGAAACAATTGTCCTGAAATTTAGGAAGGCAGCGCCGTGAGGCATGATTTCGTTACGTTCAGAAGCTCAGTAAGTCGTTTCGCTAGTCAGTGCCCACCGAGCTCGAATTTGTGCGGAAGTCATCTTGCGAATGTTTGATGCTTCGACGATTGGTAACGATTCCATTTCACCCCATCCCCCCTTTTCCTGTCCTATGTTGTACTAACGTGCGCCCACCAGCAAGGTCGGCGGAACCTGTGACGTTGCGCAACCGGGCTAGGCGACGCGGGGCTGGAGAGCGCTCCGTGTGATGGCCGGCGACGTGTCGTATCTATGGCGACTGAGTCCCCGTTTCTCTCTTCTTCGATAAGGACTCCCCATTCCGGGAATCTCAAGCCCCTCATCTTCGTCCGCCCTCCTTGTTTCCCGATACGTCCAAGGAACGAAGCGGCCCTTGAGCACGGGATCGTCTTCCGCTTCACTGGGGTGCCGTTCCTCTTTTCTAATATTTGGAGCGCTGCAACCCGGCGTGCGTCATTAAATCCGCTCGATCCCTCCCTTCTCGCCGACGCTTGCGCACTACGAGTTTTGTACTTCGGTCGGAACCTGGCTTCCCCTAGGACGTGTTCAAGCTCTGTCCAGCGGACGGTGGCTTTTTGTCCCCCTTCTTCGCTGAATTCTCTTGACACCCCCGGCAAATGTTCCGGCGTTGGAGTTTGTCTTTGCATTAAAACTTATGGCTCTTTCTTTTTGTTTATTACTCAGTAATCCGGATCTAGTATTTCTACCCTTGATACTTCTGCCCGTATTCTTGCTGTTGTTTTGATTACTTCGGTGGAATGGTTGGTCTTCTTTTGCTTTGCAGATTTATATGATGCTGGCCCCGCTTGCTTCGTCTAAAGCGTTGGGGCTCTGTAACTGAATTAGCAAAAAGATAATGCCTAACGCTTAATCCGTAGCGCAGCTTGGCTCGCATTCCGCGAACCGTTCTTATTGATTTTTAAAATTCTTACTTTTTGCTTTTGTTGTTGTCTTTTTTGTGTTTTCTTTTTTTCCCTCCTGACCCTCGTGTCCCGGTGGTGCCCGCCTTATAAACTTTCTTTGTGATTATTTTTTTGCGATTACCTAAGTTCCCCCTTCCTTTTTTTCCCCACGAGAGCGACCAGTTTATTTCCGAGCGTCCAAACCTCGCGAGTTTATTTAACCATGACGTCCACGAGCTCCTGCTTTGGTATTTCTCGCACGCCGGGGTCGTTGCAACTTGCAAGAGACACGTGCGCTCTCTTGCCCGAATCGGGAGAGCCGGGGGCGGGTTTCTTTGCGTTTCCCGGCGGGGAAGGAGCAGGGAACACTCGCAGTGGCCGCGCCGCTTCTTCTGTGGCTTCCCGATGCGACGCGGAAGTGAGGCCTCTCCTCCTCGCCTCCTCGGGGCTGAGGACGCCCAACCCGGGGAAACTGCGCACGCGCGCAGGCCCCTCTTCCCGGATCAGGGGGAGGGGAAGCCAGGAAAGCGGGTGTCGGATCGAGTCGACGGCCCGGCCGACTCGGCGCGGATAGTTTTCGCGACGCGTTTTCTCTGCGGGTTCGGGCGGTGCGCTCTCCCTCTCGGTTGACGCTGCGGCGGCGCTGCCGCCGATCGATCCTCCCTTTCTTCCCCTCGACACTTCCGCCGCCGACTGGTGTGGTTGCCGGCCGGCGACGCTAGTAGGGCGTCTCGTCGCCGTCAGATAGGGGAGCGGAGAGAAGAGAGCCCGCGTGCGTCGCGACGACGACACCAGCGCGCGCGATTCGTCCAGCCGCTGGCTTTCGTCGCCCCGGAGGCGCCACGACGCGGCTCGCTCGAGCGTCGGCGACCACTTCTTCGTCCGGATCGAGGACGTGCGCCGCGTTCCTTTTTTTCTCCCCTCTCATCGACACTTCCTACTTTGTGGCTGAACGGCGCAATACGCTCGCCTAACTGCGACTACTCGTGTCTGGCTTTTTTCTTCCGGTGGTGTCTAAACTAGGATCGCTTGCTGCGGTGCTTCAACAGTGGGCTCATTGGAGCGGAGTGTTGTGGTGGCAGTGTCCTCTTGCCCTGTCCCGGAATCGACCCGTCGTCGTGTTCCAGCGGTGTCCCGTTCCGCCTGGCACTGTCTCCCAGAGCGCGTCGCCGCCGGAAAGAAGGGGCTGTGCTTCGATTGGTGCCGTGTGGTGTGGGGGAAGAGGGTCGGTGGTAGGCCGGGACCCTGGTGTGCGTCCTTCCCTTGTGCTTTCCCCGTCCTTTGTTTTTTCTTCCCTCTCGCATATCACCGATCCGGCGGTCTTCTACTGGAATCGCACCTGGAGTTCCTCTTAGGGCGTCGGCGTATGTTCGGTCTCTTGACGTACCAGTCAGGCCAGCTGTCACAGAGTGAAGAAGCGAGCGGCAGGCTCTTGCCCGCTGTTTGCCGAAGCCGTTTGCCGCCATCGTTGGTGCGTCGAAGGACACTTCGTGCGTCGTGGGCGTCGGCCGGGGTGACCATATGGAAGGCTTGGGGGGCTAGAAGCGAGGCAGTGTTGAGGTAACCGGGTGTATGTAGCCTTGTGCGGCGCTGGTCAAGAGGCAGCGTGCGAGGTCGTCCGAAAATTCCCTCTCCCGTCTGGGCCGGAAAGAAACGCACTGAATCTAGCGCGTTTTTGTATATTGTAGCCTCCGTGTAGGGTTAGTTCTCTGGGCTTCTTGCAGCCTACGTGTCCTCTTCGATGTTTTTCCACTCTCCCCTTTTGCGATTCCTGGTGTAGCCTCAGTGCGCGACGTAAAGCTCGCTATATTTTACTAACCCCTTTTTTCTTCTATGTGAGCGTAGACATCAGGAAGAATCCCATCTATATACACGAACCGGTTTTCAAGAATCGTATTTTTTGCCACAGCGTGGCCGCTCAGAGGGACGTTTTGGCGCGTGCAACGTTGTGGCTTGCAGATACGACCGCAGGTGGTTGCTTGTCGTCGTGCATATCGGATAACCTCCTATTTCCCCGTATTTTTGTATTGCACGAAAGCACAGATACGTTGAAGGGTAGTTCTTGTGAGACTTTTATACAATCTTAGTGCATTAAGTATAGCTGAGCTCATTGAAAGGTAGCACCTTACCGTACGATCCTTAGCAGCGGACGTACCCGGGGACTAGATCTCCTACGCAGCCATTGAGAAAGGCTTCAAGGGGAAGGACAGTAGGGGTCACGGGCGCGCAGCATGAGCTAAAAGAGACGTCCCATCGGACAAAACCTCGCGGAAGTGTTGAATAAGAGCTTCCAAACAGTAGCTCATTCCTGACGACTTGGCGTTATCTGCCGAGGTAGTATCTTTCACCTGGATGATTGTGTCGCGAGTGCCCTCGGCCGCTGTGCTTTCACCTGCGTGAGGGCGCCAACGGGAAAAGAAGGCGAAACGGTCGGATTGAGAACGAGAGGACCGCGTCCGTGCACGGCGGAGGAACCGCAGCACAGCTGGGTGCCGCTCGGGGTTGGGCCGTCCGTCGTCGTCGGTGCTTGAGCGTCGCGCGGGGTGGACCCCTGCGAGCAGGGCAGCGATACGGCCCGCCTGGGCGACGTCGGGTGAGCCGGTGGCCCCCCGTCGCCAGCAACTCGCTCCGTTGGCGGCCTGCCGGAGGAAGAAGCCGAGGAGACAGCGGCGCCGCCGGGCTAGCGCGGCGGCGCGCGCAACGCTGAAGGCCGGCGCCCTGTCCCCGTCCTCTGGCGCCCCGGCGTACGGCGGGACCACGACGACGACCTCGAGCTCCTGCCCCGCCTCTTCTTCGGCCGCTAGCGCTGCCGCCGCCGCTGCCTGTCAGGTGACAACGTCCAGCGTACACCCTCCTCCGCCGCCTCCCCCCGCTCTGCACCCGCTCCAGGGCGGCGCAGACCTCAAGGAGGACCCGTGCGCCGCGGTCGCGCTCGCCTTGGACAAGTGGTGGGGACCCCCGCTGCACCCGCCCCCTCCGCCGCAGCTGCTGGAAGTGCTCGCCGCCGCGGCCGCTGCTGGGACGGCGGACGCGTACGTGACGTCGCTGCCGCCGCACCACCACCACCACCACCCCGCACGCGCACCACCACCTGTCGCACCACCCAGCCGCCTCGAGGCTGCTCCCCCCTCCGGGCTCCGCTGCGGGAGCGGCCGGCGCGCCTCCGCCTCCTCCGGGGCCCCCTCCTCCTCCTCCGCCGCCCCCTCCCGGCGTGGTGGCCGCCGCGGGCCCCTCTCCGCTGGGCGGAGGTCCCCCAGGCGCCGAGCTGCCCTGCCTGCTTCTGCTGGGCTCGCCACACGGTTCTGCCGCCGCGGCTGCGGCAGCCGCCGCGGCCAGGGGTCTCCAGCACAGGTTTCCCGCGGTGAGCGCATGCCTCTCTGGTGGCTGGGCAGCCTGACGAAGGGAGCAGGGCTGTTGCTTGTGGGAGAGTCGCTTCTCTCTGAATGCCACCTCGAAGGCTTCGGACATCACCTTAAGGAGCGGACTTCTTCTCTCTTACATCAGCGCTGCAGCCGGGTTGGGATTATGTGGAACGAAAACGTTACGAACGCGTATTAATGGTAGAGAGTTACGGTAGAGCGGAGAAACGGTCCCGGTACACCTGCGCATGCGCACAGACAGTTTTCCGTCCGCCACCTCTGCGCACGCGCAGTAACGCCGGTCACCTACCGGGTACCCTACTGCGACCGCTTCTCCGCTGTGCTATAACTCTCCAGTACCGCAGATCGCCGCACTGTCGCAGGGAGCGCTGGTGCTTGGTCAGCTGGAATTGAACCGAGTCTGGCCGAAATTAATCTTCACCCGAGGTTTCTGTTAACGCGGGAAAAAAGGCGCACAAAAAGCGGCTACACATACTCTGCGCTGAGGGGCAATGTCGAACATAACCCCGAAATGGAAAGGGCGCCCTTTTGACCCTGGGTGTCGCTGCCTAACCTATCGGCTCGACTAACATCGTGTTGTTTCTGGGTTTCGCCTTGCTTTTCGACGTTCAAACACGGCCCCCACCGAACTCTGTCATTCGAGTTCTTCTAAACGCACGGGGGAGTATTGTTGTAATCGTGGCGTCAATTTCTACCACTTAAGGGCGAAACTCATGCGCGGACACGCGTTTTCCTTCTCTGGAAACCGGTCCAGCGGTAGTCAGGATCCCGCAAAAGGGCTACCGAACCGGTTTCGGAGAGGCAAAAGCTCGCACTCACGCGCAAGATTTGCACTCAGGCGGAGCTATTGCGGGTGAGCATTGCCGGACACATGGTTAACTTTCAGCGCCATTTTTAGTTTGCACACTTGCGGTGCTAGTAATCGTCGTCATATGCATCGAAGAGGTCGTCGTCTCCTTCGCGGTGAGTGGTAAATGCAAAGTCGTCCTCGGCATCGTAGACCTCCACAAGCTCTTCGCCTTCGACTGGAGGCAGCGGTTGCGGGATCTCAAAGTCGTCTCGGGAAGGAGAGGCACACTCGTAGCCGTGTCTCCATTAACGGCTTCTACACAGAGAGAGAGAGAGCAGTTTCGCGTGGCTCCTGGAGAGCCGTGCTGCGCATGCGCGAGGCGCATTGGATTGGATTGGATTGAATTTGGATTTGGATTGGATTGTAATTGTATATACTGCACACACTCTTTGTCACTCATTTACATGCGCGAGCGGGCAATGTCACGGGTGATTTTCGGTAAGAACGATCCCCGGTGCTTCGCCTACTCGTCGTGATGTACTTCGCTGGGATGCGGGAATTTTTTCTTAAGTTTCTGTGCGAGCTGGGGACTCGGCGGTCGCCGCGAAGCACGCGCTTACGAGCGCTTGTTATTTTCTTGGTAGTTTTTCCTGCAACGGCAAGCTTACGGCCTACAACAACAGCGCCGCTGTTTAAAAAAAGCGTGCGGAAACGCGTCGTTATCCGCACATGCGTTTCGCCCTTCACTGCGGAAGTTGTTCTGAATGGTCTCTGGAGGGTGATACCGATCTCGTTTTTCGCTGTTCTTGTGCGTTATTTTAGAAACGCTGCGGACATTTTTGTATCTGTATATTTGTTTTCTCGGTGGATTTATGTGTACTTGGGTAAGGCGAGCTCGTCTTTCATTCCCCATCCCTTTATCATCGTTCCGGTTTCGTTACGCAACCCGCGCGTAGGATGCTGTAAAGCGTGCACCGCCGCATAAAGAGGTTATTTGCGGAAAAGCCAGCTTTCAGTGATGCCGTTCCCTACGCAGGGTCGTTCATAACTTTTGCACAAAAATTTATACTTGCGCCGTGTTTCGTGTAACCTGAACCAAGCAGTAAAATACGGAATGCTGGTATTGTTACGCGGAAATAATTGCCAGTTTGCGGTAATCTTGACCATACGAGTTGACTTTAAGGGCGGACCACTGCAGGAGCCCGGCTTGTCGTTGCTCGCCCGGGATCACGGCACCATGCACGCAAACAGAGGCTTCGAGAAGAAAAGCGCTTCCTATGGTCGATATTGAAGCCGGGTCCCTCGAATTACGAAGCTGATGTCTATCCCGTTGCGCCACAGAGGCACATGTTCCTCATATGCAAAGTGTTGGAACTTCTGTTTTCGCGGCGCCGTTGCCAGGAACGCTGCCGTTTGTAAGCGGCAAATAAGTGCACACTAATGAAAAATACAAAAAAATGCACGAATTAACGCATTAATTACCCAAATTGATGAAAACTCAACCGAGTGTCTTTTTAGAGGTTGATGATGATGATGATGATGATGATTGCTATTGGTCTCCCCTTTGAAGCGGGGTGATGACATGCCATCTTACCAAAAAAGGACTAATATAATCATGTTTTACACCCTTGGTTTAATACTAGCGCTGCTTAGGGCAGGCACTAACGCTTATTAGGCCCGAAATACTTTTTTTTCCCCTGTTACAGGTGGTAACTGTCCTAGGCAATATTCCCCTCTCTGCTTTTCGTCCACCAGCATTCTAATCTTCTTTTCGTCCCCTCGACAGCCTCGAAGTTAACTTCCTCTGTGATACCCTTAAATCCGAGGGCTTTGGAAGCCCAATATTCCCTTCATGCTAGATTTGGATGGATACCCTCACTTTTTGACACAATGTGCCGCATAGTCTTGTTTCTTTTCCTCAGACCACGCATACCCCATCATTTTGTGAATACTTCCCCACAAAACTCTTTAGTTCGCAGGCAACCTGCTCTAGCCTCAAAAAGCAAAGCACTGCCCTGGAAATTATCGTAGAAATTTTCCTTTCTGATGTTCAATTTCTCGGCTCTGTACATCTCTAAGGACGTTTTAGCTTCCATTTTTTTCCCTCCATTTATTCGTTTCAATCTGCCTTGCCTCTTTTTTGGTTATCGTGGCTGTTTTTGATTCTCCACTGTTCTTTCCGTATTTCATCGTTAGCCTTCTAGTCTTTCTTAGTCTTTCTCCTAGCCTTCTAGGCTTTTTCAGGCGCGACGGCGCCCTCTGATGACTACTTTCGGCATCAACGTGAGGCTGATACTGAAACTTGTCAAGAGAGGGCGCCACGGCCCCTTTTTGCCGGAACGTAGGAGCTACGCCTCCTGTATCAGGCAGTAGTCAGAAGGATAACACAAGGGAAACACTGGGAAACAGCTTTTACGTTGTGTGAAACCGCTTTAATGTTTGTTCTTGCCTTGGCCCTCAATGTGAATTCTATATAATAATAATAATAATAATAATAATAATAATAATAATAATAATAATAATAATAATAATAATCGGAGTCATGATCAGCCTGTTTCTGTGTTTTGCAAGGATGAGGGCCTCCATCGTTGCCTTTTATCCTGCCGTGTCCCTATCCATTATTCGCCACCAAATCTTTCTACCTCATCCCTTTATCCAGTTAACGGTGCTCTCCCACTTGTAGTCCTGTTTCTCGGCAAACACTATAATGGATATAACCGCGTGGCGGGGATATTCCGCGTTTCGCGCGAATTTATGGTGGTTATTCGCAGTAGTCCTGCAGGAGCAGCTGGAACGACGGCCGGAGTAGGACCGGTACACCTCGTGGATGACAAATCGGGGCGATAACGGCGCGTACGACCGCGTATTGTGCGCGTGAGACGCGTCCTATGCAAGTGCGTATCTTGGAACGAGTTTTCGTTTCTTTTTTCCTTGTTCCACGTCTAAGAAAAGAAAGTGAACGGAAGGGTGCGCATTGTGCTCCCGAGACAGATACGTCCCGTCTCAGCACAATTAATCAGCCCCGCTCGCTTTGTGCATAACGAAGCCTTTCTTCCCCTCGACGGGCTTTGTTCGATAGCGGCGCACCTTTCAACTGCGCCGCTCGAGAAGCACCGTACGCACGTTCGTATACGTCCACTAGGCTTCGCGTGGGGGCGATGGTGCGTTGCACTGGAGTGAGCGAAAAATCCCGGGCCATCTCCTCCAGGGGTTTATCCAGAATTTCGATTTTGGGGGGTGTCGAAATCCTCCTGGGGTGTGAAGGGGTGGGCGGTTGCGGGTGTGTATAAATCCCTGGGCAGGGTGCGTGTAGTTGTGGAAGCTGTTACGGGGGGTCGAAATCCTTCTGGGGGCGTGTTAGGAGGGTGTTGGGGGAGTGCGTATAAATCCCTGATCTCCACTAACCTGAAACCTGGGGAGGGGCGAAGCATGCAGTGTATAAGTGTATTCTTGGCGGCTTGGCGTTTTTTGCTGACGGAGATGAAACCGTTGGGTGGTAGAGGTATACAGCTTTGCTGTAAACCTATGTTTGAAGCACGAATCTCTCTCGAGCGAGGCGTAAACGAGTTTCCCGGTGTTTTAGTACCGTGGCTACATGAGACGACGATTGCGACGACGACAGGAGACGCTAACAGCCCCAGCTCCCAAGGGGCTTCGCCCCTAAAAAATTTTCCATCCTTTCGTAAAGAAAGTTGAGACGGAAGCTAAAAGTGCGTCCAGCCTTCGCTGAAAGTGCGTTAAATCGAACGTGGAACCTTCGAAGACCCAAATCTTGAACGAAGAACGAACCCGTCGGACGATGTTTTTCCGAGCACTAAGTAAACGCATTCTACGGGCGATCTAAACGTATACCGATAAGCGGTTTATGAGACAAAGGTACGCTACTGTACCCCTCCTTCATTATCGATTGGCGTGTATCGTCTTTTCTAGAACCGTTCCTTTTTCTGGCCATTTTTCAGTCACCGGCGTTTTGACACACTGGCAGCCCGGATTCACGCGCGCGTTGCGTGTCCAGAGGTCTTAGAGCTTTTCTGTCGACCAACGGGTCTGTGGGGAAGTGCATTAGTTTTTTTGACAACACCATCGGTACTACTAAGAAAGCTTTCGCTTTAAAAACAGAAAAAAGTCTATAACCCGGTTACGAAAGGGCAGAAAACTGATCTTTCGAAGAAACTGCCGGGGGGGGGGGGGGGTAATCTGACGATAAGTAGTGAGGCGAATTTATGCGCACACAATCGCCACAGGTACTGCTGATTGGACTCCTCACAGACCGTAGGAAGTGACGACGTCTAGCGGAGAACTCTTGGTGCCATGGTGTCAGTGGGTGGCGCGTATCGCTGTTGCACGTAACTAGAGATATCATCTTTTTATCGGCGGGGCAGGATCACATTCTGCGATGAACATGGCAGAGGGATTTCGCTGGGTTGAGAAGCTCTAGTGCTTGAACTGTTTTTTTTTTAAATATTAATATTAGTGCTCACATTCCAGAAAGGAGCGTATGCTTCACCTGTGCTGCCATTTATTTCGGAGTCGCTAGGCGCAGACACTTTCCTGAGACTTGTAGGTGGGCCACACCTCTACACCCATCGCTATTTTTAGTAGATGAACCTATGTCTTCCCCGAATCGCCTTTTAACTTACACGAGTGATATTGGATTATTAAATCTCATTATCTACCGTGCGTAACTCCAGGCTGGTATACGCCCCGACCTTCGCATTTCTTGCTGACGCACGCACGGGACGTATTTTAGGCTCCTGGTACTCTTAACGCCATGATTCCATTTTCATCTCTCATAACCATCTTGACGTGTTAGACTGAGGGCTTTTTAATCCGCCGTATCCGCCGCGGTGGCTCAGTGGCTAAGGCGTTGTGCTGCTGAGCACGAGGACGCGGGTTCCATTCCCGCCCGCGCCGGCCGCTGTTCTGATAGAGGCGAAAAGCAAAAACGCCCGTGTTACGCGAGATTTCGGCGAACGTTAAAGATCCCCAAAATTCATCCGGAGCCCTACACTACGGCGCGTCTCAACCCGCCGCGGTGGCTCAGTGGCTAAGGCGTTGCGCTGCTGAGCACAAGGTCGCGGGTTCGATTCCCGGCCGCGGCGGTCGCTTTTCTGATGGAGGCGAAAAGCAAAAATGCCCGTGTGTACGAGATTTCGGCGCACGTTAAAGAGTCCCCAGGTGGTCAAAATTAATCCGGAGCACTCCACTACGGCGCGTCTCATCGCCTGCGTAGCGTCGGCGCGTTAATCCCCATAATCAATCAATCTGTTGCTACTCCTCCGTGCCGATTGCTTATTTTTTAGATGCCTCACATTCATTCCAATTTTCATTTACGAACTGAAAAACCACTCGCCTTGATCTGGCGCTTTGGCCTCGATGCCCATGTGCCATAATTACATACATACTTACTGACATTTATTCCTACGCGCTTGAAAAGTTAAGGGCGTGACAACTTTTGTTCACCAACCCTTTATAAGAGGGGGGGGGGGGGTGTTGTTTACCTGAGCGCGATCTCATTATCGGGTGATGGAAATCCTCTTTCGCGGCGTCTTTTCCGCAGCTTTAATCGTTACCGCTGACTGTCTTGTTGCCAATCGCTCCGCGCAAACAGAAAAGAAACAAACACAACCCAGCTCTAGTACAAACCGCATCAAAGGATAACCAGCAAAAGCGGTCCCCCCATTTTCTAATCACGCGTATGTAGATTGGCGGCGGCGCACGGCACGGCCATCAATTGCGCGCTCGTCTTCTCGAAACCATAATGGTTTCCAAATGCGCGCGGCGGGTGCTGTCATTGGTCGTCCCTTGATATCGTGCACGCCCGCTCGCTACTATCCCCCTCCTCGCCTCCCACTTCAACTCGGCTTATTCGTCATTTTCACCGCTGGTTGCTTTTTCCCCTGTCGCTTCCTCTCCGGTACAACTCGTCGTACGTCAGCGGTCTCACATCGTGGATTTCTTTTTGGACAATATATATATATATATATATATATATATATATATATATATATATATATATATATATATTGTCGTAAACAGGGTTCGCTGTAATTGCTTACCGCGACCACGCAATTTCTTTATCCGAAAGCATTCGGCGCGTCCTACTACGCACGTAGGGGGAACGGGGGGGGGGGGGGGCGCTTTATGTGTTCGTATAGCGGACAATGCGCGGAGTTTTTGTTTTTACATTTCATTTCCGATTTTGATTTTCTGTTGGAGGGTCGTCTGCCAGGACAATAGGCGCAGTCTTCTTTAGAGTCCTGCTGCTTGCCGTCTATCCTCGGCGCTTATACGAGCGGTGTGCGCGTTGCGACCATAATACTGATGAGCCGGCGGTTTTTGAAAAGGCTCCCGGTGGAATTCATTTGTGCTGGCGGTGGTCTCTTCTCTCGTGCGGTGTAGAGGGAGGGGGAGAGCTCGGAGCACACGTGGAAATTGAAAAAAGAAAAGTTTGGGAAGAACAGGGTTTCGCGGTAGAAAGGAGCTTGCTGCATTATATATTCCCTGCACGCCGGCAGAAAAGAAAGAAACTGGAAAGGAAGATACGCAAGCAATGAAGGGCGCGATTTATTGGTTCCTTGGAAGGCAAGCCTCGGAGTATTCGAAACCTTTCGTGTATAGTGCAATCCATTTTCTGGATTGGACGTTTTATTACCGAGGGTCGTGCGGTGATACCTCGTTACTTTTCCCGCTACACAGTGGATGCCGTTTTTAGTCGAGTGGGGAAGAAAGGTACCGCGCTTTGGGGGGGCTTGGTGGAGTCGCAACTCGGGGCTCACTGGCGAAGGCCACGTTCCCCAGGTTTTTAATATTTCTAGACTGCAGCGGCGTTCGCTAGCGGGCCGCTCTTTTCCCATAATTACCGTGGAGAATTTTTAGCTGCACGGCAAGGATGTATGAGATCTCATTTTCCGGGCCGCCGGACGTTATTGTGGGTGCAGCGGAGCTTCTCAGGCATACCTGCCAGGTTTCCCGAATTATCCGGGAGACTCCCGAATTTTGATGGTTTTGAGCGATTGCACGAGCAAAACAAAAATCTCCTGAAAACTACCCGTGTTTTGCAAAATCTTTCTCCAAGTATGACATCATTGCGCCGGAGCTACCTGGCAATTCAATGCAATCCTACTCTACTTGACATCGTTATCAGCGAAGAGATTAAAAAGCGTAGTCGCCCGTGCGCAGCAGTTGAACCGGTCAGTACCGCAGCAGCGCTGAATGCGAGAGGCAGCTCAGCAGAGCGGAAAAAAGTCGCACCCTATTCCGACCATCCATGTCTGATAACGCCTCGGTCACGTTCTTTTGGCCAAGGGTCGCAGAGGCGGACATTGTTAGCCTCGACAGTAATTCATAGCACTTCCCGAAAAGAGCGGCGTCAGCCATGTTGAAGATTAGAGGTGTAGGTTGTTAGTAGTTTGGACGACACAGTTCGGTACCTGCTCTGTTGTAACTAAGTTAAAAAATGCATGTAAAATATTCCATTGTGTTACTTCTAATTCCCCCTCTTCCCCTGACAGATCTCCCTAATGCCATCACGGCGAACCTGGCAGGTATGCTTCTGTGAATGCGTTTGTACGCGCTGCCTTTGTTTCTGTCTCATAAATGTTATGGCGTACTGGTTAGGTATTGCTTCGAACTTCATTTTGCACAGTCAGCGTTTAAGCTGAACTCCGATTTAGCGAAGTGGTCGCGAATTGTTTCGTTAAACTGGTAACTTCGCAAAACCGAGGCAGTATTAATGGTAGAAACGACTGCGACGGAAGTACGAGTTTGTTCGTTAAATCAGCAGGCTGTAAATTAGAGTTTTGTTACGTTGAAGTTCAACTGTATCGGAATATGTTCAGTAAACCCTCGCGGTTATAAAAACTTCAAGGCGAGCACTGGATTTCGTTATAAGCGATACTTCGTTAAAAACGGAGTTGATCTGCTCTTGGAACACTTGAAAAACTTCGAAAAAGCTTCCTAACAAGCTTTAAAAAGTGCCTGAGGGATTTTTTGTTGTAATGAAGTTAGAAAGTCGCTCTTACAATCGATGGTTGTTAGTAATATCGTTTGTTCTTGTATATAATTATACTGTATTGTAGAAGTTAATTTTAATATTGTTTCCTATTTTATGTATTTGTGTGCTTTCGTTTAACCCAGTGTTTTCTGATTCTGAAAACTACGTCTTTTGTTATTTGAACCTGTCTTTCGATTAGGTGTAGTCATGTTTGTTTGTTTTGTTTTGCCGCTTTATATAGTCACGTTTGGTAGTTCTCATCGAGGGTCCGGTTACAGTCTACGGGCTCCGGGACCCTCGTCTGTATAATAATCTGTTTGTATCTTTCGAGACCGAAATCAATTTGACTTTGACATTGAAAAGAGAGAATGGGAACGAAGCTGTGTCGTTGTAACAAGAGCTCGCTGTAATTTGACGCACTTGTAACACGTGCTGAAGTCAAAAGTGGCGTGTTTACGAAGCATTTCAAAAATAAACCTGCGTTGCCTATTACAATTTTATCCGTTCTTCTAGGTCTGTCTTGCAAACCGGCTCCAGTACCTTCATTTCATAACTCGTCGGATGAAACGCAGGATTAAAGTGGGTGCAAGTATGTAGTATAAATGAATCCAAAGAACAAGCTTAACCTTTAACAGTGACTAAATTATTTTCTGACAGTAACGAAAAAAGTTGTAAGAAAAAAAAAAGTTGTGCGCTGCGGGCAAACGCGCACATAAGACACATTTTTCGTAACGAAGCAGATAAAGTTTTGGGGGGGAAGCGTGGAGTCTTCGCGGATGTTTTCTTTTTCATCTGTACCAGAGAGGGGTTAGGAGGCGAAGCAAAAGCGAAGAGGAATCGTGGTCTGTGCCGTGTACTCTCTTTCGTGTAGTGCCCGACACTGTTTGCGTCGCAATTCCCAATCACGAGGTATTCGCTAATGGAGCGCAAATGTGCCGCAAAGAAGGGTTACGGCAAACGCGTTTGCTGAGGTGGCGGCCCTGCTCTTAGGCGTCATTCAATATCGGCGGGAACATACCGGTCCCGGAAGAAGGGTCGGCCCATAGGGCCCGCACTTAGCACCACACTGGCATTATTTCCCCGCACAGCCAAGGCATGTTTACCGTGCGCAGAGGGAGTGCAGCCATTGTGTCTCGCATCTATCCGCGTTCCGTCCTCCCTTTCAGGTACGCTGTTTCTAGCGTTAAGATGAACGCGCGGGTCTTGGAGGTGGGTGGGGCGGTGCATGCACTGATCTGGCTGTCTGTCGACGGACAACGGGACTGCAAGGGTGACTTCTCATTTTTACTTCCCCGTTCTTCGCAATTGTAGTACACGCCCGTATGGAAATGCTCGAGTTTGATTGTAAGGGTTTGTACACCTGCCAGCTATGGAACGAACAGGGCACAATTCCTTCACCGTAGCGGCTGACTTAGGGCCGCTAAATAAGCTGCGCTTAAGAGTAACGACACTGACTCACAGCGGCAGCCATTTTGATGCCTGACGCCAAGATGGCCAGCTTTATGCTCCCTATTGCGGCTGACATTGGCGGGCGGAATTGGTCCGGGCACCGCTTGGCAACTACGAAAACTGTGTTTACTTTTCGAAGATTTAGAGGCAGCGCGCCGGTGCGATAGGGTCAGGCTCGGTTACGCTGTCGTAGCTTATTTAGTGCCGTCTAGGTTACGCTAGAGACGCTTTCTAAGTCGCTGTAGGTTGCGCCAGGCCACTGTCGTTCTTTCCCAGCGGGAAGCGATGCAGGCGTTTTCCACCTTCCCGCCGGCTGAAGCAGCTTAGTACAGAGCAGCACGGCATCACTACTCTGTCTGGGGTCTTAAAAAACACTCTCAACGTGTCATACAGCCACACTGCGCTCCTACAATCACGATTTATCGAAGAGCGCGCGCTCGGCAACAGAGAGGCACCGAAATGCCAGAGCCCATGGGCCTTCCGGGGTAAACAAATGTCAGGTGACGCGAATCGGCCAGTGGCCGCTGTCGGCGGCATACAACAAGTGACAGAAAAGGGTGCCGATACTCTGAAACCTCATCTAGTGGCTCTGGGCTGACTCGTGCCAACAAAATATCGTGACTGCGCAGAAGGTTCGGAAATAAAGGAGGGAGTCGAACGGACAACCTCCTCCTTGTACTCCATCGGGGTGCGCGCGTCGGCGCCCATTGAGACGTTGCGCGGGGCGAATAAGGAAGCCGCGCAGCCACTGGCGTGCCTCCGGAGCACCCCTGGGGAGGCGTGTGCCGGTCGATGCAATCGATGCGTCCTCCATCCGTCATCGATTAGCGGCTCACTGCTTGCCGGCTGAGCTTTGCTCCCGTGGCACGCACCCCCCGCTTCCCGGCCTGCTCGCCCGGCGATATGGACTTTGGCGAAGCACCGCCGCTTCATCGATCACCGCCAAAGGACCCCCGCGAGTGCCGCCGTGCTCCCCTTTTTTCCCATTGTTACCCCTCTTCCTTCCGGCGACGACGCCCCCGCGCTTCGCACGCAGGAGGAAGCACGGCAGCCGCCACCTCCCGCAGCTTTGCACTCCGAGTGGCTGGGGGGCGTAATTTTCTCGGCACCTGTTAGCTAGCACCGAACGGACCTGCGTGCCATCTCTCAAATATTTGAATACTAGGGGGAAAATGTCTTGTTTCTCTTTTTTTTTCTTCTCCACAGCAATGCTCGTCAGGGTCGCTAGCGACAGCCACCGGTAGCAAAAAACTGCGGTTGATTCCTCTGTCGTAGGAATCGGTAAAACACGAAAGTGAAATATGCAGCGAAATCTGCAGCTGAGTGTGATTTGCGGGTCGGCGGCTGTCTTGTGGGTGTGCTTGGCGAGCGACGTCCTGCTGGCGGGTCCCTTCGGCAAAGGTGTACTGGCGTCCTTTCCGTGACGGATATGACGTCAGCGAAATCTTCGGGTATCCCGGCATAAAACACTTTCGTGTTAAAATATAAAACCACAAAACGAACAACTATAAGTGTAACGTACTCTTTAGTACTAAAGGTTGTTTCCCCGCAAGAAGACCCTGTGTGCAGCGGTGCACCCTTACAGTCCGCTTGCTTCGTTGCACTGGCGTCACTTCAGTGACGGATGTGACGTCAGCGAAATCTTGGTGTATCCGGGAATAAAACACTTTCGTGTAAAAAAAAAATTAGATGGAAAATAATTTCTCACCCCTCTCCACGTTAAGGCCCAACGACATTGGTGCGTAACGACGACGTACTCGCGCGTCAACGTAGCTCGGCGTTAGCGCGCCTAGATGGTACGCACTCTGGAGTAGAGCAAATGCACTGGTACGCGTCTGTTGCGCCACACTTAACCGGATATCGGCGCACGGCGCCGAAACCAGTTCCCCCCGCTCCTCCGAGTGGACGGTCAGTCGACGGGCGGAGTAGGTGTATTGCAAATGCGATGACGGGGCGCGGTTTTCTGGTTGGTATATTGCTCATGAAGACCTTTCCTGGCAATGTACAACGTGGCAGAATCAGGAATATCTGAAATGCATCTTTCCGGACCTAACTACGTACTCATATTTACGTTTATGCGCACAATACACTAAAACTACCGGTGGATTTTGTGTTTCAGTATGCAAAAGCGCCCCGTTATGAGGTGAAACATTCCTCGGGTGCTCGCACAGAACTTCAGTGGTACGCGGCTTCTCGAACAAGAAATCTCGGTTTTAAAACCCAAATTCTTTCTCGGTTTGTATCTCTTTCGCTGTACGCAGATGCAGCAGTAACTCAGACGAAAGCACTTCGGTGTGCAACTTGATGAATAGCTCTGTATCGAAAACAACAAACGAAAATGAGTGGACGAGGCCCTTTGCTTATCCACTCCTGTTCTTGATATTCTAGAATTTATTTTGAGTCTTGCCAGATTGAGCTGGCGCAGATGTTAGGATCTCCACGATCGACAAGGTTAAAGAACTGGCTGCGGGATCACAGAGCCCGGATATCTCCGGCTGGAGCAATTCCCTGATGAAAACAGCCGGTTTCCCCGCTGTTCCTTCTCATGGGAGCAGCCTGGATGTTTCTTGGGCCGAGTTTAAAGTTGAAGCGTTTTAATATCGTCTCTCTTTGTCTATGTGCGCCCATCGCTTTCTTTTTTTTTTTCCTTCTCCTCCTCCTCCTCAAAGGGCACTCTAAATAATTCGATATCCGCCGTTTTCATTTTGTTTTCGCGTTCGTATTTGAATGCGCGCGTGTATCTTTCTCAGCCCAGGTTACGTGGTGCGCGGAAATCCGTCGGTCCTGAACGTTAGATAGCCGGAGGGAACTCGAAGTTGGATATTTTTCTTTGGAAGGGGCCGGGATGGTTTACAGGAGGTTAGTTGCGCTGCTCAAATATACGGGGGTTGGTTGTCATTTTTTGTGTGTGTGGGTGTGTGTGGGTAGGTGGGTAGGCAGCCGCTCTCGGCGTAAGTGCTGTATAGTTCGGACGAATTAGGACGTCGGGCGAAGCACGTTATTATCGCGGACTCATATATTCTTGCGCCTGCTTTCTCAGTCTTTCTTTAGCTGGCGTGAATGAAACGGGAGAAAAAATATGAAATTTAAGTACGGTGAATTAAGGTCCTCTCTTCCTTCTACTCATCCTCCCCTGCTAAAGCGCTGATATGTTTTGCGTGTTCTGTTTGTTGGGCATCGCTGATAGCTGTGGCAAGTTTATACCATGTTAGCGGCCCTTGCCGCTTGGAGAGAGAGAGAGAGAGAGAGAGAGAGAGAGAGAGAGAGAGAGAGAGAGAGAGAGAGAGAGAGATAAGGAGAGGAAGAAGAGCAGCGAATGCCGAAGTGTGTAACAGACGTCTTTATCCAAGAAAAAGTGAGAAAGAGAGAGGGTCGTTCCGGGCGTAGGATTTTTGTCTGCGCACAGGTTTCGCGGGGAAAGCCCCGGGAAAAAGGGGGTTTTGGTTTAACAGAAAGTCTGTGATCCAAAAAAAGGAGAGAGAGGCCTCGATTCCGGGCGGGAAGGGGGTCCGCGGGACCCCCGGGTTTCGCGGTCCAAAAACCGGGCCGGGGATTCCCCTAAAACGGAAAGACGAGCCCGGTAATTGGGGTTGTGCAGGGGGGCCAAAGCCCCCCTCTGAGGGCCATCTTTGGATGAATTTTTGGCCCGAGCGACGGGGCCCTTGGAAATTTGCGTCGGTCTGAGGAAAGGGCTCTCCGCAGGGCCCCGGTTAAGAGACGGGCCTCGTGTACGAAAAGTAAATGGACCGGAGAATAGCCCCCTCCCCAAGGCCCCAAAAACACGCATGCCCGACGTAATCTGGGCCGTTCGTGCGGGAGCCAGAAAGCCCCTCTCTGCAGGGCCGTATCGTTTTTGGATGACCTTTCCCATTTCGTCGCCAGCGTCGTACGCGCTGTGCGAAAGTGTCGTGTAAAAAGACGGTCTGAGGAGGAAGAGGCCTCTCTCGCGATGGAAGCGCCGGAAAGAGACGCCATTCGTGTAACGAAAACGCTAATTGGACCGGCAGAATAGCCCCCTCCCATTGATGCCCGCCCGAAGAACACGCTCGTCGCCCTAGATGAAGTAAAAATAGAACGGGGAAGATTTCCGTGTATTCCAGGAAAGCTGAGGAGGTTCGAAGGAGATATGGGGCTGCTGTTGGATACAGCGGTCGCCTGAGGTCCGCCTGGTCCGCTGCACCGTGGTGTGCAGCGACGGTAGGGAACGATTAGAGAAGACAGGGCTGTAGCCAAAGCGAGACGTCGCGCGCCCGCAAATGCCGCCGTCCGTTCTTGTCTGGCGGTGACGGTGGTTGTGACGAAATGCTGAGACACCTTTTGAAAAGTTGTCCTGGCGTACGACATTGAGATGTCTAGCGTGACTTAGCTTGGTGGGGTTATTCTTTCAGCCTGGCGAGGGAACCTGATTTAATTTGAGCCGGCAAGTTGTGGCGCAAACATCGTCTCTCTCTCTCTCTCTCTCTCTCTCTCTCTCTCTCTCCATCTCTATTACTAGTCATTTCTTGCTTGCTACGAGTGCGAGTCTTTAGTTTTTCTCCGAATTTCAACCTGTTTCCGCGTTCCCGCTCAATTCTTGCTCCGCACTTTATTCTGTCGTATCTTGTCTTTGTCCACGTCTTTTTAGCGCCACCGTTAATTTTTATTCAAGTAAGAACGATCTAAATGTGGTTTATAACATGAAGGCGTACTATTGAACTCTTTCCTGATCGATTCGTCTACTGTCTCACCTAGACCCGCTCCTTTTTCGCGATCTTCAAGTAATCATTTTGACACAATGGAAGCCTGGTTTGACGCACGCGCCGTGTGCCCAGGCATCTTATCGAAGCTTTTCGGTCGGCCAACCGGTCTATGGGTAAACTGAATAGTTTTTTGACGGGATGCCTAAGAAAGTTTTCGCTTTAAAAACCGCGAGGAACGAGCCCCTTTTGGGAAGGCGCGGTTGCCTTTCCGGTGTCGGTCACTGCGCACATACCGTCTCGGTGTGGAGCCCCCCTTATTTGACGGTTCGTCTCGCAGACGACCGTCTCCCGAGGAACTAGAGCGTACGCGTAAACAAGAGAACGGCCGTGCCCTTTGGGAGCGGGCCAGTTCCGAATGGGCCGTGTTATTCTTGCAAAAGCGGCGCCGTGTTAGGCATACTCGAGCGCATTATCGACGTTGTTTTTCCTCCCTCCCCCCTCCCCTCCCGTAGCCCTTGGCGTCAGCTGGTCCTAAAAGAGACGGGCCAACAGTAACGCTGGAGAACAACGCAGCCAGCGGCTGCTTGGTCACGTGACCTCGTCTGGCATCGAGCCAGCGCTCGAAGACGCAGTTTCGAGGTCGATACTGTGTCTCTCGGTCGCGATTCTTTTTCGTCCGACATCGTCGTCGTGTGTGTGTCGGCCGAATTGGTACACGGACTGGCGGAATCCCAGAAATGGGGTTAGCGCTCACCGTTTCGTTGAAGGAGTTTATTGTTGGCAGATCGTGGAGTTTATTTGCATTTAATCGAATTTTGAATTTTATTGACACAGCGTGATCATGAAACGTGAATGGGTACAGAGGCACTGGGAGGTCCCAAGGGAAGAACCGTAGGCGGGACCCTCCATGATGATTGTAAAATTTCATAAATAAGTAAATAAATAAATACTATCAAGCAGCACTAAAATGCAATGTCAGCGAATAAATACTCAGCATAAAACTCAGAACGATGAATGCAAAAACAAAAAAAATATTACGCTAAGAAGCAGGAACACTAAAAAAACAAGGAATACAACTCCAATCATTCAAAAATTGGGATATGAATGCCACATTAACAGAAATACATAATACTGCAATAATATTTGCCCGAAATAATAAAACCCAAATCGCCGATACAGCGAAGCCCTGAAGTCCTCTCGGTGCACAAAACTGGCTTCGTTATAAGCGATGCTTCATCAAAATACGAGATGATTGGTTGTCAGTGCAATGAAAGGGGGAACATAAGATAGTTTGAATATTTCAGATGAAGCGATTTTGTTGCAATGGGGGTTTTCCGTATTTTGTTGGGAGTCCCGCCTGGTCTAAGGACCGCGGAAACACGCAGGCTCAGCCGCGCGCGTTGGTCTTCCTTGCGTGTTTCGCCAGTTTGGCACTCACAATGGTGTTTAGGGGGAGTCGAGACGGGAAGGAAAAAAAAAAATGTGGTTGATTCCTCTGTCATAGGAATCGCTAAAACACGAAAGTGAAATGTGCAGCGAAATCTGCAGCTGAGCGTGATTTGCGGGTCGGCGGCTGTCTTGTGGGTGTGCTTTGCGAGCGACGTCCTGCTGGCGGGTCGCTTCGGCAAAGGCGTACTGGCGTAATTTGCGTGACGGACATGACGTCAGTGAAATCTTGATGTATCCCGGCATAAAACACTGTCGTGTTAAGATATAAAACCCGAAAATGAACAACCATAATTTTAATGTAGTGATGATGATGATGATTCCTATTGGTTTCCCCTTTGAAGCGGGGTGATGACATGTCATCTTACCAAAAAGGATTAATATAACTATGTTTTACCCTCTTGGTTTAATACTAGCGCTGCTTAGGGCAGGCACTAACGCTTATTAGGCCCGAAATACTTTCTTTTCCCTGTTACAGGTGGTAACTGTCCTAGGCAATATTCCCCTCTCTGCTTTTCGTCCACCAGCATTCTGATCTTTTTTTCGTCCCCTCGACAGCCTTGAAGTTAACTTCCTCTGTGATACCCTTAAATCCTAGGGCTTCTGAAAGCCCAATATTCCCTTCATGTAGATTTGGATGGAAACCTTCAAATTCTAACACTATGTGCCGCATAGTTTCTGTTTCTTTTCCGCAGACCACACATACCCCATCATTTTGTGAATACTTCCTCACAAAACTCTTAGTTCGCAGGCAACCTGCTCTAGCTTCAAAAAGCAAAGCACTGCCCTGAGAATTATCGTAGAAATTTTCCTTTCTGATGTTCATCTTCTCAGCCCTGTACATCTCTAACGACGTTTTTGCCTCCATTTTTTCCCTCCATTTATTCGTTTCAATCTGCCTTGCCTCTTTTTTGGTTACCTTGGCTGTTTTGGATTCCCCACTGTTCTTTCCGTATTTCATCGTTAGCCTTCTAGTCTTTCTTAACCACTGCCTGTCCACGCTTTTCAAGTATAGGTACCTAAAAACCTTAGCTGCCCACCTTCGTTGATCCATCGCCCTCAACCTCATCTCAAAGCATATTTTACTCTGAGCTTCTCTAACTTCAAACGACGCCCAGCCCATATCTCCCTGAACTGCTTCGTTAGTTGTTTTTCCATGCGCGCCTAAGGCCAAACGTCCTACCGTTCTCTGGTTTACTTCAAGGCCTGATAGAACGTCTGATTTTAAGCAGAGTACAGCATTCGCAAACGTGAGACCCGGAACCATTACTCCTTTCCACATTCCTCTTACTACTTCATATTTGTTATACCCCCACAGAGCTCTATGCTTCATTATAGCTGCGTTTCGATTTCCCTTAACCTTAAGTTGCTCCTCGTGAGTACTTAAGTAGTTATCCCCTTCGTTTATCCACACTCCCAAATATTTCTATTCCTTCACTCTAGGTAATCCGCCTTGCTGGATAGACACTACGTCGGTGGTAGCGTCATTGAAAACCATTATTCCTGATTTTTCTGCACTGAAATTTAACCCGAGGTCAGTGGCTTCCTGGCCGCAAATATTTATTAGCCGCTGCATATCGGTTTGGTTATCAGCTAAAAGAACAATGTCGTCTGCGTATAATATTCCCGGAATATGCTGTTGTACCACTTCACCTTGCAGCATATGGGTTAGGCTAAACCCTACTTGACTTTCTTCCAGTTTCTTTTCTAACCCTGCCATGTAAAGCATGAACAGTATTGGGCTCAAAGGGCATCCCTGTTTCAGTCCCCGATGGATGTTGACCTGCTGGGCGCATTTCTGTCCTTCCCAAGTAAGGTGCACTCTATTGTCTTTATAGATTGCTATAAGGAACTGTACTAACTGGTCATCTAATCCCTGGAGTTTCAGCATTCTCCACAGCCGTTCTCTGTTTACGTTGTCATATGCCCCTTTAATGTCCAAGAACGTAATCCATAGTGGTCTATTCTGTGCTTTCGCAATTTCAATGCATTGCGTTATCACGAACAGAGTGTCATCTAGTCGCCTGTCTTGTCTAAATCCATTCTGCAGTTCCCCAAGTATTTCATTTTCTTCCATCCATGCTTGAATTTCTGATTTTATCGCCTGCATTACGAATCTATGCACCACTGACGTTACTGTGAGTGGTCTGTATGAATCAATACTGGCTTTGTCTCCTCTGCCTTTATATATTAAATTCGTTTAGTACTAAAGGTTGCTTCCCCGCAAGAAGACCATGTGTGCAGGGGTGCACCCATTACAGGCCGCCTAAATTTCATTTGTTGCAATGTCAGAAATCTAGGTGTATCCGGGAATAAAATACTTTCGTGTTAAAAGTGCCTAGTGTTCAAACCAGATCGTCCACTCCTCGTGTGTAGGTATCGCGGTCGTTGCTTTGAGGTGGTTGAATGTGATTTGGAGGATGATCCATCACCGGAGATGCCGGCGCTCCCGTAACTTTGAGTCGTCGTGAGGTGCCATGGTGAAGAAGGCCAGCACGAGGCGTAAAACGTTGGAATCCCGCGATAGATCGGAGATGCGCGTTTTACTTGCTGCTGGCTCTCCTGTCCGCTGTAACGTCGCGCCGGCGTTTATTGTAGTTCTCCGCGAAAGCATCGCCTCCTCCTCGTTTTGGGCTCCGTGGTATCGATTGTTCAATCAATCAATTAATGAAAGTTTAAAGAAAGGGCGGTTCTCACGTGACTGCTTAGTTCTTTCTTGAATTCGCTTTTATAAACGTAAAATAATAAATCGAAAGCGGGGGGCGGAAATTTTTGGAAATGAAGGCAATAAAAGGGCGGTCGATAGATCGGCAAGCAGCAAGATGAGCAGAGCCAAAGCTTTCGACCCCCCCCTTCTTTTTTTTTCCTTCTCCCTAGTTGTTGATCCTTCCATTGTTTACCCAGTGGAACTCTTTGTCATAACACTGGAAGCGGGCAAAAAAGGAACGCGAAGAGATCCGCCGTCTTATTCGGCGCGTCTCTCCACGGGCGCTGTGCCTTCTTGTCGATCGCGTGTGACTGCAATCTTTCACCTCTGTGTTCCGAGCCCTTCGCACGAAAGTGTTCGGGCCTTTCCAACGGCGAAAGGGAGGGGAAAAAATAGAAAGAAGAGACGTCTTATCGCTTGACGGACGCTCTCTTGGGTCGAAGCAGCTCCTTTTCCGTTTCGTTTTCCTCTCTCTCCGCCCCAAGCGGAAAGTCCCGTTCTCCTCGGCGTATTATTCTGGTCGCGTCAGTTTTTGTTTAGGCGCGCGGGCTCCGACGCAGCTCTTTCGGGTTACCCCGCGCACTCTCAATTGTGTCCTTTCATCTGCCGTTTTTTTTCCCCCCACCCGCCCGTGTTTTAGGAGATCCTTCTGCGTCTATCGTGCACAGCGCCCCTACTTACGGCGTTTTTTTGTTAGCCGAGAGAGCGCTGTCTCCAAAAACGTAGAAAGAAAAAACGAAAGAGACAACCTGGAATTCTAGCTGCTCTCCAACGAGGGGTTGTCCCTTTTGTCTTTCCATATCCTCAAATTCGGCGCTCTTTCGCTTTCATTCCGCCGTCCGCCGACTCGTTGCTGGAAGAAGAGAACCTCTTCCCAGTGCAGGCGGGAAGCGAGAGAAGTTTTGAATTTGAAGCAGCGGGTGTCGTCTTCGTGCGCCGTCGAGGGGTGCGAGGAAGCCCGGGTGTTCGCCGTCTTGTCCTCAGTGTAAAATAAAAGTGAAGCTACTGCTGCCGCGTCGCTGGAGCTCCCTGTCGCTGGACTTCGTAGCGAGAAAGCGTCACGGTTCGCAGAATGAAATGACGGTAACGAGGTTTCGCGGGATAAAGTGTAACCTGGGGGGCCTTTTTCTCTCAGCGGTGACTACTCCCCGTCGGGGTAACTCTCCTCGTTTTCTTCGGGCGCGTTGAGGGGGGTCGGAAAGAGTCCGTCGTTGCAGCCGGGCGCCACCTTTGATTTAATCGCGGGGTGATTTGTTGCCGGCGGGTTATTTTCCTTTGTGCGCAACGCCGGCTGTGCGGCAAGGGAGCAGCGTCCCCCCCACCCTTTTCCTGTTTCCCGTTGGATTCCCCCTTTCTCGGCCGGCTGGCGCTGCGGGATGGAAATCGTAGCTTACGATTCCTCGGGCGAAGTCGCAGCTGGGCCGCCGGGCTGATACCTTTTTCGGGAGCCGAGATCATTGAGTGGTTTCTGGGGCGAGTATCTTTGGGAATACTTTTGTTTTCTTTTAAGATGCCGATTTTGGTTCCTTGCTTCGTGTGGCGATGACGCGTGAAGGAGAACCGCCTTTTTGTTGGTGTTTACAGGCGTCGCTTTCTTCTTGGTGCCTAGAGAGGGGTTTGGTTTCGTGGACGCCTTTTGTTTAGTACCCCTCCTTTCATGCTTTCCGTCATAACCATCGTCGCCTTCGGCATTGCTGAGTTGATGATGTAGGAGGACTGGAGGCCTCGTTAGTGAACGCAGAAAGGAAAGTCATCAGTGAAGAATGTCGGCGAGGGCACGCGGAAAGTAGCTTGTAAGTTTTCCATTTGGGAATATAATAAAGTTTAATATGTTTGAAAAGAAGGAAGCGGAAAAATGCATGTGCCCCGGGTGGGATCCCGGATTGCAGGTTGCATGACATGGCGTTAAGTCAAAGCATAAGCAATGACGGGTAAGACGGCCTAAAAGTCGGCTATCCTGATAAGCCTTGCACGTTCCAGTCATGGCCCGTGGGTCAAAAGGAAGGTCCCCTTCACCCCGGGTTATCGGAGTGGCTATGTCCCAGGACGTGGATCCGAGCTAGTAAAGCAGCAGATGCGTAAACTGAAGGTTTTGTCGGCTCGAGTGCCAACAGGGACACGTATTACTCCACTTTCTTTCTTTCAAACATTTGAAAATTTCGATTTTCATGCTGGAAACACGACGTACTACTTTTGCTAGGCCCTCCATGGCATCCCTAACTGCCTGTTCTTTCAGTCCCCATTCAACGAGAAAGAAATGAATACGGAAGGTATGGGAAATGGCAATGAAATCGTCAAATAAACTACGTACAAGCAGTAAAACCAATAAACGTCTCACATTTAACGGGGTGGTGAATCAAATGATTACATGTCCAGTTTTCACCGCATAAGTATTGTCCATAAAAAAGTGAAACATTATTTCGCAGTCTGTTAACTTTTGTCGCAACCTAGCGCCGAGAATCCAGAGAGGAGTCACTAAGAAATATAAGCAGGGCTTTAACGGCTAGGCTTTGTTTCCTGGTAAGATTAAAATAATTCAGCCGATCTACTTTATTGTTGCCCTGATGCCTACCGCCTTTACGTTGAAGATCGAACAGCAATGGTTTTCGACGCCGCCACGTATTATATTTCGAGATCCAGCGTTTTAACGAACCCACGGGTAAAACTACAAGAGTTAAAAAAAGCTTAAGCAAGAAAGAGATTGTGTGGATGGGGTGCGAGAGGCGTGGGTGCACTGCTATTTTCCCGGATAATGCGCAGGCGTCCGGGCCGGCCGTGTACGCTGCTCGATATCGACCGCGTAATCTACTCTCCCGGGAACTCCGGTTCGGATCCGCACGCCTGACCACCTGCGCTGCCCTCTATCATCCGGGCTGTAACAAGAGTGCGGAACATGATTCTCAACGCGCGTCCAAGAGAAAAGAAAGCGAACGAAAAGATGCGGAGGACAAGAAAAAAAAAGAAAAGTTGCGACGTCCTGGAGAGAATTTCTCGCCGACGGGAACACCAGGTGGCGTGCAAATGCAGCTAGCATACGGCTTACCGGGGAAAGGTTCAAAGCTTGCGAGCGTATCGAAAAAGAAAGTGTCGTTTCTTGGAGAAAGATGGGGAGGGGGAGAGAGGAAAAAACGAAGGGGGGGGGGGGGGGGGGGTTGAAAAATAGCCTGTGTTCCATCATCTCGGTCCTCTGGGTTTTCTTGTGTGCGCTGCGAGTCCTTTGTTGCACCGGCTTTGCCTGTCCTCCCGAAAAAGTGGGAAAAATCACGCTTATTTAAGGAAGGAGGGAAAGGTGGGGAGGGGGGGGGGGGTACGGCAAATCTTCGGCGCTTTCTTTCATTGCTCGTAGTTCGACGCTCTTACTTTTGATAGATGCGCGTTCAGTGTGCCGCGCGGGAGCAGTGACAGCAAATAGGGACGCGGAAACAAAATGCAGAAGTGAACGGCTCGGCGGACGTATAGAGCAAGCCGCGTGTATGTATGGAAGCTCCGCCGTTTCCCGTTCCTCGTTGGGGGACAAAAAAAAAAAAAAGATATTTGCCTCCTGCCGCGATCCGCGCTGCGTGTCTTTCCGCTTCCGCTGCTTCGATTTCGCGACCCGGCGAGATGGTTGCGGGGCGATGGTGATAAATGGGCGCAGCAGGTGGAAACAACGCGAGTCTTTCGTCGTCGTCTTCGCATGCGACGACGCGGGAGGTGCGTTTACGACTTGTAGCCGCTCCGATTGTGTGGCGTGCTGCAAGGGACGCGTCTTGGTACCGCTACTTTTCCTTTCGACGGAGCGAAAGAATGAACAAAGGTTGCGTCGACTGTGATGAAGTTGCCGTGCCGGTGCCCGGAAACGACTCAAAGATGGCGCTTCAGTTCCCCAGACGCTCTTGTGTTTCAAGGGAAATGGGGTAGGAGTGCGTCTAACATCCCCATTAGAGGAAGACAGTGAGATGGGCACCGTTTCTTTGTATTTTTGACATGTCAATCACGTGTATGCATTATGGGAGCCCTTATGGGAGCGTAACTTAGTTACCTGAGAAATACATTTCCTCTTCTTGCTTTTATAGCAGCAGCGGAAAGTCCTTTGACAGAGTCAGTGGGCTTGTCGCAAAAATCAAATATTATTATTTTTTGATTATGGTATTATAAAGCAGTAGTAGTTATTATCTTCAATAAACTCATAATTTTGTTACTATCAATGAATGTTAGTATCAAAGAAGCAGCAGTTACGAAGTGGATGGTTTAGACTAGTAATGATAGCATTTAGGGTACATAGTGCAGGACCTACGTACCGTTCTGCATGGTAGTAAAGTTCGTAAGCAGTCAGTAAATACAACCCGTCACTACCTCCTTACTAGCCTTTTTGTTAAGAGTGATCGGCTAAAAACGTAGATGTCACGTGCGCCCTCTGGGACAAGGTTTGTACGTCATTGCATTCGGGTGTTTGTTTAGTTTACTTAAATTGGAATCGCCCCACATTTCTCTGTGCTGTAGCGATTTGATTTCGATTGAAAGTGTGGAATAAAGAAAATATTCGTTTTATTATCACCATGCTTATTCAGCGTCATGGCAGCAGGAATTCTAACCCGCTAGATAACCTAAAAAATGCAAGCAACGGTTTCTGCGAAGTGCTCTTTTTTGTCGTTGCTACTGTCAGGTGTGAACGCGTAGTTTTGTCTTGTGATTTTTCGCGCCTTGTGGCCGCCACCATTGGTGGCGGCAATTTGTGAGCGCAAATAATGTGTCCCCAAGGCTATGAGAAGGCTATGAGAAATAACAAAAGCAAAACCTGAATGCGGCCGCGGAGCGACATTTTGCGGAAACCCTTACTCTGGGGCCCGTGTTTCAGCGCGAAGAGGCTAAAAGATGGGTCCAAAGAAGCATATTAGAGAATCACCTAAAGAAGCGACTGTAATCTTGCGGTGACAAGGGTTAGTAGCGTGGGCGTCCCTTGTCCCGAAGGGACGGTGCGTAAGTTCGTGTTATTTTATTTGAGATGTTGAAGTAATCTTAAGCTCAAATGCGTCTTGATCGAGCAATAATCTTTTTTTTTTTTCCATCCGTGAACCTCCCTGGGGCCGTGGCGGCGCAAGCTAGGCTTGCGCTTGTGAGGCTTCGTTACGTATGCAGGTTGGAATATCTCGGGTTTTAATTTTTTTCTGCGAACTCTCGCGAAAAGACGTTTCCTCTGTGGCATGCTCTAGTTTCAAATTTCGCGGCCTACAAAGCAATCAATCACTGGATCGCCCGCCCGGCCGTCCGCTCGCTTTTCTCGCCGCGTCATCTCTTCTTTCGGGACGCCGACCTCGTCTTTAATCGAATCCGCACCGCGGGAGTAATTTTCTGCCCCATGTATTCGACAGCAGCCTTTTTTTTAATCTCCTCTCGAATATGGGCCGCAATTATGAGAAATTCTGGGACAACGAGGCTTCTTGTTTCATTTTTCTTTTTTTCCTATTCTTCATCAGGTTATCAAGTTTCGCTGCCGCCGTCACCGCTCTTACCATTTACATGTGCATTTTCATGTCATATGTATACTTTCTACGATGTTGCACCCGTTTTCTTTTTATTATTCGCGGAATTGGTGTGGCTTGTCTGGTTCGTGATCACGCGA
The DNA here is from genome assembly GCA_013339765.2 of Haemaphysalis longicornis. Classification (NCBI taxonomy): domain Eukaryota; kingdom Metazoa; phylum Arthropoda; class Arachnida; order Ixodida; family Ixodidae; genus Haemaphysalis; species Haemaphysalis longicornis. The sequence goes on along the minus strand of CM023458.1, from coordinate 99,880,877 downwards.
GGTAGCCACAGGAACATTGGAACGCTGTATATATATATATATATATATATATATATATATATATATATATATATTATATTATATATATATATATATATATATATATATATATATATACACACAACACACAACACAATATCCGTTTTAAAAATGCGTGTAAACCGTGTTCGCTTTCAAAACTGGCCAGTAGCAATGCGAGCGCCCTCTTGATCTCGCGTATGCAGGAAAGAATGATTGGACTCCTGCCGTCCCTTCGCTTCCTTCTCTCCAAACTCGCTGTGGTTAAAACCTGGACAGATCTGAGTGAACGCTTGGGCGTTAGTGAGCGCAACGCACGCACGCACGCACGGGATAAAATGGCGCTCCCTCGCGAGCGATGCGTGCTAGCGATGCCTTGCCGAGAAAATGAGACGGAAGAGTCCCAATGAATAGGCTGATAAATTAACGCGGCCCTTGGGTGCCGGCGAAGGCTCATTAGAGGCGCGTTTTCGCCAAGCCTGCCAATTAGACGTGAGCCGTCCCCACGGGCTCTGGCTGCTGCCTTGCTTGCCCCGTTAACGCTGACAGCGGAACCTTAGTTTCGCCGGTAGAGTTCGACAAGCCTGCTGTAGCCGAACGCCGATTCTCGAGAAACTGCTTCTTTTTGGAATTTTTTTTATTCTTGCGGGTGTAGGATGTCGTGCGTCCCTCCAGAGGAAATACCGTCGATTCTTGCGCTTTCGAAACTAATTGTATCTCCAATGTACGGGCGCCATTGTATGTCGTGTGTTTCTGCCTCCGTCCCCGCTTGTTCAGCTGCTTGATACTTTGCACAGTAAGTAATGAACCAAGTAGCTCAACAAGTTTTGTGAAAATAGATCTCACGTAGTTCTTGTTTTTTTTTTGTTAATTTTTTTTAAGGAAGGCGGGGGTGGGGTGAAGTTATTCTGGTGTCGTCCTCAGAAGTGGAGGAAGATGTCTTTTTGTTGTGTTCCACTTCCATTTTCTTGTTTTAGGAATTCCATTTAAAGATGTTAGGATATATATACTAGTCGAATTGGGTGCGGTTGTGGTCCTACGACATCACCAAAAGCAAATCTCCCTGTCAAGGCTCTTGTGTTCTGCGCCAAGGTTGCATCAGAGGGTCCTCGTTGGGGCATAACCTGCGCTATGGTTGCTCCATAATAGGACTGTGAAAGAGGAAAAATTACGCGCTTGGAGGTGGGCGTGCGGCGGCAGCCAAATAAATACAGCACGCAAGGCGAGCTGTGGTAGTGAAAATAAAAACCTCGCCACCTTTTCCTACAGAGAGTTGATAGAAACGCGAAGGGTTTCTCGCATCAAAGCTGCGCAAAAAGTTCGTCCCAGTCGATCGTGAAACCACCGAAGACCCAAATCGCAAACAGAGATCGAACCTATGCGACGATTTTTCGTGCACTAAGTAAACCCATCTACGAACGATCGAAATGTATACCGATACATGGTTTGTGAGATAAATGTATGCTATTTTACTCCCTCTTTATTTTGGGTGCGTTTTTCTGGAACCGTTCCTTTTTCGCGATTTTCAAGTAACCGTTTTTTGACACAGAATGGAAGCCCTGTTTGACGCACGCGACGTGTGTAGGGAGATGTTACCAGAGCTTCTCGGTCGACTAACCTGGTCTGTGGGGAAATGCATTGGTTTTTGACAGGACGCCAAGGGTCCCACTAAGAAAGCTTTCGCTTTAAAAGGTTGCAGAGGATTCCTAAACAGTGAGCTGAGAAGACGATTGCGTGAAAGCGACTAAATTTCTATGAAGACTTATGTCGTTGAAGCGTCCCAGTTGTCTACTTCGGGACTTTCGTCTGTAATATTTTTACTTTTGTAATACTTGTCTTATGCACTTCAACAAACTTCTTCTTCTACTTCGACTTTGACAGCGCTTAGAGTGGCGCCACTCGTATCAAAATACTTTCCTGTACTGGAGTTCAAACTGCGCGTCTTAGGCCAGCTTTTTCCATGGCGTGAGTCGCCGGCGAAGCGGTTCCGAGCCTTGTGCGTAACGCCATGTTCGACGCCCCAGGTTGAAACTAGAGTTGCGCGCTCTCCTTTGCCTTGGTTTCTATTTTGTCTCGGGGCGTCCTTTCGTTGATATTTAAGGTTCCTCGAACGCCGTGTTCCTCGTTCATCGACACGCCTACGCGGGCAAAATGCACGACCCAGCACACTGCACGTTAAGCGCACGCAACGAAGCGAGGAGCCGCGCGCCGCGGCTGTGCACTTTCTCGCAATTCAAGATCTAGGCCCTGAACCCGCCCGGCGACCCGGTCGACGCTGCTGGCCCGGTCTCCCGGCGCCTCCGCTGGTAAAGATGCAGGGACGCAACTAATAAAGCCAAAAGTGCCACGCGCCTTAATTGGCGCGCGCTCTCGACAGCAGGCTTCGTTGTTCCGCCCAGTCGGGGCATATATAACACGCGGCTGGTTCCCTCCTCCGCATTCCTTCCTCTCTGATCTCTCTCTCGATCTCTCTCTCTCTCTCAATGGCCCGCGCTTTTCTCGATTATTCTAGCCTTCTCCGACTCAGCGGGCTGTTCTCAACAGCGGCCTTACCGAACTCTCCATCCATCCTCTTCATCCCCATCCTCCCGTTTCCGACACGCACGCACGTGGCGCGAACCTTCTCGTCCTCTGTCGGGACTGGAAGAGGCTGCGGTGCGGCGCCGGGTCGAGCGAAATGCCGCAAGTGCGTGAAAAGCGGCCACCGCCACGACCGCCGCGCTGACGTCCCTTCACGGGGGGCACCGTTAATTGGACGCCTTTGGGGCTGAGCAGCGAGCCACCGCCGGGTGGGCGCGGGGGAAGAACGAGATGACGCCGCTTATAAGCGGCCGCTTGTCGTCGCATTCATTGATCGGCTGATTTACGAAGCGGGGAAGCGGCCGCGCGCGTGCTCCGCTTTCATCTTCCTCGTTCTTCCCTGTCTCTCCCTTCTTGCCCCGAAACTTTCCCCCCTCTTCCTTGTTTTTTCCCTTTAGTTTCGCCGCTAGAAACAATTGTTGGGCCTTTTTTTTCGTTTGTTGTTTTGTCCCCGTGCGGCGTCCCGGCTCTTCCATCTTTGTGGGCCGCACCGGCGAACAATTTTCCCGGAACCGCCCTGGGGTGTTGGGCGAGAACCGTGATCGCTCTCTGCCAACTATCGCGATGCCGAGAATAAAAACCAGGGGCGGTGGCAAAGCGAAGGCGAGGGCGTGACGCGTCCCCTATGGTGCGACGCTGCTTCCCAATTTGCCTGGTCGCCCGTTCTCACCCTTCGTCGTTGTCGCCTCCAAGAATGTGATGGCGGACCTGCGACGAAGCTTCAATGCGCACATAAGCACGTTGGGGCTTTGTCCGTGTTGTGTCATGTTCTTATCCGCCAGCGGAGTTTGTTTCAACAGCTGTTTAGGTTTGGGCCTTGTCCGGTGGCGTTCGAAAAAAAAAATCAAGTAAAAAATCCCTGGCCATCTCAACTAACGTGAAACCTGGGGAGGGGCGAAGCAGGCAGTGTATGCGTTTTTGCCACCGGAGATGAAACCGTTCGAAGGTAGAGGTATACATCTTTGCTGTAAAAAGTATCCCGTCTTCGAAGCAGGAAACTCTCTAGCGCGAGGCGTAAACGAGTTTTCCGCGTTTTAGTGCCGTGACTACGTGAGGCGACGATTACGACGACGGCAAGAGACGCCAGCAGCCCCAGACCCTAAGGGGCTTTGCCTCTGAAACACCAAGCGCAAGTTAGCGTGCGTCTCGTGAGGAGCGCTCGGCGTCGACCAACTCTACCTTCGAGAACACTGTGCCCAGCGTTCGTGGCGTGACCTCTCTCGCGCTGTTCTCCTCGCCAGTTCAAGCGCGTTCGCGCCGGATGTGGGGATCTCAGACGCCGAGTTCGCAAAGAAGCCGCTTGCCGCCGGTTCTAGCGCGTGCGAACACGGTCCACTGTGGGAAAGATGTGCGAGCCTGCGGACAAAGCAATCCTGGCCTGCCAGACATGGAGAACTTTCAGCGGTAAGTTCACAAATGCATGTGAGGTACAACAGCCGGGTCTCCGACGAATGGGGAGGGGCCGCCAGCTTTTCGCTTTCTCCGGCCACGAAGAAAAAAACACAACGTTGCTCAATTAGAAACATTCAATTAGAAACATTTGTTTTCTCAGACAGCTCTATTCTAGCTACGAAAGACGTTGATTAATGAAAAAAAGAAAAGTATTGAAGAGCTTTCAAATTTGGCGCTAACCTGAGGTAATATTGGCAGGAGTGACGTAATACGGGCGGGCACTAAATACACTTGATCAGTGTGATAACTGCAGGCTGGGATTCCAGTGCTACGATCAAGCGAAACTTGAGGGCCCCACTACTATTGCCCAGTCATGTTTTATGGTGGTGGCTTAGGTTGGCAACTTCCAATCACACAAACAAAATTGCGTGACGTCATACAGAAATTGCCAGAAAGAGGCTGTGGGAATCGCCGCTCCTTCAAATGTTTTTTTTTTATATAGATATGCCGGTTATCATTTCGGAGTTAGTGAAAAAATGGTATCACTGTTATGAGGACAAGATGGCCTTTTTAATAAACCAAATGTTATCTTCATGACCCTTTTACGCCGCTGAGGTAACGCAGTCCGAGATGTGCGGCGCAGCCATACTAGCGACATGATAAGTCGTTTTGTAAAGCGTTGTATAATACACATCTGCGGCTGTGTTCCGCTGTCAGTGGGGTTCATTCGAGCCGCAGACATCAACGCTTGTGTTGTTTCAGACGGGGGCGTGAAGCGTCATCATCCCTTTCCCTTTGTGTCCTTTCCTTATTTTTTCCCGTAGTATAAATAAAAGCCTTCTCCTATCGCCATTGTTAGGCCTAAGTTTAGGCCGAACGTTGCGTTGGCTTAACGTTAGGCCTAACCACGTGCTAAGAAACGTCAGTCTCGGTGTACCCCAAGCTGTGGGTATGGGTTGACGACGGTACACCTCAACGCGTATCGAATCGATATATTTGTCACTGGGACAGAGCAGTCTTTTCGTAGAATGAAATGCGTATTTTGCTTTTATGGCCCCTTCAACGTTTCGCCGGTGTCGATCGAACCTGCTTGTTTTTAATCAGTCTTTCCTCGATCTGCTTTGGAAAAGAGCAGCACGAACTCTTGAAGAAGAAAGCGTGCAGGGGGTGGAGAGGTCTCTCTTCAGAATTCCCTGGCGCCAAATCGTTCCTTGCGTCACGTCAGGCAGCCCCTTGAGACGTGATGGGCACCCGACAAAATAAGGAAAAGAAAAAAAAGGGAACAGGATTGGAGCAGGGGAAGGAAGCGGCGCTCGTATCGACGTCTCAAGCGGATAGCTTTGTATCTTTGTTCCTCGTTTTGTGTGCACTAACGGCTTCCTTTCCCAACCTTCGGTTCTTTGCCCTAACACCCGAGAAGGAAGGTATTTAAGGAAGCTGCGAGGCTGCATCGTAGAACGGCATCATTAAAAATAATTAAACCGCTCCTTCAACCCGGCTCCGTCGACGCTCGTCTCGCAAATGCCAGCGTGCGAGAGAAAAACAGACAAAACAGGCGACACGAAGCGCGCTCGGTGAAGGGATGAATGCGCGTCGTGGTGGACGGGTCCCGATATTTTCTGGGTGCGGTAAAGGACAAAGCAGCAGAAGAAGAAGAAGAAGAAGAAGAAGAACGAACAGAAAAGGCCAGAGGGGACTGCTTCTTCATCTGCTTTCTACCTCACGCTTAACCACACCCGCTTGCGATTTAACAGCGGGCTTGCGCAATGTTCGCGCGTTGCGGCGGACGTGGCTTCTGATCATGCCTTTGTTCACATCATAGTAATCTTGAAGCTTTTTTTTTGAAAACGGTGCTTCTAAACACGCTCCCCTTAGGTTCGTTCCCTTCTGTTTCTTTGTAAATTAGTTGGAATGGCCGCTCTTTTGTTGCTTGGCCTATCGTTGGTGGTGTGCGATTCAAAGCGGCCCGCCAAATGCTTTCCCGTTTTTGTTCCTCGGCAATCTCTAAACAATACGCCCGCCGGGGGAAACGAGTGCGTGCCGGGCAGGGAGGGCGTAGGGCGCGTGCCCGAACCCTCTCCCGCCTTGGGTCTTCCCGGACGAAATGGAATAATAGAAAGCCGCCCCCGGCCCAAAAGTTTGGCCCGAACAAAAGAGCTGAGAACAGCGCGCGGCTAACAACGCGGGGCGTCTTTTATTCCTTTGGCGGAATGCGCAGTTCCCGGGCAGCGAGCATTTCGTTCAGCCGGGAAATGAGAGAGAGAAAGCAGACCGAGAAGGAGCGGGTTGGCGGCAGTGCGGCGAAGTTTGGTTTTATTTCGTTATTTTGTTCTGTTTAGCGCAATGAAATTCAGAACCTTTGTTCGGATTTGAGCTCATTGTCCGTGTTCGTTCGCCGTCCACTTCTTTTTTTCCCCCTTCCTTCCCGGCTAACGCAATTGATTGCCTTCTCGGCGATGGAGGGCTGCGCGCCTGCTTAACCCCCGTCTTTTAGAAATCCTCGTTTACCCATTCGCGTGCGTAAAGGCTTACCCACACTGCAGTCGTGCCCAGTTCGCTCGGGTCTCGTTCGCGCTATTATTTTTAGTATTACTGTCACTGTTGTGTTGTCATGCGCAACAATGCCAGGTCATCCCTTACAAGCCCTTGTTGGTTTTGGCTGTCGTATTGATTACTGTATTTCTCTGTGGTGGCTACGAACAGTATGTTTCTTCTTCTTCTTCTTCTTCTTCCTCCTCCTCCTCTTCCTCCTTCTTCTTCTTCTTCTTCTTCTTCTTCTTCTTCTTCTTATTATTATTATTATTATTATTATTATTATTATTATTATTATTATTATTATTATTATTATTATGTCCGTGCGACAGCACTAAGGCCACTGGCTGTTCCTGGGCACGTAAATAAACTTTATTGATTGATTTGATTGATTTGCTTGAGCTTACGTTCTGCACACTGTATCGGGGATGTAATTAAAGCAGAAATGATCTTATAGCCCCTAAACTACTTAGTAGCCAGTATTCTATATTACCTCCCCTCTCATTACTCATTTACCAGCGTTGAGAAGCGCACACTTGGGCCTGTGTTCTCAAATTTTGTTAGAGTAATTGCAACCAGAATTACGCGCATTTTCTCTCGGCAGGCAGCGCTGAATCAGCACACGCGAGCCTTTCGGGTTTCGCTAACCGCTTACAAGACTATCGATATTTCCCTAAGCGAGAACGTAATATGCGGTGACCTGCCGGCACGTTTCTTGAGTGGTAATAAATCCCGGGACAGCCGATGTCAACGTGATGGTGGTGACCCGTCAGAACGGAACAGGGTATGTCGTTGCGCAGTTTTTAATTAGGGAGAGGGCCGTCGTTGCCCTTGATCGTGTGTGCGTGCGTGTAGCCGTATGCGCGTCAAACTCCCCCAGGGCTGCCGTCCGCTTAGGTCGGCTCAATAATCAGCGGTACCGAAGGAAATGAGGATTTCCGTCGTTTGCTCGTGGCGAGGTTTTTCGTAGGACTTTCTTTTACAACAGGCCGTTTAACCTGGAAGACGAGATTGGAGAGGGATAGGGAAGTGTGGTTTGGCACAATTTCCGGCAGCCTACGGACGCTTCCGGCGCGCCTCGTCCAGGCGCGAACGTCGGCTGGTTAACGGAGTCGACCTCGTTGGACTAGCTGTGTGGCTCCGATGTTGTTTCTGTGCGAGTAATTCGTTCGAGTCGTAGGAGCGACGAGCGACGGAGGGGAGTGCATTCGTTCCGTCCCGTTTTAAAGCGAAAGTTTAATTCTTGGTGGGACTGACGGCGTCCCTGTCAAGAAGCCAACGCATATCCATAGACCGGTTGGTCGACCGAAAAAGCTCTGACAACATCTCTGCATGGCACACTGGCGCGTGCGTCAAACAGGACTTCCGTGGGTTAAGACGGTTACAGTCAAACCTCGCCATAACGAAGTAGTATCGGTAGAGTAATTCAGTTCGTTATATCCGATATTCGTTGTAACAGTACATATAACAATTGGTTCAAACCAACCGGTAATAGGGGCTTCCGCAAAAATGCTTTATACAAAAACGCATTATTTCAATCTTCGAACGTACTATAAACGATGTAACCCTTATCTTTCTCTGCAGCGTTTCAAGCTCAATGAACCAGGACGACGAAACGGGCAATTACAACAGAACAAAGCTCATTTGAGAAAACAGGCCTGCGTTCCTATTTTTTTCGAGGAAAGATGTAATCTTTGTGTGGTGGCTAGTCACAGCACTCAGCAGGATGAAGTTTTCCACAGTGTCCACGAACACAGCCACCTTGTCACTCCTGCAGTTTTGGACGCGCCCGGAGTTTTTCCAAATAGCTTCACAGCCTACTGTTGAAATATCTTTTCGTTATATCCGATAGTGCTGCGCGGCTCTCACAGTTTCAATTTCGTTATAAAAGAATAAGTGTCATTGAAATGAAGCTTGACCAACCAAAGCTCGTATAACCGGTAATTCGCTATATCAGTGTTCGTTATAAGGAGGTTCAACGTTGAAAATGGCGAATAAGGAACCGTTATAGATAAGACAATGCAACGATCGGTCATGAAGGAGTACAGTAGTACACCTTTATTTCATAAGCCACGTACTATTGGTGCAGATTTAGATCATTCGTAGGTGCGTTTCTTCTTTTGCGAATTGGGGCTTTGAAGGCTGGACGATCGAATGGACGCACTTTCAGTAAATGTTGGACGCACTTCTCTCGTCTTTCTTTAGGAAAGGACGGTGAAGCTTTTCGCGTGTTCGCTCACTGTCTCACGCCTATACGTAGTCGCCATCACCAACGGGCAGCCGACGCTACTGGCACCTGCATTCGGCGGCCTCTTCCTTTTCGACCTCCCAGTCACATTCCGACGCGTAATTAGCGCAGGCTGTCGCCTTCTATTTGTCGCCATCCCTCTTCCAGCTCCTTCGATCCTGCCGGCTCCTCCCACAAGGAAATTGCCTCCGCCTGATTTATAACTTGACCCGCGGAATCGCCAAGGTTTTGGTGCTTCTCCCTCTAGGCATTTCACAACCTCTCCGCATGATGAAACGACCTAGATGTTTCCTTTCGAGCTTCCTGACGTGTCTTTTTTTCCCCCCCACTTCGTTTCTCTTTCCTGGCGAGTCCTCCTCCCGGAAGCAATTTTCGTTAAGTACAGCCTCTCCTCTTCCTCACCCTCCTTTTTTTTTTTTGCTTCTCACAGCGTTCAGGGTTGACGAGGAACTCGCAAATGCTCATTACCGCTCTGTAGAACGGGAGAATTCTACGTGTACTAACCCGTGTCGTTCCCCGCTCATCATTCCCCCCCCCCCCCCCCCCCTTCCTGCTTGGACTAACTGCCGTCTTCCTTCCGGACCCGTCATCGTTGCCCATCTATCCCTGACGCCTGAAGCGCGCTGTGCCGCCTTGCTGGCCCCTTCGATATGTGCAGTCATTCATCTAGGCCCGCTGGTGGCGTCGCATCTGTAATTGTACCCGGTCACGTGCTCCGTCGACTCCTTACTTATTAGGGATACATTTCCGTTCCTGAAACCGCTGCCGTGTCTCTTCCCTTTTTGGATCTGTGAATTCTCGTCCGTGCCGAAACGAGGCGAAGTAGAAGCGGAAAAGTTTTCCCGAACCCGTGCATGCACACGCCTGCCAGCCAATCACGAGAGGCGATCCTAGTTTTTTTTTTTTCATCCGTCCCCAAATCCCTAATCTCGGGCGCGACGTTGGAGCTTCGTCCCGAATGCGATCTCGGCCGGCACGTCGCCAATTCTGTCCTTCCCGAAGCCCCCCGTGCCGTCCGTAAGCACACAAATGCCCGGAGAAGCCCTCTTCGCTGTGGCGGGCAATTCGGCCGAGTTGCGCGTGCCGAGAGCACTCGGATCGAGAGTGCGGGCGTCATTTGGAATCCCTAATTTGGAGCCGGAATGAAATGCGGGCGGCTGTGCACGTCGCCGGCACGTCTCGCGCAGTGGCAATTTGCCCCTGGCCGTTCCTAGCGGATTCCCTTATCTTTGGCGTCTGGAGCTGCGCTGCGCGCTTGGTGCTTTGGTTAAGATTTTAATGCATGGTTTAATAAATTCGTATCACTATAAGCTGGTGAAGAAGCTTAAGGGATGCCAGTTTAAACGAGCCCGAACGGCTATTCCAAAGGGGAATCTCATTTAAGGATTGGCCGGTGAGGCTTATAGGGGATCTTTGTTGGAGTTCCGAGACCGTAGGTTCAGTTGCAGATTATTCACTTTCGGAAATACGATTGTGGGAATCGTTAAGTTGAGGCGACGTCGCTTAACGACTCGTTGATTAGAAGTTTTAGTGGAGCTACGCGAAGATGTGTTTCTAGGTTGTATACTTTCAGCAGACGCCAGTTATCTTGCTTTCTGCCGCTTTCCAGACTTGTCTCAGCTTACACCGCCGGCATTCGGGAACAGGTCGTACATCTCGCGTATACAAACAGCGCTACTTTGCGTATCTGTTACTTTGTTTCTACGCCTCGCTTTCAACTTAGTCATTTGACTCAAAGTAGCCAACGCAACAATGTTGTGTTCAGCGTAGGGCTTCCATTCAGGTTGGAAGTTAGGGAAGATGGTTCCCCAAACACCGGGACACTTTTGTCTCCAGCCTGGAAGATAAATGCGACCAAAGAGTGAAGGCTCGCACTGCGCTGCCCGTGCGCGGCTCGTTGATTAAGCACGCGCGTTCATTCGCGTGTGTTCGCGCGGGCGGCGCCAGAGAACCCGTCCACTGACCCTCCCTCTCCCGTCTTCCCTACCTGAGCAACTGCAGCTCCCCCCTCCGCGCACCTTTCACTAATTTACCGCTTTTCGCAGCTCGTTTTTCTATTTCCCTATTTCGCCATCGCTGCCGGCTCGTTAATCTCATTCCCGCCGTCCCCACGGGGGGAGATTTTGGGAAAAGCGTCCTCGTTTCCCCAGTTAGATGCGTCTGCGCGCACGGCCTTTGTAAAGCTGCTTTCCTACACTTCCCCGTCGCCTCCGAGGTAACAAAGCCTGCTCGAGGAGTCATAACCCGGGGGTTGTGCTACTTCGCTTCTTATTTTGGTTGAGGTTTAACAACAAATGTCGCTATGCGAAGACCTAAGCGAGGCGTGGGGGTCAGTCAGGTGGCGCGGAATGGATGCCTAAGGTGCCCGCGGCATTCCTTATTAAGAGGGTGTTTCGCGCGCCCTGGTCGGGGCCCCGGCCCGATAAAACTCGTTTTCTGTAACGACATCCAGCTCTCGCCGGACCGGCGGGCTGGCGGCCCCCTGGCGAATGCGTTGCGCTAATTAAAAACGGGGGGTGCGGCGTCCGCGCTGCCCGGATGGCCATTCCTCTGCCCGAGCCTGTCCCGCCGTCCACCTTTTCCAGCTGTACTCTCGGCAGCGTTCTTTTCCAAATAGGGGCGTTAAGTGCCGGTCGGGGTCGGGGCTTTTCCTGGCGTCCTTTGAACCCTCTTCGTTAGCCCTTACGCCACTGTTTTTCTGTTTTTTTTTCTTTCATTGAAAGGGTCGTTTTTGGCGGACTGCCCATTGCTGTCGAAATGCCCTTCGATTGTCTGTGATCCATATTATTATTTTTTTACTTCTTCACCCCACCGTCGACCACGTGACTGCCTGGCCAACTTTTTGGAGTGCCTATATTTTTCTGCGGGGACCGAACCAGAAAACCCGCCTCTCCGTTTGTAATGAATGATGTGTCTTACTTTTGCCGCTTGCAGTATTAGTAAAAGACGCTACGTCCTCAGCTTGTAGGACCGCTAATAATACCCTAAAAACGTCGTTTTAATAATGAATGAATATACACAGTGAATCCGATTTTGAGTGGTCTCGATTTACTGTGGTCTTGTGGAGGTACTTAATAAAAGGCCCGGGAGCTTTCGTATCTTCATATGACATCTCATACTAGCCCTGAAAAATAAATTACTCCCAACACTGCGTTTTTGCAAAATAGTGAAAGGCGACTTAAAAAAAAAACACTGGGCATATCGCTTTCAGGGTTACATGGGGTCTTCGAAGGTATTTAATTATACGCGCTGGGGCCTTCATACTTTGATATCAGGCTTCCTATATTTCCTCTGAAAGATGTAGTATATATTTGTGTGAGGAACTGAAGCCGATTTAAATATGCTCGGTGTATATCGCTTCGAGGGAGGCATAGGGTGTTACGGAGGTGTTTAATGAGAGGTCCTCGAGACTTTATACGTCGATGCCAGACTTCTTATATTTCCCCCTAGAAAAAGTGTCTCTCGAGCAGCGCATACGTGTGTAACCCTGAAGCCAACTTTTAAGCGTTTGATGCATAACAGGGCGGCTTAAGTGCTTATCCGGGAATTCCCTCGTGGGCGTATCTGCAATTTCCATCTCGCCTTCTCATTTCTCTAAATCCGTCGCTGTTGCTACTCGTTCCAGAGAAACTGTCTGCAAAGTTTACGGCTTTCATTTTTTTTAACACGAAAGTGTTTTATTCCCGGATAGACGAAGATTTCGCTGACCTCATATCCGTCACGGAAGTGACGCCAGTACAACGAAGCAAGCCTCCTGTAAAGGGTGCTCCCCTGCACACAGGGTATTCTTGCGGGGACGCAACCTTTAGTAATAAAGAGTACGTTATAGTTAGAGTTGTTCGTTTTCAGGGTTTATAATTTAACACGACAGTGTTTTATACCGGGATACACCAAGGTTTCACTGATGTCATATCCGTCACAGAATTGACGCCAGTACACCTTTGCCGAAGCGACCCGCCAGCAGGACGTCGCTCGCCAAGCACACCCACAAGACAGCCGCCGACCCGCAAATCATGCTCAGCTGCAGATTTCGCTGCGCATTTCACTTTCGTGTTTTGCCGATTCCTATGACAGATGAATCGACCACAGTTTTTTTACATTATTCAACCCGCGCTGAAAACATTTGTCGTACTGCGTGTATTTAATGGCTAGTGAACGGACTGGCATGGTTTTTGTATGCCCGGAATACGTACCCTGGTTGTTCCCCGTTTTGAAGTTTAAACCGTTCGACTGAAACTCGAATTTCTGAATTCCCCGCCGTCGAGATTGGGTCTACGACCAGCGGCCGAAAAATAATGGCTGTTGCCAGCGGCCGCTGTCGTCGCGAGGAGGCGAATGAACTTCGTACCTTTAAACGGGCCAATATGAGCCTCGTCGGCTTCGGAGTGAGCGCCGTCACGACTGAACAGCCGCGATACAGCCGGGGCTCCTTCGGCATTGGTTGGAGTACCAATTTGGGATTCAGAGCGAGCCTGCCGCTTTGCTGCGACATCCGCAGCGCTAATCGTTTGAGCTGCCCCAACTAATTTTGTTCCAGCTTGCAGTGCTGCCATTGGTGGCACATTTGAGTTGAGTTCGCCGCCACGCTCGCAGTTAGATCCGCGCGAAATGTCTCGAAACGGTTGTACGCTTCGAAACTACGACAGGATGGCCAGCCAGCGGGGGTTGCGAGTTCCGGTTGAGCGCCGATAAATTGTCTTCTGTCCGTAGCTCTCATCACCCTTTCGCGTTTCGATTCACCCGAACTTTCAGCGCTCCACTGGCGTTGCTTTTTTATAATGTGGGACACTGAAGTGCTTTCGTCTGCTGCGTGTTTTTTTTTTTTTAGATTGTGGACGCGACGCGAAGGATTAAAGGAATTCCTGGCGTACACAATCAAAAAGTTCCTAAACTCGACGCTTCAGTGTTTTAAGTTAACCGAAGCGAAAGCACGCTGTTCGGCTGCGGCTGTTCTCGATAACGCCTCTGGTTAAACCGTTTCTGACATTACATGAAAAAAATTGCTCGAGAAACACTTCACCCTCGGGACTATAGCGCTTTCCCATTCCTACACGCAGGCAAGTGCCTCTGCCGAATTTCCTTTGTTTTTTGTTTGTTTCTTTGCCTTTATCACTGCGCCGACTTGCGTTTTCTCGTGCACGCGCCTGTGACAAGGTAATTCCAAGTTCATACCCATATATAACCTCGCAAACGTGCAGAATACTGAATTTCTCGGCGCCATGCCGCAAACGTCTGCATACCACGCTTAGGCCACCGAGACATTGAACATCTGTTCCCAGGTTACAGCGAGGGGCGAATTTTGTATGCCCCGCGTTTAGCACGGCATGACGGCCCGGTCGAACTTCGCAGCCTGCGGCAGTATTCGAAAGCGCATATTCGAATCGCATATTCTTGCCTCGTGGGCTTGCCTACCGTATGAAGTTACGGGTCGGCACTTGTTCCGTTCCGCTTTCGCCGGCATTTTTAAATGCAGAGCATTTCTTAGCCTCGCCTGTTCCTGCGTCGGGCGGTGTCAACAGTTTCGCGTCCGCAGCAGGTGCGCCTCTCCTTCCTCCTCTCTCTCAACAGCAGCTGGCGCGCGCATGCGTCGTAGTCAGCCCGTTCAGCTCCGTCGCGGTCTCGGCCGTAACAGGTGCGTGATAGCAGCGCGGTGGGTCGTGGAAGGGCGCGCGCTGCTTGCGCATGCGCGCTCTCCCCCCCCCCGTACTGCTCTCCCTCTACTTGCGCGCGCTGTGCAAATATAGCGGCTAGCGGTCGCTCGTGTTTCAGTCACTGCGTTGCTCCTTCCTTCCTTGGTTGACGCTCGTGCCCACGTTTACTCGTGTCTGCTACTCCACATCACGGAAGAAGCGATGGAAGCAACACTGCCTTCAATCAGTACTGAGGCCCCAATGCTCTGCATTTACTCGTGTTCCCCTCGCGGGAAGGCGCGGGAATTTTTTTGTTGTTTCTTTCCGCTGCTGATCTTTGTCGATGTCAGTTTTGTTGCCCCTTTATGTACTTTACAAGCCCGTCCTCGTTCTTTTTTTTTTTTTTTTTCCCACCAGCTTCAAGATGTTGGCCTCATGGGGCCTCTCTATTTTCTTCGCCTTCATGGATAGATTGTCCCTTACTGCGTGCCAGGGGAGCACACCCGATCGGAGGGGATGTTTCGCGAGGTGAATTCAGCCTTCCGCCCTGTTCGCTTTTCTTTCTTCAATTTTGCCGCCTCTTTCTTGCGAACCGACAGCACAATGCCGCCGAAAAACTTCGGCTGCGCCAGGAGCATTGAGCGAAGGGTGATCGTTCTGTGTATCGAGGCAAACTCAGGTTCTATTCCACTTTCGCTGGTCGCTCTTTTTTTTTTTTTCAATTTTTTTTTTCCCCGCCGCTGGGGTTTATGCGTGGTCCAGAGGTCTTTCGTTCTCTTGTCGGGCACTGGCGTAGAAAAAGCAAGTTTTAGACGTCTAGCTTTCTTCTCTCGGCGTCTAATCTTGTTGCCAAAGTAAAAAAAGGTAAAGGAAACACGGGGGCGTGTAATATTCCTCAAGCGACGTTAGCCTTCGTTGTTTCTTGTGTGTTCGCTGTCTGCATTTGTCTTACTCTGCAGTGTGTTGTTCATGCTTTTGCTGTTTCTCTTTTGACGGTGCTTCGTCTGCGGCCACAATTCCCCCCCACCCCCGCCTGTCTCCAACACTGTGCAACTCACGAAAACGAAACAAAACAAAAACGTTATGATTGACAGCGAAACCTCTTTTGGGATATTCTCCTGAGGATTGTGCCCGACTAGCTTATTCCCCTTTTCTGCTGCTGTTCAGCTTGCCGCTCCCTTTTCTTTTTTTGTCCGTGCTTCGCCTGCTTCCCGCCCTATTTCCCCATATCCCTCTCCTTTTGTATGTGTTCCCTAGAACTGTCTTACAATGCTTCAGGAATTCAGTAGCACGCAGGCGGCAGCGTTTTCGCCGAAAAAAAAAAATTAAGGACGCCCGGGAAAAGGCGCTGCGGCGTCCCGGAGCGCTTTCAATCATTCCACGTGTGGTGTGGTCCGAGTGTGTGGCTGCATGTGTGGGCATGGTGTAGCAAAAAAGAGTACACACTCCCGCTCATTGTATTCGAGCGATACGGGCGAACACTGAGAACGTCGGCGCGTCCCGCTGTTTTCCGGTTTCGCTGTGTGCGTAGCTATGGTCGACCCGCGCACCGTCGTAAGTTTGCCGCGTTTCTTGTCTTTGCTTTTCGATAGTTCTTCTCTTTTTCTTCGTTCTTCTACTTAGGAAACTGGCGCATTTATTCTTGCTTTCGGCTACTGGGGCTTTGAAACGTACAGAGCGCGCCTTTCTCTCCTGTACACAAACATAGACAAACAAAGAAACAAACTAACACAACACCCTGTACCGCCATTTTGTACAGCCGCGGGGAACTTTCGCCTTCTCTCTCCGCCAGTGCGCTTGTTTTGTAGTGTCATATTTCTGTACCGTATTAGTTCCTGTTTTTTTTTTTTATCATAATATTCTTTTGCAGCGGCTTGATACGGGAACGGGTCGGTTTGTCCGGTCTGGGGGGAGAACTTCTGTCTCGGAGCGCAGGTTGAGGTGATGTCCGGTTTTTATTTGAGCGGGGAACGTTGAATATGGCTTGCGGTGTTTTTCATTCTTTTGCGGTTGTATCACATACAGAAGGGTATACTACTAGAAGTATAAGGGGTGTTGTGTTTCAACTTTTCGAGGTCGCATCGCTGCATTTGTAGTTTTTTTTTTCTCCCCCTCTGGGCAACGAATGCAGCGCTGATCCACTTTTAGCTGCTTCCTCGGTAGTGCTCGCGACTGCTTGGACGACAAGATAGTCCCGTCACCCCGTACGATCCGGGATTAGCTCGGTGCGACGCGAAAGCCGTCTCCGTCCCCTGCGCATTGTCGGCTGCGTAGTCGTGTTTCCCTTCGAGCGTTCGCGTGGGTGCTTGTGGGAGAAGACAGGGTAATCGCCACCTTTGTCCCCTCCCCTCTCTTCCCTTTGGCGTGGATTACCAGCGTCCGTCTCGCGGGAGCGTGTAATCCCACCGAGCCGTCTACCGCTAATCCAGGCGCGCCCGCGTATACCCGCGCTACTCTGTATGAGCTATTCCCGCTGTCTCTCCAGGCTTTTGTCCCCAGAGGAGACCGCATTCGTTAAGAGTATTGTTGTAGTTTTCGTTGGCGAAACACGCCCAGTGTGTTTACTAAAATTAGTCCGTGCGCTGTTTGCACGGCGCTTTGCAACCCTGCTGCCGCTGTGTCCCAGCTGTGCTGCTATGTCGTAAACATTGCTGGTATTCGCTAACGTGAGTCCTCTCACAAGTTAACCAGGGGAGGCCTCGAGGGAAATGGCGTGGTTAGCACAGCGTGTAACTAGTTCGCAGTTCTCAAAGCGTGTTCTTTGTTTTGAACGCCGGCCTTCAGATCGTAAGAGCTGGGAAGAAGGGCGGAACAAGAGCCCGAAAAATTGTGTTTCGTCCGTGTTACGTCCCGCACACAGCCAGCTGGTTTTAATGCGAGAGCGCTGCTGAGCACGAGGACGCGGGTTCGATTCCCGGCTGCGGCGGCCGCTTTTCTGATGGAGGCGAAAAGCAAAAATGCCACTTGTTTACGAGATTTCGGCGCACGTTAAAGATCTCCAGGGGGTCAAAATTAATCCGGAGCCCTCCGCTACGGTGCCCCTTCATCGCCCTGCGTAACGTCGGCGCGTTGAACCCTACAATGAACCAATCAATGCGAGAGCACTGAATGGCCTATTGAGCGAGAAAGCTAGCATCTACGTCGGCGTTGTCTGTAGCCGCGACACGGCACCTCATTTTCATTGACTGGGAACTGTGGTATGCCCGGACTGACGTCCCTACTGGATGGGAACGCGGGCATGCGTCCGCCTGAGCTTTCTGTTGGCTGCTACGGCTCACGTGATTGCGAACGGTGCGGGTATGCGCCATTTTGAAGTTAGGCCCTAACGTTACGCGCAGCGTGGTGTAGTCGTAGCTCAGGCGCCAGCCGAACTGCTATTTTGGGGAACGCGGGGTAACGCTACGCTCACCTAACGGCGCACCAGTCACCCGCACTCCAGGGCGACTCAATGCTGCGGCCGTTTAGGCTTCATGGTGGCGCCCACCATACCGGCATATCCGTTCGCTGCAATTTCTCCTCCATCGCATTGGATGTGAAGGCTTATTTTGAATTCTGATTATTCAGAACTCCTAATAAATGCTCAGGTGTCCTCGAAGTTGTTTTTATGGTTAATTTGGTCGTTTCTAACTTGGTTAGCGGACACCAAACGCGCGTTCCTTGTAGCCGGACCGAAACCTGGAAAACTTCGGGGTGTAGACGTTGCAGCGGGACAACCGACAGGAAGCAGCGTGTCCTAGCGGTAGTTTCCTCACCCTCCAAGCATCTTCGTTGCATTGCCTGTCTCTAAGGCGGGAAAAAGGAACAAAACATTTCCGCATGCGCTGCGTAGCAGCTAGTGACTACGCCCAGTTGTGCACGGAGCCCGAGCTCCTCTAATGGGTGCCGCAGCCGGCTCCCCGCCGATAAACCCGGCGATGCGCCACTAAAGGCAGCTCTTTTCCCTTTACCGCCAGGCACCTCGGCTCTGCCGCAGGTTTGTTTGTGTGGTGCGCGCTCACCGGGCTCCGGTCCTGCCGCCGTATACGATGCGCAGCCAATGAACGGACGGAACAGCCGGGCGTAAAAAGTGACTCCGCTCCGTCCTTTCCGAAGGCATGAATGCTAATGGTGTGTCTTAGGGCCGCGCCGCTTTTACGACCGGATATTGGAGCGGCGAAATGCCTCGGACGTTTCCTCCGCGGACTGATACAGTGTTTTCACGGTGAACGACCAGCTTATGTCGTCCCTTTGCGCGCATGCGCTGTGACAGCGGGTGGCGTGCAGACGACGCGTCGCGGGGCTAAGCACTCGTAATGCGGGGTCGGGGGGCCCCGCTGGCCGATTGCCGCGCGAAATGAACCGGCGTGCCCGCAGGTGCATCGATCGCCCAGTCGACACGCCACGTGACTGTCGTCGCGTTGTGTGCGTTCTTACCTGTTACCTTGAGATCGTCTCTCGCTCTGGACAGGCGCCTTAATGGTTTCAAAACAAGTAACGGAAGTAAAGGAGTGATGTACTGAAAATTTTAGACGGACCCTATCCAAGTAAAACATTTGGCTGAAGCTAAAGGCGCCCGGTGTATCGGCAGGTCTTTTTCGAGGTGATAATATTTTCGACCCGTCTCCCGGTTTCAGGTCTCTGGTTCTCTGGGAGCCGAAACGCCAGAGAGATAAATGCATACAATCGGGCGCAAGAACAGCCCGGTCTGCCCTCTGCTCTGCGTCGTTGTCCCGAGACTATTGAACATTCGTTTAGTGTTTTCCCTAGGTGTACTAGTGAGCGGAAGGACCTTGCGGCAGCATTACTACACTTGGACACTCGCCCTATGTCCGAACAAAAGATTTTGGGCACGTGGGCTGTCACCAGGAAGCAAAATCTAGCCGTTCAGGCCCCGCTTATATTCCTTCGCGACTCCTCCCTGGATTCCCGGCCCTAGTTTACAAACATTTAACGAATGATTTCTCATATTTTTCTTTATATGGGCGATAATAACGTGACGAAAAGGGGACTCTGATAATCTGACTCGGCGCCCCGGTGCGTGTGAGACGTTCATTGGTCTCATTGCATGTACATAGTTAATTGGTCGATTTCACTCTCATTATTCATACCTTCCATGTTAGTTCCCTTCTCTTTCTGTGCCCCGTACCCTTGCCCCAGCAAGAATGTAGCAGGCCTAAAGATGAACTTCGTAGGCCGACTTCTTTTCCTTTCAATACTCTCTCTCTCTCTCTCTCTCTCTCTCTCTCTCTCTCATGCCTTTCCCCCCCCTCTTCTCCTCTCTCTCCTACTCTCTCCTCTCTCTCTCTCTCGCTCTCTGTCTCTCCCTCCTCTCTCTCGTCTCTCTCTCTCTCTCTCTCTCCACTTTCGAATGTAGCGCTCTCCACGCACTCTCACCAGTCCATCATTTCTGTGCTTTCTATCGCTCGCACTAGAGTTCCTGTATATAGCTCCCGCACGGAGCTAAGAGTTACGCGACCATTTTCCACGCGCCGCCGTGATTGCGACACTCCGGTTATCACTCCATGCCCGCGCAGAAGAAGCCCCCACTACGACTGCGCCGCAGCCGCCGACGCTGGCGGCACCAGCGCCCCGCCCAGGAACAGCAGCAGCAGCAGCAGCAAGCAGCAGCGTGAGCGACATCGCGGGAATCCAGCGTAGCCGCCGTATAGTTATAGTGCCTATATTCTAGGCACTATTGGCCGCGAGGCCCACCACTGGAGAGCCGGCGCTGCGATCGTTTTGACGTCACTTGTAGGATCACCGTTCCTATCTTGCTGCGTAGTTGGCTTGCAGCGCATGACACTCTCGCTTAGGAAACGCGTTTCTAAAAGTATTTTTCGAGTTAATTTCCCTTCGTTTGAAGTTCATTCTCCATTGCGTCCAAGCGCAGTTCGACCTAATGGTGACTATAATAACCGTATCAACTGTGGTAGATTATCGGCAAACACCATTGAGGCGTGGTGGTTCTATTACGCATGCGACCGAAGCGTAAGCAGCGGCTTGTTACCCCGATCAACAATGTGGACTACATGATCGCCGAGTGAAGTTTCTAGATTTCGCTTGTTTGCCAAGAATGTGTAAAGCAGGAAGTTCGTGAAGCGTTTACTGCTCGCACAAACGCTCCGCACACACATCCGCCGTGCCTGCCCGCACGGCCGACGGAGCAGCTCGAACCGACGCAGCTCGCGGCGGCAACAACTTGTCGCCCTTTTTAAAATCGCACAAGTCGTGGAAAAGAAGTTCCAATTTGTGAAAAGTGGATGCTAGTGTGATGAAAAAATTCTGATAGGTAGTGTCATCAGCTGTGGTTTTCAAAGCAATGCTCAAATATCTGCGCGATTTACGCCGACCGGCCGCGGAGGTCGGTCCCGGCAGCGCCGGCCCGTTTCACGCACGGTGCGGCGAGCGGCCGAAGGATGGCTATGCTTGCGCGCAAGATCGGCCGAGACCGCGCAGGCATCTTGATCGTCGATCGCTTCAACGGAAATCACCGCGCTTATAGAGTTTCCAGTGCGGTGAAACGTTCCGTTAGGGACTGTCACTCACAACTCGCTGCGATGCCAAGCCTTAAGTTCCAACATCCGATTACATGCACCCGAGCCGGCTGCGAGCTGTTGGCGAAGGCCCTTCCGTCGCTCACGCGTGGGTTGCGTTTGGGTTTCCTCCAACTTCTTGGGGGCCCCCAACGCTCGGTTCTCCTATACTAAATATCCCCATTACCCGAAATCATTAACGGACGTATTTCGCCTCGTACGCAAGCCTCGCCTTCTGTGAGAAGTCGTGAGTTTCGAAATTGATGCTTGAGAATTGCCGGCTTACTGTAAACATACAAAACACGCTGCAATTATAAATTATCATGCGAGCACCTAATGAAACTAAATATAGCCTTGTCCGAACCCGCTCGAAGGCGTTAAAAACTCGCGTTCGTATACCGTTCATACATTGCGGACAAATGCGCGAAAAGTAAACATTGTCGTGCAGAGTACAGGCTACGGCAGTGATCGTTAATCAAATCCGGGCATGACAATAAAAACATCGGTAGGGGAAATAGACACTGATTAAGCCAAACTCCAGACGATAAGAATACTTTTAAGCATGTGCGGCGAAGCAATCTGATCACCGTTCTCGCGTCATTCATTTACCAGGCAATACGAGCAGTTCGCGCGGTGATATCTAAGTGAGCGACGCGTTTCTGTCGCTGTTACAAGGTGTTTGCTTGCACACACATGTCCCGTCACAAGTATTTCATAATGAATTTACAGCGTACTTTTCTCGGCATCAGTTGCATCGTCCTTGGCGTTAGCTGGCTGCGTATGTAAGAGCTGTGGGTCGCGATGGTAGCAACTACCTAAACGCGGCGGTGTCGCCGGGAACAAGCGAGTCATGATTGCTTGCCCGAATTATTTGGTTTACAGACAACTTTTTGGTAATTTACATCAAATCCACAGGAGCGGGCGAGACGGTGGCCACAACAAAAAAACACGCTTCCCGCATACGCACGGGAAATCTGCTGTAGCAGACGACAACACGATTCGGCGTCCACAAGTGACGTCACTCGTAGGTGGCGCCACGGTATGTCCTCGAGGCCAATAGCCGCCGTAAGGCGCCGCCGAACGAAGCGCCCCCACCGCGCGTCGGCCGCCGTCGTAAGCAGGGCGGCGAGGCTCCTACACTCGCGACGGGCGGCTTTCCCGCAGCAATCCGGATAACAAGATGGCGCGTGGTCGCGCAACTCTTAGCTCCCTGCGGAGCTATATACAGGAACTCTAGCTCGCACTGTTGCAGAGCGACGCCGATCGACGCGAGAATTTCGACGACGTGCCCCATCTGTTCGGAATAACCTGTTCGTAAACGTACCGCTTCCTCACCCCACGACTCAACAGTCACAAGCTAGCCGGGGCGCTCTTCACCGAACAAGCACTCAGTTGCACACTAATCCTGCTGCATTCCCTGCATGATTAGAAGTGCTTGGGTGTCCTAGTAGTTTGTGTTTCATCTTCCTATGAATATCGCTTCATTTATACGAAACGTGTCCTGTCGAGCTCGCCGAAGAGACGTTGCTTTGTGCCCTCTAAGGAATAATGAAAGAAGCATTTTCCCAAGTGACACTTGGGGAAGAAATTACCTCGTTCGTTATTACTTAATTAACAACGTAGGCCGGAACGCGAAGGCCTATACACGCGGCGTTCGCTGCATAAACTAAATCACGATGGAGTCGTTTAACAAGTAGGCAACGCGTCGGGGCTTTAATAATGGCTAACGCGGCAACCTGCAGAATTTTAATGTGAGAGCATTAAACTACCATTTGCGCGATGAAGCCGCTGTCGGCGTTGTGCCGGGCCGCGTATAACGCTCCTAAATTTCCATTTGCTGCGACGCGTTTCATCGCGCGTGTCTCGGGAAAAGAAAAACTCTACGGGAGAACACGTCTCGCGCGAGTAGTGTCGACACAGAGCTGCTGAAGTGTTCTTCTGCGAGGCATTAAATTCATGGCATTCCCGGGCATTCCGGTTGACGCCGCTTGCATGGTCGTTTCCCTCGAGGCTTGGAGAAGAGAGAGAGAGAGAGAGAGAGAGAGAGAGAGAGAGGAGAGAGAGAGAGAAGAGAGAGAGAGAGAGAGAGAGAGAGAGAGGAGAGAGAGAGAGAGAGAGAGGAGAGAGAGAGAGAGAGAGAGAGAGAGCAGGTTAGTATAGCCACGCGTAAGTCCTCCAGTCCTACACAATTACACAATGCTTAGAAAAGCGCGTACAGCAGAATCCTTGTAGCTTCACTATGGGATACATTTCATCCCGAACGTCGTTGTTTGTACTTTGTCGTTTCATCTGAGGTTCCCGCTATCGCTTGCTTTGTGCAGTCGTGTGTTTGCCTGGGGTTAGATGTGCAGATTCACGGGTCGTTTTGTATCGTCCCTCTGCGGCTAAAACGGGAGCGAGCCCGGGCCAACCGAACGTACTGGGTTACTCCACTACCCTGAAAGTGACGTGCTCGCACACTGACGCTTTGTCTGCGCATCAGGACTGTCGAGGGCACACTTTCTTTGGGTGCATATTTTCGACTTGCCGAAAGCGTCGAGTAGTGCAAGAAAGGGCAGATAAAATGCACGAGTGATGATTGTCATTCATGGCGGATGAGTGCGGGATGCGTGAGCAGGGCGATTTTCTTCGTGCGAGAGATTTCTGTTGCGGCGCATCAATTCACTTCATCCTCCACCCCCTCTTCTCGGATCCTACTCGTCACTCTGTCCACTTTCTCCCAGGCCTCAAATGGGAAAATGAAGGAAGCTCACACTAAAGCGTAAGACTTGAAGGTAGCGAAGCTGTACGCAACCTTCGCGACCATCACGAAGGTTTAAGTCCACAATTGCAGCCGATTTGCTTCTCCGCTGCCGCAACGACCTTCACTCCATCATTGCTGCTATAAGTGTGAGCTTACGTCATTTTTTTTTTACAATCATTGGACATCACCTTGGAGTGGCGTACGCTATGACAGTGTCTTTCTCGTTCCGAGCAAGTGTTGCCACGGTTACGGCGAACGCTGGAGTTTCTTCTTTTAGCCAGTCTTGGCCAATCGGCCTAAGTGGGTATGCTTGGCTTGACAAACAATTGCCGGAGACGCTGGATGGTCCTCGCGAGGCACCACACACGAACGCTGCGCATTTTATTGGTTTTGTTAACTGCCGAGTGAGTGGTCGCCGCGGGGCCCGCGCTCACGCGCGCTCTCTGGGCAATTTCTTTGTATTTTTAACTGCGGACACGAAAAATTACAATTTGATAAACAGCTTCGCTCTTAATAATTGACCGCGACGCCGGGTTTTCTGCGAAATAACGCTGCTACTCCCAATGCAGTAAGAAGAGAGAAATGGTTTGTGTTGGAACTACAGAAACGTTCCGCCGCACGTGTAAACATTCACACCTATACTCGAGGCCGATAGCACGCACGGTATTTGCGGTGCCGAGGACACGCCAGCGCCTGACCCGCTGCCGCGGTGAATCCGTCGCAATTCCTCCGCCGGCCGCCTCGGTTCCGATTTTTTTTGCTTCGCATATCGTTGTACTACGTCCTACTACGACCTCCCCTCCTTGATTGGATCGGATTTGTCACTGTGCCGGGCCCGCCCTCGTCGTCTTTCGCGGGGCTCAAAGGATATTGCGTGGCCCTGGGGCGGCCGACCCCCGCGCGGAATGCAGCAGTGGCACACGGATCCGGATCTCACGGGTATCGCCGTGTCGGGTTCCTTTTCCCTTTTCCCCGCAAAGAGTCTTGGCCGGGGTTTCTCGGGCAGCGGCGTCGGCTTGGTCGAAAGAGGGCTCGATAACGAGTTGCTCTCGGCGCTCACCCATCTTTCCTCTATCTGCTAGGCAGCCTTCTTTTTGTTACCGGCCCTCTATTTCGATTCGCTGTCATCCCGCGGCTGATTCGGTTTCCGTCACCCGGCGTTGTTCTAACTCCCCTCCCCGTCGTGTGTTCGCATTCGTTTCGTCCTCTCCGGTACAGCTGCCATTCGGCGTGTCCGGCAATCTTTCCTCGCTCTCTCCTCCTTCTTCTCGTCGGGCTGTTGCGCCAGCGGCGTCTGCGAATCCCTTTCACCGCCTCGCTGCACCGGTCACTATCCGGGTGTCTGCGCGGTGTGTTTTCTTTGCGGCTCCCGCTTTGTCGCTGCCCCAGCCCGTGAATGTGACAGCTGGCTTCTCGTCTACCCACTGCTTTCTCTTATTTTTCTTATCGTCGAAGGAAGGGCGCCCTGATACCGTTCTCGCTTGCGGCGTTCGTCTGTTCGTTCTGTTCTGTCTCTCTTTCTTTCTTTCTTTCTTTCTTTCTTTCTTTCTTTCTTTCTTTCTTTCTTTCTTTCTTTCTTTCTTTCTTTCTTTCTTTTCTTTCTTTTCTTTTATCTTCTCTTCTCTTCTTCCCTGCACTTGTTTTTCTCTCGTTGCCCAATTTCCTGACCACTCGTATTCCCGGCAACACCTGCTCTCATTGCTTCTGTCTCGGATCCCATCACGGAGTCTTCCGTTTCGCGTCTCCTATTCAGCCGCTCATTCGATCTGCCTTCCAAGGTTCTTTTTGTTTTTTGTCCCTGGATCTCCCCCCAACGTTAGTTCGCTGCCCCAGTATGCAGCTGGACATACCGCGTTTTTTGTGTATTTCATTTCCATGTTCCTGTTTTGTCTTTTAGTGTCCGGAGACCTGTTTCTGTTCTGAAGAAGTGTTTCCTCAGTGTCCCGTTGTCGGCGCTGCTGTGTGGCCTGAAGGGTTCTCTTTTGCGATGAAACTCCACGACACCGCACGTAGTAGATCCCTGGCGTTGTACGTAATGTTAGCAATGTTAGCGCCATGCGCCCCTAGGCCTTTAATGCTTGCATCTCAGTCGCGCCTCAGTTTGACCTACAGCGGCATTAAATCTGAAAACAATGGTATCGAGCCTAACGCATCAGCAGGTTATGAATATACTCTGTACTTGATCTTTTGACCCTGATCGGTGACGGAACTGTTATACAGCAAGGATTAGTACCACGGCGTGGTAGTTCATACTGAATGCAACTGTACCTACCAATGGGCTTTCGTAATTATCGCCGCATACTTAAAAAAAAAGGAACTCCGTGAAAAACGATGGAGGAGAGTTGGCAGTGTATGTAGGCCAATTTCCTGAGACGGAACACAGAGCTGTTGCGCTAGGTCAGCTATAGCAACATTCAAACCCGTCAGCAAGCTTGAATGTGGAGTTTCACGTGTCGAATTGCCATGTCTCTCTCCCATTTGCAGTACTTCGGTTGAGGGGATCTTCATTTATTTAGCAGACTACTGTAACGGCCCCCATCGTCACGATGACAAAAAAAAAAAAAAGGGGGGACGGGACGAAAGAGGAAGCATTCTGATTTAAAATAAAAGCAGGCCTTCCTTGTCGACAACATTGCAGTGCAGCTCGCTTTGTTTGCCGGTCCCACACGACGAGCCGAATCTCCGCAGAAAGATCGTCCGCCGGTTCGTTGCCGCCAGCGATGTACGATGGAAACAACGCTGTACAGCCCAGGAAAACATTCGCTCGGTAGGATCGAAGCAGCACGCCAGTGTTTGTCTGCAGTGTGGTCGTCTGTTGTCTCTGCGAACCACTGGGGCTTTGTCTGGGGGCTCCACAGCGTGTCCACTAAGAACGAAGGAAGGCGGAGGAAGGAGAGAGGCGTCCACGGTGTTGGGCAAACGGCACGAAGCGTATAATCAGCGGACAATGGCGGGTGCTGATTGGGAGGCGCCATTTCCCCGTCGAGTCGATCCTCCTCGTCGCCCTCTTCCGCGTTAGACTTGTCGAGACGCTTCTCGGGAGCGCTGCGTGGTCGGGTGCTCGTCGATCCAGCCGCCGCCGCCGCGCAATCGTCATCGCTGGCCGGCTAATTGCGGGCGCAATTGTTCCGGGCTTTGTCTCGCCGCCGCGTGTTGGTCGGTGCAGTGGCCGCGGTGGGCGTGCGTAATGGTCCTCCTGTTTGTGTGCACACAGCGCCTCCCGAAGACTTCGCCTGGGATCCCGGAGAAAGGGGAGGGGGAGCGGGAGGGCTGCGCGTGGAATAGGAGTGTGTGCGGGTCTTTCGCTCGCCGCTGTTTGCGGTACGGCCGAGAACGTCGTTGTTCTTCCGGAAAACGCCCCGCGACCACCTGCCAGTCTGAGTAATGCTAGTCGCAGCAAAGGCCAATCCTCTTTACGAACTGAAGGGAGGGAGTACTGTCCGGCCCCTGTGCGGACAGCCAGGTGGGCTTGATCAAACACGTGGTTGATGCGGTGAGCTCCAGTGCTACCCTGAAATGTGGACTCTCTCTCTCTCTCTCTCTCTCTCTCTCTCTCTCTCTCTCTCTCTCTCTCTCTCTCTCTCTCTCTCTCTCTCTCTCTCTCTCTCTCTCTCTCTCTCTCTCTCTCTCTCTCTCTCTCTCTCTCTGTCTCTCTCTCTCTCTCTCTCTCTCCAGAAATCGGAGGAAGAACAAAAGCCGGAAGCGGGATCTTGGTTGTTTTAAAACTAAGGTTTTTGTCCGAGCGATGGCGATGTCGTTACTCAAAATTCACTGTGCAAGAAAGCCAACTTTGCATAAGGAGCGGGAAATTACGATGATGATGATCGTTGCACAAGGAAAAAATAGCTGCGGCAGCTGAGCAAACCTTCGATATGCAAAGCAAGAGCTTGGCTTAGTCTGGTCGAGTCGTGGTTTCGCTTGGATAACCTTTTATTTAGCTGTATTGCCGACCACGTCTCAAAACCGTTCGGTTCCGTGCAACGCTCGCAGAAGGAGACCAAGCGAACGCGGCGTTCATTCGTGGCGAACGCACCGTTTCTCTTCGCCGGGCGCGAGACGATTAACGTTCCCGAGATGACCCAGCGCCGCATGCATGGTTGGCTGCGGGGGTGGTCGGCTGCCTCGGCCGCAGCGGCGTCGGCGACCGCTGCTCGTTCGGCGCATAACCACTGAAAGCGTGGCCTTGTGCGCAGCGCCGACGGCGGGCGCGGCGAATCACGCGATGCGCTTCGAGGGGTGTGTCGCCGGGGTTGTGTCTCCGGTCAAAGGTTAGCTTGAGCATCCTCCACGACATCACTGGACGAAAGTAGTAAAGCTGCGCTTTAAAACGCTTCCCGTTTTCGGAACCGAACCCGGGTCCCTCGCGTTGTAAAGCCAACGCCTATCCGATTGCGACATTCCGACACGGTCGAAGCGATTTGGATTTGGAGAGGGGTGCATGTACGCGCAAAAAAAAAAAAAAAATGGTGCATACACGTGCAAACGCGAAGCTTTCTTCGTGCGAAATCAAATGGCGAAGGGTGGAATCCGCTGTGGTCAAAAGTCCGAACTGCGTGCGAGTCAATAAAAGCTGAATAAGTCGAAGTCGAAACTCAGACGACAACCTAAGAGTCTCCCATGAGAAAGCTTCACGTTAAAACCCTCGTCGTCGTTAGAGAGAGGGGTGCACGATTTTAGTGAAGAACGGCACTCCAATTTCCTAGAAAAGGGGACTGAAAAACAAGGACTAAAACGTGACAAAACACAACCGAGGCATTTCCCAGAACTTCTGACAGAATAAAAATACGCGGAAGCCGAGCCTAATGACCCAAGCTTTAATGCAGATTGGGAGAAATGAATATTGATGACCCGGGTGCGCGCCTGTGAATTTAGGAGCACTACTTGAGATATCGAGAAGATGGAAATTTTTTCCCGGTAACTTGTCTTAAAAGGCAAGAAAAACTAGCAGTAGAATTAATAGTGGCATCCTGCAAGGCTTCTTTCTAGTGCGTTATAATGAGGGAGCCAAAAAGAAGTCAAATTGCAAGTCCTTTCCTGAATATTTACTTGCGGGTAGATTGCTCTTGAAATAATTTACAAGGACACCTAAGTACTATGTGAATTAGTCATTGCGAAAGTATTAGTGCTTAATTGCAGAGCGTGTCTTCTCATCATCATGCTAAACCCCTTAGCTTATTTTTCTTATTCTCTGGGTTACTACGACTCCGCAAATATCCGCGCTCGCATCGCCAAAAAAGACAAGGTATTTAGATGAAACGTACTTTGCTACTCCCCTAATTGCTACTTCTGCAGTTACCATGCTCAAATGATTCATGTAGCTAGGTTCCAGTACAGATGTCTCTAACATACGTTCCTTCGCCGTTCACTGTGTCCGCCTTTATTCGGCGACAGTCCCCGATATATATGGGGGTGTTTGGGGGATGGAAGGCATCTCGGGTTCTGAATCCTACCCATACCCGAATACCGCATTTTCTTTTCAACTCTCTACCTACCATTGTTTAAAATTATCTACCATTGTTTAAAAGAGCTTGCCTGGAACTATAAAAAAAAAAACGTGAATACGAGCATTTTTTAGCGGTGTTTTTATTATTAACATTCGGCCATTTCGTGTGTCGTCTGTTTGCGCAGGACGCCGTATTTTTCACCTACGGATTGTAATAAAAGATTTCCTATCGATGAAATCTTAACGGATGTCACTCGTCGCTGTCTCAGCACATGCGACGTACCCTGGTTTCGCCGAAGCCCTTCCCCATCGCCTCTGTAATGAGAAGTGCATTCAGAAGTTAGGGGACGAAGCAAGGATGCGTGCAAAGCTAAATGACACTGCGTTGTTCCTGTTGCAGTGCTTGGAATTGGGGAAGCAGGTAAGAAAAGAAAAACTTTTGCGAAGAAAAAAAAAGACGTCACAAAGAAAATGGGTAGAAAAAAAAAAGGAACGCGGTGCAAATAATAAGCGAAAAAGGAAGCGTTGCTCCCGTGATGACTCTCTCGTGATCGTCGGTGGTTCGTCTCGCCGAGTCGTGACCTCCCCTTCACTCCCCCCTCAATTTCATCCCCCGCCCGGGACACGTCCAGTGCTCGCTGAACGACGTCCGCGCACGCCACCGCCCGCGCCATCTACTTACTCGACATGCCATAAGGCCTGGTGTGTATATATATATATATATATATATATATATATATATATATATATATATATATATATATATATATATATATTATATATATATATATATATATATATATATATCTATATATCTATATATATTAGCTCCGTCCCCTTCAACGGCCCTCACCCTTTTCTAATTGGCCAACGTTGGGCTACGTCATCACAGCCCGGCTCGCCCCGTCCAATAACCTTGCCGGGGGTGGACGGCCCTGCGCATAAGCGAGCAGGCCTTGTGGTCTCCGGGTGGTGCCGACCACTTTGGGGCTTTTGTCGTGACGTGAGGGACACCCATGTCGTTTTTCGGCAGCCGAGACGATCGAGGCCTACGACGTTGTTTCCGCCGCGACCGTTTTTTTTTTTTTTTTCGTCGTCCCTGTCTCGTAGCTCTGACCTGGCGTTTACTTTCACTTACGGTTTCCTTTTTTGTTGGCAGTGCATCGAGGAACGGTGCCGCTTTGCACGCAGTGCAAGCGTTTCGACCGAGGCGGTGCCCACTGCGTTGTTATCGTGGTCCACTCGAGGGGCGAGCATCTCATTAGGCGCCGCATCTTTACCCACCGCGGCCGTTCATCACAAGGATGGGCGTTGGCGCTTGGCGAGGTGGAGGCGATAACGGCGTCGCACGCCCCCTCTAGTGGCGTTCGTAAGGAGATTGGTGCGTCGAGGATGTGTTCCTCGTGGCAAATTGAATAGACCGTAGGAGCGGCTCTTCCGCCCGTGTTGCAGTAGGGCCCTCAGCGCCCGTTCTGAAGGCCCTCAACTGTGGATGACACGCGCTAAGTGTTCTCTCTTGATGGCCGTACCTCGCGCCGCGAAAAGTGCTCACCGCGGTATAACAGGACGCGCGCACGCTAATATTAATGGCTCCCGTAAACGCGCTCGGCTGCGCATGCGCAGTACAGCAAGCGAGATTCTTCTCGGGCTCGAGCAGTTCATCACTGTCGGCGGGTCGGGCGTTATTAAGACGAAGATGTTCCCGGGCTGCTTCGTATGCAACGCCTACCGTAGTTTCCTTTCTACTGCGTGTATCGTGTGCCGCAGGGAAGCCTAACGCTGTGATGTGGTTCGCCGCTGGAGTGGCATGAATATTGAAACCGAGAGCCGAGCTCTGCGAACGTCGCGGGGTGTAATAAATCCTGGGCGGAGAAGTGGCAGAAAAGACCATCTTTTGAGCTCCTTTTTTTTTTTCCTCCCTCATTTCTCCGTCGCCGTGAGAAATTTATAGAAACTTTCGGCCGAGGGAGCAACAAAGAGACGATGACGTATGCGTGAAATATGGGCTGTCTGACGGCACCGAGAACGCGGGCACAATGCGACTGGACGTTCCTTTGTAGTGTCGTCGCGCTTCCGAGCGGTCTTTTTTTGGATAAAAATTCGGATTGCGCTTCTGTGTGAGTGGCGCAGGGTTGACGTTATCGCCGTTCACGAAAAGGGTGGATGGGAAAAGAGAAAAAAATCGGAATCGTTTGTTGGATGTCGTCGGGCTAAATAAAACATTGTACGTTTAGAAACTAGAAAGCTGTAGCTACAGTTGTGAGTTGCTAGCTATGTCGTAGCGAAGAGCTCTGTTATTTTTTCTATAATCGCATTGCGAGTGTCAAGCTTATAATTCGCGTATTGATTGCATTAAAAAAAATATCATAGAACTGCGAAAGTTTGTCGACATCCACGTTACTATACATACTCCGGAATAGTTCTGAGCACGTGGTTCTGAGTTTCGTGGATTCGAATTACGATTACTCCCGCAGTTAATTTTTAAGAACAGAACGTCGCCTGTACAATTTTCAGCCGTCTGCACCCCACTTAATTCTTTCTTTTTCTTTTTTTCCCCTGCTATTGCATGCGCAGCGTTTCCTCACTGCATGCGTGGTTCACCCGGTTAACATTCGGTTTTGTTCCCGTATTTCGTTTGGGTTTAGATTCAAAATCCTGGTTGGTGTCTCAGTCTCCGTGCGCTCTCCAGATCTCCCCCCCGACCTTCGCCCCTTCGCACCCTTCGTTCTTTTCTCATCACGCATGTAAGCATTGACATTCAATTTCATTCGTCTGTCAGCGCTGAGCCCACCTGCTTGTGCAGAAATCTAGGGTGGAATAACCAAAGACGTGCTGCTATTCAGTCCCGTTTCTTGGTGGCTCGTCTGCACAACGTCGCATAAGTCTGACGACCGCGTATCTGTGTGATTATCTTTCCTTTACACCCTGCAGATTTCTTTTCAGCGTCCCCTTCGCATTCGTATTGATTCAATGGATGGAAATGTGTAGTTAATTTTTTTCGTGGTTTCTGTATACCGCTGAAAATATGCGCACAAATGTCTTGAGACGTCGCATCTGGGGCGCTGTTTTCTTTTAAGCAAATACTTCGCGCGATCCCAACCAGGGGAACGTCGGAGTGGGCGTGTGTGTGAATATCGGGACTTCGCTCTGATATTTGAGGAATGTTCGCTTTCAGAGGAGTTCTTATATTTTTTTTTCTGCGTGCTTTCTTCCTTTTCAAAACTAGTTACAATTTCTCTAGGATTTCCGAGTTTCGAGTACAGGAGCCTTTGGCTAAGGCGTTGCGCTGCTGAGCACAAGGTCGCGGGTTCGATTCCCGGCCGCGGCGGCCGCTTTTCTGATGGAGGCGAAAAGCAAAAACGCCCGTGTGTACGATATTTCGGCGCACGTTAAAGATCCCCAGGTGGTCAAAATTAATCCGGAGCCCTCCACTACGGCGCGCCTCATCGCCTGCGTTGCGTCGGCGTGTTAAACCCTACAATCAATCAATCCAACGATTACAGGAGCCTCACTATTTTGATAAAGTTTGTTTATGGGCTGGCACCAAGCCAGTAAGAGCACTGCACGGAAATTTTTTTTGTTGTGCTTTGGTCACGGTTCCCATAACGGTACGGAACACGCGTCTCCTTGAACACATAGTCTCAAACAATATTCTAAGGCGGTAGTCTTTGGGCTACTTGAAACCGAAAAATCTGGTCTGTGTGTATGTACATCGATTCGGCCACCCGGCCAAAAGGTGAAATTATTCTAAAACGAGAAGAAACCTCTCCAAACCGCCAAGTCTGGTAGCATGCTTCATACTTATGTGAAAACATTGGTTGATAGGAATAAGTAAAACACGAAAGTGAAATGTGCAGCGAAATCTGCAGATGATTTGCGGGTCGGTGGCTGTCTTGTGGATGTGCTTGGCGAGCGACGTCCTGCTGGCGGGTCGCTTCGGCAAAGGTGTACTGGCGTCATTTACGTGACGAATACCACGGCAGTGAAATCTTGGTGTATCCCGGCATAAAACACTTTCATGTTGAAATATAAAACCCGAAAACGAACAACCCGAAGTTTAACGTACCCTTTTGTACTAAAGGTTGCTTCCCCGCACGAAGACCCGAAGGCCGCTTGCTTCGTTGTGCTGGCGTCACTTCCGTGACAAATATGACGTCAGCGAAATCTTGGTGTATCCGGGAATAAAACACTTCCGTGTTAAAATTAAACGTTAGGCATATTGGAGGCAGTGCAAAACTGGTACTCGCATTGCTCTGACAATCGGAAATAAGTGTTTGCTTGATATTTGCGGTAGCGGGTAAATAGTACGGGTTGAAAGCATTATTTTGACCCTAAAATACAAAAAGCTCGCGCGAGGCAGTACTTCGTGGCAGTGTTCCAAGTTCAACGAGAGTGACAAAGGTTCCGGTAGATGGCGCGTGAACAGTGGAGCGCGGGAAAATTGAATTGACTTGAGCACCTTGTTTGACTCCACCGTGTTTATCCCGGGAGGATCGAAAGGGCGGGGAAGAACGTGAGAGGTGTGCGGGGGAGAGGTTGAGAGGGAAAAAAGTAGAAGGGGCTGCAAAAGACTATCGTCTTTCGTCAACATTTGCCGCGAAGTGAACAGATACGTTCAGAATTGTTTTGTGAGGCGTTCGACGTGCGTCTTTACTGTGGCTGTGCTGTTGTTTCGGTCACATTTTCTTGGTTAATCTTTTGCCTTGTATGTTGATGTATACACGGAATGGCGGGTTGTGTGTCACCTGAAATGAGTTCTACATTGTGGACATGTAATGTACGTGTGCCGTTAAATGTTGCTACCCATTGCGACCGCATTGCGGCTGTCGAGCTGTTTTACGGCCAACCAGCCTCCCCAACGATCGATTAAGAATGGCGGACATTTTCTCTACCCTCGTCTAATCCCGGTATTTTTTAGACGGGCTTACAGTCGCTGAAGCATCGTTTAATGTGACCCAGTCGGGTCTTCACCAGCTATTTTCGGTCTGTCAGTACCAAGGAGGTTCTATGAAACTTGCCAGTACTCGTGTGCTTTTGTTAAGAGGAGCCTCGTTTCGAGTTTTCAGGGCTACCAGCATTTCTTACTCCTTTTTTTTTTTGTGCCAGATTGAGCCGTTTCGTCGAGAACGTGGATTCTTTTTAGCTTATATTGAACAGCGGTTGGGAGCGCTGCCAGCTGACGGCGCCCTTGGCCGCCGAATTATTTTGTCGGCCGTAATCTCATCTGAGCTCTCGTTCAGGGCGACGGTTTCGTAGTTACCTCGTCACCTTTTTTGGCTATTTTATTTGGCTTAGGGCAGACAGCGGCGCGGATTTACTTAGAAATTCGCGGATTTGTGTGTTTTTTTTTTTTCCTTCCTTTCTTTGCATACGCCACGACCGGAGGCTGTGTACTGAAAGGCTCAGCGAGCCGGGAGATTCGGGTTATTTTTTCACACACAAAAAATGAGCGCTAGAAAAAAATATTGTAGTAAAATTGGGGCTGAAGCTTTATATGCGATGCGGGAAATATTAAAATTTACTCTGCCTCAGCGTGCTCTGATTCATTCTGAGTGTTTGCGCTTACGCCGCTTGAAAGCGATGTCGCATTAAAAAATGCTCGGGCAAAACTTTCGCGCCGCTTTTTTTTTTTTTTTTTTTGTATCGCTGTTAATCGAAATGCACATTTATAGCAATCGAAGCTATAGGATAGCGCGCTTTTCGGCACCCGAAACTCTATCCCTCTTTTGTTTCACCGCACGAACCCGAAATCCCGAAACTCGTACGTTCAGGCTCATCCTTTTTGCCTTTTACGCTCTTCCGATTTCCCTCGCCTTTGGGGGCAACTTCGTAACGTAACCCGAAAATTCGATTTTTGATTGCGGTAGAAGCACAGTTGGGCGCGGACGGCGACCAGGAAATCATATTTCGCGCCTTTTCTCAGCATTGGCTGCGCATGAAACGCGGCCTCCGCGCGAGAACGACTACGTGTGCGAAGAAAGACGCAGTCGAAATGTGTAGAGGGAAGTTTCCGAGAGTTATCGGGACAATGTTATTTGTGTTGCGAGCCGGGCATGTACCACGGCAGTATGTGTTCGCCCCGGGACACAAAGTGGTGTACCCCTCAATATGCGCGCAGAAGGCCCATTCGTGCGCGCACAAAAGAAACTCTCGTACCGCCGCCTCGTGTTCCTGTCTTTTCCCGTCTTGTTAGAAGCGAATGCAAATTCCTCGGGCGCATTTTTACATCTCTCGTTCGTTCTCGAGCCCCCTCACGCAGCTAGTTCCTCGGCTTCAGCGGCTGCCTTTTGAGAAAAGTTCCCGCTATTGTCAGTTTACTTGTTTAAGTTCGCTTGCTCTTAGCGGCGTTCTATGTCTTGGGGAGGATTTCTTTGCCGTCCAAGAGGAATTCGTTCCCTCTATGGCGTCTTCCCGAGCTCGCGAAGCGGCGCTGCTCCTATTCGAGTGACTTATCAAATTAGAGCTGTCGTGGTTCCTTTTGTCCTCTCCGACGGGCGAGCCAGCGAAACGTGTAAAACTTCTTTAGAATGAGGAAGCGCCCCCGTCGCGGCATTCTTCGACCGTCCGCCCCGTGCCCTGGAATACTGGGGAAAATTGAGTTAATGTGTCGGCGTGCGCACAAAAGCAGTGCGGTCTGGAGGGCTTTTTCTTCGCGAAGCTTCCCTAAGAAGAGTGATAAAAGCAAGGATGTTTTGTGTTCAGAGAAAAGGCCTAATTTGCATGCTAACATTTCAGGTACGTGAGTGCGCGCGCGCCGTTTTTTTTTTTTTTTTTTTTTTTTTTACGCGACGGCGGCGGTACAGCCGAGCCGAGTTTTCTTTAAGCGTTGAGCCAGAATACAATGTCCGGGCGTAAGTAATCAGACGCGTAGATGGCCTGTCTAACTCGAAGTCGGTCGGTAGCGGCGGGTAATTTGAATGGCTCACGATGAAAATTACAATGAGTAACAGCAAACCCTAGGTCGACGCCAGGTTCGCGTCGCGGTGCGTAAAAACGGTCGTTTTGCAGGCATCAATAAAGTTAGGACCTAACCTAACCATGAGTTCAGTTTTCTATTTCTCGGTTTTTGGGGTTTTCAGAGCGGAGCTGTTGTAGTTGGCTACAATGAGTGACGCGTAACGCGTTAGCAATTCCAAGAAAATGCCGAGCGCTTGGGAGCGCGTGTCTCGCGGCGACCGCCGAGCGTCCCCGGCTCGCGCAGTGGCTTTACTTGAAATCCTCCAGAAGCGCCCCGCGTTGCGTAGCAAGCAACAACGCCACAGCTGGTGTAGCACCTGATCCACGGAACCTCGACGCGGCTCCAGAAACGCCGCGCCGCAGCTGTCGTAAGTCGCTACCGCGCATGTAATGCTTTCCGTGAGGAAGACGACGATATCGATGCATATGACGATGACACTAGTACTAGCACAGTGCAAAGCAACGACGGAACATGCAGATGAGCAATTTCAAGCTTGCGGGAGGATGTGTCCTTCAGTGCTCACGTAGGGGGACATCCTGAAACTTCGCTGTGGTTGAAGCCTTGCGCGACTGAGGGAAAGGTGCGACACGTTCTTTGGCCCCTTCACCCTGCCAGCGACTTTGAACCGACGTGAAGGACGATAGGCGACATTTCTGCGGAACTAGTGAATGCCCGCCACCGGTTGTGGGGGAAGGAGGAAATCAAAGGGCCCTTGTCTCGTCGCCAGCCACTGGAGCGGCGTCGGCAGGCTTCCTAGCCTAAACAGCCTCTCAAAGTGCCGGTCGCTAGACGGCGCTGTCGCTGGGAATGTTTCTCTTTTGGAAGGAAGAGAGCACAGTACAAAAATTTAGCGATAGCGTTGGAAATAGAGATCGCGTAACGCATCGTGGCACGGCAACCTGTCGGCATGGTAATAAATGTAATAAAGGCATGGTAACAACGCAAAGCGGCACAGATAAAACGAGGAGGCACCGCCCCTGTCCACTGCTACCATGCGCTGCCTGCGGGATGAGTGCGTGGCGACGCGGCGTTTCAGCCGTGGCGCCTGCAGCGTGGCTTTTGTGCCAAGTTTCGGGGTCTGATATAAGGCGCACGATGCACGGGGAAAAAAAAAAATTATCGTCCCTTGTGGATTTTGGCTGAACTGGAGATACAAACACCAGAAATACATGCCGTTGCTACTCCAGACACATGCCAGTGGCTCCTGACGCGTGCACACGCTGGATGATCTGGAGGACGATCCTCCAGGACCACCTGGGGGCAACACCCACGTGTGAACACCACGCGCGATGACCATGCTCGTTTTTTAAAGCGAAAGATTTCTCAGTGGGACCGGTGCCGTTCTGTCAAAAAACTAATGCATCGCCCCACAGGCCGGTTTTTGTCCCGCCGAAAAGCTCTCGATAAGATCTCCGCATGGCACACCGCGCGTTCGTCAAACCGGGCTTCCGTTGTGTCCAACCGGTTACTTGAAAAGCGCGAGAAAGGAACCGTTCTCGACAAGGCAATACACG
Organism: Haemaphysalis longicornis; assembly: GCA_013339765.2. Taxonomy (NCBI): domain Eukaryota; kingdom Metazoa; phylum Arthropoda; class Arachnida; order Ixodida; family Ixodidae; genus Haemaphysalis; species Haemaphysalis longicornis. The sequence continues at coordinate 99,843,307 of CM023458.1, read as the reverse complement.
CTTGGATCACGAAGAAAGAGTACGATAGTGTGTATACCTTTGTCTCATAAACCACGTACTATCGGTGTGCATTTAGATCGTTCGTGGGTGCGTTTACTTAGTGCGCGAAAAATCGTTGCATATGGGTTCGTTCATCGTTTCCGATTTTGGTCTTTGAAGGTTTGACAATCAATTGGACGCACTTTTAACTTTCGCGCGCTTCTCCCAACTTTCTTTAGGAAGCGATGGTAATTTTAATGTCTGTTTTAGAGCTACCCCATTTGGACATACCGCGTTAAATCTGTTCAATTATAGTAATTGCACAGCTGGGCGTCAACAGGTGTCCCTGCAGGTCATATCAGCTTGCGCTGATCAGCGAATTCTGTTCATCTTTTCCTCTTTGGCTTGCGTAAGTCAGCGAAAGTGTTACTTATCTTTACTGTACGTTGCGTGTGGGACCCGGGCGGAGGAAAACGCCTGCCCAGTCATTTTTAGTGCAGTAGGGGAGAGGTAGAAAGCTGCATATAGCAGGAACTCCTGCGTAGGTGGCGAAAAGAGAGGTACAGGCTGCCACGGGTGAAGGATAGACAGTTTCAAATCAGATTAAACCTAGGTTGATAAATAATTCCGGATGGGTTAAATCAAATCTACAAACCGCCGGCCCACAGAAGAGATTGCGTCGACTCGGCACTTTTGTCACCGCTCTGTGCTGACGTTGCGTAAAACCGGGAGGCACGCTGGAGCGGGAGATTTTTTTTTTTTTGGGGGGGGGGGGGGGGGGGGAAGTTGCGTTTGGGGGATTAAGCCGGATGAATTCGATTCAGATTGCTCGGGACGTGGGGTATTTATTGCACTTTGATGAGTGTGTTTCGAATTCCCGGTTCTGAAGTTTTGCCAGTTGCATCGAAATTTTCGTGACTCGGGGAGTATCGGGTTGTTCTCACTTCTTTTTTAAAAAAGACGACAGTCTTTCTTGGTCTATTTAAACGCGAAAATTGTGGTCTGTCTGTATGTATGTCTGTATGTATGTATGTATGTATGTATGTATGTATTATGTATGTATGTATGTATGTATGTATGTATGTCCTTCGACCAAGCCGCCCGGCCACAAGGCCAAACAATTCTTGAACGAGACGTTCATATAGTATTTCCCAAATTATAAATCTGGTAGCATACTTCGTATTTGTCAACAGTCTTGAACAAAAAATGAAAATATGAGGCAAATTTGACTCGAAACGTAAATGTATGGCTGATACTAACAGTGCTTCTTTAATTAGAAATAGACGTGGGCGTAATTGTCGCGATAGCAAAAAAGGAAGCGCCCAAAAAGTATACTGTAAGCTCCAAACCCCAAAAGGGCTCGCTCTAGAGCCTCGGGAATGTGGCTGGAGTGGCAAGCACAACAGTCCCACAAGATTTGAAGAGACGGTGCGCCAGCAGTATGAACGCGGGAAAATTGATTTGAATTCAGAAAACCTCCCTCGCTTTTATCATTGGAAGACCGGTACAAGAGGGGGATGGCATGAGTAGTAGGCGGAGGAGAGAGGGCAGATACCGCAGAGGACTATCGTCTTTAGGCGACATTTGCAGTGGAGCAAGCAGGTACGCGCGGCCACTTTTCTTGTTTGGCGGAGGGGGGTGGGGGGTGGGGGGGGGGGGTTCTTGTAACGACCTCGTGTCGTGTAAAACCATATTCCCCTGTTTGCGGTTCTTAGTTTTATGGCGTTCGGTTTTCACTGCGTACCTGAATTGTCTGTGTTCCCGAACCAACTTTGTAACCTTGACCGCGGTGGCGACTTGGCGAATGCGATGACACGTTGCCACAGTATTTCTCACCCGTGCTTGGTCACTTTTCCCCCTAGAGGGCAAATGAGAGGGTTTAGGAATGCGTGTGCCGATGTCATTGCATAACAGCCGCTTCGTTTGATATGACCGAGAACTTCCCTAACGTGCTCTTTCTCTCTCTTTCTCCTTCTCTCGCAGGTGAGTTTCCCTTTATGGACGTCGCCCTGCTCTCTGTCGGGGTGGAACGTGAGTTTTGGACGAGACAACTTTTAACGACTTCGTTCGCGTTTTAGGGCCGGACCGCGGTGCCCCGGCGTACCGGGCGCATGAACCGGCCGGCGCATTACCCTAATTGCGTCCGTGCAGCGAAAGTTTCCCCGTCGCGTATTTTAGTTTTGCTTCGCGCGCCGTATGGTTATGCTTGGCGTTTCTCTGTCCGAAAGTGATCCGGCAACGTTACTGCCTCCAGTTGCAGGGTTGGTTTGTGCAAACCAGAACGCGATTACCTGACTACAAAAAAAAAAAAAAAAAGAAAGGAAAAAATATCATGCGCGTCTCTGGTTGGTGCCTTGCGAGCATTTATGGACTGTTACACGTCGTTGTGTTGTGTTCGGTCTGCGTGCATGCTTTCAGTCATTTCAACGTTTAACATGAGGGCGCACTTTTGGCTGTTCGGCTCGGCGATTTGATGCAGAGAAAAAAAAAAACACCCAAATAATATTCGGGCGGGATCGAATCGAAACATTCGAGAGGTCCGAGAACTGAGTGGTGGGTTCATGCACACAAAATATATATATAGTGCACACGCACATGCAGGGTAGACTCTACGTTGTGAACTTCGTTGTGACGAAGTTCATGGTCAAGGCGAGCAACACTTCCGCTCTCTTGCAATATGAACAGTGAAAAAAATTAAAGCCGTTCCACTGAACGTGAAAGCTGTCGGAAGTGCAGGTCAGTGACTAGCCATAATGGGCTGTAGCGCCGTTATCCGCTCACTGCTACCACCTCAATGCAATTCAAATTTCCCTCCTTCGCAGTGCTCGCGCGCCCCTGCCCGAAACAGCGCCAGCGGGAGTTCTGTTCTTTTAAAGCAAAGCTTTACTACTTTCGTCCACCGATTTCGTGGAGGATGCCCAAATGACCTTTTGACCGCAGACACACCCCCGGCGACACACCCCTCGAAGCGCATCGCGTGATTTGCCGGGCCCGCTGTTGGCGCCAGCGGGCGCCGACAGCGGTCGCCACCGCCGCTGCGACCGAGGCAGCCAACCGCGCCCGCAGCCTCCCATGCAAGCGCGCTGGGTCGTTTCGGGCAACGTGGATCATCTCGCGCCCGGCGAAGAGGAACGGTGCGTTCGCCATGAATGAACGCCGCGTTCGCTGCCCTCCTTCTGCGAGCGTTGCGCGGAACCGAACGGCTTTGAGACGTGGTCGGCAATACAGCTAAATCAAAGGTTTAACCAAGCGAAACCAAGACTCAACCAGACTAAGCCAAGCTTTTGCTTTGCATATCCAATGTTAGCTGAGCTAAGCCGCAGCCATTTTTTGTGCTTGCTTATCCTCCCGCACGTGCCGGCGTTGCACCGCCACTCTTTTTCGCTTACTGTCGTAAAAACCAACCCAACGAGCGTTCCTAACTCAATGAACGCGGGTGCTGTCGGTTAATTGCGTATATCAAATGAACGTGCAGTTATTTTTCCTTGCGCTAAACAACGGGTAGATGTATGACAAGCGCCAGCGGTTCACGAGTTTCGAACGGTTATGGCTATTTAAACCGCTTGGTTTTCGAAGCCTGTGCGGGTCCCGCCCAACGACGGAACGCCGGGCTCAACATGGGTCCGTTATCTCGCGGCGCCTCCTGAGGCCGGCAGTCTTTTGACATGAGCGTTAAAGCGAGCTACGACGACAAGGCGAGCTCCTAAACTGCTTTGCACTTTAAAAAAGAGCCCTCCTCTTAGGCGAATTTTTAAGTACGAACAACGTTTCATTGTTCTTTCGGATTCGTCTCATCGTTAGTTTACTGTGCGGTTGCGTGCGTGCACGCGCGCATTCGCGTATGTGCGTGCAAAGATAAAGGGGTTGCAACGAATGAAGCGGTTCCTTCAGTACCGCAATTTTTTCGTGCAGGTGCTACGATGTGAGCGGACCAACGTAAACTTCGCGGCGAGAGTATGGCGTCAGTAGCTTGTTTTGCGTATCGCCGTGCACTGGTGAACAGTACTGGCCGTGGAATAAGAGGGAAATGGGGGACTGAATTGCCCATACGGATCCTTTCCTCGGAAATTGTGCAGACGGCGCCCTTTTATCAGGAACAAATCCACGAAGGAATCGATTCCCGCTGTGTCACGTATCGCTGTAGGAGTTGGGTCGCGTGCCGTCCCAAACGGTGCGAGCCGATCCGCCCCTGCGATGGCGGTCACGTCCGCGCAGGGTCCCTTTGTCTACTTCGGGCTGCAGCCATTTAGCGATCGTATAGAGCGAGGTGATTCGGGCACGGACAGGTTGCTGCGTGGAAAGATCGAGTCGACAGAAAACTCAATTTTGGAGGGAAACAAAGTACGCCGTATGGTGGTGGTAATGTTCCAGGGCTGGAATCGCGATTTAAAATGACACGCAAAAAAAAAAAATCAACACTAGGAACGCCGTGTTGCTTCCCGACAGGAGGTTGTGAAAGTGGTGTGGGTGCAGGGAGCAACAGACACCTGTAACGATGTCAGTGTAACCTCATCAGACCTACCATTGGCATCGACGCCCAAATTAGTGCGGTGGTACTATGCAGCTAGTTGTGTTGCATCCAATGGCGGAGTCGCACAGAGTAGGCAAATCACCTGCTACGCGAACTAACTGTACTAACTCAACCGTTGGTTGGGCTTTCGTGATGGCGGCGTTGCTCGCTAACGAGAGTAGGTTTCCGCACTGCATCGGGTTAAATCACCGACGGAAGCGCAGGCGTGCGGTGTTGTCTTAAAAGGCCGTAATAAACGTCGGTTCGAGCATGTTATCTGCCTCAATCAACTGGGCTTTACATCGTGCTCGCATCTTATTTTGTAAATAAATAAGCGTGACCCATCACGTCGTTAGCTCCGCTCCTTTTCGACAGCTAATTCAGCTCGCCTCCATTTGTAGCACCGAAATTGTGGTCTCCTGCTTGCCAGCATCCCCCTATATTTTTTAAAACAGCGTTTTAACGCGAAATATTCGCCACGGGCGGATCACTTGATTCTGCGTCCGTTCCCAACCGTTGTCTCGTAGCAGCCTCGGAAACGGCTCCGAGGGTCTCAGTTTGGCCACCAAACTGAGCGCGATGGAGGGAGGGAGGAAGGTGTAAGTGAAGACGAATCTGTCGCACACGTTGCCAAAATGTTCCCACCGAAGAGGCCGCTTACTCAGACTGAGTTCGAAGAGCGGAAATCATATGTAAGCATACCGAGGGTGCCAGGCGCGTGAGGCTCGCGGTGCCGCACAGGGACAAACGCGGAATGTCGTAAGCGAACGAACAGCCGCCCCAACACGCAAGAATGGGGCGCCGTTCTGGAGCGCAGCGTCCAGGGGCTCGGCGAGCTGCAGGGGCCGACCGGCTTCGTCCGCCGCTCCGAGAAGCAATTTATTTGAGACGGAGAACCGGTCCCGGTACGGTAACCGGCACGCCTGTGTATGCGCACTACCGGATTTTCCGCCTCCGCAATCGCAGTAGCGCCGGTCGCCTACCGGGTACTGTACCGGGACCGGTTCTCCGCTCTACTACAACTACGGTCGCTAGAATAGGCAGTTTTAGCATATCGTTACCATGTTTGCGTTACCGTTTACCGTGTTACCGGAAGCCTGAGTTTCCGTTTACCGCTGAAAACGGTAGGGCACGTTTTAGCGCAGCGTTTGCGGTTCGCGTATTCCGGCCGCCGAGGTGCAGGTAGTGACATCTGATGAATTAGTCTCAAACCAAATCACTCATAATTTTCTTGCTCATATCTATTTGCATTCTTTTAAAGTAACTTGAATATTTCACTTTTGAGGTAAAGCATTCACACTAACTTTTTTTATAATATTGTAGCCATCACCTGTAGAAGCTTTAAAAAAAACGAGTTGGTGGCGCGTCTACTGAGTGGAGTTAGAATCAAGGTAAAATAGAATTGCCCCACGCCTAATTAATTAGGCAAGAAATGAGTAAAATATGTCGTAGCAATTACTCAATAACCTACACTACCTTGTCCAGCACAGTTTTGGAGGCCTAAAAGCACTTTTCGAGCTCAGAAACCTATCTGAACTATTTGAAGCGAGCAAGGCTTAGAGCCAGTAGGGACGGCCGTTTTGCTCGCCCATCTGAGAAAAAATGGTCGATTGTCGGCTTTCCCCAGCTTATTTAGCAAGAAAACACGTAATAAACAGCATCAAGTAAGATTACTTATTCGGCCGTACCAAGCATAAAGCGCCGACCGCACTGCATTTGTTGTAATCAATACGCGAAGGTAAACTTCGTCTGCTCAGGGGAGCTCGCTGGCGACGGTAAAGCCTGTGCCGGTAAGTTACCGTTCACGGTAACTCTCGCGCATGCGCAGTCGACTCCCGCAAACCGGTAAACGGTTAACGCAAACGCTGGGTAACGATATGCTCACACCTCTCTTATTATGAATATACTGATTGATTGATTGTGGGTTTAACGCGCCGACGCAAACGCAGGCGATCAGGCGCGCTGTAGTGGAGGGCTCCGGATTAATTTTGACCACCTGGGATCTTTAACGTGCGCCGAAATCTCGCACACACGGGCAGAATATACTGCCAGTATATTCTAGGGGCCGTGCTATAACTGTCTAGTTCTAGCTTACCGTGTGTTCCGTGCGTACCGGGATCCGACATGGCATGTCCGCATTCGTTCCGCTGAGGGGTAGCCCGCCTCGCCGTTCCGGCTCGCGCGTGCGCAGTCGTGTCCCGGTACACACAATACACACGGTACACACTGTCCGCCAACCAACTTAGTACCTAGCGCAGCGCCTGCAGCAGGCCGTGCTCCTTGACCGTCTACCTGATCTATGATTTATAGTGTCATTATATAGCGCCAACCCAAGACTACTTCGCGTTACTTTCCGCTCAGCTCGAGTCAAGGCTGTCTTTAATTTTTATTTCGGCCTCTTTCGGAAGGCTAGCGCCGCTTTAATCTCCATATCGCTCCCGCTCGCACGTTTTGGACTTATCGCTCACTACTCAAGATGGGAGCAACCGGAGACGACTATTCGCATAAACTTCTTTCTTTTTTGTCGTTTTTTTAGGGTTCTATATAACGCAGAATTAGAAAAAAAATTGTGGAGCACCGTATCGAGTTCAGACAAGTACCTGCTTCAAATTTCGGATAGCGAAGCCGATCAGCCTGTAATATAGTAAACGGAGCCGTCGTAAGGAAAAGTTGTTGATGGGTTGTTGACGCCTTCTCAAAATCGGGATTATATCCATTCTGTGGCCCGCTTTTTCTTAGTATTTTTAGTCTTTTTGCATTTGCAACGCCTCAATACCGGTATAGGTATTTTTGTTCGCCTGATATATTTTAATCTACGAAAGGCTGTCCCAATATTTTTCCTATGGAGCCTCGTCTCGTTGGACTAGTAATTGGAAGCGCACACAGAACGACGCACTTTTCGTTCTTTAGCTTCCTTTTTTTTTTTTGTTACCTCGGGTGGGCAATTTTTTCTCATGTTTCTGCTTTACGGCAGCTCACAAACTGCCTCTCGGGCGATATTGTGCTCGGTTGTTACGCCAGGCTCTCAGGCAACGTTATCTTGCCCTTCCGTAGTGGTGTCAATATCCTCATAACGTTCTCCTTTGCTCCATTCTACAGCAAATATTTCAGAAAGCCACTGGTGAAAAAAATAAATAACACTCACAAGTTCGACGGCGCCGGTTCTTCAATATTCTGAGGCACTTCGTTATTTTACGCGCGTTTTTTGTTTGCAATGGTGATTGCTTTGAAAAAAATCTCATCGTGTGCTTCTTCTCAACCGTTTTTGTTGCTTTCCACGAAGAGCCGGATGGTTGTCCGTTGAAGCAGTTTACTTTGCTGTGTTGTTTTCTTCTGGCCTGGATCATGTTCGCACGAAAACTTTGGAAACCGGAAACGTCGGGCCGTGACCGAGCATCGGTGTTCGTCCGTACTTCGAAAACAGCTCTCCAACCCCGTATGTGTTGTGCGGTCAACACACGCACGCACACAGACTCTAAACAAATTACATTTTCCCCCTGTATTTTATAAAGCCGAGGCTGATTTTTATCTCACTTCTTCGCGTCCGTGACCGAGGGTTGTATCGGCTTACCTCAGGCGGTTCTTACACACGCGGGCCAATCTCGTTCGCCCTTTTACACTGGTTCCTTTATCTATTTCTGGGGTTGTTGTGATGTTTCTTCTGCGTATCCTTCTTGTTTTCGCATCTGCTCGGACCATTCGCGATGGTCTCGTTCGTAAAATTGGAATCCTGGCCGGGCTACAAAATTTTCGCAGATTGGCGCTCGGGCTTCTTATGCTGCGTAGTGATATCAGGCAAGAAGTACCTGGGAAGAAATACAAAAGTTTTACGTGTGGAAGTAGGAATAAAGGGTTGATCAGCTACTGCCGAGAGGGGTCTGTGGCTGATCGCGAGTGGGAAAGTGAACTTTTGTGCGATGCTGCGCCTCCAGTAAAACAAATAGTGAAACAGAAATGAGCGGCAGAGGTACCGGAAAGGTTTATCAGAATTGGGGACGTCGATGGAAAATAAAATAAACCAAATTAGTGCGCTCGTCTGATTATAAAGTTGAAATTGCGGCCTTAAAATACGTTAGAACGAGAGTAAAGTCGATCGTTCCTCTCATTAGCTGGATCTCAAAATTACGCCTAATGAATGACGAGACAAAAAAAAAAGGGGGGGGGGGGGGGGGGGTCGGCCCGAACGGTGCAGCGTTTGCATAATTTCGTTTGCCACTTCCGTTGATGAAATACAGCCTTGCTCGCTGAGTCAGCGCTTCGAAAAATATTGTTTTAAGTATTTCGTATCGACCCTAATGCAAAAGTTCAGAGCACAAACTGTTGCTTTTGCTTTCTTTCTCCGAAGCACACGGCACGTGCAGCCACTTTAATCGGAGCAAATTTAATTACTCTGATTGGCGCCGCTAACACCCATCGGACGATTCTCCTCCGACCCAACGTCAGGAATTAGATGAAAGGACGGAGGTCTAAAGCTCGCTGTGGAATACTTGCCTTAATTTCCAAGGCTAATAATGCTAGATTCTTACGTGCGTGCAGCAGTGAGCGCAAGCGCTGTGCGAATTCCGCTGCATGTACGATATATATTCCCATTGAAACAGCAGTTTATGAAAATGGTATGCGTCGCGTGTTGGGTTTCGCTGGCAAAAAATCTTGATGACAGAAGCTTTGAATGAAAAATACAAAGCCCTTCTACTACTAATTGCGAAGATGGAAGATTAGCGAAGCTGTATTGGTGGATAAGTATATTGAGGTGTGTATGATGACCTGCTGTACTGATCTAAAAGGACACATACACGTAACTTGCGTAGAACTACTTTGTAATTGATGTTCATATAATTTATTTCGGCATAGTTTTGATAAAACAAGTGTCAGCCGTTTTCTGTAACCATACTTCCTCCGTAGACGGCCATGCACTGACTGGTTGCTAGATGGTTTGCCGGCGCAATGTCTTTTGAGCGTCAGCATGTGTTGTGAGTACGTATAAAGGAATTAGTTTAATCGCAAGTGTCGTTACAGATGTCGGGTATTCACTTTTCGATCATTCTGCAGTGTGGATATGCGTCGTACGCGACTAATCTCTTCTTTAGACTTATCAGGCGACGGTCACGAGTCCGCTCTCCATGTCTATCGCGCACATACGTGAGCTGGCCTAGTTTGCTAAAAGATCATGTTAGTGTCGAGGTCAGGGATGTGTCATTAATGATAATAACCAAAAACTGTGGCTGATTCCTCTGTCATAGGAATTGGTAAAACACGAAAGTGAAATGTGCAGCGAAATGTGCAGCTGAGCATGGCTTGCGGGTCGGCGGCAGTCTTGTGGGTGTGCTCGGCGAGCGACGTCCTGCTGGCGGGTCGCCTCGGCAAAGGTGTACTGGCATAACTGGCGTGACGGTAATGACGTCAGTGATATCTTGATGTATCCCAGCGTAAGACACTTTCGCGTTAAAATATAAAACCCGAAAATGAACAACACGAAGAGTAACGGACTAAAGGTTGCTTCCCCGCAAGAACACCGTGTGTGCAGGGGTGCACCCTTTACAGGCAGCTTGCTTCATTGCACTGGCGTCGTTTCAGTGAGGGGTATTACGTAAGTGAAATCTTTGTGATTCCCGAAATAAAACACTTTCGTGTTAAAAAATATTCCGCGTTCGTGGACTAACCTTCAAAAGTTCACTCCAACCCATCTTCGTACGAAGCGGAAATCCGCGACGCTTTAATATGGTAGGGAAATATGGTCCTCGGGAGTATGAACGTCGATCGATGGGGTTCCCTCCTCTCGCGCGCGACGCCCCATTGACGACATTCCCATTCGGCGCTCATTCGAGGCCGGACAGATAGGGGCGGCGGTACTCGACGCAAACTACTCCCGACGACATTTCGATTCCGCGCGCATCTGCCCTCGCCTTCGTCTCAAAAGGGACGGCGGGAGTCTCCTCTGGAGAACTTTGCGCAAGACGCCACGCTCATGTTAAACGCTGAACTAGGCACCGCGCCTCTCTGACGAGATAAGGCGAGTGCGCCGCCGCCAAGTGTCTCCATCCCAGGGAACTGTGCGAGTCGTGGACGCGTTGGCCGGCGTGACCGGCGTGTAGAGGAAGGGCTGGCCTATTTATGACGGCACCGAGAGGCGTCGGAGATTGGGGGGGAGAAGAGTGCATTGGCTGGGACGGGGCGGATATTACATTATTTTCTCGACGGAAGCGGGAGCGTCGCGATAAGAGAGGGCAACGAGGGAGGGTAGAGGAGGGGAAGGCAGGGACCTTATAAAAAAAGGGGGGGGGGGGGGGAAGAATCGACGTCCCCAATAACGAATTCTGCGGAGACCGGCGTTGGGGTAGTGGTGTCTTTACTTAATACACGTTCGGGATTCTTGGGTTACGTATTTTTTACTATTTACTTTTAGCCGGTGCCGAATTGAAGAAGGTCTGGATAGAGGGAGGGGAGCTGGCGTTGTGGGAAGAAACGAACCGAGAAAAAACTGGAAGGAATAAGAGAGGGGACAGCGGGGTGTTGCGCTCTAAGGTGGGGGGTGTGCGTTGCTTCAGCAATGTTGTGTACTGCATCCTTCACTCTCGAGGTTGTTTTGTGAGGTAGGGGCGCTAAAAAGGAGGCCAGCGGAAGCGGGTAATTGAAGCGGAAGAAGCGGATAAACCGTGACCGCCGTATACGGAGAGGAAAGACGGGACAATGGATCTTTACCGCTAGGAGCTGGTGGAGAAGTGAGGCGGCTGTTTAGGTATTCCTTTCACGTTTCCTTTGTATCATACGGCTGTTGGCTGCCTGCTTTCCCACCGCTGGACGTCGCCGAAGGAGGGGAGAGAGGGGGTGAAAAAGGAAGGCTGAGTGCTCTACATAAAAAAAAAAAAAAAAAAAACAAAAGAACGATGAAGATGATTCTAGCAGAATTCTGAGCGTGGAAAGAAATCTTACGGTTTGTTGTATGTTCTGAGTGGAGCCAGTGTACACGAAGTGGGCAGAAATTGCAGAAGAAACGAAAATTGCAAAAAATAGGCATGTTTCTGTTTTTATAATAGCTCGTTGCCGCGCTGGGCATTGGGGCGTGAGTGGTGTTTTTTTTTTTTTTTTTGCCTGATGGGGTTCTAGTTGCTGCAAGAGGAAGTGGTTAAAAGAGGAGAGGAACTGTGGAAACAAAGAGTAATCAAATCAAATCAATCAAATCAGTTTATTTTCCACAAGTGGATCGTTCCTCGGGTAAAAGCCACTTTTGCAGCTTGACAGAGCCCATCATCGCCATCACCCCCGCGATTTATTTATTAACTGCCTAGGATTGAGCCTGAGTGTGGCGGAGTAAACTTTTGAGCTAAAACTACGAGGGGATATAAGGTTCCCTCTATGTTGTCACTGAACAGGCCTTGGCAGGAACGAAAAAACCGTAAAGGTTCGCAATCACAATTTGTCTCGCGGATTTAAAAAAAAAAAAAAGGTGTCCCTGAATTTGAGGCTGTGCGAGCGAACGGAGGACGCCACTCGGGACAAATATTCGCTAAGTAATTACCGCCACGCAGAATGCTGGTGTAGTAGCAGCCTGCAGACCCCCTCCATAGCTTGAATGCTCAAGAACACCGAAATATTTATAATGGAAAATGCCCTTCGGCGTCTTACCACGAGCGTAATCCGTGGTGAAGCTTGGAAAAGCAGGCACGGGATAGTCGTGGCGTAGGGTAACACGAGCGCTCCTTTCAAAACGCTTCAGAGAGCTCCGCGTTCGTAGTTTACCGAGACAGTAAGAAAAATAAATCGCGGAATAAAATTACCTGGAGAGAGAAATGGAGAGAGCAGGGAACGAGCATTCCTCGGGGCAGTTCAGTCTGCTTACGTGCTTTGAAGGGGAAGGCCTGGCGATTTTTACCAAAAATTGTGCTTGTTCGTGTTCTTCTTTTCTTTTTCGCCTTTTGGTGAGAATTTCTGAGAGTGGCGACACTTGACGCGGCAGCTTCCCCGCAGAGTTATCCCCGGCTGCGGTGCACCTGTTCTCCTCACGCGCCGTTACGTTCACCAGTTACGCGATGGGACGGCAGAGCTTCAAGCACTAAGCTAACGCTGGCAACGTTCTGATGTAAGCTTCGTTTACATTTACCCGACGAGTGCGAGTTGAGTCTAAATAAACAGGTTTTTTGGACTCAACCTCCCCATGTATAAGCGGACGGGTTGGGTCGGAATGCTGTCGTGGCGAGTTGAGTCGACCCGGAGGCGGGGGGTAGATTGACTGACTCGTTCGTCGGGCTGAGTCGGTGAGCCGCCAGGAGCAGAATACCGTATTTGCGCGATTCTAAACGCGCTCCCAATTGTGATGCGCGGGTAAGTTCGCGCAGGAAATTCGAAAAAAAAAAAATTGGACACTTACTCTACCGCGCAGATGAAAAAGACATGACACGACGTACCTGAAAGAAAGGTTTTATTTGGCGTACGCAGCTGTGGAAGCCAAAAATGAATTGTGTTTCATAATATTGCTTATCCACTGCTGCTGGAAATAAAGTTACAGCAGGGAACATTGAAGCTGTTGCGATTTCAAGTGCTTTTATCTTCATAATTCTAGGCGTGAGGGGCTAATTGCAGCAGCAAAATATGTGCAACAGCTGACCAAGGTATGCGGCATGTGATTGAGGAATTAGTGCGCCGAAATTCACTCACGTGGTGTTGACGGATTGTTTTTATTGGATTGAGTTGGATTTGGGGGGGACTTCGTGTCCGTTCCGTATGGCAATGCTGCTGGCCGCTTTAAAGCCTATTTCTATAATGAGCCCGATTGTAACGCGCACACAAGTATTAAGGCTAACTTTAGCAAAAAAGGGTGCGCGTTAGAATCTTGAAAATACGGTAGCTCCTTTTCCAGGGACCCCTCCGCTCCCCTCACCTCAATTCTTTAGATGGGGTTCATATAAACTCGGGAGGGGTCGAGGTAGCTGAACCGCCCAGTCGACTCGACTCTTTCTGGTCTAGTCCATGTATCCGGTGCTATAGTAGGAATAACGCACTCTGCTCGATGGATGTCCAGGTTCAATTCCCATACGAACTGAAAGGTGCTTTTGACTGTTTACAGTGGCGGTAATTTTCTGTACCGGGGAGAACTGTACAACAACAACAACAACAACGCCCGTTAGAGAACGAAAACTTCTCGAGGTAGTTAGGTCTGTTTACGTGCTTGGAAGGCGGAAACCTGGCGATACTGACCCAGCACTCCTCTACTGAAAAAATAAATGTTGCCCAGAAAAAAAAAAGGAAGTGCAACAGATGAGGTACTCGTGCGAAACTTGGGTCTAGTTAGGGACGCAAGTTTAGGCTATATTGTAGCGTTGTTTGCTGCCGTATAGATGTAGCCAGTAACAAAAAAAAAAGTGCCACGGTGGAAGACAAGATGCAACAAGCAAAGCGACATGGACAGACAGTCTGCAGTGAGACTCAAAGCAGGTGTGTGTGTGCGTGCGTAGGCCGTGCAAGGATCCCTTGGGGGAATGCGGCGCGTGTGGAGATGTACATATAAAGAGGGACACTCCCCGGGTGTTGATGAAAAAAGATGTTTTCGCGGTTATGTGCTGGGCCGGGCCTCGCTCTTCACCGTAAAGCTTTCTTCTCCTTACTGCGTCCCTTCACCGACTGGGAAAAGTAAAGGGAAGGAATGCGGAGGATGAATCCCGGAAGTGTAGGGAAATAAGAGGGGAAAAAAAAGAAGAAGACGACAGCAAGGGATTCGACGCCGAGTAATAGACGCGGGGCGTGCTTTCCCCCCACCCCCGCGCGTTCTCCCCTCCCGACGTCCTGGCAATTCCCTTCCCACCTCTTCGTACCCTCCTCCTCCTCCTCCTCTTTTACCCCCGCGGCGTAATCGACGGGGATGCGGGGAAATAAGGCCTCTCTCGGAGCACGCCCGGCGACTCTGTTGTGGTCGCGTCGCTTTTGGCCCGCCTCGCCCGAGCGCACTTCTGGTTGAGAGCGATTCTCTTGTGCTGCGCTGCTGCTCTGATGCGAGTGTCCCACTGGCATGCCCGTGTGCGCGCGTGGGGAGCTGCGTAATGGCCTCGGGCACACATATTCGTTCTCCTCTGGCGCCCTCCCTCTTCCCTAAGCTGGCCGGAACGAGTCTCCTTCTGGCCTGATGGTTCTTCATATCCGTCCTCGGCGTGACTACGTGACTGCACTGGCGCACCAAGCGCTCCTCCGGTGTTTGTTTTCCTTGTCGCCGCTTCGCTTAGTGCCTGCGTTTGCTTGCCTCGTGTTGCGCTAGTGCGGTTTCGTCAGCTGTCTCGTAGTGGTGGGCTCTTCGTTGTTTTGTTTTTGTTCGGACTGGTGCCGAATGTCCCGGGTCTTTTGTGTTCTCCGTGCGGTACTGTGAGCGTTCGCTTACCGCTTTACTCTCCTCCTGGTCTCACGTTGTTTCCTGGTCCGTCCTGACTGCTGTAGTGTCAACAGTGTGCGTAGTACCCCATCATGATGACGATCATCATCATCAGGATGTACGCAGTGCGGCGTTGGAGACTCCGTTCCACTGGTCGGCTCGGACCTCAGTTTGTGTCCTGTTCTTGTCTCCTGTATGTCTTGAACTTGTTTTTGTTTGCTTCTTTTAGAAATACATCACTTCCTCATAGAAATATAAAATATACCGAGAAACACATGCTGGCTTATCTATATTCAGATAGATGGCTCTGGCTGTCTAGCAAGTAATAGTTCTGTGTTTTTATTTCAGTGCAGAAGTTACATATTTCTAAAGTAAGCAAACTAGGCCGTTGTGAACATTTGTATGTATTTGTGACGGCGGTTTTGAAGCCTACGGGTCATGAAGTAGTAAGTTCAATAGGGATGTTAACAGGTGAGTCCCGCTAAATGGAACGCGTTGTGAGGTACAGAAAATAGGAGCGGGAGGGGGGGGGGGGACGCGCTCCGAGAAAGGGAAACAGCGGTGCTGAACGAGGCTAGGTTGCTGGCGCCCGTGTAATACGAGCCTGCTCCAGACATGAAGGTGCCGACACGGGCGAACAGGCGGCTCCTGACGATGGGGAGCGCTCGGGAAGAGCTTCGGAGGGGGCTGTTCAGGGCTCTGGTCAAGAAGTGGGCGGAAAGCTCAACAGGCAGCTCCACCTCGAATCAACAGAAGCTCCAACTAGGCCTTGGCCTTCACATTCTTAGAAAGTTCTAAGCATCCCCTGTAACTTTTTGTTTTCCTTTTCTGCCCGAGCCCTTGAGAGAACGAGGGAAAATTCATCCGATGGAGAGAGGGGGGGGGGAGAGGAATGGGTTATGCGAAAGAAAATCATCTTGATGAAAATGAAATTGTTCTTTGTAAAGAACTGCATTTCATACATTTGTGTCAAAATATATCTCCTCTCATGGTATCCATCTAGGCGGGCTTATAGACACGTCGGCTGGTGGATGTAGTGTAGCAATTATATTTAATTTCTCCTTTGTCTGTTTCTCGCGCTCATTCGGTTCTATTTTTCAGATTTAGGTTTCATTCAGTGTACAAGTACATGAGGGGGCCGGAGAAAATTTTTATTATAATTTGTACTCCCCTGTTTTTTTTTTTGTATTTTCTTGCGCCAGTTCTTTTTTTTTTTTTTACGTTTTCCCACTTCTGTTTCTCTCCCTGTTTCGTAAGATATCCGCTTTCCTCCTCTACCGTGCCCCATATTTTTCCCCCGCGCTTCGCCTTTCCGGATCCCCGAAGCGGAGAGCGGTTATTCGGGAGAGCGCCGGGGTGTGACGTTACGGCGGCCAAGATCCGGCTCGTCGGCTCGCCGGTCACGTTTCCCGGGTCGCGTTGCTGCTCAGCCCAGTTGTGCATTCTGGGCACAGGGCCCTCCTCCTCCTCCTCCTCACCTGTCGGCCGTGCATCGCTTCTCGCTCAGGCCTTCGCGTTTGTTCTCTCAGTGCTTGGATTTCGGATGGTTCCACAGGCTTTCCCTCCGTATGCCGCTATAATTCAGGCTGAGTGAGAAAGTCGCTCGTGAAGACGCGCCGGTGACGTGCTATCGTTGCATCTCTCGTTTTCAAGACTCCGCACTCGCTTTTCCGCTTGGCATTTTTAGTCCACTTGTACTTTAGTCCACGCTATAAATATTCCGGTTTCAAACTCCTACTGATTTGTATTTTTCTGCTCCCATCTGGTTTGCTTGAGATGCGTTGCTGTTCTTGGTACCGCGATTTGTTCCGTTGTCGCTGTCGACGGCTTGACCTAAGCGCGAAACTGGCGAATGTCTTATAATAATACTTTCTCAAACCGGTGTTCGCTTATTGGTCCACTTCGTTCGTTCTTCTCGATTTCCTACGTCGATTGACTTAGAATTGAAGGGGGGTTCGTTTATCTCGATCCTGTTTTTGTTTTGTTTCGGTTTTCTCTCGATTTTCGCGTTGATTGGCTAGCTTTATCGTTCGGCACGTGTCGTGTGTCTGTCATTGCTTATCGCTCCGCCGCCTTTGAATAAGAAGGCGCTACTTGCAGGTTACGCCGCTTGGGGGAAATTTTTTTGGCACTTCGAACCTTCGGAAAAGCCTCAGTATCAATGTAAGCGTATTCCCCCTTTCTCCGCGTTGGTCTAATCGCCTACGAGGGTTTCGCACCTCTCCGTCTCTTGGCCTACGTCCCCTACAGTTCGCCTACTCCTGCGCAGATTTTTTCCTCGCACGCCCGTTGCTATCTACGTACCCCATAGAAAACCCTCTTTACCACAAAGTCCTCGGTACAGGGAAATAGCTTCGTTATAGGCGGTGCTTCGTTCGTAGCGGAGAATAATTTGCTTTCAGTGCACCTCAGGGGGGGATCGGGAACACCTCGAATAAAGCGAGATTTCGAATAATACGATTTCGTTGCTGTTGAGGGTGCACTGCACCCCTCGCTATCTTTTTTTCCTGAGCGAATGGTAATGCACAGTTCACAAGCCCTTAGAGGTCCCCAGAGTGCTAGTTTGGGGTTGTTGGCGCGACATTGCAACGATACAATAGCGCTGACTCAGACAAGAACAGGGCGTGGGAGACGCGCTAGAGGTTGCTCGCCTTCTCAGAAATAGGGAGCAACCTCTCTTTCGTATCTCAAATGCTCCCTGCGCCCTAGAAGAGGCTATTGTTTGCTCATCTTGATCTGTGCCAGAATTTCTGGGCCCTACCCTGCCGTCATTCGCTGCTGCTGCTTCGTCAAATATTTAAGCGCCGCAATGCAGCACCAGATGCTGATCGAATGTGACCTGTGGTTGCCTGTCCCGTGCTTATTTGACACCTTACCGCCAAACTTACGCCAATAAACACTCATTACCACTGCTACTAGGCTATCGCTTCCATATCTTAAACCACACAAACGTTGATGTGCCGTGGAACTGTTTTTTTTTTTTTTAATTTCTGTGAAACTGCCGTGAGGCGTAAGGATCGTGTATTGACGACCAATAATTGGGTTGCATACAAGCGACGCGTGCCTTTGGATACACGGGCCGGGGAATAGGTGTCTCGGCGCCAGTCGTCGTTCAGGACTTCATCGATCACTGCGAGAGTTTAACAGAGTCGAACCCGTGCGGCATTTTGTAGCATTAAGGGATCCAAACAGATAAAGATTTTGTACAGTCATGGAAAAATGAAACGCGATCACGAAAATATGAACCAGGCCGCACAAATAGCGCCATTTCTTTCCATGCAAGTCTAATTGGCGCGTGACTTAATTACAGTAACAAAGTTGGGAAACGCGGATTTCCAAAAAAAAAAAAAAAATCCCGGGCCACGTCCACTAACGTGAAACCTGGGGAGGGGTGAAACATGCAGTGTATAAGTGTATTCTTGGCGCCTCTTGGCGCCTTGGCGATTTTGCCCACGGAGATGAAACAGTTGAGGGGTGCAGGTGTACAGCTTTGCTGTAAAAGTCTCCTGTCTTTGAAACACGAAGCTCCCTAGCGCGAGGTGTTGGCAAATGAGTGCCCGGTTTTTTTTTTTTTTTTTGTTAGTACGCGTACGTTCTAGCGCGAGGCGTAAACGAGCGTCTTGGTGTTTTCGTACCGTGACTACATGAGACGACGATTACGACGGCGACGACAGGAGACAGCACCAGCTCAGCCCCTAAGGGGTTTCGCCCCTTATATACGAATAGCGCTCCATTATTGGGCCTCCACGATCAGTGTATTTCGTTTTTCGTGTTTTGGTTCATATTTTCACGTTGACTTTCATTTGTCTATGCCTGCACAAATTTAAATGCGTGGAAACAGGGTGCACCCATTTCATTTTTTTTCTGGCCCTCTCCCCACGCTGCCGTCTCCTGGAGACCTTCCCCTTGCGTCATCTGCGCTCCGCCCTCAGATGTCGGAGCAAACGGCAAGCTCTGGGTGAAAGTAGCCTCGCTTGCAGCGAGTCGCCTGTTTGCGCGATAGCCGGCAACGCAATTCCTCTTCAAGTGAACGCCAGCGAAAGGAGAGAAATCCAGCCGAAGTTCGTCGTGAGGGCCATATCTCAAATGTCGCGCTTCGCTGCTCAGGAGGGCGTTCGCTGCTTTGTGCGCAGCGTTTTGTTTGCGCAGCGTACGGCGCTTTTGAAGTTGGCCTCTGGGTTGCTTGTTGGGCCCGGTCGTCGCGCCATCTGCACGTTTAGGCGAGAACAACTGCAACAACAAAACTCAACTGTTCAAACTGAATTCCGGGAGGTATTGGGAAATTTCCCTCGTGGCGTGGATTTCTCCTACACGGTTCAGTGTTTGTGTGCAGAGGGTGAAAACAGCGAGGAAGAGGTCCGTCCGATGTTTGCAGGAGGCTACGCGTTGGAAAGGTCGTGCCGTTGTCGTCTCCGCCCATCGACTCTGTTCTGTTTGCCTAGAAGTCGGCGGGGAGCGCTTGCGTTTGAAGTCGCGTGGGTTGCAGCGAAAAGTAGGGAATTAAAGAGGCTCGTTGAAGTGGTGGGGGCGGCGGGGATGGAAATATTGGAAATTTGAAGCGCAGTCGCTTTTACCGCGCTTTTTCGTTGGCGCAGAAACGGGAGCCCCCGCGCGTGTTTGCGCTCTGAAAGGCGCTCGCAAAACTGTCGTTGTTAGTCGAGCTGTTTACTGAATACGTCGGAGGACGGCAATGGGACACCGTCGCAGTGGTGGGTTGCAGTGATCGATGGTGTGCCGTGTTCTGGAGTCGGAGGGCTTATTATGCGCCGGAAATTTTTTAAAAAGGGGGAAGGGGGGGTGGATTTTTTCCTTAAGGCACAACTTCCGAAGCCATCGTTGTAGGGAAAGCGATGCCTTGGAGCCGGCTGCTTATCCTATTTCTTCAGAGGTAGAAATTCAACACGGTGAGTGAAAACGAGGAGGGATATACGCAAAGAACTCTGATGAGCTGTCGTATACTTAGCATGCGCGAAATTTAAAGCACGAGTGTAGGAAGGGGGTGATTCGCAGCGGAGATGTCTTGCGTTAGATTTCTTTTTTTACTAGGGGGGCGGGAGAGGGGGGGGGGGGGGCAGGAATCACTGGAATTGAACGCTGGAATATTGAATCCTCAAAGTAGATTGAGCTTTCGGCTGTCGGTTTCTGGTCGAGCTGTTCGGATAGAATTCTTCAAATGCTTTAATTATTTGTCTTTTTTCTTCACTATGGGGGCGGAAACAAAATATCTTGCGAAAATTCAGAGACACCTGATTGCTCACGTGTGTGAATACGAAATGATTTCTTGGGTACCGCTGATGTAGAGGCTCTACGATCCATTGCACCCACACACGCGCGCTGCCAGCATATACTTAGAAGGCGGGGGTCGGTTCGCTCTCTTTCAATACGAGCACGGCTTGCCCGGAATCGGCGTTCTCCGTGGCTTGGGCGCACTTCTTGTATTGGCGGGACGTCACGTGTACCTGTCACGTGACATGACGTCAGCGCCGCACGCACTAGGCTCTCCCTCGCCGCCGTCGGCAACCTGCTGTGTAGCGCTGCGGTAACTCACTCGGCTTATACCTGGAGGCCCAGATCCGAATCCCATACGAATTCCGATGTACCCTTTTTCATTTGAAAACTAGTTTATTTACTTCACCCATTTTTTTCCACACGTGTATTTTGGCACAAAATTTCGCCATTTTTGTGTTTTTGGCTTTTTACGGCAGCGACTTTTTTCCGCACCATGCAACAACACTGGCTTCGCTTTAAAGAGGGGAGGCGTGGGATCTCCTACGCCTTTCAGACGGTTGAAATGGTTGTGGATATTGAAAAGAGTATGCGAAGTTGTCGAAAAAAAATACTGCCGAGTGCTGAAACGCGCATACGTCTTCACTGCCCGTGCGGCACGTGTTAGAAATTCGCTAGGACGCCATCGCCGTGGTTTACGAAGGCGCACTCCCTGGCCGGCCGTGCTGACCGCGAGGCAATAAACGTTTCGCCGAAGACATACTTTCGAAGGGGGCGGCTGTTTTATTGGCAGTTTGGGCCTCGGGCCCGGGTCGTTGGCGAGTGCATTCTTTTTTGTGTGGTCGCCACCATGCGCCCGGACTCAAGACAGCACTCCAGAGAGCAGTGGGGGCTGTTTGAGCGGCCCATGCGGTCGCATATGTGCGAAGTGATATTCGGTCAGCTTTCGTCTCTGCCGCCGTTGCAGGTGGCAGGAGAACGAACGCACGCATACGGAGTGTTCGTTTGATTGCCCGCTGTGGTGCTAAGCGTGCGCTAACTTCTCCGGGACCTATTTAAATTTTACAGTGCGTACTGGTTTTGAAATATAGCTTTGCAGCGAACTGTATGTATGTATGTATGTATTTATTGTACAATAGAAAGAAAGGAAGGTCCACCAACAGGCGTAAATTGTCTCGCCTAGGGGCGGACACCGGAACGCCTGCTGGTGTAGGGGAGGTGGGATAGGGAGGAAAGAGTACATAGGAATAGGGAGATAGGGTAGAGGGCTTACATAAATATATAACACATGAGCAAGAATAAGAAGGGACATATATACAACGTTGGGTGAAGGAAAAAAAACAACGAAACACTAGACATGTAAATAAATATCAAAATACAGGACACGAAGGTGTAGCAAAAAGGACACCTGCACACATCACAACGCACACACACACACATATACACACACAGGAAGCTAGCACTCGGCATGCTACAACTCCCTTGCAACCCGGGCATTATGTGAAGTTGTAGCGTAGTGTGCTGTGGGACCCCGAGGGCCAACCAAGGTAATGCTCCCAGGGCTCGAGCACTTTGTCCGCTTCCCACTTGCCACTGCCTGGAGGGCCAAAGCGAACTTTCCCGTTTCTGGTTTTCTACTGCATTTCAAAAATAGGGATGTATACAAGCAACTTCGTAACTATTCAATTATTTCCTTCTGAAGAAAAGAAAGATTGACAGAAACGCGTCACCGTTGAACACACACTGTATATACACAAGCGAGACCGTTCGGAAATATGTACCGACGTTCACGCAGGGTTCGAGGATTCGGCAGTTTGGTCCGAAAAAAGCACGGAGATTTACGTAAGCCGTTTCTACATAAGTAGTTTGGAACCTCATGCTTGGAACAAAGGACGTCCCCTTTGCGCCTCCCTGAGTAAACTGGACAGCAACCACAACTGCCCGCTGCTCCATTTTCTCCTATCGTTCTTCGCCTGTCGTTGCTCACGGACGTTGCAGGCGTGCTTTCGCAGGCGATCTACCCCCATTGCTAGCTTGTGCACAATTGCCAAGTGTGTGGAGTTTAAAAAAAAAAAAACGTTTTCAATGTCCTCTACGCCTAGTTTGTATTTCATTTTCAAGAAATACGAGTCGCCATCGGTGACTAGGTTTTTCTCTTTTTTCCCCCCATCGGGCCAATTTCCTGAGCTCTACCTTAAGCTCGATGAATAAAGACTTATGCATCATCATTAAATTGTCATCACGATTACCATCCGCCTTCGCATGCTGAATCTCTGCTCGACGTTCGTCCGGAAGGCGTTTCATGAGACCCGCCCATCGATAACGCGATCCAGTCCTTCCAAACGACCTAGGTGTTAACTTCTGGGTTTGACACGCGTTGTAATTACCGCTGGTCGCCGACAGTTGGGCCTTGGTTGTGTAGACGCATTTTTAAAGTAGAAGAAAATCTTGATTTTGCGCTTTTTGATGTCGTCTCTCCCCTTCTTTCTCGTATCTCGGTGCTCATTTCGTTTTAAAAAAGCGCGACAGTGCGCTCGTAGGTTCGGCATTACCGCTTGCATCGGTGCCTGCCGTAGTGCACCCTTTACAGGCGCGGAGAATTGTCGGCAGCTTCGTTGCAGTTGGCTGGCTGTCGTGAGGTCGCGCTTACCCAGCTGTCTCGGAACAATTTAACGTTCTTGCTTGATGTCATTAAATATCCATTACACTGCAGTCTACGTGCGCCGTAGGCGAGAAATGGTGAGTATCCGTCAAAACTTGAAATAAGCCTGCGAGAAGTATTAGGGCAGATAAATGTGCCGTCTTCCGCATGAGGCAGAGCGTATATACTACCAAGAAACTCTCGGGAGATCTCGCAGGCGAGTAACATAGAAACCTACCTAAATAACTATATTCCTGGACTTCTATTTTACGTTTTTTTTACGCTTCACTTCGTCGCGAAGGTAGAAGGCGCCCGCTAGCAGGTGGTAACCATGTTTGACACAGGGGAAATGGCGGCTTCAATTTTACGAAGCCATGTTTTCTTGTTTTTTTTTCCTTTATCTCCTCGCGTCTCTTCTGCCGCCGTCAGCTTCGTCAGAAGCGCGGTTTGCTTTCTGTACAACCAGCCGCGCCAATGTTTGCACTAAGCAGGACGCGACGCGGTTGGTATAAGCGACGGAACCGGTAATGCGATTTCGCCGGACCTTTTACGCTTTCGTGTTTTTTAAATCGCTGTTTCAACGTGTTTCGCACCCACCGAGCAAGTTTTTTTGGCGCGCTCTCAGACTGTGTGGGATCAGTGCCAGACATTATGGCTCTCAAAAATACGCTTGTTTGAGGCGATCGCAATGATTTGTTTTATCATTCTCCCGCCTTCCTTTTCACAGCACGTACGGTGGGTGTTCTCCACTCCCTCGTGTCTGGTGTCCAAAGCACCTTGTGGAGTTCGTTTCTTCGTGTGCACCTTTTTTTTATATTCTGGCTCCGTTTCCCCTCGACACCGCCGATTCCAAGACGCCCAGCTCGAATGGGCTGTGATACCCAATGCAACGCAAGGAGTTTCGAGAGAAGGGAAGCTGAAGAGTAGCGGTATAATTTTGTGGACGGCAGTGTTCGGAAGCTGCTAAACTTTGTCCTGTTCGTGTGCTCTGCGTGGTCTCGCTGTATTCTCCGTTTGTATTGCGTGAGGACACTCGCTACGCGAACGGGGGGACGATGGAGCCCCTGGCCGTAGCGTTGGTGGTGGCGCCCTGTTTATACGCTGCGTGAACTGAAAGGGCGTGATAAGGGAGCATCGGCGGCCGCCGTTAAACGAAGCGGCGCGGAGAGGGGAATCGCGCAATGATAAACACGGACCGTCGTTGCAAAGGTAAACACCATCCTTTTCCTCCGAGCTTGCAGAAAAGTGGCGCGATGTTTGTTCTTGTGCGGCTCGGCGACGCCGCGTTGTCGCTGGCGCGGCATTTCTGCTTACCTTTTTTGCGACCTGTCGCTCTGTTTGAGTTGGAGGAAGCGTCGGGAATTCAACGAAGAGCAAAATAACTGAGATGGTATAAACGCCCGTTGCTTCCGCGTGAGGTTGTTGCCCCCCCCCCCCCTCTTCCCTTCCCCGCGCTCTTTTTTTTTTGAGTGGGTCGAGTGTTGCTGTTCGCAGTTTTTTTTTTTTTTGAGTTATAAGTGGGGTGTGCTGGAGAAAGAGACGGAATTCGGAATCGTGCTTGGCGCTCTGTTAGAGAAGTGACGAGAAGGCGTTTTTCAAAGATTATACATTTTCATTGCCATCGTTCTCAAAAGACACCATGCATGTACATACACGCGAGGTGCATGTGTGCATGCGCGCACTTTTTTGCAGAGCAGCCTGTTCCACCCCTACCCCCGAGAAAAAAAGGAATCATCAATATAAGTGATACAAAAGCAGCAAGAGAAGTTAAACATACGTACGTCATCAGAGAGAGAGAGAGAGAGAGAGAGAGAGAGAGAGAGAGAGAGAGAGAGAGAGAGAGAGAGAGAGAGCAAAGATGTTATATGTTCATTAAACTTGCTGAGGATGTAGCCGGTTGATGCCTCCTTCCGTAAACACAATTGGCGCAAAAAATAAAAGCGACGCACAGCAAGAAGAGACGGCCATTTTTTTTGCGCTGAATATTTTCTATATCCAAGCGTGTGTTCGCCGACCTCTTACTCTGTGTGGATAGAAATGACGCTAGAGATTAGGGGGGGGGCGTGGGGTAAGTTTTGTGAAGCGTATTACCACGCTCAGCTAACGACGATAATAAATGTTCATTTCTAGATTCTCGTAGCGATGCCAATATCTTGGCGATAATCAAATTAAGCGGCGAGTGCTTTGCGCTGCTGCGAAGTAGGCGGCCATTCTCAAGAGTAAAGTTTAACAGCAGCGAACCGCTGAAATTGTTTCGGACTTGGAACAAATTACCCGTATCGGGCCAGTGCGCATGACTTTTTTTTTCCTTTTCTCTTTTTTTTTAAAGTACCGTGAAGTGCTTAAAAGGGGCTGTAAAATCTAATTCAGGTTTAATGGCGGTAGCTACACCAGGACTGTCAGGCGCGCCGTAGCGGAGTGCTCCGGACTTATCTATTTTGCCCGTGTATGTTTGACGTACGATGAAAACTTGCACACACCAGCGTTAAAATTTTAACGTCAGTCAGAAAAAGGAGGGTGTAGGGAGGCTGGCGCGAGCGGGATTCGAACCCGCAATCTTGTGCGGCTGGGGATGCATGGTGTATCCTGATTTTACTTTTCTTTCGTGTTAGTCACCCCCATTATAAATAGAGAAAGAAAATCTTCCATCTGGTTAGTGGACCCTAATCCAAACTACAGTGACGTTTTATTGAAAGAGCTGCAATACAGTTCTTCGTGAGATGTGTGCAGTAACTGAAACGCAGTGTCAACTGGCCGTTCTTTTAGAACAATTTTTCTATCTGCCCGAAACTTTTAAGAACATTATAAGTATGCGCGTTGTTCCAGGACATTACAAGTCCTGGAACAACGCGCCTGTCCTGATGACCGAGTTGCCCGGGCACTCTCCGCGCGGGAAAGCGCAGTGTTTTTTTTTTTTTTTTTGGCTTGGCGTTCCAATCTGTGGTGCCATTTAAAAGAAAGGGGAAACAAAGAAAACAATGCCCGCCGCTATACGCTGTTCTCCTGTGCGCACTAAACAAGCCCGGGATTATGCAAGTGAGGCCATGGGAACCTTTTACCGAGACAATTTCTGTCAGTTGTAAAAGTTCGCTCGGTGTATATCTCCGAGTTTCTCTCAACTTTATAACTCTGGTGCGCACGTGACAGCAGTGAACTCTAGAGACGGGGGATGGGGGTGGGGGCTTGGGGATTTTCGCAAGTCTTATCGCCGCGTTCGTTTATATTCGAGTACCACCTGGAACGCAGGTATAATTAGATAAGCTTCTCGAAAGCTTTGCAGGTCTGAAACAGCGGACGGATATTCATCCCGGTAAGCCTGTTTCCTTTTCTCTCCATGGTGAAAAAGGAACCCCAATGGAAAGCGTTCCGTAAAAAGACGTTCATGGAACGAGTTCTGTTCCTCTTTTGTACGACCGTTCCTTTTTTTGGAGAACGGTTATACAAGCCTTGTGTTGGGGCTGGTTTATTTCAGAATGGAAATAGGAAAAACACAAGCCGCAGCTTGGATGAAGTTGTGCCTTTTTTCGCGCTCTTCGTCGCATCAACCTGTCATTCCCCCTCCCCCTTTTCCTGTCAGTCAGGTATTCTTTTATAGTTCTGGCGATTTCTTTTGCCCCCGGTGACAGATCCTTTCAGCGCACGCCTTTTAGGCAGGAAACAGAAGAAGCAAGGTTCCGGTAAGGTGGCAAGGGATGGAGATGGGGAGAAGTAAGGGACCGCTGGAAACCGTGGGCCGGTGGCCGACTCCTTGAAATTTCTCGCTCTAATCAATCAACGGCGCACCGCTCCCCTCGTGGCCGTGCCCGTCATCCAGCCCGCGTTCGTGTCCTCTTCGCTTCTTTCCGTTCTGCTATTTTTTTTTTTTTTTTGCTCTTGCTCTTCTTTTTGCCCGGAGCCCGTTCCTCCGGTTTCCAGTGTCGCCCTTCTCACCTTCCCTTCCGTCCGTCCTCCTCCTCCCGAGTTCCCTCCCTCTTCCCGTTCTCACCGCATCCATCATGTACGCACTCGTCGCCCTAAACGGTTATGGCGTGTGGTTTTCTTTTTTTTTATTTGTCCGCTCTGCCCTCTACTTTTGTCCCCCTTTCCCTTTCCGCTTAGCTAAACACGGGGTTCTTACGAACGAAAAAGGAGTGGTGGGCAGAGTTTCGCATGGCGTAACTTCGTCGGAAAGGTCACGAAGAAAGTGTGGAGATTAAAAAAAAAAAAGGAGAAGGAAACGTCTTATATTTGCGTAACTCTGCACTGGTCTCGGTTCAGAACTTCTACGCTCCCGTGGGTCGCGAATAACAGAGAAAAAACTTTCGGATGCACAAAGCAGTGAAATATCCGTGCGCGGAATGAAGCTGCGAGCACTGCAAGGAGAGCTTGGGCATTTGGTGTGCGTTGCTTCACCGCGGCATTTCTTACACATCGGCGGGTTTAACTACAGCCACTACCGTGTTGAGCAATGAAATTCTTCTTTAGAGAGAGAGAGAGAGAGAGAGAGAGAGAGAGAGGAGAGAGAGAGAGAGGAGAGAGAGAGAAGAGAGACCTTATTACCGATTTCGCGATAACCCGCCCCAGCATATATTCCGCACCCCACTTTCAGTCCGCGGGAAAGAAAAAGAACTGTGGTTGATTCCTCTGTCATAGGAATTGGTAAAACACGAAAGTGAAATGTACAGCGAAATCTGCAGCTGAGCATTATTTGCGGGTCGGCGGCTGTCTTGTGGGTGTGCTTGACGAGCGACGTCCTGCTGGCGGGTCGCTTCGGCAAAGGTGTAATGGCGTCACTGAAATCTTTTGTGTATCCGGGAATAAAAGACTTTCGTGTTAAAAAATTCTCGCGTATTGCCCGCGCATTTCATACAGGGAAAGGCTGCACCAAAGCTAGCAACACACCACATACTATGTAGGCAGAAAAAGCGTACATTTAGCAAGTCGAATACACTGAGTTCAAGGCGAAAGTCACAATTCACTAATAAAGTTCAGTTGTTACAGTGCGCTGGTCCTTGTTTTTTCTTCCTTGTCCTTGCATGTTTTGAGCAATCGGTGCCATGGAAAGCTTAGTCAGTGGTACTTCGTAGGAGCTTCATGGCACAACGCGCATTGCCGTGAAGCTGCACTAAAGGACAAACCCCCGCATATTATCCGCACCAGAATGGCGAGTTGGGCTAGTTTTTTCAGTGTTGCTCTTTTCGAAGGTTTCATAATAATATTATCCGCACCCCTGCTTGGTCACTAAATATTTAGCATTATGGTGCGGGTCATACGCACGAAAATAGGGTACATTTTTTCGTCAACTTTTATCACCGAGGGTAATTTGTGCCATGAAAATAACGTACACGTTTGGTTCATTAGAAACACTGCTTTGTCCTGGTAACAGTGACGCCAATTTTACGGCAAACTTTAAACAAGGGATAGAGACACTATTAAGGAAAACAGATAAAGCAGTGGCGACTCAGGAGCCACTTTCCCGGGATTTCTCTGTGACGTCACAAAATCTTGTTTTAGCGATTGTCAGCCGCCGACCCAAGCCACCGTCGAGAAACTGGACTGGGCGATTGTATTGGGGCCTCCAGTTCCGTTTGATAATATCAGTTGAATGCTGACGTGCAGGTAGCTCAGTGCTGACGATTTTCTGTACTGTCCTCTATTGCGTCACTTCTGCTCGTATTCCGTCACTGTAGCGCAAAATTTTGAAAACTTTTCGCGTTTTCTTCGGCCAAAAAGCGCCTTTCGTAGATGGAATAGAGTTGAGTGAGTTACCAGACTAGTTCTTTCAAACTGAACCAAGTTGTATTTTGTCTTCATGGCTCCTTTAATTTTTTAGGGGCGAAGTCCCTTAGGGGCTCGGCCTGTCGGCGTCTCTTGTCGTTTTCGTCGTCGTCATCATGTAGTCACACCGGGACACTCGTTTTCCAACGCTCGCGCTAGAACGTAACGCGTACTAAAAGAAAAGTGTATAATGCATAAAACCGGTTCAAAATATTTTAAAACCGGTTCAAACACATTTAAACATTTATGGAACGCTCCCTGATCGCTTCAGCAATCGTAATGCACAAGCGGAAGCTGTCTGTAGACGGGTTATAATTTGTGTTACACTTATGTACACACCGGCTCTCGACGCTAGGCCTGATCGGGTCGGGTGGTCGGTCGAAGCAAGAAACGGCGTTCTTACCTGGAGCAGGGGCCTCGTTGATTTCCGGGGACGAGCCCCAGGGCGAGGCGCTGGCATTGCACTGCGCTCGCGTTGATCCCTGCCCCTACCCCAAACTGGGGCAGGTGGGGCATGCAAATTGCTTAAATCCGGTTCCGCGCAAGAGAGGGCGCCACCGACTCAGCAAGCGCGCGATTGCTCCTCCCACTGGCGCTTCTCCGGCGCCCAATCAGCGCGCGCTGTGTGGCAAGGGAGAGACTTACAATCTACGAACACACTTACACACTGCATGCTTCGCTCCTCCCCAGGTTTCACGTTAGTGGAGATGTCCAGGGATTACTTATTGAAGTATTTTGGTTAGTTTTTTTCACCCTCTAGCGGAGTTTTGTCTTGAGCGAGTTGCCTTCTGTACGCCTGTCTTTTTTTGTTTTGCTCCGTTGATGCTTTAATCCTGCAGGTTACGGAGCTTTGCTGCTGTTCCCTTTACCTCTACGTCGTGCTGAATAGCTTCGCTGGTCATCCACTTTCACAGAGTCTAATGGCTCATAACTTTGTTTCTAGGCTTCTTACCTGCGTACTTTGGGCTGGTGTCTGCTGTCTTTTTTTGTGTCGCCTGAGGATTTTCGTCAAACGCGAATGAGGGGGAACGACGCAAAATAAAAGTTCGGGACTCGTTATGCCAATGCAAAATGTTTATTTAATTTTGTTCATCATTATTTTGCTCGGCCTCAACGGGGGATCCGCAGCATATTAGGCTGATGGAAAAGTCGAATCTTGGAGGGAAATGAAACCTGAATAGAAGCAAGACCGATTCTGTACGTAAGCGTCAGCAGACGGTGAAGAGAGAACTGAAGCAGGCTTTTATATGAAGACGGGAACCATTAAAAGGGGAGATCTAATTAACTAGAATTCCTTTGAAGCGTCTAGCGTGTCTTCCTTTCCTTTTTTTTTTTTGTGGTGTGTCTGCGTGCACTACTTTGAATGAGAGGCTGGCTGATGGCTTAACAAATATGTGAGGAATGCCAGGCGTCGCTGCACAGTTTTTTGTGCTGTGTCGTACGGATCATCGAAGTTTGCATAATCATTTTGAGCCTTGGTAAGGTGGGATTAGGTATTGCTCGTATTCTCACCGGTGTAAGTTTCCCGCCCAATAAAAAACAAATACGCCGGGCGAAAAGTGGCCGCTAATCCTACTTAGCGTGTGATCTCTTTTTTTGCCTTACTTGTGACTGCTTGCAGTGGCGGCCAAATCCTTTCACGCGCCTCTCAAACTCTGGTTTTCCGCTTCGCTGATTAAACTCGCCCTAACCCTAACTGAACGAAGCCGTGGGCGCTCTACTGCCATCACCCGCTCTGAGGACTTATCGCTACTCTCACTCGCTCATCAAGCCCGAAAATTGCCTCCCTTCCTTACAAGAAACACGTTACTCAGTTTGCCGGAGCAGGTGCCGAGAGGAAGGAAGGCGTAGATTGCGGCGACATTCTACCGGCCTCGAGGCGTTATTGTTTGGGGACTCAACGCGTTGAGGGAACGAAAAATGCTGGGTAAAGTTACAAAGACATAAATAACGAAGCATTCAGGACGAAAACCGAGTGCCCCGGGGGGCTCTTTAAGTCTATCAATAGCGGCGAGCTTGCCTTTGAGGCGAAGAGTCGGAAAGGAGGCGCCGACTTGACCTGTAGCGGTAATTGTTAAAAAAAACTTTGATCAAGACAACGAAAACAGGAGTAGGAAAACGGAAGAAAAAGGAAATTTAATCGTGGAGGAGGCGAGACACCTCACCGCTCTGAGTGCCCGATTTTTTTTTTTTTTTTTTGGGGGGGGGGGGGGGGGGGGGGGTTGGAGGCATGCGCGAGAGGAATACTGATGGCCACCAAAAAGAATAACAAAAATGGAAAAGCAAGACAGCCGCAGAGGTTGGGACATTGTTACCACGTGCTTTCAGCGCATTGTATCGGAAAGACGAGTCTGCGGAAATGTGTTGGGCTAGAGCCGGGAAATTAATGAGGGCGGAGTTCAAAATATCGTTTGAAAACCCGCCTTTGAAAGGAAGCCGCACCGGTGAGAATGTTGCTGGATGAAAGGAGCTTTGGAAAATTACCTCCTGGGGAGAAAATAGATGCGCACGTATTTTTCTTTCTTTATTATTTAAACTTTATTGCGAATTACGTTACGGCACGCCACAAAGGCAGGCTCGGTTAGCAGCATGGCAGATGGGCGCGGGCGATATGAACACGTCATCCGATGCGGAAAATTGTCTCTTTCCGCCTTTCTTGTCCTTTTTTTCCCCTTCTACCAAACCTCGTTCCTTCTCCTTAGCTATCACAGGAGCCAGTGGTCCCTCTCCCTCTCTAGCGCTAATATAATTCCAGCACGCTGCCGTTGTTCCCTCTCACAGACGTCTTCCTTCCCGAAACCGTATCCGCCGAGACGAAGACGGGGAAGTAGCTTCCGGTCGAAGCTAATTTCCGCCAATTAGGTGCGCCTTATTTCTCCTCGCGTGGGAAACAAGACGGAAACTAGGCGCTGCTGGTTACGGTTTCTGCGTCGGGTCCCTTTGTTGTCCGTTAATGGCGGCGGATTCCCGTTTGGAACGCATTACACGGCATCGGGAATTGGGAACATTAGGGAAGTTGGGAACAGCGTTAGGCACGGTGATAATCGCGTGTTGTTTGCGCTAGCGTCACTAAATAAAGGCTTTTAGAGTATCGGCGCTCTTTTCTCTCATTGTTATGTGCCGCCAGGATTTTCATTGGTCGGTCGGCACCACGTGATATTGTTTACATATGGGCGCAGCCATTTTGTTTCTGACGCCTCTCCCTCTCTCTCTCTGCTGCGCGGTCGTAGAGCGGCCGGTCGCACCCTGCCCATCGAGAGATGGCAACACTGCAAGCCAAAAACAAAATGGCCCCTAGACGCTCCCGGGCGCACGAAGTGGCAGTACTCTTAAGCGTAGCTCATTTAGTGACGCTAGTTTGCGCCTTGTTATCTTCAAATCAGGCGGGGCGTCTGTTTTATACTAACTAGCATGTCGTTACACGAAAGAAATATTCTAATTTATTTTTTTTTTTCGTTTACCCATTAAAACGCCTTTTGTTTGAAGAGTAAATGCTGTACGCCAGGCCTGCGCTGTTCTTTGTCATAGCTGAAATAAATTTTCGCCAAGTAATTCAAGCTGCGATTATCGAGTGTCGAGGCTAAAATTGTTAAAAACAGCTGGGATACAGAAAGTGTTGATACCTGTGAGCCCTGCTTCTTTCTTCGCAGCCATTCATTGTTGGAAAAATCCGAAAGGAAGAAGAGGTGGCCATTAGCAGCTGCTTCCTACTATCACTATCATTGTACAGTTCCATCCGCCATTAAAAAGAATCACTCACGTCCCACGGTCCTCGCCTCGGTTCTTTAACAAAATGGTGCCGTGACCAGGATCAAAGGATAACACAGCTGAAGACCTGAGTGCGCACCGCCCCACAACGATGACGTGAGTGACCGCAACGATGGGACTGAACTGTCACCGCTGACCATTGACCGCAAGCGTCCACGAGGAAACTTAAGGAATTGAGGACGAGCCAACCGTGCATGTACCGAATCCCACGCCCTCAACATTTACCGATTCTTGACGGACGTCTCGCGGAGACAACTGAAAGACAACGACCACGGCTTCGACATCAACGACAACGGCTTCGACATTCCACCGAGCGTGATCCTTCTCGACGACTACCTAGACATTAACGACGTCGAGAGGGGACCTGCAAAACCTTTGCCAAAGAAGAAGCGTAATCCGACAGGACATCAAAGCACTGATCGACGACATAAAATCACGCCTTACTGACGAGACATCATCAATCGGTGAGCTAATTTTGCTGAAAAAAAGTTTATTAGAAAAATATGAAATCCTGAAGAAACTGGACGGTGAAATTGAAGAGCTTGTCGAACTGGATGATTTAGAGAAAGAATGTGAAGCATCAATGAATTCGAAGATTCAATCCTGCTGACAAAATTTAGAATGGAACGATTGTTCCCGGAATTACAAAAATATCCTAGCAATGACACTGTAGCAATAGCCTCCGAACAAGACGACAGCACCATAAAGAAGAAAGAGTCAGCACTAAAGAACAGTGGCCGTCCTAACGAAAACAGCGATTTGGCGGCACCTCCGAAGGACGATCGTCAGGAGCCCCATGTCACCGAACGAGCTGGTACTTTCAAAGTACAACATAGTGCCTCAATTGACAAAGTGCATGCAGAGGCTCCTAAGGCTTGCTCAGATGAGCTGACAAAAACTTTTTCCACAGTTGACACTGCAAGCGATGAACTTATGTCATTACCTCCAATGAATATAAAGAGGGATAGAAGCGACGACACTACATTGGAGGTACCAAAAAAGAAGTCTTCTGCGCAGGATTTTGAAGAGATTAAGAAGTGTGCACCGCACAACGAACGACTTCATGGAACCCCGAAGGTGAACCAAAGAACACTGCAGAAACATCGACAGATTGACGCAGTTACAGGTGCACCTGTCGATCGTTCAATTATATGTTGCCATCACGGAAACATGACTTTGGTGGGGATTTTATTGAATAGAACAAAACGTGAAGATTTTATAACCCCGATGCCAAAACAACGACGGCGAAAATGGCGAAGCCGGACAACCCTACGACAGGCAGGTACAAGTAGCACAAATAAGGCTCAACCGAAACGCGTGATCAAGTACAAGTGAGACTAAAACAAGGAATCAAGGGAAAGCCACATGTCGAAGGACCTGTATACACCTGAAGAGATACATCCGGCACTTGAATTTCCTTAGGACCGGACAGTCAACCCGACGACCAAGCCGCATGAAGTTTGTACGAAGTTCTGCAAGGTCGTCATCCAGGACGAACGACGGTGCAATCGAGTCGATTACCCTGTCAGATTCTGCAAGGCGCAGATATCACAAACGCACCAAGCATCGATGGAAACGAAAGTATAGACTAGACTAACACAGGGCGGCTACGACGTTCATGACAAGAATTTTGAGCACATTGAACTGATCACGGGACCTTAGACGAAAAGTGCTGTGTTAAAAGACGAGTGCTTGATGACCGTTGAAAACTGCAATCCTTCACGTCATGCATTCTCCTCCGCCATTTATAGCGTGGCCGGGAGGATGTTGGAAAAAATCCGAAAGGAAGAAGAGGTGGGCCATTAGCAGCTGCTTCCTACTATCACTATCATTGTACAGTTCCATCCGCCATTAAAAAGAATCACTCACGTCCCACGGTCCTCGCCTCGGTTCTTTAACATTCATATTGCTTCTAAATATTATCCAGAATTGGTTACGAGGATGAGAGAGTACTAGGATTAGCGCTAGACTCGCGTAAGCGCTCATCCAGTGTTCGTCAAAGTTGCACAACTGTCCACACTACACCGCAAGGTTCGTGGAACCTTTGCTGCAGAATGTCTATGTACGCGAGGGGCGTTTTTTCGGTACAGCATTATTTTTATGAGGCGCTTCAGCTATCGTTTGGGGACTGGCAGACTTTTTCGAAAGTTTAGAGCGGCTTTCGGGGCGTCGCGTCGGCTCAAGCCGGTATGCACCCTTAATCCCGGTGCTATCAACTTGAAGCGCGGGAGATGATGCGAGGCGGCGAGCGGCAAGAGCTTCCACCCCGAGAACGGCGCATTATGAGCGTGGAAGAGGCTGCGTTTCTCTTGATATCCATCATCTTGCTCTAGCGCGTCGCCAGACGCCGTAGTAGGTGTCTGGCCGCGGTTGATCCTTCGGAAGATTGTGCGAGTAGAGCGGCGGGAAAAACAAAGCCGATGAGAGCCGTAACCGCAGCCAGCGCCCCCCAACGCTCCTGAGGAGGCACTTGTAGAGGCTGGCGTGTTTTTTTTTTTTCTTTTTCAGACGGTGACAGAGACGATCGCGGTTTTTATATATACGCCTTGCCGACAGGAGGCTTCGCTCCGTGTCTTCCCGTGATCCTCTCCTGTTTGCGTTTCGGGTTTTTACGTGTGTTGCCGTCGGCTGTGAGAGTCTGTTTGCAAATCTAACATTTGGAACATGAGGCCTCTGTCGCTCACTGCGTCTGCTTTTATAACACTGCTTTTCAAAAAAAATAGAGTTGTGCTTCATTTTTCTAT
Source organism: Haemaphysalis longicornis (assembly GCA_013339765.2). Classification (NCBI taxonomy): domain Eukaryota; kingdom Metazoa; phylum Arthropoda; class Arachnida; order Ixodida; family Ixodidae; genus Haemaphysalis; species Haemaphysalis longicornis. The sequence continues at coordinate 99,808,328 of CM023458.1, read as the reverse complement.
TTGTTACGGCAGCTGTCGTTACATAACCACAACCGACATAGAATGTAATTTTGGAGCATTCGAAGTCCGGCTATTTCGATGTTTTTCAGCAACAACAAACAAAATTAAAAACTGGTTGATTCCCTGTCATAGGAATCTGTAAAACACGAAAGTGAAATGTGCGCGAAATCTGCAGCTGAGCATGATTTGCGGGTCGGCGGCTGTCTTGTGGGTGTGCTTGGCGAGCGGCGTCCTGCTGGGGGGTCGCTTCGGCAAAGGTGTACTGGCGTCATTTCCGTGACGGATATGACGTCAGTGAAATCTTGGTGCATGGCGGCATAAAACACTTTCGCGTTAAAATATAAACCCCGAAACAAACAACTTTAAGTATAACGTACTCTTTAGTTTTAGTTCTAAACGTTGCTTCCCCGCAAGAAGACCCTGTGTGCAGGGGTGCACCCTTTACAGGCCGCTTGCTTCGTTGTTCTGGCGTCACTGAAATCTTTGTGTATCCTGGAATAAAAGACTTTCGTCTTTAAAAAACGAAAAAAAAAACGAGGCCATTTTGGTTGCGATCCCTTGAACAGCGCTCGAAGGCCAGCACCTTTTTTGATTCTGGTAGCCACCTTGCGAAATTACCGGCAATGCACCGTCCGGGCGTCCCTGTCGCGAGAATACAGATATCATAAGGAAGGAGGAGAGATGTCGCAGTGATTCCCGCAAGTTTCGAGTTCAAAGATCCCGGCGCCAAGCAACACGTCGTAGTCGGATTAAGGCTCGCTCGCTGCCTACGAAATAAGCGCGAATGGGGCCTCTGCAGCGTTCCAATGTTCGCCGGAGAGAACGGCCCAGCCGGCGCACATCCGATTCGGCTGTTCATCACTGGCTGAGTCGTTAAACTGCGAATACTCGTGCGCCCTCTTCCTTCCTCCTCCTCCTCGGAAGTTTTCGCGTTAGAACTTCGATCCGCGTCGGCGCACACGGGGAGGGGGCTGGCGTACGCCTTATCACGGCTCCTCTCATTGAACCCGACGTCTGGCAGCTGGGCCGAAGCAGTGGGTCGCCACCGAGGTCGGCGACGATTTACCGCTCGTCTACGGCGCGCTGGAAAATTAGGAGGCGCGAGATTAGATTAACGACGCTTATTCCCAACGCCGCCCGTGCATGGCTCAATTGCAGCACTTCGAGAGAGTAACAAATACATCGAGGCGTGTTTCCTTTTTTTTTAACACGACAAGTGTTTATTCCGGGATAACAGAAGATTCGTGACGTCATATCCGTCATGGAAGTGACGCCAGTACAACGAAGCAAGCGGCCTGTAAAGGGTGCTCCCCTGCACACAGGGTCTTCTCGCGGGGGAACAACCTTTAGTAACTAAAAGCATGGATACGTTTACACCTTATATTGTTCGTTTTCGGGGTTTTATATTTAGCACGAAAGTGTTTTATGATGCCGGGATATATCCAGATTTCCTGACCGTCATATCCGTCACGGAAGGAAATGAAGCAAAGCCATACACCTTGCCGAAGCCGACCCGCCAGCAGGACGTCGCTCTGCCAAGCACACCCACAAGACAGCCGCCGACCCGCAAATGATGCTCAGCTGCAGATTTCGCTGCACATTTCACTTTCGTGTTTTACCGATTCCTATGATAGCGGAATCAACCGCATTTTTTTTAATTTTGTGTTAGCCGTCCTTGCTTTGGGCTTCCTTTTATGCTATCCATCTTATTGTGCCTTTATTTTCCTCTTCCAACCAGCTTCGCTTCTAGTTTTATTTATCGATGGCAGCGCGCAGCCAGATAAGAGGGGGAAAGCTTCACAGGATCCGCAAGCATATTCCGATGAGGTGAGGATGCTAAAGTGTTTCTTTTTGGCTAGTTTTGTCGCCCCGACGAGTGTTCGGCCGATGTTGCCGCTAAGCTTCGGCATTGGATTCACTGCAGATGCTTGTTGCGCATAACCTCCGTATAAGCTGAAGGCAAACTACGTTTATGATGCACGGACGTTTCTCTTGTGTTTATTTGCTGATGCAAGAGTAATGGAACGCGCGGCAAGCAATGAAGTCCGAGTTTCCTTCGTTAGTTTGTGGGTTATTTTGATGCACACGTTATGGAACGTTTCGCAGCCAGTTGGTATTCCGGGCGCGCCTTTTGCGAATGCCTTTTGCAGATGTTAACTTTTACTCAACCTATTTCGCGTTAATATATGAATAGTACTGATAATAGCAGATGTATTTGAAAAGCTAAAATGCGTCGTTGACGTAGCCTTAACCGACTGTCGCACGTGTGACACCGTAAGGGTTGAATAAGGAGGAAACGCATGGAGGTTAACCAGGGAACTTATCGGCTGGTTACGCTACGCACGGGAAGGGGTTTAATGGAATTGAAAGGCAAAGAAATGACAATGCTACATATTTAAAAAGAGAAAAATATGACGAAAAAAAGCAGGCATGGAATTGGTAATAATGCCATGACAGCGAACCACAGAGTAATGCCAATTTGGTGATTAATGAAAGTTCTAATTATAATGTCTGACTTTGACCTATTTTACTTCGGCTCTGCAGGAGCCATAGAGTCCTGTTAAAACCACACAAGAACGGAAACTAATAAACGGATATGCCTGAATATTAAATTGAAAGGAAGATTATGAGAATTTAGCATGGATTAGTCTGTAGTCCTGTAGCAAAGAGATATTAATGACGCCAGCGAGTTTTTGTCATGGTTACAATAATAACCGCGGAATTTTATCCTGGGAAAGATGCGTTTCAATGTTCGTTTTATGTTTATGAATGATGTCTGCGCTCTGGCGTGTGTTATTGCGAAGTTTTCCTGACAGCGACAGAAAGTTCGCTTAATTCTGGCGTGTGTTATTTACGAAGTTTTCGTGGCAGCGACAGAAAGTTCGCTTAATCACCGTGGCCGTAAAACTGTCCCTAATTCGCGACCATGGAAACAGTCTTGGCACTTCTTCATTCAAGAACTGGGGTTTAATCAGTCATCTGTTTATTTTTATTCCTAGGCGTTGGCGTGGCGTCGGAAAAATTAGCCTTAGAAAAATCGAAAAAAAAAAAAGAAGTCCACGGGGGTGTTTTTTTCTTGTTTCTTTTTTTTTAGAAATGGTAATTCTTTTTTTTTTTCTCCTTCTGGTTGCAGGCCGCATTTTTTTTTTCTTAAGCGACGTACTCTCCTCGGGGAAGTAGTTTAAGACCGGATTAGCGAGTTAAGACCCAGACGCTGTCAGAAAGCGGCTTGTGGCTGCAGCCTAATCCGGTTTTTGATGAACGCCTTTGCGCGTCATCGGCTCCTCTTCGTCGCGTAGGTTCTTGCAAAAAAAAAAAAAAAAAGAAGTTAAACGCGCCGAATGGTTCTTGTATTTTAAGTAATGTCTGTTCTTTTGTTTTTGTTTTGAAAAATAAATTTTCCGCGCTCTGCGCGAACTTCTCTAATTTCTCCCGTGTCCCCCCTCCTAATCTAAGGAGGCTCCGCAGCTTCACTTTCGAGCGCGGCCGCAAGCTTTTTGCGAAGTCCCCAAGCTGGAGCAGGTTACTCCGAAGGGCAAGGAAATGCGGCCATGCGGCTACGGAAGGAAGGCTTATGCAGCTTTTGGAGAACCCCGTACCAGGGCGAATTTTTTCTGTTTCTTTGTGTCTGCGAAGGTTTGGAGCGAAAACTGCAGAGCTCGTTTTTGTTTTATAGCCGTATGGCGGCATTTCAGTGTTGATGTTAACGTTTTCTTCACTTTCGAGTGGGTTATTCTGCCAGCTCTCTCTCTCTCTCTCTCTCTCTCTCTCTCTCTCTCTCTCTCTCTCTCTCTCTCTCTCTCTCTCTCTCTCTCTCTCTCTCTCTCTCTCTCTCTCTCTCTCTCTCTCTCTCTCTCTCTCTCTCTCCTCTCTCTCTCTTCTCTCTTCAGCGTGCTCTCTAGCTAATGCTTCCGTAGAGCGTGACACCACGACTGCCCACATAGTACCATGTGTCACTTCATTGCGCCACCATGATGCTATGACGATGAGTGGCCGCGTACGCGCTGGAGAAACTGTCGCGCTACACCAGCGGAAACTTGTGACGTCTTCGCGATCTTCTTGATGCGTCACAAGAGAAACACTTTTGGCTGTGGTTGTTTTATTGATTTCATGCATTACTCCGCCGAGGGCACAGTATGAATGAGGTACAGTTTTGGCCCGGTTCCCTAAACTGTCTGTTGTGGTACCGTTTTTTTTTTTCTTGTGCGGAATTCGGGGACGTATTATGCAAAACTGGTTCGGCCGTTACGTCTGGGCTAACCCAATGCGGCCGTGATGCCACGTTGCCGTCATCGGGCTTTGCTACGCCGCTTCCTTGCCCGACAAACTAGGGCGATAAAAACTGTGCCGAGGTGGCTTTCAGATCCCGTATCTTTTCGATGCAGTCTTTGTTTAGGAGGTAAGCACATCTCGCATGCGGAAATATTCTCAGCGAAACCTTGCGGGGCAGCATTAAGGCCCGGATTCAATGCGTATGTTAGCGCAGCTGTTGCAGCGAACTGTATTCCTGCATCGTTATCGTGCGCCTCCCAGGCTGTTGCTAAGGGTTGTCAGAGACAATTATAGCAGTGCGGATAACCAGTCCCGGTACTCTGTCCAGCAGTCGGCCAGCGCATCGGCGCATGCGCAATAGGTTGTGCTCAAGCGCAAATGCACCGATTGTGTTGGGTGGCATACCGTGACCGGTTCTCCTGGCTGCTCGAACTCTCGGATGCAGCAACGCCGGATTTATGGTCCCTTTGTAACTACGGGTAAATACCACAAGGAGGCGAGTTGTTTTCTTGCATATTTATACTTCGTTGTGCAGAATCTCTCGGTGTACCAGAAGTACTGCTTTAGCATCAACTGTCCCCCCCCCCCCCCCCCCCCCCACACACACACACACACACACAACCATTGCTTTAACAGCGCCTTTATTCTTAACGCTTATTCCATAAGGGGTATTTATTTTTTCTGGGCGTCCGACCCATTTTCCCAGTTGTCGGTCCGTCTTTAAGTTTCGCTGATGCTTTCCCGCATGTAGGGTATTCTTGCAGTAGTGCATCCTTTACAGGCAGCAGAGCGTTTCTTTCTTTTTTCTTTCTTCCCTGCCGTGCGATAGTGTGTTGCGGCAAAGCCGATGGTCTACCATCGGCTTTGCCGCAGTAATGCCAGAAAGAAGAGGGAATTCCTTTCGAACCTTTTCTCTTTTTTTTTTTCTCACCTTTTCCCATCCGTTCTCTACGCCTCTTTCCGAATATTGTTTCGTTTTACGTCAGCCCTCTTCTGCATTCTTCCACCCGCAGTCGCCGTTAATGGGGTCTTCATTGTTTGACGGCAAAATTGCAATAAATTGAAACGAAAGGTGCTGATAGAAAGAGGGTGTCGAACCGATTTCGAAACCTCAGCCGTAACATCCGTCCGGTAAGCGCTCTTCCTAGCGGAAGAGACGATCCCGGGCGCATTTAAGACAATCAAAGCGGACACCGAGAGATACGGAGCAAAATATATGGAGAGGAAATTTCCGATATCTTTAAGGGTTAAGCCCCAAGGGGAACGACCGTATCCCAACGTGTCGGCGCCCGTGTTCCGTTCAATTCTTTCCCATCACTCGGTGAACTGTAATCCCTGTCTTCCAGGCACGTGAAGGGGGCAGACATTTTGATAAATCCGCGCTCTCGGGAATTCTTCAAGACCTCGCTCACATCCCTTTAGCCGGGAAAAAAAGAACTGCCGCAGAAGTTCGATAGGGACTCGCCGTTATTTATTCGTTGATGGCAAAACGGCAGAAATGTATTTGCATACTGTATCGATAGAAAAGGATCTCCAGTGGTTGAAGGAATGCCCGGACAGCACACATTGAGAGCAATATTTGTAGAAACACTGCGCAGGGTTTGCAAGCTACAGAGAAAGAAAAAAAAAAGAATGTGCATGAATGATCTATAGTTTGGTGACGACAAACGCGGGGGCAGTATTGGCGATTTTTTTTTAAACGCCCGTCGTTTGCGCAGAGTTTCAAGAGATTGAGCTGTCGAGGATATCGTTACCCAACACGTTTGACGAGGCCAAGAATAATAATTAGGCGCTGCGAGTTGGTTTTCGTTACGCAAAAAAAAGTTAAAAGAAACGATTTTTAGAATAATGTTTGTTTGCATGTTTCTTTTAGGCATTTGTCTGTTCTACGCCCTTATTAAACCCAGAAGAACTCGTATCACGTTTCAGCACCTATTACCTACTCCAATGAAAGTCTCCTCGTTAACAGCGTGGTGCAGCGACGGAAATCTAAGGCGCCGTGGTTACCCGGGTTTATCGCACAACGTCGGCGCGCAAGAACAGAAGCATCCGAAGACACCGTCTTCCGGCGAGAAAACGTTGAAAAGAAAAACCGAAGGAAAATACCTCAACGGGGTATGGAATATAAAAACAGCATGAGATGGGGTCGTGTCGGTTTTCTCGACGCGTTTGCGTTGTCACGATAACAAGATTCGAGGCCCCGTCAAAACTGTTCGCAATTTTTTCCCCCTTACGCCTACTTTTAGTGCCTTCTCCCTTCGGCATTATTTTGTGTCTGTGCCTCTAAACTTTCAACGACGACCCGCTTTGATGCTCGCTTTTACATCTCCAAAGGCGTCGGGTTACGCTTTTTTGTTTTCGCCCTTTTCACCTAGGTGTTCTTGTGTGTTCGCGGCCAGAATGCGTGGCGCCGAGTGCCTTTCGACCGAAGAAAACTCATAACTGCGTAAGAAGCCATTTTCGTCTGGAAAGTGCCCGATGTTTTAGCACTTGGCTGACTGTGGATTTGCCGTTGGCGGTGTCAGGGATTCTTACGACTGCCGAAAGAAGAGCGCTTTCGTGTTTACGACAGCTATGGGATTTAACATCGTTGAATGAATGGTTCGTAAACGCGTGAGTGGCTTCGTAAGCGCTGTTAAACACGTCAACGCAGGAGGGGACAGGCCGCGTGTACTCTGACATCGCCACCGCTCGCTGTAGCGGTGTCGAATTTCTCCGGTGCCAACAGCGGCCAGATGCATCCGTGCCTCTTTCGGGTGGAAGCGAACAGCGAAAACGACCTTGCGTCGAGATTTTAGGTCGAGTCAGGAGCCCTCCACTACGGCGCGCCTCATCGCCTGTGTAGCGTCGGCCCGTTAAACCTCACAACCAATCGTTCAAATCAGAGATCCCCGGGTGGTGGAAAGTAATCCGGAGCCCTCCACCACGCCACTCCTCATTGTCCAGAGTGTATACCTTGGGCGCGTTAAACAGACATCGTCTGAATCACCTGTTGTCGAGTAGCCGGCAGCAGGTAGCAGTGTCTAAAGAGCGTGTCTATGCTTTCTGAAAAATGCTTTCCGGAACCCCTGAAAAAAGAAAAAAAGCCAAATAGTAAAGATAGCCTATATGCTTGAGCGCCTCTACTGCTGTTGCCTCTTTTCCGCGTCGGGCACCGCTAGTAATGTACGAGTCCCACGCAGTTCTTGCCCTTCTCTCGCTCGCTGTTGCGTGTCCGTGCATTACGGAAATCGTTGCGGTCGTGCGAGCGACACAAAACAGAAATTCCCCATTAGGACATGTCGAGGGAAAAATAAAAACAATCGCGGTGTCGTGGGATGCTCGTACACAAATAAAGTCCCCTCCTTTCCCCGTTTGTGCGTGCCGACGCAAGCGCCGCGGCAACAATAGATCGCTTACGTCCACGGCGTCGCGCGCTAACGGCACGAAATACTGTCGCCTCGTTTAGATCTGATAGCTAGATCTGCGTGCCGTCGTACAAACAGGCGGACTTGTTAGCCTAGCGATGCCAATCTCTCGTCAGTCGTCCGGCGTGAAGCCCCGTCTAAGCGACAACTGTCGTCGAAAAAAAAAAAAAAAAACGTGTTGATTGGCTGAGATGAATCACTAGGTGAATGCTGTCCTTCCTTTTATTTTTTTAGTGGCGAAGCCCCTTTGGGGCTCGAGCTGTCGGCGTCTCCTTTCGTCGTCGTCTCATGTAGTCACGGTACTAAAAGCACCGGGCTACACGTTTTCCAACGCCTTGCCCTAGAACGTAACGAGTACTAAAGAACACACCGGGACGCTCGTTTTCCAACGCCTCGCGCTAGAACGTTTCATCTCCGTGGGCAAAAACGTGTAGTAAAGAACGCACCGGGGCACTCGTTTTCCAACGCCTCGCGCTAGAACACTTCGTGCTTCAAAGACGAGAGACTTCTACAGCAGAGCCATACCTGTACCCCCCAACGGTTTCATCTCTGTTGGCAAAAGCGCCAAGGCGACAAGGAATACAGTTATACACTTCATGCTTCGCCCCTCCCAGGTTTCACGTTAGTGGAGATGGCCCGGGATTTTTTGCTAAAGCCACTGCGCGTGCCGGGGGCGGCTGGCGGTCGCCGCAAGGCACGCGTTCATGAACGCTCGGCATTTTCTCGCTCCTCGGGGTTTTCTAAGCAACATTACGTGTTTAGGGACGAAAGCTGCGATAGATTTATTTAAGTGCATCCAACCGATAGCATATAGCCTGTTATTTTTATAATCTGACAGAGGTCGGTGACGGCAAAAGACATGAAGTGTCTGGTGGAAATGTTTGAGGGAGGCTTTCATCTTGCGATGGGCATTAGCAAGTTGCTGCTGATTATGATAGTCTTTGATGATGATATTATGTGATTCATGAGTTGTGAGGCTTCAGAAATTTGAAGAGGTGCGGCAGCTTTATCTCCGCTTCCCAGAACGTCACAAGGAGTCGTTCTACGAAAACATTGTGCGCGCAGGCAAAACACCTATTAGGGCTGAAAAAAAAATGTCCTGGGTCCCACCCATATGATGAAACTGTTAAGCTTGCCAGCCGCCGTCTTCTGCAGCTGTCTTCTGCACTATGATTTTTTTTTAATTCTTCGGGAAGTCCGGTGCAGCTTAACGAGTAAAACAGTCGATGGCTTGCCACTGCCCCAACCAGAGGCGATAGCAATAGTGGAGGCAGACCATTCACGGTGAACCTCACTGCATTTCCTTTTTCTTTTCTTTTACTTCCGTTGCACAGTCTGAAAAGTATAGACACCCGGTTGGGCGTAAAAACAAGAATTCGGCGACGGCTGTGGATTCGGGAAATAACGATGGCCGATCGTAAAAATCCATCCCGGGAGCAAGAGATCAGGTCGGTCGTAAACGCGAGGCGATAGCCCGCAGCCGAGCCAAGCCAAGGCAGTTCTGCTGCTTTCGCCGCCGCCACGTTCGGGGTCGGAACGTCCTCCAGAGTGAAAATAAGCGCGCGAGGCTCGCGGAAGAGAAGCTCACACAGAGAAAAGCTGGTTGAAGAATGCTCCCTGGCAGGACAGATTATTGTTTCTCGCGCTAAGTAGAATGTCGCTGCAGCGCGTGCCGGGTTGGGCCGGGTGGGCGGTCGTGAAAGTTTAGGCTTAGCGGGGAGCCGCCCAACTCGCCTTTTATCGCCCTTACTGCGTCGTCAAAGCGACGGGGTAAAAGGGGGAAAAAAAAGTTTAAAAAGAAGGGTGGCTATCAACTAGTACGGCTCCCCTCCCGCCGTTTAATCTGTTTCCCTGCTTTTCGAACGGGATAACGTTTTCGCTGTTTACTCCGTTGCAGCTGTCGTGTGGAGATAAAAAAACAGTTTTGGACGATCGGCTTTTCGTGTTTGAGCGTATACTCGGTTGTTTCTGGCGTGCGACGTCAACATCCCAAACGAATCGACAAGCTGAAAGAACGAAGACCTTCAAGGCGTCATATAGCACACTTCGCGTACTGTTTACAGCCCGCTACGTTTCTCAATCAACTGCTAGTTTATTGTTCGTTTTTTTTTTTCAGATTAATTTTTTTTTTACGGGAGAAGGCCCTTAGGGGCTGGGGCTGTTGGCGTCTCCTGTCGTCGTCGTCGTAATCGTTCGTCTCATGTAGTCACGGTACTAAAACACCGGGAAAGTCGTTTACGTATCGTGCTAGAACGTAACACGTACTAAAAAAAAAGCAACACCGGGACACTCGTTTACGCCTCGCGCTGGAGAGCTTCGTGCTTCAAAGACAAGAGACTTTTACGGCAAAGCTGCACACCTGCGCCCCCTATCGGTTTCATCTTCGTTGGCAAAAACGCCAAGGCGCCAATAATACATTTACACACTGCATGCTTCACCCCCTCCCCACGTTTCACGTTAGTGGAGATGGCCCGGGATTTTTTTTATTGGGAGAAGGTTAGGCTGCACAGTTCCAGCGCTTCCTCAGGCGGTGCCTCGGAATGCAGCGCCGCTCCCGTATAATTATTTATTTTTCATAATAGGGTATTACCCTATCTTTCAGAGGTCAGAAAGCGATTTTTATGGCGCATTTCTTTCTGATAACGTGCAAGCAACACGTACTATCCGAGTGTCGGCTTATAAAAATCAAGTATAACGATGTATGTGGGCGCTTCATTTGTTTCGTTTTTTTTAAGCGAAAGCTTTCTTAGTGGGACCGACGGCGACCTGTCAAAAATTTCTTTTGCAGTGCGCAGCCAGAAGTGGCGAAGACCGGAGATGCCGAGCGGAACGCGTTCCGCTCACCGCTAGCAGACGACGCTCGCTTTCCTAGCGCAACTCGCAACCGCAACGCCGCGGTGGCGAGAGTCGCGGCCGGCCGCCTTCTCTCCACGGCCGCGGCGGGGAGATACGGAACTGAAACTAAAGCGTGGCAAACTGTTCGCATGGCGACGCAGTGAAACATCCCCCTCGCGAGGGGCACGATCAAATGCAGAGCATTTCCGGGGGCGCACGACGTTAAGTAGTTTGCGTTACGTTAATGTTGTTGCACTTGTGGCAACTGCTGACGAGAGAGCGCTCGTCAGCAGTAAAATTGGCAGCCTCGGCGCACGTTGAGTCCGAGAGAGGGGACACAGTGTCCTTGAAACGTGCCTGGGCGCGCTATCGAATGTTGATCGCGCCGATAGCGAAACGTCTGAGCCAGGCATGTCGAGGCGAGCGATGCGGACAACTGCGGACGCCAAGAACGGGTGACATCGTGAGTTGAAGAAATGCTCTGCATTTAAAAACTAATGCATTTCCCCATAGACCGGTTGGTTGACCAGAAAGCTCTGATAACATCTCTGGACATATGGCGCGTGCCTGAAATCGGGCTGCCAGTGTAAAAACGGTTACTTGGAAATCGAGAAAAAAAGAACGATTCTAGGGACGACAATGCACACATCGAATATGAAGGAGTACAGTAATATACTTCATCTATACGAAACAACGTATCGGTTCATTTCGATCGTTACTTGGTGCGCGAAAAAGGGTCGCGTGGGTTTGCTCTTCGTTTGCGATTTTGGTCTTCGAACGCTTGACGATCGTCTGGACGCCCTTCTAGGGAACGTTGGACGCACTTTTAGCTTTCGCACTTCTTTAAACTTTCTTTACGAAGGAATCGTAAATTTTATCCCATGCTACAGCTGTCTTCATTATCATCACCACCACCACCACCGCCACTACCACCACCATATTTACAACGAAAATTTTCGCTGTGTTGACCGTTGCAGTGAATTTCTTTGTTCTTTTTTTCATCGTGAGCCACTGAGCTCCACCGCAGTGTTCGCTGTCGTTCCTAAGCTTCACTGTAGCCCCCACAACTCCCCCGCGTTGTTCGTCATGGTGAGAAGAGAGAGAGAGAACAAAATATTTTTATTTATCCAACAGAGGCTGATGTGTGGGCCAAATGACCTCCCTGCATTACCCCCTGCATCGGACCGGCTTTCCGAGAGGTCCCCGTGACGGAGCTTGCGTGTGAGCCATCCTTAGGCCGCCTCGGAGATTCAGTCATCGTCAGCGCCGAGCTACTACGCAAATGTGCCACAAAATAGGAACGCTTAGTATCGCGGATGCACTCAGGGCACTTTGACAGGCGAAAGCTTTCGCTTAAAACTTTACTCTGCGCTCCGTCAACCTTGTCGAACTTCAGTCGATTGATGTGGGACAGAGGTATACCCCCGCCCTCAAAACATAATGCAGCTTTGTTTGGCGCTCTAAAAGCTTTACTGCCAGCACACTTGGTGCCCCGAACAGTAAGGCTTTTATCCGGGAAAAAAATAAAAGGAACCCATAACGAGACTCGGCAGGTCCTGTGAGTGATACGCTAACGTGCCACAGCGCGATCGTTTTAAACCCCCCCGGGCTGTTTATGCCCGCCCATTCATCCAGCCAACGAGCTGTCTGTATTCTGCACAACGTGTGCCGGCGGGGTTTTTGAACATAACTTTTGCGCGACACTGGCGGCGCGTGGTTGCATTAAAGTCCGGGGAACTTGGTAAGCGATGGAGCCTTTCGCGGGGAAAAGTTTCTGCCCGTTTAGATGGCCGATATATTTGCGCTCGCGTTGGATGCGCGGGGTATGCGGGCGGCCGGCACGCCTGTGGCAATGATCTGTTTGCGTGTTCTCGCCGGCAGGTGGTGAGGGCGGGACATTTTGGTTTGTCTTGCGGGGAGGCCGTTGCATTTGGAGGCGCGTGCTTTCCCTTTTAAAACACTGCGTGGGTAGAATTTACTTTCGCGGGATTTTCAAAGTGGTGGTTGCAAATGTTGTCCGAGATGGGCATAACCCGTTCAGAGTAACTCATGATTCGTCACACTTTCTGGTGTTAATTGTGTAGCGGGGCAATCGTTTATCGTTTTAGTGATTATGAAATAACTTTATTTTGCTGCAACGTCTTTGTTATGTGGTACAAATAACTGGCGCTGAGGCGAGAGAGAGAACCATTCCTCGGGGCACTCAAGCCTGCTTGCGCGCTCTGGAGGGAAAAAAAAAAAAAAAGCCTAGCGGCACTTACCCAAGACTTGTTATTCTGCTATATCGTGTTTGCGCGTTTCTTCGCTCGCATTTCTTCACCGTTTCGTGCAAATTACTTCGACAGACAGACAAGCCTGATTTCTTGCCAAGGGGGGTATTTGAAGACTTTCGCCTTTCAAAATGCACGAAGTTCACAGCGTATGATATTTGTTTAATCTCGGATTAACACATATCTCACCCGCTGAGCTCGTAATTCGCATTACACGAGAAATTAGCCTGTCAAACAAAGTTTCTGCAAGTGCAGTCATCAAATCTCTCTCTCTCTCTCTCTCCTCTCTCTCTCTCTCTCTCTCTCTCAAAATGCGCCAAATTGTTAACACTTTCGTTCAGCAATTCTTGGAGGGCTTCGTAGCTTATTGACAAGTATGCCTGCGGGTATTCATCGCCTGCTCGCGATGTTGTGCGCTGAGAGCGAGGTGTGGCGGGGAGCTACCCATGAGCGCACTCAGTGCGCGAACTTAGTAGGGGGTTACGAATGCCGATTCATTGACTCCCCCCAAGGAGAAGGCGGACGCCACGGAAGTAATTGGCAAAGGTGCCGAGGAAGAGCTGTCTGTAGTTCGATGTAAATCAGCTTAGCGTCCGAAGAGTTGCGGGCTCCCGGCAGCCTTACCCGAACCAGAAAACCTCCTCTAAGAAGAGCACTAATATAGCGCTAACTCGGAGCAACCCAAAGGTGGACGGACCACCTCCTCCACCCTTGAGACGAAGCTCGCTCTGCGGGCATCGCACGGGTGGCGGGACCGGGTTATTTAATTTGCGAGGAGCCGTTCCTTTTCGTCTTCGTGTCGGTTGTCGCCCGCGGCTACAGCGAGTCCCTCCGCCTCCTCGGCTTCTGAATTCGGGAGTGTTTGCTTGCCCGCGTTCGCTTATTAATTTATTCATAACCCGATTCCCGGCACTCCGGTCGAGTCGCGGGTGACGGCACCGCGCTTTCCGGGTTAGGCGCCTATTGATGGCGAGCTGACAATGGCGTTTGTGCAGGGATCGACTCGGGGGTTTCGGCGTGCTTTTGTAGGCTTGCGCCTATCTCGAACTGAACAGACTGACTGTTGGCGGCGGTGGTTCTGGTAGTAGGTGGAGCTAACTTAGTTGCACAGTCGCAACGAGAGTTGGAGATCGGGAGTCGGAAGTGTCCTAACTCGACGAGTCGCCACCCTCGGAGAATCGGAACCCTTACGTCGCCCGCGGTGCAAGAACTTCTGCCGTTTGTGGAGTAACGGGAGCATCAGGCGTCAGAAAAACAAGGTTCGCCCTTCACCCCGTGTTGTCAGGGTGGCGCTGGTTACCACCCTCAAGCGTCAGATATAGTTGCGCTAAATATAAATATCACAGAAAGTGGCGAGAAACACAGTCTCGCAGATAGCCGAGTCGGTAAGGCATCCTATATCTAATCGGAGGGCGTGGGTTCGGTCCCCGCTTTGGACGCGCGTTTTTCTTCACTTTCTCTGCTACACAAGTTTAGAATGTTAATCTACTAAGCGCAGTAAAAAGAAAGCCCACCTATTCCCCTAAAAAGAAAGCTTAACTACTCCCGTAAAAATAAAGCCTCTTTTATTCCCCTAACTATTCGCCTATTCTCCTAATTATTTCCCCGAATTCCTAATTCCCCTAGTTATTTCCCCTATTTCCTTAACTATGCCCTGAATTATTCGCCTATTCCCCTGAAGAAGAAAGTCTAACTATTCCCATATGCCTCCCTTGGCATTGTAAATTGCCGGCCTTTATTTCTGCATTTCCTCAACGAGCCTCTCATTATAAACCTCTGGTGTAGAGGATGGGATAGATATATATATAGAGAGTGTTTCACGTAGAAACTTCGAGCAGCACCGTAACTTCATATCACTGAGGGTGGCGCGGACTACATACGTCTTTCTTCTTTCAACTGTGAATACCGAGAAATTACAATAAAATGAGTAGATTTTAACAAGTGGACCCGCTCGAATATTTTTTATGCGTTATAAGAAACGGCAGGTGCGAATTTCCCTCGAAAATTTAAATTTGGTCGTGTAGGAGGTTCCTGAGCGCGTTACAGCTATGTCGCCGAATTCAAACTGCTCGTCATTCATTTATGCTTCGCCCGACTCGGCACACGGCGCGGCCACGGACCGCAATTCCGCGTGACGCCTACGTTTTTGTATATTAAGCCAGCCGCAGTAGTTTCTCTACTTTTAACGTATTCTTGCAGAAACTTCAGCAACCTCTTAGCGGTCTAAACATGGCAGTTTAACAATTCCGAGTAGGTCCACTCGTGGCAATAGTACCATTTTATGTTAACAAGCTCCTAAACTTTACGAAATCTAAATGTAGCGTGAGATAGTGCACAACACCTTGATTTATTATTAACGTCTTCGTCGCGGGAGAACTCAACATTTCCAATTTTAATCCCGGATCCAAGTTCCGCGAATCACTCCGCATATACATATACAAATGATCTATATATAATATATATCATATATATATATATATAGATCATATTTCTATATATATATAAAACACGTCCACACGACGTCTGCGGTGGGCGTTTGCATGTTTATGAATGCTCCCATCATCTGTCGTCATTATGCGACGTCCTAACTTTCTCGTTAAATTAACCATTTCCCCATACCATACTTAAAGGTTTCCATAGCACTGTCTTGGAGTATTTCATGCAGCTGGCTACAGCTCAACGGCGCTCCGGGCGTGCCGTCTCTTCTGTATACCGTCCTGGCGCAGTTTGAACCGAGTGGTTGGCCCCGCCTTGTTCCTTTATTCGTTGCCTCCGCGAGTCCCCGTGTTCCTTAGCGGGGACGAGAGGAGAAGAAAGAAAGGGTCCAAACCCGGTGTCCATTAAAAATGGAGATTTCCGTTGCCCCGGAGACGAGAGTTGGAGAGAAGCGGCGTCTTCATTCGCCCGCGAGGCTCTCGGGGCAGTTCGTCTCGCTCCGCCTACGTTCACCCTCGGGGCCCTGCTCGGATTTCCCCATTTTCGGGAAGGTAGAAACAGGGACTGCAGCGAGGAAGGTAGGGAAAAAAATACCCGGAGAATAATCGAGTGGAGCGATTTAAAAGTCTAATCTGTTGGGCGAGGCTGGAGTTTTGGGCGCAGCCACCTGTGAGGCAGGCTGGGGGACTCGGCGAACGAGATTTTTCGGACCAAAGGTGTGCTTCCGATTGCCCACCTTGCGGCGTGCCGTATCGACCACAGGCGGGGGACGAGGGAAACCGCGCAGTTGTGGGTGTGTCCGTGGCTGGTGGGAGTACGTGGGGAACCGGTGGAACGGTCACCCTCCGGCGGGTGAGGGGTGACGTCCTCGCGTCACGCAGCCGACCCTTTTTTCAGAACCATAGTTTCAGGAATTACATTTGTCGGAGACAGATATTCCGGAGCCACATTCTCCGGAACCATATTCTCCGGACCATATTCTGCCTGACCATATTCTACGGCACCACATTTTCTGGCACCACATTCTTTGGGACCATGTTTTCCGGAGCTACATTCTCCGGGACCACATTTCCGGACCATGTGTCCGGACCATATTCTGCCTAACCATATTATCCGAGACCATATTCTGCGAGACCATATTCGCGGGCCATTATCGCCGGGCCATTATCTCCGGGACCACATTTCCGGACCATGTTTCCGGACCATATTCTCCGGACCACATTTTGCGTGACTATATTTTCCGGGACCACAATCTCCGTCATTATATTCTTCCGGGCCATATTCTGCCGGGCCATATTCTGCCTGACTGTATTTTCCGGACCATATTCGGCCTGACCAATATTCTCCGGACCATAATTCGGGGACTACATATTTCCGAAAGAACATTTTCCAAGCCATTCCCCCCCCCCCCCCCCCCCCTCCCCCTCCGAGAGAGTCTTTTTCCGGTAACTTTTTTCGGCCTCTGGATCATGTTGGAGCAAATGAAGGAAAACGTGAAGGCACGCTTTTGCATCTCTCCAGAGAAGTACAGCTACGTTTTTATTTTTTTTTTTTGGAAGCATTGTGGCGAGGGTTTGGGAAAGAGGGGGATTTGAGAGGGGGTGATGGCGTTTACCCCGTTCCGTACCTTAATTAGGGGCAGAGGTCATGGCCGCGCTCGCTATTAAGGTCGAAAACTCGCGCGTAGACGAACACTTCAAAAACGTGAAGGGTGCCTCAGTGATGCACCGCACCAAGCTGAAATGAAAGTCGACCAACGAATGCTTTGCTACGACTTCTACTTCTGCAGCATGCGCGGGAAAAGCGTCATTGCCAGCAGCCAGTGGGCCTCCCTTGTGACGGCGGTGATGATGGACATACTGATGATGATGATGATGGCGGCGGCGGCTACAGGGGCACAGAGTTGTGCTGATCCGAGCGTTCATATCACGCGGAGTTTAGACCACTGTGCTTGCGAGATAAGACCTCCGTGACACTACATCCTCTTATGCAAGCTGTGTGAACGATTGCAACACTCGGGTCATTTTCAGGTATTTCTTATAAAATATCTGGTATTACCGAGTTAGCCACAGAGTATTTGCGTTCGCGGTTACTTCTTTCAATGCTGGACTGTTAAGGAAAGCCGCCTTTCGTAGCGTCGATCAAGTTACGTAAGCCCGAATCTGGCAATGTGGTTCGTCCTCAAAATGAGCTGGATTCGTCGTTGCGTAACGGACGCGCTCTTTTGATGTCCAGTCACTAGACACACTGTATATACTCAGTGTTTTTTTTTTTTTTTTTTTTTTTTTTGCCACAACGCAGCAGAAGCGCGGGCACGCAGGAAAGAAATAATAAGAAATAAATTGAGAGGAAGGGATACTACTTGATAGCTGTTTCGAAACACTCTTTCGTGTAAGACAGCGTGTTCATGTTCTTTAAATTTTTTGCTTGTTTCTTCGGGATTCGGCTCCGACAGCTTACGCAAGTTTTTTTTTTTTTTCGCCATTTATCTCGGGCGGGGAGTTCGCGGACTCCAGTAAGCCTTCTCTCTTATGTAACGTCTATACCGATACGCTACTGATTTTGTGTGTGCGTGTGTTTGTTTGTCGTGTGTTTGTTGTGTGTGCGTGTGCGTGTGCTGTGTGTGTTGTGTGTGCGCGTGTGTGTGCGTGAGAGAGAGAGAGAGAGAGAGAGAGAGAGAGAGAGAGAGAGAGAGAGAGAGAGAGAGAAACGGTCTTAACATTACGATGTAATATTTCTTGAGCTAAAGGTTTCTTGTCGATGATATTGAAGGTATGCTACTGATGTTTAGGTCGAAGTAGTTTTCTGTCCGTCTGAAGTGTTTCCTAGAAGTTTTCGTCGCTGTCTTCGTTGTTTCTTGCCTCACGTTACCTCTCACGCTTGCAGCTCCGAACTCGCTGCCGCCGCTGTTCGAATCAGCTCGCTTAAAGGTGACGCTGCGGCTGGTTTATGTAAATGTAATTCGCGATTACGTCATTTCTCGGTGCTTTTGCGAGCAGTACTTGTAAAGTAGAAAAGGCGGAAATTTTTCGATTATACAGAAGATAGCACTGCAAATTTGTAAAGTTTTCAAAAACCCTGCCTCTCCTCAACAGATGGTGATGCCACTTATGATGGTGGCATCGCCTGTAACAAACTTTACCTGTTCATTCAGCGCACCGCACACATCCGGGTGTTTACGCAGTTACCAGTGATGTCCCCCGGCTTTCGGAGCGTAACAGAAATTACGCAGCTCTAAGCGTTTATTTTGTTGCCCACGAAGCGTTGGCGCTATCCAATTCTATAACTGAGCTGTTGCACGCTTTTAGGGCTCGAAGGCAAGGAAATTGTCGAGCCGGGCGATCGATATGTGCATGTGCCGTCATGATCGTTGTCACCGGGCCGTCGGCCGTAGCGAAGAGCGCCCCGGAATAACTATCGATTAACACTTTGACCCGTTTTTGTCTCCGTTCTGCTCAGCGCGATCGTTAAGGTTTCGGCGACGTCCTTGGTCTCCGCGACGGTCTCGGCAACAATTATCGACCCGCCCCAAACGGGAGACGGGAAACGCGCGCTGCTCGCACCGCGGGTACACATTCGAGCCGACGCTAAACAAGCGCACAACGCCAAAAAGGCTGTTCGAATCTCGCGGCATTTTCACCCCTGACGGCGCGCAGCACTTAGTACGCGTCGCGGTCGCACCAACAGCTGTCTACCGGCGGAAACCCAGCCGGGCGGGAGCCGTCGAGGAACGGTCGCTCGGTTGTCAGAGAGTTTGGCGCGGTTTTTTTTTTTCGCCTCGTTGCGGCGACGGGGGAATGGTTGTGAGGTATGCGGTGACAGCGAAAGGCGGGAGCGTTTCGTGCGTCGTGATCACGGCTCGCGGGCGCCTCCATTTTTAATCATTGCGCGCCGTCAACCGTGCAGTGCCTGTCTGCGTTGGGGCGAGGCACGCTTGTCGCCGCCATTGCAGGTCGTTCCGTTTCCTTTTTCGATCGCCTGCTCGACGCGCTGCTTGGTGCGCTTTATGCATACAATTTCCCCGCCGCGTCTCAAATAAATCTTCGCTCGCGGGGAACGTGTGCCGCCTGGGGAATTCGCTACGCAGTGCCCTTTGTCGCTTCCTTTTATTCCCATCGCGGCAGATTCGGATCTCGAGATGTCCCGCGTTTTAAACTATTGCGGCGGTTTGATCCTCGTAGATGAAGACAAATATTTGCGGCCTGTTCAGCGGCTTCGGAGCCCAATATACTTTTTTTGTGCCTATTGACTAAGCAAATGGGCCCTGCTTTTGTATCCCTCAGCGCCTCAAGATCGTTGTCTCTCGAAAGGTACGCACTTGCCTCTGAAAACGGGATCTTTGTGGGCAGTGCTTGCTTTCTTCTTTAGAATAACGCTTTTTGTGCTTGTTATCGGTGTATCGTTCCTCTCACTCTTGCTGCGCCTTTCTTCGAGAGGGCCTAGGGAAAAAATGGAATCGTGCCCCGAGGGGCCAGTGCCGCCGAACGCCGCATGTTTCGAGGCCCCGGGTTTTTCGCAGTGTTTGAGTTTCGCGCGCTCTTTGTTTTCCTTTCCTTTTTAAAATTCATCTTGTCGCTTTTAGGGCACCATTCGCGAAGCAAGTTTATTTTCATATGCGCTCAACGGATGTCGTTCCTTTCTTTTGTGTCGCTCTGAGACGAGAAAAGAAAAGCGTGGCGGCGACGAAGAGGATTGGTTTGTTTGCTGCTTGACCAAAATGACAGTTTGCTATTTCTGTTCGCGCGTTTTGTTTCCTGTTAACGCCTTTATGATATGCGTGTCGTCGTTTGACCGATATTTGTCGACTGTACACCAAGACGAGCCTCGTATTAATTTTGCTTCCTTCCTAATGCTTCAATTCACATACTCCTGAATCCATTTCTCCTCAGACTTCGTTTGAAAGCTACGACTCTCAGCCGCGAATGTATTTCGGGTAAGAATCTATCTTAACCGATCAAAGCCCGCCCGATGTTTTCCCCGTCAATTTTTTTTTTCTTTTCAGGTGCCTGCATATTGTCTTCAAACGTAAAAATCTGTGTCCTACGGGAATGGAACTTCTGTGATGCGGCAACGAACAATAGCTCGACGAAGAAAGAATAGGACGCGTGATGGGTTGAACCCGCGCCCTCTCCACCCTCCCTCGCGGAGCTGGCCAACCACAGGCGATCTTCCGCGCCTGCGCAGTTCAAACGTTACGTCAGGGGCCAAGTCAGCGGCGCGGCCGCCGAATGCCTCTCTAATTAACGTGCGGGCACGACCGCCGCGATCAGCAACGGCGTGGCGAGGGGGCTGATAGCGGCGGCCGTGGCCTGTGTGTATTACGTCGCGTGGCTTACGTGTCTTTGCGAGTCCTCATTTCAGCGTCTTCTACGGGGCGAGACGCGTCACCCTTTGATTAGCTGGGCTACTCTGTGACTTGCTAAACTTCGCTTTCCTATGCTACGCAGAAGTGAATCTCTAAGCCGTTGCCCAACAACAGCTTCTCGCTGCTCTATCTCGACTTATGCAGTGTTATCATTGTATAATCAGATTAAATAGTCTATTACGTAATAGTTCCCCAGCGCGGTAATGGCGTAGCGTCACCGTGCAACCTAGTATCGGGAAGGGAAAAAAAAAATGGAAGTAACAATCGGCCGACGCTAGCACTGCTGCGGGGGGCCATTCTTTTCCGATCAAACGGTGGGGCCCTGGGAATGCGGAGAGATATATACGAACTCCTTCGACTGGGCTCGAAGCCGGCATTAGGTACTTCCTAGCTCTGTGAGTGCGTCCTGCTGGCGTCGGCCAAAGCCGAAGCCAGAGCTAAGTGCCAAGTTTCCAGCCGGCGAAGAAAGAAAAAGGCGGCCAACGTTCCGAGCCATCGGCTTTTGGCTCGCTCTACGGGAGGCTTTGGCGGCTAATGTCGCGTATAATGTTATTGCTCACCTTAGTTCGTACATCGTTTTCGCCCCCCTCCGACTTCTTTCGTTTGTGTTTTTTTTTTTTTCCTCGAGTTCTTGTCCCTTACTTAAAGGCGTAGTGGGGAGCTATAGGGTGTTATTTTTTGTCGTTGTTCGACTGTCCGCGAGTTACTCATGGCCTCATAAACTCGTCAGCTTGCCTCCTCGGGCATTCGAACATTGTTTGGCTCCGAGCCGTCGTGGTGCAGTCCTGGGCCCCGGTGATCGAGTGTGAAAAGCAGAATCGCAGGAAGAGTCCAAGTTGCTTCGTCTTTTTGTGTGTGCTGTGGACCCTTCCCTGGCCTTCGGTTTTGTTTTTGCTTCGAGCGGGTCTAGTCGGCAACTGGTAAATTGAATAAGATCGTCGTTTTTATTCTACTCATTGGCTTAATCTGGTAGCGTTTCCAGTTTTTTCGGCCACGAACATCAACCTGGACGAAGAGAGGGAGAGAGGAGAGAGAGAGAGAGAGAGAGAGAGAATTATGAGTTTATATCTGCTTGTTTCTGCTGTCCACCCCTCGATACTTTTTTTTTCTTTGGTGCGTCGACCGTGCTTCTTAAGCAGCCGATTGCGTTAAGTGCTGCCCGTCGGGAAGTCCATCGTGTCCAATGTATCGCCAATAGTAGCCGACAGGGAAGCTGCTCAAAAGGATGAGAGAGAAAAAAGGCGAACCTAACCATTGAACGAAAAAAGACAAAGCAGTGAGAAAAATCGAAGCACTGAAGGCTTTTTGCAATTTGCTTCTTTTGATCAAATTATAGGCGCTTTTGAAATAGGCGGTGTTCTATTGTTTTCTTGGAGAGGGAATGATATCATTTTTGGTGCTTTTTTTCTTGTTATTATCCACTCTGCTGATCCAATTTCTCTCGAGCAGTATATATCCTGTAACAAATTTGGACAGTTAGCGCCGCCCGAAAGAACCTGAAACAGGATTTCAAGCCGAGTGTGCCCGAAAGTCCCCCCAAGTTTCGGGGTGTCTGCAGTGCACTGCTCTTTTTACGGCCGTCAATTCTTTCTTCATTCGATTCTTGGCGTCTCTTTCCAGTCGATGTACGCCAACCAACGTTAGCCTTGTGGTGTCATCTCTCTCTCTCTCTCTCTCTCTCTCTCTCTCTCTCTCTCTCTCTCTCTCTCTCTCTCTCTCTCTCTCTCTCTCTCTCTCTCTCTCTCTCGTCTTGTCTTGTTGAACCGTTGGCACGACACGGGACTGAGGGCGGTACCTTGTCCAAATTTTTTAACAGCGACGCTGTTGAGCAAATCGTTTGTGTGTGGTGGTCGCAGTTCAAAATGTCAATAAAAGACGGAGCGCTCGTGCACGCGTTACTCGAGCGCGCGTTCGTCAAGCCAAGCATACCTACTTAGAGAGATTGGCCAACATTGGCCACAAAAAAAAAAACTGTAGCGTTCGCCGTATCGTGCCCACACTTGTTCGGAACGAGAAAGACACCTCATAGCGTACGCCCCTCGTTCGTTCGTCCTCGTGTCGTCGTGCGCATGCGCTGTGCACCGTAGACTTGAACGTCGAAGCTGCTGTAGGTGATCATTGACTCCACGTGGCCCGGCCGACGAAGAGGCCGCACTTCGAGAGGCTCGGCGTGCAAAGCATCCGCTACGGACGATAAATGACGCTTACAGAGTGACGTACGAAAACATCGACCAAAATGACGAGTTCGCTATGTCCTTACCCAACATAAGGTCATTGAAATGCCATGCCGCCGGCGTCAACCACGACACCACAACGGTACTAAAACTCATCTGTGTGTCCAAGCAAGCTTCCCTGCATTGTTTTCTTTTGTTACGCATACACAATATCGCGCGCCGCGACACCAAGGCTCTTGACAGGTATGACTAGGTCTTATAAACGGTTTCGGCCTTCTATGCATACGCACAATATTTGTGTCAGCTGCTGTTGTCATTTGCAACGTTGCAGCAAGCGTTATTAGTCGTAACGCGTTCCGAGGTCATGCGAGGTCGCACAATCCTCCCCCCAAGAGAAGCATCTGCGAGATTGCAGAGTGTATGAAATGTTGCTGGGTTTCTCTATCGCTCCTGTTGGGCGAAATGAAGGCAGTATTGGACCCGCAGCTCGGTCTGGCATACAGGGGTATACGGAAGCCTTATGTTCACCCTGAAAAACCTCCTTGCCTTCTGATCTTTTGCAGAGAAGAGAGACTGGTTCAAAACAGAGAGCGAACAAACCAACAAACAAAAAAATAACGGTCTCGTTACTTTTCCGGTTTCGTTCCGAAGTCCCCGGCCCTGAAAGAAGAGGTAAAGGGAGCGTGCGCAAACTCATCGCTCTCTGCCACGTTAGTTTCGAGAAATTGCCTTCCCCGTGCTTTGGAGGCCTCCGGAAAGTCCAAAGAATGAGAAAATATGCTCGGAACTTCAGTCTCCGGGCTTCTCCACATGCAATCTCACACACACAGGCAACAGCAACAGCCAAAGAAGATCGCAGCAGGAGAGATAATAAAGGGAAACAACCCCGGGAGCACGGCCACCGATCCGCACTGGTGCAGGATGAAAGGCGCGCCGGAACAACCCCGAGGATGTGTATACCGGTGCGCGGGTGCCGGGTCTGTTTACCATTTTATTAGGTTTCAACAAGCGGCCGTGGTCGGCAAACTGACAGGCGGGGCCCCCGTTCCCGCATTTCGTTTCCTATACAGGTGGACTTTGCCGTCCTGTTTTGCCCGTTTGTCCGGCTTGCGCGGCCGCTTCCAAGTTGAGAGTGCGTTGAACCGGTCCGGAGTGAAGTGCGGAAACGAGTTTTTTTTTTTTTCTTGTTTTGTTTTTATCGTGAACTTTGAGAAAAGGGTAGATTAACAGTACTACAGCCTGTTGGGAATATATATGCATGCAGCAGCTGTGCAACACTTGGTTTTTAGGGGCCAAGCCCCTTAGAATCTCGGGCGGTCGACGTCTGGCGTTTTCGTCGTCCCATGTAGTCGTAGTATCATGTAGTCACGGTGCTAAAACACCGCGACACTCGGTTTCCAACGCCTCGCGCTAAACGTTTCATCTCCCTGAAAAAAAAAAAAAAAAACGCGTACTAAAAGAACATACAGGAATGTCCGTTTTCCAGCGCCTAGGCTATAACGCTACGTGCTTCATACACACGAGACTTTTAACAGCAAAGCTGTATGCCTCTACCCTACAACAGCTTCATCTCCGTGGGCAAAAGCGCCAAGTCGCAAAGAAAACACTTAGCACTGCATGCTTCGCCCCTCCCCAGGTGTCACGTTAGTGGAGATGGTTGGGGATTTTTTTTTTTTTTTGGCAAAATAGTGGCGCGTACTTGCGTGGGGCCTGGTAATCGAGAATTGGGCTCTAGTGACCTCCTCGCTTTGTTTTGCAAGTACGAAAAGGAAGAAGAAAGGAAAAGAGAGCGAAGAAAACGTCCTCTCCAGTGACTTTACTGCACCAGAGACTATCCGAAATATAAGTCGCTGCAATACTTTTACAAGCACGCGCGTTGGGTGGTACAGTAAATAGGTGGCAAAAAAAAAAAAAGAGTGAGCTGGGAATCGCGTGTCGGGGAAGTGAAACAGCAGCTCAGGAGAAGTGTAGAGAGAAAATAATCTGTTGAATTGAAAGAAAACAGAGAGGTCGGCCTGATGGGATAGATCGTATAAACCTGCTACTCTGTGTGAGGGTGGGGGAAGGGGGAAAAGAGCATGGATAGAGAGGGTGGCAGGTATGATGATTGACGTAGAGGTGATAGGATAAGTATATACAAAATGAGGAATCAGAATGGGGAACGTGGAGCTCGTTGAATGAATACAGAGATAAGGGTAGGCAGTCAAGAAAGCCAAGGAAAACAAGAAGAAAATGTGATATGTCGTTTTAGTCTTCTTGAATCAGACAGAGATTTTTGAAAGACAGAAAGTGAAGGAAAAAACGCCCGCCGGGTGGGATCCGAACCCGTGACCTCCAGAATACGCGTCTGGTGCGATGACCACTACGCTACCGGCGGGGCTATTTTCCCCTCCACTTTCTGGGGTGTTTATGTCAAGGTAATTATTTCCTGTGCTTGGCGGTGGTAGCCAGCGCCTCTCCGACTATTCGGGGTGAAGGGGACCTTCTTTTTAACAAAATCCCTATACATGTCCAGTAGTTCACCACAACGGGTTTGGTCTACAATCTAGCAGCCAAACTACTGATTTTTAACAATGCGAGCGCTGCCTGGAAGGCCTCGTTTGAACACTGCGGGTCTGGCCAGGGTCCCCATCAGGACGTCCTCAGACAATGCTAATAGGCCAATGGCATTGGCCCATTGGCAATGGGACACCGGGCCAACGTGCCAAGGTATCGACGGGGGCCGAACAGGTAGCTAATGGCGATTGCTTGCGATGTGCTGCCCTCGCAAGTTTGGGAAGGTGCTGCCCTCGGGGCTGGTCAGGTAGGGGCGCGTGAACGGCCTCAAAGAGCAAGGGGAAGTTCGCCAGCAGATGAACAGGAGACTCCTGGCGATGGCGAGCGGGCAGTATGAGCTTCGCAGGGTGCTGTGCACAGGGTTGGTCGAGTGGAGACTGGAGCGGCCTCAATGTTCAAAAGAAGGTCCTCCTACGCTTTCGCCCTGACATTCTTGGAATGTTCTAAGCATCCCTGAAATATTTCTCTCCTGTAATATAGATGTACTTTTGGGGGCGAAGCGGCAAGCCCCTTAGGGGCTGGGGCTGTCGGCGTCTCATGTCGTCGTCGTAAGCGTTGTCTCATGTAGTCACAGTACTAAAACACCGGAAAACTTGTTCACGGCTCGCGCTAGATCGTAATGCTAACTCAAAAAAAAAAAAAAACACCGGGACACTCGTTTACGCCGCGCGCTAGGAAGCTTCGTGCTTCAAAGACCAAAGACTTTTGCAGCAAAACTGTATACCCCTAGACCCAATGGTTTCATCTCCGCTGGCAAAAACGCCAAGCCTCCAAGAATACAGTTGTACACTGCACATGCTTCGCCCCTCCCCAGGTTTCACGTTAGTGGAGATGGCCCGGGATTTTTTTTTTTTTTTACTATTTCATGAGCATTTTGGGAATAACAGCGGCAGAAAGGGCAAAAAAAAAAAACAATGACAGTTTAATGCCAAACCACCGTCATGACAAAACAGAAAGTTCCCTCTGTTTGATTTCTTCCTTTCTATCCACCGCGCAGTCGTCGTCTTCCTCGAGATCTCCAAGCATTCGCCCTTTGGGCGTCAGAAAACTAAGCGGCAGAGATCGCGGACAGCTAGCTGCAGCTTTTGGCGCCAAAATAGCCTTCCCGCCTACCAAAGAAGATGGCAACACGAAATCCTAGAAGGGGAAACGGGCCGCCAGAGAGCTATAGTTTCTCCCGTCCAATTCTTTCTCGCGCGAAAAGAAATATAAAAAAAAGGCGGGAAAAAAAGGGCGCCTCATTTTCTGTTGGTCCTTCTTTTCCTCTTGGTTCCATTCGCTCTTAAACCTTACATAAAGGCCACTACTGCGCTTTTCCCGCTGTTCCTTCCTCCGAGGGTTCTTTCGTCGTTAGTTCGTTCCTCTCCTCTTATTCGCTGTCTCCGCTGTTAGGCCTTTATTTGGCGCTTGTACCATTCTGGTCTTGTCCGCTTCAACCCTGTTTTCGTTGTCTTTTTTCTTTTTTCCCCACAAGAAAGTCGCGAGAAGTAGGGGGAAGAAAAAAAGGAGCGGGCGCTGCCGGGAAGACGTTAAATTGAATTTGGCGCTTCCGCCTGGCCGGCGCTCTCTATATACGCATCCCTCGTGGGAATCTTTGGAACTTGGCACAAACAGCCCCGACGCGAAGTACCCCGACGCAGCCCGAATAAGGGCGTCGCACAACGGGCGACGTGACAGTTATTGGTAGCCGGCGTCCGAGTTGTTTAGCAGAGCGGGCGCGCAAATGGTATTACTGTTTCCCTCGGTTATATTCGACGCGGAGTATTGTTCTCGACGGGAACTCCGCCATTGCGGGGCTGAGTATCTCGTTGTAAAAACATAACGCGTGTGTCTAGGGTGTTGACGCTGTCCTGGCTGCAGAGAACTGACAGATGGAAGAATTTATGCCATTTTAGCCGCTCCTAATACAACACACTGTGTGCTCTCCTCAAATGAGGTTGACGATCGTGCTGCGCAGGTTGTGACGTCATAAGACAGTGATGACGTAGCGATAGGCTGGAGAATCCTGCAGCCAGGGAGCGGTGCAACAATGGCAAAGAAAGAGATTGAAAGAATAGGAAGGAAAAACTGGTTGGTTCCTCTGTCGTAAGAATCAGTAAAACACGGAAGTGAAATGTGCAGCGAGATCTGCGGCTGGGCATGATTTGCGGGTCGGCGGCTGTCCTGTGGGTGTGCTTGGCGAGCGACGTCCTGCGGGCGGGTCGCTTCGGCAAAGGTGTACTGGCGTCATTTCCGTGACGGATATGACGTCAGTGAAATCTTGGTGTATACCGGCATAAAACACTTTCGTGTTAAAATGTAAAACCCGAAAGCGAGCAACCCTAGGCATAACGTAATATTTAGTACTAAAGGTTGCTTCCCCGCAAGAAGACCCTGTGTGCAGGGGTGCACCCTTTACAGGCCGCTTGCTTCGTTGTACTGGCGTCACTTCCATGACGGATATGACGTCTGTGAAATCTTTGTGTATCCGGGAATAAAACACTTTTTGGAGCAAGTTATGGAAATGGGACGGCTTTACGTGTACACAGTCTGTAGGCAATCACTGAACACGTACGCACACGCACGCACACTGCTACTTGATTCTGGGGATTTCTCTACGGTCGCCGTACCAGAGATAGTAGGTCACTCCCCGTGGAAGTGCCTCTTTTGGCGGAGAGCGTCCTGCCAACGCGGTTTTTCTGGATTCTGATTGACTGAAGAAGATGGTCACGTGAGACGCGGTGAAATGAATCCAGAAAAACCGTGTTGGCAGGACGCTCTCGGCCAATTGAGGCCGAATGAAATCAGTTTTTTTTTTCGCATTGAGTGTGCAGCTTTCACGGGGTACGAGAAGGGAAAGGTAATGTTACGTGGCGTGCGTGCAATTTAAGCTGGGACAACCACAAGGTTGGCAAGGAGGCAATGAAAACCGGTTAATTTTACGTAAGATGTTTCATCACAGGGCCGAAAATAAATGGTTGTTTTTGTCGGCGAACAGTCTGAGACGAAGTGGCGGGGAAACCGGAGTTTGCTTTACGTAAAAAGCATTACGTAAACGAGAGGAAGGTGGAATAGATAAAAAGTTTTTACATAAGGGCGTTAAAAAAAAAACCAACTGCGCAGTAGGGTGTCTGTGTGTGCCATTATTGCGTTCGTCAACTTCACGGGATTGAAGTGAACTTAGAAGGTAACGTGCGCTGGATCCTCTGCTTGCAAAAAACGGGATAGAGTTGGTGCGGTTGGTTATCCATTCTAGCCTGTACAAGCCCATGTAACTACACCTACCCGCGAGTTATGGTAGTCTTGTGTTTGTGAAATAATTTACTTAAATGCGTGTGGTCTTCTGTGACTGATTATTTTTCGAGGCACAAAATTGGCCAGAATGCGCTGTCTTGGAAGTCGGTGACCGGGGTGGTCGTGCTGCCAGGCTTTAGATCGATTGATGACATAAGTCGTTCACGCGAGAACCTTGGTTCGAAACATGCCTTCGCGCTCCTACAAAGGCAAATCAATGAAATACTCGTACTACACAATAGCATTGCATGGAGCTTTATAATCTCGACATCATTTAGCTGTGCGAAACCCGGCCCCATTTCACCGAAACCCATCTGGGGTATTTCGAGTGTAGCTTCGGCTTTCAGAGTACGCAATGTCTAGAGTGCCGTCCAACGAAGTTCGAACATGTAAGACTGTTAGCGTTTCAGCTTCTTGATCCCAAGCCAGGGGGCTCGAAACCGGCTTTTTTTGCCACTTTTTTTTTTAATCTTAAATTGAACTATAATTTTTTTGGCTTAGGTTAGTTTTGGTGGTTTAAATGATTTTTTTGTGTGCGTTAGGTCATGTTATGTTATGGCATGTTAAAGTTAGGTTGCCTAGCTTCAAAACGCCGGTGGACGTCGATATAGTGGAGTGCTTATAACACCGTGGGACCGCACTTTAGACACGGCCTTCAGAGTATGATTTTGGGGATTTCATATTTGGCGCCTTCCACGGGGGTGCCGCTTTCTCACTTCTTGTTCCCCTTCTCCTCTCTGTTGGTGCAGCACATGGTGCAGACCCAGATGGCGTCCGGATACCCACAGTACGTGACCCAGAACGGCGCCGAGCGGGCCGACGGCAAGGATGGCTCGTTCGCTCTGCCCATCGTCACCACCAACGGCGTGGAGCAGCAGACGGTGAGCGCCTACTTCTTTCCGCCTTCTCTCTCTCTCTCTCTCGAGCGAGAGAGAGAGAGAGAGCTGGCCGCCGATACCGTACTCCGCGCAGCCTGCTGGACCCCTCACGGTGACCTGCAATGTCCATTCGCGTTCGCAGCTTCATTCAGGCTCCGTTTAGAATCGGGACAGACTGTCTAGTGCACGTCAAGTTGAAAGCGCGCTGTCGCGTCAGGCTTGATTGTTTCGGAGCCATTGTATGGCGAAATTTTTGTCCAAACAGCAGTGAGCCTTGCAGGTCATACTTAGCGCGACTGTACATTTTAGCTTATCGCTTGTTACGATAATCGCTGCGCGACCAACGGGGCACAAATTCCGTCGCCTCATTATTAAAACGATCAGAAGTTATTACGGTAGACAGCCCCCTTGGCCTAAGCAAATGACCGGTTAATCACAAACAAAAAAAAGTTTGTTCAACAGACATACACATTGGTGGACGCTTGTTCCGTGTTCGCTCAGCGTCGGAAACGTAACAACGGACCCTCGACTAGCATAGTTTGCCTTGTTCACAGCACCCTCGCTGTAGCAGCCGTTGTTGGTGGTCCAGTTTAAGGCTGCGTGGAGGTCGGTAGCTGCGTGCGTGCGTCCGAGCCCTCCTGGACGCGGGTTCACCTACGGGAAAGGACGCTAAAGCTATGCTATTACGTGGTCTGAGCTCTACGGAGCGGGATTAGTTTTATCGAAATGCTCAGGCCGCGAAAGACCGCTCTCCCCTCGCGGCGGTCGTCGCCCGTGGGATTAATTTCGGTGTTGAAGCCTTTCGGCAAGACGAACGAATATCGTTGGGGGTTACAGGATTTGGTCGTGAGAGCAGCTAAGGGGCAGGGCAGATATTTTTAAGCATTTTCCCCTTTGCCGTGCGGCAAAACTTGACGGTGCCGTTTCGATGCCTCGTTACACACATCCTTGCAGTGGACTTACATTGCTGATAGCGCTTATATATTTCACGGAATGTGGAGCTTCTGCTAACACAGAGCTTTGTACTCCGAAAAAAAAAAAAGTTATTTGTTCTTCCGTGGCCTGAGCACTCACCGAAAAGGACGTTGTCAAATAAGTAAAGAGCGTTAGACCTCTAGATTTTTATTTCGTGGCTGTCCGCATAGCCGTTGCTTTCAAATTACGAGAAACTGAAAGAAGAAGAAAAAAAAAACGTTTGGCATGAAGTGCTTGAAAAATTAGGCGATGGAATTTTATTGGCTTCTGATCTTCCCTGGGTTACGTACAGCCTTGAGTTTGGTCATTGGTTCCTTGCTAATTTAAAAGCGACGGCTTTGCGACGCTTGTGTGCAGTGCAGTTGTGACTGTGGCGCCTTACAGGGACATCAAGGCCTCCCCGGCGGAGCTTCTAGAGCCACCCGTGTAGCTCCTTCCCCCACTTCCTCTCCCTTAGTGACTGGTCATGCAATTGGTTCTCTATGCGCATGCGTGGTCTGCATGCTTGGCTCTGACGTAGTTTGCGGTGTGTACCACTTCTAACGACGCGGGCGGAGAAGCCGCCGCGCGTACCTCCCGCACAATGACGTCGCGCATCACGTGACTTAGTTCGCCGTCCGCTTAATTAACTGCCGCACCGGGGTGGTGTTCCTCTGCGCCAACCTTAACGTCGCGCCGGCTAGACGCGTTTCGTTAGCGGTGTCTGCGACTGCGCCTTGCTGCACCGGTCACGCCCACTTCGATGACGTCACGACGTGGAACTGGTTGGCTGCTTGGACGCATGCTGCGTGTGGCGCTGTTGGTCTGTGTGCGTGTGTGTGAGAGCCTTGGAGCGCGGGAATGGTAGCTTTTTTCTGGTCACTTCTCTTTTTTTGTTGGTATTGTTTGTTCACCACGGATCACCTCTCCCACCTCTCCTCCCTGTTCCCTATTCTCCCCTTAAAATATACCTGCAAGCTTCAGATCTTATCGTAATTTTCAGTCTTTTCGTTGACCGTCGTGGTCTCTTATAAATCAAGGTTTGTTACACCTCCGCTTGTCTCAGGTGTGAACCATCTACTCGTGGGCGCGTACCAACACTGCTAATGAGATGAATCCCAATCAACTGAAGCGGGTGGAAAAGTCATTAAGGGCCAAAGTTGCGAATTTTATGTTTTCAGCTTTAACGTAGTTATGACGATAAAGTAACGTAGCTTGCCTCCATCTACGATACTCGTGTAAATCGGAGCAACGGGTATCTCGTCACAAGTTTTCGACATTTTGCTCAAGGACGACTCTACTTTATGATATCTAAAGGGACATGGTGTCTCGCGTGAAAAAAAAAAGAACTTAAAAATGTGCAGTAGAATGGCCGGCGCTAACTGTTTGTTCGAGCGTTCAGGGAACGAGCTTTGACCCTTTTGTAAAGAAGACCGGTAAAATTTGTTTGGTGGTATTCATAAATATTGCTTTTTATTTTTTTCAACGCTACTCCGCTCGCAAAGAAATCGCACCATGGTTGCATTACCGGTGGAAAAAGACGATAGAATGAAGATTTTTTTCCCAATAAGTGAAATGAAATCCTGTCAGTGCAATGGTCGCTCATGAATGAGTCTTTAATTTGGTCCCTCCCGCATTCCCGACCTCTTTCCCCTACCATTGCATCTGCACGTCGCACCTGCCATGTATACTGGCTGTCTCTCGTAGAAGAGTTCACACTCACTGATGGATGCTGGCTGATGATGATGATGATGATGCGCTGTCTGTGTTGACTACGAGGGCACTCTTGCGGTGGTGGGCTTGAATGCCGATTGGTTGTTTGCATCGCGTAGCTTCGTATGACTTGGCGATATACGTACTGTTGGACGCTGTGTGTTACCGCTGTCGACGTTAGCCGCGGCTGCGCCGGTGTTGTGTGTACTAATGACGCTCGGCGCTAACTGGATGCGTCTCGTTCGTTCAAAGCGCGACCCGTATTTCTTCGGATTGGCGCGATGCGCCTCCCCGGGATGAAACTCTCGCTTGGGACCATTTTAAGTGCACAATCACTTTAGGGGCTCGCCTTATCGTCGTAGCTCGCTCGCTGACCCAAGGAGAGAGCCCCAGGGCGTACTGTCGTAGCGGCGTCCCAGAGACGCTTCGAAAGCCAAGCGGTTTATAAAGTAATAACCGTTCGAAACACGTGAACCGCTGGCGCTTGCCGTACATCTCCCCGTTGTTTAGCGCTAAGAAAACTGGAGGCACATTTCAGGCAAAACATACGTAATTAACCGGCAGCACCAGCGTTCGTTTAGTTCGCAACGCTCGTTGGGTTGGTTTTTACGATAGTAAGCGAAAAAAAAAGCAGCCGCGCAAGAAAAAAAAAACGGTGCGTTCGAAATGACGCAGAGAGGCTTCAACCGCGCAAGAAAAGAAATTACGCGGTTCGAAATGACGCAAAACAGCTCCAGCATACAAAATTAAAGCAAGCACAAAAAGAACAGAACTCGCGGTGGCGCAGTTTCACGCAGGTGGCGCGCGAACACTACGAAGGCGGGAAATTTGAATTGTATTGAACAAACCTCCGTTGCAGTTATCAAGAGGAGTGAGACAGGGCGGCGAAGAGCGTGATGGGTGGTAGCAGGGATAGGATAACGGCGCCACGGCCCATTATGGCGAATCACTGCTCTGCACTTCCGACAGCTTGAACATTGAGTGGAATGGCTTTAATTTTTATTCTCTCTTCTCGTTGCAGAAACGGGCCTCACCGGAAGGGCTTCCGTAAAAAGTCGCTCCGCGACCCCATTCGGCCTCTCTTCCGTATAACAGGTTTTTGGGATTGAAATAACCCCTTCCGGTGAGGCCCGTTTTCACAACTCGAAGAGAGAAGAAAGCGGGCCTTCAGAACGGCTACAGTGTAACGAGAACGCAAAAATACAGTTGAACCTCGAATTCGCGAAATACGATTATAGTGGTTTCTCAAATTAGCGAACATATTGCTGGCATGTAAGTCACCTCGATTTTACGAATGTCCGGATGTAACGAAACGTTTCGTGGGTCCCGGTGGCGGTTAAATCGAAGTTCAACTGTATGAACACGAACGCGCCATTTTTCGAAGGTTTCGATCCATGCGGGTGAAATAATGGTGTCGCGGAAGCGTAGTTGCGAAGCAATCTCTATACCAAACTAAACTAGCTACAGAGAGAGGAGAGAGAGAGAGAGAGAGAGAGAGAGTGAGAGAGAGGAGAGAGAGGAGGAGGAGAGAGAGAGAGGGGAGAGAGAGAGAGAGGAGAGGAGAGAGAGAGAGAGAGAGAGAGAGAGAGATTCCAAATCAAACCAACCCCTTCACATGCGTGCCTGCCTCGCAAACGTAAACAGTCCAGACGCGCGGAAATCGCTAGCCCAGCAGTTGAAATGATTAGCGATGCTAAAGCCTATTTGCAGTGGCCGAGCGGGGATATCGACCGGTGGTTGTTTGCTCCGAGATTTTGAAAGAGATCCGGCCATCACAAATTTCGTCGACCTCTGTCCCGGCCTTAGCGACTCTCGTGATGTAAATTAGGCCTAGTGATCCTGTACATACGCCATGCCGAAAACAACGACCTATTATCGATTACCGAGAAGCATTTTGAGACATAATAGTCGTACCGTTGTGATCCTGCAATATTCATCGGCCGCTTTTTGCAGCCGCTTTGCGCTCTCCGGGCGCATAACATGTAAGAGTTCCGCTAAGCGCGAAGGGGACGCGGGTCCGATGGCGGGCTCTGCGGCTGTTTTTTGCGCCTGTGTTTTGTTAGCTTTCGTCGGACTACGATGACCCGCAGTGGCCTACATTTACTCCGGCTAGGCCCATCCGCTAGGTCGCTGCATACAGCCTAGATGTGGGCTCGTTGCGTAAAGCTCCGAATTCGAATTCAATAGGCAGTGAAAGTTACGTGGCAACTTCATTTTTCGCGATTTTGTTTACTTTTCGTTCTTGTCTTCGTGAAGATAGTGCAAAGCGAGGTGGGTCTCGCGTTGAGGCGTTGCGCAGGGGTCCAGCGCACTCGTTCGAACAGAATTACATTTACCCGCTGGTACGTTGCGCGGTGTTAAGAGTACGACACATTTTGTGTTCGTTTTCGCTGCACGTGCTACAGACAATCATGAGACAGAGACGGTCGAGCGAGCGAAACTTATTTACGGCGTGTTTATGTGAGTTTCGGGACTGAAAACGCCGAGGGCCTAGGATGTATCACTGAGCCATTTTCCGCAGGCTCGAAGCGCGGGAGGAGGCAGGGCCCAGACGAGGTCTCCGCGTAAGGCCCGAGATGACGAGAACCAGAGTAGGGAGCAGCGCGAAGCAGGGCGTACGGGAGCCGACTGGCAGTTTGGGGAGTAGCACATGATGTCAATGCGTCTTTCCCGCGAAGATTAAAAGGATAAATAGTTGAACGTTGCTGGAACGGGGAGATCTCCTGATAAAAGGGAGCGACATAGTATCGCAGCTTTGAAATTTCTTGTAGTACTCCTGTTAAACAACATCGGTTCCGTCACTAAGAGAAGAAGAGAGAGCGAAAGGGAGAGAGGGACGAGAGAGAGAAAGAGAGAGAGAGAAGAGAGAGAGAGAAGAGAGAGAGAGAGAGAGGAGAGAGAGGAGAGAGAGGAGTGGAGAGAGCTGCTTAATGTGACTGGTGAGGCAGCCTGCTAGGGGCAGGGCTTGCTACGCCAGTTGGGGGTTTACTACGAGATGAGTGGTGAACTTAGACATTAGGGTACAGCAGGAAGAAGACAAACAAGAAACGTTAATAACGGGAAAACTTGCTGGGAACTGTACGTACGAGAACTTCGTACAGAGCTTGGGACAAAATTGTGCAGCGATATTGAAAAAATTCATACTTCATACACAGACGAGGGCAGAGCTGACAAGTGAGCGCTGTACAAAGTTTATATTCGCTGTCCTCTTCTCTACTCTGGGTTCGCTACGAAATTTTTAACGTTTATACAAGTGCGTGAAGTTCCGGAATGGGCTGTGGGGATGGGAAGGACGAAGGAAGGGGGCACTGAGAATCGGCGCCGCTCGGTAGATTGAAATGGTCGTGACGAGCGCAGTTTTCTTGTTTACGGAGGAGCGCCTTCAGTTGTCGCAGCGGAAGGGTCGTCAGCGGCGCTGCGTTTCGATCGGCACGCCGTAGTATGCTTTGGTCACGCGAGGAGGCCTTGGCGAGGACGGCCGAGGCGTGCGGCGTCGTGCATTGTGTCTCGCACGATTCGTTGTTCCCGAAGGGCTTGTCGCTCGTTTTGCCCCCATTTTCACCAACGTACACAATTGGCTTCGCGTGAGTGATGTCCGTATGGGTGGTAGCCACAGCGGAAAACAAAACAAAAAAGAACTAACGTGTGTCGTTCGTGCTCAATAAGCGAAGCGTTGATTGATTGGGAAGTTTAACGCGCCGAAGCTGCGCCTGGGCTTTGAGGCGCACCGTAGTGGATTGCTCCGGATTAATTTTGACCTCATGGGGATCTTTAACATGCGCCGAAATCTCGACACAGGGGGATTTTCGGTTTTCGCCTCCGTCTGAAAAGCAGCCACCGCGGACTGGATCGCACCCGCGTCCTTGGGATCAGCAGCACGACGCCTTAGCCACCGAGTCGACGCGGCGGGTAATAAGCGAAGGGTCTAACAAACAAAAAAAAGGCAAGGAGCTACTACAAATGTGTATGCGCTTGTTAAAGTCGATTTTCCCTTCGTGTTTATTAACTTAATATTTGGTTTAACGGTCTCTCTCTCATTTTTTCTCGTTCGTGTGCCCGTGCATGTACTCATTGGGTGCGAGAAAGTTTTTGTCGAGTATGCTGACTTCCAATAAAGTAGCCCGTAACTTAAAACATTTTACAGCGCAGTGGTGACATCCTATTTGTTTCGAGGCATGGCAGGCATCCTGTTTGATAACCCCCTGGCCATCCCGCGCTAGTTTGCTGTTTAGATGGCATATAGGCGCGAACGATGTCGTTAAAGCGAAATGGCGTTTTTCGGTGGAAACTGATCCGGGACCGTATACGCTGCCGATATGAGCCGCGAGCGCCCAATGACTTCTTCGCGCGTAACGGAGCCGCCGTAATGATTTTTTATATCGGGCTTTTTTATGCCCCTTGAAGCTGTGTTTTGTTGAATCGCTTTTTTTTTCCCCTCGAAGCTGTTATATAAGGTTGCCGCCCGTCGTTGCAAAAATGTAGAAAAGTAGAGAAAGTTCGTATTACTTTGGAAGCCTCCCGGCCTAGCTTCCTGCAAAGTGAGTAGTAGTAGTTCTGAAGGCATTTCCTCAGGAACTGAAACAGTTCTTTGTCTGTCTGCTCGATAACTCTTTCCTTGCAAAGCGTAAACTGATATCAGTGCCTTTGAAAGCAAATGATTCGCTGAGGGCACGTCTGTTCCAAAATGGTGCGCGGCAGTTGGTATTGGCGGTACCACCGTGTGGGCACATGAGACACAAATGTGCACGTGCGTAGATATGCGTTCAGGTCCAGTAATTTCCCGCATAATTATGCGGACTGGTTGTTTAATTCACTCTGCGTAAACGAATTCCAGTACGTCGAAGCCGCCTGAGGTGTCTCCTAATTCATTGTTAGTGCGGCAGGGTCAAGTAGGATAGCTTATTCGTTTCTTCGTCTGCAGCGAGTTCCGTGGAACGTAACCGTGACAGCTAGGCGCGCCGTGATTTACTGCTTATTCTGGAACAGGTGACCCATGCGTGCCTTCCGCCGTTAGCCACTGATTGACACTTGCTACGTATGGTGTTCTTGCTGATATGCGCGGCACAGCTCGGATTCCTCCAGCCTGTTTTGATATTTTCCTGCCCTGTAGGGAAAAAAAAAAAAAAAAAACGGAGAGGAACGAAAGGCGTTCCGTCTAAAGAGGCACCTTGAGCGGATTCGGGGCAAACCGGTTTCTGAGACTTCCGCTCGGGTCCGTTTTCGCAGCTGAACGGGTACCGTCAAAGGTCCCTGCTCGAGGCAATTCGGGACAAAACTATTTTCGGGAAGAACGACACCCCTTCCGTTCGAGTCCGTTTTCGCAGCACGTTGGAAAGAAAACAGGCTTAACGTCGGTGGCCGTTTTTTATGGCGACAGCGTAAAAGATAGGTCGTCTCAATCCGTGGCTATCCGCTGCAATGCGCTCCCTGGGCAAGTCTTCCTTCGGCGCTTTAAAACGTTGAATTCCAGTCCCGTCTTAACGAATGACGTAATTGCGGCAGGGATCAGTCTTACTACAGTTAATTGACTTCATTAACGTGTCCCAAGGTCGGGTTGGCAAAAAGCATTATTAGTTGAACGTTTCTCTGTGCTTCGTTCCATAGTTTTCGGCGTCCTCGAAACCGTCGTCCACTTTCGTTGACTGTACTTTCTGCATTTTACCTGCGCTCGTCACGCGAAAGTAAGTACCTAAAATGGTCGCCATCGTGAAATTGGGGCCGCTGGTGGAATTAAATCGCCCTGGCCAGGCACGGTGATAACGAACCAGCCGGGTGCTAAGCCTAACGTGGCGCCACACCTTGTTTCAGGAATTGCGCGCGCGACGTCGTTTAACGCCCACCCCTATGCATGCGCCCGGCGCGTTAACGTTCACGCCTCCGACGCAGTTTAGGACGAAAGTTGCCATGGCGACCGAGGTCGCGCGTGCCCCTCCAAGTCGCGCCAGCTTGCAGCAGCATTCTAATCTCGAGGGGGTGGGTTGGGGCGCTGTTTAATTAGGTTTCACGATACGACGTGGGTGAAAGGTACCTACCTGCGTGATGGGAATTCGTAAATTGCGGTACTTGGTAGAGGGGGTCGTCTACGAGTCGTGTCGCTGCGTCACGCACACCGTTCGAAAGACTGTCGTTTAATCCAAACTTTATTTCGACGCCCCCAATCTCTCGGTGGTGCGTCGTCATTAGAGCGCGCAACCGGGAGTTCCAGCCATAAACCTCGGGTTTCGGGCAGCGTTCGGGCATCCCGCGGTCTTTGCCTTTCGCTAATGAAGGCACCCAGCTTTCGTCAAACGTCGCGGCGGGCAGCAAGCAAGTACTCTTCGCATCCGACGTTCCCACAAAGCGCTCGACTCGCTGCTTACTCGAGGCTGTTTAATGAGCCTCAGCTTTCGCGAACAGATGGCGCGTTCTCTCCACGAAGCGCCGAAAAGAAAAAGTTCCAATCTGCCACCGATTCTTTTGAGCAAAAGCGCGTGGTTGTGTTTCTGCGCAGAAATTAATGAGCCGTGTAGCAGCAGCAGCTGCCGCTTTCGAGAGGTGCGCCGCCGCAGCCGAATAAACCAAACGGCAGCCCTTTGTCGCAGAATATGCTGAAACTGGTCGATTCGAGGAGTGCGTACTATGTACTCGACGCTGCCGTCTCCCGTTTCCGGCCGCCGATCCATTTACCCGCAAATGCACTAAGCTCGTCTGGCAGCGGCGATTTACATCCGCCGCCGTTCTCAAGTCTCTCCCTATAACGGTGCGCGGCACTCTATATAATACGTGCCCTTTATCTATCCGCCGCCATAACTCATCGCGCGCGTACAATGCTCTCCTCGAAATCTCGAAAACTCTCGTCGATCGCGTCGTAGCGCGTATACTACGTCTGTACGGGGGGCGGGCGCGCATGGCCCGTTCCGGATGGGTTCTCCATATCGTCTTCTGCTGCCACTCGGCCAGAAGTACCGTTATGTTCGCCTCGTCTGCGTCGTTTGGATTACCCCCTCCATTTCCCTGCTGCCCTTGTGATTCCGTGCGCGATTTTTGCTGTGGTGTTACGTCGAGGCTATTCGTTCGCGGTAGACAGGGATTCTGATACCGTTACGAACCCTCGCGTTCGCTGCAGTTTCCTCAGTTTCGAAAGCTCAGTTTTCTTTTTATCGAGATTTTTGTTTTCGCTCCAATATGCTCGTTTCGCTCACTCACTCATTCGGTTAGGGGGAGGCCACTTTGCGCGTGGTGCGTGGTTCCACATCTGTGGGCGCTTTTTTTTTTTTTTTTTGCGTCATATGTCAAGGCTTCTTTTTCTGAATCTCGTGTGCCGTGGCGGCATGCACTTTCTTTATCCCCTTTTCTCGTTCGCCGGTGATCACGATCACAATTGGATGCCGGGGGAGAAATGCGCCACCTGGCTCGACGCCAAATTACCTCCTTGCTCAGTCGTTACCGCTATCCCTTCTCTTTTTGCTTCATTCTCGGACCGAAGCGAAGTCGGTAGCACGCCCGGGAGATCGTAACGGGGCGTCGCAGATGCGCGGTCATTTCCGCAATACGATGCCGCCAGACGGCGACACTCTCCTCTCTTCGTAGAAGTTCCGTTTCTCTCTTTTTCTTCCTCGGCGTTCGGCGTACTGCCGGGTTTTCGCGTGGAATGCGGGTGTCGACGACGCAGTAGCCGCTGCCCAGCGGTCTGGTTGCGGGATTTTAGAAAATGCACCGCTCGTCTATTTATCTTGGCTACTGCTGTGTTTTACTTCCCCTGGGTGACTTATGACTACCTAGCTTGTTTCTTTTATCCTTATTTTCTTTAGCGTTGTTCCGCGCGGGCCTAACGCGGAGAGTCGTCGCCGTTGCTTCGCCTGCATACTTCGAGTAAAAGTGCCTTCTTTCCAAGGTGTTTGCGTCACCTAACGGGCCTACGCCGAGACGGATAGGCGGCGAACATGCACCGCGTATTAAATTTTCCGAGGCAAACGTTGTTGCGGTTCTCTTATATTCTTCTTTGTCCGGGAGAGTAGCGGGAGATGCGTTTTTGTTCTTCTTTGACCGGCCGCCGCGTTGCCCTGCCATGCACGGACATTTTCGGACTCCATCAAT
Organism: Haemaphysalis longicornis; assembly: GCA_013339765.2. Classification (NCBI taxonomy): domain Eukaryota; kingdom Metazoa; phylum Arthropoda; class Arachnida; order Ixodida; family Ixodidae; genus Haemaphysalis; species Haemaphysalis longicornis. The sequence continues at coordinate 99,768,119 of CM023458.1, read as the reverse complement.
CACTCGCGCCTTTATTATACAGAGCACGGAACGCGACTGCCAGCTTGTTTACGAGAGCGGAACAGCGGTTACAGCGCCAGGGTTTTTGCCCGTGCGAGGACAGAAACAGACGGGCGTTATTTTTTTTTTTCCTTTAGTTTACTTCGCGGGTTTTGGTTATACTGGGTGTACTTAAAACATTGTCGCAACTATATCCACGTTTCGCGCGAGAGCCTTTCGGCGCTAGCAGGTGGTCGCAAAATGTGTGCGCGTGTACGAGGCGCCGTTTGTCGCGAATTTCGTCTGTCATAGCACCAGCCCCCGCGCAGTTACTGGAACTGGCAACTCAGTGTTGTCGGTCCATTTTTTTTTCCTTTTTTCTTTAATTCGATAACACGTGGTTCCGTAAAGCCTTTTAGTTGTTCGTTCTGCAAAAATGGATGCCGATAGAAGGGATTCCGTTTCATGCAGATGTCAGTTACACGTTACTGCGAAAAACCCGTTATACGGCAGAGGAGCCGAATCCGGTGGAGGAACAACTTTTTGCGCAACCTCTTCCGGTGAAGTCCGTTTCGCGGCACGGAGGGGGTAGCAAGGTCTCTCTCTCTCCTCTCTCTCTCTCTCTCTCTCTCTCTCTCTCTCTCTCTCTCTATCTCTCTCTCTCTCTCTCTCTCTCTCTCTCTCTCTCTCTCTCTCTCTCTCTCTCTCTCTCTCTCTCTCTCTCTCTCTCCTTGTCCTGTCCTGCCAACTGGGTCCTGCGAAAAATTCAGTCCAGGAGCTAATTAGGCCTATTTTCCGTATAGCCGTATATATAACCCTCGTAATCGTATTATATGAACGCATAAAGAGCAGGTTTAACTTGGGAAATTGATGCTCGCGTTGTGGGTTTTATTTTACACGTTCCGTCAGATTTTAGCTTCTGACATTTTAATTGCACAGCTGCTTGTCACACTGCGCAATGCCCCTCCCTCGTCTCTCTCTCTCTCTCTCTCTCCATGTTCCATTTCAACGGTTTCTCGTGCCAGGTTTTTCGTTATCTCAATTGTCGCAGTGTTTTGTTTAATCCTTGTTCCTTTCTGGTATCCCGCTTCTATTTATGGATTTCCTGATTTCAGTACGTGACCTCGGCGTTTCGATCGGTGATATTTGGCGGTAGCGAAGTATTCGTCACAACTGCGCATTCATGATTGTTCCTTTTTTTTTTTTTTTTTTTCCCCATCTCCGCACATAAAACGGCTACCCTGGTAATAAAAATCACAGGACGCTTATATCGATTTCCTCCCTTTTTCTTTCCGAGGATTTCTTTGTATTTTCTTTCTTCCGCCAGTTCATCGATTTCCGCTCCCCCGGGCACCGGTTTTTCTTCTACCCGCTGCGCTCGCCATATTTCTTTGGCTCTTATTTTCGGAGACGATACAGTCGCTTCCAACTCTTCGACGTGAGGCAACAAAAGGGCCGCACTCCGTGGTGTTGTCGCCTTTGATTCGGCGTGTCTTCCTTTCTCGTGCGCGCGGGCAAAATGCCCCCGTTTTTCATACTTTCGCTTCGCGTCCCTTCGACCCTGCTTCCCTTTTGTTGCGCCTCTTAGCTTTTTCTTCCTCTGGTTTTTTCTTCCTTACAGAGTTTCATGAGGTTCATGTTTTTATTTTCCCCGGGTACTACTGATGGCCTGTTTTCCTTTTACTGTTTTATTATTAATGGTTTTGTTTACTGAGTTTTAGTCAGCTTAAAACTGCGTACAAACATAAAAAAGTGTAGGGGAAGATATTATTTGCGGCCTAAATACAAAGGGGTTGTCATAAGCGTCGCTTTCTAGGCAGGGAGAGATAAAATCGGCGTCGCTTCCTCGCCACTGTTTTCTCGCGCGGCGGTCAGTGCGCTGACAAGGCGTCGTCTTGGTGCCGTTGCTTTTCATTCGTGAAAGGGAAGCTGGGGAGAAAAGGTCTCAGTGATTGGGGACGATGGGAGAGGCGGTAGACGCGTGCTTATATGGCTTCCCAACCAAAGCACAGCTTGCAGGGAGGGGAACTTATTTCTGTTCGTCGTGTTCTCTGTTTTCTTTTATGACCAGTAAGAAAGGGGTGGTGCACGACGAGCGTGAATCACTATCAAAGCGGTTTCTGCCTCTATGAATCCTTCTTAGGCCTTTTTTTTTTTTTTTTTCTCGACGTACGTTGTTTCCATCCCCGTTTCTTCCTCATTTTTTTTTTCGCTGAGGAACTTCGTGCGCTCAAGATTTATCATTGAACCTGCTCTGTCTTTAATAGACTGCTCGTTAGTGATGTTCATTGATGGTGATAATGACTCTTGCGCGCCAAATGACCGCTGCGCCGTGCCATCCCGTTCGTATCGCGAGATCTTCGTGTCGTGTAGCTTTAATAAGCGTATACAAGTCGGTGCCGTAGTCGCGCGCGATTCAGTAGAAAGAAAGAAACGCGGTATGAGCATGCCTGCTAACGTGTGGGGTCATGTGGTCTTGTGGCTAGTCTTGGCTTTGTTTTGGCTTTCTCTCGTGTATCCGTGGTGGTTCACTGCCTCTAACACGCGTGTGTCACCTGCGGGCGCGCGAGACTAAAAACACGGCGGCGCGCAGTCTTGGGATGATGATGATGATGGTGATGATGCATGAAATCTGCACAGTGTGTCTCTCGGCATTTTTCTACGTTTTGTTTTCTTGTGATGTGTTTTTCTTTTGGTTTGCTTTCACGTTTTACAATCACCGCAAGTCTTACCAGTAGTGCCTGCGGACGTATCGGTCAGTGATTACCATGGCTGCTATCACACCAACTCCCCCAAACCACACACACACGCCAGTCGTCTTGTACATAGTTTTGTGGCCTTGCCATGACGTAGCCGAGCCTTGCAGTGATGACGTCACCGCTTCCGGTGCATCGCTACATCGTTTCTCTCCTTAGTTCTTTTTCTGTTTCGAGTCCTGTTGCATCTAGTCTTAGGTCATTGCCTTTCGAATGTGTTTGCAGTTGTTCGTTTCCGTCCCCACAGTACATGCCTTGCTGCGGACCGTGTCAGTGTCACTCACAGATCCGGCAACGCCCACCCCTAGTGCTTACGTTCCTGTCTCTTTGGTTCTTCCCGCCGGAAGAGCGGCTGTTTTCGGTTCCGGCGGCCTGCCGGGAAAATGTGGGGATCTCGAGGTCGTTGAAAGAAGTCCGTTAATTGGTTCGTGGCGAAATGTCAGGGCCAATCACAGACGGAGTTTCTTTTTCAACGGCGTCGAGCGCCCAGAAAAGTTCCGGGAGAGGTCGTGGGAGCCGGAAATAGCCGCTCCGGGTGGATTTTTTCAGCGTAAGGGTAAACACGAAGCCACGTCAGCGGCAGCTGCAGAAGAGGACCTGGAAGCTACGAAGAAACAGAAAAAGGAAAACACAGTCTCTGTACATGGTAGGGTGACAACCATGGCTGAGAACATGCCTCGCTTGGTGGTAAAGTGTTTAGGTTTAGAAGCACAGGTGCTATTCTCCACGTTTGATATTTTTTTTATGGCTTCTCCTTTTTGACCGGAAGCCCCCACTTTTTTTTTTTTCCTGATTGGCTCTCAATTTCCTCACGTGCTTCCGGTGGTAATCTCACTTTTAACAGCCGCAAGTAACTGATAACAGTTGTAACCAGGTGAGGAAAGTTAGGACTTGCAGTCTCGATGGTGAATGGGCAAAAAAATTTCACAAGACTCCCTAGAATGCGTAATTTCGTCACTTGGAAGCGCTACGTATTTATGCTTCTAAGAGAGTGTTCTTAACGTGGTTTCCGCAGTTAGTTGTTGGTATGTATGGTCTAAAAGAAGTTAACAGGATGTTGCAGCAACTACCTAGTCCTGCCTCGTCCAAAAACTGTTTCAGTGTTGCTAATCATAAGGCCACAAATGGCCTCAAATCGCCCGTACAAAGTGGCACATGAAGCATCCCTGCGTTTCCGGTGCGAGGGAGGTATATTAATTAGGCTTCGTAAGCTTGAAACGTTCGGAAGGACATTTAATTGACTAACATTTTGATGTCGTTTCTTCCTGTCTTCCAGGGGGCGATTAGGCCTATAACAAAGGAAATGCCAGGTTTATCCCTCTGCCTCCGCAGCTTAGCGCCTCCCTCAGCTCCAAGTTTATCTCAAACCCTCGGTGCCTTGTCGTTCGATAAATATAAGAGTGATTAAAGAAATGGCCGTGTATCTGGTTCCTTCACTGCATTTTTGACGTCCAAGGACGTTTTGGCCGCTTCTGCCACGTAACTCTGCCGCCTCCTTTTTTCCCCTCCTCTCCCTCACGCTCTTCCAGTTCCATCTCCTGTTCCCTTCGCCTACTGCGTTGCTCAACCAGATCTTTCTAGTCGTCCTCGCTTCGCCCTCCATTTCCCACTCACCCTCATGTGCCGCTCTCTCCCCTTCGTCTTTCCTCCACACCCTCATTTTCGCATTTCCTCCCCTCAATTTCCCCAAATAATCTACCCCATCCACCTTTCCCTCTGCTCTTTCCATCATATTTTATTATTCCTGCAGCCCTTCCCTCGACCCCTCCCGCCTCTCCCCCTTCTTCCTTTCCACTTCCACGCCTCGACTTCATGTCCTCTCCCTCATCCAGTTTCTCTCACCTCCACATATCCTCCTTCCCCTCCCTCTCAAAATATTCATTTCCCTATTCCCACTCGTCCACACCAACGTTACTAGCTTATTCTAGTAACGTTGGTCCACACCGCCTACCCAGTCCCCGCCGCAACCCCACCCCGTTCCACCATACCTTTTATTGCCCTCTTCTTGCCCCTCCCTTTCATCGTTTTATCCCACTCTCCTTCCCCATCACGCTGCACTCATCTTCTCTCCTCATCCCTATCACCATCATCTATTCCCCTTTTCTTCTAACATTTCTTATATTTCCCCGCTCCAGTCGTAGTCCTCCCGATCCACTTCAATCCCTTCCGAGTCATCTCTTCCCTCTCCCGCTTATCTTTTTTCCCACACCCACCTCTTCCGCTGAACTTTTTTCACCTTCGTCTTTTCCAACTCTCCCCTTTCCTCTGTCATCCCACTGTTCATCCTCCTCTCTCTGTCCTTTCCCTCCACTGCTTCCGTCGCCATCGCAAATTCTTCCCCACCCCAATCTCGCTTCTGCCCCCACACTTGACCGTTCCATCCCGTACTCTCCCATTCCCGCTAGGACATTGCCCCATCCTCTTCTCCCTCTCCTTCCTCGATTCCTCTCATGTACTATCCCACTTTTCCTTCTCTCTTTGTCGGCCTCTGCGCCCTCCCAATCACTAATCACTTACGCACCAATTTCTAATGGGCCATAAACTAGCTAGTGAGTAGCGTTTCTGGCTGATTCGAGTGACAGAAAGATCAAGATTTTCGTGTTTAGGTAACCCACGAAAGCCGCGCGACGACACTTCCATGTCGTTATCTCCCCCTCTAAGAAAAAGCAACGGTCAAGAGAAAGGTAGCTGACCGCAATCCTCAACATGGTCTTAATGGAGTAGCGGTTAATCCGTCTGCATTTGGCTGAAGCAACTATACTATCCGCGACCATAAACCTATACTATGGAAATTTTGCCATCGCCGTAAAAAATGTAAGTGATCATCTCTCAGCAGCCAGTGAGAGGGACGATTTTACAGTAAACTCTGTCTTCCGGAACTTTATTTGTTGATCAGAACAGCAGGCCCGCTCACTCTAAGCGCGTTTTCTTCTTCCTGCATGCTACAAAACGGACCCCGACGGGCGGGGTTCTGTGAAAAGCCGCTCCTGCAGCGAATTCGGCCTCTACCGTATAACCGGCTTTTGGGAGTACGGAACACCCGTACTTCCGGGTACGATTCCGGGATAGAAGAAAACTTGCTTAAACGGCAGGAATTTAGGCTCAGTTCGCGGCATTAGTTTATCCTGTGAGGTCCGCGTCGGTTAGGGCATGTGTCTCAGCCATGGTTGTATAAGAAGGAATTTTATAGAAGGTAGACTAGTAAGAAGGGAGAGAGGGAGAAACAAAGCGGGAAGCAAAAAGAAAAAAAAAGCGTGTCATTGTGTGTGTGGTGTGTGGCTTGTCCATTTGCAGATCGTGAAACAGAAACTGTCGGCCGATGCTGGCGCCGCAGCCGCGCGAATGCGCATTGCTTACCTCGAGCAGCCAGGCACTCTCGAAGCCAGGGACATCACCGGCGCAGCCGTCGACAAAGTGCGTATACACGGACACACGACGCGGGTGGTGGGTGGTGGCGCTGACACCTTGACGGAGAATGTGCGGGGAGGGGCGGGGCTGAAATGTGACGTCACGGAGAAGAGAGAGAAAGAAGAAAAAAGTGGCTAGGGTTTAACTCTTATAAACCTAGTGTTTCGTGGAAGTTTCGCTTTGCTTGAGATGTCGCAGCCTTCCGTCAAGCTATATCTATAGCTGGATGATTGGGTTCATCCTCTCGCTTGCGCCGAAGGGCACGTGCAGACAGACCAGCCGGCGCGCCATCAGTGGCGAGACTGAGGGACCAAGCGCTGGCGAAGCAGGGGTTAAACCCTCGCCTAGTCACGCGGTTCGCTTGCGGTGAGCGATCGAGCGCAGGGGAATCAGCGGTTTCACCATCGCCTAGTCACGCTGTATCGCAATGGCGGGCGAAGCGATAAGGCGCAGCTTGCGTGCCGGCAGCTGAAGGTAACCTCGACGCGACGAACGACCTTGAAACATGTATCCTAGTAGAGCTTTCGCTCTAAAAATGTTGACAAATGTTAACCAAGCACCGTCACGACCTGCTTTGGATATTGCGAGGCTGTGGGGATATATGCATACATATTGAGCTCCGTGGAGATGCTATAAAATATTCAGTCGTATTATAACATATGCGTGCATCTTAAAACCTGTATCTTATATTTAAGATTCTCAAGGCGTTCAACTTAAGATGCTTCTTCCAGGCCCCAATGAGATGAAAGCGTGCTAGCTGGTTACTCGCACTCACTGTATTCTTGATAAAGAAAGCGTGTTGGACGCATCGGGAGATGAAATCCTTCAGCTCAAGGGACATTCAGAACGGTTTGAGCCATGTAGTAGAGGTGAACTAATCGCTGGGTATGAACTGAGCCTTTAAAGAAACTGAATCGTCGCGAGGTTTGTAAAGGAACTGTCTCCCTATCCCCGCCTGTAATTCCCTGCTGTTTAGTTTCTTTCCTCTCTTTGGTAATCATGGGATACAAAATCTAAGAGATGTTCTGTCTTTTCTGCTCTCAAAGCTGCGTTCATAAAGCAAGGCCGCCCTTCCAAACCGTGCTGCCGACATCAGCAGCGATCATGGCCCCGGTTCACACCGCGCTTCTTGTGGATTTACGAGTACCTATTTCTACCACTGTTAAAGGGGCCATGAGTGCAAGATTCAAGTTTGCTTCACTCAAAAGATTGCCTCGTTAGAATAACACCGGGACCACTTTAATAAAGGGGAGCCATGAGAGAAAATACAACTTCGTTTAATTTGAAAAGAACTAGGACTTCAGTATCTCACTGAGCTCCATTAGACAGCCACAAAGGATGATTTTTAACGGAGAAAAAAAAAGCAAGAAGTATTAAAAACTTCAAAATTTTGCGCCACAGTGACGTGTTATGAGCAAGAATGACGTCATACGGGCCAACCATAAAACATAATTTTCAGTGCCTTAACTGCACGTTAGCATTCGAGTGATGCGGTCAAATGGAACTAGAGGCCCCATTACAAGACGTCCAGTCATCGTGTCGTCGCGGACAGGTCAGTTAGGCGGCCGCAATCGCACAAATCAAGGTTCCGTGTACGTCATAGAAAAGTTGCGAGGAAATTGGCTAGGGGGTCGCGACTGCTTCACACGTTTTCTTTAATATCTCCGCTATTTGTTCGAAGATTGAGATGATACTGGTATTATTGTTATCGGGACTAAGCAGTCTTTCTAATAAACCCGACTTGTATTTTGTCTTCGTGGCTCCTTTGGCTCCTTTAACGCGAACCCCATCTCAAATAAGCTGAATAACGAGGAAAACAAGAGAATAAGCATGGGACACCTTAGCTACATTCTCGCGCACAACAGATGGCACGTATGGGCCGTTTGTTGCAATTGGCTGAGGCCAACACAATCCAACGCGATTAAACTGGGATTATACGCTGGCAGAGCGAGCTGCTTGAGCTCGAATTTAGTGCACATTTTTTTTTACAGCAGTAAAAATTTGGGGGCTTCTGGTAAACAAGTTACGAAGGACCACTGAATAAAAGCAGTGCGCGCAGACACTGTGCCTATACTGACGCCGGACGCGTTGGCCTTCTCTGACGCGACACTGGTCAACTAGCATAAACGACGCTGCCCCAGTCATGTCGAATGTTTCGCTAAACTACTATCAACAGAAACAAAAGTTCGACAGGTTCAATAACGGCCAGAAGCAAACCGAGCGCAAACAACGGTCTTGGAGCGGTATCGTTGCGCCACCTAGGGAGGCGGATCAAATGCGCGTTCTGGAGATAGCGGCAGCCTCAGTAAACTTTCGCACTTTCGTTTTAGGTATCTACGGGGGCGGACGGTGACCAAAAGTAATCAGGGGCGTTTTGCTAATAACGGCGGCCTCAGTCAGCTTAGGAACATTTCTTATAAATATCTGCCCATTACACATAATTGGTGGCGTCACGAAATATACGATGTGGCGGGAAATATGAAATTCTGGCTGAAATATTAAAATTCTCAGTGAATAAGCCATCGTTTGCTGCCTCAGAAACGCTGATGGCACAGTAAAACACCCAGTCTTTTGAACAAAGCAACCTTCTATGTTGTCTTCATGGCCGCCCCTTAAAGCTCGAGGCCGTTCGTGCGGCTTCTGTTTAATTTCTGGTGAATGGAAAATGATGGCAAAATTGCGATTTAACGACAGGCCGTTGTTAGTGCGGAGCACCTGGCATGTTATGAGGGATGTTTGCCCTTCCGAGCTTGGACCCGAAGTGCGATTTTGGTGCGCGGCCGTGGGTTTAACGGGCCAGTAAGGTGTGTAAACGAATTCGGTGTCGACATCGATACGCCATGGGGCCGTGAATACAAATTGGCGCAGGCAGTGCCGAAAGCCCGAAAACCCGCGGTGTCTCCTCCTCGTACAGTCGGTAAAACGTTTGTCTATATAACGCGGCTTTCTGCTGTGTTGGCTTGAAGTAGTTTAGAGAAAATTAGTGCACCATTCTGAAGTCTACGCCGAGCACTTCAGTCCCCAACACTTGTTTGAAGGGAATCCATCAGCACTTTCTAGATATAGCCAGTTGAACTGGCAATCGTTTCAAGCGTTTTGCCGACTGTACATTTCGCCGCACTGCGATTTGTGGCGTCGCGAATCGTGAACGGCTAAAGGGGATAGTCCGAGCTTGTTTAAACGTTTTTCTGGGCCGTCCAGCAGGTCTCGGCGGCTCTTTTTAAGACAAAAGCCGAGCGAAACCGATGGGACGTTGCCCCCAAGGGCGACCGACCGCGCGAGTAGCACGCGACGTATACGTCGAGTAGAGACTACCCGCTGAGAAGACGTAAGGGCCCGCGTCGCGGCGCCATTTAGTCGTGGTGTCGCTCTGCACGCTACTCAATAAAGGTGCTCCTATTTATCCATCTATCTGAACAGAACGTATATGTAAATGCACAAATAAAGCACCCGAAACCTTCTGCTGAACAATTGGTTCTTTTCTTTCTTTCTTTTTTAGCAGCACAGACTCTTTCGTATTTTTACACATCACTACGACCACGGGCAGGGAGGTTTGTTTCAGTTTCGATTTCAGTCGAATGTTTTACCTTGGAGAACTAACTAGCCAAGTGGTGCTTATGCGAGGAAGAACGCGATAGCTGTCGTCCCTTCATTTCGTTGTCTACGTTCGTGTGTATAGGCACAGCGAGCAGCGAAAGTGGGAGATACAGTCGACTCTCGATAATTCTAAGTTGCTTAATTGGAATTTACCGGTAAATTGAAGTGATGTGCAGGTCCCGGCAATTTTACATGCAGTTCAGTAGAAGAGATCGCTCGATGGTTCGAGTCTAAAACCCAATGTATCGGTCTATTTGAAGGTATTTCGAAAGAGAGAGAGAGAGAGATAGCCTTTATTGCATCAGGAAGACGCTATGTCAAGTGGGGGAAGCGGGAGTAGAGGGTGGGATATTCGTAGCTTGGGACATCTTGAAAATAAACCGTTCAAGTTGAAGCTGGTGGGCTCCTTACGAAGGCGGAACAGGCCACGTGGGGTGAGGAGAGCAGGCTCGCGGCTCTAAACTGCTCGCGCTAGACCGCTTTCTAGAGAGTAGTGCGCAATTAAAGTCAGCGTGGAGGGTTCCAGTTTACGCGGGTCGATGTATGAGGAGGAGGCATTGGAGGAGGGTTGAAGGTTCTGTAACGCGTAAATTTCGGACTGTGCCGAATTAGGTGCTGGGGATTGGCGGGTGTGAGGGAGGCGCAGAAGGGACATCGAGGCGGCAGGGATGGGGTGTACCATTTACGGAATGTCTCTGGGGTTACGCTAGCATTGGCAAAGTGTTTGTTTATAAAAATTTCTACCCGACTTTGCTCCTCCGCCTCCTGAGTCATTACCGCCAGCCATACAGATTCTACTGTACCAAAAAAAAAAAAAAAAACGCCTCAAGGTCTTTACTCCAACCGGCTTTTATCTGCTCTGCCCCCGCTCCCAAGATCAGTTATTTCGAACAAAAAAAAAAGCACCGAGGTGACCGCCATATCTCGATAAAATTCGAAATTTCAAGCGCGACAACACTGCCGGTCGGCGCCATCGCAGCTGAGGTCGAGCTCAGTCGATAAAGCGGCAGTTCTGTTGGGACTCGCACGAGCCTACGCATACCTCTATTTTTAGGCTTTCAGCTTTCTTTGGTGGGCGCTTCGGGCTTCGATTTTAGCGATGTCTCAACTATCAGGGCAACCCGTGTCGTACGCCCGAATTGGCGACGACAGTCGAGTTTCTGAACAAAATCAAGAAGGGAGACTTGTTGCTGACTAATAACAGTTATTTGAAGTTGGTGCGGTCCCCGTGGACTTCGATTAACGAGAGTCGACAGTATAATTACCAAAGCGACGCGGCTTCCCATCCCAACCGCACGCCGGAGCTTTTGCTGTAAAGCCCCGCTGTAAAGCCTACTCGCCTTGCTCGGTATTGATCGTCGCCGTTTCTGTGGCTTTTGTTGCCGCTCTCTGTGACGTCGTAAAACAACTGGGAGATAACGAGAAAGCTTGAAATGGCAGCTGCAATTATTTATTGCTGAACAAACGAAGCATCGGTTGTCGTCGAACAAAAGCCGAAAGACCTGCGAAAGTTGCGATAGTATCTTTCAGTAAAAACGAGGTTTTTCAGCCTTCAGTGTCCCTCTAAATAGCGAACAAAATTGTGAATTAAGCGGCAAAAAAAAAAAAGAAACGTTACCATTCCCTTTTAAAGGAAGTTGAGAGAAGCGCGAAAGCTAAAAGTGCGTCCAATCGATTATCAAACCTTCAAAGCCCCAAATCTCATACGGTGAACGAACCCATGCGACGATTTTTCGCGCACTGAATAACGCATCTGCGGGCGATCTATATCTTTAGTTTACGAGATAAAAGTATAATCTTGCGCTCCTTCTTCGTGATCGATGCGTATGTTGTCTTATCTGAAAGAGTTCCCTTTTCGCGATTTCCAAGTAACCGTTTTGACAGAATGGAAGCGCGGTTTTATACACGCGATGTGTATCCAGAGAACTTATCAGAACTTTTCGGTCGACCAACCTGTCTGTGGGGAAATGAATGAACTTTTTCACAGGACGCCATCGGTCCTAATAAGAAAGCTTCCGCTTAAAAAAAAAAAACGTGAAGCTCTTCGCGACACTCTGAAGGGCGCACTTCATCCCAATACGCTACTCAGACCCGATTGCCACAATACTTTACTTGGTTCACTGACCCCGTTAGGAGTAGAGAAAAAATCGAGATTGGTTTGCGCCATAGCAGCCTCCCAGCTGTCGTTTGCGACTTAAATTGTATTTAAAGGGGTCGCCACATGCAGCGACGGCGACAAGAAAGACGATAAATGTAATTCAGTGGCCGCAGCAAACAAGTAGTGTGGGCGACAGCGACAGGGAACATTGACAGCAGTGTATTGATTTTTTTTTTTCGCTTGTCGCTGTCACCCACACTACATGTTTCCTGCGCCCATTGAGTGGCGTTTTTCGCGTCGCTGTCGCTGCACGTGGTTACCCCTTAAAAATGTTTTGACGACTAACATAAAGTTGGCTAGCCTGAAGAAACGCTGATGCCGCTTTAAAAGGTTCTCTCTCTCTTTTTTTTCTTTTTTTTCCTTGACGTGTGGAAGACATGTCGCTGTAGCTTGGAAACAGGTTCTCAGAATTCGACTTGTGGACTTGTCCTGGTAATTTAGGAGAGGACGCTTCTGGGGGCATATGCTGACCTCGCACCTATAGCTTCTGTACCGAGCTGATTGCGGCCCAATGCTTCCGTTTGTACCTTTCTCAAGGGTACGGAAAGCGTATAATAGCTGTGTTCTGTAGCCTCAAAAACCCGGGCTAGGGAAGACAACTGTACCAAGTTTGCTTGGCTTCAGTGTCAATGGGAAGGGTCAGTGCGAGGAGACAGGGCGGCGTGAAGGGGTGTAGAGGAAGCGCTGCGCTGCGGCGCTGCGCTGACGGGTAAAGTCTGTTCCATAAGCTACCCTGCTGCCCTACTAGGTGGCAAAAAAATACATAAGGATAGCTAGAGGAATGAATGAATATGCTTTATTATAAAGGAGGCACGAAGCCCTTTGGGGGGGGGGAAGGAGGTAAGTAGGGAGGGGATGAAGGGGGATACCACTAAAGTTCATTGTGGGATCGTAGGTCCTTTCGTGGGCGTCTTCGTTCTTGTGTGCCGCCTAATGGTCAGGCCCGCTCTATACTGCTTTGTAGAGACCACTCTCTAGTGCGTATCGGCCTATTGCTCCGAGTAAGGATGCGTTACTCCGGAGTATCTGTAAGTGCGCGTGGACTCCTAGATGTCAGTGGTCATTTATCAAGCAGGGCGGCTCTGCCCTTGTCAAATGTCGTGCAGTGCAAGATTAAATGGTACAGTTTAGACGTTGTATCCTGCCCACATAAGGTACACGGGGGTGCCGATGTGAAGGAAGTGGCGCCGTTACACCATTTTTGTGTTACGTCTGGGGTGTATGCCGCGTTTGCGTCGGCGTTGTTAACAAACATTTCTTCTTGCCGTCTGAGGGTGATTCCAGCAGGCAGGAAGCCCTGAGGGGTAATGTCTTGGAGTCGCTTACGGCTTTCTTGTTGCAAGCGTTGGCGCTGCAAATACCATGTTACTGGAGTATGCGCCGGCGGAGGGTTGGAAATCATGGGAGGAGAGGTTAGGAGGCGCTCCCTTGCAGCGTCGTGGGCTTGCTGATTTCCATCTGCTCCAACCGCGTGACCAGGTGTCCACGCAAGTCGAACAATCGTGCCTTGTTGCTGGAGTTCGCCTCGATGCAGCCCACTTTGCTGCACAAAACTTGAAAAAAGGTGGCAGTGCCACCTTTATTAGCCGCGCAATGTTCTTAAAGGAGCCATGAAGACAAAATGCCAAGTTTGTGTTATTCGAAAGATTTCGTGTTTTATAGTACCCCCAGCGCTTGTCCGAATGCAAACGATGCTTTATTCACTGAGAAATTAATCAATTTAGGTAAAAATTTTGATTTTCCCGCTCAAACGTGCGTTTTCGTGGTCCCAAATGACATCACAGGAACCGACCGCTCTGCAGCCTAGGGTCCCTTGATTCACGCATCCGTCGTACAGGGTGGAGACACGTATGCGCTGGCGCCGCCATTTTGGTCCACTCGCTCGCTGCAGAAACAAGTCATTGTATCAAAACCGCGCTAAAATTATCCCCGCAACGGGTTAACTGGCGAAGTTTGAATCATTTTATCTGTTTCGCGTTGCTGGGTCTCGTGGGAACGAGAACAACGCGTTGTGCACGTTGACCCAACTGCAGCGGCACGGGACCGTTCAAAGGGTGTCTCCACCCTGTACGTTGGCGCTGGCACTGAGGTACCCGCGCGTTTGTTTACGTTACTGAACCTAGGTGGCGCCACCATATCCGTGGCCGTGTCGTTTTCTGCCTTTTTTTTCGTTCTGGGAGAAAATGGTTTCGTGAAACATAGTGCTCGCTCGACAAATATGTTCACGTAAGACACCGTCGCGTCAATCAATCGGCCAGTGTCGTCTGAGACAACCTCAAAGCCCCGCAGTTCTGTGCAGCTAAACAAGCATAGTGCGCGCAGTACCAATAACAGCAGTACGAAGCGGTACTTCTATGTTACATGTGCTTTCGTAACTTACACTTACCACCATTCTTACGGCTTTAAAAAGAATGTGCCCTAAATTTAAGCGCAAATAGCTCGTCGGCAAGCTTGTAAGCTCTGCCTAATTTGCGTTTACTTTCGCCGGCCTCCGCCAATCGCAGAACTGGCTCGAATGACATCATAGGTTCTGTTGCGGGAAATGAGCTAGTGGGTCGCATGGCCATTCCCTTTTTTCCTAATTATGTAGCTTATTTGAGCGAAGTTTACGTTAAAAGTGGTGTCAGTATGATTCTAACGAGGCAATCTTTTGAATGAACCAAACTTGTGTTTCTCTTCATGGCTCCTTTAAAAGAGCACTGCACGTCTTCACACGCCTTCTCCGGTGTTTTTTCCCGCGCTAGCGGCAGCTACGCCATTCCGATTTTCATTGCTTCGAAGGCCCGCTTAGACGTCGACTTCTCACTGCTTTGCTGTCTTCGGAATGGAACGCTCCTCCAAGTACAAAACCGCCGCGCAGACGCAGTAGTGAAGACTCACTGACAAGCAACAGAAAAACGAAGGGCGGCTTAACCAACTGAGCTAATTTTGCCTGCTTTGTGTCCCGAACGAGGAAGTATGCGTAAAAACGAGCGAACACGCCCACGTAAACAAAAGGCCGTTTTACCAGGCAGAAAGCAACAGTCGCAAAGTCTAGATTACCGAAAGCAAAGAATAACAACGTCAGCACTCGAGACTTGAGTTCCCGAGTATACTCGCGACGATACTCGGGACGCCCAGAGTTTAAATAAAAACAAGGGCATGATGCATAATCACCCACCCGTGCACGGAGTTTCAAGAGGCGTAAAAAAACTAATCTAGTATTCGGCCAGCGCTGCAAAGGGCAACTATAATGCCCAAGGTACCCGATGTTGCTGTGCGAAGGACTTCAACAGTCTCACGCGTCTGCTGCTGCTGCATAATTTTCAGCAAGACTTGGCGGAGCGCATCCGGAGAGGAGTGCACCTTCAGGCGTTACAGTGCGCTGAAGTGCGCGAGTGTGTTTGTCAGCGATTTTCGCTTAAACTTTGGGGCGCTGGAATCTCATCGGGATGGATGTCGCTGAAATTTCTGTTTGGCGCTTGTGTTATTCAGATTGCGGTTTCTTGCTTTTTCGCTTTACGAACGTCCTTTTTAGAGACGAAAATTTTTCTGGGGCCACTAATCACCAACATTTTTGTCTGTCCATCCGTCCCTCCCTCGATTCAGCCACCGGGCCAAAAGTTGCTAATGTTCTGAAACAAAGCATTTCCAAACTACGAAATCGACTAGCGTTCCTCAGTACTTTCAGCAAAAAGAAACATTAGGCCGGGCTCAGACTGTTGTCGCAACTGCCGTAATATCTTTAAATAATGACGTCATTTGACGTCTCAGCCAACCGAACTGCGTGAAACTCCGTTTTTTTACGTCAATATAGCGCACGATATGGCTGTTACGTCGGTAGTCTGAACATAGCCTTAGGCGTATTTAAAGGAGGGCTAAGCGTCGGTTAAAATTTTTAATCCGATTAATCGGCTGGCCTCAATCCGTTGTATTGGCTTAGGGATAAAGTGGACCAAACATAATATTTTAATATTATTTGCCGTAATATAATTGTAAAAATGAGGTCGATGAACTCGTCGGCCTGTTCACAGACATTGCAAGTGAGGTAAGCAGGTCATCGTCATGGGGCTGATACGGGCGAGACGCTTATCACCGCGTTCGTCACTCACACTTTTCTAGAATCATGAAACGCCGGCACTCGAAGTTATTGTAGGGGGGGGGGGGCCTATTAATAGCGGTTTACTTACGACATAGTCAGTTATCAGTTTATACAACGACCAAATGTTGCGGGTACCCGCTCGCTGATTTCTGTACCGGGTAATTTATAGTAAAGTACCGTAGCCATTTTCCTGTCTGTCGGTAAGCTTTCGGTTTTAATGCTTGCATCGTTTTTTTTTGTGACATCAGGGTGGGGTGATTTCAACATTGATATAATACTCAACACGCTTATGCACAATTGCAACAGGGCATTCTTGTTTTAGTTCACGCACGTGACTTAAACCGATTAACCGGTTATTAATCGTTGTTAAAGCATTCATCGATTAATCGGAGGGTTAATCGATCAATCTTATGCAATACCTAAATATTTAACTGCCACTTGTAGTGTTTTTTTTTAATTAAAAATAGACGTGGGCGTAATTTTTTGGGAGCAAACGCAAAAAAAAAAAAAACGCGTTAGAAATATTTCAACCGCGAAATACAAAAATCTTGCTGAAGCCTTGTAGCTACCTTGTGGCTCGAGCGCTAGGCAAACGTAAGAAAAGGTCGCAACAGGTGGCGCGCCAGTAGTGCGGACGCGGGAAAATTGAATTGAGAAAACCTCCATTGCGTTTATCATAGCGGCGCCAACACACGAGGGAAAGAGAGGGGACGTAGTCACGTGCATGAGCTGCTGAAGACTGTCGTCTTTGAACTACATTTGCAGAGAAGCGAGCATATACGGAGCCATTTTTTTTTTTTCATTAAATAATTCATTCATTCAGGTAGAAAAGTTTCTGAACAAAAGCAGTCTACGTCAACCCTGACTGATCAAAGCTTATCAAGCAACCGCGCCTGACGTAGACGTGCCAGGGGCGACTTCAGATAGTTTGGCCTCTCCTCCCTCGCGTTATTATTTCTGACACCGTCGTAGATATTAATTAAAACTGTACCGAGTCATCTTTCACGAACGTTCGTGTATCTAATTACTCATTTCTGATATATAACATACCACGTAGAAAGGAGATATCGCGTGAACCTCGACGCAAGAACAGAGAGACGTAGCTTATAACCGCGCGACGCACGGTGGGGGGTGCTAGTAACTGCAAATTTTTGGCTTCGTCGGTTACGCCGACGTATAGCAACGGAACCAGTCCGACTCCCGTGTTCCTAGTTCACTTTGGCTTGTCGGTGCGGAGGCTTCGGTGGGCAGTCTAATCTAATAACGGCCCTCGTGATTTCCTGCGCCCCGACCCGTCCCACGTATAGCTTTGCTTTGCCGGCAGCGCCGGGACGTTCTTCGTATTTCGCGGTACGTAATTAGTTTCGGTTCTGTGCTAGCCGCGCCCGAACGCTGCGGAGGGTGAGGAAGAGTGTGTTCTGCCGACGTCTGCTGCTTCCCTGCAATGCGTGCGGCTAGCCGAACTAAGCTGGCCGCTGAGATGAGATTTCGCCCCCGGCTCTTCTTACCGTCGCAATCAACTGGGGCAGCGGCCGCCGCCACGTTAGGCTTAGCGGGCCTCCTTTCTTTCTCGCCTCTCCCTAGCGTTCCCTTCTCTGAAGCCGCGGGCTAACAAACGCACACACGCAAATGTCTCCTCCTCCGGAGCCCTCCTCCTCCTCTTCCTCTTCGCCGGTTAGTCGACTGTCATCTCATCCCGGCGGGCGGCCAGCTCTATTAACGTCCACGGTGTGCGTGCGCCCGTGATGTCGTCCCCAGAGCGCTGATAGTGTAGCGTTCGGCCGCTGGCGGAACCGCCAAGAAGAAAAGGGCGCGAAGCGGGTAAACAGAAGGTGTGGGGGAGCGAGGGAGGCAGCTCGGAACAAACGTGTATATAGTGTGTCTAGCGTATACGTTCCGCCTTTCTCCCTAATAGAAAGCCGGGAAGATTGGGGCCGCATGCGTGTCTGACCTCGTGCTGCAGTGCGTGTTCATCCTTGTTATGCGATTTCTGGCTAACGTCGCCCGCGTTGGCGCTGCTTTCACCGATGGCGCGGCGAAACTGTCCCTGCTTGTATTTTTTTCCCTCTTGGTTGAAGGCGTGGCGTACGCACGCGGACACGCGTATCTTGCGTTAACGCTTTAACAACGCCGCCCGCGAGGAAGCGAGTGGCGCTCGGTTGATGCTGCATTTTGTTTACGACGTTTGCACGTTTTACGCAGTGCAGAACGTCAAAAAAATAATTATAACAGCAGACAACGACCCGCGGGTTGCACACGCCGGCCGCAGGTGTCGCTGTGCACCGATGCGGGCGACAGGCTATGAAAGCATGAAAGTTAACCGCTTGCGCTAATTTTTCTTTTCTTCTCTTCTCTCTCATTCGGAGGTTTATTACTGCGAAAACTCATTCTGGGCGCCTTTCCGTGCTGGCACGGTAACTCGGATGTCTCGTGTACAGCTTCTTCGCGCTTGGAAATAAATTTGCGGCTGTTGTGAGCTTGATTTTGTCAGTGTTTATGCTGGATGTGCGTCGTGCGCGGTGCGGGCACGATAAACTGCGGAAGCTTCCTGCGTTACTGGCGTAACGTGGTTACAGTGTACCAGAAGATAAGGTGTGTTGTGCGGGGAAAAAAAAAAAAAACCAATGGAGAGCGCGGGTCCCTTATGCGATGAAAAAATTGTATGAAGCGCAGGCGTTCCCCAGAGAACTCCTGTTGCAGCCAGCGCCATCTATGAGTTTTGAAATCAAACCAAACAGTTATTTGACGGGTTTTGTAAAACTTTACATCATTAAATAAAGAAATCAGACTATTTAGGGCAATAAATAGGGATTGATTTAACAAGCAGGACTTCTGAAGCCAACTGGTAGCAGCGGCCGCCAGGAGCGCTGCTTGCAACAGGGGTGGGTACGCAAGCGTAGTAATCATAAGGATCGGAATTCAGAACAGCGGGAGGAGAAAAAAAGGGGGTGGGAGCGATGAGAGTTTAAAGCAGGGGTGAGGGGGAGATGGGGGGGGGGGGAGGAAGCAAATCTATTAGATTAGGTAGGAGTAGGGCAAATACGTGGAATAAAACAGGCAAGTCGGTTGCTGACAACCGACGCCCCGATTCAAAGGGAGAACCACTAATCATCATCATCATCATCGTTCCTCAGCAGAAATTTTCATCGCAAAAGGGGACACCCCTAATCGGTCCCGAACGAAGCACCTCTCTCTTCTAGTACACTGTAACGGGGTGGCCTAGTCTTGGCCGCGGGTACTCCTCGAACAAGGGGCCTGAATTCAACTCGAGCTTTTTTTAAATTTGCGAAGGCGAAATCACGCCGGCGCTTGCGTAACTTCTTCTCGTCACTACAGCGCGGCTATAGATGCTGCCGACGGCGCGTTGCTCCGTCGTTAATGCGCTCATTACTGTTGGTTCTGGTATTTTATCGCTCCCGGAAATTATCTTTGGGCTTAACGAGGGTGTTTGTCGCGGCTCCGTAAACCGCGTCGCGCTCACAACTGTAAGCTGGACGTGTCACATATGGCGGGTCTAGTGTTTTTGTGCGGCAGTTAGCTGCGCGCTGTTCACGGTAACCGGTGGTGGTGATAACGAGGAACGTGTTTTCGGTGACATGGGGTGATTTCGCCACTAAACAGCAAGACGAGCGAAGGTCGCTTGACTACGGGTACGAAAAAGGACATCGTGAAATCTCCGCTTCTACGAACTCAGGCTGCTAGGCTAGTTGGTTAACCGTAAACTACTAAAGCTCATAAATGTAGAGCAGTATAGTCGCGCACAAGCCTAGTAGGCTTGTGTGTGGCGACGCCATGCAGCAGCGAGAGTTTCACATACAGTCGAACCACGCTATAACGGAGTAGTATGGAGGCAGCAAATTAGTTCGTTGTAACCGATATTCGCTGTAACAGTAGAGGTAAAAATCTGCTATAACAAATCGACAATCTGGCTCGTGCAAAAAAGCTTGATACAAAAACTTATTTTGAGGCTTCGAACCCACTGTACACAAGGTAACCCTTACCTTTCTTCTTGTTGCATTTCGAGCTCAATGAACCGGAACATCGCGAGTACGCGAAATTACAACATAACAGAGTTCACTTGACAAAACAGGAGTGCGTCCTTATTTATTTGGTGAAGGATGTGATCGTCGTCTCGTGGCTACTCACAGCACTGAGCAGAACCAAGTTTTCCATTATTTCCACGAACAAAAGGGCCTTTATACTTCTGCAGTTTAGGACTACGGGGGTTTTTCCAATTATAGTTTCTTAGCCTCCTGGTCAATATTTTATCCGACATCGCCCGGCTTTCACGGTTTCCGTTCCATTATAAAAAAATAAGTGTCATTGAAATAAAGCGTGACCAACCAAAATATGTGTTTACTTCGCTATAGCCGATAATTCGCTATATCAGTTCAATTGTACTGATTCCATTCAACGTGCAGTTATAACGCGTCAGGGAAAGTACAAAACAAGAACATCGGAGGAAGGTTTAGAATAAACACAAATACAAAATACAGAAAAGAGAGCGCAAGATAGCATTATTCGCTTCCACAACTCCCTATGTGTTGGTTGCGATCGACTCATATTGCAATGAGCGCGAAACGAACGCGACGTTTATACATATTTACGGCGTCCCTTGTCATTGCCCCTTGGTTTGCCCGCAGGTTTATAAGTCTTGTGATACGTCGTGATGCTGCGAACCGCATTGTTGGTTGCTCATCTCAGGGCTATCTCGTCAAGATAACCCGGGGCTTTGGGTGGCTTCTATAAACACAATGATGATAACCTGGTTGTCCACTGCACGGTGCAGATATCTACGTGTATAGTACCAGAGTCCTTCAATGCATTTCTGGTCATGAAACTTCGCCGTCACGCTATGGGAGAGCTTCGTACGCTGCCGCGCCGCGGCGCTGGTGTTGATCGGAGGGCAGCCGGGGGCGTGGTCAGAGCGCGTTTGGCAGGGAACGGACCACGGAGTAAGATAAAGCAGACGCTCGCCGCCTTATCAGCAGTGCGCTTTCGCTTTATGTGTCTTGGGCCGCTCAATTGGACTTATCATTTTGTGAGTGGCGAAAAAATTTGGTGCGAACGCGGGCATGCTGCTACTGCGTTCATGCCTGCCGGTGTGGCTACAGAACAGCGGCGGCCTCCCGATGCCCTCCGATCTGCGGTGGCTCCACTCGCGGTAGCCTTTGTCCCCGTACAAAACATGACCAGAGAAGCATTGAAGGACTCTGATCGTACTTATGTGGCTTCTAATTCCGTGTTCCCCGTATATTGCGGAACGTACCCCGCTTAGTAATCTCGCTGCGGTATACCGGTACACTTCGGGAGTTTCTCCGCATGCGCACATTGTCAGTAATACATCTAAAATATCATTTTCTTAAAGGGGGGGGGGGGGGGGGGGGGTCACACAGAAGCAGCGCCTGGGCTATGTTTAGGCAGGATGTAGGGGAGGGCTACAAATAATTTGGGGTAGTGTCGCTAGATACCGTTACAGAGTATCGGCACTATTTTCTCCTGTTCGGTTCCGCCGCCGTGATCATTGTTCAATTCGCATCACGTGGTTCATGTATGCGGCCATCTTGTTTACGCATTTCCTGTCCGTCAGCTGTGGCAGTAGTCTCAGCTTGTCTTCCCTGCTCTGCGACTGCGCGCGACCATTTCAAACGCGAATTAACAATAACGCGCTTTGCAGCTTTTCAGCTGCAGGGGCCCTATTCTCGACTGTACAAATTCCCGGGAAATTCGTCATGTTTTTTTTTTTTTTTACGTAAGCATGACGTAAGCAATTAGTGACGTGGTGCACCTATAGCTAGTGTAATTTGACGCTTCACTCATAAAGATCACAACCAAGGTATCAAATATTCGGTTCCCGACCGCGGCGGCCGCTTTTCTGGTGGAGGCGAAAAGCAAAAACGCCCGTGTGTTCGAAATTTGGGCGCACGTGAAAGATCCCCAGGGGGTCAAAATTAATCCGGAGCCCTCCACTACGGCGCGCCTCATCGCCTGCGTTGCGTCGGCGCGTTAAACCCTACAGTCAATCAATCAAGGTATCAAATATTGCCCATAAAAGATATAAAAACACTTGGCATGTACAGGCGAGCCCGCTTATAACGAACACAACGGGAAACCGAAATCACTTCGTTATATCCGCTTTTCGCTATATCTGGACAGAAAATCTATGTATACCAATGGTAACGGGAAATAAAGATTTGTTCGTTATAACCGCTATATCGTTAAAACCGGGTTCGCTATAAGTGGGCTATACTGTACTATAAAAATTAAGACGGTAGCTGAGGCTGGCCAGAGAAACACATTTCTGCAGGTCAAAATTGGCGTCAACACCACAAGGCGATCCAGTAATGTTGATCCAAAAGCGAGCGAAAGGCGGATGTTGAGCTGACGAACATCACACAGTTTTTTTTACCGTACCTATTTATTTATTTCAATCGCTTTTAGTAACATAGTTGGGCTCTCTGCTTCAATGCAATCTTTGTTGCGTTATCACCATGGGTTATCACCTTCCCGGCCGCCACCGCCGCCACGATATCGTCTGCTGCTATGTTACAACAGAGTCCTTCAATTGAAGGACTCTGGTTACAAGTTTATGGCGTGATCACAGAAAAAGACGGCCAGCGACTATCGCTTGTATGACACATAAGAGCAGCGCAGCGCTACGTCTGATAACCGCGGAGCGTACCATGTCGCCGATTCACTAATTCGTCAAGCTCAAGTTTAATCAGCACTATAATGAACAAACGAGTCACTTTTCTTTGGTATTTTTCTCTTGACATCGATCATGTGACCCAGCAGCTTATTAGGACGAGTGTGGACAAATGCCACGCATTGGGTTCTTTTTGTCATGGAGAGGCTTGTACTGCCCTGGTATGTTGCTGTTGCACCAAACAAATAATTTTTATTTTATTGCCAACATAAAAGCAAAATACTGCACTTTATTTGTATGCTCCGTGATCGCTGACTTGGAAACAGTCGAAACCATTATTTCTTTCGTTAGAAAACATGCTGTAAACCGCGCGTCATGCGAAACTGCGCCTGCTGCAAATTCACGGACATTTGGCGGCGCCAAAGGTTGGTGAAATTTTTCGCCCTATTTCGCGGTAAAAGCAGCCGCCATTTTCAAGCTTGTTACGTAACATTAAGTCGCTTTTACGCAGGCTCAAGTTGCCAATGTGGGACGTGATCGTTACCGCCAAGTGTTTAAATTACGTCACGCCTTCTCAGCCAATCACAGAGAGGGCGTGTATTACAAGCAATATTGTTGTTGAATAGCAAAGACAGGCCTACGTTGTCATGTCCGGTGCATTTAGACTAGTTTTTCATTGCCGGCCAAGAATTATGCACTTTAAGTAAAGAGAAATAAGGCAAACTTTAGAACTCGTGCCCGTAAACGCCATGAAACGTCAAAATGGCGAAAGCGCACACAACTGCTTTGTCAACCGGGCGCACGTGACCAAAATTAAAAGCCAATCAGTAAAGACTTCCAGCAAATTCTCCAGTTCCCTGGGAATTTGCGCAGTCGAAAATAGGGCCCCAGAAGTGCGTCCGAAATTTGCCGTGTTGCTGCGTCTTCGGCAGTGTCGTTTACAAATGACCTCGTCAAAGTTAGCGGTGAGGCAGCAGAAGCGGCAATCTGGCAACACTGATAATCATTATAATGGCCGCCGTTGCTCACTTGCGTGCCCAGTGACGATACTCTGTATTTTATCTAGTGACAGTAATGTCGGCCGCTAAAGATCCGCACGGGGTCAAAATTAATCCGCAGCCCTCCACTACGGCGCGCCTCATCGCCTGCGTTGCGTCGGCGCGTTAAACCCTACAATCAATCAATCAACCAAACAATCAGTTCAGTCGACTCCCGTTAATACAAAAAGTCCATGGGGACCGCAAGAAACTTCGAATTAACCGAACCCCAAGTCGAACGTACGACACGGGTTGTATGGGTTGCTCACACAACGCTGTGCGCAACAACAACAACAACAACAACAACAAAAGGCTGAGGAGCTCAAAAGAGCGGGACGTATACGCCGGCGGGAGGCTCAACGGGCCTGCCGTTTATCAACTGCGCGCTGCCTCTGTTGCGACGGCGCCGACACAAGTAAAGACCAGGGCGCTGTTTTCGCACGTGGAAATTTTGATTTACTCTTTTTTTTTCGAGAAACGACGATCACGTCGATGCTTCTTATTCGAGATAACTTTCAATTAACCGATGTAATGGGCTTTTATTGAACGATTTCTTCCATTGGATTGCATGTGAAATTGCCGGGGCCAGCCCATCACTTCCAATCAACCGAAAATTCCAGTTAAGTGACTTCGAATTATCGAGAGCCACCTGCATATTGTCACTAAGCCAAAATGACGCAGTTGGCTTGAAAGCAAAACAAGTTTATTGGGGCGAACCTGTGCTCCCCTAACAACTAACAGGCGAGAGTCGGTGAATCGATTGCCGCGACGTCTGCTCTGCGTGCATTTATCTTTCTCCGCGGGTGTTTCTGGAACCGTCGAATTACGTCGAGAACACCGTGGATGAGAGAAGACTATTCTAGGCTAGTTGCGTTAGGGCGAAACTTTCTCCCTGTGAAATGAGATAATGTGTGCGGCATGATAAAGAAAGAATGGAACGTGCGCTTTACTCGGGACACAGGTAACACAGCCCCGCGCAGCCGGGCGGTAAAAGCAAGAACATAAGTAAACAGATCCAGTGCATGGTTCTCGGCGATATCGATTCGGTGTGTAGATAGCATAGGCGGAAAAAAAGGCACAAAATTTCGGGGGCTGTTCTGACACCGAAGCACCCCCTGGCTACGCCCCTCGTTTGTACTGTACTAAGTAGTTTCTGGTTTATAAGAGTATAGCACCGAAATATCTCACACGAAGTCCCTAGCTACTCATTCCCATACATTCGTAATGATGGCCGTCTTGCTGCTGCGACGCTGCGTACGCGAAAAAGACACCGCCCTGTCGCATCGTCGTCGTCGGGCCGTTCACAAGCGCAAGCCTGCATTATTAGTAGCGCGCGGTAACTGTGCATTACTGCGCCCTGCCCGCAACCGTACACACGCCGCCGCTTTGTTTTCCGGCCAGGCGTTATTTTCTTCCCACCAGGGGAATAAATACTGCATGCCGGTCAGATAGGCTTAGCGGGGCTCAAGTGCGCTAGAGGGAACGCACTTCGTTCGCTGGAAGGAGGGACTGGAAAGGCACACAACAGGCGTCGTTTCCGCTTTGTTGTGTAACCTCTTCCGCCGTTGTGAAGCAGCAAAAGGGATAAGGAAACGCAGTGCCTTCTCGCGTTGTTTAATCCAATTCCGGTGCAGCGTTCGCTTCGCAGAACAGTCGCGGCGCCAGCGCGCGCGCCTTGGGGAACGCCGGAGGCGCAAGAGCTTTCTCTCCCTACTGGGGATGATTTATATTTCAGCGCCAATGCTCGGACGCTTTTAGGCGAGACTGTTCTTCTCTGTGTCGCGTAAGCCGCCGTCACGCCGGTGGAACTGCAGTTTTCTCTGCTCCCGGCATCTCCTGTAGTTTTTCTTCTGGTCTCTTCTGACGAGGAAACGGCGGGCCATGTTTTTTAGGATCAACGGAGGAAGGCTACCAGGTTGCGCGCATTTTGCACGCCCGATGTACTTTCCGGTGAAGTTTTAAAGGGAAAGCATTAACCCTTTCAGCCGTGGATGTTTAAAGCTTCCTTTCTGCGTGTTTTCCTTAGAGGACCCCTGCAACGCTTTGAGGTACTTTTCAGGCTTTACGCCTGTTCTTTGTTTCATGCAGAGGTAGACGTCGTCGTCGTCGTCGTCGTCGTTGTTGTTGTTGTTGTTGAAAACGTTTATTGAGAAAAGAGGGAAGGGAGTTGGGTCGAAAAGTGGAGCAATGGGTGGCCATCCTATTCCGGTAGGCCGCGGGCTGTGGCAGCCTCCTGGTGGCCGATCTCGTTGAGATAGACGCAAAAAATAAGTATCAAGATACGTGCAGAAATGTGAGAGTTATTCCATTTTTAAATGCAGAGCATTTCAGTAACTCACGATGTCACCCGCGTTGACGTCCGTAGTCCGCACCGTCGTTGTCCCTACTATATAAAAAAAAATACTATCCCGGCGCCCGGTTTCGATCCCCTCGACCCCTGCGGGCGGAACGCAATGTACATGGTGCTCTACCCACCGCGCCACAAAGCCGACACAGAATGGGACGCTACGAACGCGCCTTATATCGTTGACTCATTCAAATTACTGCTGACGAGCGCTCTCTCAGCAGTTGCCACAAGTGCAACAACATTAACGTAACGCAAAACTACTTAACGTCGTGCGCCCCCGGAAATGCTCTGCATTTGATCGTGCCCCTCGCGAGGGGGATGTTTCACTGCGTCTTCTCTCGGTCGCGGGACCCGTGGCGCATCTGGCGGAGGCGCGGCACACTCGTAGCACTTTGAAAAGATTGCGGCGCCAGCAGCTGTGTGTGTGCGTGCCCGCACTTGTACAAATGGCGAGTGCATTGGCTGTCCACAGAGCAAAGCATTCGTGCAAGTAAGCCGTTGCAGTCAGTCAGTCAGTTAGTTAGTTACTTAGTTAGTTAACAACTCCGCAAGTATTTGCGTTTCTTGCTGTGTAAACAAAGCGAAACACGCAAGAATGACGAAATTTTTTAAATTTAAAAATGCAATCATATTGAAGGTTGCTCTTTCGAAGGCGACTGCTGCTCGCTTCCCACTCTCCCCGATGACGACGCAACGCGGGACCAGTGAGGGCAGCGAAAAACGCCGAGTTCTGGAAGTTTTAAGCCCATGGTTGTGTGACCTAGGAAGCTCCTTTCCGCGCTTCTTGACGTATACTATAGTCGCTTCTTGACGGCACCGCGACAACCGCTCCGACCGCGCCGATACAGTGCCGACGAGTAGAAAGCGGAGACCGCCGAAGTCGCCTGCCCGTCGCTGCGTTGATGTGTGCTGCTGGGGTTATACTTTTCTAAACCCTATTATGCTCTTCAAGCTATTTTTGGTTAACAGGGAGGCTGTTCATACCTTGACGAATGCCGCGAGTGATTGAAAGTGTGAAGCGTATGCGCTGCCTTGTTACTTGTTCTTGACGTGAACTCCACTTGTGGATTCACAGAATGGGAGAAACAGTCGCATATACTGGTTTAAAAAAAAAGGACTTGTGAGATGCTCACACACACACAAAAAAAACTAGGCCTCTGCGGGGTCGAACTACCGACTTTTAAAGGCAAAGTCTGCGCTAACCCCTCCGCCATTTATCAACGGAGAAGGTGCGAGAACTTGCATACAATGTCTGGGCGTCAACGGGTATCTATGTCTGTTGTGTGTGTGTGTGTGTGTGTGTGGTGTGTGTGTGTGTGTGTGTGTGTGTGTGTGTGGGTGTGTGTGTGTTTAGTTTTTGTCGTTTTGCAGATATTCTGGCCGTGATAACGTTTGTTCATCACGAACCGATCTTGGAGTTTAGCCCCGTCATGCTAACACTACAAAAAATCAAGCCAGAGCTCCCTCGTTTAACTCATAAACAGCTATCGCACAGTCGCGCAATTACCGACGCAGTCCAAGGAATGGTCTTTGGTAACAGCTTTCCAACTAACATAGCTTGGTTGAATTTGTCTCATGGCAGCCGATTGCTCCTAGAGAGAAAAAAAAATGGCTGCGGCTTAGCTCAGCTAATGTTTGATACGCAAAACAAAAGCTTGGCTTAGTCTGGTTGAGTCTCGGTTTCGCTTGGTTAACCTTTGATGTAGCTGTATTGCCGACCACGGCTCAACGCCGTTCGGCCCCGTGCAACGTCACAGGAGGAGGCCCGCGCCTCGCTTTCATTCGCGACGAACGCGGCGTTCCTCTTCGCCGGGCGCGAGACGAGTCACGAAGCCTGAGACGACCCATTTGCGCATGCGTGGGAGGCGGCGGGTTTGGTCCGCTGCCGATCAGCTGAGCGCCCGCAACCGCGGCGGCCGCCTCCGCTAGCTGAGCAGAACGACTGAAAACGGGGCCTTGTGTGCGCAGCGCCGACAGCGGGCCCGGCGAATCACGTGGTGTGCTCAGAGGGGTGTGTCGCAGGGTGTGTGTGTGTGTGTCTGCGCTCAGAAGGTGAACTTGTGCATCCGCGGTGAAACCGCCGGGCAAAGTAAAGCTTTGCTTTAAAAAAAAAAAAAAAAGAGGTGTGGTCGCTTTTCGGTGAAGGCAACGGCGCTTCCAGTGCGAAAGCCCGTCCCCGAACGTCGATACGCTCGAGCCAGACTGAAAACTCCGGATCTGCCGTCCGTTTTGCGATGCGACGGACGATCTGGCAGGCATTTTAGCGAAGCGCGCAGACGCCGGACGTCGAGCCACGCTGAGAGCGGCTCAACGTAATACGTCTTCAAAGGGCACCCAAGCGCTCGAAACGGCCAGTAGTGTATACCCTTGTTGCTATAGACGTTGAAGTTCTATGCTTCCTTTGAGGAAAAAAAGTACGAACTAAAGCATTATTTAGGCTCGTTTGTTCGATACAATGACATATACAAAATTTTGCAAGATCAACCAATCGCAGGGTGCGTAGGGTCCCCTCCCCGCGTTGCGTCGTCATATCCGGAGGCTTCGGGCGTGACGTACGCAGTGCCGCATTTGCTTGTACTTGCAGACGTAAATATTGAATAACTTTCTTATTTGCGCACCGATCGCATCTGAACGACACAAGGCGATGTAGAGCCAGAAAAGTACCTGTAAAAAAAGCGTTGCAGGGGTCCTTTAAGTCTTGCGCGCTATGAGCTTACAAACGAAAAACGAACAAAACGAAACGACCACCCAGCTTGTGGTGCAAGTAATTAACTACTTACAGGCATGACGTCTAAGTAGGTCATCATGTATTTAAAATTTTGAAATGCAGCAGAAAAAAAGTTGCATCTTTTCCCAAATTTTAGGAAGCACTGAGCCCACATGCAAAAAACGAAGCTGGTGGTGCTAGTGCTTTTAGGTTTAGAGCCATTTCTTCAAACTATGACTTCGCTCCTTGTGGTCACCTCGGCGTCAGGCTTGTCTTCACTGCAATGCCTTCGTCTTTCTAGCGTACAGCTGCCGAAAAAAGTAATAATGACGATATTTATCGCAAGAGGCATCCTTGAAGGATTACTGCCCAGGAAACTAGCTGTTTTGGTTTTGTTCTTCATGTGCTGAGGTATTTTGGGCGATGTCCTCAATGAAGGACACCAGGGCGAGAAACGGTTGAACGGCTCCATTGAGCGACAAAGTCGGGGTCGATGGTGTTGGAAGGAGCGAAACGGCTCGTGAAAACACGTGACGCCTGCGAAGCGTTCTGTTCTGCGTGCGTCGCATTAACAAAACGCGAAAAAAAAAAAAATGACCTCGCTGCTAGGCAGCGCCTGGGCAAACGCAGAGCCACGAGGAAAGCGGAGAGCTAGGACGTGGTTGCGTCCGACGGCAGCGACACGCACACACACGTCATCAAGCGCGGCCTCCGCTTCCTTCACTCAACGGCCCAACAGTCACCTCAGAACGGCAGGTCGCTTTGCGCGGCAGTAGAATTCTTAGCCATATCATCCAAATGATTCCGGTCTAGAGCCATCATGCTAACTTAAAAACTTTCACGCACAAATTTAGTGGCACAACTTGAAAACAGCACGCAGATAATCTCGGAAAAACACTACTCGGAGCTCAAACCTTGTGGAAGCAGTCAGCGGCGTTTTACTGGACATTAATGTTGGTTTCGCACTCACAACTATGAGGTGTTTTGTGGTGTGTGTGTGTGTGTGTGTGTGTGTGTGTGTGTGTGTGTGTGTGTGTGTGTGTGTGTGGTGTGTTGGTGAGAGAGAGAGAGAGAGAGAGAGAGACACTCGTGATACATTTTCTACCTGTTTCGCCAACTTTCTCTAAAGCCATTCACTGATGCAACGAACGAAGATTGACTCATTATCCTCGGTGCCAGAAAGATTCCTTCGAATAACAAAACCCCAAATAGGGATATATATTATATAAATATATATATATATATATATATATATATATATTTATAGCAGGTAAGAAGTTCCGGACTACTGTAGCAATAGGTCAAAACTTGGGTGCAGACACTTGGAGAACACTGAACAAGGGTTTTATTGTTCCCAACAGTTGCGAAAGGAGAACCTTTCTTCTTCAGGGGTTATTTTCAGGGGTTACCGGGTCACCGGTAACAAGGATTAACAAGCTGTGTATACTCACTGCTCGTGGCGGCGTGTGCTTTGTAGTTTTCCCTCTGGAGACACCGATGTTTTTGGGCCTTTCCACCGTGATCGTCGCATTCCTGTATCCCCACCACTCGCGTTCATGCAGTGTGTTCCTCCTTGCCTCTTTCGCCTCCTCCTTGCCAGCCTTGTTCCTCCCTCTTCCTTTTTTTTTGTAGTCTTTTTCGCCTGCTTGGCAGATAGCTCTGTATGGTGGGTGGTCATGTGTGTTTTCCATGTTTGTGTTTCGGGGGCCGCCCTCTGAGCCGACGATTTACTCAACTTCATTCCTGAGGAAGACCTGTCTCAGGTCGAAGCGTTGGAAATAAAGTCTCCGAAGAGCGTACTTCTACTTTTTGCGTATATATATATATATATATATATATATATATATATATATATATATATATTATAGTTTATATATATATTATATATATACATATATTTTATATATATAATATATATATATATATATATATATATAGAGAGAGAGAGAGAGAGAGAGAGAGAGAGGTCGGGCACACGAGAAGAACAAGGGCGCGTAATTACGTATCGGCAAGGGACTTGCCTTCATCAGAGTAGCGTTACAGACTTGGATTACATAGCTGTCATGGAAACTTAAATCAGATTCCTGGTATACCAACACGGCAAACGGGGGAAAGAGAGAAAGATGCTTCGTAAGGGCGGTGTGCGTATGCAAGTCAGGCTGTGCTCTTGGGGCAACAACAAAGCGAGAAGGGAGTGAAAGCTTTATTAAGACGAGTTCAGGCGCTGATGGTTGGGCACCCGCCCGGTGGGGGGCTTCCTCTGGTCCGGGAAGCACACGGACGTCCCTATTCAAAGGGAGAGCCACTAATCATATCATCATCATCATCAACACGGAGCTGGCCAGCTGGAGGGAAAATGCGTCTGTTGGTCGCTGGGCAGCTAACTTGAAAAGGAAAGATTGCTCGAATGAAATGAGTCGTAGAGCATGCGCGAGAGGGTACAGTGGCCAGACTATCTTGTCGCGTTTAACCACCCTGCATGGTTTAGCTCAGATTTTTTTTTTTTACTTATTTAAATACCTTCAGATCTCAGGTGGCACTGAAAGCATTGAATAAACAATGGCGCTGCGTCAGCGGCTCCCGGCCTTATCGGGTGGAATTCCCGAACATTTCAGGGCCGGCTTCTGTGCTGCGCGGAGTGAAACATCACACTGGCTGGCACGCCCCTAAAGTACTAAATATCGCCAAACGGCGCCTTTTAGTCGCGGTCCTGAAAGTACACGTGCCCAATGCGTCAGAGTCCTCTGGCACTGATTGCGTTCCCAAGGTGAACAAACTGGCCGTTACGAATACAAAATGTTTTCATTATTCCTCATTATAAGCGCTGCAAGAGCCCGTATGGTAATTTAGTCGGGGATAACGTCCTTGGAAGCGTTTCTCAGTTCGACCACCAGGGCGTCTCTGCAAGCAAATAATTCTCGCCGAGAAAAACGCGAGCAGAAAATACCCGATTGGATTCGCTAATCACATCAGCCCCCAGCTCCGTTGTCGGCCGAGTTAGCGGGATCGCACAGCGGCCGGCTCCTTTATTGATTACGCCTCGTACTCCCTATCACGAATGAACAAACGGACATCGGCGCTGCTCGGTGTCCCGGGGGTACAGCCCGAGCTCGCGCGGTCCCTTGTTGGAGCCGTCTTTTTGTTTGTGCGGGGCCCTGCAGCTTGGTCGTGTACCGCGCTCACGTGTGTGGACCCCCCCCCCCCCCCCAAGTCGTGCACTTTCTGCTCTTATTGCGTTTACACCAGGCGCCCAGGGAGCGCCGACACGGCGGTCTCCAAGGGCGCGATGCTGTCGCGCGCCTGTCGTCTGATTTTTGTCGTCCGCCTGCGAGACGAGTGAAAGCAGACGACAGCGAGCCAAATTGTTGCGCTCGGCGTCGGCTTCGTTTCCCCTGGGGAGAGCTGGATAAATGGATATCTTCCTTGGCTCGGCTTCAGACCAGCACTAGCTGGCTAGAGCGGGTCTCTCTCTCTCTCTCTCTCTCTCTTCTCTCTCTCTCTCTCTCTCTCTCTCTCTCTCTCTCTCTCTCTCTCTCTCTCTCTCTCTGTACGTGCGTGCTCATTTCGTCAGGGTATATTGAGCCCAGACGTACATAAATTAGTTTGCTTTTTTATCTCTTGGCCAAAGGGGCTGCAAACGAGTGAAAAGCGGGTGTGGCGACATTCACGGGAACAAGCCCCGATGCTTTATTTATTTATTTATTTGTTTGTTTTTTTGTATTCCAGTTATATCGGGGTGATGATGTGCGTCATCGCATCAAAGAAGCTAGTGTGTCTGCGTTATACTACCCTGGGCTTTCGGCGTCTCATGTCATCGTTGACATAGTCGCGGTACTAAAACATCGGGACACTCGTTTTCCAACGCCTCGAGCTAGAACGCTTCGTGCTTCGAAGACGGGAGACCTTTACAGCAAAGCTGTGTACCTCTACCCCCCAACGGTTTCATCTCCGTGGGCAAAAACGTCAAGGTGCCAAGAATACAGTTATATACCGCATGCTTCGCCCCTCCCCAGGTTTCACATTAGTGCAGATGGTCCCTTTTCTTTCTTTTTGCTGCCATACTTGCGTATTTTTTTGGCTGCTCTAGTGATCTCGTGGTGGTGGAACAAACTGTGCGCATTTTCCGTTCTCCGGTGCGCACGCTGTGTGAGTGCCGAAGGAACGTTTGAGGTAAGGTTCGATGAACGGCTTCGGAACGCGCGAAACCTTCAGATGGTGTGTTCGTGCGTGTTCGTAGTCAAAATGCCAGATCTTAAGCAGGCTGGTGAGCACCTCATTTGGCCGCCCTCTCTTCCTGCCTTCTACGCTGTCGGTACAATCTGCTACTGGTATAGTCGATACGCGTGAAAAAAGTTAATGCTCGAACAAGGCATTGTATAGCCAATCAACGCGTAGCTGGTTTACAGGCTGAAAAGGTTGAAAAAATGTTTCACGGCAATATGCGTTTCAGTTAAATGTCTGCAAACGGACACTGATCTTACGGAGGGCGCAAGGGAGATTTAAATTACTACCACGGAAAGTGCTGCGAACGCTCTAAATCTCTGCAATTATTTTGAAGGTACCGTTATTCTTACTTTTCTCGTAAAAAGGTATTGATTTCTTTGTAGCTATACTTAGACGAAAATTAGGGGACAAAAAAGTAGACGAGGCGCCACCAGCGTTGTTACACGGTTATTCGGTTCCTTTGTTCTCAAAACGGGGCGCAGAAATTCTGAGAATTGTCGACTAATGCGTAAGCATTATTTCGAGCCGGTCTGACACACGTAGAGCCCCTTAAAGGGATGGACATCCGATTTTTGTGGAGTGCATGCCATCTGGCTGAAATGAAAGCCAGCGTTTTATATACTGGGGTATATACGGCAAGGAATTTCCAAGTAAACAGGCGGAAATAATTTTGATTTTGCGCTAACATTTCTGAAGTCTGAAAGGTGGCGCCATAAACGTGACACTACCGTTCGTGTCCAAATATCTCCGTCGGCTTCAACGCGTGATTCAAAAACCGAATAAAACACTAAGGAAGGTTGCACATTATTGTTGTTTTAGCCAGGGACAAATTTTTCAATACCTCGTTTAATCTCACGTGCAGTTAAAAAAGTGTACCCGCACAAGTAATTGTCATGGTTGCCAACATTCCTTCTGTCGGGCCGCGTATGGCTGGTACATCTAAAAATTTCGATTTCAAAAGTTCTAGGGCGCTATCAGCGAAACCGTTTCGGGTTAAGGTGTTTTAAGTGATCTCATTTCACTGATAGGGAGGAAGGAAGGAAGGATAATACAGTGCCTGAGAGGCAGGGAGGTTAACCAGGTTACAGTCATTTATATACTCACAAAATATACTCGACAAAAATCGGTTGTCTGTCCCTTTAAAGGCGTCTTCACTACTGTACACGCGTGCATTGAAAAGAAAACGTTTTATTGGGGGTAATGTAAACAGCCATATCAAAGTGTGAAGCGTTGTACACCGTGTCCCCTTAAAGTGGGCTTCACGCGCTATACAGAAGTGCATTGCTAGAAATGAACCTTACAAAGGTGTTTGCTTGGGCGAGTTAGTGTATGTGTCGTCGTCTTCTTTCTGAGATCCCCGTCGGTAGTTCGCGCTTTCAAGAAGCACAGAAGCATCGCTATCAGTCGCCTTTGTTCTTGTTGTGTTTTTCAATCCCTCCTTATCGATTCAGAAGGTACCAGTCATCGGCGTTTGCACTGCTATAACGACAACGTGTACCAACTTGATCAATTTCCCGCTGTTTTGCAGTTGTAAGGCGTGTCACGGCCTTTCACGTTACAGGCAGATTATTTTCGAAACTTATCCGATTCTGCTTCGGCAATTGCCCGCCGACGTGGGAATTATGGGAATAGTAAATGTATTCATTAACTTCGTGATTGTCATGGCACAGAACGTTTTGGTGGCTTTGAAAATACACGAAAACAAAAATGCTAGAAGGGCGTTCTATTTTTTTACATTGGTTCTCACAGACCATTACTAAGAATTGTAAATTCCATGAAAACCCAGGTCTTAATGTTTTTATTCTTGCACTGTTGCTTCAGGTCGAGTTATCGTAATAGTCCTGATAAGTTGCATGCGTGTATACAGGAGGAGGAGATAGCCTTTATTACACCAGGAAGACGCTAGGTCAAGTGGGGGAAGTGGGAGTAGAGGGTGGGATATCCGAGGCTTGGGACATCTTGAAAATAACCGTTCAAGTTGAAGCTGGTTGGCTCCTTACGAAGGCGGAAGAGGCCAGGTGGGGTGAGGAGAGCAGGCTCACGGCTCTAAACTGCTCGCGCTAGACCGCTTTCTAGAGAGTAGTGCGCAATTAAAGTCAGCGTGACGAAAAATCAGCTGCATTCACAGCTAACCAAAATTAGCCGACGCGCTGTTCGTCTGCTACTGCCGTTGAACGGAGAGCATACCTGAACATCTTGGCATACTTCAAAAATTTACTGCGCATCTTCCCAATCGCTGTTCGTGGTCGTATCGCAAGACGAAAATCGGGATCCACGTGTTTTTTATGTAGTGCTTTTTAGTTCCTATTGATCTAAACCAGCATTTTTCTCTGCATTTTTTATTCGGTATTAAGGGTATTTTCATAACCACTGAAACATTCTACAATTACAAAAATGGTGTCAACCTTTACTCTTGCAGTCTTTGTCGTTCTGGAAGGAACGGAAGCGAGAAGGTTAGACATTCCTTCACAGTATATTCTGCATGAAGCTCCCTGGGTATTCTAAGGGATGTTTATGAACGTATGATACTGGTTATACATTGTGATACTGTTCTAATACAGGAATAAAAACAACTTTCCGAAAGAATATGTAATTGAGACGGAGTAATTATACAGCCTCATTCATATCATCAGTCACTGCAGTCGGTTCAATGCACCGCGTACCTTGGATCGCGGCCCAGTGGGTATAATTTTTGGTTTGCATGCAATCCCCAATCGCTTTCTTTCGCGTTATTGGCCGTCTTGAGCGGAATTATACGCGAAAGGCTATACTTTACCGAGGAGACCAAAAAAAAAGATGAAATAGCAATAAGCGTATCAGATGGTCCCACAAAATTATTTTCTTGTATAACGTGCGGCTACCGTATTTTCGCGCGTATAACCCGCACGGAAAATGAGAAAATTTCAGTGGCAAAGTAGGGGTGCGGATAATACGCGGGTTTTTCCTCTTGTGCAGCTTCACGGCAATGCGCGTTGTGCCGTGAAGCTCCCATGCAGTAACACCGACTAAGCCTTCCATGGCAGCGATTGCGCAAAACATACAAGGACAAGGACAGTGAGGGTTGCGGCTCAAGTGATAGCTCTAGTGAGAGCAGTGACACTCAGTGATTTGTGACTTTCGCGTTGCAGTCTGCTTGCTAAATGTGTGCTTTTTCTGTCTAGGTAGTATGGGTAGTATGTGATGTGTTGCGTGAGCAGTAGCTTTGGTGCGACCTTTCCTGTATCAAACGTGCGGGCAACGCGCGAGGATTTTTTTTTTTCTTTTTCCGCGGGCTGAAAGTGGGGGTGGGGATTGTGCAGGGGCGGGTTATACGTGCGAAAATACGGTACTCTTGATGTTGTACTCTTGTAATGGAAACGCATGAATTGTCAATCTTCACATGTTATCAGTTAATAAGACTCGGATGTTGATTCCGTTGCCGAAATCGTGGGCGAAAGTTTCGGGTAACTAGGCAGTCGACTTCAGTGAAGGTGTTTACGTGGACTGAAGCGTTAGTTTCGTTAGACATCGAAGTTTAGTAGTCAGCATGGTGGAAGCAAGTATTGAGAAATCGTCCTGATCTCTTCCTCATTCCAGCTCCTAGTCACGTGATCCGCCTAAGGGTCACGTGGTGCGCCCTTGGGTCGCCGGTGGGTCAATAGCAATTCGTGAGTCAGATTGGTCAGCGCTGATTAGTAACCGCTGACTCACCACGTGCCAGTGAGTCAGTGGCCCGGGCACCGGGCGAGCATCGTTTATTTGCTTGTTACGAAGTGCTCTTAGCAGTTCGTGGACAGTTCAGATCTGCTCTCGCTGTAGATATTCTATGGGCCAAAAAAAATGAAAATAATAAAAAGAGAAAGTGCATAGCTCCTCACGAGAAGTTCTAAGCATCTAAAACGGCAAGTAAGAGACCTCCGTTTGGTAAACAGACGACCAAAGCTTTCGCGTTTACCTAGCCCAAGAAAGGCAATCGCTTAAAATAAAAAGGAACACTAGAACCGCGACAAAGCAACGTGGGACGTGCAACAAAACACGTGCCAGTCGCCTTTCGTTTCCCTCCTTCGTCGCTGTTATGCGCTGTCTCAGACGGGTTTCGTCATGTATAAACTTAAGTAGACCAGCACATCTACATTGTCTTTGAATTGGAGCGCGTTCTTGTGACAATGATTTTGATTACGCTGACCGCGGGGTCGATAAGGCTGATTTTTTTTATCATTTCGTTGCTGATTTATAACGTGATTGATGAAACTCCTGCCTGTTATGTGTGGCCATTATATGACATCCGTGCGCAACACCGGTTCTTAGCGCAATTGCGTGTTTTCCGTGGCGTTTGCATCGCGAACGAAAGCGAGAGCTTCCCGCCTGCTGCGTTGTTTGTCTCTTACAAAATGGAGTCGCGTCCAGACGCTGAACGACGCGCCGCTCTTTCCCCTGGCGTCGACCGGTGAAGCGGCTCGCCTTGGCTCGCCTCGTCTCCCATCGTTGTTTTTGTGGCCTTGAGAAAGTCGGCGCTGGT
Organism: Haemaphysalis longicornis; assembly: GCA_013339765.2. NCBI lineage: Eukaryota > Metazoa > Arthropoda > Arachnida > Ixodida > Ixodidae > Haemaphysalis > Haemaphysalis longicornis. The sequence continues at coordinate 99,730,681 of CM023458.1, read as the reverse complement.
GGCGCGCGAGCGCCACTTTTTTGTTGCTGAGCGGTTCGCGTTCTTTTGCGAAACTTCGGCTCGGTCCGCTCCAGCTCGTCTGGCAACAGCGTGCGGCGTCTTTGTGTTGGTCGGCCTTTTCATTGTATTTCCGAGGCCCGCGTAACGCCGTGCCTCGCTCGGAAAAGCTCGTTGATCGGCCTGAATCGCCGTTTGTTCGGTGTACAGTATCTTTTTTCCAACCCTCGGGTCTCGGCGCGTCGTGCGACAGCGTGAGCGTCGTCGCTGGGGAGCTTCCGCCGAGGCGGGCAGTCGAGAGCGCGTCAGGGCACGTTGGAGTTTTTACCCCTGCCGCCACTCCGTCGATTCTGGGGCTTCTTCGAGCGCCGAGCCACGTCTAAATGGTCGTTGTAGCGACCTCACCACAAATGAACATGCTGCCGTGCTTAGATATGCACGGGCCCAGCACGAACGGAACCTCCACGGCCCTCGGTGTCGGCACCCAGGCAGCAGTGAGTCTTACTGAAAAAACCCTCTCCATTTTCTCTTTTCTTGGTAGCGTTGCTCCCCCCTGCCAGGCCGTGAAAGCGGCTCTTCGTGCAGCGACCGGCTGTCGCCGTCGCGTGCGGGATTTTTTTTTATCGCGGCGAACAATCGCGTGTTAGTGTACAGAGCCACGATACTTTCTTGTCGTTTTTGTATCTTTTTGTGTCGCCCCCGCCGTCGAGGCGCCTTGACGTCGCCGCGAACGTGGTCGCTGCGCTACGGCGTTTGCGGAGACGTCCGTTTCGGCGGGGTCGGAATTCGTGCTGGCTGCTGCTTCGGTTACACAAAAGACGGTGTCGGACTCCGCGCTCGTTCGTAGTGCGGTCCTTAACCCTTCCCGTCGTACCGACGCCGCGACAGCGCTCAGTCCGAGCTCGTTACGTCGGCGCTGTCCAGGAAAAACCGAGAGAAAAAGAAAAACAGCACGGTGTTTATTTTTCTCGCTTTTACAATTTTCTTTACCTCCTCTTCGTGTTATTCGTAATCCGTGACGCCTTAATGTTCCGCCGTCGTCCCCGACCCCGCGAACGACGGGCCACGCGTGCATGCGTTTTCCGTTCACATTGGTTGTGCGTGAAAAAGAAAACGACGCGGATTCGTAGTACGTGCGTTTGTTTGCCCTCTCGGTCGTCCTTTGTTTTGGACGAGGGACACGAGTTCGGGCCGAAGCGTGGGTGGGAAAATAAGAGAGCGGCTTAGCACGAGAGTAGGGCTATTACCCTTGCAGAGCTGCCCCCGCTTTTTGTGTTTTTGACGTGTATTCGGCATCCCTGGTGCGTCACCAAGTTGACCGGGCTTTCGCGCGGCCATTTCTTGGGGGTTAGATAATGTTGACGCAGTACTCGGTGGTGGGGCTGCTGCGTTTGGCTTCACTTCTCCCCCTCATCGAGTTAAGCTACCTGTGTTGCGGGCTGTGCTGTGAGCAAATACGTAATCTTGAGTGGCGTTTGCGTTCTAAGCCAACTGCGCCGCAACTTGCAACAGCTGGATTTCCTTTTCGTATCTGAGCAGGCGGTTTAGTCGTTTTTTGTTGTTCTTTATGTTTCAGTCATCAGCTTTGGGGCTGTGTGGGTTGAGTCCTAAGATAAAAATTTGGCAGTTTGGGCTCAATCCGAATGTCCAGCGTCAGTTTGTCGCGGCATCCGAGATTAGATAAAAGCGTGGCAACATGTGTTAGCCTGGAGTGTTCTAACGTACCTTTTTGGCACATCGTACCGCTAGCATGCAACAAAGTATATCAGACTTTCAGCTTTGTAATCTGCACGTGCGTAATTCCTCATAAACGAAAAGCAAGCGCTGCCAGCTTGGTGAGCAAAACACGGTTTCAACAAGACACGTAGCAGCGTCTTAAGAAACATTGTTTACCCTGCCCGATCTTGCGGCCGACAGCTCACCGGTATTGTCCGCCCGTTGTTTACCGTATTGAGGAATGAGTGATGATCCTATTCAATGCCAGCCAAATTACGGGCTGCCTCACAATAGCTCTGAAAGCAGCTGCATTTGGAACAAGTGGCTGCTCCTGTTCAGCTGTGTGCGAATCTGAAGTCTCAGACCTTACGTGGCACCTAGCTGCTGGGTAGGCGCAGGAAATTGATTGTCGCAGTCAAATTAATAAAAGATGCTTCCGTTTTTAGCTTCTACGTTCAAGCGCGTTTTAAAAGTTGCTCTGATGGCTGCCTCTGAAATCCTTTAACAGCTCATTTCTCCCTATGAAGTTGCATAGAGCATACGTGATTTCAGTGTGTGTACCTACTTTCCTTTGGAATAATTCATTGCTACAATCGAATAAAAGACTGTTCCTTTTTAGTTTCTGTGTTCAAGTACGTTTTAAAAGTTGTGGAGCAAATAGCTGTCTCTGGATTGCTGAACAGCACATTTCTCCATACGCAGTTGCATAGAACTCTCGTGATTTTGTTGCATGTATCTATTGTCCTTTTGGGCCCGGCCGCTTTTCTGATGGAGGCGAAAAGCAAGGACGGCCGTGCGTACGAGATTTCGGCGCACGTTCCCCAGGTGGTCAAAATTAATCTGGAGCCCTCCACTACGGCGCGCCTCATTGCCTGTGTTGCGTTGGCGCATTAAACCGTCCAGAACCAACCTATTGTCCTTTGGGACATTTATAAATTGTACCTGGGGACGACTAACAAAAGAAGCCTATCCCTCGGCTCTGGTGCAGCTAAGTGTCCTGCTCGTTCATGCCCTGTCACTTGTCAGAACAGCTCAAAAAGACTGCTTTTGCACCTCAACAAAATGTTTTTGACGCTTCAGGACATAGCAACATGAAAACTTGGGCGAGTTGGTGATGCTTGTTTGACTACAGCGCAAGCGGCTAGACACAGGGCGATAGCAAGAGGACACACGAAGCGCTGACTTACAGCTGGATTTTATTTTCTCCAACAGCGCGAAATATAAATGAAACTGAAGAAAACAAAACGTGAAAAAGCTACAGGATAATCTGGACGTCTGGTGCACTCAGTTTTTTGCATCGACATCGCGTTTGGGGGCCACCAAAACAGCCCTCGCGTTGCGGTTGCTACCGACTTGCGGCTGGTAGCCGTGATTCTATCTGCAGCAGGTCGCCAGATTTACGACCTTGCGTGGGTGAAATATGGCACTCGGGAGCAGCGAGCAGCTGCTTGCTCGCCGAGTGGCAGGCGCTGCTGGATGGGGCTCCCGCCTTGGCTGTTTGCTTTGCAACTGGGATCGGTGCCGGGCTCTTTCCTCATCTGGTAGCAAATAGGTCATTCACGGGAAGTTCTTTGATGCCATCTTGACGCTACGACCCTTGTACAAGCCTGAGACATTTCTTGGGAATGCGAATTTTTTTTTTTTTCCTGTTAATCCTCGGCATACTGAGAGTGATAATGTTTCACTCTTGAAAGACAGCTATACTGGGAGGATTAAGCACACCAACTGGGAACTTTGCGTAGCTGAAAAATGGGAGGGCATAGGACACACATTCTCTGGTCGGTTACTTTAATGTTCAGAGTTATTTGTACACCATTGCAGTTAGGGGCTAGTGCAGCTATGCGGCTTCCCCGATTGCACCACCCAGATGGTAGTCCGAGGGGCCCCAGTGCATTGTGAAAGTAGAAAGCATCTTGAGAGCAACCCGTCAAGTGCTTATTCTGGGACCAATGTCAGAAAGGAGCTTTTCGGGTGACGCGATGGCTGGTTCCCTTTTGAATTTGCGTCATTCTTGTGAGCAAGCAAGTTAGGTCATGAAGGCACTGCAGCCACCATTTGAAGACCTGCGCCTGGTTTGAGCCTCAGACGTGCGCTTTGAGAAGACCAGGCCATCGTGCTAGCTCATCATGGGTGCGTGCAGAAAACATTGTTGTAAACAGTGATAGAGGTGCTGTAATGGTAGGTCTAAGTAAGAGTGATGACTAAGCGGGCTTGTAACTGTGTTTGTGTTCCCGGAAGGGTCACTGATGGTTCTGTTTCCTACGCCCTCTCCCTTCCCTTTCCCCCTTGAGCAGCAAACAGACCTGGAGCCCGACGCCAACGGAGCGGCCACAGCAGCGGTGCTGGCCGGTGCCCAGGCAGCCGGAGCCGCAGCCGCAGCCAATGCGGCAGCCGTGGAGGCAGCCAAGAACGGCCAGCCCAAGCGGCTCCACGTCTCAAACATCCCGTTCAGATTCAGGGACCCCGACTTGAGACAGCTCTTTGGCGTGAGTCTTTCGACCTCTTCCGTCTTTCTTTTTGCTGCCCACTTTTTTTCACTGTGCATGGAGCCACAAAATGAAGCAGTAACACAGGGGTGGAATTCTGTTTTCTACAATTCATGGCTAAGTCACGATTAAAACGGACACAACTCGGAATTCCGGCCGTGCTGCACGTATTGGGGGATGATGGTATTGTTCATTTACGTCATTCATCTTCCATTGGCAAATTGGCTAGCTGTTTTTAGCCAACCATTAGAAGATCTTAATTGGTGCTTGGGCTGAAAACCTTGTATACACACATTGAAAAGGCACCTTTCCAGGCCTCCAAGCACCTTTCCACTGTGCACTAACTGGAAATTGATAGGTCCATCAATCCATCTTCGGTCAGTCTGTTCAACTGTGGGCATCCCGTCCCTCTTGTGACATCAGCAGCACTCTGTTATGCATGCTTACAAGATTATTAGCAGCCCAACTTATGTACAGTAGGTTAAAAGGTATGGTCCTGTGCAGGTCTTGTGCAGGGTACATTGTAGTATACAGCGGGGATGGGTGTCAATTGGTTGCAGTAGATTGAAGGCACATTCCCACTGGCGACATGGGCACGTCGCACGACAGCCTGCGACGCGTGTCGCGCGATGAGGCGGTGTTCACACTTTGTGACGAGTGATGATGCGACTGCGTTTAGCGGAGCTGTTTCCCGTCCTGTATCGCTTACTTCGTGCTTCCAACATTTGCACTCAAAGAAGAATATGTTACACTACTGCGACAAGAACTGGTAGAAAGAAATGCAATCTAAAAGACATGCTACTCACCTTAAAAGTGCCGTAACCATTGCAGGTAGCGGGAGGAGCCAGAAATAACGACACCTAGCAAACTCTTTTCAACATATAATTGCAGTCACAGAATACACGCATTTGCTTTCACACTGTAACACTTTGTCGTGGCCCACAAAGGTTGCTGTTGCTTCTTTTCAAAGATGCGAAAGTTCTGGCGCTTTTGAAATCCACAGTGTTTACTACACGCCGATAGATGTATGAAAAGGCTGCAAGCCAGCCTACCGTCTCGTTACCCATCTAGCTATCTACGAAGATTAGTTGCTTTTACATTTCAAATGCATTTCTGCACACTCATCAGTCCCACGTTGTGCGTTCATTTGTACAACAAATAACTGAAGGGCAGCGGCTCGTCACCATCAGCAATGCCAGAAGTAAACAAATGGTTGGTTCCCGGCTACATCAATGGACTTCGTGGCTATGCTTGGCTATCCAGTTTTGTGATGCCATCACGCTACGAGGGAATGGTCTGAGAGTGATTGGCTGCGCCGTCGAAATGCGACTCCCGTGACCATCGCACATGTGCGATTTGCAAGTGGGAAAGCACTTTGAAGATGCGGGTCTTCCGGCAAACTGATTTGTGTACATAACCGTAAGGCTGCCGACTGTGTAACTCCAAACAAGATGATTGATGTCACAGTATGATGCAATGATTGGGGCATATTTAATATACACTGCACGTAGTGCTTGATGGGCATGAGGAACTGATAGTGTTTTGGGCTGCTGGCACCTCAGACCTTGCCAAAATCATTGCAGTCGATCTGGATACGCACTTATATTATGCAGTTATTGTGCATTGCATTTTGTTGTTCATCAGCAGTCATATGTCTACACAAGTGCTGATTGATTTGTGCAACTCCTCCTACCCGGAACTTGTTCTGTCGCGCACATCGCCTGCCGTTCTTACACATTTAAAAAAATCGGCCGTCTGTGGGTGTTGACACGATTGCACTGCCTGCCTTCTCTCTATCTCGCAGCAATTTGGGGCCATTCTTGATGTTGAGATCATCTTCAACGAGCGGGGTTCCAAGGTGAGTAGTCCCAGCCCGTGTTGAACCCAACCCCGGTTCTTGCCTTTATATTTTTTGTGCTGCGTGTTACCCCCTGGGGGATACGATGGCTTTCCCGGATTCCACATAACAACTGGCAGCCCAGTGCTTGCCCTGAGGGCCACAAGCTGGTGATAGCCTCTGAAAAGAACACATGCTTTGCAACAGGGGCATTTACTTGTCTTATGCTTCCCAATGTGTGATGTCTGATTGCTGTGAAGAGCACCCATTGCCCTGGTAGCTCTAAATGCACGTTGAGTTGCATTAGTAAAGTCCTTGCAGTGCTATTATGGGATGCACCATTTTAACGCACAAATTGTGATTAAGAAGCAGTTGCAATGACACCAGTTGTCAACAGCTTTCCTAAAAGCTTGTACCGATATTGAAGAGTTCTTGCAGAGATCGCCAAACATTTATAGGGATTGAGAATCCGGGCAAGCGGTCGTTTCCTTTGATGGTTGCACAGGTAGAAAAAGAAGTGTATTGCTGACCCCAGCGCACCGTTTTTTTGAAGAAGTCCATTTCTCCTGAGAAGGCCAGTCAGCGAAGATACCTATTGCCTTTCTGCCGAAAGGCGGTTAATGAGGGGCTCTGTTAGTGTAGTGATTAGGTACTCTTTTTAAAGCGTAGTACGTGTTTTTTTTTTTTCTTGTTACGTATTCATTCAGGCCTTTAAAACTTGCCGAAACTGTGATTGCGTGCCATAAAGTCTAAATTTGAAGACTGGCATTACACAGTGGCGTGTGGGCCAGCAAATTTTATTGTTCCAAAAAAAAAAAAAAAAAAAAGGCACCCTGTTAAAGCTGTACAGCACTGGTTCTAGTAGCAAGTGCTTTAGTGTGGCTGCATACATTGCGTGGCAAGAACTTGTCATGTGACAATAAAACTTCTCAAAGGTCTCTGTGGCATTTGTATCTACCCAATGAAGGTGTCACAGTGTAGTAGACGGAAGATTTTCGGCAAAGGCTTTACTAATTTCAAAAAGACACCATCTCAGATATTGAGGATTTCACAGATTTGAAAGCAAGCCTTGCAGCTCGATCTGCCAGCTTTGGGCCGCTCTCGAGAAATGGACTCCTTTTTCTTTTTTGTATCACTGGAGGTGTGTATTGGTGTGGCAGAATTTTCTTTGCCGTTTGTGCAGTAATAAAGCGAGCTGAAAAATATATGCGGGTTTGGGATCCCAGAATGGGGTTATTACGTAAGGTTCCTTGTGCATTGTTGAGTTGGGTTAGCGAAACACCGTTCTTGTGTGGCTCTATCGGAAAGTAGACATGCAAGTGTTCCCTGCTTGCGGCCGTGGCATGGAGGGCTTTGAAAATTCTGCTTTACGCCAATTCTAGCTTTTCTATAAGTGCCGTGATTGTCAAGAAGTGTGGTTACTTGGGGGCCGAAATTCCTAGCAGCATGTTCGCAGGACATCAGTAGGGGCTAATTGGTGCGGTCTTTGTGGTCCCTGTTCCCACTGTTCAAAGTTCAAGCGCGTTCCCCTCCAGCTAGCAGCACTGTCTTGGATTTCTGAGCCATGAGTAAATACACTTGCTTGCTGCCCCTAGAAGAGGTTAAGATGTTGAGACTGGCTTATGGCCATGACAGTAAGCTGAATGAATAGCTCTCGAGTTAACGCAACTTGCCGCTGGAATTTCAGGCTTACCACTACCACACTCATTCTGACCTGCTACGACCGTCATGTGGCCGCCATTTGGATAATAGTGTCTGGGAATGGCGGGACGCCACAGTTGGGTTTATTAAAGGGACCCTGCAGCACTTGCCGTCGACTACGCGGAATATTATTTGGGGTAAAGTCTATTGTCTCAGCTATCTCCTCCCGCAAGAATGATAAAAATCCGTTCACTATCATTGAAACTACGCGCGATGCGAAATCACACGTAATTGTTCCCTCTCAACTCGACCGCGGACAACGCAATGGAAGCTGTGCGCGCTATCCTGGAGAAGGGGGCGGCTCACGGCGTTCTCTTTGGTGGCCTTCGATATATCACAGGCCGGGGAGTTCTCTGCCTTTCCTCTGCAACAGGGAGGGGTCAGTTTGCGGTCTGGTGCCACAAAAAGGCAGGCATGGCTGCCGGCTCGCAAGCAAGCGCTCAGGCTGGTAGGGAGTTTTTTAAACAATAAACATTTGTTGTCGAGTGGTCTCGTTGGAAAGAGAGTATTCAGTTCGTCACTCTAACTCCGCGCACACTCAAAACACAAAATAAACGCCAAAACTGTGCGTACAGGTTCAGGCACAGAAGAGGTTGGTACACAGCGCCGACGACGGCGGATTGTCACAGGAAATATAAGAAATAAGCCGCGAAGTTGACCAGCAACAGCCAGTGGGACAGCCGTGGCCGCAATGTCTTCGTTTAGGCCATGCTAGGTGTGCAAAATGAGGAAAATTGAAGAGAGCTCGGTTAGTTTTTTCGCGTCTTTCACAGAGATTTGTGCTCACCGCTTCACGTGCACGTGTAACATTTGGCTCGGTATTCCTGGCAGTGTAATCTAAACGTCGCGCAGGTTTACTTGCACTGAGCACAGAGTGTTGCAGGGTCCCTGGGTGGTTACTGCACAGCCAGGCTTGTTTGAGGGAGAGCAAAGCTCGTTATATTTCCTTTAACATGCAGCATCAAATTGTAGCCATAGTAACTGGGAAATTTTCAGTGTTCGGCTCACGTTTGAACTGTCCAGTGGACGTCGTAGTGGGTCAGAATAGGAAGTGGCTGTTTTTGCACTGCATATTGGTCAGTTGTTCTTGATATCACTGTGCCTTGCTTGCTTTCATTGACAAATGTCTTCTCATTGCAGTGCTTCTGCCTGTGCCTTATTAATGAGTGTGAATTTCTTTTTAAGGCTATTATATTGCACCACTTTTATAGCAGTATTTCCCAGCCTAATGTTGTTAGTGCACTTTTTTGTATAGCAATTTGTGTGTTTAGCGCAAGCGATCTTAGCGCTCTCAATTTTTCCTTTGAACAGAGCGTGTGTACTTTTGATAATCAGTTGCTTCCATGCTCCTGCTATGTTATCAAAAGTGCTTAAGCGCTTCTTTTCCTAGCTTCTTTTATCATTGTTCTCTTTAGCCTTTTCTCTTTTTTTTTTTGACACATTAGTTGGCAATGTTGCAGACTTGGCACGGTGGTTGCGTGGGTGCCCACTCGCTTGCGCGAATCTTAACGCTTGTATTTTGTTGTAAGGTTAAAATTTTACTTGACACGCGTTCTCTACTGAGCAAGGACTAACATGTTGCTGAGGCTTCATCATTTCATCAGGCGGGCATTTACTCCAAATAAATTTGATCGTCAGGAAATGTAATAATGACCACATTAATTAGTGTAATTAGCAATATTCTGGTATATTTTTAATTGCTTGTTGATATGTCTGTGGTAGAACAGCTTAGGAGCAGGTATTGCACAGAGCTGGCCTAATGGATAAAAGTCCATAATATTGCTTAAAGTTGGAGGTATGCCTTGCAAGGCTCAATCCGAAACTCGTAACCGTTTCATGTTATTTTAGCATGTCACTGTACGATGTGTGGAAGCATATGTTAGGTGTGTAAACAGCAACCTTAAAGATTTGCGTGCTATATTTGTCTCGCCCGCCACGGTGGCTCAGTGGATCAGTTCTGCTGATTCCAAAAACATGGATTTAGTGCCAGCCGTGACTCATATTTCTGATAGAGACAAAAAAAAAAGGGAAACAGTTGTGAGTGTTCGGTGCACCGTAATGATTTCCAGGTGAACGAAATTGATCTGGAGCCCTCCACCATGTTCTCAGATTCTCTGGGCTTCGGTCTCGACCACCGTGCCATGTCCTGCAAGAAAGCCGTTTTTCCTAGTTCATTTTTGTTTCTGCTTAGTTCGTTCTCTCTACAGCTTCTTCCGATTTTATTTTTCTTCTAAACTCCTGAAGCTTTCCAGCCTTTTTAGCTGGTCGTAAGAGATATCAACAAAAGTTAGGCTGTCAGCTAGTGTTTCTATTGCCTCGTTCTAAACTTGCTAGCAACCAGAGTGAACGGATGTGTGTTGCTCCTCCTCTTCCCATCACCCACGCTTCCCAGACCTCCTCGACCTTCCCAACATTCTCACCCATCACTAGGAAGGGAGCTTAAAAGTGGAGACAGCTTTCTAACAATGCGCCTTCCTCCCATCCATCCAACCATCCATTCAACCAACCATCCGCCCATCTCCCACGTTTCTTTTTCCCCCCTCCTCCCGCATTTCCCTGTTTTTGCCACGTCTCACTGTCGCCTCTGCTGCATCTTTCGAGACTCTTCTCTCACACACAACACACGCCTTATCTCTCTGTAGAGCCTGTTGTCGTTGTCTCTTATTAAGATGTACCGTCTGAGAATGCCGAGCGTTTTACCGTAGAAGGCTTGCTGCTTCTTTGTCGTTTCATATCCCCACCCTAATCTCGCTTTGTCAATTCCCCCCGCCCTTTTTTTTTTTTCGTTAAATGTAAAAGCTATCTTCTGCTCTGGATGGCTTTCCCTTCTTTGAAGACATTCAATGACTGTTACTTGTTAAGTGTTTATGCAAACCAGATCCAGGCAACAAATTAGAAAAACAAGAAGCATCAGTCCTGGGATGTATGAAGGGTTGTTGCGCTTAATGTCCTCCGGCTATGAAATGACTTTTCACATTGCTATTGAACTGAATCAATCTGCATTCATCTGCACTGCTTCTATTCAGGCATTCGTTGTCGTTTAACAGTCGCGAAGTTCAATATTTCCATCCATTGCAGTCGCGTTAGCGTTTTCGTGCTGCAACAAATGCGAAGTTGGTGGGGAAAATTTATCATGGAACAGCTCCATGCGGTCGCTAGGCATTTCTTTGCAAAAGGGGCCCAAAATTTTAAAATAAAAGCGTAATGGCAGCGTGACATCCTCACATCCCCGTGTTGGTGCTTCTTCCTTCTCTTTTTTTTTAAGGGGGCTTGTAAATCGCACAAAGCACTTTTCCTCCAAAAGTTCAGCTTGAAGTTTGCAGCCAACATAGCTCTCTCTCGCCACTCTGCAGCCCCAATCAACTAATATCAGTATTGTATATTAGTCAAGCAGCAGCAAAAGGCAGTGACGAAAGGAATGCATCGGGCATAGCACATGGGGCTGTATACTGATTTATATTCATATTTTCTGGCATTTTTTGAGGGATACACTGACGTGGCGATGATGAGCTACTACACAGAAAGGGCGGTGTAATCGTTTCTTATAGCTCTTTTTTTTTTTTTTAACTCGTCGTCTTCAGTTTAGATCTGAGGTGTCCTAAATACCTTGCCTTCCAAAAAGAACGCTACGGGAAAAATTTAACCTTATTTGATCTGATCGAGGGACATAGTGACTGGAGGTGTGATTCACAGGCTGCTGTGTTTTGGTGGGGTGTCTGCCAGGCGTAGCTCAATACCACTACAACAATCTCTCTCTCTCTCTCTCTCTCTATCTATCTATCTATCTATCTATCTATCTACTTTTTTTTTTTCATCTCCTTGCTCACTGGCATATTTGCTTTTACGAAGCTGTTGCCATAACCCCGTTCCTTCCCTTCCAATTTTCTTTAATCCGGTCACACTTACTAACACTTCTGGATCACTACCACCTCCATTCTGCCTCCCTCCCTTTTACACCTCCCCTGTTTTGTATTTTTTTCTATCCTTGCTGACGCAATTACTTGGCGCTTCTGTCATGGCAAATGGTGGTGGTTTGGCATTGTCTATAGAGGAGCATTTGCAATGTTAGTTGGTTATGGTCTCTTCTATTTCTCTCTTTCTCGCTCCCTTTGTTTTTTGATTGTTCACTCATTTTTTTTCTTTGACATGGCCTTGCTGTGATACGGTTCTTGACCTCTTGTTGACCCTGACAATGCTCTCTTTTGACGACACACAACACCTGTTGCATTGAATCGCAGAGCTGCCCTGAAGGCGATCTCTCCGAACGCACCTTATCTCTGTGCCCCCGCCTTTCGGCAAACCTAATTGGATCGCTGTGCCAAAGATTAAGCGGATGCCTTAGGCATCTTCTGTGCCATCGTTTCACACTCTGCCTTGTGATTGGGCAATGTCGAGAGCGGGAATGTGCAGCTTTTTAAAGCAAGGAGATGGAACGAGCTATCATGTGAAAATTTCAGAAGGAAGATTTCATATCCGTGCAGTTCTGAATGCTAATGTGGAGAGGGTTGGTTATGTAGTTTAACATAATAGCAGCACAGGAGGTGTAGAACAGAATCGGAAACGCAGTGCAGGTGTTGGCTTTCTTGCTCATATTTGCTTCTTGCTCTGTCTGTCACCTTTTTTCTATTACGTTAATTGATCTGTGATTTACACATTTACAGCTGAAGAAAAGGGACAGGTACTAGAGGAGTCACAGAAGATACGCTTTCGTAGCCATAACTGGTCTCCAGACTGTAAGGTGTAGGAGCCTCGAATTTAGTTTGCTTGCACTGGCTTGCTGCAGAAGGTGAAACGATGCGCGCTGCTATTCTGTAGAGATTATTTTTGGTTAACTACAGTTTAACTGCACCCTCCTCTTTGCTCCTGTATCTCTGCACTCTCCTTTTGCATTGCGTTGCCTCTAGAGTACGCCGACGTTTGTTGCCGAAAAGTGTTTGTGTGTGCGTTGTACCCCCCCTTTCGTCTGCAAGCTGTGGAAACGTCGGAGAGGTGTCTTCAGCTGCTCGTTTACTGTGGGGTGAGGTGGCGGAGCGTCGTTTTGCACGGTGGCCTTTTTTTTTTTTTTTTTTAATATATTTTAATGGCAGCATGGGGTCAAAAACATTGTGGGGTGAAGACACGCTGTCGAGCTGTCTCTGTCTGGGCCCTGTGGCAGCATTTGTACAGCAAGCTGCCATACAAGTTGTAGGCTGCACCAATTTTGAACTAATAAGTAGCTTTTGTCATTCAAACAGTTGTTTGACTGCCTACCAGAGCAGTTCAAAAGACAGGAAAACCTGAATTGCTGAGTAGTGTATTTTTAAAGTAGAGCCGTGTGGGTGGTAGCTCTGTCTTTGTAAGGTGCATTTTGGAGTCTGTTTGCAGTCGTGTCATGTTATAGGAAGGTGTGAAAAAAAAAAATTTAACTGCATTCTCTACAAGATGATTGGCGAAGATTGCTTTGTGTGTAGGTTTTGCTGCTGGAAAAAGTACTGCTGCGATTGGAGCATACTGCAGATTCAGCGAGTTTGATTGCTTCACCCTACAGACCACCCCTCTCTAATCCAGCTGTATGATCAGCCTCTTTTCCAATAGAGCTTTGCCCCTGACTGGCTGCACGCTAACGCCAAACTGCCTAGGCGGGCCGACATGACAAACGCCGCTCTGCCATTCTCACTCTCAAAAAAAACTGAGCTTGTTTTTTCTCTCTTTCGTGTGTACATTTTTTTTTCCCCCTTTTATGGTGCACGAAACGCAAGCGATCATGCCTTTTAAGAAAAAGACTAGAGCGATTCACTGCTGTTACAATAACGCAAGGACGTGCGAACCGGACCGGGCCTTTGGGTGACTTGCATTTGAACGCCGTGGCGCGCGTGCGCGGTGGCGGTCGCGGCTCACGGTCATGTCTGTTGTGGAATTGGCGGGTTGCAAGAACGCCCGGGTTGCTCGGAGATTGCATGGCTTCCATGTGCCTCTCGTGTCTTCTTCTCTTGTTTGTGAGGAGCTTACCTTAGGCCTTAGACGCATCGGTTGCTTGTTGGGCGGCAGTGACAAGCCGTTCCCCCCGTTCTCTCTTGTTAACACTTCAGGGCCGCCATAATGCTGGTTGCACACGGCCTTCTTTTTCCTGCCTTACAGGCTACCTCGTTCTTGTGTGCGTGTGTTATCCAGGCGAGACCAAACTTATTTTTATAGCGATGGCTTTTTCATTGCGGGCATATGAGCTATTAACAAGTAGTTGGTCAGTAATCTGCCAGTGTCAAGTAGTATTTAATGCAAAACATGACTAGGTTTGCAGTGGCTTCATTCGTACAGTCAGGTACAAAGGAAACACAAGCACGAAAATATGAACCAGAACACACAAATAGCGCCATTTGACATAGCGCCGAAATGATACGCCTTAGTTACAAAAACAAAGTTGGGAAATGTGGCTTTCCAAATAGGGCGGCATTATTGGATATCTCAACGAAAAGTATTTATCGATTTTGCGTGTTCTGGTTGATATTTCTGTGTTTGCATTTCATTTGCCTCTGACTGGACTTTGTCTTCCCATCATCATAGTGTGAAAGTTAGTTGTTGACCTGTTACGTCGTTACAGCACCGCTAAACTCTGGTACCTACTCCGAGTTAATTTTCAGGACAGGGGGAGGCACAGGTGGGGTTCCCTCTGTGCTTCGTACGACTGGGCGTCGGGGAACGCTTGTCACTGCCTGCGATTTTTCTCCCGTGAGCACACGACCTCTTAGTGTTAAAGATCACCGCTTGCGACCCTGAGCCTGCGACCCCGAGCGCTTTGCACCTTGCACTGCTTTGTCATCGTCAGGGCGGGGGCGGCAGCCCCCGGAGGGGGAGAGGGGGCGTCCCCCTCTCCCCCTCTGGGCGGCAGACGACCTCCCCCCTCCTCGGGGTGTGTTGCTGCATTGTGCGCGGGTTTTCTCCTCACCCGGCCCGGCTCAGTCCGTTGCGTGGTGGTGCATGGTTGACATTTTTGAAACCTGTGGAGCGAGCGAGCAGTACACACCTCTGCTGCTGTCTGGAGCGCTGCCCCTCTTTGCCTTTTGTTCTTTCTTGCATGCAGGGCTTCGGTTTTGTCACGTTCGCAACTAGTGCGGATGCCGACCGAGCACGAGAGCAATTGAACGGCACAGTTGTCGAAGGCAGAAAGATCGAGGTGTGCATGGACGTCTTTTTTTACCTACTTCGTCATCATCTTTGGCCAGTTTGCTGACCCCCCCCCTCCCCCTCTGCTCTCCCCCCTTCCCCCTGTGTGTGTGTGTGTTTGGGCGTCCATCCCCACCCCAACCCCATGCCGGCCCTAATTGTCATCTCTGGCGTCTTCTCTAAACCTGTGACATGTTTTTATTTGAAAACCCACTGCCTGACTAAAAAAATGCACATGGTGTTCTGTTTTTCCATGTGTTCTTTCTCTGCCTCGAATCTCACCCGCCTTCACCTACTTCCCCGACCCTGCCCCCTCTCATGAATCCCACCACCCCAACTCCCGCAGTCCCTCCCTTCTAAAAACATTCATTTTTCCCCATTTTGTTCATACCAAGAGCCGCTGAAACCACTCGCACCCTTGGTCCTCCCGAGGCGTTGGCCTTGGTGCTGTCCCCCGCCCCCCTTCAACTATACTCCCCTCCCACCCCTTTTTTTTTCCAGGGGTTTCTCGTCTTTACTGTGCACCCACCCCTGTTTACCTGTGGTTACTCCCACATTGCAGTGGAGACTGGTGAATTCCTTCCCCGATTTGGGAGGGTCGCCACGCATTGTTTTTATTTGAGTGTGTTCCACCATGCAACCGTAGCTGAATTGAATGCTTCAATTCAGCTACAGGTATCTCTAACGCGGGTTGCTTACTCTACCAAGCCTGCCTGGAAAGTGCGTTTGTCCCGGGACTCCCGTCAGCTGTCAGGCAGCGTTAGTTGTGCCACTTGAAGGTGCTTGCCTAGTTAAATAATGGCTGAGAGTTGTTGGAAAAGTGCGGAAGGACAAGTTTTCTCCCCATTGACTGCTGGCAAGGTGCTCCCATTTCATTTCATGCAGTGTTGGTGTTGGGGTCCTCTGTGCCAGCGGTCACTGTGGTGTGTCAGTGTCCAGATATGCTGCCTTTCAGTATTGGGTGCCTTTTTCGTCGTGTAAAACAGCCATTCACGGCACGTTTCGCCAATCAAAGCAGTGTAAAGTCTTCGGGAGGCCGTAGGCTCGACTCCAAGCAGGCTTGGTACTCGTGGGGTGGCGGGGGGTCACTTGCTGGAGGGGGCAAGCGTTGTGTCGTATCTGCTGGTACCTGACGACATGCAGTGGTTGTGACCTGTGGCCTTTCGTTCCTTCAGAGTGTGTCGGCGAGCTCCGAGGCTTTAGAGGCCGGCGTTAGCTAAAGCGCTGGGAAAAAGTATGTGTATTGGGGGTCACAGGTAAGACCTCAGAGCAGGCCTCTGCCCACTCGCTCGAGAGAGAATGTTGCTCGCCTGGGGGAACTGAGAGAACTGAGAACAAACTCCTTCCTGCAAGTTTCTGAGAATGAGCGCACGGTTCACCTCCCGCGGGGGGCTCCCTGCCCGATCCCAGCGTCCTGGCCGGGTCACTAAAGCCCGGGTGAAAAGGGGACTTAACGATTCTCGTTGTTGAAATCGAGAGGTGGACAGAAGCTCGTCTTGTTGGGAACGCGCAACAACGCTTGAAAACGTACTGGCCGCAGTAGTTCATAAAAGAGGCATTCGGTCTTGCATACGGGAACCTCCATACGGGAGTTTCCATACGGTGCTCCATACGAGAGATTGTGAGAAAGGCTGCCTTATGTGAGACCCGCCGCGGTGGCTCAGTGGCTAAGGCAATGCGCTGCTGAGCACGAGGTCGCGGGTTCGATTCCCGGCTGTGGCGGCCGCTTTTCTGATGGAGGGCGAAAAGCAAAAACGCCCGTGTGTACGAGATTTCGGCGCACGTTAAAGATCCCCAGGTGGTCAAAATTCATCTGGAGCCCTCCACTACGGCGCACCTCATCGCCTGCGTTGCGACGGTGCGTTAAACCCTACAATCAATCAATCCCTGATGTGAGCTGAATTGAGTCTTCTTTTATGAACTTCTGTGACCAGTGAATGTTTTTAAGCATTGCCGCTTCCATTGCTGAATCTAGTGAGGAGAAATTTCACATGGTTAGGGAGCTATTTGGGGACAGCGCACAGCCACCAACGGAGCAGCAACCTGGTACTTAGTACTTCTTTGGGATGGGGCAGGGTCAAAGTTTTGTAGTTCAAGCTTACTCTAGACTTGTTGCAGCAGTAGGTAATGGGACTATAGCGTAGTGCAGAAGCTTTAGATGCCAGGGCAGGTTAGGGGAACAACCTTTGACAGGTCAAGTCTCGCTTCAGCTCTACTTGTACTTGGTGCAACACTTGAAGAAGCCTATGTGAAGGAAAAACTGGTCACAATAATCCCAAGGAGTTCTTGCCATAATGTGTTGTGAGAATACATCTAAAAGACATCTTGCAAAAAGGAAAATGTAAAGAAAAATTGTGCAAAATGTCTGTAAGACTCCTTACAGGAAATGGCTAAAGGATATCTTAACATCTAGAAGACTTATAGTGCAAGATGCCTACAAGAGTTCTTACAGTGAATATCTGAAGGATATCTTAGACCTAAAAGACGCCTTGCAAAATTACGTGTAGAATGTCCGGCCAGCAGCGGTTAGGGGTTGTATAGCCCAAGATGTCTGGAAGATGTCTTGCAGAAAATTTTCAAAGGACATCCTAAGACATTTCGCAAAATAAAAATCTACAGGATGTCTGGCAAGGGACACCTGAAGGATATATAGCAAAGGATGTGTGGCTGCAGGTGGCTAAAGGATAGCTACAGCTTGCCTAGATCTCACTTGCCTTGAGGCAGGCTTGGAATACCACCTTCCTAGACAATTTGGGTCGGCACTAAATTCTGTGGCGTGTTGCTTGCACGGGGAGGCCACGTTTCAAAGATTGGCTTGGCTGGGTTCCACGGCGGAGGGACGGAGGGTCAGGGAGCCCCCCGCCCCCTTTTGCGTCTGCAGCTCTCTTCTGCCTGGTGGCTGTGCCTTGAACGAAACACACACGCTTGCTCGGCTCGGGCCAAAGTTGCAAGGGGGCTAGCGTGGTTGCTGGATGAATAACCACACCCAGAGAGCATTGCCTGCAGCACGGCCCAGTCTTCTTCTTCTTCTCATTCGTTTGTTGTTTTCTCCATTATTACTCTGCTCTCTCCCGCCTCCTCCTCCTCCTCACCTCCCTCCTTGCCTCCCCCGGAGGGAGGGAGGGAGGGGGGTGATGGGGAGGTGGTGGGGTACCACAGTGGACGTTACCTTTGCTTGCAGGTTATGTGTGCCCTAGAGCACGGACGGGTCGCAACCTGCCCTGCCCACACAGACCCTGCCTCTTCCAGCGATGATCTGAGCGGTTGAAACTTTGGAGTGGCCGTCATGTCAGGATGTGTCCCAGGGCTGGAGGGTTCTAGTTCGCAGAATAAAGTAGTGCAGTTTAAAATGGCACTTTGGGTGGGCATGCAGTACAGACTAGGGGAGGCACTGCTTCAGGCCCTGATAGACCTTCTCTAGAGGCACATTGCCAAACTTGGATGCTTGACTCTGATACCGAATGGACCCTGTAAAACTCGGCAGGGCGCCTTTCTTGCCGGAGAAACTTGTTCTGGAGACACAACTGCTGAGCAACGTGCTTCTTTCTTAGTCTAACCCATATCGGCTGCGTTTGGTAAATGACAGGTTAGAGTGAAGCCCCAGAAGCAGGAAGAAATCTCCAGTTTGAAGGCAAGCTGTGTTGTCCAAGCTGTCTAAATGCATGGTAAGCACAGACTTGCCCTAATAAACCCGCCGCGGTGGCTCAGTGGCTAAGGCGGTGCGCTGCTGAGCGCGAGGTCGTCGGTTCGATTCCCGGCCGCGGTGGCCACTTTAAAAACGCCCGTGTATACGAGATTTCGGCGCACGCTAAAGATCCCCAGGTGGTCAAGAGTAATCTGGAGCCCTCCACTACGGTGCGCCTCATCGCCTGCGTTTTGTCTGTGCGTTAAACCCTACAATCAGTCACATTCGATCAAGACTTGCCCTAATAAGCGTTCCTAGCCTTGACGAGCCCTGTCGTGCGAGGGCAGGGTCTGCTGTGTGGCGTGCGGGCGGGCTGCGTCCCCTGCGTAGTTTTCTCTCTGTTGGCTGCTGCTGGTTGGTAGAGGCCACGGGGTGTGGGGCTCAGGTGTGGCGCGTGTGCTGCCTCTCTAGTTGTCTGTGTGCCACGAGTGTCTCTGTCGGTGCCTGACGTGGTCGGTTGTCCGGCTCCCCCTACCCCCACCCGAGGAAACGACCGAGGACGGCTGGGGACGGGGACTAACTTGGCCGCGTCCAGAGCTGCTGCTTTTGAGGCCACCGCTGGGAGGCGGAGGAGTGTAGGGCCATCGTTTGGTTCAAATGTGATCATTACAAAACTACGTGAAGGTGGGCGGAGCAGCCATTGGACAGTGCAGTTCAGGGCAGGGCTGTTATAAGCGCTCTCTACTAGCTGCCGACGCTGTGACTGCCATTGCGAGCTATTGGTTTTCTAAGCTCAGTATTTCGAGCTCAGGCCCAGTTCCGAAACTGCGTCAGTAAGGCTGTGTGTGTGATAACATCCGTTAAGATGACGAGCTCTTTGGAGGGTAGTTTTACCAATTAAAATGCGCTGCAACATTGGTGCACAGTAGGTTCGTTTGGTGTGCTTAGAATTGATGAGTTGGTACGCAGCTCTGAAAGATTGGCTTTTTCAAAATTACGTCTAGGTCATGTCGGCAGATTGGGACCAAGCACCCCAAGACTTCAGATGTTCAAGATCTGTAGTGGCCAGGCCTAAGCAGCTAGTCTGCCGTTCACCAAAATCCAGCTGCAGTTGCGAAGGGCATTTAATCCTAGACTTGTGCGGGTAATCATCCCCTTTTGAGGGAACGAAGCTCTGGACGCGGCCCCGTTTGGTTTGACTCTTGACGCGGCCGGCTACAAATCCGGCCCGCCAGACGTCTCGCCGGTTTCCCCGGCTGGCGCAAGCATGGTTTTTGTGGCAGCGCTTACAGACGCACCATGCAGGCCTCTCTATCCTTCGTACATGTTAATGCCACACTGGCGTGTCGCTGCGTTGTTCTAATCCTTTGTGTCCCGAGCCTAGCCGTGTTTGTCAGCCCTTTTACCATGCTTGCCGTCAGCTGGGGAAACGTGTCTCTGCCGCCGTGCGGCTTCCCCCCCCTCCCCCCTTCTTTTTTCGTGTTTTCTTGCACTGTACACGTTCATGACGCCTTGCTGTCTCCCCCCTCTCTCCCCCACTCCCCCCTGTTTCTCCTGAGCTCTTCTTTCTTGCTGGCTATTGTGCGTTTGAACATGATGGGCGTGTTTTGTTCTTCAATTTGCCGGGGTGAGTGCTGCGCTGAAGGCGTGCTGGCGTCCCGTGGTGTAGTTTGCGAGAGGGCTGTGAAGGGACACTGAAGTGATTTTGTTCAACCCCAATTTCTGGCTTATTGTGTAATTTAGATCCTTGATTCAGAACACTAGACAAATTAGTGGCCACTTTATGGCCTACTACAGTAATTTCGGACCGATTTGCACCTCTTTTTAGGTTATCTCATTGTTAGGAGCTTTGATATTTCCGATAATAGATACTTTCTTTCTTCGCGCACACTTTTTACAGGGTAAAAGGGCTCAGTCTACAGATTTCTGTACCGCAAGGTTGTTTTGCACTGAAAACAGCACTTCAGAATGCCCTATTTTTTATTCAAGAAACCTTTGTAAAACATAGAATAAATGCAGAACATGGCATGCACATTTTAGGACTTAAATCAGACAATGGCCACAACTCTCTTTAGTGTCCCTTCATGAGCCGAGAACTGCTAACTGAAACTGAACAAGAATAAAGCTCCAAGGACCGATAAGAATTGTCGCAATCTGCGCCGTCAGGCCTGCTTTGACACAAACATGCACCAGTTTCCGAGGAATGGCATTGCAAATGCAGAAAATGTAGCAGGGTGACACTTTTTGGCAGAAATAATTTTGTTTAATCCCGACTTTGAACAGCAAGCTGATGACAGCACTGATTCGGTTCAAGTCTTGATCTAAGGCAATCACTTACGTACACATTGAAGTCTTGCTAACAAGGCCCTGGCCTAAATAGCTTGGATAGAATAGAATGCAAAATCATATAAGGTAAAAAGTTCGTACAGCAAGCATTAAAACGTGTCCCGTGGAATTTATTTCAATATTTTTACGAAACTGTCCGGAAGGCTTACTATAGTCAGTCTGTATTCTTTACTAATGAAATCATGGTTAAAATAATTGGTGCAGAAGTCAATTCTTGGAGTTCAACAAGACCTCACAGTCAAGCAAGTTAAGTATAGTTTTTAGCCTTGGCAGTAATTGAGCCTTTGCCCGAGCTAATGGCGACGCAAGCATCTGCCGAGGGAAGGGACGCCCGCAGCACTCCAGCACAGCACGCACTCCACTATGTGGGGGACATGTTTTTGTGCAGTGTTCTTGGAAAACTGGGCTTAACCACTGTTTTGAATGACCGGGGGTTACCTGAATGATGAACGGGAGTGCATATTTGAGAATGGTTGGGGGAATGTCCAAGGTGGAGCTTAAGTGGGACTAACACTGTGAACTTGTGGTGCGGCAAGCATGCGTTGACGATGAGGCGAGTGCACCGCACGGGCTGGCTTCTCTCTGGCGGGGGTCGTGCTGAAAGCCACAGTTCTGCGCACTGCTTGTTTGTACAGTTGAAGTTTACCATTAGCCTAACCCTTGTAAATGATAGTACGGTGTTAATAAGATTAGCACTGGAGCTTGATGTTTGAATGCAAAGCTGAATTTTTTAATCGCTCAGTGGTCAAGGGAGCTTTCGTAACTGAGTGTGGCAAAAGCATTTGTGTATGCCCTACTTGCGAGGATGAGATTGTCGCTCCTCCCCGGGTGATGTGGCGTCTGCCTTTAGGAGCAAGTGGCCATGGAGCACGGTTAGTTGCAGCCAAAGCTTACCGGGTGTCTTGGACTGCCAATTGTTTCACACCCAAATGCAGTTAGACCAGAATTAAGCCACAATGAAGAACTGACATTCAAGAACAAGTGATCGAGTTTTATTCAGAGCTGAAGCTCGCTGAAGTTGCGTTAAATTTTTATTCGGGCCTACATGGAGGCGATGTCGGAAGTGCATGCCGCGTGCGAACAGAGAGAAGCCAGCTCGGGGCGTGGCGGGGCGGAGGAGATGTAAAGCCTTGTGCTTGTCGCATGTCGAGTACCTTGCAAGGGGTGTGCACGCTGTCGGGGTGTTTTTCTTGCTTGAGCCGTCTGGCGGCTGCTTGGGTGTTTGCCTCTCGCCCCACCGTGGACTTGTCTTGGCTCGGCTAACGGCTCTTCTTCCTCCCCACGTCTAGGTAAACAATGCGACAGCGAGGGTTCAGACCAAAAAGACGCCAACATTACCCAACGGTGAGCAGACAGGTGATGCAATTTCCTTATTTCAACTCTGCAACCCCCCACAAAAGTGTGCCTGCTGCCGCTGTGTCGCTGCGCATGGCATGTGGCCCGAGCTGCTTGAGTGGAATGATAACGCAACCACTAAAGAGAAGTTGACTAAGTTTGTTTTTTCTTTTTGTCTGACCTGTACTGAGCTTGAAAAGCACATTTTTCGGAGTACTGCATTGCTTTTGAGTAAGCAGTTATTTTAACGAAGTAACCTCGCTTCTAAGTTACGTCAAGGTGGAAAGTTTGTGTTACTGAGTTGTGTAACTCTGGTGATAGCTTTAACAGTAACACTTAACAAGGCATGCCTTCTGTGCATCGCGACGAGATGTGCACGTGCTCTCAGACGTATTGAGTCGGTGCATGATGCAGATGCTACTTGCTGCGATTGCTTGCTTGTACATTTGACCGTGCGAGTGTCCTTTGTTGAAGATATTGACTCATGGTTCGCAAACCTGATGTTCAACACCTGGCTGTTAAAGCAGCTACAGTGGGCATAATTGGGGGGATTGTAGCCTCAACTTGGCGTGGTTAGCCTGAAAATTTGTAGTTGCGATTTGAGGGCTTGAACGGACTGTGTGAATGCGTTGTTGCTTTGAGACGAAGCAGGAGTCACGTTTGTTAAGATTCAAAGGCGAACCAAAGCTAGGGTCAGTTATTTCACGTGTCACCCGTTTGTGAAACCTAACTTGTTCGCAATAAAGTGTTGGTTCTTCCTAAGGGTAAAGTTCGGTGAGAGTCGGGAAAATAAAAAGGAACGTCCCCTTATGTAAGGGCTCTTCTTTGTGTTTGAGAACACTCTTCCAGCCCTGTGTTAAGAGCAGCGTGTAATGGTGATGTGGTGTGCGAGTGTGTCGTGTCGGTCGAAAGACAGCCGGTCTGAAGCCCCGTGCTCTTCCCGTTTCCTCCCCTTCCCCCCCTGTGACGCAGTGGCCGCTCTGCGGGGCGTAGCGATCCAGCGGGGCCGAGCGCGGGGCGCGGCCGCGGCCCCCTTCGCAGCCGCCTTTGCTCGACACCCGTCACCACTCACGGCCGCCGCCGCAGCGGCCTCCGCACTCCACGGATACACTCCGTAAGTAAACAGCAGGCTCGCTGTACTGCGCACTGCCCCCACTCGTGTTGTTGTGTCCGCACGTGCACGTTCCGGTACTCGGGGGTTGTCATTGTGACTAGCTCCTCGTCATATTCGGTCGGCACCTTTCGTAACAATCGGGTTTCCTTGCCTGTACCGTAGCTAGAGAAGTTAAGCTCAGTAGTTGCAGCCGGGGTAGCCCATTCTGGCAGAGTGTATTGCAGAATGCTAAAGTGCGCATCGAATTTTGCGTTACTTTCTTCTATCCTTTACATTTTGGTCATAACTAAACATCTAAATTGGAGCCATCCAATTTGCGTCTATTTTTATTCTCCCCCTCAAGCAAGAGGATTGCTTGAATTTGCTACAGAAGCTGTCCTGAATGACTGGCATATATTGTTGCAGCCTGGAAGATTCTTTTCCCCAGCAAGGTTTTATTTTTGGTGGCTGGTGTGTGCCTCTTGTCTGATACGCTTCTCTCTCTTCTTGCAGGGTGTACCAGGACCCGTTCCTTGCGTATGCAGGCGCCGAGAGATACCAGCTTCCGGTGAGTACAGCCCGCTAATGTCCATCTTGGATTGGCTTGGCTTGCTAGCCTTTGTAGTGCTAGTCTCTGTAGCCCATGATGCCACAGCACTGCTGGCGCAAGCTCGTTTTCCGTGTTGCAAGGCTGTGGTTGCGATTTAGAAAGGGTGCGGTAGTGCTCAAGGGGTGGCAGCCATGACACTCACTTTCATTGGGATATTGCCAGTTCAGTTGCGTCCTGTGTACAGTCAAACCTCGGTATCATAACCAGGCACCTTCTTTTAAGGGGAAAGAAATTGCTCGTTCTGCAAGCTTGTACGCCCTGCCTAACTTGTGTTTGCTTTTGCCAGCCTCAGCCAATGCCACGGATGTGCATGTGATGTCATATGTTCAAATGCGAGAAATGAGCTAGTGGGTCGCGTGGCCATTCCCTTTTTTCCAAATTATGTAACCTATTTGAGCTAAGTTTACGTTAAAAGTGGTGTCGGTACGATTTTAACAAGGCAATCTCTCGAGGGAACCAAACTTGTGTTTTGTCTGCATGGCTCCTTTAAGCTTGCCGTAATGGCAAATATTGGTTGACCCGTTATCCTATCATTCCACGCCTGATATTCAAGGGAAAACACAGGGCTCCTTTTATCGTGCCAGTAGTGCCAGAGTACCTGAACTGCTATTTGGAGGGCAGAAATACGGAGCCTTGACTTTGCAAATTACTTCTGATGGGGGGGTGCAAAGCAAAAACGCTCATGTGTCGAGATTTCGGCCAATTGCGCTCAAAATTTCGATCTTGAAAACACTCTTTCTCTGCTGTCTGCCTAAAAAGGAAGCAAGATGCAAAATACGACAGCTGAAATACGCACGTGGATGCCGCAAGCGGTTGGCAAAAATCGGCGATTCTGAAATCGAAATAGAGGCTAGCGCGGCCATTGAAGTGACGTTGCAGCTGTCTAGCGAGCAGCCGGACGGTCAGCAGCTCGGGAGCAAGCCTACGCGCACACGGGGCAGCAAATGGGTGAAGCATGCGCAGCAGAGCTCTACCAGTTCTCCAGCTGCATGGCTGGCCAGAGGAAGAACGGCCGGAGCATCACAGGCGCGTCGTCATGGCTGTTTACGCAATCCTCCGTCAGGTGCAGCGAGGTCTGCGGCGGAGCCTTTTTAAACGCTTCTGACTGATTTACGAGGCGTTTCACGGGGCTACCACTTGTATCCCAGGTGATTTGGGGGTACTTACAACCCATTAAAAACAAATTTGGTCGAGGCAAAATTTGAGTGCAGTTGGCCTTTAAAGATCCCCAGGTGTCCAAAATGAATCTGGAGCCATCCACTGTAGTGTGCCTCGTAGCCCAGGTTCAGCTTGGTCACGTTAAACCCCATAATCTGACTTTGCCAGTGGATGCGATGTTAACGGCTTAGCAAAATTTTCAATTCCGGGGTGGACTTTATTATATCGAGGCTCGACTGTAGTTGGACTTCAGGGGCGGTATTCTCGTCACTGTCCCTTTTGAAAACGTCCCTTTTGCGTCCCTTTCATCGTGACGTACTTCCGGTTAAGCAGTGGGCCTTTGATTCGAATACCGTAACTGTTCTTGGAAACGCATTTTAAAGAACTGAAACCGTATCAGAGTATCTTTTATGTGTTTATTGTTCCGCGAGCGAACCAACAATAAGGCTACGAAAAATCGTCTGCTCCGAGTAGCCATGGCTCCTAGCTCCGCCATGCTTGCATGGCGTCACATCCGGGTGTTCGCTTTTAGCCAATCAGGGCTCGCTCAAAAGGGACACTTTTGAAAGGGACACAAAAGGGACAAAACACGGGAATACCGCCCCAGTAGTGAACTCGTGTATCGTATCTGCTAGCGAACTGTGCAGAGGGGGCTACGTTGCAGCAAACTGCATGGCGTGCATTGTGTGGTTTCAATGCATGAGGGGTGTGTGTGTGTGTGTGCTGTGAGTGTTACCAGTTGCCCTTGAGGAGCCGTCCTGCGACCTCACTGGTGGCGACCCTGCCCCTCCCTTGCTAAGCGGTGTGTGCGGTTGTCCATTGCCGGCGGTTTCAGGGCACTCATGTGAACCTCTCGGAAATGCAGGCCACGTACGCAGCAAGCGCCGCCTACACGGCGGCCGCGGCCCGGAGTTACGCGGCTGCGGCTGCGGCCGCACAGCCGGCTGTGGCTTCCTACACCGCCGTGGCGGGGTGAGTCCCCGTCTCTTGCTTTAGCCTGCGGGGAGCACCTTGGGGGGTGCCTCTCAACATTGCGAGCTTCGGGGAGTCTGTAACAATGGAGAAATGGCGACGCCTGATCCGCTTCGGCGAGTTCTGCTCTTTCGAGCTCTCCTGCAGCTCTTGGAGTGGCTGGGCGGCCCGATTAATTTTATTAGGGAAGTGAAAATTTTGTACTAAGTGTACCTCAGTTCTGGCAAAAAATGACAGCAGACGGGTATTATCTTCTGCGATGTACCAACTTGCCCAAATTTCAGCGTGTCATCATAAATGGCAACAACAGCAGAGATAAGCGAGCTAATATTACTCGTGGTACTAGCAGTGGTGGGATGCTGGTTTCATTTCTCATTAATGCACACTACAAAAGCCTGTTTAACCTGCTACAGAAGTCTGAGCCTATTAAAGGGACACCAAATGGTGGAAACAAGTTGGCCTGTATTGGTATATCACGGTGCCATGAATCTAAATACACCATTCTCGCACCTACCAGTTGTTTTACGTAAGGCGGGAAAAGACGGGAAAACAGGTGCCTACGGCCTGTTCACTTTTGGGTACTACGGTTTGGGAAGTCACTAAAGCTGTGAGCAGTGAGAGCTCATTGGAGAAGCATCGATAGGCGTTTTTCTCAAATAAACAGTTTCCTGAGTGGTTGAGCAGGTAAAATAAACATGAATCAAAACTTTCCATGAGCTGGTCTCATTTAAAAGCCACAGACTACAGCTTGATACGTTGTGAGGCAGGCTGCTCCCCTCATGCTTCAGTCAGCATCATGCTTTGTTTCGTTTCGCTAAAGCATTGCTGTGCAACTGGGGATGTCAGTAACGTGCGACAGTGAACTCCCAAGATTCTGCAAGCAATAGCTCCGGTAGGAAGTGGCAAAAGGAACAAGATGGGGTTAAGCGACCTGCCTGCACTTCTGATCTGCCGTTCTCCGCACGTGGATGTTGCTATTGGTAAAGCATGCCTGCACCCGGTTTGAACCTTACAGAGCGCGAAAGGTGCAGAGTACTTAACGAATGTGGTTAGCCAACCGATCCGACCTTGTGCTCTTCTTTTCTCCACAAGCTGCCGTTGATGAACAATCCGTAAAGGAATGCATCTCTTAGCTCTACCCTTGTTACGCTTGGTCCCGGGAACGCCGCCCTGTGAGGATTACTTGACACGGCTGCTGGGAGGAGAGTTTATTTCAAGTTAGATTTGCAGAGTGAGAGAAGGGATTATGAGTAGGTCGTGTTGCCAAATGAGGTGAGGTGAAGACGCCCGCCTGAACGGCGCGCTGGGCAGCCGCGCTTGCATGATATTCGAAACGGCGCATCTCGCTTCAGAAAGGGCTTTGCTCGCAGGCGGGCACACCGGGCGCACGAGCATTTAAAAGCATTGTTTCGTCCGTGACAAATCGTAGAAGTCTCTTAGCCAGAGAAATGTTGTCGGGGTCGGCCATGACTTGGAGGTGTAAAAGCTACCATTGCCAGCGTGAGAGCACGTAGCATCCACCGTTTGCACTCTAGACCACACTGGTGCCTCGCTCCTTCTTTGTGACACAATGGCTACATCACGAAAAAATGAAAGGGAGGCAGGGAGAGAGAAACGTCAGCTCTATTTACTTATTTCTCAATGAATAACGCATCGTTGCTGTCGGACGAAAGCAAAATTTCATTCAGCCTTTAGTGTCCCTTTAACATCCTGTGTGCTGTACCTTGACAGCAGTAAGCGGCTTGATGGTCGAGTTCTCTGTTCTCTCAAAATAAGCATCGAGAACGGCTTAGGCCAGTATGCAGAGCCTGCTGAACTAGCGCTGATATTGTGTGGGTCAGCAGACAGGTGCACCTATCAGGTTCTATTGCAGCTTCATTAGGATCCACTGCGGCATCATTCTTTTGACTTCCTGTGTTTTAATGGCCCAGATGTAAGGACAGGTTTTGTCCTCTGTTACTAACGTGAACCGAAAAGACTTGGGCTGCTTCAAAATGGGCCAAGTGGATTTGTATGTTTCAGTTTGCTCTCTTTTCTGATCGGTGTTCAGACAGGCACCTGCTGAACCTTTCAAAGGCTCGCACACACCTAGAATCGTGTAGATAACAAACCCAATGCGTTCTTTCAAGATGTCCAGTATCAGGGCTGTGTGGGTATTCAAGTCCTCATTGCTTGTTTGTGTTGCCTGGTTAGTAGAGCTTTAGTAGAGTTAGTAAAGGACCCTTTTCACCCATTGTTTTGGATATCTTTGAGTGGAGAAACACACACTTTGTAACAGATTGCAACTCCGATGTGAAACTTGCTCGTGCTTCTGTGATCACAGCTTTTCCCTAAACAAGATTTTGAGAAGCTCAAGCATCTGATATTTTCGGTCGGATTACTGTGACAATGGGTCACCATAAATTTTGTGTGGAAAGTGGTATTAACACCAATAACTAATCTGCGCCCCTTTGTATTGGGAAGTGTTCTGGTATTCTTTTGTGGATTCTCAAACCTCTTTTTTATTGTAGAACTCTCTACTACTCACGGGAAATGCTTGTCCATACATCTCAGCACTGGGCTCTGATGAAGGGCTACTGTCACCTCAGAAGTTGCACTTTTGTAAAGCCGAATGAAAAACCGGCAAACTGTTCTATTCATTTTGCTCCAAAGGCATGAAAACTTCCATAATGTTGGATCGCAAGAAGGGCCCCCCACTTTGTGCCCAAAAACGCAATTTTTTGGCGTATTATTTTCTGGCCCGCATTGTTCTTACGGTCAGCCACTACGCTGAACGGATTGCGCAACGTGCTTGTGCAGTGCAGTTGGAGTGTTTAGATTACTGTTAGGTGCCGGGCACTTGGGTGCACTCTTTCTTCTTTTGTAGGATCTTGATTCACGAGTGAGCTGAGTAGCATTGTGTGCTTTGGCAGGTGCCTGAGCATTTGTGGATGCGCGAATAATCCTTTGGGCAATTTGTTTCTCCTCCCCCCTTGTTCGTGCAGTTCCCCGTCACTGTACTACAGCTATGGGCGGGAGTATGCTGACCCCTACCTGGGCCACAGCATAGGGCCTGTCGCCGGCTACGGGGTGAGTAGTAGTGGCCGAGGCTGCGGTTTCTGTTCGTTTCGTACATGGCTACTGCAGTGCTCATCACCGTCCCTTTTGTTAGCACAAGCTGCAGGTGGGGCGGGCAGAACAGCAGCAGTGGCTTATTAAGGGGAGACGCGGGGTCTTGAAGCCCCGCAATTTGGCCAGAAACTCGATTTTTAGAACTTCGCCATTTTCGCGAAAGTAAAGGCTCTTTTTTCTACCTGTTAGGCAAATATCCCAGACCCAGGAGTAAGAGTACGTAATTTGAGCCATACTATCAATTTTATAGCACCGACGACCGCTAAAATCGGCCAAAGATTCGACGCGAAAATAGCATTTTTTCGAACGGACTCGGCCCCTCGGTTCTACATGCGCCCACGGCGTCCATATTTGGTCTCATTCGAAAGCGGCATCTTTTCGTTTTCAATTCCACCCAAGCCAGAACCACTCCGTTTCGTCCGTTGGTTGCGGAGTAAACCGGGGTAGAAAAGAGACGGAACGCGTCGCGTAATTGGCTACTGACTGCACGTGACCGCAGGGTGCAACGTCATTGGCTGGGCGCCGTGGGTCGTCAGCTCGGCACGCTCATCACAGTGCAACGGCTCATGTGTTCGTCTATGCGAGGACCGGCAAAAGCCCCGCATGGCGTAAAAATAAAGTAAATATGTCTATCGATAACCGAAAGGAAGAACATGCATTATTAAAAGCGCCTGAAATACGATTTTCTGCTCGTGTGACGACGACTTATCGCGAGAACGGCGCCGAGACGGAGGTAGGCTTAGCGCCCGCGCGGGCTGCCGAGACGATAGCGTAGCGATATGATTACGCCTGCGGGGGCACTAAGGTGCGTCTATCTTTCGATCAGCAGCAAATAGAAAGAAAAGAAATGATAAAGTGGAGGATGCCGCATGCAGACGTCGCAAGGGAAGTGTGTTCATTCTGTTATCAACAATGCCGCGGCGGGTCGGCCCGCACTCCGGCGCGCGCTTCCTCGTCGGCAGTTTACCATATAGATGAGCGATTTGAGAATTATAAATGTTCGCACTGTGCACAATCTGCGTTGGTGACGTGATATACGAGTAGATTAAACCGAAAACGTGGTTATCCCACCTAGCCAAGCGCATGCACGTTACAGAACAGTGGCGGGCATTCCGTTACCAGCCCCTTCGCTGCAACTCATTTCACGCGATGCAAATCCGATTTGATTGCTACAAATGAAGCAGTAACATAACAAAATAAACATTTACAACTGTGGTGCACGATCGGCACCTCAGCCCTAGTCGCCAAAGAGTGACGGCGCGCTGCTAACAGCATAAAAATTGAAGCAACGTTCTGGCTTTGCTTTTGTTCAGTTTTTCTGCCTAGTGCCATCTGTAGACAGAGGATTTCACAATTTTACCATCAGCTGATTTCAGCAAACTTGGTATGCTCGTGTTGAGCGAAAAGCGAGCTACATTCTAGAACCTTTCTTTTTTTCATATGCTCAATAGATAAAACTGTCACTTGTAGTAAAACTTCAACTGCGATTTTCTCGGCTTCCCTTTTTTTGCATATGGGCCCCCCCCCCCCCCCCCCCCCCCCCCCCCCCCCCCCCCCCCCCCCCCCCCCCCCCTTTTTTTTTTTTTTTTTTTTTTTTTTTTTTTTTTTTTTTTTTTTTTTTTTTTTTTTTTTTTTTTTTTTTTTTTTTTTTTTTTTTTTTTTTTTTTTTTTTTTTTTTTTTTTTTTCACAGTGATTTTCATTATCACAGACCAATTAATAAAAAACTCCAAGAAAAAAGAACCTCTAAATACAAACTATGAAATAAAAAATAAAGCTGGGGGAGCATTCATGAATCCATAGCGCCTATCTAAATGTGCATTAATGTTCTTAGGTATTGGCCAATAGCAAAATTTTGCATTGTGTTGAAAAAGTTATAAATAATCCCAGATAAAACATAAGATGGGGACCTTGAAAATGTGTTTTCTGGTCCTTGAAAGTCCTTGAAAACCCTTGAATTTTTGCTTTTGAAGCCCGTACGAACCCCGTTTAGGCACCTGCTACACTTCTCAAAAGCTCGCGCACGCCTAGAATCGTGTAGATAACCCAATGCGCTCTTGCAAGATGTCCAGTATCAGGGCTGTGTGGGTATTCAAGTCCTCATTGCTTGTTTTGTAAGCATCATCACGTGTTGCCTGGTTAGTAGAGCTTTAGTAGAGTTAGTAAAGAACCCTTTTCACCCATTGTTTTGGATATCTTTGAGTGGAGAAACACACACTTGGTAACAGATTGCAACTCCGACGTGAAACTTGCTCGTGCTTCTGTGATCACAGCTTTCCCTAAACAAGATTTTGAGAATCTCAAGCATCTGATATTTTCAGTCGGATTATTGTGATAATGGGTCACCGTAAATTTTTGTGTGGAAGGGGGTATTAACGCCAATAACTAATCCGCACCCCTTTGTATTGGGAAGTGTTCTGGTATTCTTTTGTGGATTCTCAAATCTCTTTTATTGTAGAACTCTCTACTACTCACGGGAAATGCTTGTCCATACATCTCAGCACTGGGCTCTGATGAAGGGCTACTGTCACCTCAGAAGTTGCACTTTTGTAAAGCCGAATGAAAAACCGGCAAACTGTTCTATTCATTTTGCTCCAAAGGCATGAAAACTTCCATAATGTTGGATCGCAAGAAGGGCCCCCCACCCACTTTGTGCCGAAAAACGCAATTTTTTGGCGTATTATTTTCTGGCCCGCATTGTTCTTACGGTCAGCCACTACGCTGAACGGATTGCGCAAACGTGCTGGTGCAGTGCAGTTGGAGTGTTTAGATTACTGTTAGGTGCCGGGCACTTGGGTGCACTCTTTCTTCTTTTGTAGGATCTTGATTCACGAGTGAGCTGAGTAGCATTGTGTGCTTTGGCAGGTGCCTGAGCATTTGTGGACTGCGCGAATAATCCGGTGGGCAATTTGTTTCTCCTCCCCCCGTGTTCGTGCAGTTCCCCGTCACTGTACTACAGCTATGGGCGGGAGTATGCTGACCCCTACCTGGGCCACAGCATAGGGCCTGTCGCCGGCTACGGGGTGAGTAGTAGTGGCCGAGGCTGCGGTTTCTGTTTGTTTCGTACATGGCTACTGCAGTGCTCATCACCATCCCTTTTGTTAGCACAAGCTGCAGGTGGGGTGGGCAGAACAGCAGCAGTGGCTTATTAAGTACTAAGCAGTGTTGAACTTCTATGTTCTGGCATAGAACGACTTCTAGCTGCATCTTGTGCCTCACTCTGACTCTGGCACCTGTGGGGGAATGTCGGAGAGCTGCACTAACTACCAATCTTTGATAGTTTTAACAGCATCAGTGTACCGGACTTCTGTATCACAGTGGGGACGTGTAACAAAGCCGTGAGCGTTGCCGCTGCGGCAATGGTTCAGTGCTCCGTGTAAACTGCACTGTGCTTTTTAACTTTAATATGTGATGAGCCAGATAATTGAGCCACTGATTCGTTCACTGCTCAGCCTCTGTGAATGTATGCGTGTGTCCTTGTGACAAGTTCTAACACGGCGTCGCTTGTTTCAGGACAGCTGTGGTAATCGAGGCCCACGCCGGCCTAGTACCGTGAGTTAGAACACGCAGCAGGCCGTATTAATTGGGGCTGGGGAAGTTTCCCTGTGGCGGTGCCACTTCGTACTGCTCTGTGGTTGATTTGAGTCAGCATCCCCTGGTTCCTTTAGCGCTGTGGTTGGGGCCTGTTTGTCTTGAGGCGGGGGCTGCTCAGTTCATTGTGCACCTCAAGGGGCCGTGAAGACAAAGTGCAAGTTTGGTTTCTTAAAAAGGCTGATTCATCGCGATCACAGTGGTGCCCATTTTATCGCAAACTTCGAACAATTAACGCAGATATTGCATAATAGAAACGGGGAAGCAGTCTCAACTCCCTCGCCACTTCGTGGCGACTTTCTATGGTGTCAGAGAATCTGGTTTGTGCGATTGACCTAAATCACCACCAGGCAATTGTAGAGGGGCCTCTAGTTCCTTTAAATCGTACCACTTGAATGCTAACTTGCTGTTCACAACACCCTGGCAATTGTTATTATTCAGGGTTCGTTAAGGTCCTTGAAAACCCTTAAATTTACAAGTGTCAATTTCAAGGCCTGGATAGTGCTGGAATTTTTAAATGGTCCTTGAAAACCCTTGATTTTTCTGGTGAGAACCAATGGCCCTGTCTTTTTACAAGAATTTAAAGTGTCTGTCGTGGATTTTAGGTGTTAGCAAATGTAAAGAAACATTGTAACAATCAAGTTTCAGTGTATTGCGTGAAATTACAAGTTCGGTGGATTTTCATTATTACGAGACAACATTGGGAGCAGGCACTTCTCAATCCAATCAATGTCATAATACAATCCAGTGAAAGCTGACTTCTGTGCTCTATCTTGCATCTTCCATCTAGTCTGCGGACGCTCGCTCATTGCATGTGTTCTGTGCCTTATACGCTAATGGTGGACGTGTACATAGTTCGTCCTGCCTTGCAGCAACACTTGCTGATTTAATTTCAGCTGGTACTCTTGCTGACAAAGCAGGCGATGCAGGCAACATTAACTAAGTTTTCAAATCAAACAGCCTGAAAAAACACCAAGAAAAAAGAAAAACCTCTAAATACCAACCATGAAATAAAAAATAAAGCTGGGAGTGTGCTTAGGTATTGTGCAATGAAGAACTTTTGCATTGTGTTGAAAAAGTTATAGATAATCCCAGATAAAGCATTAGATGGGCACCTTGAAAATGTGTTTTCTGGTCCTTGAAAGTCCTCGAAAACCCTTGAATTTTTGCTTTTGAAGCCTGTATTGCTTGCCCATATTACATCATGAAAGCATGAAATTTGAATTTGTTTCAATACTTTTTTCGTATTTTCAGTTGAAAAAATGTCTTTCGTGGGCTACAAACTTGTGTTTGTTTAATGGCTCCTTTAAGTTGAGCTTATAAAAGCATATTTGAAGTTTTGCTCAACAGAATTTGGGCCTTGCTATTTGGAGTGGGGTAACGGGACAGAGACTGTCAAAAGAACCAATCGAAGATTATTTCATTACTCAGCTGACACCATTGCCTGATTAACCACATCTTCATTCCTGCTTAGTGAAAGCAAATGCCGCCGTACAGGTTTTATAGTTGAGCGTTCGGTGAATGTTCATTTGGTCAGACATTGTATGACGATACAGTATGCGGTCACTAACCAAGTCAAGAAAGGGAAAGCTTATGCCGTCGTGCATGTTTTATAGTTGCGGTTCATTTGGTCAGGCATTGTATGATGATGCAGTAATGTGGTCACTGACCAAGTCAAGAACGTCAGCGCCGCATGCTTCTACTCTACGTCCTGTCCTTTCGCGCTGTTTCTCACATTTTTAAGATGCGCCAACCAGCCCACTTGCTCCCCATTCTAAGATACATTTCTAGTACATCGGGCTCTGTCCTTCCTTTGCTGTCTCCTTCATGTCTTCAATCCTTAACCATCTACATCAACCTCAGTGCCGCGTGTTTGTCTTCTACTCTACGTTCTGTCCTATTGTGCTGTTGCTCACATTTTTATCCAGAAAGCCTATGCCGTCATGCATGTTTTATAGTCAGGGTTCATGAAAGTTCATTTGGTCAGGCATTGTATGACTATACAGTAATGTGTTTACAAACGAATTCAAGAAAGTGAAAGCTTGTGCAGTCGTGCATGTTTTATAGTCGGGGGTCCGATGAAAGTTCATTTGGTCAGGCATTGTATGACGATATAGGAATGTGGTCACTGACCAAGTCAAGAAAGCTTATGCCGTCGTGCATGTTTTATAGTCAAGGGTTCCATGAAAGTTCATTTGGTCAGGCATTGTATGAAGGTACAGCGATGTGGTCGCTGGCCAATTTAAGAAAGCTTATGCCGTAGTGCATGTTTTATAGTCAGGGTTCATGAAAGTTCATTTGGTCAGGCATTGTATGACTATACAGTAATGTGTTTACAAACGAATTCAAGAAAGTGAAAGCTTGTGCAGTCGTGCATGTTTTATAGTCGGGGGTCCGATGAAAGTTCATTTGGTCAGGCATTGTATGACGATATAGGAATGTGGTCACTGACCAATCAAGAAAGCTTATGTGTTGTGCATGTTTTATAGTCAGGGTTCGATGAAAGTTCATTTGGTCAGGCATTGTATGAAGACACAGTAATGTGGTCACTGACCAAGTCAAGAAAGCTTATGCCGTCGTGCATGTTTTATAGTCAAGGGTTCCATGAAAGTTCATTTGGTCAGGCATTGTATGAAGGTACAGCGATGTGGTCGCTGGCCAATTTAAGAAAGCTTATGCCGTAGTGCATGTTTTATAGTCAGGGTTCGATGAAAGTTCATTTGGTCAGGCATTGTATGACGAATAGTAATGTGGTCACTGACCAAGTCAAGAAAGTGAAAGCTTATACCGCCAGGCAGGTTTTATAGTCAAGGTTTCCATGAACGTTCATTTGGTCAGGCATTGTATGAAGATACAGTAATGTGGTGGCTGACCAAGTCAAGAAAGTACAAAGACGTTACAAAAAAGTTTTAAAAACCAAGGGGCAAAAGGGACAGAGCAACAGTAATGGTTTTGCAAACGTTCAGAAGGAAAAGCTTGCGCTGAATCACTTGTTCGTTAAACACTTACCACTTCACTTAGCAGCGAGTTTCAACCTCTTAAAAAAAGCCCCATTTTGTGTTTTCACAGTCATAAAAGATTTGGCAAGGGCATTGTATGACGGTACAGTGCATGTGGTCCTAGCAACAAGCAAAAATTTGTGTGATTTCAAAACCAAAATTGAGAATTTGGGCCTGGATGAAATTATTTTTGCAGTAGGCTTTTTAAGGAAGGGTTAAGGCTCGTCATCATATCTATTGAACTAAGCTGACCCCAGCTAGTTTGACCACTTGGGGTGCCCTAGTGTCTGGACTCTTTTTATTTCGAAACTATTATTATTATTATTTCGCATTCGTGTTGACGAGTGCCAAAATCGAATCAGTCTTGGTAGCTCCTCGGGGGTTTCCTGTTGGCTCTGCTCTAGCTACTGAGTCTTGCTGGAATAATGCCTCATTGCTTGGCTTGTAGCCCTTCAACTGGTGCTTAAGGGGGGACGCGGGTCTTAGAAGGGTTCAAAAGGCATATGTCGATTTTGAGAAAATCCAATTTTGGAATATTGTACACTTAAGCACGTTTCAAAATAACGCTTTCATCGGGTCTCTAAAATCATGTTTGAAACGCCTCGGGGCCAACGAAATGCGCCGATCGGGCAAAGTTGCTTCGTAATTTCCGCGCGCCACTGCGCGAGCAGCCAAAGATCGCCGCAATCTTGGTCTATGTTTTGAAGCTTGTTTCTTGTGCCATTTGGATAATCTCAAAATGGTGTCGCCTGAGGTAGCACGACGCCTTGCCATTTTCGTAAAGGCACTTCTCGGCCGCATTGTAGAGCGGGCACCGGTTTGAGTTCGCATAGACCCCTCCCATTGGTCGGCGCGATGCTGTCATGGGGTCGCCATCATGGCGTCTGCTACGCGCGTCTGACGGAGTCCGCTCTTCTGGAGCAGCGCTCGCTTATTGAGCAGTTTTGCTAGATTTTTTCAGTCTCTTCTGATTTTTCCATGATGACTGTGCCAGGGACGTAAGTTTGAAGAAGACACCGTCATGCGACGGGAACGAAAGGCGTCCTACCCAAGTCGTGGTGCGACTTCGGGCCGCTCGACTCCGCCGGATGAGAATGTTCGCCGCCTCGTATTGCTCGCCTGCCCATCGCCTGCCAACCCTCCGGAATCATGGTCCAAGCATGTCTGCCGGCTGACAGAGTATTACACGGCGGAGGAGATCGCCGCGCGTACGGAACACGCGCGAGGTCAAGCGCGGCATGGAGACCAAGTCAGAACGCAGCGGAAATTCGACCTCCTTGAAGTGGATTTGGCGCACTCAGAGGAAGAATCCGGCACAGATTTTGTCTTAGTGGATTTTGCAATGCTGAAGGACCTTTTTGCGCACGTCAGGTGCGGCAAGTGGGGCTGGCGGCGCCGGATTTGAGGAAGGCAGACGGCAGTACGGACTGCCGTGAAGCTGAGGTGACGTGCTGGTTTGTAACACCGTGTGAACGTTTTTCCTCACCAAGAATGAAGGATCTGGCAATCCCTTTTGAAGTGAATATGAGGGCTTTGAAAAGTATTAAGCATCGGGAAGGGGGTGACTGCTCTGTCGGATTTTTGTGCTGGTATGAACTTGTCGCACAGAGGCCTGACCACAAGACATTCCAAGCGCACTTGAGGAAAGTGGTTCAGGTTTGTGAGAACTGCAGCACTCTGAAGCTGATAGTGTGCTGCCATCAAGGACTTGTACTCGACCTTGGTCAGCCGCCAAACAACATAGATGTGATGTTTGATGGCACGTGGATGACAAGGGACGGTGTCACACATTGGAGTGGGCTGCATCATTGAAGGTCACGGCTTGGTGATTGATCATGTAGTCCTCTCTAACTTTTGCTTAGGTTGCACCATCTGACCCAAAGCTTTAGATGAGGGCTACGAAGATTGGCTGGCAGACCATGAGGTCAGCGAAACATTGACTGTGTGCAGGACGCATGGAGTAGAGGCAGCCTTGATAATGTTCAAGGCTCGCTCTCCAAGAAGGGCGTGGTTTACACAACCGTGATTCCGATGGAGATAGCCGCACCATGCACAGCTTGAAGGAAGAAGGAGTCTATGGGTTTGTCCCCATAGAAAAAAAGGACTGCATCAACCATGTGTGCAAACGTATGCACACTGCCTGCGAAATGTACGCGAACAGAAGAAGGCCCAGGGCGTAACGCTTGGGGGCCGAGGAAGCTCACGGACCAAAAAATCAGAAGAATCTCCAGCTACTACGGTATGCCCTCCGCAGCCATGCTCATGAGTGCCGGCAATGCAGAAGGCAGTGCAAGCTACACTTCGCCACATGGCCTCCACAGATGGTGCTCCCGACCACAGCTTGTGCCCTGATGGTTCCAGCTCGTGGTGCAAGTTCAACCGCGCTGTTGCAACGGGAGGCGCCCCCTCCACACAAAGACCCTTTGCCGGACTCAGTTCGCGCCGCACTGGAGCCCATCTTTGATCGCCTGTGATGAGGCCTTGCTGGAGTGGTGTGCAGATGGCAAGACTCAGAATGCAAGTGAGTGCCTGCACTCTGTGATTTGGACTCAGGCGTCCAAAAATCAGCATGCATCACTGCTAAGCATCACCGAGCAGTTGCCGAAGCCGTTTCGGTCTTCAATCGGGGCAGAAGAGAGACCAACGAGAGCATTGCGGAGGGCCTTGGCTACACTGCAGGCAGCTGCTCGTTCGTCGGAGCTTGAGAAAGACAGAAAAGGCTCAAGAAGTCGACCGCAGCCTTTTTGAGCAACGACCAAACAATGAGGACGCTTGCCAAGCGGCACAAGGTGGACAGGTCCACGGATACAGCCCTGGACAGCTGTAAATCAGCATCAACTGGTAGAGCCTACCTTCTGCAACTTGTGAAAGCTCCCCCCTCCCTCCATTCAGAACTTCAGTGTCACGAACTGAAAGCTTAGTGCTTTGTCACAGGATCGCCAACCTTTTTCAGCATAGGCCAAGAAATTGCCTTCGGCTACATTTATTTTCCCAAAGGCTCTTCTAAGGGCCAACAAATGATGCATTTGCGGAGAACGCACTGCGCAGTGTCCACCCCTGTATCCTCTCAAACTTCCAGCAAAAAACATGAATAAAAAATAGCCTCACCAAGAACAAAAAAGGGGGGCATCTAAGCAAGTTTCACCCTCACACTTCTGCCGTACCCAATATTCTGGTACCGCAGTGCACTGTAATGGACAATGGCAGTTTACGAGGACTGTTGCAGTTTTACAACGCCAGAAGACAACCAGATTTCACAACGCTAGCAAGACGCCAACCAATTCGAAGTCGATAAATTTTCTGAATTCCTGATGGGGTCCGTTACTGGCCTTTGGTATCTCAGTTTAGTTGACATTTGTGGAATCCAAAGACAGATTTGAGAATGGGAAGAACATGTCTTTGTGACTGGGAAATATTGAAGCTAACTACTGATGGTTCATCTCATAACAATTGCCAAACTTCAAATGCAGTTTTCTCAGTTCATATTTTGTGGTTTCCCTCAGCCTTACGCAGCTTTTGGAAACTTCTTTTGCTTCATAAGGTCAATCTTGGTATCATTTTTTTCAGTACAGCCTGAGGCAGCCGATGACATTCTTAGTTTTTCTGTTTAGCTACGCATAAATAATGACTTGCAGTTATTTTGATGAGCCAAATATCGAATACTGCCATCTTTTGTACTTGACATATTTTTTTGGATGCCGTGACTTTAGAGAAAAAGAAGAATGTCATCGGGTATGGGAACTCTTGGCTATCATTCATGTAATTAAGCACAAAATGCAATGTGAAGTTCATTAAAGCTGCGTAAGAATTACCTAATTGCGGTTAGACTTTGTATGATAACTTTGAACTATCAGCAGCAGCTCAAATATAATTGCATATTTGAAATCTACAGAGCACTTGTGTGCAATTGTCTAGTTTTTACCATAAATAAAGGAGTTTTTAAACCCTCGCCCCCCCTTAATCACCTCGACAGCTGGAAAGATTAAGGGAAAGTTGCATTACAGGTGAGAGTGTGGGAAAACCTTCGGCTTCTTCGGGAGGTAACGGGTGCTGTAACTTAACAAATTACAGAGCGGATATTACCAGCATTATTTACACAATTGTTTGTAATTTTCGAGGGAATACGTGGCCTGTGTACATGGGGCGTGTTTCTACAGGTGCAGTGGAAGCTGTTGATGCATTTGGGGTGTCTGTATTTGTCTGGTACTGATTTTTTTACATTTATGTTTCACAGCCGTCTGAAAAAAATATATCGATGAAGTTCTACTCTGTAACAGACCAACCTGATGATGATGTAGCAAAATCAATAGCGTTGTGCGATCAAGTGCTCCTGTGTGTTTAGCCTGGAAGGAAGCAGAATTGTCCACAGCGCTGGGGACTGCTGTGCCACTGGGTGCGGCTGTGGGTGGTTTGTTATCCATGAGGAATGCCTCAATGAGCTGCTTTATGCTTTCACATTAAAACTCAAGTTCCACTGCAGTTGTAACTAGAGATGGCAAATGTGGGGAGTGCCGCTGACAGCCCTTTGTTTTTTTCTTGCAGACGGCTGTCTACAGGAGTGGCTACAACCGATTCACTCCCTACTAAGGGTGCCCAGCAGAGCAGCTACGCCGGGTGGGGGGAGAGGCGGCAAGGGGAGGATTCAAGCGGACACACACCCAAGCAAGGAGGAGGGGGAGGAGGAACAAGTTCGTCGCCGGCGATGCTACCCCCCTCCCCACCGCCGCCTTGCTTTCCTCATTGTCTTTTTATTTGTCATTCTGTTCCGGCTGGTCGCTCGATGCAAGAGGGAGAAGGAAACGAAAAGGATGGACTCATGGACGCTTCCCCCGCCTCCCCTCTCCCCCCGAGAAATGCACTCTTCTCTTTCACATGTTTCTGTTCTTGCGTGACTTCCTTAACCTCCACGCTTCTTCATTGTCACAGTGGAGGCTGTCTTGTCTCGGGGTTTGTCGCGAGCACTTGCGGTAGTAGCGCGCAGAAGTTTTGTCTACCCGATTGCCGTCTCTTTCGTCTCCTGTAGTCTTTCTCGTCGGGGGTGTTTGTGGGGAATGTGCCCCGCTCATTTTTGCCACCATCCTCTGTTCTTTTTCTTCCTTTGGTTGGCTGATAGTCTTAGATACCATGTACGGGCCACACAGTTCAGTTTTTATTCTACTGGGCAGAAGGTGTGTACAGTAGTGTTCCGAACCTGCTGCTGCCGTGCGAATTTCTGTTCGTTTGTACGTGCGGCGGTT
Source organism: Haemaphysalis longicornis (assembly GCA_013339765.2). NCBI lineage: Eukaryota > Metazoa > Arthropoda > Arachnida > Ixodida > Ixodidae > Haemaphysalis > Haemaphysalis longicornis. The sequence goes on along the minus strand of CM023458.1, from coordinate 99,689,729 downwards.
ACAAATGGCAACCTGGTCAGTGCACTCAGTAATGTCTGTTCAATGTGTCATCTCCTCCTCCTCCTCCTCCCTTTGGGTCAGATTACGTATCGTCCCCTTTTTTCCCGCTGCCCCGTCAGCGCTAGACATCGATCATCAGCTCTCCTGGGGTTCAAACCATTTTTTTTTTCTACCTGTCGGTGGTTGGCTGGGCGTCTCACATCCACATATCGCCTGTGGCTTCGGCAGCAGTGTAATTTAAGTGTTTTCTCTTTTTTTTTTTTTAATTTTCGACCAAGCAAGGGTCGCTCTTCTATGTTACTTTCTTTGCTCTCTCCCCCCTCCCCCTCTTTTTTTTAGCAGTTTCATCCTCTAAGTGTCATCGTCTCCTTTCTCCAAGTTCTTGGTCAGTTCCCTCACAACTCTGATTAGCTACGTCGGCCTTCGTTTATCAACCTTTTTTTTTTTTTTTTTTTGTCGTTGTTGTCTTAGTTAAGGCTCGTTTTTAGCATTTGTGTTGTCGTCGTCGTTGTTCCCAGTTGTTTTTTCTCCCCCCTTTTTTTGTCTCGTCGCAGTTCAGGTCACCACTTCTGTAAGCAGTTCCTTCTCCGATTAGAGAATGGAGGCGCAGGGAGCAATGGCAACTCTACCACTCCCTGGTGTTTTCGGTTCGGGAGAGCAGAGCATTGTCTTCGCCGCACTTGTAAAATGAAATGGGAACGCCTCGATTACCTGGAAAATGGGGCATCTGGCATTTTCGTCGCCGACTACGCATAAAAAATGGCGGGTTCTGCGAATGTTCAGTTTGCCAGTTGGTGTGGGTGTTCGTGTGTCTTGGGTGCCCTTTTTTTGTGGGTAGGGGTGCGAAGAACTGAGCTCACTGGACTGACTGCGGTGTGCTGCGTCAAGCGAGTCGAAATAAACGCCAAGGTGCAAAAACAAAACGCCCTTTGCCCAGTGTCTCGTCTTGTGTGATTACCAGAAGGTTCGATGTACGCGTGCCAGCACTCTGCAAATCTGGCGGGAAAACACAAGCTAAAGTTCGGAGCGCTATGTTTCAAGTCACATTTGCCCAAAAATTGCTTCCCAAAAACACAAATGAAAAAATTACAGGTGTAGGATCACAGGAATAAAGTCGAGTCTTGTACAATGCTGAGGTGGTAAGCTTGCTCAAATTGAGAAATGCATCAGATTCTAAATGTGAATTGCATAAAGGTGGAGCCCTGTTTGGCTCTGCAGAGACTGGCAGCTGCCTGAAAAAAAAACTGGCCAGCTTACTAGAGGGAGACCGGAAAAGTTCAGTTGATGCGGCTTGCAGAGCAAAGATGCTGTTGTAATTGTAACCCTCATTACAATATGTCACGAGCACGTTTTGAAGCAGTGAAGTTTGGCCAGTCCTACGCCATGTTGCCAAAGAGAAAAATACTCTAGGGAAGTCTTGCAGCGCAAGCACTTTTTTTTTTTTTTCTACCCATTTTCTTTTGTACATATTTATTGCCACAGCTATTTCAGTGACTCTGCCCGCACCTTCTGTTAACCTTCGTTGCAAAACTTGCGAAGCAAAGTACAACATTTGACGATTTTGTCAACATTTTCCGTTTGCCCAGCGGGGAGAGGAAAGCATATTCGAAGACTGTGTTCTTCTCTAAATTATTCGTCGTAGGCTGAAGCACCCTCTATTCCCAATACCGAATACACTAGCTAACCCTTTCATTTCACTCGGTCCCATTAAAATGTGTGTTCAGATGTATGGTATCAAGGCTTGTGCTTCAGTGACTCCTAGTCTCATTCTTAAGAATAGAAAGTCAATTGAGCGGCAAGGCTCTGCTGAAAGACCCCAAAAGGAGCAATTTCCCAGATTGCTTTGCCAACATCCAATCCAATTTCACCACAATCAACAAAGCTTTCAGCACGTAAAAACAAGTGGCGTTCAACCGGACTGCATATTGACTTTCCAGTGTCGGGAGTTACTTTAAAATTGTCTGTTCTGCACCTAGCAAGAGTCCATTTTTGTTGGTGTGTGCAACGAGACATTGCCCAAGGCAGTTAAACAGGTGTGACCATGACAGTACCAATACCGCCATGCATCGCGTAGATTCTCTCACTTGGTAATGCTTTATTAGCTGGAACTGTCCCAATGTCTAGAAGCACCCAAAAGCTCCCACCTATCTTTCCGCGTCTTTCTTCTGCGATTTGTAACCAACCGTTCGTTCCCCTTCACTTTACCGGCAGTAGAGCAGCTTAACTACCACTACTCTCGCGTGCGCGCGTTTTTTAATACTGCAGCCGACGGCAGGTTCGTAAAGAGACTGGCACCTTGTAGGTGTTGCATTCAAACCGCCTGGCACGGAGTTTCGTTTCTGGTCTTTTTCCTCGCACTTTGTGGATTGAGTGTGCGCGTTCCTTGCAGCTTTCCGACAAGAGTTTGTTCGTCAATAGCTGTGCATGTCCGCCTATCCCAGCGCTTGTACATTTGCACCACAGCCTGTACTGTTTGTCGTTGGCATGCTTTTTTTTTTAACCTGTCAACACAGCCTTCTCTCTTTCTCTGCAAATTGGTTATATGGAACAGTGCTCCAATTAGTTTCGCTATGTGGAACAGTGTTCCACTTAGTGTTGTGGGTCCTCTGTTATCTGGAACGGTGTTCCACTTAGTTTCATGTGTACTTGTTTTGCAGTCTCATCTCGGAGGGATGTTTGTGTCTCTTGAGTGAGGAATTTTAAGAAATAAAGGATGTCGCTCCAAAGCCTTTCCTCTGAACTGCCATTTTTCAGCTCCCCAAAAAAGTCTGGTCTTTCATTCTCCACAAGTAAAGGCACTATTGATGCAGCAGGCATTTGTCTGGTTTTCTCTGGCTTTTGTTATCGCTGCAGTTGTCGTGGGCAAGTTCATTCTTGAGCTTCTCATTTCTGGAAGTGTGTTCCTTCGCACCAACATCTTTTGTGTCGCACCTTGGCTTAAAATTGCCATCACATGCGCAGTTTCACCTAAAGCCTGTAATTTGTGTCCTTGGTATTTGCGCCATTTTTAAAACCAACGGTGGATTGAGAGTTCTGTTCAGAGGTTGGTTTGCGGAATCATTTGGTGGATCTTTTTCTTTTTTTCTCTCGCCGGCGCATATGTGTCTTTTGCTTCTAGTGTGTGTAACTGTTATGTTATAGCAGCAAACGGCAGCTTTGGGCATCTTTGGACGCCCTGTAGAAGTGTTTGCACTGTGTACTCCAGTGCACTGTGACATGTTTTCTTCCTTATGTTTGTTTGTGTGTCGTGTTTCCTTGGACAAGAGTAGCAACGTTTTCATTGCTTGCATTGTTTCTCTTATTTTTTTTCTCTCTTTTGCCTCACAACATGTACAATCTAAGGTGTAATAAAAGAACGTACTGGTTGTGTGAAATAAGCAACCACATTTTCCTTTTCCAATTAGTCTTCTATCAGTGTTTCAGTTCTCTAGTGTGTTTGAAGTAAAACTTTTTTTTTTCTGTCTACCTCAAAAACGAGACTCACTGAGATTAGATAAGTTTTGCTCTTTTTGTGTGTGGGTTTTGTGCTGCAGTGCTTTCATTGCTTTGCCCCCCAAAATTGTGTTAGTGTGCCACTGTAGCCTCGATTGCCAGCTTATCTACATTCGATTCAGTGAAGCTTGAAAACTGACATTGTTTCATCCACTGCATTCATGCATGAAATGTCTGTTTAAGTATAAAGAAAAAAACCCGACTGATTCTATGGAAGCCTGGTGGAAGGAACCACCATCTGTGCGCTTGTCAACAGATACCAGTGCTTGATTAAGCTAATTTTGAACTGCAAAACGACCGAAATGAAAATTTTGCCACTGACAGCTGCAATCTGTTTAAACTCTGGCCTTATTTTTTACTTGTCAAGCTAAAGCCCTCTCCCTGCCATCACAACTAGTTGTGGGGAAAATGTCGTGATACCTTTGTTACCTGGATGAGTAGTGTGTCATTCTGAGTTCTTCGTTTCACTGTGGTTCCTTGGAAGGAGAGAGGCAGACAATACACACGAATCTCTTGTAATTACACGATGCAGAAAGAGGCAAAGGAAGTGGACAAACTGTCTTGTTTTTCTCGTGTGTAAACATGTAATGGTTGAATAAACGAAACGGCCGATGTAAGCACCTTGCCTCCTCCTCCACTTCTTCTGGCATGCATTTTCTTGCAGAGGAAGAAACACTTATGATTGGCACTCCACAATGACCCGGCTGGATAAATAGGGCACACAAGCTGTCTTTGCATTGGTCTTCATCAGTGGGCATTGCTATTGCTGAATGCATTTGGCATGTTTCTACTTTGTGCAGCGACGAATGCTGTGCTGTAGTTTGACTATACCATCCATGCCTGGACAATCGGTCATGTCGGGAGGCATATAGGCGTTTCCTGGTCAGCACAGCCAAGCGACGCATGGCGCCATCTAGGGGCATGCTTGAAGGTATGTCCATGTGGACGTGGCCCTCAATTTATTCGCTTGGAACCGCTTGTCCCTTAGTGTAGTAGTTCCGCTCCTGCAAAGCAAACATGCTAACCCGGGTTCAAACCCCGTTACCGCTATATTTTTGATTTTCAAGGGTTTGTCATATTTGAATATTAACATTTGTTATCAAGCATATAATCTATTTATGGCACCTTTATGCATTATAGATGGGATTTCGGGTATTTTCGTTGCCTTTTAGTCAGTTTCAGCTACTGCTTGTACGCTTTTGCTGGTTTTCCCCTGTTCGGTCGGTTTCGGCTATTTCTGTTGAATATTTTTTTTCTACACTGGATTTCAACCATGCATGTCCGTTTTGCTGGTACGTTTATGCAGTGATATAACCCCCATAAGCAAGCTCAGGTGACGGCTGGCTGTACTGACTAGGAAACGCATATACGTTGTCTGGAGCATTGTCTCAGTCGAAGAAGGGAACACAAGCCATAAAATGAACGAACAACCGAGGTTATCAGCCAGGGACGCTCTCTAGAAGTGCGCCCTGTACATCTAAAAACTGCTTGTGAACTTCCAGGTTTAATACGCGTAGGGCTCTCCATGCTGTCCGGAAACCACTCACCATGGCTTTATGATGGGGCCGTGACTTGCAGTGACAAAATGAACTTAACAAATAGTTGCAAATACCGAGGAATTACAGGTTTTCCTGCTCAATTTAATTCCATCGCCATACAATTTTATTCCAGATGCCATTCAATTTAATCCAAGCGCCATCTAATTTAATCCAGGCGCAATGTAATTTAATCTGGATGCCAGCGAATTTGATCCGAGTGACAACCAAATTATGCCAGCTATCAGAAAAATGTCCAGGAGTGTTTTTTGCGAAATTCGGCGCAGCTTTGCGGACTTTGTTGCGCATGGTGTGGTGAAAACGTCGTGCTTCTTGAGCCATTGTGTGCAAAATATATGTGGGCAGCTTAATTGACATGTACTAACACCCGCAGACCAGGAGAGCGGTCTCGTTTGATCCTTTGCTGCCGTGTGCTGATCGTCCGCGAGATCATTAGAAGTATTGTCTGCTCGCGTATTACACAAGCAGACGACACTTCGGTCGCGAGCAGGCAATATTTATGGCGATTGTAGACGGTATTATAATTTGGAAATACTGCTTAACGCTGCAGAAAAGCATTCATTCATTGAAAATCAGAATGCAAAGGGCATTTGAGTAGTGAGGGAGCTTCTGAAGGCATTGTTATGTGAAGAGCAGGCGATTCTTCTGACGTGTGTTATCTACGACGACGTTCTCGCACACGATCAGCTTAGAAGAACACGGCACCAACGGTCTGCGCGTGTTAGTAAATGTACATTAAGCGGTTCGTATAAGATATTTTGCACATAATGGCCCAAGAAACACCATGTTCTCAACACACCACGCGCAACAGTCCGCAAACCTGTGCTTAATTTTCCACAAAACACTCCTGGACATTCTTTTGGTAGCTGCATTAATATGGTAGGCGAAGGGATTAAATTGGTTAGCACTCGGGATTAAATTAGCTGGCACCTGGATTAAATTACATGGCGTCTGGATTAAATTAGATGGCGCTTGTATTAAATTGGCTGGTGCCTGTGTTAAATTGTATGGCGACGGATTAACGTGAGCTGGAAAACCTGTAGTTAGTGTATATTTAGCTTGTGGAGGACAGAGAGGGAGACTAAACTTTATTTGAAAAGTAGGGGAAGGGAATGTGGAAAGAGTGATGTGGGAAGTCTGATTTCCAGGGCCGCAGTAGCAAAGGCTCCCAGCTGGGCTCTCTCTAGCAGCTTGCTCTGTGCGGAAGCTGCTGGACAGTGCTAAATCGCGGGGCTCTCTGGAGGTTTGGTAGGTATTCTGTTGCCAAATTATAGGGCAGTCCCATAGACTGTGACGAATAAGTCTGTTCTTAATTTGCATTTGTGGCATTCCTATATTTCTTTGGGGACAGTATTACATCCAAGCGACTTTTCTGGAACTTGACGAAACAGCATTCAACAGGATGTTATTCTGCCCGCATTACTCCGTGCAAACTAAACTCCAGACACATTTGAGAAGTACATGCAGCGCCCTTGTAAAACATTGGATTTGTTTTTATCATAGGCCGTTCCAAAAGAAACCTCAAACCGGCGGGCACCGCCTCGCCGACAGTGCTCCGTAGGCGACAGAAGTATTCTACAGGATTTCCCACTCAATTTAATCCAATCGCCATATAATTTAATCTAGGCGCCAGCCAATTTAATACACGCGCCATGTAATTTAATTCAGGTGCAAGCGAATGTAATCCAAGTGCCAATCAATTTAATCCTTTCGCCAACCAAATTAATCCAGCTACCGGAAGAATGTTCGGGAGTGTTTTGTGCGAAATTAGGCACAGCTTTGCGGAGTCTGTTGCGCGTGGTGTGGTAGAAACGTGGTGTTTCTTGAGCCATTATGTGCGAAAATATCTTACGCGAACCGCTTAGTGTACATTTACTGACACACTGCTATGAGCTGATCGTGTGCGAGAGCGCCGTCGATAACCCACGTCAGAAGTATCGTCTGCTCGTCGCGTAACAATGCCTTCAGAAGCTCCTTTGATAAAAACACATTACTCAACTGCCCTGTGCATTCTGATTTTCAATCAAAGAATACCTTTCTGACAGTGTCTAAGTATTATTTCCAAATTACAATATCGCCTGCTTCGCTTCAGAAGTATCGCCTGCTCGCGTAACAATACGCTGGCAAGTTTGCTGGCGTAACAATACGCGAGCAGACGATACTTCTGACGATCAGCATACGACACCAACCGATCAAACGAGCCCGCTCTCCTGGCCTGGGGGTGTTAGTTAATGTCCATTAAGCTGCGCGCATATGATATTTTCCGACGTAATGCATCAAGAAACACCACGTTTTCAACACATTACGCTAAGTCCGCAAAGCTGCGCCTAATTTCGCAAAAAACACTCCTGAATATTCTTTCGATAGCTGGATTAATTTGGTTGGCGAATGGATTAAATTGGTTGGCACTCGGATTAAATTCAGTGGCACCTGGATTAAATTACGTGGCGTCTGGATTAAATTAGATGTGGCTTAGATTAAATTCGCTAACGCCTGGATTAGATTGTATGGTGATTGGAATAAATTGAGCGGGAAAACCTGTAGTTCACTGTAGCGTCGACAGTACCTACCAGCGGACCCAGTGTTGCTCGCTTGCTCGGACTGCAGATCCCCGGTGGCGCTGTGCACCTGTAGGGTGTTATAAATCGTAGCTTTCTTTGCGTCGATGATGGCGACCGTACGCGCAAACTCACTGCAGCAGGAAAGCCAGCTTTCTCTTACGGCGATGATGATAGTGGGCGAAGTGAATTAAAACTCGAAGCTGTCGACTAGGAGGCCCCTCAGCTCTTGCTCTGCTCCAAATAAATTTATTATCGCTCTGTCTCTCTCTCTCTCTCTGTCTGCTCGAAAGCCAATATGTCTTCCGAGTCCACGATCCAAATCGTTACGCCCGAACCGCCCTGCAGGAAAGCCGACTTACACAATGGGTTTCCTCAAAGGCGCGTGAAGCGCAGGTGCACAGTGAACACTTTATCCCTGGCCAATTCCCACCGAGTGGGTACGTTCCAAACACTTCAAGGGCATCATCATCGTCAAAGTACAAACTCTGAGGACAACGAACGCACCCCTCACACGACACTGGACTTCGATTCGTCTCGGTTTGCGGCGGACGAAAGCTTCGCGTTTCAACCATCTTTGCCGTTAGACGAAGGGGCTTTGATTTTTTAACAGCGAAACTGTTTAGCAAATCGTAATTTTTCGTGTCCGCAGTTAAAAATACCAAGAAATTGCCAAGCGCGCGCTCGTGATGGCGGCCCTCGCGGCGACCGCCTGGCAGTTAACAAAACCAAGAGATCGTACGCGTGCGTGCATCGCGACGACCGCCCAGCGCCCCCTGCGCACGTTTGTCAAGCCATGCATACCCTCCTAGGGAGACTGGCCGAGATTGCGGCGACCGCTCTGCGGAATATTTAAACGACTGTTTTGCGCACATCTGGGAGAAAAGTAAAATAATATAAAGAGGATCGAGTAACGATTCCTAATAAATATTAAGTGGAGAAATTGTGTCAAAAAACATGTGCATTATTAATTATGCGCAAAATAACCATAATAAGAAGTCAGCACAGACACACTCGTTAGAAAAATTGTTTTTAGAGGTCTTGAAGAAAAATAAATAAATAAAACGAGATCGACGAGCCATCCTTAATACGTAATTACAGGAGAAATCGTGTCGAGGAAGATTTCAATTATGATTTACGTAATTACAATAATAACAGCAACGTCTAAAAACCTGTAAATGATTCCAACTACTGTTCGATCACTTTGTACTCGGTCAAACACTGACACGCCAGACTCTCTTTGTACCGAAATAGCCTGCAGTGAAACGTCCGGGTGCCTTACTTACCGTGGGCTGATATTGCGCGCACCGAAAGTTCGTGTAAAAATACTCCTATAGAAACGACTTATTCTATTCCTTACATTCCGCAGATTTTGGATTGCGTTATAAATGATCGTTCTGATTCGTTCAGCGATTCGTAATCACCATTTTTATTTGAGAAATTGGTGGTAGTGAAGTTATTTCGTTACGGCGAAGCTGTACGCATCGCTCATTAGTATGCATTTCTTCTGGTCGTGGTCCGTCAGCAGGATTGTGCAGCAGAATACGCTTTGCGGCGAAGAGAAATTTCGCCGAACCTTGACAAATGGGCGTTTTCGTTTTTGGCCGCCACCGGAAAACGACCGGAGCGACCGGGATCAAATTGGTGTCCTGGTATCAGCAGCACAGCGTCTTGGCCATTAAAATATGGCTGCGGGTTAACCACTAAACCTAATTAACACGGTTCAACTACAAATATTTGTCAGCCACAGAAGCTTGTTGAACCACGGCGCAAGCGAAAAGACACGAACGACAGCAATAGGACACCCGCCGCGGTGGCTCAGTGGCTAAGGCGTTGCGCTGCTGAGCACGAGGTCGCGGGTTCGATTCCTGGCCGCAGCGGCCGCTTTTCTGATGGAGGCGTAAAGCGAAAACACCCGTGTGTAACGTTAAAGATCCCCAGGTGGTCAAAATTAATCCGGAGCCCTCCACTACGGCGCGCCTCATCGCCTGCGTTGCGTCGGCGCGTTAAAGCAATCAATCAATCAATCAATCAATCAAATCGACAGCAAGGGTACAAACGAAACGCTGACTTCATCCTCCGTTATCTCGTTATGCATGGCTGTCCCGTCATGGCGCTTCCCTGAACTCACGAAGGATAGTTGACACAGCGGGCATTCCGTGAGTGTGCTTTTGTGCCCCAAAGAAGCTGTCGGCTCTCTGCAGCATGAACCGCAGTTCGGGGAGGGATAAGTGCTTGGGTCAGATAAAGCACCGAAAGCCGTTCGTGGATTGCATGGAAGGCGTAGTGTACGGCCTGCCTTTAGATTGTGGATAGATGCTCAATGGCCGCCTGCGGGTGCACTGCAATAACTTTAAAAACAAAGCAGGATGGCCATCTTGCCACCCACTGCAACCCATGTGGCTGTGATCCACGAATTTGAAAGTTGCCCTGTTACCGGCAAAAACCTGGGCGCGCTTACGCGGAGATTTTCGACGCAGCCGCGACTGAACGTTCGGGGGAGCATTGTGTCAGTGTAGCTTCAAATGAACTGACGAAGAAATAACTGGACTATTGTAATAGGGCGCGTGCCGATAACGGTTAGTTGTGGGTTTTCGCTCTGTTTTTCATGTTTGGTTTCCATGTTTTCTTTTCTTCAGTTTCGTTTATATTGGCAGCTTCCCGAAAAATAAAGTTCATTTGTAAGTCAGCGCTTCGTTTGTCCTCTTGCTGTCGTTTCCCTTGCGCTGTGGTTCAACATGCATCACCGACTCGCCCAAATTTTTCACGTTGCCACAGGAGCTGTTTAAGCGCTGCTTCTCTTTCAGTAACCATCGTGCACGATGGCTTTCATCGGCATGCAGCGATGCCGTTTTTGTTTTTTGTTCCATCGTCCTTCACTTCATTCGGGGAACTTTTCCCAAACGCAGTTCCAAAGCCGCCCATTTGTTCTTCGTCCCGACGAGAAGAGTGACTGGCAATGCTTGCAACGCTTTTAAGATGCAAGCACTCGCGATCTGCCTGCGATAACGTCGGCGATACCACAACGTGGTGAAGTTGCGTTTTCTTCCCGACGCCGGTGCTAGTGCGTCGCCCGCCTCGCAAAAAACGCCTCGTCACGTTTGTCTAGACAGCCAGTTGCCTTCGCTCGCAGACGACGCTTCAGCCTGCATCGGCGCCTCTGGGACGCTCGCAGAACCCTCGTTCCCGTGGTTGGATTTTGAGCTGTTTTACGTAGTTGCCTGTGTGGAAACGTGTTTTGTTGGGCATACCTTCCTCGGCGCTGTGAGTTGTGCGGACTGTGTGTAGCAGTGCAGGACAGGAGCGCTTTGAGGTCAATGGGAGAGACCTTCGTTCGGCAGTGGACCTGAGTAGGCTGTTGATGATGATGACAGAGACGTGGTTCAGGCCGTTCCCTATGGACTAAGCGACGACTGACATCCGTCGGTGGCGATGCGCAGTTAACGTCGGTGTTCGCTGCCCTCTGAACAGCGGTGTAAGGAACCTTCCTGCTGTTTGGAGTCTTTTCAAAAGGTGACAACTGTTACGTTTACCGTTCCCAAACCAGATGTTGGTGGGTAAGTTGGCCACAACAAAAATTTTCCTCTCCGGGGCTGCAGTGCGCGTAAGGTCTGTTTTTGTGTCAGTCACAGTGGTGATGGGGACTGCAGGTGAGGAGCAACTTAGAGGACATGCTCGGGGACTTGGGCGTTGACTAACGATAATGATGCTGATACAAGAAGTATCCTGCTAAAGTTTTGTGCCGCCTGCTGGCTCGAAGGATGGATCAGCATGGAACCAAGATTGCCGGTAAGCTTACCATTTAAAGCGTCATTTCCCCCTCAATGTTAACAAGCTATAATCTGCTCGTGGGAAATTAATAATAGCCACAACAGCTGCGCCAGCGGGTCAGGAAAATAGCGAGATGTTTTTGTTCGCACTTTGCGCACCTCGTAGTGCTTCGTGTTTCGTGACTGCTATGTGAATTACCGTACCATATATCCGCAAATAGCAGTGTCAGCACTACGAAAATTTTTGTAACGGCAGTAGAGCTCTCTGTTTTTTTTTTTTTGCGATTCGAAAACTGGTTCTACGGTCGAAAATGGCTGTCACAAACTCTCGCCGAAGCTTCTACATATACAGATGTGCGGAACATATATACCTTGTAAACTGCTAGCGATAGCGCCGGTGGCGCCGGGGCATGGCGAAGTTGTGCTTCGTCATTGCGCCAAGTGAAGTGCTTCCTGAGCGGCGCGCAGACCTTTATTCAGCGATGTCCAGCTACCCGGTCGCTTTGTGAACCTTCGTTTGTAGGCTGCTTATAGCAGCACCGCTTCCCGAATACTAGCGGTGCTGCTAACAACGAGGGCTGTTAAAGACGATAGTCTTTCTTGGGCTACTTAAACCCGAAAATTTTGCTCCGTCTGTCTGTTCGTGCGAGTGGTGAGGGCGAGAGGTGAGCGTGAGCGCGAGCGAGTGCTTGAGGAAAAATATATTTTTAGTGAATGCGACTGAGTGGCGTCCAGTTTTGCCAAGGTATGGAGTGAGTTATGTGGCAGGGGAGGCGAAGGGGTGTCCTTTTTTGACGACGACAGTTTGCAGCAAAGCAAGCCGGTGCGCGCCAACTTTTTAATCCACGAACGTGTGGTATAGGGTGAACACGCGTGTAACCCGCTAAATTTATCCCGACCAACTTGCGAGTGTGTCGCCATAGCCGACGTCAGCACACCAGCGGGGAGAATGGCGGAAGGTAAACGACACTTTCGAACGCACTTGCAACTTTAAAAAATAGGCGTAAACTGACCGGAAAAACTGTGAACAAGGCCTACGCATTGCAGGCTCAAATCTCGTAACAGGATTGACGATGCTTACCGTTCACTTAAAGGGACACTGCAACCCTTCTTTTTAACTTTTAACGAAGTCTTAAACGCTTGCTGAACGTAGTCAACCAACACATCCAGTAATTAGACTAGGGGGTCGCAAAGTACCTTAGCCAAAAATTGCGTTCTATGCCCATTAGGTAACTTAGAAACTCGCTCAAAAGATTTTTCTCTCTTTCCCCGTCTTGGCGTTCTTTGGCGGCCGGAATTACGTCATTACAGCGGTGTAGCGGCTATTGGCCAGCTCTTCCTTCAGTTGCAGCAATGAACGCACTCGATAGCCACTTTAAAAAGAAAGCCGCATAAGCAAAGCAGAAACGGAACGCGTATCTGCTGCGATGAGCAAATCCCGCAATGCCGCTCCGTGCTGGCGATAACTACAGCTTTCGCAGTGCTTCCATACGTGAAGGAAAGAGTGGAAGCACTTATCGGAAGTGTTGCAGAATGCCTTTAAAGGGGCCATGAAGACAAAATACAAGTTTGGTTCATTACAAAGGCTGTTTTGTCCCGATAACAATGATACCAATTTTATCGAAAACTTCGAAAAAAAATAACGCTGATATTACATAACACGTTTGAAGGCAAGGTGACCCTTTCAGGGAACTAAAGAGCGGGAATATTTCCGAGCGGTCCTGTTAAGAACGCCAGCATGGCCGTGTAAGAAAAGATTGAAATTGATAAAAAGAACACAGCATTGCTATTACAGCGCCGGTTGATATTCAGCAGCTTCGGTCGCGGCTTTGCAAATGTAGATACAACGTACAGAATCAAATACGTTCGTGAAACGATACTTTATTTCAACATTTCGGTGGCGTCTCGCAAAGTACATCTCAAAATGTCCAGGAAACGTGCAACAGAACTTTCGTTTACGTGCAGTCTAGCGCAGAAAATCACTTTTTTGCGGCGATTTCTCGCAGAGGATTCGTTACAAATCTACGCCAACAACATACCAGGGCTATACGCTGTGGAACAGGCGTAGGCACTTCTTACTGGCGTCTTTTTTTAGAGATAATGTGCATGCTGATCTCTCCGGCGAGGACAACTGGCGCCATGCCCGTGAGCACGAAGAACTGCGTGAAGAAATCCCAGAGTTCGAACGTGCTTTTAGCCGGCATGGCGTCACTGTCGCAGCGCGGAAGTGGCCCCCTTGCCAGTCCGCCTTCCCTCATCGCACTCATAAGCCTCCGCAACGGTCGAGACAAAATCGATTCTTTGGCGATGGGGTAGGCCGTCAACGTCATTGCAAAACGCTCCTTGAATTCCCCGAGACCCTTAAACTGTGACGTCACCCAGCAGATTGGCGCCTGGTGGATAAAGCACACGCGATTTGTTGACATCGCGCAGCGGAAGCACTTGGAGACTGATTCGCCCTCTATTCCTTGGTGTTTGTGACGGACGTAAGCAGCCTTCAGCTTCGCGAAAAAACTTCCCGACTTGCTCGACCCTGTTTCCAAACTCTCCCACGCGCTGGATCCCTTGACTACGCACGGGATGACAGAATCGTCGTCCAAAGCTCTCTCGAGCTCAGCGATCGTGTCCAGGTGGTCTCGCGGCCGAGCGGCTGTCACGAGAGAGGTCAGTTCGCTTCTGAAGTAAACGGAGAAAGGAAGCATTCCTAGCATCCAAACAGCGTACACCAAAAGGCGAATTCTAACTTTTTGCCCCGCGTTGGTGTGCGTGTCATACGACGTGCCGAACAATGAAGCCAGAAGAAAGAGCAGTTCGTGCGATGGGAAAGCGAAAGAGAGTCTTGGAAACTGAAGTCTCCGACAGATAGCTATTACAGCGACGCAAAAGGCTAAAGAGAACGCAGCCAGGGCAACGCCGGGAGAACTTCCAATGGCATCGAGTAGGGAAACTATGTACGTGCCATCGTGGAGAGCATAGAAAGTCTTATAGTTAGAGCTCACGTCGGCAAAGGACTGATTCATTAGGAATGCTTCCGTAACTTCAGTATTTCCAACTATAAGGTCCACTTTTGCGGCTTTTTGAGGTCGCTGAACATTGCGTCGACGCTTTTGTACGACGCCACTGTAAAGGAAACATTCTTGAACGACAGAAACCCCATGAAGGCAAGAGCTACCTTGGTTCGACAGGACCTCATGCTACCTATGTGTGCGCATGCCAAGCGCAGGCTCTCACTGGAAAAGCGCTTTCGTTTAGTCATGTGTCGCTGGTATTGCTGCAGGAATTCGGAGCTATTGTTGAAGCATCTCTTCTTCAGAGGCGCTTTCAGGCAGCGAACGGCCCTGCTAACGCCTTTGCCGTCAACGACGATAGCGCTTAGCGCCATATGCGCTGGGGAGTCGTAGAAAACTTGGACCAGTCGATCGAAGTCGCTACTTTTTAGCAAAAAAACCCACTCTGTGGCTATTCCGTTCGCAATTTGTGCTCCAAGTGATTGTATTACGGCCCTCACTTGATACCCCGGAACATCAGCGAACACCGTCGTTTGAGCGTTGTGCAGTCTGTTCTTGAGAATGTGTTTCCACAACCCGGGCGAGTTGTAGTTCCACACAGTGTACTTGCTGATTTGAAGCTTGAGCAAAGATGTGGTCAGTCTTTCACCGTGGTAAGCGATGAAGACGATGTCAGCGCCTGTTTCGAACCAGGGTTGGAAGCCAGTCTCGGAGTCCACTGCATTCGGCGCACGCTCAGATGCCGTTCTCTGCAACAAAAGCGCGAGGACGATCCAAGAGACTCGTCGCATTCCTTTAGCTCGGTATGGCCTGCTCTGCGTCAGCCGTGCGTGGTAATATGGACGCAAGCGCCTATCAACTACAACGGGAAGGATAAGAAACATCTTGGGAATCGATCGATCCGATAACGCCGTCACATAGAATTTCGCGATCCTGAAAGCCCCCGACCTGTGCAACCGACCCTTTTTCAGAAGTAAATCTTCCGAGTTCAATGAATGTAGCAAACCAACGTAAGTAACGCTGGACACGAGCACCCTACAGTAACCTTCATTCTCGACTGTGCCTTGCGTAATTTCACTTGTTATATACTGGACGTCACTAGGACTAGCGGGCCCAAGATTTCTATGTTAGTTTACCTTCGGTCTGTTGGCGTTCAAGGTCTCTTTCCCAACAGCACTCACGCTGGTCGGAGAAAAATACCACTGATACATCTATGCATCAATCACCGAGAACAGCCCGTGGAAACGAAGGAAAAAGCGAGACAGCGCACACAGTGATTCCCCAATAGACTACGATCAAGAGTAGTTTTCCCCGTCTGAATGCAGCTCTGGCGTGCTATGAGGAAAAGTATAGTCCAACCGTGGTAGCGCTTCGTGTTTGTCATACGATGTATTTGTCGCTCGATCGTTGGCTCCTGTGGGATGACCCAAACTTGTGGGTGGGCATGCACGCGACTCGGATGTCGCATGGCCTCATGGGAAGGGAAATCCAACGTCGGTACTTACTTTCCTTGGCCACAACACAAATAATCTGAACGTTTCGTACCAGCGTTTTTCTGATTTTTACGCACGTTAGTAACGCTGCTCGTGAGGCAATTCTTAAGAGCGCGTGCGCTGGCAAAAAGTTTTTCTCCCAAAAGTGCCTGTTTTATTTTTCCGCTAATCCCCCCCTCAGTTTTAGAGTCGCCACTAGAAAGCGCACCAAACATACTCAGAACAACCTTCCATCTCCTGTTTCTCATAATCTTAAGCTTTTCTGCCAGGTAGCTTTCGGCTCCGAAATTTTCACGCCGCTGTGGAGGAGGGTGACGTCCGAAATTCAGAACGGGTATCATGCCTTTTTTTTAGCGCTGAGGATGGCTTCGACTATTGTTAGGGTTGACTGCCGGATCCATAATTTTTTGAATAAAAACGATTCGTTTTATTCTACAGAACTAAAAGTAAGGCGACGTTCGCGATGCGTTCCGACTGACAAAATCGTCTGCCGAATTTTATTTTAGTGGTATCAACATTCTTGGGCTCTTAACCAAGTTTTGAACAGTTGAGATGTTGTAGTTGGCCGTAATGTGTGGCGCGTAACGCGTTAAATATAGCAAGAAGGTGCATGCCTCGCGGCGACCGGCGACCGTCCCCGGCACGCGCAGTGGCTTTAGCAAAAAAAAAAAAAAAGAAGAAAGAACCCTGGAAAACCCCGAGGAGCGCCTGGCGCTGCCTAGCAACCAACAACGCCAAAGCTGGTGCAACACCTGACCCACGGGACCTCGACGCGACTCCAGGAACGGCGCGCATGCGTCGTGCACGTACGCGCCGACGCTGCGCCCCAGCTGTCGTCAAGCGCTACCGCTCATGTAATGCTTGGCATGAGGAACACGACGATATCGATGCATACTGATGATGACTACTACTATCACAGTGCGAAGCAATGACGGAACATAGAAATAAACAGTTTCAAGCTAGTACAAATGCGTGGTGGTGTGTCGGTCAAGCCTTGCCGGAATTAGTGCAAGCTTCGCCAGTGTTTATTTTTTTGCTCAATTTGTTTTTTTTCTCTCTCCAGCCGGTTTATTTTCTATCTAACCTTTAGCTGTGATAGGACGAAGTTTGACCTCCAGACCAAGAAAGGAGGACCTTCAATCCTCAGCGAAAACGGAAGCGTAGGGCGGAAACTTTGCACTTTTGGGATACTTAGGCTTCCTACCGTATGCAGCGTTTACTTTGGTAAAAAAATTAAGTCAAAACAAGTTGCGTGTTAATGGGAACGGCATTGATTCTGCCTCAAACCACACAAATTGTTTGGAGACGTGGGGTTGCCACGTTTGCTGCGGCTATAGTTCTGTAGGTACCATATACTTCCGACGGCGTTAGCTGTGAGGAATCTTTATTGCATGGTATGTCAGATGCAGCTTCGTTAATAGACCGAGGGTTGATCACGCGGATCGTGGGAAACTCCCTTATTGCGTGAGAAATGAACGACGTATATCCAATCATGGTCCGGTTGACCAACTGTTGCTCGTTTGAAATGGTTGTGAGGTCCGTGGAGGTTTGCAAACGGTCAGCTGCCTTGATCTTTGGCTGGGCGAGGAGTTAGTTTGTCGTCGTAATGTCTACGCCGAGGTCGCATGCAGATGTTTGCAGCGCCCGACGCCACCCGTCTCGAAGCGTTCCTGAGGATTGTCCAGGACGCACTTGTAGCCCGCCATGCAGATGTCTTGAAGCGAAGTGTTGCACAGTTCTTCCGGGCACTGCAAACGTCGACGGGACGCGGGGGTCAGAAGTTAGGCAGTTTTAAAAGGACACGGCGTCTGCAAGGCTGTACGAGCTGCCGCAGCTCGGTAACAATAACGAATAACAATAATAATAACAATAACAATAGCAACTAAACGGCCGAACATACAGTCCCTCGTATTGCGACATACGCAGATCCAAACTCACTAGAAGAACTTGTTTCAAACTTGCAATCGTGCGATAATTTATTGTTTATTGCATTTCACACAGCCGCACATATCTGGCTGCAGCAAAAAACTGCTGGTGCCATACGCACCGTACATAATGATTGAACCGTAGCTCAACTGCTCCCCGTTATTCGCGGTGGTGGTATCCTCTAACCCACGCCCGGAGCAATAAATTTGGGTCGCGATTTCATTTGTTTCTGCTGCAATAAATTGGCATTAGAGAGAAAGTTAAGGATGATTTCCGATTTTGTGGAGATTAAGCGTAAGAAATCTACTCAAAATAGTACTTCCAGAAGAGCAGTGGGGCTCCCGATGTTTAGGGAAGCTCGGTGTCTTCAGCCAATTGGGCGAGGGCTTATTGCATGAGGGGAGCTGCGCTAGAAATGGCAGCCTCCCACTCGGGGAAGGGCACGTTATGAAGGAGGGATGAGTTCCACGAGATGCCGGTATCACTACAGGCATGACCAAATGATGTGGTGAAGTGAGGGTCGTTCTAACAAGGGAAGGGGCAAGCGTCTCTATATTCCGCATGATATATGATAGACATGAGGTGTGGAGTGGGGAATGATAGTCTAGATGACTGAGCGAACAACTCAGTGGTACCTCACCACAACTTTTGGGGAAAATAAAGTTACTACTACTACTACTATTACTACTACTACTACTACTACTACTACTACTACTACTACTACTACTACTACTACTACTACTACTACTACTACTACTACTACTACTACAACTGCAACTACTACTACTACCACCACCACCACCAGAAGAAGAGCCTGATATGGAGGAAAAGTTTATACCTCGTGGGCTCAACTTGAAATTTTGAACACAGAAAAAACTCCATAAACCTTCTTTCGTGCTAACGCAGTTCGCGCGAACGATTGAACTATGTCAGGCGGGTTGAAATGACACCAGTTAACATAAATATTTTTCCCAAAGATAGTTTATACCAGTTAACGTAATGTTTCGTGCTTTACAGAGCACAGTTCCGCAAGTTTCTGGGGCAGAGGTTTAACATGCTTGAATTTTTAGCACTTGAGAATCTCAGTCTCGCCGAGAATTCGGCTTTTGATCATTTCATTTGCTTCAAACTTACCCCCGTCTTACAACCGGCTTGATTGGGATAGGCACAGGCATAGGCACGGACTTCTGAACTTTCGTTGGCTGTTTTCAAGCTCAAGTTAGCGCTCTTAAAGCGAAACTTTCTATGCCTCAATGATGGCGTCGCTGGTCCGAGTAAAATGCACTGCAGAAAAGCCAACTTTACACAATATGTTTCACATAACGATGATGATGATGATATTGACTAACCGAAGTCACATCAAGCTCTTCAAGAAAAAAAAAAAAAACTCCTTCCGTGGTCGGAATCGAACCTGGGTCTCTCGCGTTATGGAGCCAACGTCTCTACGATCGGCCATTTCGACACAGTTGAAGAAATTTGGATTTTGACTTTCACTCAGGTAGCATTGGAGAATCCTTCGCGTTTTAACCGTACTTCTTTGATTTTTTTTTAATTGCACTATAGCTCTTAACATGACCCACGTAGCCGTTTTCGCTTCGTTCATGCTCAAGCATGCACTCTTGTTGGCATGCATGCCAGCATAACCTAGGAAAGGTGCGATTTTTGTCGTCGCTCGCCTTGAAGCAGAGTTCGCAGCAGCCGCAGACGCCCTCGTAGCTGCCGCACCCGCACGTCCTTTCCCGGCAGTGGGCTTGCTCGCACGTGTACGTCGAACAGTCCACCCGTGTCTTATTCGCGGGGGCGCTGGGATCGAGAAGGGAACGGTTAGCGAGGAAATAAATAAATTATAGTCGCAATCCGAAGAACATATTTACTCTATCACGTATGGCATACTGGCTTTAAACTATCAGAATGTCTGCTGATCAAATGAGTCTGTCATTTGAACTGTACTCGTTTGGTTCCACCAACATACGTTGAGGAATCCATGGTTTGAGCGAATGAGTACGCATGGCTAGTGGAAGACAGCTACAGGAGAGAGCGAGAGAGAGAGAAGGCTTGCTACGCCAGAGGTTAAAAAAAAGTAAAATAATGATAAATATGAAAGATGTTGGATTATGTGCACAAATTCCACAGCATACGCAAACAAGACGACAGGAGCTGGGCTCATACGTCCAGCGATTAAGAATGCTCTCTCTCTCTCTCTCTCTCTCTCTCTCTCTCTCTCTCTCTCTCTCTCTCTCTCTCTCTCTCTATCTCTCTCTCTGTCTGCACCGTTAAACATAAACGAGACGAGACAGGAGTTACGGACAGCCATTTTACGGACCCATGTAGTAGCCACCACGACCATATAGCTGGGCGAAAACGAGAAATAACTGCAGTGACTACATTCCCATACACCAGAATGTTAAAACTTAAATGGCTGGAATCATATAAAAAATTGTGTAACGCTAGATTCTGAGTAACGCTCGTGTTGCTAAAAAAAAGTACTGAGAAAATTGAGTAACGCTGGTCCTTGTCGCTTCTTCTTTGTCCTCGCTTGTTTTGCGCAATCGTTGCCATGAAAGGCTGGTTTGTTTCGTTTAAAGGTGAAGACAAATTGTCTGCCTTACTGCACCAGAGTTGGTGTTTAATCATCGGAATATAGTGCAGACAGCCTTTTATGTTCTGCCCTTCTCTTTGAATTAGTGAAATTATTTTCAAAATTATTTTTTCTGAAGTTACTTCTGAAATACTGCTTTTTTCAAGCAAGCAATTAGGCTTTAAGACTTGCGAGAGCCATAATTCAAATCGTGAAGGACATGGGGTAACAAAAAGCACGCAGTAGGTGCAATACTTAATTCTCTGTGTGAATTTTTTATGCTATAATTAATCTACTCATTTCAAGCGTCTTTTTTCAGCCTAAGTGTCAGTGACTCGGCGTGTTCACTTTGTTAGCTTCATGGTGCATGAGGCCTGTAGCGGGAGGCTTCAAGCCACTGAAGGAAAACTACTCTCGTTGAGTAGTTTTTTGATCCTGTGAGAACGCTACTCAGGAAAAGAGGAAAGGAAAACTCACTTAGCCGTATCGCTGCCTCAAGCGATACTTGAAATAAGTGGCCCCCCGCCCAAAGCAATTCCGTTTTTACCGAACCATCCGCACTTACCCCAAAACGGTGGCAATGACGAAGAAGATTGTGACAAGAGCCAGGTTCATCTTCCCCCTGGTGTCACAAGAGAATATTGAAACGAGGTTATTGAAGATGGTAAATTCGTCTATTAAAACGCGGTAAAGCTACGCATGTGTGCGTTATAGGCCGCGCCACATTCCACGACCACTGACAAGTTAATTAAGTCTCTTTATGGATTTATCGCGAACACGTGCGTTTTTCTTCGTCAGCTGCACCAGACCTGTCACAGAAACTGCAACCTCCTACTCAGCAACGTAACGCAGAACCCGATCAGCCACCAGCGGGGGTCAAGTATAATTATTCTGGGCAAAGGAATCTCGTGGTGTGGGTATATTCGTTTCGGTTTCGGAGATATCAAAGACTAACGAAAATTGATTTGCGTACAATTTTTTTCCGCCCGTATTATGAACTAGCTACAACGCTGCGAAGGGAACTGAGATAATTCACAGCTCCATCGCATGATCCCACTCGTCGTTTTTGTTTTTCTCCTAATGATCGTATGGTCGCCGCCCAGTACTCTAAGAATATACTAACCTGTAGGTCGTGAAGAAAAAAAATGTCCGTTAAAATATATTACTAGTATAGGTATAGGGCACATGGCCCATTTTGTTGGAAGCGTGCGAGTTACCTAAAACCAGTCGGTAACAAGAGACCAATATCGTAAAAAGCTCCGAATCAAAACGGACCACTTCCCACTCAGGTTTACTAAAAAAAAGCACTGAACGCCTATTTGAGAGAATATAACCACTGCAGAAAATAATGTACAGTAAATGACAAATGAAACGCTATCACGAAAATATAAACCAGAACACACAATTTCTTTCCATGCAAGTCAAAATGGCGCCTGACTTGATTACAGCGACAAAGTTGAGAAATCCGGCTTTCCAAGTATACCAACAGCGCGCCATTGTTCGACCTTCTCAAACAGTGTTTATTTTTTTAATTTTTCGTGCTCTGGTTTATACTTTCGTGTTCGCATTATCATTCGTCCGTCACAGCACATCTCGTTGAAAAGTGCGGGCATCTGATCGCTGCTTGCAAGAAGCCATGGGTTGATACTACACAAGGGAATAAAAAAGACGTCCGACTCACCTTCTGTCTGGTACTCCGTACAGAAGTTGCAGTAGCCTTTCTTGGCTTCGACAGAAGACACTTGGCAGGAAAACGTGTTTGCTTGTGGTGCTGCGCGTTTTAAAGCCGGTTGCTTCGTCCCCCACGATAAGGTCACTTGGTATGCAGGGCGGAGCTTACAGAATTTGTTTATAGAGTTCCTACGCGCGCGCGAGGCTGTGGGGAATACAGGCGGAGACGTTCGATCGAACCTGAAGCCAAGATGACGAATACGTGAAACGCGCTGGCTTGCGAAGTTTGTAATTCGATAATTGGTGGCTCGACGGGAGGAGGAAATTTGAGGCGAATGCGATAAGAAATGTCGCAAGACATGGCTTTGCGCGATGCTCAAAGCTGGCTTTCTGTCCAGTCTTCGTGAAATCCCTTTTTGGCTGACATAACGCTGGCTTCGTTGCGTTACTTGGAACTCACAGATAGCGCCCATGCCATTGCAAGTTCTGCTAATTGAGTGAAAGAGAAGCTAGTTAGTGCAGTTAACCATCCGCGTTTTAAATTCTCTTTAGAAAGGTTTAAGAGACAGCATTATGCCGTCCGGAGGCGTTCGCTTTCGTTTTATTGACGAGTTCAGTAGAGCTATAATCGGGAGCAAGTTAAGAACGGCAATATATCTCATGTGCGGTATCACTCCGCCTAAGCTACGGACCCGGATGTCAGCGGGCGCGCGTGTTTTGAAAGGAGATTGCCATGAATGCGGGATATAATCTGCCTTTTCTCGCGTAGTTTGTTTGCCGTCGCTGCAGTATTTTATAAGCACATTAAGTCCGAAAAGTCACGGAAACGGCTCGTGCTATGTCAAAATATTCCCAGTAACGCACTACTTGCGCCGAGCGGAGTAACATCCGGCTGCGGTGATGAGGCACAGCGGCAACTTCCGTTGCCGTTCTTAACTTGTACCCGAGTAGAGATAGACTATCTCTAATGGAGAACAAAACTGGCAAGGCAAACATTTGAAAAGTCACCAGTGAAGAGTTAGTAAACAATTACACTTGCATTGTACTCCAGCGAAGGAGGTGAACCGAGTGACATAAAACCCTATTACAGTAACAATAATACGAATAAGTGAAAGTGACGGAGAAACTCAGTGTTTAATCGCAACCTGTGAATTCGGACTGAAAGCCGATCAAGTAGGCTGGTTGATAGGCGCCGATTATGAAAGCGAGGTTAGCACGGTGAAAGACTGGAGGGTTAAGAAGACAAGGCCCAATCGCGGCACTTTACAACCAGAGTTTATTTTTTGTCGGCCCATTTATTTACAGGGCCCCGAAAAAAAATTCGGAAGCTTGCGCTAGCGCGCAAGACTTAAATGGCGAAGCTGTTGTAGGTGAGTATTGCCGGACACACAGTTAAGTTTCAGTATCATTGTTTATTTGCATAGTTGCGGTGTCGTCATATGCACCGAAAAGGTAGTCGTCTTCTTCGCGGTGAGTGGTTGAATGCAAAGTTATCCTCAGCCTTGTAGACTTCCATCAGCTCAATTGTTGAAGCTTGCACTAACTCGCGCAAGGCTTGAACCATAGCGAACCTGCAGGATTTCTTTATACGTGAGCACTGAAGGACACATCACCACGCATTTGTAAAAGTTTGAAATTGTTTATTTACATGTTCTGTCGCTGCTTTGCACTGGGCTACTAGTATACGTCATATGCATCGATAACGTTGTGTTCCTCATGCCATGTTCCTCTTCCATGTTCCTCAATGTTCCTCATTGCATGCGTGGTAGCGCTTGATGACAGCGCTGGAGATTTTTTCCTTTCTCCTAAAGCCACTGCGCGGGACGTGGACTCGGAGGCACGTGCTCAGGAGCCCTCGGCATTTCCTCGCTCCTCGTGATTTTTGCCAGATTTTTTTAATTTTTTTGCTAAAGCCACTGTGCGTGCCGGGAATGCTCGGCGTTCGCCGCGAAGCACGTGCTCACGAGCGCTCCGCATGTTCTTGGTATTTTTTTCTGCAACACCGAACTTGCGGCTCGTACAACAGCTCCGCTGTTAAACTGACGGCTGTTCGTTCAGCCCTTCATTTCCTGTCCTATTGCTGGCAAGATGTTCCGCTCTGTATCCTCGTTTCAAGACGCCGAGAACGTTGGTTACTGATTAAGGTAACAAGGGGTGTGACGTGGTCACGCACACATTTTACACCCCTGGAAACGCGCTATTAACGAATGATAGTCTTGGGCGGACCAGTTCACAAGCAGTTGTTGCAGATTTAGCAGTTGGTTTGGACAGAACTGCGCTATTACTAATGAACTCAAAAGCAGGGTTGCAAAGTCGGAAACTGCGTTGCAGACGCTCGCTACACATCAGCTTAATTTTACTCTATTCATTCATCAGGCCATTCATAGCCAGAAGAGAAACAAGTACTAAGCAGTGCGCAGAATTAGCGCCTGTGTCCCATGGTCCCCCAGAAACGAAGCTCTTGACTAGCTGCTAAGTGCAACTCAGATGTTTCCTTCTCTTTTTAAGGCGTTGCGAAGCGTGCTTTGCTTTTGTTCTGTTTCTGCCACTTCTGGTCTAACGTCATACTTATATTCTCGCTTGCAATGATATAGATCGGCAAGCTTGTTCATTTCTTGAGTAGCGGTACGGTACATGTGTCGCTGCGTTAGTAACTCAAAGATGCCGCTCAGATGGCTATATTTATGGCCTTGCGGTTCTTACGGTTCCAGTGTAGACAATTTTTCAGCGCCTTGGTTGCAATTCTACTTGCGTAAGAACCAGCGTGAGCGCCAGTGCATTTCTGATGTTGAAATGCACCAGCATTTCGACCTTAGAAAGGAGTATATTTGTTCATATGCGTTTACAGAGGCAAACTCAAGTTGCCTAGTTTAACTTACCTGCAAAACATTAAGGAACAGTCACCTTCAGAAAGGCAGTGGCTGCGGGAAAAAGGTCACGATCAACCCGCCGTGGTGGCTCAATGGCCGGGGCGTTTTACTGTTCAGCCCAAGGCCGCCGGTTCGCCGTCGTGCCCGCTTTTTAGATGGAGGCCAAAAGCGGAAACGCCCGTGTGTCGTCATTTCGGCGCACGTTAAGCATCCCCGGCTGTTAAAGATAGAATCCGCAGCCCTCCACCACGGCGCGCTTCATAGCCGCCCAGGTGAAGCTTTGGCGCGTTAAACACACAAAATTTAAATTGAATAAGGCCATGATCGCCGGAATGCACAAGAAGGCCACTGCTCGGCGGTACGCACAGTTGCTTAGTTTGTTAAAACAGAGCGTAAGTACCGTTTTGAAGCTTGTGCCCAAATATGGGCAATTGAGGGAGCCAAGTAAGGTTCACTCATAACGCACGAAATAAATTGTAGCTGGGAATTTTATTAGCACACAGCAATTTTTCCATCCTACACAGCTGGTGGCGGGTGCAAGAGGTCTGTTGGTTGGTGTGGTGAGCACAGAGCTGTAATTTCGTTTTTCTTCCTCGCTGGCTCCTTCCATCTCAATGTGTGATGTAACGCTAGTGAAAAAAAGGCAAGCTGCGGTGTTATCCTGTACTAGAGATTTCTTCCACATGGTGAATCTTCCATAGTACAGCTGCATTACAATCATTTTGGTTTGTGCAATGATAGCGTATAGAAACACACATCTCTAAAGACGACGTGCCAAGAACTCAGCTACGGAGAGTCGACGTGAATCAAGTACAAATCAAATGCTTGTCACCCATATAGGTACAGCTGCGAAGGATTTCATACAACGGCAATAGATCAAGACTAAGTGTTGATATTGGTGCAGTTCACTGACGTCTTTTTGCTATTCTGTTCGCAGCAATCTCTGCAGCTAAGACAACTCCGGCTGCGCATACAAGCGCAGACAACTGCGCGAAGAAATCCCAGAGTTTGAACGTGCTTCTAGCAGAAGTAGCCTGGGTGTCGCAACGCGGAGGCCACTTCCTAGTCAGCTCCATCTCTCGGGTGGCGCTCATGAGCCTTCTTAGCGGTCGAGTCAGAGTCGACTCCTTGGAGATCGGGTACGTCGTCAACGTCATTGTAAAGCGCTCCTTAAATTCCCCGACATCTTTGAAACGGGATTTGACAAAGCATACATTCATGCTGTGGACAAAGCAAACGCGGTTTTTTGACGTCGCGCAATGAACGCACCCGTAAAGCGTCCTTTTTTCGATCCCTTCGTGTTTGTGCCGAAGGTACGACGACCTCAGTTTCTCGAAAAAGCTTCCCGAGCCGTTGGACCCCTTTTCCAAGCTCTCCCACGCGCTGGATTCTTTGACCACGCAGGGAAAGACGGAATCGTCGTCCAAGGCTCTCTCGAGTTCAGCGATTGTGTCCATGTGGTCGCGAGGACGAGCTGTTGTGACAAGAGACGTCAGCTGGCTCCTGAAGTAAACCGAGAAAGGAAGGATTCCCAGCATCCAGACAGCGTACACCAGAATGCGAATTTTCCCTTCCACTCTGCTTCGAGGGTGTGCGTACGACGTGCCAAACAACGAGGCCAGCAGAAAGAGCACTTCGTGCGACGGGAAAGTCAAGGCGAGGCTTGGAAACTGGATTCGGCGAACGACCACGATTGTGGCGACGCAGAAGGCTAGGCAGGAGGTTGCCAGAATAACGCAGGGAGAGCGGCCAATGGCGTCGAACAGGGAAACTACGTACGTGCCGTCGTGGAGAGCGTAGAATGTCTTGTAGTTACACTCGACGTCAGCATAAGTCTGATTCGTGAGCAAGTTTTCCGTAACTTCGGCGGGGGCCACTGCAACGCCCACTTTGCCGACGATGAGGTCACTGAACATTGCGTCTGTGCTGGTGTAAAATCTCCTTGTGAATGAAACATTTTTGCTCCGCAAAAGTCGCATGAAGGTAAAAGCACCCTGAGTTCTGCAGGACTTCATGCCACCGATGTCTAAGCATGCCAAGCCTATTTTGTCACCGGCAAAAAAATTTCGCTTAGCTATGCGTTGTTGGTACTCCTGCGGGAAGTCGAAAGTATTGCTGAAGCACCTGTTCTTTTGAGGGAGTTTCAGGCAACGAAGGCTCTTGCTGACGCTTTTACCGTCAACGACGATTGCGCTTAACGCCATATGCGCCGGGGAATCGTAGAAAGCTTGGACGAGTCTATCAAAGTCGTTCCCTTCGAGCAAAAATACCCACTCTGTGGCTATTCCGTTTGTGATTTGTGACCCTAGCGACTGAATTACGGTGTTCACATAATCCCCCTGTACATCGGCAAACACTGTCGTTCGTAAATTGTGCAGTCTGTTCTTGAGGATATGTTCCCATAAACCTGGTGACCTGTAGGTCCACACAGTGTACTTGCGGTTCAGAACTTTTAACAAAGAACTGGTCATCCGTTGGTGACTGTGAACAACGAAGACGAGGTCGGCGTCCTGCTTCGAACCACGGTTGTAGTCCGTGCTCTTTGTCCGATGCATTCTGCGCATGCTCAGTTGCGGTTCGCTGCAGCAAAAGCACTAAGAAGATGCAAGGAGCTCGGATCATTCTGTTCACTCTTGCTTGTCCTGTGTTCTGGTTATTGGAATGTAGAAATCAACACGCGCGAACTACAATAGGGTGAATTAGTGATAAGCATCGGACGTAGCATTCATTGTATCATTTCTGTCACTAAGAACGGACTATTCTAGGGACGAAGCGACACCAAGCGGCTCGTCGTGACGTTTGCTTTCCCTCTGATGATCACTATCGATTTTCTTTTAGGATCACTCACGGTACTCTGAGAAAGAGAAAGTTGATGGACGTACTGATCGCTGGGAAGAGTTTGGGCAATCAAGCCAAGAAACATGGCACTTATTGAATAACGGGCCCTGATCAACTGCAGGATTACCGGCAGGGATTTATTTTTCGCGTGTCGTGCCTCCAAGGAGTCCAGCTGTGGCCCGGCTTCGTGTTTGCTACAGCAAGATCTGTTTCATATTTTTGTTGCCTGCCGTCGGCTACTGTGGGGTGACCTAAAAACCAGCGAGTGCTCTGTTTGCAGCAAAGTTTGATAAGAAAAAAAAATCCAACTTCTTTACTTTCCATTGTTGAAGAAAAAAGTAAGTAGTTTGCGCCAGAGTCTGAGTTTGGTCTGTGGCGAAATCCGAGCACTGTACGTTGGAAACTCACATGACTTGAGAGTAGTTTACTTTTTTTCTGGTGGGTGAGAGCTCAGACAAAGTTTTCTGGAAGCGTGGTGCTCTTACGTTGTTGCTACGCGAGCTTTTGAGTATCGTCAGAGTTCAAAAGCACACAAAAGGTAGCCACAACGACGCTCATTGTGCGCCCAACATTAAACATTTCGTCCCATACAGACCTGAGTTTAGAAATTTCGGGCTTGTTATTTTTCGTTGGCTAAAATGCAGCGACGCCACTTCATGCCCATGCCACGTGGGATGCTTGTTTTTGGTCCTTCGAATGACTTACGCTATAATTTATTGCAGCCTGCGGGATATATGATTTTCAGAATTGAAACATTTCTATTTTTAGTGCGCAGTACTTAAGCGTCCGCTACTTTGGTTTGACGTCCTCGTCGGCCTCGTAACCGAGCGAGCGAAGGCAACACCGAATACAGAAGGAAAACGAAGGAGGATTTAGTGGCTAAGTGCTGCTGAGCATGAGGACGTGGGTTCGAATCCAGGCCGTGGTGGCCGCTTTTCTGATGGAGGCGAAAAGCAAAAGTGCCCGTGTGTACGAGATTTCGGCGCACGTTAAAGATCTCCAGGTGGTCAAAATTAATCCGGAGCCCTCCACAACGGCGCGCCTCATCGCCTTCGTTGCGTCGGCGCGTTAAACCCTTCAATCAAAACGGAGGAGGAATGTGTGGCGAAAGTGCGAGGGGGAGGGCGGTATGCCACGTTTACACCAGACATGCTGGGCGGTGGCCACGCGCGGCAAGATAACGCCATAGCAGCGCGCGCCGCCTTGCGCTCGACGATGACGCTTTCACTTCCTAAAATTCAGTTCGCGGTCCCTTCCTGAGGCGCATATTTCGATCACTTCCTGAGGCGCAGTTCGCGCTGCCGACGCAAAGGCTTACCATTACTGACACTTGCACGGGAGATTCAAACACGATTTACAACATGCTCGGTGGCGGGAACAGTCGTTCTTTCGCAGCGGGAAGCGAAGCAGGCGTTTTCCACCGTCCGGCCAGTTGAAACAGCCCGGTACAGGGCGACACGGCATCGCTACTCTGGCTGGGGCTTTTAAGAGGTCACTCTCAACGTGTCGTACAGCCACATTACGCTCCGAAAATCACGATCTATCGAAGAACGCGCGCACACGGCAACCCAGAGGCACCAAAATGTCAGCGCCCATGGTTCTTCCGGGGTAAACAAATGTCACGTGACGCGGTTCGCCCAATGGCCGCTGTCGGCGGCATACAACAATGAGAGACAAGAGTGCCGATACTCTGAAACCTGATCTAGCGGTTCTAGGCACCAGGCGTGCTCAACAGGCGGACTGTTGGCAACACTGTAACCTCCACAGTGCTGTACGCAGCTTCTTAAATGAACTATAGTGGTCGCCTTGGAGCCTGGAGGATGTTGTCGCAGAAGCCTGCAAGAGGCGACCGAGAAGTCGAAGAAGGTGATGTTGAGTCTCACGAAAGCCGTAATCTATCGTGACCGTCATGGATGTTGACGGAAGGGGAGCTCACTCTCTAGAGCCTGCACCTCACCTGAGTGGGGCGCAGGGGACTGGGACCTGAACTGCTTCCGAGGAGCCAATAGCCTATTACACTTCTATTAGAATTTGTCACCATCACTGACCAATTCCCCTGGCCTGGTGCGTGTGGATTATGTGAAGGTTTTTTGGTGAATGCTTGACGCCAGCGTAACAAGACATCTTGGCAAAAGCTACCCTAGCAGCTTCGCGGCAAGAACTGCGATCAAGTAAGGCAGTGGCTTTAGCAGAGATAATTTCTTGGGAGCATACATATTATTATAGCAGAGCGTAATATAGCTGCCCTCCGGCGGTGGTCCATGTCAGTCCGTCTACGCTTCGTGCCAACACAAAGAAATTTAAAGAAAATAGTCTTTCTTGGGCTACTACGCAAAAATTTTGGTCTGTCGGTCGAAAAGAGAATTTATTGAAACTAGTTACAGCTGGGGCCGACAGTGCACAGAGTATACGTAATGTGCTACACAGGAAACGAAGTGAACATTACACAAGTTCAAAAAAAAAAAAAAAAAAGGTCCACCGCACCGAAGGCTCTTTACATTAATGTCCACGGCCCATGGTCCAGACACCAGAGTTCACGCGTGGGAGTCAACATAAAAGCTACAGCAGTTTACACACATTGTATTTATTTATGTGTATGTCCGTACATAGGGGACATGCTCAGCCAGGCTGCCTAAACTGCGCCTTGGCCTCTGAACATACGACCCCCTTCCCTAGACAACACGCAAGTGTTACACCCATTCGTCTGTCTGTCCCTCAATTCAGTCACCCGGCCAAAGTAAAAGTGAAGCAGCACAATAAGTTTATATGCTCACAGCCAAATCTAAACGTCTAAGTCCTGTGGCAATGTTCATACTTGTCAACATTGTTGAACAGCAACAAAACATTACGCAAATAGAGGTATAATCAACACATAAGTGATATTTGAAGTGTTTCTTTATTGAAAAATTCATGGATGCTTGGTTCTTGCGTTGGCAAATGAAATACTACATCAATTGCAGAATATCGTCGCCTGCTGTTGCCAGCTCATGGCGGTATTTAAGAAATGAAACGGCAACAGCAACAAAACGTTCCACTAGGTAGGTTCCACGTTTCGCTTGTAACGCACGTTGAGAAGAGCAACGCGGCTCTATTAAAGTTGTAGTAAGGCGACTCGATTCACGCGCGTCTCCGCCGTAGGGCAACGCTCGCATCGAGGCACCCGGCCTGGAGCAGTGGAACGCGGTAAATTTAAATTGACTTGAGCAAACCTCTAGCGTATTTATCTTGGGAGGAGCGAGACGGGAGAGGAACAACATAAGAGGTGAGCGGGAAAAAGAAGGGAGGCACTTACTTGGCAGGGGCGCCAGACGACTATCGTCTTTCGTCGACATTTACAACGAAAGGAGCAGATACGCGGCCAATTTTTTATCTCCACTTTCTCGTGAATTCTCTGTAACTCTCAATGTAATCTTGCAAAAAAAAAGTATACTGAAACTGGGCGATAAGATGAGTCTACCATTACGCCCACTTTCACTTACTTGTATTAGTTTGCAAGTAAAGTTGCAAACGTTACAGAATTCACGGCTGCTGTCAATACGCGGCCATCTACGGTGGGAGTGGAGTATGCGGTGACAAAAAACGGCTGTGACTCTTGTATTACCGAATCTACGCCGAAATCGACAATTCGCTTTAAGCGGCTTCAACATTACATCGGGTTGCATTTACATTTCTTTAGTAAGTAGTTCGCAGTGCGGTTGCAAATGTTTTCGATTCCGTCTGCTGTCAATAAATGGGCTTCTACGAGAGAGGGTAACGGATAGTTCCCTGTGTATCCCCTAGAATAAAACTCTAGCACTTTCAGTTCTGTTAAGCTATAATTAACTACGAAGTGTGGTCAATCGCAAATAGGTGACCGGTAAAATGCGCAAAGGCTCATGGGGACGTCGTCTGCTACCGCCACTTCCGGTTCGAGATCTCGCCTGGCCTACCGTACGCCGCCGGCTTTCACGCGCGTGTGTGTGCGTTGTTTATTTGTCACAGAGTGCCTACCTTTCAGAGAAGGCCCTAGCAGGATTAATAGTTGTTATTCATTGAATGCGCTATGCATGGGCGTTTTCTTTTTTCGGTGGAAACAGATAAACAACACCGACAACACGCACACATGCGCGTGAAAGCCGGTGGCGTATGGGAGGGCAGGAGTGCTCTCGAACCGGAAGTGGCGGGGCTCTGAGGGAGCAGACAATGTACCCATGAGGCTTTGCGCTTTTTTACCGGTCACCTATACAAATGAACGTGTTTTGTTTCTTGCGCTCCTTGGACTGCGCCCCGGTCAACACATATATTCGCTGGAGCTTCGCTGCTCGTTTTTTTTTTTTTTTTTTCACAGAAAAGAAGGGCTGGTGAGTTTTCTTAAGTCCGCTTCTCCTCCACGTAGGCGCACCAAAGTCGGTGTATGCCCCACTATTGCATACAGCAACCATTACAATCGCCAAGGATTAAGATTTCGATACGTACAGACGTTAACCCTTTGGCGTTTTACGTTGATTTTATTTTTGCACCATCGGGATACCTTACCGGGCCCCCTGTAGAGAGCTCGATGCCGTTCTTATTATCGCTGTGAATATTCATTTCTATTCAAGTTATTCCAGAATGGCGAGCTTCAGGAGCAAGCAGAATTTCTGTCATGCAAGAGCCGACTGGCGGAAAGCAGCAACGTGGTAGAGCTTATAAAGGCGCCCACATGCGTATGGAATGCTTAGGATTCCCAAGAAAGATTCAGGGCGAAATTCTTGTTTGTTTCTATCCAATATGTGAACCACGCAGTGTAAAATATTGTATCCCCTTGTTTCAGCAGCAGAACTCGCGATGTGTTTTCTTTCATAGACAAACGTGGCTGAGATAAAGCTTTGTGCATTGACATGTCTGCTGGGATCTTTAATGCTGCTACATGTTCATGCATCAGTAAAACAGTGTGTCGAACTGAAAAAAATACGGGTTCCGTTACGGTTTGGGTTCCGGTGAACTTATTCGTTCCGGTCAGTTCCGGTTCGACTAAATCACGCTCCGAAACGGCTCGTGAACCGGTTCGTAACCTTCAACCGGTTCGCGTACCGGTTCGGCGAGTTGAACGAGCCAAGAGAGAAAAAAATGTTCAGTGAGCCAAGTGAGAAAAAAAATAATTAGTGGTTTAAAACGACAACAACAACGAAATACAAACAAGAATTAAAAATGCTAGTTTATAATAATAGTGGTGCAGTTTCAAGGCAAATGGGCTAGTTATTGGGAAAACAAATGACGTGGCGGCAATTTACCAGCTACTTTTTCGCCAAGACCTTATGTTGTCCTAATACTACATAAAAGCTACCGCCAAGAGATATCACGGTCGGACATATTTTCTACGCTTTCCTTTTTTTGTTGAAATTGCAATTCTCGTTATGGGATCGCCCATCGCGCTAACCGTCGAACCGTAGAGTTATGCCTGCGTACTGGCGCGTTTAAATACCAGCGTGGAATACAAGCGATATGCATTTTTTATCAGTGGTAGCATAAGAACTAAATACTACAGCAGTCACTCAAGGACTGCAAATAAATTAGAATATTTTTTCATATATAATAATTTGTTAGCGGTCACCCCCTCGAGCGTGTTAGTCACAGTTTTGTTAAAAGTAAGCTTTAGTTAACGCTCAGTCATTGCATTATTTCTCTAATCACTGGAATAGATTTTGCGATAGCTATCCCGGAGGTGTGCATCACAGTGAATATGTCATCGTTCCGCCTTACCTCCCGCCATCGTCTGCCCGCTGCATTACGGAATTTTATAAGAGTTTATATCATTACAAACTGAAAAGCAATTTGACGAGCAAACCACGAGAACTTTTTTTGGAGAGGCGCTCTTTAATTCGTCGACAGCAGTATCACCACCCTCCGGAACGAGTAGCAGCAGCAGTAGAGTAGGAGGAGGAGGAATGCCTTTAATGAATTAAGAGAAGTCAGCCTGGCAGCGAGCTTGGCTTGCTACTCCACATGAACGTGAGATGTGCGAAAGTGAAGGGAAACGAAAACACAAAAACTCACACAGACACTACAAAAGCAAATAAGCA
The DNA here is from genome assembly GCA_013339765.2 of Haemaphysalis longicornis. Taxonomy (NCBI): domain Eukaryota; kingdom Metazoa; phylum Arthropoda; class Arachnida; order Ixodida; family Ixodidae; genus Haemaphysalis; species Haemaphysalis longicornis. The sequence continues at coordinate 99,655,928 of CM023458.1, read as the reverse complement.
CACAAACTGACAAATGCAGGATCACGCACACGGCGCACAAACAGAAGTGAACATAAGGCCACGGCCGCTCGATGGCATCGAGCGGCCGTGATAAGGCAAACATTCACAGAGTTTCGTTCAGGCAGGAGTCACGGAGAAATGACACCAAAGCCCGTGTACTCCGTGTTGCCGCGGCAGTTGAGTGCCAAGGACCAATGGCGTCACAAAGCTTCAATGGTGCATCAGCACGCAGTCCCAAAGTTGTCTTCCAGGTTAGCCGCGGGGTTCATAACGGGGACACACACACAGAACATGTTCTATGTCCTCACGGACACTGCATACTTGACAGTGAGGGGAGGCAACTCGGCGCGTCTTGTGCAGCGACGTTGAGGCGAATGCGGTGAACGACTCCTTCGTCGCGCTTTCCCAGGCCACACGGCATTCGAAAAGTGCAGGCGGGATCGATTCTGTATAGTGGCTGATAATTTTTTGTCCCGTCCGTCCATTGGAGAGTTGTGACTGCCGCGCCACGGAGTACGCAAGTGTCGCGGCGTCACGTCTAGAGAAAGGAATCGATTTGGGCAGTCAGTGAAAGTGCACCCCAAAAACAAATCAGAGCTGAAAACTGCAGAACAAGCAGAAAGGACAAGCTCTGGACGACTTGGACTTTGTGGGACCGGCCTGCCTTTCATGCATGTTTTACCTGCTTTAGGGCTGTTTTTACTACCAAGAAGGAATACGTAGTGCCTGCAAAGTCGAGTGATGCAGTGTCTTGATAAAGAATAAGTGGGCACTATACGCGAACACTTTTTCCTGCCATATCTACTATTATTTGCATCTGTTAAAAAACGCGAACTTTTCCGCTGTGCCGTCCTGAAACCAACCAATTATACCAGGAACCACGACACTCACTCACTTTGATTGATATGGATAACACGTGTGGTCTCTAAAAGTAGGACAAAGGAAAGAATGTGTATACAGCAATATCCACATTTGGGTGCTTTTCTTATTACATTTTGCTTACTTCACGTGTAATAATTTAAACAGCGTGCCTTTTCTTTTTGTTGTTTTTTTCGTAGAAAAGCACTTTTTAAAAATATTGGCGCATTTGATGCCCCTATGCTACACCTCTGCTCCGAGGCGCAGCTTATGTTGGAGGGTGGCGGAGCAATTTCGACCACCTGGGGATTTACAACGTGTGTCAAAATGTCGACATATGGACGTTATTATTTATTTCAAGAATACTTCCAGCCTTACACAAGGCCTTCGGCAGGAGTGGGTGTACATTGTAACACATACAATAAAGAGAAATCTATACAGTCAAAAAATGATAAGTAATGCAAGTTCAATACAAGCTGCAGAATGGACAGGAGGTAGTAAGCAAAAACGGTAAAGAATATGCAAAAACAGAAACAGAAATGCGTGTTTTTTTTACGCGCGCAGTGTCGTACACGTCAGAAAAGAACTGAATGGACAGATGCAAGAAAATAGGGGCGCAGTCTATTGTGCACATACATAGTCTGCAGTCTCTCTGCACAAGAGGCGGGGCCTCGTCCCGATAATGGCGACACAGGCAGTGAACAGTCTTATTGTGAACATTTCAGAAAAGAAGCCCATGGAAAACAGCCAAGATAAACCACGCCTTACAAAGAAAGAAAGAACAAATGCATATTGCACACTTTTAGGGCGACCGACGCGTGCTTTTTCATAGATGACATAATACATCCATACCGTCTAACATTTCATAACATTGGGGCGAAGCGTGTTCACATTCTCGAACAGTTCGTGGGAAAAACGAGTTTTTAAACTATCTGATCTACACAAAAATTTATTCACTTTCTTAGCGCGATTTGACCGTGTCGGACATAATGTTACTTGTTGTATGTTTTTAAGCTTGTTAATTCCTAATTTATCGTGGTAAAGTAGGTACATTTATTTGAACCTGTCCCAATACCGTCTCAAGTGCAAGCTTTCTAATTGGGCACTTTTGAAAAGACTACTGGGTGATGAATGCCAACTATGTGAGTTGTAGACGAATCTAATGGCCTTACGCTGCATGGTCTCTAGTTTGTTGGGGTCCCATACAACAGACGCATATTCTAGTATCGAGAGGATGAAGGTTTTATAAGCCAATAGTTTTATTTCCGGTGGAGCTTTTGACAATGCCCTTTTAAAATATATAAGCTTCTGAGTTGCCCTCTACTGAATGAAAGATACGTGCTCGTTCCATTTAAGATCCGAAGTGAGTTGAGCGCCCAAGTACTTGTAGCTCTGCAGTAAGGATAAGGAATGACCACTAATAGAGAATGAAAAATTTACGAGTTGCCATTTCGAGTAAATTTTCATTGCCACTGTCTCCGTGAGGTTGACGCGCATTTGCCACGTCTGGCAGCATGTTTCGGTTTTACCAAACGTGGTGCGAAGCGTGACAAATGCCGTTTTCCGTCTATACTAGAAAAACGGTCGCGGGGAACGCCGATCGAATTCGCCTACTTCTGGTGGTCAGCAGCAAACGGCTTATCCACTGAGCAACTCCTGCGTGTCATACTTGTCTTATCACTTTCCACTTGTCTGGTGTGCGACCTTTTAAACAAATTATGAAATTCAAAATGTTTTCACACTTCGGGTGCGGCCGGGCCTTTGCCGTCGCGCACTGGAACACTCTTACAACCTCACTGCTCTATAGATTGGCAGCGAGAGAAGGGCAAAGTCGTTTTGTATCGCCTGCAAGCTGCCGAAAATGGCATTTCGTTTGGCCAGCCTTGAATTCTGCCCGCGCTACCAGCAGCAACATAACATTGCTACTTTGGTGCGCATTCGTTTTCACTGTTGCGACTATAGTGTTTTGCATAGTGTTTTACATGTTTTAGAAGGACATAGTGTTTTGATTGGTCTGAAAGGAAAAGGGCATGAGAGGGTACGAAGTGTGTGAAAGAAAAAGGCCTGAATGGCATTAACTGCGCAATATAAACAATAGATTGTCCAACCGCTTCGTCGTGAACCACTAACCATTATTTATTTATTTTTTGGTTCAGTTCCGGTTCGGGTTCAGCGTTCTAAAAATATAACGGTCTGGGTTCGGGTTCAGTTGCGGCAAAAATATCGGTTCGGTTCCGGTTTTCGGTTCGGTTGGGTTCCAGTTTGACACCCTGAATTCAACGCCTTCATTTGTACCCGCTTGATGTTCCATCGATGTGGCGTAAAGGTTTAACATAGAGCTTGAAAGGTCGAGCTTCTGCACTGCTTTGCACGAAGGACGCGCATAACGGACAAGCTCAACATAGTTGTAGCTTTAATTGATGAATTTTTCTTCGTAGTCTACATTTCGCAGTCAATGTACAACACACACCTTAAATAACGACTTGATCACTTTTGAGTGGGCAACAGTTGTTGTTTATTGAAATCACAATTTCTGCATTCGCATTGAAGTAGTGCCACTAAGCATTCGTAAAAATACATCTTCACAGACAAGGGGAACTTATGGGAATGAATTTTGCAGACAGCAGTGATGTTCAGTACGGCAATGGTGCAGAAAAAAGACGCCGGTCGCCGAGGTAAAGTGCATGACCACAACTGCGGTGCTGGACTTACAGGGGTTCAGTTTGTCAAACTGAGTGTACCCACGTGCTTAAAGCCACAGCGCATATACGGGGTGGTCATGGAGGCAAGTATTGAGGTTGATGCGTAGCACGCAAAGTCAAGTGAATCTGGGAATTTTAATGCGAGATGCACGTACGTGCCCCATGATTTAAAAACCCTGGCGTTGGAACAGCAGATGGCCCAAAAATTCCACGTGCCGTTAACTAATAAAAAACTTAAAAGAACCAGGATTTGAGCACAGGAAGGTGCGGTGAAATGCAAGATTTCTAATATGCATGGGCTAATATGCACAAACAGAACGACAGTACGAGGACGTATTACATGGTCACGGGCACAAAAGAGCACAGAAAATTTGGGGCACGCACAAATACCGTATTTTTGCGATTCTGAGCACCCCCCTATTCTAAGCACCCTCTCTTTCTTTGGGGAAAGAAACAGGAAAAAAGTTTGCTTGCGAATGTAAGCACCCCCTTTTCTAAGCAACCATTGCAAGGTGGATTTCAGACATGTGGAAATGGGCTCGAGTTGACGTTGGGCCAAGTGGTCTATGAAGTTTTCAATTACAAATCACTTCAACGGAACAGAAGACGACCTGCTGCGGGATAGTGAGTGCGGCGGCCCAAGCGGCACAGCGGGCTCGAATGGCAGTGAGGGTGACTGAGTATCTGACGTAAGCGGTAGGTGCACTGTCTGTACCTAATTTTTTAATGTTTGCAAAATAAAACATCATTCCATGCGCCCATCTCCGAGATATTCCCGCGAAGAAAAGTACCGGAGAAACGGTAATTTAGGTTTTCCGAATCTAAGCGCCCCCCTCACTTTCGGCATCGCGATCGTGGAAAGGGGGGGGGGGGGGGCTTAGAATCGAGTAAATACGGTGTATCGAAAGTCGGGCAAACAGACACAAGCGTTCACAAGAGGAAACCGGTCTGGTGGTTGAGCCAAAGAACTATACGTACAAACGCCACCATTTCTCCGAAATACGACTTTGTTTATCTACGTTGCTCGGCAGGCCTATCACAAAGCCGATACCGCCATGGGCTGTATAGAATAATTAAAACGAACATGTCTTAGGGTGGTTTACCAGGACACCCGAATGGCAAAAATGGGATTGAGAATAGCGGGACGAGTCACAAGTGACTCATGTAATATCGAACACATGCGAGGATGTGTTGGGTGTCCATTTCGGTAAGCAATGCATTACGAAAGTCCGGGCCACTGGTATGGCTGACCCGAAAGGTCAGCATGGATGAACATGGAGTTTAGACCGCTGTTTCCACTAATAAGACGGTGAAATACGACCTTGAAGGGTTCATTAGATCACGCAACTTGCCACACGAACCCTGACTTTGGGGTTAAAGTCTGCTTACGCTCTTAGAATGCGGAAGCGTTATAGCTCCCCCTGGAGATTTGTTAGATGCGGCGCATCTCTTGCTCAGGGGTACGTCCCTCCATTGTCGTTGTCGCGCCGTTGTCCGCACGCTCACTGCACATGCGCAACTCTCCTCCGTTCTTCTCTCCGACAGCTGTGCGCAACACTCTCACTCCGTCTCATTATCATAACAACAGCTGCGCGTGTGCGCTTCGCTGCTCTGGGTGCGCGCATGTGTGCGCATGCGCGCGACTCTCCTCCCCGGCTCCTCTCCTTTCAAAAGCGGGAATATAACCGGGGGAGCGCACGGCGCCGGATCAGTCCAGCGCTCGCTCTCGCACTTGACTTGACTTTGCTTGACGATACCTCCGTGCAAGATCTTCCGATGAAGACGTGATGGAAGCGATAGTCCCTTCAGCGAGTGGACTGACGCAATCCAATACCAGCGTTAGTCCAAACGCTTCCCCCTGATGCGTCGCATTACATCAGGGTTCCTTCGCGGGAAGATGGGCGTAATTTTATTGCTGCAAAACGTTTGTGTTGTGCTGGCTCTACGAAGAGAGAGAGAGAGAGAGAGAGAGTAAATTTTACTCTGCAAAAAAAGAAAAAAAAGAACACGTGGTCGGATTCCTTATTTCAGGATCCCGTTGGGGCTTGCTGCCTTTTCCGCACGTTCCACCAGCCGAAGTTGAGTTTTGCTGCTGTAGGTTGCCAGTTCTCTCTTCCATTTACCACAATACAGATTCGTAGAATCTCAGTATGGGGTTACGCTTTGACTTCGGAATGGTTACATAGCCACTTAAGGGAATATTACGTTCGATTTACAATTCTCATTTCGTTCCGACGACACCATACCTGCGACATATTCCTAAGAGCCACTTAAAGGTACTATCAGTGATCAACGCAGCCGTTGGACGCTCACGGCCGATCCGCCAATTCCCATTGTCGTTTAGTTTTCGCATTCAAACCACGTAAGTAGAATTAGGTGCGACAGGTAATTTTATTATGACATTTAAAAAACAAGATTATACATTTTACGGACTGCTCTAGTGGCGGCAGCAAGATGCCAGTTTAATGGCCACTTGAGCTCAAATTGCTGCAATTTATTTTGCTTTCTTGCGGGTTTCTTGAGGCTCAATGTTTAACTTTGTGTGCAGTATGACCGCCAGTGAAGCACTTTTCAAGCCAATTACTAAGTAAAGAGCAAACTGTAGATACTATTCATAAATCATAGATTTCCCTTAACTACTGCATTTTCCGCATACCGCTGCATTGCAAAAGCGCTGGTCCCTGCAACGATAACTGATGCAAAACTTCAAAGCCCGTCTGTATAATATTTTTTCACAGATTGTATACTTTGTTACGAATAATAAACTGAAACTGAACTGAACTGAACTGAACTGAACCTATGTGCATCTCTAAAGGTTCGCGAAACACTTAACAGGAATTAAGCTACGCAGAGAACATAAATCAAGCACAGGAAAAACATTTTGCTGCAAGTAATCTGCTACAAATCTGCGTCAACACGTAGATTAGGGATTTACTGATGCATTTTCGATAATCTGTTCGTAGCGATATCTCCAGCGAAAACAAGTGTGGCTACGCACAAAAGCACATAAAATTGTGCGAAGAAACCCCAGAGTTCGAACGTGCTCCTAGCAGAAGTAGCCTGGATGGGGCAACCCGTAAGCGGCTTCTCAATCAGCGCCATCTCTCGCATCGCAGTCATAAGCCCCCTCAACGGTCGAGTAAGAGTCCATTCCTTGGCGATAGGATACGCCGTCAAGGTCATTGTAAAGCGCTCCTGAAATTCCCCGACATCCTTAAAACGGGATCTGACATAGCAATCATGCGTCCTGTGGACAAAGCAAACGCGCTTTTTGGACGTCGCACAATGAATGCACCCCAAAAGCGACCCTTTTTCTATTCCTTCGTGCTTGTGGCGGAGGTACGAAGCCCTCAGTTTCGCGAAAAAGCTTCCCGAGCCGTTGGACCCCTTTTCCAAGCTCTCCCACTCGCTCGATTCTTTGACCACGCAGGGAAAGACTGAATCGTCGTCCAAAGCTCTTTCGAGCTCATCTATTGTATCCAACGGATCCTGCGGCTGAGCAGTTGTGACAAGAGACGTTAGCTGGCTTCTGAAGTAAACGGAAAAAGGAAGGATTCCTAGCAGCCAAACAGCGTACACCAAAGAACGAATCCTTACTTTTTGTCCCGCGTTGGTGTGTGTCCCATACGATGTGCCAAACAACGAGGCCAGAAGAAAGAGCAGTTCGTGCGATGGGAAAGGGAAAGAGAGTCTTGGAAACTGAAATCTCCGAGCTATAGCTATCGCGGTGACGCAAAAGGCTAGACATAATGCAGCTAAAACAACGCAGGGAGAACTGCCTATGGCATCGAGTAGGGAAACTACGTACGTGCCATCGTGGAGTGCATAGAAAGTCTTGTAATTGGAACTGACATCGGCAAAATACTGATCAATTAGGAACGGTTCCGTAATTTCGGTATTGCCAACTACAATGTCGACCTTTGCAGCGATGAGGTCTTTGAACATTGCGTCTACGCTTTTATAGGACTCCACGGCAAAGGAAACGTTCTTGAGCGACAGAAGTTGCATGAAGGCACGCCTAATTGTGGTTCTACAGGACCTCATCCCACTGATGTCTATACATGCCAAGCGCATGCTCTCACCGGAAAAGATATTTCGCTTAGTCGTGTGTCGTTGGTATTGCTGCAGGAATTCGTAGCTATCGTTGACGCATCTGTTCTTAAGAGGGGCCTTCATGCAGCGCAGGCTCCTGCTACGCCTTTGCCGTCAACGACGATAGCGCTTAGCGCCATGTGTGCCGGGGAGTCGTAGAAAACCTGGACGAGTCGATCGAAGTCGTTACTTTTCAGCCAAAATACCCACTCTGTGGCTATCCCTTTGGTGATTGGCACTGCTAGCGACTTTATTACGGCCCTCACATTATCCCCGGAAACATCGGCAAACACCCTCGTGTGTACATTGTGCAATCTGTTCTTGAGAATGTGTTTCCACAACCCAGGGGAGTTGTAGGTCCACGCAGTGTACTTGCTGCTAGAAAGCTTGAGCAAAGATGAGGTCAGTCCTTCGCCAGCGTGAGCGACGAAGACGATGTCAGCGCCTGTTGGGAACCAGGTATTCAGGACCTCCTGGGCGTCCGATGCATTCTGCGCATGCTCGGCCGCTGCTCGCTGCAGCCAAAGGACGAAGAGTATGCAAAGCACTCGCCTCATACTGTAGCTCCTGTGTTTCTGGTTATGGTACTGTAGCTCTGGTTACTGTAGCTCCTGTGTTCGTGTGTTTGTGGTTATGGTAGTATTATAGAAATCAGCCAACATGAACCCAACAGCTAGAATAAGCGTTATGTGCGAAATGAAGCGGCCGTAGAATAACTCCCAAGAGGCACTAGAAACTGACTGCTCCAAGGACATGTATCTGTATATGTTCGTACTCACACAAGGGAGACCGAGCGACTAATCACGACGTTTATTTTCCTTCCGATTATCATTGATTTCTATTCTCGGCACTTAGGATGCTCCCAGGAAAAAAGAGGATTGATCGTCATACCCCGATTTCCGGGACAACCACGCACAAGTAGGTCAGGAAAGCAGAAAGGCAATGGGAAATTCTTCCACGATGGACGGTAAGCAGCACTTGTATTGTCGGTCGGGATTTATTTTTGGCGTGCCATGCAGCGGGAGAGTCTAGACATGGTTTGTCCGGCCTCGTGTTTGCCATAGCAATAGCTGTCGGCACTCCTGCGGGATGGCTAAAAAAAACAGCGAGTACATGGGCACATGCTTTATTTGCCGCAAAGTTTGGTAGGACGAAGCGTTCAACGTATTCGCTTTCCATGGCCTGAGGAAAAGTTTGAGTAGCTTGTTTCAAAGCGTCTCAGTCTAGTTTGTGAGAATAACCGAGCTTGCTACGTTGGCAAACTAGCATGGGTTAGGAGATTTTTTTTTGTTTTTCGCAGCGCGTGAGCGATATCATACGACGCATTTCATACAATGGTAATGATTTTTTTTGCAGCGCGGACTCTCGAGTGTCGTCGAGGTTGAAAAACAGGCAAAACTAGCTACAACGGCGCTCAGTATACCTTTTAACTAGGAATGGGCGAATATTCGGTGTTCTCGATTATTCGACCGAATCGCTCTCTCTGCGTTATTCGCTTCGATCCGAATTCAGGTATTCCGATATTTCCGAATTGTTCGGAGCTCCCGAATAGGCAGCCAAAGGCCAAGCTTTTCGGTCAGGTCTTTCGCGATGTCATTGCAGGCTTGTTGCAAGACCCCGTCAACGCGGACACTTCTATCATCATTGCCATGTTGTTGCCTCGCGTAGAGGTTCGACGAGCTCTCGGCCGCCATCACGATCCGCTCCAAAGGCGGCACTGAAACGACACCGCTGCCGACATGGCGGCAGCAAGCCGGTGCAATTGTAATGCCGATCCGATAAAAAGTTAGCGGAACACCTTTCAAAACGGCGGCCTGTAACTTGCGCTTTGGTCGGCTACGGCCGCGGATACTAGTGGCTACAATACTCTTTTTTTAGGGTGGTTTCTGGGTGGCGCTAAAAGCCCTGGAGCCAACTGCGTGTCATTTTTTTTGGCGACTACTAATTGCGCTTGAATATAAATATTCCAATCTAGGTGGACCCAAAACTGTTGTATTTACATTTTTTTCAGTATCTGCTTAAAATTTAGTAATTTAGAATATAGTAAATACGGCAGCTCACTGCGTGAACTGTGACAGACAGGTGACAGACTACTTGGGCGCCCCTGTCCTCCGACGGTCTGAAAACCCTCTGGAGTGGTGGAGGAACCATGGCAGCCGGCTTTAACCAGCGCTGGACAAGGGGACACAAAAGTACCTTTCGATTTTGCCGCGCAGGCGATGAGAGGCCGTTCCCGATGGCAGGAAAGGTTGCAGCACCCGGCGGGAGCTGCTCCCCCCGGAGCAAGTGGAGCAACTAGTATTTCTCCACAAAAACTGGGGTATACAGCAAAAGAAAGCTCTGCATGTAATTTCTGAATAAAGCTTCAACTGCTAATAGTTCCACAAAATGCTGTGCCTACGTGAGTTCTAATGCTTAGTCGGGTCACAGTTTGCCCATTTTTTTGGAATTTGTTATGTCTTCGATTCGAACTATTATATTCGAAATTATTCGACCAAATGTCAATTCGCTTCGAATTAGCATCGAACCTCAAATTTTCTATTCGTCCATCCCTAACTTTTAACTTCAAACTTTTCGGTGCCGTTACAGATTCTGGCCTGCAAATTTTTTATCCTGCTTATTATGGTGGGTCAAACTGAAGTCAACGTCCCGTGTCACGTGGCATGCCTAGTTTTGGGCGCTTCGAATGGCTTTGACTATAATTTCATGTGGGCTGCCGGGTGTTTGACTTTTGGGAGATGTCTCTTTGAACAAAATCAAGTCGGGTCACTGCATTGCGGTTGATGACTTTAGCTTTTGCTGCAGATAAACAGGGTGGAGGGTGCAGTTTCCTCTACCGAGCGCTCCTGCGAGCCGGCGGGTCAAATGAACTGCCCTCCTTCCTCTCTGGAACGATTTTCTCCCCCTCCTCCAAGCATTCCACAATGGGAGTTTACGCAAGTGTCTTGACAACACCTGGAAAGTGTCCATGCATCAATCATCAAACGTTGGTCTATCAAAGCTGCCCATTACCACACGACACCAAGTGCACCGTGTCTTCATGACATCGAATGCTAATTAGGACAAAGACCAATAACTCCCAACATTATTCTCGGACCATGTACTTGCCCCTCGAAGCAGCGCCAAGCTGTGAAAAGTATGTATTCTCATATTTAGACGCCATTGGTCTAATTGCGTGCTTGTAAATTCTGTGGCCCAAGCTCAAGGCAAAGTACGTGTTAGTCCGCCATCACACGTAAATTCCAAACCAGTTGTTTTTATTTTACTATCCTGCCCTGCTCCTTCTAGGGCCTTTTCTTCCTTCAGTCCTAATCCTGAGCAGAGAGGCATGCAGGTCATGAAAAATGGCAAAACGCACTGCTTTTTTCGATAGAAAGGCCTCTCCTGTTAAAACTTTATAGATCATCATCATCGCTGCACCGATGAGATCATCATCATCGGTGCTGCCTGTCATCTCGCGGGAGCAGCTCACGCTCGGGCCCATGAGCCCGTTTCGGGCTCACAGTTTCGAACGACCCAGCCTGAAAAGGTGGTTCGACATACGGGGCTAAACCCTGTAGTTTGTGTGTGTGTGTGTGTGTGGTGTGTGTGTGTGTGGTGCGTGTGCGTGGCGTGCGTGCGTGCGTGCGTGTGCGTGTGGTGTGTGCGTGTGCGTGTGCGTGTGCGTGGTGCGTGTGCGTGTGCGGTGCGTGTTGTGTGCGTGTGCGTGTGCGTGTGCGTGTGTCGTGTGCGTGTGCGTGTGTGTGTGTGTGTGTGTGGTGTGTGTGTGTGTGTGTGCGTGCGTGTGTGTGTGTGCGTGCGTGCGTGCGTGCGTGCGTGCGTGCGTGCGGTGCGTGCGTGCGTGCGTGCGTGGCGTGTGCGCGTGCGCGTGCGCGTGCGCGTGTGCGTGCGCGTGCGCGTGCGCGTGTGCGTGTGCGTGTGCGTGTGTGTGTGTGTGTGTGTGTGTGTGTGTGTGTGTGTGTGTGTGTGTGTGTGTGTGTGGTTGCACTGACGGTCAAGAAGTCGTGCATAGGCAGGTTTCCCGGGTTTCAGCACCATCTAAAATAAGAGGATAGACCAAGGGCCGAGACGTCCCGCTGATGCGGTGGTGTTCTGTTTTACAAGATGGCGGATTAGATGAAGACGGAGCAGCTGGGGGAGGGGCTGCTCACGAGTGACGACGGGCGCCGATGATGATAATGGCATCGATGGCCGCGATGATCATTATGAAGATTTACATCTCTCTCTCTCTCTCTCTCTCTCTCTTGTCAGCTACCGTGGTCATTGCTGTAGTCAGGGTGAGTAGGTTGACCCACGAACGATTTGTGCGTATGCGCGATGCACCAGTTCATCACATCAGGGGCGGTATTCTCGTAACTGTCCCTTTTGAAAACGTCCCTTTTGCGTCCCTTTCACCGTGACGTACTTCCGTTAAGCATTGGGCCTTGATTCAAATACCGTAAACTGTTCGTGCAAACGCATTTTAAAAAAAAATAACTGAAACCGTATCAGAGTATACTTTTAATGTGTTTATTGTTCCGCGAGTCGAGCCAACATAAGGCTAGAACGAAAAATCGTCGTGTCCAAATCGTCTGCTCCGAGTAGTCCACGGCTCATTGCCGTCCGCCCGTGCTTGCACGTCACATCCTGGTGTACGCTTTTAGCCAATCAGGGCTCGCTCAAAAGGGACACTTTTGAAAGGGACAAAACACGGGAATACCGCCCCAGAACGCAACGCAAGAAGAAACGAAACGAGAATCGGTGGCAAACACATCTAGTAAAATATTAAATACGGAAAAAGAACACGTGCTAAAAGAAAGAACAGCATGGCACAGATTTATCCCATAAATTAAGTACGTAAAAATGCTTGATGATTACTATACTACCTAATGCCAAATTTGTGCGCAGCGCGAACTGCACTCTTCTCGGTCACTGCGCATAGCTGCTGCGTCCTGCAGGAAATGATCGCGTATCGGCGAACGCACGGCGGCGCGCGCGACTCTGGCGCTATCTCGCAGCGTGTCGCTGCTGCCGAGCATGTTGTTGCAAATTGTTTGAACTTCCCGGGCACATGTCACGTGGTTCGCATGGACCACGCAACGAAGAGGAGAGGAGGTTGCTTTATTAAAAGAGAAAGGAGCAAAGAGGAGGGCGCCGATGGACTTACGTACGTGCATAACTCAGCCCGTGCTGGGCTTCTGTGGCGCCGCCTTGGCATACAGACCTCCCCCTCGCACTTTCGCCACACTTTCCACCTCCATTTTCCTTCTGTATTCGGTGTTTCCTTCGTGAACTCGGTTACAAGGCCGACGAGCCAAACCACAGCAGCGGACGCTTAAGTTCCGCGCACTAAATGCAAAAAAAAAAACACTCAGTGCCCTTTTATGCTTTGAAGATGGAAGAGGTGTGCGAAGCAAAACGAATTTGTTTGTAATTTGTGATTGCGCATACTTCCTAGTTATTAAAGGTCAACTGCACTCAAATTTCACCTCGACCAAATTTATTTTTAATGTGTTTTAATTTAATTTCACCTCCAAATCAGCTGGGACACGAGTAGGAGCCCCGTGAAACGCGTCGTTATGCAGTCAGACGCGTCTAAAAAAGCTTCGCCGCAGACGACGCCGCACCTGCCGGCTGATCGCGTAAACAGCGACGATGCGCCTGTGACACTCCAGCCGACGGGGGCTTCTTCCACGCGTCTCAGCTCCCGTCGGGGAAGGTCATGTCGAGAGAGAGAGAGAGAGAGAGAGCTCCCCAGAGAGAGTTTTATTCTAGCCGACAAACATGGGGCTTTGCGTTTCCTTCCCGTAGAAGCCCACGTAATGACAGCAGACGCGAATTTCACAATATTTATGACTTCACTGAGAACTACGTAATTATTAAAAGTAGGTGAATATAAGCGTAATGTAAGAGACGATTTAGCGGTTAATTGTCGTATAATTTGTGTCAGGCCGCGCTTCGATAAACAAGAATTACAGCCGTGTTCTGTGAGCAACACTTTCTCCGCAGACGGCGCATGTACTGACAGCAGCCGGAATTCTGCTACGTTTACAACTTCACTGAGAACCAAGTAATCATTACAAGTAAATTAAACTCGGCGTTATAATAGCGTCGTCCTAGCGGCCAATTTCGATATGTTTTTTGTAGGTTGTGCACATTAGAGTTAGAGTGGGGAGTATATTCACCAGAAAGTGGGCTTTGCAACAAGATAGTTTTGTCGACTCGACCTTTCTGTACACACCCTGTGAACGCACGCAGTTTTGGTCAGAACCTAACCTATAACAGCTCCGCTGCAAAAACAGGAACATATCCTACGCTTACTTTTGTGCAGTGCAGTTTGCGCCCATAGTGTAGCGCTCTCCTTATTAACTAGGTTTCATATCGCGCATCGCTAAACCTATTCTCTCGCTAAACAAAACTCACGTTAAATGGAACATGTTTTCCCCGTTCATTGAGGCTCCACTTAACCAGAGTCTGCTCCTGGGAGTCGTTTGTGCTGTTGCTTATCTCGACGAACGCGGCGCTGATCAATCGACATCGGTTGAAATACCTGGTTCCGTTTTCTGAAACTATACTGTGAGGTGATAAAGACGATGGAGGCGATTCGCTGCCTAAAAGCCAAGAGATACGGCCGCGTAAGCCGGAACCGGGCAATACATAAACTAACCTCCCATACTGTCGACCCGAATGCACCCTGTGCATCACGCCTGCTTTCCATTGGCCGTCATGTCTGGCACGCCCGACGGGCATAAAATACGCGTTGACTGGCAACGCTGCGTTGGTCGCGCGGCATTCCTCCGGTTTGTTAAGCTTTACGCTCCGACAGAACGACAGATGCGATTGGCAGATTTTCGCATTAATGATATCCGTAAGTGACCAATCCTCGGTGGCGAGTCCGCGAGCAGAGGCTTGATTGACAGGCTTTAATCAATGACAAAGCGGCAGGCGCGATTTGAATGGCCATGAAGACAAAATGCAAGTTTGTTTAATTCGAAAGATTGCCTCGTTGGAATAAAATTAGCGGACGCCACTTTTAATTCGAACTTCGCTCAAACAAGCTGTATAATACGGATAACAGAGAACAGGCATACGACACTCTAGCTCAAGAGGACTGTGATTTGGGCGAGTTGGTGAATGTTCATGATTGACAATCCAGCGCGCGAAAACACAGCACAAAAAGAACGAGAGTTAGACAGGACAGCGCTGTCCTGTCTAACTCTCGTTCTTTTTGTGCCGTGTTTTCGCGCGCTGGATTGTCAATCATGGACACTCTAGCTACTTTCCCCCACTGAACTTATGACGTATTATGGGCAAGCCGTTCCGATTGGCTGAAGCCGACAAAATCCAATGCAAATTCAACAGGGATTATAAGTTTGCAGAACGAGCTATTCCCGATTAAACTTGGTGCACATCCTTTTTTGCATAACCAATGTTTCACGAAACGTATACTATGAACAGCAACAGAAAATTGGTCGCGTTCCACCCTGCGAAAGTGGATGTCAAGCGAATCTGTTGTAAACCACTACAAATGGTGATGGAGGCGGGTGTTGTTTCTCGTCGTCTCGGCGGGCTTGTCGGCCGCGCTCGGCTAGTGTCACCTACAGATGAAGGTACAAAATATCGGCACTCTTTTCTCCCATTGTTCCATGCCACTGCCATGATCTCTGGTCAGTTCGCATTACGTAACATTTGTTTATACTGCGACGGTTCATGGGCGTTGCCATTTTGTTGTTTATGCGTTTTATTCGGTCAACTCTGGTAGGCTTAGCTTGTCCTCCGTGCTCTGCGGCTGCGCGCGACCGACGTCGTTCCGAACGCGAATCAAAGATAGTGCGTGTAAGACCATTTCAGCAGCAGAAGTGTGTCCAAATATGCCGTTTTGCTTCGTCTTTGGTAGTGTTGTTAACAAATGACCCGGTCAAAGTTAATGGCGAGGCCGTATATGCGGCAATCTCGGAAAAAAACTAGAAAACCTGAAAAAACTGTCTTTATTAGTTTACCAGAAAAGAAAAAGTCCACTACCAACTTATAAAATAAGAGATTGCTCATTAAGTGCGTAAGGGAATTAAATACTTAGGAGTTTACTTTACATCACACTGGCACAGACACATCGATTATATTACCCGTAAGGCTTCAAGGACATTAGGTTTTCTGCGCCGCAACACAAGCACCTTTCCGCAAACTTCCAGAAATATTGTACAAAACAAACATACGGCCTATACTCGAATATGCTTGCACGGTATGGGACCCGCCAACACTGCTTGATAAAGCTAAATCCGAAAACTTCAAAGCCTCGCAACCAGGTATGTGTTAGAAACTGGCAAAAGAGAGTTGTAGAAATACCGCTTACTTACTTAATGGGAATCACTTGATGACATCGCAGCACTGTATTCGTTTAAACTTATTTTATAAATAAAAAGTTACCCCGAATCGATATTTTGCCGCCTCATCAACGTGCCGATAGACCAATATAAAGCGGTGAGAGCGATTGTGAACAGACGTCAATACTCAGATCCTAAACACGTCAGGAGAACGCGTCTTCGCAGTTGTACACCTTCTGTACGCGTTCCCGCCAATTAGATGAAGGCTAAAAATATGGGTCATCTTTTCTCCCTTTGTTTTCCTCCAAAACCGCCGCTCACTTCTGTAATTCTTCTTTACGTACATTTGTTTATACCTCCCCGAGGGTTTTTCATGGGCGTCTGCCGTTTTTGTTGTTTAGCTATCGGTCAACTCTGTATGCTTAGCTTTCCTTCGATTCCCGGGGCTGGCGAAAGACTGGACGTCTTTTTCGAATTCTGAATAAATGATAGTGGGGGTGGCATTTCAGCAAAAAAGAATATGCGTTCCTTATATGCCGTTTTTGTTGCAATACTTTTGTAGTGTTTTTGTACACCCCGTCAAGTTAATGCCGAGGCCGTGTGCGGCAAATTAAGTAACATTGATAAACGCCAAAATGGCCGCCGTTGCTGACTTGCGTGCCTTCCGTGCTGACTTTAATATGACACTACGCTCGGCTTCTTTGGCGGCAAATGCTGAGTCCTGCCTATAGTCTGGCGCATGCGCTCGGTGTCTTGGGCAAGAACTGCTCTATTTAGAGGCACTAGTCCTGCGTAGCCTTCAAAGATAATTTGTATACATAATTTTTACCAGGAACTTATGGTGGTGGCATTCCATTGTTCACAGGCGCCTTATATATCATCCATAATGCGGTTTCGATGCTTGTTTTGTGGTTTCCTTAAACGAATCCTGAGCTCTTTGCTTATGCCTGATTAGCCTGGCTTGTGCGCTCGGTGTCTTAGGTGTTGGCGACTTGGGGTTTTTGCCCACGTAGATGAACCCGTTGGGGGTAGAGGTATACAGCCTTGCTGTAAAATAAGCCAGGTACAAATCCGGTCAAAAACAAAGCGAGTGCGTGAAGCGGTTCTCAGTGGTATTGTAGCGCCATTCCGAAGGACGGATGGTAAACAAGGCAATAAAAGACGTTTCGCCGTTCGCTGGAGCCTGAGTCAACATACTAGCATTCGTCTTTTGATACCTGTCCTAAATACGTCATCGCTGACGTAATGAAACACACGATGAAGTAGGAGAACTAAAATGTCGGCTTAAATTGTTTAATTTCTCGGGGAACAAAGCGTGGGTCGCAGCCGGACAAACGCCTGGTGCACTATAAAGCACCAAATCTTTCGAATAAAACAAATTTGTATTTTGTCCTCATGCCCCCTTCAACAAAATGGCGTACCTAGGGATATAGGGCCGCCTCCTATGACTTTCGACGTGAATCTATTAAGATACTTCCGGCCGTGTAATATATCTGGGCTGTCAAATTGCCCTATACGCGCCCCTCCTCCTCCGTCCCTGTTCCGCCAGCCCGTTCCGCAACTCCTTCACTTCGATTTGACGGTGAAATAAATGCCCTACCATGGGCAAGAGACCGATAACTGGGTGAAGTATTCCAAGAAATCGTGCATAACAAGACTGGGGATTGGCCAAAGAATTGACCAAGGCAAACCACTTGCGGGACAGACTTGGAGGGTCTTGTGACAGAACTGCTCCAGGTCATCTGGTGTAAATGAAATCAACATGTAAGCAAATGGCGCGTAGCCATGAATGGGACTGGCCAAAACGATTAAAAGGCTTCACGCACCATCCAAAGAATCACGTGATTCAAACGGTTCCCTTGCTGGCTTCCTTGCCACTTGCAAGTAACCTGGCTTGCTCAGTCAGATGATCGTTTTCGCTGGCGATTATGTTGCTCCCTAATGCCATATTTTGGCGCAGCAGCAGTGCGCTGAGGCAACACTCATGGGTTCTCTCGACGGCAGCGATGATGAGCCTCTGCGCCGGCGGCGCGAAGTGCGTCTCAGGAAGGGACCGCGAATTGCGTCTTAAGCGAACGCACATCATAGACACGCGCACGCCCCCCTCACGTTTTCTCCAAGCGTCGCGCCGTCGAGCGCCACGTGCAGGCACAGCATACTGCCCCCTCTCATCCCCCACCGCACACTTTCGGAGAGCGCTGGTGGTGGTGATTTATTAAGAAAGAAGGGAAGAGAAAAGAGCTGGGGATATTGTTGAACTCAGTCGGGGAGTTCACCCTCATACAACCCAGTCCAGGAAGGGAAGGGGGGTTTCAAAGGATAGGAAGAGAGAAAGAGGAAGGAAGGAAGAGAGTGGGGCACAGTCTATGTAGCGTTCGTTTCGTCCAAGGCGCGACGGCTACAAACGCTGCACT
The DNA here is from genome assembly GCA_013339765.2 of Haemaphysalis longicornis. NCBI lineage: Eukaryota > Metazoa > Arthropoda > Arachnida > Ixodida > Ixodidae > Haemaphysalis > Haemaphysalis longicornis. The sequence goes on along the minus strand of CM023458.1, from coordinate 99,637,562 downwards.
AGTCCTGTCACAACTAGGAAGTTGAGGAGGTGCTGGAAGACCTCCCGCCGTAAAGCCTCCGATCCCGTGGGGAACAGGACGTCTTCCAGCTTGTGGCTTGGTACACCGAGTCGCTGGAATGCGGTCCGGAGTTCCTCCCTCGCGGTGTCGTGCTGGCGGCAAGAGCACAGTAAGTGCTCGAGCGTCTCGGGCTCTGGGCAGTCGGCGCAGGTGGGGGACGCCCGGCGGCCGTGGTGGTGCAGGCGGGCTCCCACGTTGCAGCAATTAAGCCGCAGGCGAAGCAGGAGCGACCGGGCGTCTCTACTGATGCGGCCGGGCAGGAGCCGTGGGGCCTGACCACTGACCACTCGAGCATCTGGATGTAGACCCTCCACCACTCGGCCAGGATAGTCCTTGCAGCGTCGAATGACACCACATCCCGAGAGGCTGGTACCCCTGTCTGGCGAGCAGCGCCCTTGGCCAGGGCGTCTGCAACCTCGTTGCCCGTGATGCCCACGTGCGATGGTAGCCAGTGAAGTCGCAGTGTACACCCCTGGGACTCCACTGCATGGAGCTTGGCCACCAGCGACCGCTCCACATAGCCGCTGGAGCTAGCTGGCTGGTCGGCAGCTCTTAGATGGAGGAGGGCAGACCGAGAGTCAGTCAGGATGATGGCCCCCCGGCCATGGGCCCCCTGCTCTAGAAGAAGATCTGCGTAGGTGGATGAGGCCGGGAAGGGGAGGCTGCACACCTGGTTGGTGCCAAGTTCCAGGGCCATGCAGGTAGCTCCGGCTCTGCCCGTCGACTGTTGCACGGAGCCATCCGTGTACACTTGCAGAAGTCCGGCAGCGTCGTCCTGCAGCAGGCGGCCACCTCTTGGTAGGTGGCCTGGCGTGGAGCGGACCTGTTGCCACGTACCCCTGGCAATATGGTGGCGATGCGTAGAGCCTGCCCCGTGCCTGGTGGTGGTGGCTCCAGGCGGGGCCGATGCGGCAGCGCGATATGGCTCTCGTAGGTACTAAGCAGCATGCCCATGCGCGAGTTGGGCCGGCTGCGGTAGCGCTGGAGGAGTGCCGCGCCGTCCGGTGTGCCCTGCAGGCGGTGGATGTGGTGGAGCCCCACTTGCAGGGCCCGCATCTGGATATGCCAGGAACCTGCCTCCGTGTACGTCGCCGCCACCGGGGATGGGCTCGGAAGGCCCAGGCAAAGGCGGATAGCCCGGCGCTGATCCACCTCCAGCTCCTCCCACCGGCGCGGCTTGAGTTGCACCAGAGGCAGAGCATAGAGGACAGCGGACGACGCCATCCCGTGGAACACCCGCAGGGCCAAGGTGTGTGTGCAGCCCTGACCACGCGCCAACAACCTCCACACGCCGTGGTGGACCCTCATTGTGCGTTGCCGGAGCGCCTTCACCGCAGGTATCCAGGACAACTGGCAGTCGACCAGGAGCCCCAGATACTTGGCCCTGGTGCACCACGGAAAGGACTGGCCGTTCAAGGTGAGCGGTGGTGTCGACTTGCGTGCCCTGCTGCCCCTCGGGTGTAAGACCAAGGCCTGCGTTTTCGACTCGGACAGCTGCAGGCCACGGCTTGTCAGGAAGGCGGCGACTGCCCACAGCACCCCCTGGAGGCACGCCGTCACCTTGGAGAGTAGTCTCGTTGGTCCGTGTGCCCAGATGGCGATGTCGTCGGCATAGACTGCCATCGCCACTGGAAACGCAAGCCCAGCCGGGATGCAGTCCGGGAGTGGAGCCAAGACGAGGTTGAAGAGGAATGGGCTGAGCACACTCCCCTGGGGAACCCCAGAGCTGACGTCTCGTGGGCTGCTGGTTGCTCGCCCAATGTTGAATCGAAGGATCCGGTTGGCCAGGAACACCTTCACGTAACTCCGGAGGTGCCCCTCAACGCCCATGCTGTCGAGGGCATCCAGGATGGCCGTGTGGGGGACGGAGTCGAAGGCCGACTTAATGTCCAGAAGGAGCAAGAAGGCCACCTCCTTGTCATGGCGGGCCTGCTCCATCATAGACACCACATCCCCCATCGAGTCCGCCGTGCAGCTGTGGTGCCTGAAGCCGCTTTTCTGCTCCTGGAAGACGCCCCGACGATCAGCAACCCACTGGAGGCGGGCCAAGACTGTGCTCTCCATCAGCTTTCCCGCTGCGGACGTCAGGGAAACAGGCCGGTACGATGCAGGCTCGGCGGGCGGCTTACCGACCTTTAGCATCGGCCTGACAAGTGCGACCCGCCAAGAAGGTGGAAGGCTTCCCTCCCTCCACACCCGGTTGATGAGCTGCAGAAGCGGCTCCAGCTGGGTGACGTCCAGGTTCAGGAGCATCTGATACGTCACCCCGTCAATGCCAGGGGCGCTCTGCCACTTGGGGCATCGATCCAGGGCTGCCCGAAGCTCTCGGAATGTGATGTCCGCACCGCAAATGGCCACCACTTGCGGGTCCTGGGGGGACTCCGGCCGCAGGTGCACCTGGGCCGCAGTGGCAGGTGAAGCCGGGGTGAACTGGTCGGCTAGCCGCTCTGTCAAGGCCTCCTCAGTGATGCCCAAGGAAAAAGCCATCGTTCACTCGGTCACGACGACGGTGGCGCGGCCCAGCCCACGAACGGGCGAACATATACGATAAGAGAGCCGAGGACAATCTTCCTGTGTTCTGTAGACCCTTCGGGATGGGTCCACTCACGCAGCGTTTGTGGCCTGACTTGAGGAGGAATGAGCGCATAACCGCAAAGCCAAGCGAGTTGTCTCTGGTTTTCCTCGCTTCGCAATGGTTTATAATCTACACCTTCACTCAGGGACGGACACCATTGAAGACAGAGCTGAAAGCTTAGAAGCCTCACAACTACTACGCCTCGAAAGCACTCAAGCCGGCAGGGCCATTCTTCGTCAACTTGGTCACTCGCTGGACACGAAGCCTCCGATCTACCAACCGCCTGAACCATGGAAAAAAATAGCCATCGTTTTCATGGTTCCAATACCGGAGGCTTGGCCAGAGTGTGGAGGCTCGGCCAGAATTTAATAAATAAAGGCAGAGGCAGAAGCGCCAGTATTGATTCAAACAGCAGTAGTGAATGAATTCGTATTTCAGGCGATAAAATCAAATTCAAGCCTGGATGAAAGGAAAGTAAATCTGGGAACTGCAGAATAAATTTAGACAAGACATGGGCTTGGTTGATAATTTGTTAGTGATAACACAGTGCATTGAAATTGCGAAGGCTCGAATAGACCATTATCGATTACGTTCTTGGACATAAAGGGTCACATGACAACGCAATCAGAGAACTGCTGTGAAGGATGCTGAATGCTTTGAAGGAAGCTGATGCTGTGAAGGATGCTTAACTGCTGTGAAGGATGACGAGTTAATACAGTCCCTCAAAGCAATCTATAAACTTCAAGAGAGGGCGCCTGACATGGGAAGGACAGAAATGCGCCCAGCAGGTCAACACCCATCGGGGACTGAACCAGGGATGCCCTTTGAGCCCAAGTACTGTTTATGCTTTACATGGCAGTGTTAGAAAAGAGAGTGGAAGGACGTCAGCTATGGTTCAACTTAACGTAGATGTGGCGTATTCCAGGAACTGCGTATTCCAGGAACGATTATACGCAGACGGCATTGTTCTTTTAGCTGATAACTAGACCGATATGCAACAGCTCATAAATATTATTGGCCAGGTAACCACACACTTCGGGTTATATTTTAGCACATAAGAATAGGGAATAATGGTCTTCAATGACTCTAGCACTGACGCAGTGTCAATCCAGCATGACGAATTACACCGAGTAGAGGAATATAAATATTTTGGAGTTTGAATAAACTAAGAGAATAAGTGCTTAAGAGCTCCCCAGGAACAACTTAAGATTAAAGGAAAGCGAAACGCAGCTATAATGAAGCATAGAGCTGTGTGAAGGTGCCTGTATGCTGGAGGTCAAAAAAGGAGCGAATATCTAAGTAAAAAAAAAAAAAAACACACACACACACACACACTGAAATTGCAAAATGGTGTGGACGGCCGATTCAGCCGTGCCGAGGCGCTGACATTCGTACTTAACGAACAAGAAATAGCGCCGTGCCCGAGCGAATGTTTGGACGCCACGAAGATTTACACCGAAGGAAAAAGGCGGCAGGCGGTCAAAGGAAGACGCCACGTAACGTCATTACTTACGTTAGAAAAGTAGATTCTGCAAAGGAAATTTACACCCACCTGAAATCCAGCAAACGGCTTTAAGGAAAAGCTTGGCAGGTTTCTCAGACACTTCGCCGTTAAATAAAAACAAAGCCTACTTCATAGCCGTTCGGTTTGCGTTTCAAGAGGATATAAAATTTTCCTTTTCAGAAAGTTACTCCCCTTTGGGAGATTCCGTTAAATCTGAGGAAAAACAGTTATTTAATGGGAATTACAGGGTGCCGTCGGGATACGTTTCCAGTGTAAATACCGAATGGCACTGAAAAGTTATTGCTTCCCCTCGAGAAGCAATGCTTTATGCTTGTAATAACATTTGATTTCTGGGTAGTTCGTTCGTTTGGTCCTTGATAAAACAACCACCGCGTGGCTAAACGAAGACAGAGACCGAAGGGTAAAATGCAAGCGTGTGAATATGCGAAGGAAAGAGCGGTGCAAATTTGTCCCGGGGTTCTTGGAACAATTATGTGTGGAGGTTTTCTTCTGAGGAGCGGCCTGTAGTTTTTCATCTCCGAATGCTGCCGTCGTGTTCTACCACCCGCAATTAATGAAATGTAAACTGTGTCGCTTGTGCTGCAGTGAAACCACCTTCAGCAAGTAGGTCCAGGCCAAGCACGGTTTACCCGCGGAGCTCTCGTGCAGCCTGGGTGGAATCGGTGTATAATATAAAAAAAAAAAAAATTGGCCGCGTATCTGCTCCTTTCGTTGCAAATGACGTCAAAAGACGATAGTCTTTATCGGATTTTGCGAAGTAAATGCCTCCCTTCGCTTTACCGCTCACCTTGTTCCTCTTGCGTCGAGCTCCTCCCAAGGTAAAGACGCCAAATGTTTGCTGAAATCATTTTAAATTTCCCGCGTTCCACTGCCTCCAAACCGGGTGTCTCGGTGCGAACGCTGCCGTACGGCAAAGACGCGCGTTAATCGAGGCACCCTACTTCAACATTTATAGACCGCGTTTCCCTACTCCACGTGCGTTGCAAGCAGAACGTGGAAACTATCTAGTGGAACCTTGCGTAACCTGTTGCCGGTTGATTTCTTAAAATGGCGCCAGAAGCTATAGTAACGCGGGTGACAGCAGCAGGCGACGGCGGAGTGAATTCTTTTTCTGCAGTTGATGAAGTATTTAATTTCGCAAAAGTCAAGCATGTTTGAATTTTTATAAGGGAACACTGCAAATATCACTTCTGTATTGATTTGTTGTCTTATAATTTGCGTAATGTCTGGTTCTTCTTCAACAATGTTGACAAGTATGAACATTACACCGGACCAAGACGGGTAGATTTAGCTGTGACTACATAGGACTATTGCGCAGGCATTTTTTTTCTTTGGCCGGGTGGCTGAATCTAGTCACAGACAGACAGACAGACAGACAGACAGACAGACAGACAGACAGACAGACAGACAGACAGACAGACAGACAGACCAAAATTTCTGGGCTTAAGTAGTCCAAGAAAGACTATCGTCTTTAAAAAAAAAGATATTCTCCGGCTGTCCACGCGTGCCCTTCTCCCTCCGCGTGGGTCTGACCTTTCTGGCGGCTTAACCCGCCGTGAAGAGGTCGTGCTTCGAAGAATCCGACGGGGCGTCGCACTGACGCCTGCTGTGAGAGCAACGTGGACTTCAAGTCTTCCAGATCCCTCCTCGACCTGCCCATACTGCCCTGCCCATATTGCTGCGGCGACATTAGAACACTTGTTAGGGAACACATGGGGAACACATTAGAACACATGGGGCCCACAGGACATCGCTCAGGCCGTCCTCACGATATTCGTAGGTGGACGCACGGCCCACTTTAGAAGAAACTGTTGGAATTCATTTCCGAAACTGGACTCTATAGTTTCCTGTAGTGCGCCCGCATCACATTGTGTGTGTGTGTACGTGTGTGTGTGTGTTTTTTTTTTTTTTGCTTTGCTTCTGTGTCGTATCCCTGTCCTGTTTTGTCCATCGTTTTCCTGTCACCTATGCCTGACGACAAAATTGTGAAATTAAAAGAAGGCACTCGGCATTAAAACAATTTAGTGCTCTGGGTGCTCTAAGGCTGCAGTTGATGGTTTGCGGGGAAAAGCGCAGTTTAGAGACGCAATAGCATTATTAGGCCTACCAAGCAGGGCAGATTTAGATGACACGGACACGTGAAGCACAACTATTCACCCACGACACAACTATGCACACACGTAGCGGTAACCTTTGTGCAACTATACACAGGGAGGAGAACACAGAGGTGACACGGAGAAGACCAACAAAGAAAAACGACTGAATTTTACTTTTAACACGCAACCCCAATACTTTCAAGAACAGTCTCTTCATACGCGCTTGAGCAGACGCGTACACATTCCGACGGAACACAGAACAGGCATCAAGGGATTGCTGGCACAGCGTGTTACGAACGTAAATCCGAAATATTTTAGTAATTTACTAGTTCTACATTTTACAAGGCGTCTTGTAAATACCCTTTTTAGGCGTGAAAACAACAAAACGTTGGTTTATTCCTCTGTCATAAGAATCGGTAAAACACGCAAGTGAAATGTGCACCGAAATCTGCAGCTGAGCACGATGTGCGGGTCGGCGGCTGTCTTGTGGGTGTGCTTGGCGAGCGACGTCCTGCTGTCGGGTCGCTTCGGCGAAGGTGTACTGGCGTCATTTCCGTGATGGATGTGACGTTAATGAAATCTTGGTGTATCGCAGCATGACGTGTTAAAATATAAAACCCGAAAACGAACAAGCCTAAGTATAACATACCTTTTAGTACTAAAGGTCGCTTCCCCGAAAGAAGACCGTGTGTGCAGGTGTGCACCCTTTACAGGCCACTTGCTTCGTTGTACTGGCGTCACTTCCATGACGGATATGACGTCAGCGAAATCCACGTGTATCCGGGAATTAATCACTTTCAGGCTAAAAAAGATGCATCAAGGGGTTATGGCACATCGTCTTATTGCTTTTTTGTTGCTTTTTTTTCGAAGTGCTCATATTCCGGCGTATCTCAAGTGGTTCTTGAGTTTGCGAGTGTCTATCCTATGTAAACATGGTAAAAACAGCGCTGCTAGAGGCAGGACGCAAAGGAAGAAATACACGGAACTAGCGCTGGCCGTTCTTCCTGTGCGTCCTGTCTCTAGCTGCGCTGTTTTTAGCATGTTTCATTGCTTCAACAATTAGACCACATTCAAGCATCGATAAGTAGTCTTTCTCATGCCTAAGCCGCCTATTTCTTGGCTGAACAAATTGCTCGAGGAAATGGAATAGCCAGCTTCACTGCAGCCGTAGTTTAGTAGGTACGATTAGACAACACTGCCAGCAGAGTCAGCAGTTGGGAATCTTTATTTTCGGGTGTTGCACCAGTAGCTTTGACGGGGTGCTCTGAAGAGAGGGAGAGAGAGAGGGAGAGTAAACTTTATTAAAGGAAAAGAACCAAGTGGCCGGTTTCCTCAGTGGAGGTGTCTCGTTTCCTGCCGGAGTTGTCACGGGTTACAGAAGCCAGTGATAAGTGGTGACGCGTCGTGTTCGTGGTTTGTCATGGCGCGGGTAAGGCAGAGCGATTTCTGGAAGTCATAACATTTTAAGTCCGCCTGGGAGCACTATTCACTCACTCCCTTAGCAGAGTTTATTAAGAGACAACGAGGTGACGGCAGGAAATCAAAGCCCACGAGGAGGAAGGGATGACGTAACGTGTCATAGTGTCAAACATCGAGCAAGAGTGTGAAAATCTTGCCAATTGACGCTCTTGATCTTTGGGTGTAGGATGGGTCCGGTATCTATACAACGAGTCCAGACGTTTACGCCTAAGTAGGGATCTCCGGCTTGCATTGTCCGCTGCCTCCAGACGCGAACGACTCTGCGGTGTCGTTCAGGACGCACGTATGGCCGGTGGTGCACACGTTCTGAAGCGAGGGGTTGCAGGCTTCCTCTGGACACTGTAAAGGTGCAGTTAATGTTTTTTGTCAGGAGACCTGTAGTGGCGAAATGCGTGTGTAAGGCCTACAAACCACAGCAACCCCGAAAGGGCATCGGACGTAAGGACTGTGCATCGACGTAAGGACACGCAAAAGTACGCACGGTGTGAGCAACCCCATGGCAGCGGCCGCCACCGCGACGACTCCGGTACGGCCTAGGCATAACGTCGCTGGACCTGCCTCAGCCAAACCAACCTTGCCTTTGTTATTTATGACCATTAAACTGCATCCCAACGAGAAACAATGTTGTCATGTGGGTAACTGCGAGCCCTCTAGGTCACAAGTCTGCAAATACTATGGGGCATGCTACCCCCTGTGGGGGTGCAGGTGCCGTCAGAAGTAATTGGAGCTTAGGAGCTGTGGCCGAACCGCATAGGAACGTCGTGTAGCTGCACCGGCGGTAAACGAAAGGAGCAGAACACGCATGCGCGCCTGCCGACTGGTGATAGCCCATCTATACTTCTCAACCCAGTTCTTGTTTTAACGCGGCTTCCAGCATTATTCGCAGCATACTGGCCTCAGCGATGGCGCTGATAGCAGAGGCGGTATCTGGCAGCGTCGCTCACGCACTTTCAGCGCACGCGAGCTGCTGGAGAAGCGTCGGAATCGCAGGGATCTGAAGTGACAACTTTTCTTTTCCAATATGTTTATGTGGGCCCTGTTATCAGCGCCATCGCCGAGACCAGTGAATATTCTGGGAACAACGCCTGAAGCCGCGCTAAAGGAAGTGGGTTGAGAAGTATAGAGTGGCTATCCGCGTTGTCAGGCACGCATGCGTGTTCTCCTCCTTTCGTTTACCGCCGGTGCAGCTACTCGGTGCTCCTATGCGGTTCGGCCTCAGCTCCAGTGCTCCAATTACTTCTGAACCTGTACGTGCCATGTTATGTGGCACAGCAGACGAGGACGAAAAAGCGCGTTGGCTTGCGGTTTGTACTTCGGGTTGTTCGCCATCTTGCCAGCCACCTCTATCTTGCCTCGCCCCACCTCACATCGACAATGACACATCGTCTAATAAATGGCTCCCTTCATGCGTGCAGCCAACCTGCGTCTCTGTTTGTCAAGGCGCAACAATATAACCAAAGCTTTCTTTTAGTGCGCAGTACTTTGGCGCCCGGTACCGTAGTTTGGCGTTGGTGGAGTCGATATCCGCGCAACCGAGCGAACGAGTCAAAGGCAGAAAGAAACGGAGGAGCTCTAGCGAAAGTGTGAGGGAGAGGGCGGCACGCGCTACTAGGGCGTCATCTCTCTCACTGCTTTCCCTCCCGCTCCTCGTCTTTCTGTATTATTTCTGTATTTACAGAAAGGGGAGCAGAGGCTACAGGCTTGGAGCCTGACTAGGGCCTTTGCTCCGGGTTGCAAATTGCGTTCGGGCGTAATTTACTAAAATACGCACTTGCAGTCGTGTGTACAAAAAAAAAAAAAAAAAAAAGAACAGGGCCCGCTTTCTCGAACAAACGTGCTTATTGGCAGTCTTACTGACAATCTAGTCTTATTGACAGACTTCAATAAGTCTCCAAATAAGATTCAGAATAGTGCGCTTTCTAGAAGGCACACAGGCTAGGCTACAGAGCGGTTTTACTAAATAGGGCTAGCGGGTACCCACACGCGCACGGGAGGTTACCCTAGGGAGGAGCGCGGAAGGCCGCTAAAATGATGTCGCTTTGGCTTTGGCGGCCAAGAACAAGCGTCTGTTTTGTACAATTCTATAAATTTGGCCCATCGGGTGGCTTATGTGAACACTGTTAAGAATCATTTACAATAAACAGGTAACCGGCCAACTCACGCGACGCGTCCTGTTTGCGTAGTTTCCGGCGCCACGCAGTGTACTCTCCCCCAATGCCTTCCCTGCGCGAAAGAAGCTATGTGCAGGCTGCGGGTGCCCGGGGCATGAGTCATACAGTCAAACCCGTTTATAGCGAATTGCAATATGCACCGCGATTAGTTCGATATACCCAATAGTTCGGTATAGCCGAACCCGCCTATAACGAACTTATTGTTACAAGTTCGCAATCCGCGGGAGCCCCCCCGCCCCCTCCCCACCTCAGCCTCCCTGCCCCTCCCCAACTCCACCATCCCCGCATGCAGAAACGCACACAGTAAAGTAGCCATTACCCTACCCAAAATGATCTATTTATTGCTAGTAATAAAGCTCCTTTCCGCCTGAACTGCCTACTTTGCAAAGAAAGAAACGGTGATTTTTGTTTTCACTTTCGTTTTGGCTGCTTCAACTAGCATAGCATTCTCTACACGAAACATTATTTGCACCAGTTCGAGTCCGCGTCCCTCCAAAATCGAAGAATCATGGCGGAGCACATGGACTGCCGGAAGCGCTTCATTATAAGCGTCGGACGGCTTTCACTCGCGACATCATCGGGAACATTGGCGAGCTCTTCCCACGGTTCGCCAATGCTGCTGTCTTGGTCCGGACTCGTTGACTGGGCGGGTTCTGTCATGAGTCCCGCGCGTCGGAAACAGTTGCGGAAAGTGTCGGGCGTCACGTCGCTCCGTGCGAGGCGCAATCGCAGCCGCAACGCTTCCTTCGTGGTAGCGGCCAAATCCACATCTCAATCGCCGCTCCGAGACCATGCATTTCGGCGGCCATTCTAGGCGCGCCTGAGTTCGATATATCGGGTGTGACTTCGTTAAAAGGAATATGTTTCCCATGTATTTCCGTAACTGAATTAATTTTGTTCGATATATAGCATAATTCGCTCTAGCCGGGTTCGTTATAGCCGGGTTTGACTGTAAACCGGTGGCCTGTTTCGAAATCAAGAGCTCTGTCGAAATCGTCTGCTAAATGGCGCTGCTGTTGCGAAATCGTCTGCTAAGCGGTATTTAGCAGACGATTCTGCTAAGCGGCTCGTCTGCCGTGTCCGTACTCCTAATTGTTACTCATGACAGTTCGTGTAACGTCATGCTACCTGAGTGCGATGTTACATTGGCGCAACCTTAAGGCACGTTTTGTTTCGCGAGGAATTAGTCACGAGTGGGCTTCGGGTTTCTCGTCTCCCACACGGATGCAAAAAATTGGCCGCGTATCTGCTCCTTTCGTTGCAAATGTCGTCAAAAGACGATAGTCTTTGTAGACATTTGCCAAGGAAATGCCCCCCTTTGCTTTCCCGCTCACCTCTCATGCTGTTCCTGTTCTGTCGCGCTCATCCGAAGGTAAACACACTAAAGGTTTGCTCAAGGCGATTTGAATTTACCGCGTTCCACTCCTACAGGCCGGGTTCCTCGATGCCAGCGCTGCAGTACGGCGGAGACGCGCGTTAATCGAGGCGGCCGACTTCAAGGTTTATAGAACCGCGTTGCCGTGCTCCACGTGCGTTCCAAGCAGAACGTGGAACCGAGCTAGTGGAACCTTTCGTTGCTGTTGCCGCGTGGTTTCTCATATGCCGCCAGGAGGTGGCGCGGGCAACAGCAGGTGGTGGTTTTCTGCAGTAGATATAGATTATCGTTTGCTATCGAAAAACCATGCATCCATTAATTTTTTTTTAAATAAAGGAACACTGCAAATATCACTTGTGTATTAATTTTCGGTCCTATATTTGCGTAATGTCTTGTTCATGTCCAGCAAAGTTGACAAGTATGAACATATAAACCGGGCTCAGACGCTCACATTTGGCTGTGAGTATATAAGACACGATTTGCAACAGCGTACTCGTCGGCGGCGAAGCGGGCCACAAAAGCTAAACTTGAGCAGATAGATGCGGAGCGGTATCACGCAGCGCTTGTCAGAGCGAGAGCGGAAAAATTTATAGCGGGCGAAATGCCCACCAAGAGAGCGCTGGGGACGGAAAAAAAGATACGCTCGCCGTAACGAAATAACGGAGATTGAATATAATGGCACAATTAGCAGTGAAAAAGTAGATATTGAAACGTGCTTTTTTTGAACACTATAGGACCTTGTTTTCTCGAAGCCCTATTGAACTGGCAAAGTTTGAAAGTGAATTTGTGTCACTTCTGCCAAAAATTGATGATGAAGCAAAGTCACTTATGGAATCCCCTATCACCGTCGAGGAGGTTAAGGAAGCTATTGACAACTTAAACCTGGGAAAGTCACCAGGACCCAGATGGCCTGAGTGCTGCTTTTATAAGGCTTTTAAACATGACATATCCCCTGTGTTAACTGCTGTGTTTGAAGAAGCGTATATGTTAGAAACGCTTCCACCATCGTTTTCGGCTTCCCACACGATCTTAATTCCCAAAACAGAGGATATGGTCAAACTCCGCCAAGTCACATCGTACCGGCCCATAAGCTTAACAAACGTTGATTATAAAATACTAATGAAAATATTGGCTAGAAGGTTGCAGACCGTAATTAGCATCTTAGTGGGGCCGCATCAAACATGTGGTATTAAAGGCAGGTCAATTTTTACGAATATACACAAGGCACGGAGTGTGCTTGAGATTTGCGACGTGACGCATACAGGCGTCGCAATGCTACAGGTAGACCTATAAAAGGCGTTTGATCGTGTGCCCCACGATGTACTTATGGCGGTTTTGGAACATTGTAACATCGGATCAGTTATTCTAGAGGGTGTGCGCATGGCTTATAACAACTGTACAACTAGACTTATCGTTAACAAAGCGGTTGGAAGGCGTATAGAAGTGCAGAGGTCCGTGAGGCAGGGGTGTCCTCTTTCCCCCCTCCTCTTTTGCATATATATTGAATCATTATGTTTAAGCATAATAAAAAACGACACTAGTTGTCAAGGGCTTTCAACTTCATGCAGCTGAAATTAAAGTTTTAGCATACGCGGACGATATCGCTGTATTTTGCGTAGATCAACAAGCATTGCTAGGGTCATTAATACAGTTTAAATGGTTTTGTTATGTTAGTGGATGTGCTGTAAACTGGGACAAGTGCCTGGGCATCTGGCACGGAGAGTGGAGTTCAACAACCGGTGGTATTTCAAAATGTAAAGTGGGTGACGACACCGGTGAAAGTACCTTGGTGTTCCCCTAGAGTATTATTCTGACAGTGACCCTTACTGGAGGAGACAAGCCGTAGAGCTTAAGGGAAAGGGCAGAGAAGTGGAAGGGCGCGAATTTGTCCATTTTCGCTCGCACAACGATTTGCAACCTTTTTATGGCGAGCAAACTTTGTATGTGTTACAGGTACTCCACTGTTCACGGGCAAACGTCCAAAAGTTACATCGTGTTTTCGCAGTTTTTGTTTGGGGATCAACCTGGGAGAGGACGAGTCGTACAAATCTCTTTCGACGTGTACGGGAAGGGGGGGGGTTAGGTTTAACGCATCTCTTTTTTACGTCAGTTTGGCAAACCGCTTTCTGTTTTGGAGGGATGTAAAGGATCCCTTTTTGCGCACCGTTTGCCAAGTGAGATTAGGGCAGGGTTTTGCCTGAGTGGTCCGTTACGACATTGTGTATGCCAGGGTGGTATCCGGGGCTATCTAAAAGAAGTTGTGGACTCGTTACGTTTTCTATGCGCACGGTTTTCGTTAGAGTATTTGAGCGCAGTGACTAGGAAGAGACTGTATAACGATCTCTGCGACACTGTTTTCCTGTTCCTATGTACAGAATTGCTCACTGTGCGGCTGGCAGGGTCGAGATGTGTTAAAGCGGGTTAAAAGAATGCCAGTTTCATCAACCGGGATGTAAAACATTTTTCTTTCAACTACACACCGGACACTCCTTGTGAAAACATGGATGCAAGAAAAAGGCATTTTTATTGCCGTGGGGTGAACAGTGTTGGTTAGTGCAACAAACCGGAAACCATTGAACATGTTTTCATTGACTGTTGGGACGGGGTCTTCTTCTGGGATGTGCTGCAACGTACGCTGAAAAAAGATCTGCCAATCGATGCCCATGGTATTCGGTATTTGTCCGTTGAACCTGATGATGATGGCGTCCCTCTAGATCTAGTAATGTACTAGGTCTGCACAGTAGATGGAGATGCCGAATGGCAATCCGCCACTCGGACATTGATGCGCGGCCAGTAAATGAGTATTTCCGAGAGGCCATATTCTCTTTTCTTGAAGTTCAAAAGGCACGCCAATGTGTTCCAGACTGGTTGTCACAAATGGAGGAGTTAACAAAAATGAAATATTTTAGTAGTCAGCACTGTACCCTAGAGGGGAACAGTGATTTATGCTTTAGTGTAATGGGTTTGTTTTTGTTGTTGTGTATTATGTTTGTAACAGCGGTGTTTGTCTGGGAATAAAGAAAAAAAAAAGAAGCGCTGCAAGATAACGGCAGAGTAGCGAGCGCCGCCGTGTGTTCGCTGATAACGCCATCACTTCCTGAGATGCAGGAGAAATGCGCCGTGACTGGGAAGGCTGCCGTTCGCGCTGCGTACAAATTTCGCATTAGGGAGTACAGTAATGGTCAGTGCTTTTTTGCGTGACAACCCATTTTGATCGCGTGAAGAAACCATGTGGGGAGTACACAGTGCCTCGCTCTCCCTGCGTACTCCGCTGGCTACAGCCGTCTACTTGGCCGAGCGAGCGGAACTCGTTTCGCTGTGCCTTTCTTCCCACGTTCAAAATGGGGTGGATATCACGATATCACGCATAGTGGGGTTTATTAAACACAAAGTGAAGCTTTCACAGTGGTATGACTGCGTTGTAACGAACTAGCGTGCAGCATTTTTGATGTGTTATCGTTCTTGGCGTGGTTGTTGGTATTGCAGAACGGTGAGGAGGAACGAGTGCCTCGATAAATACGAGACGTAACGAACACGTGGCCAATCGCCCAACCTGTCCTTGGCGTGGGCCGGTGGGTACCGGCGTTCGGGGAAGACGCCTATACGGCGTGCGTCTTCTTAGTCCACACCCTTCCCACTCATCACTACCAACGTCAAGAACTGGTGGTGCGATTGACAACGTGTTTGACGGGGGAATCGAGACGTTGCACGTTTCTCTTTGCAGCTCGTAGTTCTCGAATCATTCGGACCTCGGTACTATCTTTCTGTACGTCGATTCCCACCCATGGGATCCGCCCTGTTTTAATGTGGCGTTGTTAATGTTGTTATTGTACATTAAAAAGGGTTGCTCGTAAAAGCTACTATTACCTTGTTCTTAAATTGTGAGTTTTCCAACCAGAAATATGCGAATCGGTTCAGGGAGGACCGCGAGCCTTTGAATTTTCGTAGCGATCACCTTTCCTTGATCGCTTGAGACAGGCCCAACTAAGCACACTGTGACATCAAATCATGCAGTTCACTAATCATAGGTTTTTTAGCTCACCCTGTAGCAGATGGTGCAGCAATTGCAGGTATCCCTGTGGCCACCGCACGCACAATCGTCGTCTCTATTTGCACATGTCTCTTCGACGCACCTGAACCTGGAGCAATCCACCGCTGACGTCCCTGAAGCGCTAGAAGATGTAAAGGGAACCGTTGATAAAGGATGCGGAGAAACAGATGGCTACCGGAGCGTCTGAGCCTACGAAGTACTCCTATCTTTTTATCTCAATCGTACATGAATACTGCACGAACGTTTGGTAGTAGCGAGGCATGTGGTTGAAAAAAATTCACGAAGCCCCGCAACACTTTTTAAAAGCAGGGGGTGTTGTTACTCGCCGTAAGTTTGGTGTCGCAGGAAAAAAATACCAAGACAACGCCGAGCACTGGTGAGCACGTGCCTCGCGGTGACCGCCGTGCGTCCCCGGCACGCTCAGTGGCTTTCGCCAAGAAATAACTGGTATAAATCAAAAGGAGCGAGAAAATTCCGAGCGCTTGTGTGCGCGTTCTTCGCGGTGACTGCCGAGTCCTCGGCTCGCGCAGTGGCTTTAGCAAAAAAAAAAAAGAAAGCTCCAGTGTTCGCCGCAATCATGGCAACACTTTCTCGGAAAGAAAGACACGTCATAGCGTGCACCCCGCATTCGTGGCTACGAGTGTGCCACTCCTTCCCGAGACAAATAGCAGATCTCGCCACCGCTGCCTCGAGTCGATGACGAAGAGCTGGTGGAAGCCTTCAAAGCTGAGGATGACTTTGCATCCACATTCAGTGATGCTGGAAGTAGCTTTAAAGGAGTCATGAAGACAAAATACAAGTTGGGTTTATTAGAAAGACTGCTTAGTCCCGATAACAATGATACCAATATCATCGCAATCTTCGAACAAATAACGGAGATGTTAAAGAAAACGTGTGAAGCAGTCGCGACCCCCTAGCCAATTTCCCGCAACTTTTCTATGACGTCACGGAACCTTGTTTGTGCGATTGGCGGCCGCCTAACTGACCTGTCGCGACGACACATGACTGGACGTCTGTAATGCGGCCTCTAGTTCCATTTGACCGCATCACTTGAATGCTAACGTGCAGTTAACGCACTGAAAAATTATGTTTTATTGTTGGACGTATGACGTCATTCTCGCTCATAACACGTCACTGTGGCGCGAAATTTGAATTTTTTAAATGCTTCTTGCTTTTTCTTCGTTCAAGAACATCTTTTGGGGCTGTAATAGAGAGAGTGAGATACTGAATCCTAGGGTTCTTTCAAATTACACGAAGTTGTATTTTCTCTTCATGGCTCCTTTAAGGAAGAAATTGCCGGGAAGCTTGGATGTTGCAAACGAGTACAACACAGAGCAGTAAAAGTGAACTGGCCTCTGACTTAGTCTGTCACACTTAGTCATAGACGTGCGTAGAGTCTGCGTTAAAATAAGACGCTTCAGTATGAAATATCCTTAAAGAGCAGGGATTCGGGCGGGGCGGTGCACGCAATCGAATCACAAGAAACACAGTTGCTGCAACATTTGAGGTGAAAAATGCCGGAAATGGTGCACAATTACAATTGGAACAATAATTTTCACGAACCAATCCACCCAAGCACCCACTTTCAGCTTAAATGCTCTTAGCATGGCGAATTTAGTTAACCTGTTACCCCCCTTTCCCGCAAGAGTATTTTTGAAACGTGGGAACGGCAATGGTTGAAACTGAGATGTTGTTTGGTGAGAGTACGTTCCTCCTGGCAACGCGGTCACTGGTAAGAAAGCTGGTTCGGAGGTATTAGTGCCTCAAACAGCAGTTTAAGCATGTAGGCCACTGTATTCAGGCATCTTATTTTCGCCGCACTTACCTCAGAACGACGATGGCGAAAAAGAAGAGTGCAACAAGCGTCAGCTTCATCTTCACCCTGGTGCCACGACAGAGTAATCGATGCAAGGTTTTAGGAAAGGAAGTGTCTATTCTGCCGGCAGCCGGGAGAAATACTAGGCAAAATTCTGCCGGCACTCGCCTTTCATTGGCTTAAAATGCGCAGTGACATTTCCCTTGGATAAGAACAGTTTATTATTCTCAGGGCACATTACCAATAGCAACAAAAGTAAGGGCCAGAAGTAACCTAGCGCAGCCTAACGTAAAGTGGCCTCACCGATTCGACCTCGCCTCTAAGCTAACGAATTCAAGGTAGCTTTACCTCACCCAACCTAACCGAACCTAATCTAACCTAATCTAACCTAAGCTGAGCTAAGCTAAGATAAGCTAAGCTAAGCTAAGCCACCCTAACCTAACCAAACGTTTTCGCAGCGTATTTGCCCTAAGGATGCTCCAAGTGGTTTGCTGAGCCAATCACAGGCTACTGCCAGGAGAAATTTCCTGCGAAGTTTCCACTGGCTGCTTGAATAGACTGAATTTTCAAAATGTTCAAATGTGTATTTCACGAAGTGAACCTAGCGCTAGAATATAAGTCCCGCCGCATTTTTGGTGTTATGGAATAATTTAAAGCCCCCGCAGAACTTCGGCGCGTGCCAAACTGTTGCGCAAACAGGTGTGCTCGCTTCTCGCCGCCAATATCTTGGAAACGAACACGCGATATCTGTGCTCATCAGGACAACACATTCCGCATTGAATCACTTTTACGATTGAATCTGTAATTACAGGCACAGCAAACGCGTCTTGAGCGCTTTTAAAGTTTTGTGGCGTAAGCTACACTGGCCGAGGTTGAGCAGTTTCGCGTGGGCCGTGAAGGGCCGTACTGCGCAAGTGCGAAGAGCATGAGATTGGACTGAACTGGCTTGAATTGGATTGCATTGGATTTGGATTGGATTGGATTAAATTTGAAATTCAATCTATTTGTAGTACGGATGTGTAGGGAATTGGGTCTCCACATTCGCCAGTCTGCGCATTCCAGAGGAGTGACGTCATAGCCGCGGCAGACGCACTGGCGCCGGCGCGGTGCCCAGCTGTGCGGCCTCCTGTTGCGCAGTCAGCCCAGTCTGTCATTGCGCCGGAGCCGCTTGATAGCCGTTTCGCGTGGCTCCTGGAGAGCCGTGCTGTCATGCGCGATGAGCAGTGACGGACTGGACTAGACTGGCTAGACTGGACTGGACTGGATTGGATTGGATTGGAAAATCGTTTTAGCCTAAGCATGATAATCAGCTAATCCTATAGACAACCAGGAAACCTAAGAATAACAAACTGAACCTTAGCTCATGCTACGTATATCCTGGCATAGCCGAGCTAAGCCAATGCTAATTTTTTAAGCCAAGCTGTGTCCCCACGGACTTTCCTATTGTGAAAATTAGTAAGAGATCTGCGACAAGCATCATGCCAGTTAGGAACTTTCTTAAACCTTCCTTTTGCACGTTCGCCGTCGAGAACACTGATATAACACCGGCCGGTGTAGGCTGAAACTAGAAATACTAAAAAAACCGATTGACATTGATCGCCGCTAAAATCATTTAACTGCGAGGCTGTTGAAATACAAATGAAAAGTAGTATTGCAAAATGAATGACAAATGCACCTTGGGGTGCAAGGTCACAATACCTTACTTTCGACAGTATCGGCCGAGGCGCAGACCAAACTAGTGCAAAAAACAAAGCGCTATTTTTTGTGATTGGCGATTTATAATACTGCTGGGTTAGCTTGAATTTTCGGAGGACTTCAGTTTTAATCTAGTATACAAACATAGGCTGTCCGTTTCACGGTGGCTTTGTGACGCCGCTGTAACGGCTTAGGAACGCTGGTTCCATGTTATTAGTGTCAAAAATGCGAGTGATGGTTTTACAGATGCCGGCGGAGATAAACATTCCCACGATTACGTAGCACTGTTTAAGCAGTCAAACTTGGTATCGTTTGTTTCGCGGTAATTCCTCTAAAACGCCAGTTACAGCCGTTTTAACTACGTCAAGAAGCTGCTGATACAACGCATTCACTACCACCAACTCCCCAAACACTAAACGTTAACGCAATACACCCACCCCTATGCGACGCATTTACTCGACTCCCCCTCGCGGGGAGATGGGCCCAATTTACGATAGTAAGCGAAAAAAAGTGGCAGTGCAACGCCGGCAAGCGGGAGAAAAAGCAAGCACAAAAAGAACAGAACTCCCGCTGGCGCAGTTCAGGCAGGGGGCGCGCGAGCCCTGCGAAGACGGGAAATTTGAATTTCATTGGGTGATGCAGTGAGCGGATAACGGCGCTACAGTCCATTATGGCGAATCACTGCTCTGCACTTCCGTCCGCTTTCACATTGAGTGGAACGGCTTTAATTTTTTTATTATTTTTTTTTGAAAACACGCTCTTTCATAGATGCCTATGCAGTGACAGCAGAATTACTACTGGTTGGAGGCGAAAAGTGAAAACGCCCGTGTGTTCGAGATTTCGATGCAGGTTAAATATCCCCAGGTGGTCAAAATTAATCCGGAGCCCTCCACTACGGCGCGCCTCATCATCTGCGTAGCCTCGGCGTGGTTAGAGCTCACTACATCAATCAATCAATCAATCAATCAATCAATCATCAATCAATCAATCATCAATCAATCAATCAATCATCAATCAATCAATCAATCAATCAATCAATCAATCAATCAATCAATCAATCAATCAATCAATCAATCAATCAATCAATGTCTACTTGTTTTTACAAACCCACGATGAACGAAATTACTACGGCTGCTAAATAAACCTCGAAACAATAATAGGACCGTTTTATTGGTCAATATCACTATTTTCTACAATATATCTACACTGCATTGAGAACTACAGAGATACCTTTTGCAAGAAAGTTTGTTTTGGCGGAAAAAATATTCTGCTCATTAACGGTACGATATATTCAGACCATTGTACTCCTTACAGTTTTGCAATATCGCTAAATTATACAGACACTCTATTTTAATTTAAATAAAGGGATCGGAGGTCCTAACAAAATGTTTCAACAAAATATTGGCGGCATAAGCATTTCAAACAAAACTTATCCTTTCCGCACATGGTGCTGCTACTAGTGAAAGCATACTTCTTTGAAAAAAAAAAAATAAAATAAAATAAAACCTTGCTAAGTTGAGCGAATTGCACTGAAGAATGCGACAGAATCTATAAGATCACACTTGAAAATAATGCGAATAATTACCTCACCTGTTTCTGGTACTCTCAAGGTGTCGTACTCGTCCCTTGTGCTTTCACAAACGGCCCTTCGCAGTCAGATACGTTCTGTGTCGGCGTGCCGCTTTTTAAAGTCGGCTACAGGAGTTGTTTACAGACTTGTGTGGGGAAGTGCAAGGTCGTCGATAATACGGCCCGAGGACATAGCCCGATTAGGAAGCCAAGATTAAAAATACGCTGGACGCGCGCGTCTGCAAGGCCCCATTTACAAGTGCGAAAGCTAGACTAGAGGAAGCAACTTGAAGCGCTTATGATTGCAAATGTCACTAGGCCTGGTATTGCGCCGCGCCCACGTGGAATCCTTCGCTGGGTGACATTACGTTGATTTTCTTTTCACTGTTCATTGATTTGATTGATAGTAGGGTTTAACGCGCCAACGCAACGCAGGCGATGAGGCGCGCCGTAATGGAGGACAGCGGATTAATTTTGACCCCCTGGGGATCTTTAACGTGCGTTCAAATCTCGTGAACACGGGCGTTTTTGCTCTTCGCCTCCATCAGAAAAGCGGCCGCCGCGGCCGGGAATCGAACCCACGTCCTCGTGCTCAGCAGCGCAACGCCTTAGCCACTGAGCCACCGCGGCGGGTCATTCCGCTGTTCAATAATAACAGATAGGGCTGAATACATGCATCATCATCATCATCATCATCATCACCACCAGCCTATCTACGCCCACTGCAAGGCAAAGGCCTCTCCCATTATTCTCCAATTACCCCGGTCCTGTGCTAACTGCGACCAATGTATCCCCGCAAACTTCTTGATCTCATCTGCTCATCTAACTTTCTGCCGCCCCCTGCAACGCTTGCCTTCTCTAGGGATCCACTCTGTTACCCCTACATTAATACATTAAGCACGCATATATGTAGCGGCTCGGCTTTATTAAAGAGAAGCTTTATATGGATTGACGAAGGGAAAGTCCGGTGGTCCGGTGTAAGCAGACAACTCTTGTGGCGCATCCCGACTGTATGCGTGAAAAAATAGAAGCCAGCTTGCACAACGGTGCAAGCCTGATGCCACTTCAGAGCTGTGTTCGTCTCACTAAACTAAACTCGACGAGTGCCATATAAGTTACTGTGAACTATTTACCCCTATTATATATATATATATATATATATATATATATAATGATATAATAATATATATATATATATATATATATATATATATATATATAACCAGGATTGTTGCCAACGTTTCAGCAAAGAGACTTGCCTTGCAATTCTCCTTGCATTTCTCCTTGCAAAACTCCTTGCAGTTCCACCCGCAAGACGCCCCCCTTTGCCCCAAACTTCCCGGAAGCCTCCTTTGAGGTCGCCCGGCACCACCGCAGCCCTACTTAAACCATTCCCCCTGTTCCCTCGGCCCTCTCGTAGTCTTCCCTTGCGGGGTCCTGTCGCAATAGGAACACCTCCGTTTCTCTCTCACTATTTCGTTCCTTTCAACCTACCGTTGACCCACTCTGCTTTCCTCTCTCCAGCCTCTCTCTAAACAACCTCCGCCCCTCTCTCTCCAACTCAATCTCTATCTATAAAACAGTGTGCCAGATATGAACCCTGATACCTTGAAAGAGACAAGTCCCCTTGTCGAAACGTTGGCAGAGGTCTGAGGCCGCTACCTTCTCCAAAGTATTATTCATATATATATATCTTCAAAGGCAAAGTCACGGGGAAGCGCAGACCGTTTATTCCGGCTTCGCGAAAGGAACAACCCGCCGAGACTCCGACGAAGATGACGGTCGCCTGAGGCACGGGATATCGGGGTGGTAGCCGGTGGCGCGTGAATGAAGATGATGCTGATGATGGGAGTGTTTCTGGGTGCTATGAATGGGGAGAATGACCACTGTAGCGATCGGTATCAAAACATCGCTCACACTAACTTCCCCAGCGGTCGAAGCGGCCAACCTGGCCGCAAGTCAGAGGGATGGCGATCGGCGAAGAAAGCGTTTTAGACGCGAAACAAGCAGTCTCAACGCCATGGCACCGACGGTGAGTGACACCACACGTAGGAGTAACTAAGTAGTTCACTGGAGAGGTACGCTGAAGTACTGTGTACGGGAGCACGTCCTGGACATAGTCCTGGAGCACGTAGAGGTGTGGAAAGCAACACTTCGTCTCCTGGTTCAAAGGTGACGTCCCGGTGATCTGTATCGTAGCGAGACTTCCGGTCATTCTGGCAGGACTCGGTGTTCAATCGGGCGAGGTTACGGCAATGCGCGACACGAGAAACAAATTGATCTGTCATGGTAACTGTTGGAGAAACCGGGCAGGAAAAGAAAGATGCGTCCAAAACAGATGGTGGAAGCCGGCCATACACGAGGAAAAACGGTGAAAATCCAGTTGTACTTTGAACAGCAGTGTTGTAGGCGTATGTTACAAAGGGAAGAATGGCGGCCCAGTTTCTGTGGTCGTGGTTGATATAGATAGAAATCATATCGGACAGAGTACGATGAAAACGTTCTGTCAGGCCATTTGTCTGAGGATGATAGCTTGATGTGGTCTTGTGAATGGTACCGGCAGCCCGAAGAACTCCGCAAGGACTGCTGATAGGAATGTGCGTCCTCGGTCACGTAAAAGAGTGCGAGGTGGTCCGTGACGTAAAAAGATGGCTTGCAGAAAAAAATCTGCGACTTCGGAAGCGGAGCCGGTACGCAGAAGAGCAGTTTCGGCGAATCGAGTCAAATGATCTACAGCAGTCACAATCTAGCGATGGCCAGTCGAAGTTGAAGGCAAAGGTCCATATAGGTCGATGCCAATGACTTCGAATGGAGCGGGAGGGCAAGGCAGGGGCTGTAGCATCCCTGCAAGGGCGGAGGTTGGGCGTTTACGACGCTGACAGGCAGGACATGATGCAACATATTTTGCGACGCTGGTGGAAAGGCCTGGCAAAAGAATCGGCTTCTAATGCGGTCGTAAGTTTTGTTGAAAACAAGATGGCCAGCCATGGCGTCGTCGTGGAAGACTTCGAGGATTTGGTTCCGAAGACAGCGAGGGATGACTGGAACCCATCTGTCGCCGGTAGGGTGATAATAGACCCTATGCAAAATGCGCCCCGCCATCTCACGTCGACTCCGGTAACTAGGTCCGCCATTTTGGTACGGTCGTTTGAAACCGAAACCAAGTAGCAAAACATAGAAGGCGGGCATTGACCGCTCCTGGTGATGGACTACAATGCCGGAGCATTGCTGCGTGCCGCAGTGCACGCAACGAGGAAATATCGGTCCAGATGGAGAAAAGGCACGTGAAGTTCCACGCTCTTGAACGAACATTCTGACGCGAACTATGCCGGCGCGAGCAACCTTTGTGACACGCTGAGCGCGGTGCGCTGGGAGCGAATATTTGTCATTGGTTCGCTAAGCGCGGGATTTCGTAGTCGCTGTCCGGATGAAAAATACAGCTGCGTTGGAGTTCCGTGGTTCAGCCTTTGTATTATAAATGAAGCCTGAGCGTGCGTCACCTATTTATGACTGACAGCGGCGCTCGAGCGGGGAAACAGTACCACACGTTGTCAAAATTAGGCTTTATTTCTTCACTCATCCCTGTGGCTCTACGCCCGCTTCATTTCATTGTTAAATGGTACCGCTTAGCCCCTACACGAGCCTTTATCTTACCTAGGGCTGTAAACTTTTCTTGCCGCACTACGCCGTCACGGCGCGGTTGAAAATTTCCTCTGTGGCGGGCGCGCACGGTATCGGAGTATGTTGTTAGTTTCTTTTCGGTGCATTTAGCCGCGTGTCGTTCGTTCGTTCGTTTTCGTCAAGTTCGTTTTCGTCAAGTTAACTTGTTGCCCATTGTCATTTCAGCCGCGGTGTATTTACTGTCGAATATTTTGCGACTAAAAATACACACTCACTCCTCTAGTTTGTCACATACTGCATGCATGCCTCCGACGTAATGATAGTGGCCATTGATGTAGGTAGCTGAGGCAATTTTCAAGTTTTCATCAAAAAAAAAAAAAAAAACGGCCAGAGTTGCATCAGTCCGCCGCGCATTTTTTTGTGCTTTTCCTTTTTTTGTATCCACAGTGAAAATCCAGGTAAATTAAAATACTTCGCTGATTTCTGTGCTTCTGCGAGCAGTTAACGCTTAACGATTTCCTGCTTTATACATTTCTTGCAAACATGGGAAATCTAGAAACTTCACTCGGCGGTCGTCGTAGTCCACATTGTTGATCGGGGAAACAAGCCGCTGCTTATGCTTCGGTCGCATGCGTAATACACCACAACGCTCATGGTGTTTGCGGATAATCTACCACAGTTGACACGGTTATACAGTCACCATTAGGTCGAACTGCGCTTGACGCACTGAGAATTAACTTCAAACGAAGGAAATTAACACGAAAATACTTTTAGAACGCGCTTCCTAAGCGAGGTGTCACGCGCTGCAAGCCAACTACGCAGCAAGATAGGAACGGTGATCCTACAAGTGACGTCAAAACGATCGCAGCGCCGGCCTCTCCAGTGGTGGCCCTCGCGGCCAATAGCAAACTGTGGATATAAATGGAACAAGGGAAGCATTCGCGCACCCCTGCATGCAGCGGTCTAGTAAACACGACGTTGCCCAGCCTCTGCGTGCTCGCGAGATGACCACGGCGTGATGTGGCTTGAATGCTTGTTGGTAGCTCATAGGTGACCGTTCAGGTGCCATGCCAGTCCTTGTTTATGTTACTGTGGGGGGGGGGGGGGGGGGGGGGGTGTGAGGCCAGCAAAACTGAGGCAAAAAAACCCCTTCCAAAGGCTACCAAGTTTTCTCCCGAGCGCTTGCACGGCACTTTATTGCTGCTCGCATTGCTCCTGCACTCGACGTGCGCCGAACAGACGCATTGGCAAGGGAAGGGAGGGGCCATTTTCTTGCGGGCTTCTCCAGTCAATGTCTTAGGACACTCGCTGGCTTGATGCCCTGCTGTCTCAGACGTCCCCACTGTTGTGGCAGCTCAGTGCACGCAAGCTCCGGTGGCGCCTCTTTAAAACCTTGGGCTTGCAAGAGGACGAGTAGGTGCACAGCTGCCAGGATGTGACTCCATGCTCCACTGCAACCCGCCGGGCACTCGCACGCTGCCTCCACAATCTCCCCACTGTCCGTCTCGGAGGTGAGGCACACAACATAGGGCCGGTCAATTTTTCTCTGGGAGCGAAAGCAGCTGCTCACCACATGGATGAGGCCCAACCTGCAAGAACAGAGAGAGTAACAGTAAATAGCACTCAGGGAAGAACAGGACTAGTCCGCTACAGTTTATGCTAAAGGGACAGAGCAGAAAGCAGTGGCCGCAAGGAACAGACTCAAAATGACCAGATTTTGTGTCTTGCTTAACACTGTTGCAAGGGCAATAATCTACACCTCAAACAGCAATGATGTCAAAATTGTTTTTCAAGTTCGAGCGTGCAAGTATCGCTGCATGCTTTGTTAATGTACTTTCAAGAGAACCTCACCGTGGGTAATGATACCAGTACCCGCATATTCGTGTTCGTCATAACTTAAGCAAGCAATATTATGATTATCTGGAACTCACTTCCAAAACCTTTCGAGATAAACAGGTAAACATTCTGGCTATACCGATGACCCATCGAATTTAAAAAAAAAATTTAGTTCAGTGAGTTTGAGCTAACCAGGTTTCACGGTATTATCTGTTCGGGCACACTCAAAACATGCGCTTTAGAAACTACCACAACCACCCCACTGCCAAAAAAGGACAAGCCAGACGCACAAACAGATTTTTGCGGCAGGACATGCGCAATAAATAATGAAAACACACACAAAAAAGAAAATTCAAGGCGCATGTGCACTTTTGTAGTTGACTTCGCCGCAAAGCACGAATGCTTTGCGGGAAACGCGCGGGGGGACGACCGTCACGGAAAACGGCCGCAACCTTTCCGTAAACATCTTCGCCAAAAATCGTCCCGTAAATTCGATGTGCAGCATTTGAAAATACCTAATCCACCCACTAGCGGTACGGTCTGGCGATTGTCGCTTTCCTCTTTCAGGGTTACTGCAACAGGGTCCCCGCTACGCATTTACATTATAAACAGCGGTGAACAAAGTGCTATACAAATGCTCATACCGGTTAACTCGCGTCAAGGAAAAAACAAAGATTTACTTACTGCGAGTCGCACGTGTTTGTCCGCACCGATGAAGGCGAGCAATGCGGCTCGGTGGCTAGGCGGCATCATGCCCTGCTGCGCTGGGCTCGGATGGGTATCCGGCGCCGGCACCACGAGTGTGTGAGTCCTCAGACACAGTCGGCAGCGCAGACGAGCTCCTTCGTCCACAGTCCGTGGTCGGGACCCGGAAAACGCAGTCCAGTTTGAGCCATACCGCGTTACCGTCACCAACTCTTCCACAGTAAACAATACGAGACTTCGCGATCGTCGCCCGTACCAATATGGCGGACGGTCTTGTTTACATCAGTGTTGCTAGATCACCAAGCAATTTCGCATAGGGTCTATTGTGACGGTAAAGCGCTCCACCATTCAAGAGGCGAAAGTTGTTTAGTTGGCGGCGTGAGCGGCCATTAGGTGGTGAAGCGGAACCATCGAGTTGTTCCATGAGGTGTCGGCAGTACGAGTCGTTCGTTGAAGAGATACAACGTTTGATGGAATGTCTTGCTCTGCTGTGCGCAAAGGCGCCATTGTCAGCTTGGGTGAAGAGATGGCCGGGGAAGGGGTATCCTCGGGGGACGGCTGTGGGCAACGGAACAGGGCGTCAGCATCATTGTGAGTCTTGCCCGACTTGTAAGTCACCGTAAAGTTGTACTCCTGTAGCCGGAGAACACAGCGGCCAAGGCGTCCCGGTAAGTTTTTGAGCGAGGATAACCAACAAAGCGCATGATGGTCTGTTACTACGGAGAAGTGGCGCCCGTACAAATAAGGACGAATTTTTTGCACGGCACAGACAACGGCGAGGCATTCTTTCTCAGTAATTGTGTGGTTCTGCTCAGCGGGTGTCAAAGTGCGGCTGGCGTAGGCGATGACGCGCTCCAATGTCGAATCATTGCGCTGTAGAAGGACCGCACCAAGACCATGCCCACTGGCATCAGTGTGGAGAATTGTCGGTGCCGACTCATCGAAATGGCCGAGGACAGGTCCAGATGTGAGAGCTTGTTTGAGGGCTTTGAAAGCTGTTTCGCAGTCTTCGGTCCAGAGGAATGGGGTTCCGGATATCAATAGTTTGTTCAGGGGGGAGGCTATTGTTGCGAAATTGCGAATGAAGCGACGGAAATAAGAAGCCAATCCAAGAAAACTGCGAAGTTCCTTTTGACGGAGCGGCCGAGAGAAGTTAAGAACCGCGCTGATCTTGTCCGGATCCGGGCGTATTCCATCCTTGCTTACAACGTGGCCCAGGACTTTGATTGAGGTACTGGCAAATCGACACTTTTTGGTGTTGAGCTGAAGACCAGCGTTGCGGAGGCAGGTTAATACTTCGTCAACACGTTGAAGGTGCTCATCGAACGTGGACGAGAAGATAACGATGTCGTCAATGTAACAAAGACAGATCTTCCATTTCAATCCACGCAGGACGGTGTCAATCATGCGGTCAAAGGTGGCTGGAGTATTGCACAGTTCGAATGGCATCACGTTAAACTCGAAAAGGCCATCGGGTGTGGCGAAAGCCGCGCGATAGTAAGAAATATCGGTCGAGTCTCGAGGAGGCTAAGGACGGCGAGGAGGCGAAACGTACCCATTACGACGAGCCCCGTAGACAAAGCGGGTGTCATCCCGTTCATCAGGCGCGCAACCTCGTCTCTCGTCCTGTTGTCGTCGTCGGCAAAGGCGAGAAATGTGGCCCCGAATACCGCAGTAGTAGCAGACGGGGCGGTCCCGCGGGAAAAGCTGACGGTCGGGACGGACGTGCGAGTAGTATGGCTGAGGATACGGACCGGTTGAAATTGCTGTCAGATGTCCGTGAGAAGGTGGTAGTGGGGGAGCTTCCACTCGCATGGGTGGTTTCGAAGCAGCATCGCAGTATGACATGGCGTGGATGGTAAAAGGGGCGGAGTAAAGATCGTTTCCCCGAAGTCCGGTGTCGATCAGGAACCCAATCGCCCGGGCTCCGGTTGATTTGGCAGGCGGCTGGCTGGGCGATGGTGTTGAAGTTCTTGGAGACGGCGGTCGAATTGACGAACTCGAGGCGTTGAGGTTGATTAAATGAAACGAAGGGTTTATATGCAGCTATTTACAGTGGGAAAACTGGGTACATGAATAATAAAGTAAAAACTGCAAACTTCAGCTAGACGCTAGCTCCGAGTGCGCACAAATCACTCGAGCTCCTCAGCTTCGTCTAACTCTCCTATTCTTGGAGCGTACACAAACCGCTCGAGAAACCACGGCCGAGACTCTGTCTCGCCGCAAGATCCGTCTAGTTGCCCGGTGCGGCGCTGCACCCTAAACCTCCGACGCGATCTTAACCTCGACTAGGGGGCTCATAAATCCCAACCTAGCTATAACGGTCGAGACTCCGTGTCCCGCCGGGAACTGCCAGCTCAGCGCTCAGACAAGAACCATTTCCAACGGCCAAGTTTGGCCTTTTAAAACCTCGAGATCACCCTCTCTCGGGAACGCCCCTGTAGCGTTCGTACACGCGTATGGGAGTGCCCGAATTCACATAGAAGCTGTCACTCAGCACGTCACGGAATATTCAATGAGGCGCCGCTATCTCAGGTCAACGGACCGCCCGCGGGCCAGAAAACGCGTACGACCCCGATGGATGAGCGCGAAAGACGCGACTGTGCGTCATGCTGACCGGGACGTGTTAACAATAGAGACTCGTGCGGCGCTTGTCCGGACGCCGGTAATCCAACCACCTCCGCGCGTCAAGTAGACATTCCTGGAATCCGGCGCCGCAGTCTGCCTTCTCAATGGGGGATTATCCTTGTGGCATGCGGTGGGCCAGACAATCCGTCTCCCGCGCACGCCGTGACCAATTGGCGTCGAGTGCAGCGCAGTGTCGGCAGTGCTACGTCGCCAGACAGAGCGGCGGGTTCTCACGCGCAGCCCGGGCGCCTGGCCGCTAATCTCATAAGTGGACCTTACAGGCGGGGTTAACAGATGGTATCGCCGTCATGGACGCAAGCTCCTCCTTGATGAGGTCTCGCAGGTAAGACGCGTTCGGGCGACAGTTGTCACGTGGGGGGCATGGTGAGGTACGGTTTTCTAGCTCCTCACGGATGATGCTACGTATCAGGGTACGTAAGTCCGTGTCCCCATCCATGCAATTTGACCAAGGCTGAGGTTGCAGGCGAAGAGACTGCAACTGGTCGAGACCTAGGCAGGTTGTTCGCACATCGTTTACGCTTGTGGGGTTCTGAAGAGCAAGTGCGCTAAGTGCGAAAGGAGCAATTCCCTTCAAGATGTGACGCACCTTGTCAGCCTCGGGCATGCTTTGTTCCACCCTGCGGCATAGGGCAAGAACGTCCTCGATGTAAGAAATGTATGTTTCTTCGGGATGTTGCACGCGAGAGTTCAGCTTCCTTCTAGCACAATCTGAGCGAACAGACGGCGTGCCGAAGGCACGGCGTATCTCATCCGTAAAGGTGGTCCAATCAGCGAAGCGTCCTACGTTGTTGTAGAACCACGTCTTGCCACCTCGTTTAGAGAGAAGGAAACAACGTGCAGCTTGCAAACGTCATCCCACCTGTTAAACTGGCTTACGTGGTTGAACTCGTCGAGCCGGTCGTCGACACCGTCCCCGCTAAGACCAGCGAAGAAGGGAGGGTCACGCTGGGGGCTTGTTAGCAACCACGTCGACGCCGTTTGAGCGGCGGACTCCGACCTGGCTTCTAGCTGCATCGGAGGAGCTGGTAGCAGGATGCGTCGGCCGGAACGGAGCTCCAGGGGTGTAACTGGGAGCGGCGGAGGACGGGGTCAAAAGGCAACTCCACCACTTGAAAGGCAAAGTCACGGGGAAGCGCAGACCGTTTATTCCGGCTTCGCGAAAGGAGCAACCCGCCGAGACTCCGACGAAGATGACGGTCGCCCGAGGCACGGGATATCAGGGTGGCAGCCGGTGGCGCGTGAATGAAGATGATGCTGATGATGGGAGTGTTTCTGGGTGCTATGAATGGGGAGAATGACCACTGTAGCGATCGGTATCAAAACATCGCTCACAATATATATATATATATATATATATATATATATATATATATATATATATATATATATATATATATATATATAGCGATGAATAAGTTCCGGGATTCGGTTTCAAAAATACACGAGAGGGTAGACACACGTATGAAAACGATGATCGAACTAACGTTTCGACCGGGGTCCGGTCTTCGTCAGAGTCTTCGTCAGATATATATATATATATATATATATATATATAGGGAGCGCTCGACGTAGATTTTGCGGTGGCGGCCGATGAAGTATACGAAGACAGAATAGGGCACTGATATATATATATATATATATATATATATATATATATATATATATATATATATATATATATATATATATATATACAGAAAGAAATGCGGGCAGTCTACAACGCCAAAGAAGCATAGGGGAATGGTTGGACTATATATATATATATATATATATATATATATATATATATATATATATATATATATATATCGCTACTGGCAACTATTCACAAACACACATCGGGTAACAGGAACACAGCAACAGGTTTAATCACCCTCCCGAACCAGTCAGTCACGGGATCTTTTTCTTCGTCTTAATCTTCCTCTTCCCGAACCGATCTCTCTGACTAACTGGCTGACAACCCTAGGGGGATTGTCCTCCTCACGTTTCTGTATTCTTGACCCACAACACTTTCACCCCCTCCCCGGGGGGGGGGGGTGTGAAGGCCGAAGAGAAGGCCTGTATAACGGTGGCGCCTATGGTCACAGCTCACGGCAAGGCTCACGGTAACTGCCTTGCGCACACGGCAAACAGTTATGCGCTGTGTGCCCACGCTCGTTCCACCGGTCGCAGACGTCGGCGACAGGGTCATTGCCCCCGGCCTCGGGTGGCTGATGTGCCCTATGTGGCCGCAGATGTAGCGCTTTCGGTCATCCCTGTCGCTGTTGGTGTAGTCGCGCGAGATGTGGCCCAGCGTGCCGCACAGGTAGCACTGGGGAGACATGCCGGCACCACTCCTTTGCTCGCCTTGTTTGCACTCCCTGTAGATGTGGCCCTGCTTGTGGCAGGTGTAACACGTCTTCTCTTGCTCCTTGCACTGGCGGGTGATGTGGCCCATCTTGCCGCAGATGTAGCAAGACATCTCATCCGGTCTGTGCTGGCAGCCCTTGGAGATGTGGCCGGTGCCGTTGCAGCGGTAACACCGGCCCGTAGCCTCCTTGCAGTCCCTCGCAAAGTGGCCTATCCGGTTGCACTTGTACCACGTATCTCTGATGTATGGCGTGTAGTTCATTTGGCCACCACTGCCGCCCCCACCCCGTAACGCGCCACTTGGGCCCAGGTCTCTGCCCCTGCATCCTCCGCCGGCTCTGCCTTGGAAGCACTCGCGGGCAAAGTGTCCCAGCTTGTGGCACTGGTAGCATCCCGCCGTCGGTCGTGCTCCGCCGCCGCCTTGGTCTGCTGGCAACTCGCTTAAATGGGGCTGAGCAAACCACTGGGTCAAACAATACGTGTTCAGTCATGTTGCCTTGCACTTCCGCTTCCACACTAGTCCCTGCCATTGGTGGTAAACCTGTGCTAACAGCTGCTGCCGCTCCGATGTAATATCTGTGTGCCCCTTGTGCGGCAAACCCAACGAAGACACGATCAACAAGAGCTTTGTTGATCGTGTTGAACAAGAGCAAATACGCATGAATCTATTTGCTTGTTAACTCCAAGTTTGTATAATTTCTCAATAAGTTTAGTGTGACACACCCGATCAAAAGCCTTTGAAAAATCAATGGCTATTACATCGATTTGCTCCTTGTTGTTAATTGCAAGGCTGAACGCATGGGACACTTCAAAAAGCTGCGTTACTGTCGACAAGCGTCGGCGAAAACCATGCTGTTTTCCGCAGAATAAGTTGTTATTTTCATGTATTCAACTAGATGTTTCGATATTATACGTTCTAACATTTTACACGCTGCGCATGTAATGGAAATTGGTCTATAATTTTCCGGCAATAACTTATTGCCCGCTTTGAAAACAGGTACAATGCGAGCAAGGAGCCAGTCTTCTGGTACACCTCCAGTACGCAATGACACCGCAAAAATTCTCAACAAGAAATGGGATATCCATTCGCAATAGCGCTTCAAGAACTGATTGGGTACTTCGTCGGGACCGCAAGATTTTTTGGTATCCAGTTTCAGCAACAACGCTACAATGCCATCTCGGGAAATGTCGATATAATTAGTATCTCCACACATCGACAAAGCATCAGTCGTATCTGGGGGGCGCCTATTACTGCTAAGTGTAAATACCGAATTAAATGGGGAGGCATGGATTAATTTCGCTGGAAAAAGATGACTGCAAAGGGGTAGACAAATATATCATCACAAACATCCTCAAATACCATCACTTGAAACCCAAATGGTCGCGAAGTAACCTCAGCCTCACAACTAAAGAGTTCAGGACTCAAGGTGACATTGTTTAGCTAGGGGGACCTCAACATCACTTGAACATTTCATGCATCACCCGAAACTTGACCTCACTTTAACGCTGGGAACGTAATATCTACTTGCTCATCTCAAATTCATTCGAAACGGTTTTCAAAGGTGCATAATTCCTGTGAAAGCGAGGCTGATAGCTTGCCTGTTCAGTGTTTGGTCTTACGTATTTGCTCCGGTAAAGTTGCCGTAACGGGTAAAATGTTTTAGCCCAGTACTCCGGAATCGACTTTTAGATGCGACTGCATCTCATTCACTCGCCTTGTCCCTCCATACGGCGTTGTTGTTGTCCGTCCACACCCCTCCCCCATTCTCCTCGACGTGCGAGCTGCGCTCTCCGCCGCTCACCCCCTATCCTCTCCGATAGCGAACACTCTCTCGCGAGGGTCATTGGATTGGATTCGATTGGCTTGGCTTGGCTTGGATTGGATTTGGATTGGATTGGATCAAAGTGGATTGTGTTGGATTGTGTTGCGTCATAACCGCGCCACGTTGCGTCATAGCCGGGGCAGGGGGTTCACGGCACGTTTCATGCGATGGGAGAATCAACCTAACGGAAACAACAACGGAACCCCCTATGCGTCGCATCTACACAGGGGTTCCCGCGAGGGGAGGTGGGAGTAATTTTCCCCTGGTCTTTTTCGTTATATTTGGAGTTCTAATAACAACGCCAATATGGACCTTCGCTCTTGCAAAATCAAAATCAAAATTTTACCTAAATTAACATAATGGTAGCCGATCAGCCATGATGTAAATAGCTGTCTAAAAATATTACTGGTAAGTGTAGTACACCTTCTCAAACATCTGTGTGTCCTAAGCTTAGAATATTAGATTGATTTCATCATGGACTTTATATATTGTGACCGGGAAGAAAAGTGCTCATTTGGAAAAGCACGTTATTCGTTACATCGAGGTTTTGCCAGTAAATTTTACCAGAAGGGGTAGGGCAACCAGGTTGTTTTGTCATTCATTGTGTTGTAAACTAACGCGCGATATTTCTAGCTCCTCAAATTATGCGCGTCGAAACGTTATAACGGTGGTTAGGGTTTACGTAAATTTTGCAGTGCTTTTATTAAAGACGTTAGTCTTTCTTGGCCTACTTAAACGAAGAAATTTTGGTCTGTCTGTCTGTCTGTCTGTCTGTCTGTCTGTCTGTCTGTCTGTGACTCGATTCAGCCACCCGGCCAAAGTGAAACAGATACTATAGTGTTATAGTCTTATAGTGTTATACAGTCTTATATACACACAGTTTTATATATACACGCTATAGTCTTATAAACGCACAGCCAAATATAAATTTCTAAGACTGGTGTTAATGTTCATACTTGTCAACATTGTCGAACGAGAACAAGACATTACACAAATATAAGGCAGAAAATCAATACATCAGCGATATTTTCAGTGTTCCTTTATTAAAAAAATTCGCGGATGCTTGGTTTTTCGAGAGGATATGAAATACTGCATCAACTGCAGAAAACCGTCGCCTGCTGTTTCCCGCGCTACCTGGTGACATTAAAAAAAAATCAGACGGCAACAGCAACGAAAGGTTCCACTAGATAGGTTCGACGTTCCGCTTGGAACGCTTGTGGAGCGGGGCAATGTGGTTCTATAAACATTGTAGTAGGGTGCCTCGATTCACGCACGTCTCGGCAGCGCTGGCATCGAGGCACCCGGCCTGGAGCAGTGGAACGCGGTAAATTTAAATTGACTTAAGCAAACGTTTAGTGTGTTTACCTTGGGAGGAGCAAGACAGGAGGAAAAGGAACGGCATGAGAGGTGAGCCGGAAAGATATGGGAGGCATTTACTTGCCAGGGGCGCAGTCTACTATCGTCCTATCGTCTTTCGTCGACATGTCGACATTGCGACATCTTGCGTATATGTGGAGAGACGAAGTAGGACGTCAATATTATCGCATTAACTAACTCACTCACTCACTCGCTCACTCGCTCGCTCCCTTCCTTACTCCTTCACTCCCTCGCACCATCCCTCCTTGCCACCCTCCCTCCCTCCTTCACTCACTCACTCACTCGCTCGTTTATTCACTCACTCCTTTACCCACTCACTCACTCACTCACTCACTCACTCACTCACTCACTCACTCACTCACTCATAAGCTCACGCTCTCCGCTCACTCACTCGCTCACCCCTTCGCTCATTTACTCACTTGCTCACTCAACCACTCACTCACCCGCTCACCCGCTCACTCACTCCTTCGTTCACTCACTCACGCACTCATTCCTTCGCTCACGCACACACTCACTCTTTGCTCACCCACTCACTCACTCGCTCACTCACTCCTTTGCTCACGCATTCACTCACCCACTCACTCACTCGCTCCTTCTCTCACGCACTCATGCGCTCACTCATTCACTCGCTCACTGACTCACTCACTCGCTCCTTTGCTCACTCACACACTCGCTCACTCCGCTCATTGACTCCCTCCCTCACTCGCTTCATCCCTCACTCACTCGCTCCCTCCCTCGCTCACTCACTCACTCACTCGCTCACTCACTCACTCACTCACTCACTCACTCACTCACTCACTCACTCACTCACTCACTCACTCACTCACTCACTCACTCACTCACTCACCCGCTCACCCGCTCACTCACTCCTTCGTTCACTCACTCACGCACTCATTCCTTCGCTCACGCACACACTCACTCTTTGCTCACCCACTCACTCACTCGCTCACTCACTCCTTTGCTCACGCATTCACTCACCCACTCACTCACTCGCTCCTTCTCTCACGCACTCATGCGCTCACTCGCTCACTGACTCACTCACTCGCTCCTTTGCTCACTCACACACTCGCTCACTCCGCTCATTCACTCCCTCCCTCACTCGCTTCATCCCTCACTCACTCGCTCCCTCCCTCGCTCACTCACTCACTCACTCACTCACTCACTCACTCACTTACTCACTCAATCCTTCGCCCACGCATCACTTGCTCACTCACTCACTCATTCACTCACGCACTCGCTCACTTACACCCTCACTCGCTCCCTCGCTCACGCACAAACTCGCTCGCTCACTCACTCACTCGCTTACTCCTTCGCTCACGCACTCACTCGCTCACTCCATCCCGTACTCACGCACTCACTCACTCACTCACAAACTCACTCCCTCCTTTGCTCACTCACTCACTCCTTCACTCACTCACGCACTCACTCACTCGCTCGCTCGCTCATTCGCTCGCTCCTTCGCTCCCTTTACAGAAACTTACTCCACGTAGGGATATTAACCTAAATCTGGATAGAAAGCAATTCTTTCACGCCAAAAGCAGGGTGCCACGGGGATGCGTTTCTAGTATGTATATCCAAATACCGGAAGTAAAAAGTTCATTGCTTTACGCACGTAATAAAATATGATTTCTGTCTAATTGTATACCCTGCTTATTACCACACTGAAGGTATGCAATAGCCTGCTGCAGCCTGATCACAGCAGGTACGAGCGGAAATTACTGTCAACTGTGCCAGCCCTTACGAACCTGCATTTTCAAATACTTTATTTGCATCGTTGCAGTGTGCTGTCAAGGAACGCGTCTCCTCTCCTCCTCGAGTTGTCGTGGTCCACAGCAGCCAGTGATAAGTTATGATTCCAAGTGTTTGTGATACGGCACGGCGGCACTAAGGCAGAGCACTTGCACGCAATGCCACGCCCTCTTTAGTAAACGACGCTTATTGTCTCACTCAATTAGCAGTGTTTATTGTGAGACAAACAGTGATGGCCGAAAATCAAAGCTCTTTCTTCTGGGAAGATAGAACGTTGTAGCAGTGCACAAATGTTTACTCGCTGACGCTCGGGAGAGTCTTCTTCTCTCTTTAGCTGGAACATGTGTACAGAGTCTCGGCAACGACTGCAACCACTCACACCGAAGTAGAGTTCCCAGGCTTGCAGTGTCCGACACCCCCAAACTCGAACCGCTCTTCGGGGTCGGCCAGGACGCACGTATGGCCGTTTATGCACACGTCTTGTTGCCAGGTGTTGCAAGCTTCGTCTGGGCACTGTAAAAGTACAGTTGAGGATTTTTTTTGTGAGAAAAAGCGTTGTTGTGAGACGCTACAGCGTGCATGCGTACACCAACCACGGCAGTTTTGCAAGAGTCGTGCGAGGCTCTTCTTGGTGTCAATAAAGTTGTTTCTCTCTCTCTCTTTCTTGGCCACACCATGGACACACGCGTACAGATATATCCACACACAAAACCAGCGAGAAAAGTGTCCGCTAACTGGTAATAAACGCATGTATGGGTCCCACCTGATCAGCTATCATTATCTCTTATCTTTTAATCGTTGTGACAGCATAATAAGGCGTCGTACGTCAGGCTACTCATGAATTTCACCAGGAACTTCGGAGATAAATTTCTTCCTCACGATTTTATTGAATTTGCTCGCCTTAATATCGATGATCACGAAACACTTGAACGTATATCCTTTTTTCAACTAATGAAACGCGACATTCATAAAGAAGATGAAAACATTGCAGAGCATCAAAAGTTTAGAAAAAGTTGATATTCCGCGCACCAAATTTGAAGGTTAACGTGGAGACACTTCATTCGAGTTGCAGTTATGTTTGAGCTCTCTCGCGAATGATTAAAACGTGGGTTCTAGTGAATTTATCATATATTAACATACGAACATACGGATGTTTTTTGACTTGGACGTTCTGAAAACAAATGTTTGGCTCGTTGCAAATGAGGTTTTCCTAGTTCATCGCACCGAGTTTCTCAATGTGGGGTTATTTTGTATTCGAAGAGGTAACGGTGAATGCCAGTATTGTGTTTCCATCAATTCCTTAGTCCCGAAATTTTCAGTTTCACAACCAGCAATATTGTAATCGGTTCAGGGAGGACCTACACGAATTTTAGAATTATTCCATTGCGAGCTGGTCTCGTTGGTCGCTAGACTCGGGCCTAATGAGCACTCTTCAAAATAATACAGTCCGCTGAATTGAGATTTTTTTTCGATCACCTTGTAGCAGATGTCGCAGCACCCGCATTCATCCTTGTAGGTGCCGCAGGCGCAGGTCTGTTCTCTGCAATCCGCTTCGGCGCACGTGTAGGACGAGCAGTCTAGCGGTGACGTCGCTGACACGCTGGAGGAGTGGACAGGGCGGCTCAGTTAACGAGGACGACCGTTAAAAGGCACTCAACTGTTAACATCCTATGGGGATCACTGCTTCATGACCCATGGGCTTAAAAACCATTGTGAAACTATACGAAAAGTTTTGCGGGTTCATGAAAATGCGGCAGACGGCCTAATTTGCTCATTTTGGAAGTATGTACCCTCTGTACTGAAATAAAGAAATGAAGCTCTCGCGTGTTTGACACCTAGCACCATCTAGTGAGAACTAGATATACCAAAATGTGTTCCTTGTATAGTCTTTATTTGAGTAAAGGAATGATATATTTTCAAAAGAAGCAAACTAGGTGGTCAGGAACAGTTCTATGTATTCATAAAACCTTTCCTATCGGTACGCAATGCCTTTTAAGCGCGTGCGTCATGAATTCGTTATCCCCATAGGGACGTGATTAGGTGAGTCCCTCTTAAAGAGACCCAGAAAAGCTTTCTCTAAAAGTTACAAAAGGCCTGTATGGTCGCGTAGCACCAATATAGCGATGCAATGCCGTTGGAATTATTGATCTACATTCAGTATTAGCTGCGCCAGAAGCAATTAAATGCACCTCTCCCCACTTGCCGATCGACTCCTCCTCCCTCTCTGCTTCCTTCAAAGCAGCTGGAAACACTGGGAATAGCCATGGGAATAGGCGACGCTCGACTTCCGTTCTGAGCTAGCTACATTCCTGCGCCTAGGCACGCGTCAATCCCTGCGGACCCGCCTTTGCCGCCTTTGCCTCGGGATCGCGCAGGAAGGAGGAAGATCAGCCGGAAGCCAATGGTAGTGACGCCGCCGGCGGCCGACCTCGCCGGCGATTGGGCGAATCAGGGGGTGCCTTTGCCGTTGCGTCAGCCGCGATCGCCGTTGCGTCATCCGCGGTCGCCGTTGCGTCAGCCGCGGTCGGCTCGCTGCGGCGTCGCGCTCATCGGCTGAGAAAGGCGATCTTCAAAAATTGTTTGCAAATTATCCGTACAACGTATGGGGCTCACACGTGGCTCAAAAATCACCCGTTATGTGTTCTACCACCTGAATGCATTTGATTGCCACCTTCACAAAGCTTTTCGGGGTCCCTTTAAGGCGACAGTAAAGGCGGAATAGCTTTTTGTTTCAGTCGAAAGATCACACGTTTCGTAGCTCTCGGCTTCTGTTCGACTGCCAACGACGCCTTGTTTGCTGATAAACACGTAATTAAAGCTGGCTGTTCTTCCTACTGTTACACTTACATTTTTTGCGACGCTGAACAGCACGTCACAAAGTGCACACACTGAGACGGGGCGCGATTTCCAAACGTTTTGCTGCACAGCACCTTCCCCCCACTCTCACCCCCACGTGACATGTGTGAGTGGGCGTCGCGCAATTCAGAACGGTAATTAAACGCGGGCATAGGCTGCGCCCCGAAACTAAATCCTCCTAAACGATACCAAACCACGCATACAAAACAACGTATGGAATTTGATCTTTGAAAGGTTTTTTGAAAAACAAAAATATAGAATACGCCCGCCGGAGCTCGAACCCAGGCCGTTAGCACGAGTACCAAGAATTTCACCTTGAGGCTAGACAGGCCGAACAGCGGGCCTTTTTATAACTTCGGCACCAGAGAATAGCACAGGAAGTGACATTACAACATAGCACGGCGCTGTGCTGAGAAGAGTCTGAAAACACGCAGCGGGGCACTGTATTCAGTTTTGCTCGATCGTCAACATCTTACTCGGTGCCGGTTCTCATTGTCTATCAATATCGCGGCGTATATTGAGAGCCAATAAAAAAAAAAATACCGGGCCACCTTCACTGACGTGAAACTTGGGGAGGAGCGAAGCATGCATTGTATAAGTCTTGGCGTCTTGGCGTTTTGCCTTCGGGGATGAAACCGTTGGGGTGTAGAGGTATACAGCTTTGCTGCAAGTCTCTTGTCCTTGAAGCACGAAGCGTTCTTGCACGATCCGTTGGAAAACGAGTGTCCCGGTGTGTTCTCTTAGTACTCCTTTTTGCACACGGAGCTGAAAAGTTCTAGCGCGAGGCGTTGGAAAGCGAGTGTACCGGTGTGTTCTTTTAGTACGTGTTACGGTCTAGCGTGAGGCTTTGGAAAACGAGTGTCCGCTGTTTTAGTACCGTGACTACGTGAAACGACGACGATGACAGGAGACGCCGACAGCCCGAGCCCCTAAGGTACTTCGCCCCTAAAATAAAACCACCGGTCTTGCAAACATTTCCGCACTGATCGGGCTCCAATCGAGGCCATTCGCGCCCAAACCCATGGTTCTGCCAATTAGGCTGCGGAGGCCGAACCGGGAAGGTTTTTTACTAGTTGCTCAGAGCAAGGAACACAATGCTCGGAGTGGAAGGTGGTTGACGCTATTTGCGTACAGGAAGTGGCGGACTTCAATCTACAGGGGACTGGAATATCGCTTCCCAGTGGGAAATAACCCTCTTGTGGTTGGCTCAGGCGTTGTGCTGCCCGAGCCCAAGGACGCGGGTTTGATCCCAGCCGCGGTGGCTGCTTTTCTGGCGGGGAAGGGAAAGCGCCTGTGTGTTGAGAATTGGGGCGCACGTTAAAGATACCCCAAAGGTAGTCAAAAGTGCTCCGGAACTGCCTTCTACTGCGGCGCGCCTCATAGCCCACGTGTGGCTTCGGCGCGTTAAACCCCACCACCATCACCACCAATAACACAATTGTAAGTAGTAACCAGAGTTGCCAGGTCCTCAGAATGAAAATGTCGCCTTGAAATAGTCAAAAGTAGCCACAAGTGCCACATTAATCAAAGTGAATGTTTGAAAGTGAGCCAGAAAAGGCGCCATTTTCAGCAAGGCGAGGCTAGTAAATACGTTTTGATTACCTTTGCGGAAAAAAATGCACAGAATTACGAGACGCAGAAAACCGCATTACAAATCTTCATTCGTTTTCTGTGGTGCGGAAAAGTGACCGCGGTTGAATACTGTCTACAAAAAATTGAAATGTTCAGGTATAGGGGAAGAATTCAAAAATGATAAAGGAATGACTTCAGAATGGTCGTTGCTGCACACAGTGTGGTTTTAACCACTTTGGACTTGACTCTTTACATTGGCCGTGTCCTAATTATACAAAAACAGTCATACCCACTTCCCACCACTCAGCATGACATCTTAAGCTCCCGTAAACTACGGGAGCGTTACACTTTAAACCGTTGGCGTTGCTTGAAGGCTTTGACGCTATTCATACGACATCGGGTGCAGGAGACTAAAAGAGCAAGGCAAATTGTGATCTCTTGCGTTAAGTAGCGCTGTACGTATGGTGGTGTGTTTGAGTGACTGAATTGTTGAGCCTATT
The DNA here is from genome assembly GCA_013339765.2 of Haemaphysalis longicornis. Lineage (NCBI taxonomy): Eukaryota > Metazoa > Arthropoda > Arachnida > Ixodida > Ixodidae > Haemaphysalis > Haemaphysalis longicornis. The sequence continues at coordinate 99,596,113 of CM023458.1, read as the reverse complement.
CTAGACTTTGCCAGATAACAGTCATCTGCCTAGACGTTTGTTCATTTCTGTTCATTCAGTTTGTACCAATGGCTGAAATGCAATGAAAGATCGTATAAGGCCCCCTTTTTGGAAGTGCGGCACCCGAAGCGCCCTGAAATATACAAAACCAGCAATGCTCGAAGGAGCCAGAAAGTAGCCAAGTCGCCACACTGACATTTTCGTCGCCACGATCTCGAAAAGTCGCCAGTGTGGAGACAGATCGCCAAGCCTGGCAACTCTGGCAGTAACGTTCCTGGATGATTCGAGTGGCAGAGAGAAAAAAATTTCGCGTTTCGCTGGCGTAGGAAAGACATCGTCTTTAACAGGAACCAGGCTTTGACGTGCCATTGCTTCGAGCGGAAATTTAAACGCGTCAGCCACTGTCTTAAACATTTTTGTCTCGCTAAACCTCAAACGTTTTCCCATCCCATCCATCCAATCCAATCCAATCCAATCCTTACCTCAGAACGGCGATGACGACGAAGAAGAGGGAAGCAAGCGCCAGCTTCATCTTCAGCCTGCTTCCACGGGAGTGATATCAATACAATGCTTTTCAAAATGTTCAAGTCGGTATTTCGCGTGGTAAAACTGCACATAGATAATACTTTTTGCCCCTTTACCGAATGTCGGAATAGTTTAAACCATACGGAGTACTTAATGTGCCCCAAACCCTCGGGCACACCGGTGTGCATAAAACATAACATAACATAACACAACGCAAGATAACATAACATAACATAACATAACATAACGTAACATAACATAACATAATAACGTAACGTAACATAATACTGCATAACATAACATAACATAATAACATAAATAACAACATAAGGTAACGTAACATAACATAACAGGATATAACAACATAACATAAAAGCAACCATCTTTGTTTTTTTTTTCTCGTAGTCAGCAGAACAACACGTCCCTTACTGGACCAATTGGGCGATTTTGTTTTTAAGCGGAATTGAGGCCACACAGATATTCTTATGGTGTTATTAATTGCTACGAAACTACCGCAAGCACCATGCCCCCTAAGCCCTCTCGGTCACGCAGACTCACGGCGCTTTTCTTCTTCTAGAAACCTTCGTATGGATATTATATTGAGCGGCCTGTGCCATTTAAGAAAAAAATTGAAGACTCCCAAATGGGTATTGTCGATCGAATAAATGCTTTTAGCCATTCTGCACTGCACTGCAGGCCCTTTAAAGTCGGCTTCGGTACTAAAAACTCGTGCCCTGTGGAGAAGACATTTTTTTAAGGAGCCATTACGCAGTCTGATATCAAAATAGGATTGCCCGAAAGCCTTTTAGTACTATAACATCCATAAGAAGCGCTGTACAGAAGCCCGCTTAAAGGCAGCTTCATTACAAGACACAAATGCATTGCAGAAACGAAAACGTTTTAGTAGCAATAGGAGGAGTGCGATTTCAAAGTATGAGAGCCTTAGCGCCTTCTACTAATAGCATTTTCGTACTCGGAGAAACTGTGACACACCAACCGCTGCAGACGGCCAGGTCAGACGGGCTTCCTCCCCGAGTTCACAGAAAAATGTCAAGGCATTTACGATATTCTTACAAACGGGCGCATCACGTATTCGGCTGGAAGAGTGCGAAGCGTTTGAGAAGAGACTTTGACAAAAGGTTGTCGGTAGAGGCGTTTCAAACAAAACTAAGGCTTCTGGCCACTGGCGCTGATAATAGAAAATCAAACACCGATTTGCAAAAACAAAAAGAAATGTCGCTCATTTGTAACAAATTATGCATTAAACTTGAAAAGTGAGAGGTAAACGGTAAACCCATAAAAAAGCCTAATGGGAGCGGATTCATTCCTGACGTAAAATGTAGCGAAGAGTCACCTCACCTGTTTATGGAAGGTCCCGATATACTCGTCTCTTCTGCTTTGACACACGACTTTTCGCAGTGGGATACGTTTTGCGTACGCGCGCCGCTATTTAAACCCGGCTACAGAAGCTGTTTACAGGCTTGTGCGGGGGTTGTACAAGGCCGTCGGTAATACGGCCCGAGGAGATACCCCGAGTTTGAAGCCAAGATTATAAATTCGCGTCGCACACGTGGGTCTGCAAGGTCTGATTCACAACTGCGGAGGCTAGACCAGGGGAAGCAACTTGAAGCCGCTGTGATTACAAATATCACCACGCCTGCTATTTTGGCACGCCCGACGGAATCCCTCAGGCGGGAACGTTATGGCAACTTCGTTCCGCTGCGTATAGATAGCAGATAGGGATGAATACATTTGCTAAAACAGAAAATAGGGCGAGCTGGCACGTTTTGAAAAAGCGTACATGACACGAAATAACCAAACACAAGAGAGAGAGAGCAAGAACAGCTCCATACCGTACTTTGATATGAGACAACTTGTAATGCCCATAAAAATGTCTTTCCAGCAACGCTTTGCGTACCATAGTGGAGCTGACTCTATTTAGTCTCTATCCATTTAGAATGCATGGGGGTTACAAAATTTCTTCAAAATTTCTACAAAATTTCAAATTCAAAAGGACCCCCTATACAGCCACTGAAAAAATGTCTGTCTAGCAACCCATTCGTGCATAATAGTGGTCAACTTAAATGGCGCTTGGTATATAGCTAACTGAAATTCAAAACAGCGCAAAAAGACGGGACGAGAGACGACGACACCCGACGCTGACTAGGAACTGGTTGGTTTATTCCGCGGCTTGCGAAATTTACCCAATGAAGGAAGGCGAGAAGGAATCATGATAAACAGTAAGTATTTCACAGGGATGCGTGGGATGTCAAGGACGGATTTTTAAAGGGCCTAGGGGTTTTTATCGTGCGTTCTTGATATCCACATAGGATGACAGGAAGGCATCTCAGTAGCGTGTGGGTAATCCACTTTCGAGCTACAGTACGAGCTCATTAGAGCATGGGAGCCTCGCTCTGTTAGAAATGGAGAGTGAGAACCGAGTAAGAAAGTACAAATTCGAAACTCAAGTAAGCACTGAATTTGCAGCTGAGACCCAGTGAAAGCGAGGGAGGAGTAACATCGAACAGGTGCTAAAATTCAATGTAGAAAAAAAGGAAACATCATGCCAGTTGCTTTTACAAAATCGAATTGATCTATAATGGAGAAGCTTTGATATCGAATGGAACGTTAATGGAATAGTTCAAGAACCCAGCAGAGATTTAAGTTGTGCTTAAAGGAGTACTGACACGAAATTTCTCGCTTTCAGTTTTTATGCTGTAAAAAATACCTATTGGCGCAGTAATTACGAAATTCGAACCGAAAGCCGTCAGCCGCCAACACAGAATTAATTATAACACATTTATTGCAACCAATTTCAAATTTCGTCTCCGCGTGGGAAAACGGCCGTTCGAAGGCCAGCCTGCAAGCGGGCCAGCCTTACGTCACGGTCTCACCCGTGACGTCAGGGACGTTTTTCTTTCCTCCATGCGTTCGCCGCATCGTCTGCTGCGATTCCACATGGTCCGCACTCGCCCGCGCAGTCGACATGTCGTCTGAATCGTCAGACTCGGATGAGTCGCTGCCACCTCGACAGACAGAACAACTTTATTTGGCCAGGCGATAAGGCCGGCGATGTCTTCGCCGTCGTCCGTTTTTTAATATCACTGCGGCACGAACCGGCACAGACCGTGATAGCAACAGCTTGTCGCCACTCTTCTAATCAATCTGATCGCGAAAAAGAAGTTCCACATGCGAGAAAGCAGATGTTAGTGTGTTGAAAAATTGTGCTAGGGGTTGTATCAGCCGAGTGGCGTTCAGATATTTGCCGCGATGGTAAGCCTACGCTGACCGGCAGCGGAGGTTCGCGCTCCGACCCAGCACTGCCGGCACCAGCGGTGCGGCGAGTGGCCGAAAGATGGCGCCACCTGCGCCGCTAGAATCAAAACAGGCCGCGGCAGATGTCTTGGTCACCGATTACTGAAACGGAAATTATTGCCAAAATAAAGCTCCATATGTGAAAAAGGGGATGATAGTGTGGTGAAAAGTTGTGTAAGGGATGGTCATTCGCAGTTGTACAGATACCAGCGATCAAATAGTCGCCACGATACTAAAAGCCTAAAGTTCCCAACACCCAAGGTGACCCGTGCAACCCCGAGCCCGCTGGCTTGGGCGATAGTTCTTGCGGCCACCTCCGCGCACGAACTCAGTCCACGTTTAGCGCTGGATGTCGTCGCGTGGAAAATAATGCATCTTGGCGTCGTCGTCTATTCGCTCGGACAGGCTTCCACGAGCAGTACTTCGCATACCGCGAGCTTGCCATAGCACAACTTGGGTGAGCTCGGCGACGCGCACCGCCGCGTCGCCGCGGTGCCGACACCGCGCAGTTTTCGGCACCAGTGCAAGGGAACACCATGCGCCGGCCACGAACTGAAGAGCAAAGACGTCGAACACGCAACGTTTACAAGCATTGCTCACACAGCTACGCCCACGTATCCTGCCCAAACGAATACCACCGACAACAGCTGCGCAGGATATCGTTTCCGGTTCCGAAAACGACTATATGACGTCACCCTTAACCGGCCAGACACGCAGGCCGATGTTTCGTCACGCCGAAAGCGATTTCGCTAGTGCTGCCGATTTGTGGAAGCTCGCGGCCTGGACAATCAAAATCGATTTTAGATGCGTGATTCCGGCCTCGGATCGCTGCAAAAATTTCTGTGAGGCATCTTTACAAACTACTGAAGCCAATTATATCATTTTTTAGGCGTCAAAATTTGGTATCAGAACTCCTTTAAACTTTCCAATGCAAGCGAATGTTTTACAATACTGTGCTACATTTTCGGCGCGCGTACACTCTAGGGAACGCGCCCACAGATACCATAATAGTAAACACTGCGCTGCATGGCGAATCTCTGTCTGCGGCAGGTTAAAGATGGCGCCGGTGTGATCTGCAACTGTGCATACGGGCGTGTCACTTTCAAATGCTTTGCCTCGATATCTGAAAAAGCTAAAACGCCTATACAGCGGTGATGTAATTTATCACTACAGATATCCTACTCGCATATCGTACTCGCATATCGTACCTTTCTCGCGTACGAATTCCGGATTTTTAAGATTGCAGTATCGTGTACTGTGTTCATTAAACAAATTACGCAGAAATGGTCTAGATTTAAGTAGTGTCTCAAAAAACAATTGAAATCGCAAATGATTAAAAATGGAGGCCTTGCCTCAAACTGGTTAAAAGTAATCTTTTGTGTATTTTTCATTGGCTCGTATTTCTGCGTTTCAAGTGTATATACCTGTGACTCGGGCTGCGGTCTATGTATAATTTTATTAACCCAATTTTCTCTGGTTGCTATTTTATGAGATATTGCTGTACATTGTGCAGAATGTATGTGCTTTTATTTCTTCCCTTAGTGTGCAAAACATTGCATTGATGCAGCAAGCTACATATATATGGCAATACTATTACGCTCGTAATACTATTGTGCGCCGTACCACTGTTGTGTTAGCTATAGTGTGAATGAGATAGTATTCGTACGGTACACGCTACACGCTACACGCTTGCTACACGCTTGTTGTAATATTACTGTATTTTTGTATGCATGAAAGAGTCCATACGCTGTATCAAATGCGCGTATTGTCAAACACTGCAGCCGTTGCCAAGACAACGGGGCAAGGTCCTCGTCAAGCTGCTGCTTTGCAGCTTTTTGTTTTGTCCCAGCACTCTTTTATGAAAAGAAGGCTAAATAGAAAAAAAAAGAAGGTTGAATTGTACACTAGAATTTTCAACCGCCCCGCCCTTTCGGCACTGATTATCGGAGGCTTGTTTTTGGTATAGTGGGAAGTATACTGAAATATTTTTGCTATGTGTAGGTTAGATTTAAAGTAAGTAAAGAAAAAGTGGGTCAGATAACCGACTTAGTACAGGCTTTTGCTGTGTGAGCTTAACTTCGAGAAAAAAAGTTTTTTTCTTTTGTAACTGTCAGTCCTCTTTATCGCTTGTGGTACGTTTATTTAGAATAGAACCAGCGAAGCATGAGTAGAAGTATTGCTCTTGGCTTTGCAGTCGAATGTTCTTCAAAAATGACAGAAAAGGCACAATTCTTTGCTTATGTGGTATCTATTTTTTATTGCTTTCGTGTTAGTGGAGAATCACTCGTGATATCAATTAAAAAAATATAGCACTACCTTTTACGCAAACGACGTCCTGCAATTCTTTAGCGTGTTAAAACACGGCCATTGATTGAAATAACCTTTGTTTTTTTAATGCCTATAATAGTTTAACAGTTTCCTCCTGAAGCGAACGAGCAGAAAATATACAGGGTCGTTGCTTGCTGCATTGCATTCATGAGAAAGCACAGCTACAGGCAGTACGTTAATCGTTGATATTCATTTCTTTGAGAAAGTTGCGAAAATCGAAGAAAATACCAAAAGTCTTCACTGAGTGGCGCAGAAACGCTCGATAAAAGATTGACCGGTAAAACGTCGAATAATAGTTGGACGAAGTAAAAAGAAAGCAGGGCCCAAGATGCGCCGACGCACAGCCACAAGTCAGGCTTGCAAACAGTCGTAATAGAGCAGACGTTCGCGTGTAGGTCTCCCTGAGAAAGTTTACGAGACTGCGCAGGTGCTCAACTCTGCTGAAGTTGCCGGTGTTGAACTTTCCAGAGCACGCCCCGGGTCCCTGGTCGTAGTTGACGTCGTAGGCGGCGATGCTGAAGACACGGGATGGGTTTTTGTCTTTTACGGCGCAGTACTGAAACGACGAAGAGCCGTAGTTCAGGTTACATCGACTACGCGCATCGGTAATGTTCACAACGTACCACTATCGATCAAAACCTGACGTTTCCGTACTCCTCATCCGGGATTAAGCAACAAAAATTGGTTCCATTTAAGCAGAGTTGATAAGTACGAGCGTGGTCATACGTCTTATCTTAACTCATAAAGCACGGCGCTGATTATCAATCTATCTACATTCCTATCAATCGATGCATCCTATGTATTTTTTCTGTAATGTCACGGTCTTTCAAAGGTTTGGGCAATTAAGTCAGTTGTTAGTTGCGCTTCCATCTGGCGTTTCTCTCCATTTTTTTTTCATCTTGCGGGTTTTAAACACTGATCCTGGCAGCGTGTTCGCAGTTATGATGCACCAACTGAGCCCACAAGCAAGCTTTCCTGTTTCGTTCATCAGAAAATATATAATTGGGAGGCAGAGCTTCAGTCCCGCTCCACAGAAGCGTGAGGTGTGCATAAGAAAAGCTAGACAGGTACGCCCGTACGCAAACACCGAGGGAACCAGGAATATCCAGGTCATTAAACAGTGTAGCTACACTTGTAGCAGCATGTGTAATTGGGAGGCAAGGATTAAATTTCCTGGACAGAGATGCGACTGCAAAGGGATAGGACCAATATCCTTACAAACAGCCTGAAATACCATAACCTGAAACTCAAATGGTCGCGAATTAACTTCAGCTTCACAACTAAAGAGTTCATGACTCAAGGTGACCTCAACATCGTTTAGCCAAGGTGATTTGAACATTTTATGCCTCATCCGAAACTTGACCTCACTCCAACCCCGAGAGCGTAAGATGTATACTTGCTAATCTCAAGTTCATTCGAAACGTTTATCAAACACACACATTTTCCATGCAAGCGAAGCTGATAGCTTACCTGCTCAATGTTGGTTGCTACGTATTTGCTGCGGCAAAGTAGCCATAACGGGCAAAAATGTTTTAACCCAATACTTTGGAATTAACTTTCCGGCGCATCTTTTGGTCATTTTTGGTGTTCAAATAACAACTCCAATATGGATCTTCGTTCTTGTTAAATCAAAACTTTACCTAAGTTAACATGGTGTTAGCAGATAAGACACGAAGTGAATAGCTGTCTGAAAATATTACTGGTAAGTGTAGCACACCTTCTCAAACATCTGTATGTCGTAAACTTGGAATATTAGATTGATTTCGTCATGCACCTTATACATCGTGACTAGGAAGAAAAATGCTCGAGCGGGAAAGTGCGTTATCAAGTCTCAACTGAGCTACAAACTCTCACTCAACTTCAGGCTTTACTACTGCGTATGACGTGGAAATGGCAAGCCCGCTATCAACAACCATTGCAAAACGCCGTGCGATCGGAACATCCCCACATTATATTACACCTCCAGGAATGACGTTAAGGAGAACCTGGGGCTGGTGCCGACTTCGTGAGCTCTAAACCTGATTACAGTGCCGAGGTCTGGTTGGTAAGGAAAACGTTTTCATTGAGACTCTTATCCAGTCCTCAAACACTGTGGAGCGATACACGAGATCTTACTTGTTTTATCATCGAAATTTATGAGGTCATATTCGACTTCTCATCATCACCATCATAATCATCATCAGTTTGTTTGTGTACACTGCAGGACGAAGTATCATACCAAAATATTGCCGCGAACCATGTATGGGTTTGTTTATTTATTGTTTGTTTTTACTGCCGGGCCACGCCCGGCTGTGTTATCTGCGTTCCAAACGAAGCGCGTCTTACATTTTTTACTTTTATGCCGCACGGGCTATCACATTCAGATAAGCAGACTGTTTCGCCCTAACGTCGCTAGCCCAGAATAATCGTCTGTGATCTACAATGTTGTGGATGTCAATCGACGGTTCCAGAAACACTCGCGCCGAAAGATAAAAAGCCTGCAGAGCAGACGCCTCGGCATTCGATTCTGCGACGCTCGCCGACGCAAGTCACTTTGTTGACCGCTGCTTCGCCGCCTCTGTATTCTGCGTCGTCCTTGGCTTCGTGACAATATCCAGCCACGTCTATCCAATGCCAGCTGAGTCCACCATTTCCCATAAAATTTTCGTACCTCATCAGCCCCATTGTGTCCTTGGCCGACCCCTGTTGCGTTTACGGTCTATTGGCAGCCACTCTATTAAACGGATGGCCCACCCGTTGTCGCATGCGCATGACGTGACCCACGCATGCGCGCTTCCTTCGCCTAATTTGAGCTAGAATTTCTTCCATACGAGCCTGTTACCTAATCCACGCGCCTGTTTTCTTATCCCTAAGCATGACCCCTAGCAGTCTCTTAACACGAAAGTGTGTTATTCCCTGATACAGGAAGATTTCGCTGACGTCATATCCGTCACGGAAGTGACGCCTGTAAAACGAAGCAAGCGGCCCGTAAAGGGTGCACCCCTGCCCACATCGTGTTGTTGCGGTGAAGCAACCTTTGGTACTAATGAGTACGTTATACTTTGGGTGTTCGCGGCAGAAAACCCGAAGGTGTTTTATGCCGCGATACCCCAAAATTTCACTGACGTCATATCCGTCACGGAAATGACGCCAGTACACCTTTTCCGAAGCGACCCGCATGCAGGACGTCGCTCGCCAAGTACACCCACAAGAAGCCGCCGACCCGCAAATCATGCTCAGCTGCAGATTTCGCTGCACATATCACTTTCGTGTTTGACTGATTCCTACGACAGGAGGAATCAACCACAGTTTTTTTTTCAATCGCCCGTTGGGCGATCCATGTTTCCTTTCAAGTCGTTTAGTGAGACCCCATGTTTGTGCCCCGTACGTCATTACTGGAAAAACGCGCTGGTAACATAACAGCTTTTGAGTGACAGTAGAAGTTCACTATTCAGGATATCATAATTTCTATAAAAATGCAGCCCACCCCGTACTTATCCTGCGGGTAATTTCCTTTTCATGATTGGGATCAGCACTTATGACTTGCCCAAGATAGACGTAATCGCTTACTGTTTCCAAGATTTTATTACCTACCTTGAAGTCACGTTCCTTCGCATGCTTATGGAACATAACCTTTGATTTTTTCTTGTTTATTTTTAATCCTGCAACCAAACTTTCCGAGGTGCGATTAAACCCCTCTACGATAGCGAAAATCCCGCAGTTTTTTGTTGTGAGTACGGGGCCGTGGCGCATGCGCACAACGTGCTTATGCGGACGACGTACCTTGCGGGCGTTGGTCTCCCTCACGTCGAATGTATACAGCAGCCGATCTTGTGCGTCGAACGTCAAAGCCACTGTGTCATCGAGATCAGTCTTCAGGTGTCCCTCGTATTCTTTGCTCTTGTCATCGCAAAGCTGTAGGAGGATAAGGTTATGAGGCCGGGAGGGTACAAATGCGTAATTTGTCTGCATGCTCTCGAAGCAGACATGGAAAATCGTCAATAGGGCCAATGGTCACTGGTCAACACAGTCGATGGGGATTTCAGCCCAATTTTCACTTGATTTCATGAGCATCGTAGAGCGCTGGCGAAGCTGCGGCTGCCATCAACCAATAAGGAAGCAGGAAGCGACAGTATGCACAAAAAAAGAAAAAAATATTTACCACTCCTCTCTATAAGAAAGTTGAGAGAAGCACGAAAGCGTTCTCATATCAAACCTGCGTAAAGAGTGCGTCAATAACTTCGCTAAAAGTGCGTCCCACCTTCTCTGAAAGTGCCTGCTATCGATAGTGAAACCAGAGTCCTTCAATGCCTCTTTGGTCATGAAACTTCGCCATCACGCTATGGGAGAGCTTCGTGCGCTGCCGCGCCGCGGCGCTGGTGTTGATCGGAGGGCAGCCGGGGGCGTGGTCAGAGCGCGGTTTGGCAGGGAACGGACCACGGAGTAAGATAAAACAGACGTTCGGCGCGTTATCAGCAGTGCGCTTTCGCTTTACGTGTCATGGGCCGCTCAAATGGACTTATCATTTTGTGAGCGGCGGAAAAATTTGGTGCGAACGGGCATGCTGCTACGGCGTTCCTGCCTGGCGGTCTGGCTACACAGCAGCGGAGGCCGCCCGATGCCCTCCGATATGCGGTGGCGCCCCTCGCGGTAGCCTTTGTCCCCATAGGAAACTTGGCCGGGAGTTTCATGACCAGCGAATCATTGAAGGACTCTGGTCAAACCTTCAGAAAGCCCAAATCGCAAACGAAGAAAAACCCATCCGACGATTTTTCGCGCGCTAAGCAAACGCATGGTCAAATGTATACGGATACTTGGTTTGTGAGATAAAGGTCTACTATTGTACTCCTTCTTCACTGTCGATGCGTGCATTGCATGTCTTATCTAGAACCTTCCTTTTTCGCGAATTTCAAGTAACCGTTTCGACAGAATCGAAGCCTGTGTCACGCATGCGCAGTGTGTACAGAGATCTTATCGGAGCTTTTCGGTCGACCAACCGGTCTATGGAGAACTGCATTTAATTTTTGAGAGGACACCATCGGTCCCACTACGAAATATTTCGCTTTATAAGGATGTTCTTTCGAGCTGGCACGCACATCTACACTCTTAAAAAAAGGTCGGGGCATTCACTAATGGAATACTAACAAGTTACTTGTCCCGGTATACACTAGGTACTTAGTAACTGGAGGTAGTAAATGTAGCACTTGTCAGAATTGCTAACTGAAGCAGGCAGTAAGCACCACTACCCCCACTAGTAAAGTCTCAGCGATACCCTCTTCTGAGCTACATGCGTTTACTGACTGGCCATGCACAACCTAGTCATAAGCACGACCTTAATCTAGTGCATACTACTTCCTACACTCAGTTAATTTACTAACCATGCAGTTGTTAGTGGCAGAGCCTACGTACAAAACCGCGGGGTAGTAAGGTTCGTAAGGAGTTAGTAAATACGGCCGTTACTACCTTTTTACGACCTTTTTTATTGGGTGTACTTTCATGAGTAGCTCTTACACAACTCGGCTTTGGACTACTTTCTTCTGCGCATTGTGAACGCCTCTGCGTATACCTCGGGGCTTCGGCAGCGCTGCACCGAGATGTGGAAAGGGAAGGCGGATGGCGTATCTTGCGAAGGCTCGTCATGAGTTAGTGCGTTATAAACATCGTTGCTGCTATGCAGTTCTGCTTGATTGTGACTTTCGCGACTCTACAAGGAGGCGATCGCATGAACTGCACTCTGTCAGTGTTGTAACCAGAAGAGCGCACGCTAAGAATAGTCAACACTGTGGCGCGTGGCAAAGTATTTTAACACATTAACAGCTCCAGTGGTCGATCGCAGAATCGATAGCCTGGAATTGATTTCCCCAACGATCGTTTCCGCAACTATTTGTTTAGTGTCGCACTGTGTCTTCCTAAGGCTTGGTTCTATGAAATACCGGAAGCAGAGTGACGCACAAAAATGGCGACCAGGTCAGGTGTTGCTCTTGCATGATCTACTCCAGCAGCATCCACGTGCATGTGCCGACCGGGACAGGCTTCAAAATACGACCCCCATCTTCCACCAGATATACTCGCCGTCTACTACCCTGTCCATTTGATGGTCCCTAGCCGGTCCAGTTGCAACTATCTCGCGAGGACGGACATATGACTGCAACTGCACCTTGTCACCTTCAGCGGAGCCAGTTCTTGTACGCCAAGCACTATCGACCAGAAGGCACACACATACAAAAAAGACATGTGCAGCTTTCCCGCTCATGGCAGTCCTTTCAACAGTGATTACTCTGTAATTATTTGTTGAAATGTAACACATTTTCGCGCAGCTAATATTGGGTGTGAAAACGTGCTTTGTGCACAGTTTCAAGTCTTGCACGTTGCGCGACCAAGTTCCAGAGCCATGGAAACTATCCCATACAAATGCATGGGGAGTAAGATTTGGCAGCATTACACAAAAAATATTAAGAATCCCGGAAAAGTATTTGAGAGCTTTCATCTTCACGTTGACTTCTTGCTTTATGCCAAGTATCACTTTTGATATTTGGAATTTTGAGCTAGAAAGCAGGGTATGTGCTCGTAGCGTGTTACCAACAAAAAATATTTTACTAACTCGCGTTGCTGCCAGTTCTTGCAAGCAATTGTGCACTTCCTTCATGCATAGCAACCGCGCTGGCTCAGTGGCTATGGCGTTATGCTGCTGAGCCCAAGGACGCGGGTTCGATTCCTTGCCGTGGCGACTGCTTTCTGATGAAGGCGAAAAGCGAAAGTGCAAGTGTGTCCACATTTCGGCAAACGTTAAGTATCCACAGGTGATCGAAATTAACCCGGAGCCCTTCACTACGGCGCGCCTTATAACCCAAGTTGTTATAAGCCCTCCAAATTTTAAGGGGGACTCATGTGATCACGTTCAAGTAGGACTTGCTAATCGTCACCCACGGGCTGAAAAACCATCGTGCGCCAATAAGAAGAAAGCTTTACAGATCCACGAAAACGATCGTAACGGTGTATTTTGCTTATTTCAACAATGTAATATATTCTAACCTGAAATAAAAATTAACAAGAAATGAAATGAAGTTTTGCGAGTTTGCACTAGATCCCGCTGGCTGGTTAGCAAGCAGGAGTTTAGTTCAGTGCAGAAGCGATATATTTCTAAAATAGACAAACTAATTGCTAGGATCACTTTTATACATTTGTAATAATTTTTATATTGGTGAACGATAATTTTGAAGCCCGGGAGCCATGAGGTAAATTTCATAGAAATGCGATCAGGTTAGTCCACCTTAATTTTCCGTCAGGCTACTGCGCTTGCAGTAAATTCGCGCAGTAAATGGGCGTAATTCCGTTATAGAGGCGAGCGCCTGGGCTTACGTGCACTGGCGAGGCGTCCTGGTCGAAAAAGCTGGTTTCGCAGGATCCAAACACACGGTATTCGTTACTGATCAGTGGCCTGTAGCGCCTGGCTTTTAATGTGGACGCCAGAGCCACCTCCACTGTAATCTCGTTCACCTCCATGCATTGAACCATTTCTGCGGCCTCAAACTGTCGATGGGAAAAGAAAAAGAAAAAGAAAAAAAATACACGCAGCACCTTTTATCCCGGCGGCCTTAAAATGACTTTGTACCACGTATGAACAGCGATAGCAATACTATAATTTTCGCAGTCATCATCATCAACAACAAAAACAACAGTCCACTAGATCCACTGCACGACAAAGGCCCTCCCATCGACTTCCAACCGCTCCTGTCTGGCGGTGCTAAGTCCATTCTTTGCCTCCTAATTCACTTATTTCGTCTCTCTGTCGAATTATCGCCTTCCCCGTCTTCTAGACCGCTCTCGTTATTCACTGTTACGCTGGTGTTCCACCGCTGTCATTTCACCTAACTACGTAGCCAGCCCAAGTCCATTTGTTTTTCTTTATTTCAACCATGATGTAGTCAATATTAGTTTGTTCCCTAATCCATGAAGCTCGGTTCCTGTCCCTAAGTGTTACTCCAGTCATTATTCGTTCCATGGCCCGTTGATCCCACTGCAGTTTGCGTTCATGTTGTTTAGTAAGGCGTCAAGTTCCCGTTGCATATTCCACCGCCGACAGGACACATTTGCTGCATTTTCTTCTTTTCAGTGATACAGGTACACTTTTCTTTTTCATTATTTCTAAGTGCTTGCCAAGTGCGCAGATGCCTGTCTATTCTGCGCCGGATTTCTTTTTCGTGGTTGGGATCAGCACAGACAACGTGTGCGAGATAGTTATAATCTTCTACGTGTCCTATCGTTTCGTTGCATATACTCCACAGGGCGCTTTCGGCATGTTTATTCATCATTACTTTAAATTTATTCATATTTATTTTTTGTACCACTGTCCCGCATTCTGATTATAGTTCCTCAGGCATTTTTTGCAGGTATTCTGCGGACTGGCTGAGCCAGATAATGTCTTCTTCAAACCACAAACGACTCAAATATTCTCCGTCTATCCGCAATACTGTGTTTTTTCAGTCAAGCTTCCTGAGTACCCCCTTCAGACATGCTGTGAACAGTTTTGGCGAGATAGTGCCACTCTGTCGTGCTCCCGTTGATCGAAAATTTGCTACTTTGCTTGTGAAGAATTATCCTGCCCGTACATCGTACACCGTGTATACATGTCTTCTAGGAGTTTTACGCAGGTTGGCGTTTTACTTTAATGAAACAAACTGTGCTATAAGATGACGCACAGTTAAGCCAATATACTGAATTCGGCCGGAGTAGTGAGGCGGCCACGTTGTTTCGGTCTTCAAGGTGCTGCAAACGAACGTGCGGTATTTCCACCTCCTCCAGTTATGCGCGTCGAAAAGTTATAAGGGTGATTATGGTTCAGGTAACTTTTGCAGTTATTTTTTTAATCGCTAAGCGGATCAAACATGGGGCACTTTTTCCACTTACCAATTGATGGGTGGGCTCGTGTTCACTGGCGCTTTCCTGCGGATTCTTGCTCATCCCAGCGGGCAGTATTACGCAGTTATGGGTACGCAGTGTTCACGAAGACTGGCGATAAGGAGTCGCGTATATGTGCCCTAAAGGACTGAGGACGATAAGGACGTCAGGCTACTATACTGCCCTCACACAGACACGCAAGATATACGTTAATCACTAGGGCACTCACACACTCACACTCAACATCACTCACTCACTCACTCACTCACCACAACTCACTCACTCCACTCATCACTCACGCACTCAGAAACTCACTCACTCACTCACTCACTCACTCACTCACTCACACTCACTCACTCACTCACTCACTCACTCACTCACTCACTCACTCACTCACTCACTCACTCACTCACTCTCACTCACTCACTCACTCACTCACTCACTCACTCACTCACTCACTCACTCACTCACTCACTCACTCACTCACTCACTCACTCACTCCACCACTCACTCACAAACTCACTCACTTACTCACTGACTCGCTTTCGCTTGCTCGCTCAATCAGTCAATCACTCGCTCACTCACTCACTCACTCGCGCACTGACTCAGTCACTCGCTCGCTCTGTCACTTCATCGCTCACTCACTTCATCCTCCCTCCCTCCCTCCCTCCCTCCCTCCCTCCCTCCCTCCTTCCCTCCCTCCCTCCCTCTGTCACTCATTCACGACCGACGAAGCAAGTAATCCCCTTTCGTTTTTAAAATAACAATCGTGCTAACTTGCCCTAATTATTACCAAATAAATAGAACGTCAAATGTCGTTTGTTCAAATCAAATAATGGCATTATGTTTTTGACGCTTGCATAGAGTTCTCTGGTGGGTGATCTGTATAATCAGGGTAATTCTGTTAACATTTCGAGGTCGTACCACAGTGTTCACGTCCCCGTTTAGGGGAAATCCCCGAAATGTAGTAAGTTTCTCAAATCTTTCACCTCATGGCAGCGGTAACGTCGAAACACGCCCTGTGGTCACTTGCTTGCACACCGAGTACAGTCAAGGAGTTGGTTGAACTCGCTTGGCTGTCGGCTAGTTCGGCTATTGCCTGAAAAGAAGAGCATAGAAAAGAATCTGATTGTGAGGACGAAAAAGAAAATTTACCAGCCCTGTTCTAAAAGAACCTGAGAGAAGAGCGAAAGATTTCTAACGTGAAAACTGCGTCAAAAGTGCGTCCAAGATTCGCTGAAAATGCGTCCAATCGATCGTCAAACCATCGAGTGCCGAAGTCGCAAACGAAGAACTAATCAATGCGGGCATTTTTCGCGCACTAAGTGTACGCATCTACGAACGATGTAAATGTATTCCGATGCATGGGCTGTGAGACAAAGGTATGCTATTTTACTCCTTCTTGGTGATCGATGCATGCATTGTCTTACCTAGAACCGTTGCTTTTTCGCGATTTTCAAGTATCCGTTTTGGTAAAATGAAATCCCGGTTTCACGCACGCGCCGCGTGTCCAGAGATCTTATCAGAACTTTTTGGTTTATCAACCGGTCTATGCATTTCCCATTAGCTTTTTAACAGGATGCCGTCAGTCTCACTAAGAAAGCGTTCAGTTTAAACAAATAGCACCGTTTTAAGGCCGACCTCCACTCACTGAAACACCAGCGAAGAAGTGGCGAACGACGCCCGGCCGTCGGCGGCGGCAGGTCGTCACTGGAAGGCATCTTTTCCCAGCCGACGGCTAACCGCCATCGCCGGACGTCATTGGCCACTTCTTGGCTGTTTTTTCGCCGCGTTGAGGTCGGCCTCTACTGGGTGATTGCGAGTGGTACACTCTAGCTGGCGAATAGATGCTTTATAGCCATCCGGGACTGCAGCAGTGGTTAGGCGTCTACTCCCTGTGCTCTAGAGCCAGAACTTCGGCAGCGGCACATCTAGCGCTGTCGCACTTAGAATCCGTCTCATCTCCGAAGCGACCTAACCGGGTCAAACCGGTTGACCCTATGGGGATATCGAGGAGAGCAACAGCAGAACTAGGTTATGAACCGCAGAGCCAGGAACGTTTTGGCCCGCAAAAATAGGATGCGCCCTCCTCTTTATTGCTGGCCGCTCCTTTATTCAGCAGGAGAGCCGTTCTCCGCATGGGCAGGCGTTGCCAGGCTGCGGATGCGCACGCTTGTCTGTCTTGTTAGCTCTGCGCTCTTTGGGGGAGGTTGGCTTCGCACATGGGACGGGATTGTCGCAAGCGACACACTCAGCCCTCTCCGTCGGCCGAGTAGCCAGCGCCAGGACCACCGATGGACTTCAGCAACCACATTTTCTCTCTTCCTGTCTTTACTCCGTTCTCTCTCTCTCTCTCTCTCTCTCTCTCTCTCTCTCTCTCTCTCTCTCTCTCTCTCTCTCTCTCTCTCTCTCTCTCTCTCTCTCTCTCTCTCTCTCTCTCTCTCTCTCTCTCTCTCTCTCTCTCTCTCTCTCCAGCGCTCTCGCGCGAAAGAAAAGGGAACGGAGGCAACGTAAAGCCGCTCTGCACGCTCTGTCATGCAATCTGCTGGAGGAACACCTCTGTATCATTTTAAGTGCAGAGCACTTTAGGCGCTCGCCTTGTCGTCCTAGCTCGCTCGCTCGACCCAAGTATATAGAGCACCAAGGCGGCGTCCCGGGGTAACGCTGTTGTTCGCGGCGTACCCCGGAGGCTTCGAAAGCCACGTGGTTTATATAGTCATAAGCGTTCGAAACTCGTGAAACTCTGGCGCTTGTCATACATGTTCCAGTTGTTTAGCGCAAAGAAAATTGCAGGTACATTTGAGGAAAAATATACGCAGTTAACCGACAGGGCCCGGGTTCCTTTAGTTAGGAACGCTCGTTGGGTTGGTTTTACGATAAGGGAAAAAAAGTGGCAGTGCAACGCTGGTACGTGTAGGAAGAAAAACAGGCCCAAAAAGAACAGAACTCCCGCTGGCGCAGTTTCAGGCAGGGGGCGCGCGAGCACTGCGAAGGCGGGAAATTTGAATTGCATGGGGTGGTAGCAGTGAGCGGATAACGGCGGTACAGCCCATTATGGCGAATCATTGCTCTGCACTTCCTACAGCTTTCCCATTCAGTGAAACAGCTTCAATTTTTTCTTTAGTTAGAGCGGCGAGTAAATACATTACAGCCGGGGCGCGTACCTTGACTGCAAGGAGAGCCAGCTTCACCGATTCCGTGGAGAGGTGAACATCGTTGATGCTGAGGACGCCGTAGCCAGCGATGTCTACTTCCCTTAGGTATACGAGAAACTTCTTAGCCGCCGGCTGGCCGATGTCCTTGTTGAACGCGAGAAGTCGCCTGGGAGCGCAAAAAAGAATGACCGCCGAGTCTATTTCTACAACGCCTGCAAGGTTGGGCAAAATTTTTCTCCACAGCTGTCAAGCCGAGGTACCCTGACGGGAGGGGGGAGTTTCTGGAGTTGCGGTAGTAAGTGCGCCCATTCGCGCGCCAGGATGCTTCCTTCTCTCTGAGTGCTCAAAAACGTGTGCCAACGGAGCGTGTTCCGTGAAAAGGTCGCTTCTTGGCGGAATAGGGCCTCAGAATTGAGAGTTTCAGTATTTGCTTTATTTCCAACAAGTGTGTTTAGGGCCACGCAGACAGAAAGCGGCTCTGTTACCGCTTGAGGGGACCTGGAGGCCGTCAAAGGCAGCATGGGTTCACAAATACACAGGACATGATAAATTATGACTAAACGAATGTAAAATATGATGGAGGGTCAAAGAAAGAAATCCCGTCAAAGAAAGAAATCCCGGGCTATTTCCCTAACGTGAAACTTGGGGGAGCGGCGAAGCATGCATTGCATAAGTGTATTCAAAGATTGCAGGTTTCTCTCTTGCAACACGGCGCGCGCTGATTGGGCGCCAGAGGGAGAAGCAATAGCACGCTTGCTGAGACGGCGGCGCCCTCTCTTGCGTCTGAACCGGATTTAAGCAATTTAATGCGAGACAGACTGGCCGTAAGTTGTCTTCGTGTCACACGCCGCAGCATGCTAAGAAGTATTCTTTACACGAGGAAACCTGACGTTTGAAACCAATTTAGAGGCGGAATTTAACAAATTTATGCAAATAATGATATTAAATCCTGAATAATCCTGTATTTTAAATTAGTTTACATCATGTTAGTTTATTCTGAACCGGTATTATCCATTATACACTTGGTCTTTGACCATCGTTTGACAACTTGATTTACCATGACATGAGGCGACGACAGGGAACGCCGGCAGTCCGAGCCCCTAAAGTCCTTTCGCCCCCCAAAAATTTGATCACCACGCAGTACCACGGTTGAAGGCAGAAATCAGGAACCAAGGATCGGAAGGTAAACACGGGTAGCTCAGAGTTGAGAAGGAGAGCTGCGCAGGATACGCAATACCAAGGAAGGACGACCAGTGGACAAAAAATTGGCTCCAATCCACGCTGTGAAGGTGGTTGGAAAGCAAAGCTTAAAACGACGCGGCGTCACTCGAATTCACACACGTGGCTTTGCAAAGAGATTCTGCCAGCCGTTACCTGGAATTCGCGGGGGCGGCGTCCCGAACGCAGCAGCAGCGTTGGCCACGCCGGGCTCGAGCGGCGGACGCCACCGCTCTAGGAGCGGTTTTCGAAGGGGAGACAGCGGAACCTAGCCATCCTGATGGGCTAGCTCGGGGCTACACCACCGCGCGACACAAGCGCAGACACCCAAACAATTCGGCATGTGAGCTGAGTGACTCCCATTTATACCGATTTAAACTAGTTAGGTTCGGAAGTCTGAGAATTGCGAGAAAGCTGAGGGAACTTATATAATCGTTATTTGCGAGAACCAGTTGCTCTTTTCGCCTTTTGTAATACCTCTTAAAATACAACCGAATTGGTAAACACCAATTTAGAAAACGGAGACCCATTCGTGGCAAACAGTGCGCAAAAGGTAGCGTTTCTCTAGCGGCCAGATGTCTGTATGTGGTCTCTACATTTTGTTTTCCTGCCCTGCAAACCAATTCTTAACGTACGTTTGCCGTACGACCACTCAATTCCGTCGGGTCCGGGTTACCCAGGAGGTGCTGTCGAACAAGTTAATCAAGCCGTGCGAAGGAAGCGCGCAATAGACGCGAAGCTGCGCCAAAACAGGCCCAAAAACAACCGTCGCTAAAGCAGACGACAAAGCCGCCCCGCCGACGCGCCCGCCGGTGTGAGCAGGCACCTGCGCCCGGGAAACGCTGGGTAACCATTCGTCGCGCCATCTACATTGCGCTCCGTGAGTGAAAACCGCCCTCTCCTCTCCCAGCCGCGTTGGGAGTTTGTCGCGCACGCCACGACGGAACCGTTGGCTGGGGAAGGTACAAAGCTTCGCTTTAAAAAATGGCGGATCTGTCTTCATAAAAAAGAACCCCAGTTCCAACCAGCCTGAAATCTGCTGAAAGAGCGGAGCCGTGGTTTTCTTGTGTCGGCTCGAACGTCAACGGGCCCTTGCCCGAGAAGGGCAGCGCCATCGCCGCGCAAATTCTACGCTTCGCGCAAAAGAATCGGCAGCTAGACGTTAGCGGCCGGGTGGGGAAGGCCCTCACACTCTCCTAGCGGAAGTAAGGAGGACCCGCCCCTACGGGACCACTGCGTCCTCTACTGGTGGGTCTTGGAACCGGTTTCTACGAGGCCGCAGGCGGGCATGAGAACCTGCTCATAGCTTTGCGTGACGGAGGACCTTCAAACGATTTACGAAAAGGCTGTACCTATAACAGCTCCGCTGTTGAACAGCTGCAACAACTCTCAGTGACTTCAGCCAGGCACGTGAAAACATCAGCGGAAGGGCATCACTCACTCGAATGCGATTCCGACGCCGTACTCGGTTCGTGTCGTTTGGCGCGCTCTGCGTAGAAACTCCCACAGCTCGTATGCTGGGACATCGTCAGTCAGAGTGAAGCGCCCGCCGGCATATAGCGAGTCGAAGAAGATGAAGTTGCACACGCCGTCCGGTGGAAGCGCCATGGCGACGACGCCCACGGAAGCGGTGCAATAAAGGGCCTCGTGCGGCACTTGTATCGCTGTAAAGAAAGAGTGGGACACATTAATTGCGTCTCAGTCAATTTTTGGAAAGCTACCTGAAAATGGTGTAATGCTACTTGAGAAAGGTTTAATGGTGAGAGGTGTAAGGCTACCAGGTCACGTTTACCTGAGAAAGGTGCAATAGCGCAAGTCGATGGGACCCCTATCATACGAAGCTGCTCGTGTAAGAACAGGGGCGGTATTCTCGTAACTGCCCCTTTTGAAAACGTCCCTTTTGCGTCCCTTTCATCGTGACGTACTTCCGGTTAAGCAGTGGGCCTTTGATTCAAATACCATAACTGTTCTTGCAAACGCATTTTAAAGAACTGAAACCGTATCAGAGTATCTTTTATGTGTTTATTGTTCCGCGAGCGAACCAACAATAAGGCGACGAAAAATCGTCTGCTCCAAATCGTCTGCTCCGAGTAGCCACGGCTCATAGCTCCGCCGTGCTTGCATTGCGTCACATCCGGGTGTTCGCTTTTAGCCAATCAGGGCTCGCTCAAAAGGGACACTTTTGAAAGGGACACAAAAGGGACAAAACACGGGAATACCACCCCAGGTAAAGAAGGTTCCAGACGCGCCCCACGGTGCCGCCTTAGCATCTGCTGGTGCCACCGAACTCTCACAGAATTAGCGTTGGCAATGCGGAGAGTTCCGCGTTCTTTTCCGGCGCTGTTTTTAAAACGACGAATCGCTACGCGAACACTTTTTACGAGAGCGGCGCGTTCAGCTGGTGTTTTGGCAGCATGATGCATAAGTGCTGCTTCTGTCTCGCGTCGCTAGGCAGCTCCGAAAAGCTTTATCTAGTTCAAAGCCGTAATCAGTGAGAAAAGGAAGGATGGTATGGTGGCTGCTCCCGAATGATCGCTGCCCCTAAAACGATGTGCTGGCCGTCAGCGCTGGCCTCAATACCCTCGTGTTAAAGCGAAACCACCGGGGACACGCATTACCTACCAAAATCAATCACCGTAAAAACAACTTCATACGCACTAACACGCCTTCGCCAAACACAACGGTGTGTACGTAGCGCCATCACGCCGTGCGCGTTTTGCCTAACTCACGTTCTCGGCTAGCAGGTACGAACGATTGGTTCCATGTTTCCGTCATCGTAGTTGTCTCATCAGTCGCCGTTGTGTCAACAGAGCTAAGTGTAATCCTGGAAGTTGTCATCGTAGCGTTGTAGTCGAAATTCGTGGCTGCAATAGTAGCGTTAACCGTGCTGATTGTTTCGGGTGTAGAAGTCGCACTAGCAGTGGTCGTCGTAACAGAAGTCGTCATAGTCGTGGTAGGAGTGGTCGTAGTGGTTGTCGTAGCAGTAGTCGTCTGAGGTGTGGCTACGGTGGTCGGCTCTCGAAGCCCCATCCTCTTCTTGGGCAGGGAATTTCGCAGGCTCCCTCTGCGGCTCATCTTCGTATTCGGGTGAGCAAGAGGCGTGATTGCGACACCAGGTCGACGACTCGTGGGTTGCGCTCCGGGGCCGGACCTTCTTGTTTCGTGGCGTTTCGGCGGATCGCCATAATTAATGTCGGCAGGAGCAACGCCGGCTCCATCTGGAGGGCCCTCTATGTCGCCTGCACCAAGCACAGAGGTAGCTCGTGAAATTTAATTATGAGCCCGTTTGGTACCCGTACTAGCTAAAGAAAATAGCGAACAGGAAGCCACCTTCGAACAGTAAGGTGCCGTATTTGCACGTTTCTAAGCCCTAGCTCATTCAAACAGCCGTTTTAAAGACGATAGCCTTTCTTGGGCTACTTAGCCCAGAAATTTTGGTCTGTCTGTCTGTCTGTCTGTCTGTAACTCGATTCAGCCACCCGGCCAAAGTAAAATGCTTACTGCGCAATAGTCTTATATAGTCACAGCCAAATGTAAACGTCTAAGCCCGGTTTATATGTTCATACTTGTCAACTTTGTTGAACAAGAACAAGACATTACGCAAATATAAGACAGGAAATTAGTACACAAGGGATATTTACAGTGTTCCTTTATTAAACAATTCCTGGATGCTTGCTTTTTCGATAGCAAATGATATTCTACATCTACTGCAGAACAACGCATACCGCCTGCTGTTGCCCGCGCCACCTCCGGGCGACATATGGGAAATCACGCGGCAACAGCAAAGAAAGGTTCCACTAGCTAGGTTTCACGTCCTGCTTGGAACGCACGTGGTGCACGGCAACGCGGTTCTATAAACCTTGAAGTCGGCCACCTCGATTCACGCGCGTCTCCGCCGTACTGCAGTGCTGGCATCGAGGAATCCCGCCTGTAGCACTGGAACGCGGTAAATTCAAATCTCCTTCA